>OZ007593.1:101986959-103289816 GCA_963931845.1 Maratus michaelseni | reverse complement strand
GTGACAAAATTTCGAAAATTTCAAATGGCAACACCTACTTTTTTTATTGGAATGTGATCTTCGTAGTGAAAAAACATAAAAAGCGTTGGAACGGTGTCTGTAACACGAAAATCGCCGGCGCTAGACAGACTAAGAAAAAAAGTGAAAACAACCAATAAAGGACAGAGAAGCAACAGAAAGTAAAACATTTTACTGTTCAGTGCTATCCACCATCTGCCGCATGTAAAGTGTCGTCGTGTGTAAAATGGAAAATGTGTGAAACACAATAAAATGTTTTCTTTTCTGTTGCTTCTCTGTCCTTATTGGTTGTTTTCACTGTTCTTCTTAGTCTGTCTAGCGCCGGCGATTTTCGTGCTACAGGTACCTTTTCCAACGTTTTTTATGGTTTTTCACTATGAAGATCACATTCCAATGAAAAAAAAGTAGGTGTTGCCATTTGAAATTTTTGAAATTTTGTGTTTGTAACCGTAACTGTTAGAATTTAACTGTTGTCTTTCATATGATTCTTGAGCGCATACCTCAAAATACTTTAAACCAAAGTTTCATTCAGTTTCTGTGAACGGTATGACAGTTATGGGCTCATATATCGGGATAGTTTTTTTTATAATCACCCTGTATATATATATATATATATATATATATATATATGCAACAAAGCATATTGAAACACATATGTTTGAGCTTTAGCACATTATACGTGGTCAATGTTACCAAACAAATTCCCCTAGTTACAGTGTGCAACGCAATTGTTGGTTTCTTGAGATAATGAGTTAATTTATCGTGTACTTTCATAAATGAATATTATATTATAAATTACACATTTGTCTTGTAAAAATTTAAGTTCAAATCTCAATGTTTGTAAGCCATGTTAAAATATATTTTAAAATAAATACTCTATACATCATAAAAGGAAATTTTGGTAAGAAAAAATAATTTATAAATTATGATGCATTACTAATCTTGTAGACGAGGAGTAAAAATTTTACCATATTTAGAGCTTTGCCGCATCAGTGCGGCTGATATTCATGAAACAGAAAATAACCGTTTTTTCACATATTTCCTTGATATTAAAGAATATAGCATAGAAAGGAAAATTCTGCAGAAATATAAATTATTCATAATTTCACATTAATAAATACTCTTAAAACAAATTTCATTATCACTTCCTTCTATTAATGACTTTTAAATTGCATTTATCTGAAATTTACAGAACATGAATGAAATATGTTTTTTAAATAAAATTAAGAATAGCTAAGAGGAGTAAGAGTGGCCCTTAGCAATAGGCAATTTTCTGAAAATAAAATTTTTCCTGCTCCCACCAACTAATCCTGTTCCAATCAACGAAAAAAAGGTCTGTGCAAAATTTTACCGCAATCGGAAAGCTTTAAGGCAACCCTCAATTGCCCAAATGCCTTGAAGTTGTAACATTGCATACTCAAAGAGTAATTCCGTTCAAAAACGGTATATTCTTCCCTATCTGGACAATTTTTTTCTTCTAACAGAAGTTAAGGTAGACACATCAAAGCTACCCACCCCAGCTGTTGTTTAAAACGTTCTAAATCATAATTACCATAATTTAATTTGAAAAATTCCAAAACAATCGTCAAAAAGTTAGAAAATATTAGGATTTTTTAATTTCCAACAATAATTGCTATAGCATCAAAAGCATAACATGAACAGTGTACACACTGAACAATGTGAACAATTTTTAGTGTTGTGTGAAAACTAGACATAGAACGATATTTTTTCCGAAGAGAGGATTTAGTGACAGTTGGGTATTTCTTACGGTTTTCGCTAACGATCTGTAAAACAAATTGTTTCTCAGTTTCATTTTTTTTGAGAATGTTATTGTAAACCGGAATGAGTTTGACACCTCTTTCTGCCACATCATTCGCAAGAGCCGTCTTCTCAAGTTTTTCAAGTCCACTTTTATAACTAGGATTGTCTTTCCATGTTGAAGTATCTTTGTTGAGGAATTCGGTGCTGATAGAAAATCTCGTGAAGAAATATTTTGTGTCAGAAGTTACAAAAGACGAAAACTCGATGTTTGAAAAGAAAGAAAAATCATTTTGGTTCATAATATACCTTTTCGTTTTATTTTCTTCTTCCGGTCTTTAACCTTTATCTGCTTCCAGCATAACTTGAGCCATATTTGACTTAATCTCTATCGGAACATCGTCCTCAAATATCGATAGAGCCACAGTTTCGGGAGCGAAGTACCACAGATGATTGGAGAATTTTTTAGATGCAGCTTAACTGATTTCTGTATCAATATCCTGATAGTTTATCAGTTGACGCATGAATACAAAATTATGATAAGGTGCTTTTATTGCTTCGGATGACATAAACCAGGCACGAACATACACTCGAGCAAGAAAAATACATATTCTTTTTATAGAACTCTTCTCCATATGGGTTAATTGAAATTGATCTTGAAACATGTATATTTTAAATGCATAAATCGCTTTTCACATCCACCTAGTATGACTTACAGCTCCTGGCATACGAAACAATATTCCATTCTTCGGAATGCCACCAAGAAAGATCATTGTTAACTCCAACAATTCTCGGTAATCACCTCGCTGTTGTTTCTGCTTAGAATGGTGGTATTCAAGAAATCTAAGAAGAATAGAGCGGACATCATCTGGAACTTCACTGCTACCAGTCATGTAAACATTCTTATTCAGTTTCGTCAAAATTTCTCTAAATCTTTTGAAAAAATGCCATGTCTAGACCAGAAGTTGCACCCGTCAGTGAGTTGAAACAGATACTCAAAACTAACTCATACATGTGGTAACGGCAAGGGAAGTGCAACAGGTCGCGATTGAACAATTTTTCTAGATTTGTGCATGTACCATCTATTCGACCTGTGTTGCTTGCTGTAGTATCACAGCAAAGTGCTTGAATTTTGTCAGCTATTCCCCATTTCTCTACTGCTTGGTAAACAGCCATGGCTTGCTCTTCTCCTGAAGATGTTGGGATTTCAGGGACTCCCAACAGTTGCTCCTTGCCTTGAAAAGTTGCTATTATTGCCAGTCTGTCTACCTTTTCAATTCCGGTGAGTGATGGAAGCAGCTTTCCATCCCAGTGCAACACCAATTTTTGACAGTTATTTAGGATAGTTTTTTCTGTATTTCTGTGTGTTTTGCCTCTCTAAATTGTTTTCTAAGGCGTTGAAAAGAAGTGCGATTTATTACCAGGTTTTCAGTATCATGCCCGAAAGCTTTTGCAGCAGCCATTAATATGTAAACCGCATTTCGGTCAGTGATTTTGCGTCTATCAGAAACTTCAGAAAGACGGGAGTAAAGAATTGCAATGTACCTCGAGTGGCTGAAACTGCTATTGATACTGCGGTTGTTGCTGTTTCTGATATTTTCTGATCAATGACAGAAGAATTTTTACTGTCATCGTCACCACCAGTGCTTTCGATGCTTTCGCCACCGATGTTGAGTGCAGGTGTTATGGTAGTTATTTTGTTCTCCCAGGATTTATACTTCGTTGGGAATTTATAAATGGGAAATCAGAAATAATTAGAGCCGTGAATTTACTGTACTACCAGATGAAAGGAGTCCACAGTTGCGTACAGATACATCTTTTATTACATCCAGGTCCGTGGAGTTCGCATAACAAGGCCGGCTAACAATCGCCGGTAGCTAGAGAGGAGGCATAAGCAATATTACATCTGTTGTCTACACAGGGCAAGAGCTAAATCTGAGTCGAGAACTCTTACAACTTTCTCAGCTCGAATGAAGCATTGGCGACACAATAGCAATAAAATTAGCCAAAAATATCTATTTCTGGCGATACAATACAGCGAGGAGACACATGTGGTTTTTATCCATTAGTATTAAGTGAATGGGATTACGTCAGAGAGGAATTATGAATTTTTAACGCCAGTCCGATTAAAACCGCATAATGGTACCGGTAAATTTTTGAGGGAACCCACCCTAAAAGGTTACAATCTAGAACAGAAAGATGTGAGCTAAAATTATCCCAAACAGGCGCCGGCATACCATATATGGCAAGTAAAAGACCATGGGAATAATAATAAGACGAAATAACTTTTATATGCCGTGAGAAATGATATCAGATGATGATCCGTTAAAATACAGATGTAAAGTGCATCTGTGAACAAAGATTTCAAACTGTTGCTAGGCACAAAGCTGTTTCTTTTCTTTTTTCTTTAAAGTAGATGAAAATGTTGTCAGAATATTTTAACGAGCAAAATAAAATGAGAGCTTACATTTTAGGCAACGGAACTGAGAATAAATAATTTTGTGACCCGACAATTAAATTTCAAGTTAAACAGGAACCATATACCTTAAAGTGGCGGGGGGGGGCGATTTAACATATAAATTGCATTCTAATATATGAAGTTAAATCTCCTTCATATATTATCTCCCCGAAAACCGGAAAAAACTACATGACCTACGTGTGTCTCCTCTCACACAACATAAACCACAAATGAAAATAAACAAATTTTTTAAATAGAACCCTGGATAAAATATACCTATATGCTTATAATAGGACATACACATTATTTTTTTAATATGCAAATAAAAATTTATATCATGTCTCAATAACGTATGCATGCATGTAAGCATGAATAAACCAAATGGGTACCACTTACATTGGAAAAAATATTTATATATGAGCTCTGTTCAATCATTTCTGGATATACTTTTTTTTGTTCCACTGTTTATTATTTTTAAAGTGCGCACTCTTTATTCTTTTCAATCAATTTCCAGAAACTTTAAAATATTCATACTTGAATTTTCATATTCAAGAATTAGCAACTTATTTTTTTTTTTTTTATTGCTAGAAGAGTTGGATATATTATACTTCCAACCACAAAAATATTTTGAGACATGAAAAAGAAATGAGGACAAAACAATACATGTATGAATATCACAACTGCACGGGTAATAACAATGTGACACAAAGAAAATTTTACTATTATTTCTCTTTTTTTTTTTTAAATATAAACAAACTATTCCACATGATCAAAAGCAAGAAAAACAATAAAAAAAACTAAATGTAGGAAATACGATGACTGTTTTTTTATTGTAATTTAAAAAGAAATATTTTAAGATAAGGTAAGTAAGAGACGTTAAAAATGAAACATAATTTAATGTATGTACATTACTTCTATAGCAAAAAGTATACCAGGATAAGCTGTCATTTTTGGACAGAAAAAGAAACAAAGTGTATGAAAATTTAGTGTTATATGACATGACATGCAAAACAGGTGACAACGAAAAGGAAGTGTGTGTATGTGTGTGCATGCACCTCGAACTATCATCGACCGCTGATATATGCATTGTATTTAGCAGATAAATTATGCACGAATCAGTAAGAAGCAGAAGGGATGTGCACCTGTTAAGAAACTGAACAAAATCGTAAATAAGAAAATATCTTATTACGTGAATTACACTGGTGTAGAAAGAAACAACTTTTTTTTAGTGTAACTAACAAAATCAGAAATGTAGAAAAGAGAAAGGCAATGAAAACTCAATGGTATGTGTGATCCAAGAGCGATGTGTAAATGTGTTTCCAAAATATTGTGAAAATAATATGAGTATCCTATCAAAATGACTCAAGAAAGATGGCTGGCAAGTACAAGTAATAGTAAAATAAAAATGCATAGAATAATTACAAATTGAATAAAATTAAAAATTGTGAAAATATTGATTGCATGAGAGAAATAAAAACAATGAAAAAAAATAAAAAGGTCTGTGAACCTTGACGAGAATACGAAATTTATGACAAATTTTGCAAAGAGCAGAAAGCTCATTAGACATAAATGACAGAACAAGAAATACGTGTGTAAAAAAACGTTACAATTGCAAAACCTACCGTTGACCATATACAGGGACCCCAAACCTGTCATATGAAAGGCTGCAAAAAGGATTTGTGTGTGTGTGTGTGAAAGAGTATCTCTGCAAGTCAAAAGTATCCCAATGAAACTACTGCATGTGTACATAATTTTTTTTAAAGGTTTGATGAATGCATGTCCGGCATGTAAAAACTTTCAATGTTTCCTTGTACATGTCCGTGACACTGGTGAAAAATTGTATGTGAACAAAAAATATAAAGTGTAACGATGAGAATATTTTGAAAATCTAACAGTTGAAGAAAAATCCACAAAATATTTTACGAAGAGCTGAGCAAATAAATAATTAACATTTATAAATGAACTTACCTGCACCAGCACATCCACTTCGAATCACATGTAGTCTTGATAGGTGATAGATAAATCCCAGAATGTGAAATCAAATTTTATTAGTATTTAAGGGATTTATCAAATTCTTTAGAATGGTGATCGTACACACAAAAGAAATAATTCCTGTAATTACTGTGACCTAAAAACATTTAAAATGAACATATTGCCAAATACGCTGAAAATTACTTTTGTAAGTTAGCAAAATATATTTAAATCTTACCATCTCCTACGAATAAGTGTATAATAAGTAAATATTGAATTGACAAAGTCGCCAAAATAGTGTGTAAAATTTTAGAAAAGTAAAGGCCTAACATATATGCAGGAAATCATTGCATAAATAGAAAAAAAATAATAAGCATTGCAGTATCTATAAGTGATTGTCGTTGAATTTGAAAAAGATTAAAAATGGTAGAAAAACTGTGTGTAACCGAACAATTCTGCATACAGTACTTATAGAATAAAACTTTGTACGAACTTTGTGAAGAGAGAACATTGTAACCTTTGTAACTAAGAAACCGCATGTAAAGCTGGACGGTGAGAAGGAGGATCCCGAAAATGTTCACTAACACTCAAAAATGAAAAAAAAAAAAGAAAAAAACTTTGTACTGTGTAAACTTGTAACTTCAAGCATCAGCAAACACCCACAAAATCCAGTGAATAGTAAAAAAAAAACGAAAGAAATTTAAAAATTTAGCAAAATTTACGTAAAAAGTGTAAAACAATGAGATAGCAAAACAGTACCGAACATAGAATATAGCAAGCATAAGACCGAACACTCACACGAAATACCAAGTGTCAGGATAAAATCCAACGAGGCGTGTGTAAAATTTGAAAATCGTTGAAAATTGCCGCCATAATATCCATCCTAATAATCTTGAGTGTGTGTAAAAAGGTGTAGAGCCCTGTCGAAAATATTCGAGACAAAAATGGATAACACGGAATGCTCTAATCTACGCAAGCTAACCTAATTGTATCAATAAATGTCTTGTCATAAAATGTGAAAAAGAAAACGCCGAAAATACTCCATGAGTGAAAGTTAAATCACTACGAAACAAAAACCTATAAGTATTAAAAAATACGACCTTAAACACATGTAATTGTGTCATTATTATTACAATATCTTTAACATGACTGTAAGTAACACATTACATATCCGAGAAGAGTAAGTGGCCAGTTTACTCAACTTAGACATGAAACATAATATTCAGTCATAGAGCTATCTCTAGAATATAGTCCCACGACAGAAGTACCACACTCATGACAAATGCACTAGGAAATGAAAAGAATAACATATCCTACTGTGAAATGACCTTTACAAATATTATGCATTTAATAAAATTTTCGAAATGAGAAAAGGTTGTAGAATAACTATATCATAAATCAATAGAAACATGTCGAAGTAAAATCTAGTAGTTTCTACGTGAGATTGTAGGGAGACAGCAAGATACATGCGAAATTAAATTCTAAAACCTAAAAATTATTAATTTGTTCTGTATAACTAGAAACATGACCAATAATAAAAGCAGAAATATTTAAACTATAGCTTTTCAGAAAAGTTGAGAATTAATAAAAAAAATGTCTTTAAAGATTTTTACCAACACTTGATATCCATCACAGGAAAATTGCAAAATACTTAGAAAATTAACTTTTATACCTGCGATGACAGTCATACACACAATTATTATTATTATAATTACTATTATAAATCCACGAAAACTATAAAAGATTTGCGTGGAAAATGTAAATTGCACTAGCAATAGTGAATATAAACTATAATTTACTCCATATTTTTCTTTATGACTGCTAAAATTTACATAAAACCTTTTTTTTTTTTTTTTTTTTTTTTAACTAATAATAATGAAAAGTGTCACACGTGCAGGGATATTCAGCTTCCTAAAACATTACAACACTATAAGTAGTGCTGCCGAATTGAACTTCTAGTATATTATGACGTAAATCAGTTACGACTACACGCATATATATATATAACACAAAAGTAAATAAAGTAGATTAAAATGATATACTTTAAAAATAATAGAAATATAAAAACACATAAAATAACATAAAATTCACGAAAAGGAAAAATATCTAAAGTGTTATTTGATAAAATTACCAAATGAAACTTACTGTAAAAAAAGGCAGAAGGCATTCATTTGTGTGAATTTCTTATAATATTGGATTCTACATGTATAAAACATACATTATATATTGTTGTCGAAATTTTACCAAAAATTACTGTCTTATTTTTTTTTTTATTTATTTTTTTTTAATTTCTCCAACTATATGCCAAATGATACAAAGTTATTCCAAAACCGACCACAGATAGAAATAAATTGTTATGTCTTAAAATTGCAGAAAAATATTAATTTGTATACCTTTCATGCCAGAACACAATAATAAATGAATAAATACAACATTTTTGTTTACTTTGTATTAAACCCTAAAGCAAAAAAAAAATATCTCAACATAAGAAACCCACCATATGCAAAAGTCACAAAATTACTATATGTTGAAAAAAAACTTACTTTCTGGTAAATCCAGTTGAAAAATGTAATTATTATTATTATTATTTTTTTTAATTTGGACAGAAGTGTCCTTAAAATTAATTAATGTAAGAAAACAACTCAAACATTCACAAAGCGAGTTAATCCTTTCCGTAAATATTACTATAGATAATTTTTTTTCTATAGCATTCATCGAATCATCGTGAACTAATAGGCACTTTTTCTTTTTAAAGCACATAAGTTGTTTTGACACCTCCAACTTTAACAATTTATATGTCGAGAAATCAGGAAAGCACATATTCTTGTAAAGCCACAGAGATTTTATAATATCCACAGATCTGAGTGAGTCACCAGTGATGATTTGTAGATAACACTTTTTTCTTTTTTTTTTTTTTTAAATGTTTCGTGCACAGTATCATTAATTCCGGAAATAAAATAGTGTTGAATTAATTCGTTGTCTTAGGTCGATTATTATTATTATTTTTTTTACCTCAAGAATACACACTGGCCAGCCGGCATACTTGAAATGGACTTAAGGTGACGGTAGATGAATCACCCACAATATAAAATATCAGCGCTGGAATGGTAGAGCAAAAATAAAAACATATCGCTTTCTATAAACTACGGGCAAACGGCGAGCGTATTTCGAAGTCAGCATCTCTGTTGAGAAATATTGGAGGGAAGAAAAAGACTTTTTCGGTATGCATAAATCATTATCGCACGATGGAGCGCACTTTTCTTTTTCTTTTTTTTGGCTTGAACGTATTCCAAAGGCGAAAAAAAAACAGACAAGTTAGCAGTATCTGTTTAACTTATTCGTTTTTAGTAATGTGTCACCAATGATGTATCTATCCATAAGAATTCTCTTTTTTTTGCGAAGAGATTATTTTAAAGACATATAATTGTAGTCTGGTCAGTAGTAGCAGGACAGTCTTGGAAAAAAAATCCACTAGGAGATATGATTAAAACATATGGAGTTCCATGTTGTGGTATGTCGCGATAAAAACATCGTTCATAAAATTTCGGAGTTCCTTGTTGTAGCAAAAAAAATAAAGAGTTCTTCTTTCTCGAACATGAAGATATTAACTACCCTCCTCTCTAGCAAAACCTTGAAAGCGCCTGGTCCTGAGTGCCAATTTATATGGTAGTTATTTTGTTCTCCCAGGATTTATACTTCGTTGGGAATTTATAAATGGGAAATCAGAAATAATTAGAGCCCTGAATTTACTGTACTACCAGATGAAAGGAGTCCACAGTTGCGTACAGATACATCTTTTATTACATCCAGGTCCGTGGAGTTCGCATAACAAGGCCGGCTAACAATCGCCGGTAGCT
Organism: Maratus michaelseni; assembly: GCA_963931845.1. Classification (NCBI taxonomy): domain Eukaryota; kingdom Metazoa; phylum Arthropoda; class Arachnida; order Araneae; family Salticidae; genus Maratus; species Maratus michaelseni. The sequence goes on along the minus strand of OZ007593.1, from coordinate 103,279,754 downwards.
AGAGAGGAGGCGTAAGCAATATTACATCTGTTGTCTACACAGGGCAAGAGCTAAATCTGAGTCGAGAACTCTTACAACTTTCTCAGCTCGAATGAAGCATTGGCGACACAATAGCAATAAAATTAGCCAAAAATATCTATTTCTGGCGATACAATACAGCGAGGAGACACATGTGGTTTTTATCCATTAGTATTAAGTGAATGGGATTACGTCAGAGAGGAATTATGAATTTTTAACGCCAGTCCGATTAAAACCGCATAATGGAACCCGGTAAATTTTTGAGGGAACCCACCCTAAAAGGTTACAATCTAGAACAGAAAGATGTGAGCTAAAATTATCCCAAACAGGCGCCGGCATACCATATATGGCAAGTAAAAGACCATGGGAATAATAATAAGACGAAATAACTTTTATATGCCGTGAGAAATGATATCAGATGATGATCCGTTAAAATACAGATGTAAAGTGCATCTGTGAACAAAGATTTCAAACTGTTGCTAGGCACAAAGCTGTTTCTTTTCTTTTTTCTTTAAAGTAGATGAAAATGTGGCCAGAAGATTTTAACGAGCAAAATAAAATGAGAGCTTACATTTTAGGCAACGGAACTGAGAATAAATAATTTTGTGACCCGACAATTAAATTTCAAGTTAAACAGGAACCATATACCTTAAAGTGGGGGGGGGGCGATTTAACATATAAATTGCATTCTAATATATGAAGTTAAATCTCCTTCATAGGTGTTTCCCTACACTTGCGCTCTGCACCCAACTTTGCAAATTGCTTTCTACTTTATATTTATGATAACGTAACCTTTTAAATACTATGAATAAGCCTAGACAGTTTTCTTTATATAAGATAAAATTATATATGAGTTAAAAGCATTTTACCTGAAAAAATGTTTTTTCGGGCAATAATTTCAAAATTTCATGGTCGATGTGGGTCGCCTTGCAGTTGTCTAATTGAGTTAAAAATTTGTATACATTATTTTTTTGTTAATTGGAACAATATTGGGGGGTGGGAGCTAAACTTTTAGAAAGTTGAAAAATAAGTGCCACTCTATATGTAGAAAGAAGATCTTTTTTCTTATCTTTTTCAAGAATAATTATTGAATATTTTTTAAATGAAAGTCAATATTTCTATACTTTGAATAAAGCATTTACAAAAGTAAATTACTTTTTAATGGCTTTATAATTCCCTAAACCTTTATGCAATATAATCAATAGTAAAATAAAAATATGTCTTACTAACATTTTACTTTTAATTCAGATTATTTTGTTTAGAAAGTGTTGTTTTTTTAAATAAAGAAATATGTGACATATGCTCTTTTGAATGTGTTTATATCTTCAATTTATTCTGGTTTACCTTAAGAGAAAAACATGTTAAATATTCAAAATGTTAATAAGAATTCCCCAAAATTTGAATATTATTTCAAAATTTATTTTATTTGTCTTTCTATTAGACCATATTTGTTATATAGGTCTTATTAATAAATCACAATAAAAACTTTTTGCATAAAAAGTAGAAAATGAAATATATTTATTAACATTTTTATGATATTAGACACAGAAATGTCAATTTGAAATTTTTGATATTCAGATGACATCTTTCATATTAGTTTCTGATTTCATTCCCACCTTTATCTTATTTTATGTTATAATGAATTATTTATACAAAAAATAGAAACAGCTCACTAAGTATTTTTGGCAGCGCATCTAAATAAGTAATATTGAAGAAGCTATTATTACATCACAGAATTGCGTCAGGAAAATCAAGTATAAATCTGTTCATATCCTTGGAGAGTATGATAAGTGATTCATATTCCTCATAAGTATCTTGCTATGAAAAAAATATGCTTATAAAAATATAACAAGGCGAAATTTCAAAGACAATGTCGAATATGTACATTCGTAAAATGAAAAGAAATACTATATTAAATTTATGTTAGTTGATACTAAAAGAGAAAAAAATGAAGAAAGGGAACCATGTTTTAAAAAAGCTTAACTCTTTAGTTACTAAAAGTTATCTAAATAATTAAAAAGAAAAAAATACGTTCATTTCTTTTAATTCTTGAAATAAATATATTCTAAATTATACCTCAACATATAAATAGGATTTATTTTATTATTATGTAAATAGGATTTTTACACCGGGTGTACAAAAATGGAGGATTTTTTTAATTAAGTAATTTTAAAAACAGTTAAAGATAGAAACATATCGTTTGTTGAATCTGTATTAGAAAAACGATCATTTTTTAACCATATGATTTTACAATTGGTTTAGAATGTCATCAATATGTGACGCTGTAAGCTCAAAAAGCTAAATGACGACAACAACATTGACAAACCAAATGACTTTACATCATACTCAGAAACATGCAATGATATGATCCACGCAACAATAGATAACAGATGGCGTCATACGTTACTAGAAAAAAGCAAAATGCGGGTTTTCAACGGACTGACGGACGAAACAGAAAACATAACATCAATGACTGAGGATGCTTGATATAAACGGGTGAAAATATTTGTACTGTTTTACAACTTTTAGCAGATTGAATAGTTTTGTGTAGTTTTAAAGCTGTTTTTAAGACTTTTATACGTGTACAACGCTTGTTTATTTTTTTAAATAAAATTATGTCTGTGAAAGTGGGTAGTGCAAAGAATTACTATAAATGACATAATTTTTAAAACATCCACCATTTGCAGAAAAACAAACTAGCGGATACCCGCGAATATGTCTCATCAGGATTGTTCTCACATGCTTTACAGATGTAACATTTCAGTTCTAAACTTTGTGGGTTTTGCAGGTAAACTTTATCTTTTAAGTAAACCCACAGAAAGAAATCGCAATCTAGCAAATATTGGCACTTAGATTTTTTAGCTGACAACGACACCTATTAGTGAAATTCTAAACATATTTTGAAAATGTATGGTTAAAAATTTATTGCTTTTCAATTAAAGATGCAAAAAAGGGGCATTTCCATCGTTAAGAGTTTTCAAGTTATTTCATTTTAAAAAGAATATATCGTTTTTGGGAAATCCGGTATGTTTGTAATGTATTCTGCAGTATAATATTTTTTTCGATCCTGAAAATTTGTATTTGGGAATACAACTAATACATAATAATACATAATAGTAATTAATTTAATAATATTACATAAAGCATAAAATATTAGATATTTTAATATGTTCCATGAGTTTTTAAAAGTATTAATGTGGATATTAATTTTGAAAGCAAAGAATAATAAAATTTCATTGTTTTTGGAAAATTCAATAACTTTTTACTATATTTCGCAATGCTTGACTTGAGTAATTATAATTTAGTATATTGTTTCGATTTTTTAAAATTAACTTTTTGTTTTTCTGTTACAAAAAGATAATGAAAGAGTTTGAAAATTTAACGAAATACATAGAAAAATAAATTGCAAGGATATATCGAATCATTTGCTAGAGATTAATTTTTAAACCATTAGTAAATTACTTTAACACGGAAGGATATCCGGGCTGCGTAGAATTCTTATTTTGCCACCAATATTTTCAAATAATTATCGTCGCCTTACTTAATCGCAGACAATTGTTACAAATTGTGCAATAAAATAAGTCGAATGATACATTTTTTAAAATAGTAGAGAGAAACGTTAAAAATCTTAGGCACCTAGGGTATTTTATACCCTGCGCTTGTGCTTATGGATCAACCTTTAATTAAATATTAACGCATTTCGTAGCAATTGAAAGCTATTGAGTTAGTTCACCTTAGTAATTTAAACACAGTGATCGTTTTTGGCATATTTACTTTGACAAATGTGGTATTTATTGCTCATTTTAAACGCCTGCCGCTTTACATCCTTTCAACGACATTGTCAAAGGTGCAGATTGAAATAAGAAAATGTGTCTCAAACCTAATACATTTTTTAAAATTATGCATCATTAAAAATAAACAAGAACGAATAACCACGCATCGGGCCATAGGTTATGAAGCACTAACCAACACTATCGTAATATTTTCAGAATTGTACAATAAAATGAGGTATGTAAATATTTAAAACACACATAATCCAATAAAAATACCTTTTCGGCAATCGCTGTCCATTACGGCTAGCGTGTGAAAATTCTTTCTTGCCACCATCTATATAATTTACAAACTGTAATACACTAAAAATTAGTTGAGGGGGGGGGGGGGGGAGGGCAAGAGAGTGCCAAGCCACATTTTTGAATTTCTGAGATATTTCAATTTGAAAATTTGATCAAATACTCAAATCAAGATATATAACCTAAAGTTTTTTCGCCAATGTCTTAGTAACATTCGCGATATTCTGAGTAACAATATGGTATTACTTTAACGATATTACTGTTACGTTCTTTGTAAATTTGCTGTCTTCCTTTTGGGCATAAACATCAGGGGAAAAAACGAAACCTGTCACATATGCTGCCACTTAGTGACATTAGAAATAAATTATAGGTTGGATATTATAATTTACAATATTAAACATCATATTACAGTGTTATATTTATTTCACCAAAAATGTGGATTGGCAAGTTTTTGCCCCGACCCCCTCAGTTAAGTTTTAAAATGCATATAACAGCTAAAAATGCTCATCCAACATTTATCGCTCGTAGTCAGTTTTGTAACCGTTTGAGTGTCTCCGTAAATAAATGATAACTTTTATGCATTCAATAATCTATAGAAAATAAATGGTAGGTCACCTTAGAAATATATTTCAATTTCATTATGTTTGAAAAAGTAAAAATCTTTAAAATAAACTGCAAAATATCCTCTTCCATAGATCGTTATGTAATGGAATTCTTCTCTGTGTCTCAGTAAACGAACTGTAAATTCAACTTAATCTCAGTTGTACATAAAACATGTGGACGCTCACCGTAGTGATGCATATCAATTTTGTTATTTGTGAAGTGTCGTAATTTTTCAAAATATGCAAGCAAGAAACGATTGTTCTACATAGTAGACCGGGAGGCGGTAACACAGACAATCACCTCATCGAGTTCACGGCTGAAATTCCGGAATTAGTCAAAACTCGATTCCCATATTAAAACGCAATCGGTCTGCCAAGTCATATCTTGGTGGAAAAACACCCGAAAACCCGATTTCAGCGGTTGTCTCGTAGGTTTACCATTGTGTGTTCCTGCTCCTAGTCCTCCATGTTTTAATGCCTTTGGGTGCAGGAAAACACAATGGTAAAACTACGAGTCATCCGCTCAAATCGGGTTTTAAGGTGTTTTCCACCAAGATATTATTTGGCAGAACGATTGCGTTTTAATATGCGAATCGAGTTTTAACTAATTCTGGAATTTCAGCCGTGAACTCGATAAGGTGATTGTCTGTGCTGCCGCCTCCCGGTCTATAGGTTATAATAGTCTCATTCGTTTGTGTGTACCAGAAAATGAAACATCAATGCTACACACTTCGTTTTCTAAAACGGACATGGTTTATAAAACCGAATAAACATAATTTAATTACATGGCAATGCGAGTATATTTACGAGAGTTAAAGCACTGGTGATTCAAACCAAAGTCATAACCGAATACAGCTTATTGGGGTGATACAGCCTACTTTTTTTATTATTTAAATGAGATCCAGCTTTCCAATAAAAATTTTGGTATTTTTCAAGTATAAAGACGTTGGCGGTTATTTGTTCATAGACTCACACCAGCATTCATTTTGCTCATAGCAGACGATATAATTTATTTCACTGACATAATAAGAATGATTTTTTTACATTGTGAAACTCGTTATAAAGCGAAAGCACTCCCATATGTCACGTTTAACGTACAATTTCCATCTTGTTTATTATTTAAATTAGATCCAGCTTTCCTATACAAAATTTGGTATTTTTCCACTAAAAGGGCGTTGGCATTTTTTTTAAAGCTAGGCGTTTTAGTTTAATATTTTAGAAATATTAACCTAATCTCCTATCCAAATTAAAATAACTTTCAATTAAACGTTTCAAGAATGTAATTTATATTACATTCGGTCTCACTGACAAATATTGTCCAAAAACTTTTCATGATGTCATTGCACACAAAGCAAGGTACGCAGGTTGAAAATGTTTATTAGAATATATTTTCTTAAATTCTGTGTTTATGAACAATAGTTTTATTAGGTCTGTAGTGACACAAGTTTTTTTTTCTTCATTTTACTGAATAAATATATTTGCATCCTACTTTCCTCTACAATTTTTTGTTTGAGGGCACACCACCACTCATTTAAAGTTGTCTAAGAACATTTGAATTACCCTGTATATTACACTTTCAATGAAATTAATATATATATGTGTGTGTTCTATTAGATTTTAAGAAAAGAAATTCAATGATAAAAGTAAAAATAAAAAAAATATTGTGCTAAAAACTATGTGCATCAAATAAAACTAATTCTAAGCATAAAAAAAAATCGACATGATTTTTTTTTTTAAATAAAAGTATAGAGTTTTTCTTTACTTGCTAGAACTTTTGCATGTTTTAACAGAAAAAAATCTTTAACTTTATTTTCTTACTTTAAGTTCAAAAAACTTCATAAGTAAAATCCAATAGTTTTAAAAAGTCAAGATATGTCAAAAAGAATGCAAAAGCCGGAATTATTAATCATAAAAAATATCTGTATACGGATGTAAAGAATATTCATATGTTTGAGAAAATTCTCTTATATTTGTTAGTTACCAGCACATAGAAAATTATAATCATATTATTACTGTAATAATATAATTAATTTTAGGTTTTCCTTAACTTTTTGATTACAGGATTGGGACATATATGTCTTCCCAGTGAATATTTATTTTTATTTTATTCTAACCACTTTTTGAAAACGAATATCTGCCATATACTTATACAAGGATATTTTCAAGAGAAATCTTCCACAAATATTTTCTTTTTTTAAATTTACGGTTCGATCGAATATACAAGTTTTTGGCAGTTATGTCCCATAATCAAAATGTTAATTTTGTTTCTATTATTTATTTCCTCTTTTGATAATAATTTTCGGTGGGTGTGCGTGATACGTGAATTCGTAAAATCGCAAAAGTAAAAAATAAATAAATTATAATATATTAATAATTTTTCAATAGCTTCGAAATAGGGGAATAGGGGGGCAAGACCCGATTAACCTCTGAATCTAGGGGAAGCACGGTATGATATTGGGCCCCCTTTTATTTGAAAAAAAAATTCTTCATTCTTCATTCATGAAAACTCACCAAAATGATACTAATATTATTCCAGGAGGTAGCTTAGCCGTGGTCGAATATATTTCATTAAACAGCTTTTTTTCTGTTCCTTGTATATACTTCAGATATATTTATTTCGTATAGCTGTATGCTTAATTTTCCAGGGGGTTTCTAACAGGCATATCGGGATGCTATAATATTGATGACATTCATATTTCCCTGTTAAATAAGTTTCGTGAAGTAGTGCGTAGATTTTCTCTTGTATTAAAAAAAAAAAAAAAAAAAAAAAAAAAACTTTTTTTTCCAAGAAAACTTGTTTTACCTTTTTACCCCTTTTTTCCATTGTATTTAAAAAGTATACAATGTAAAAAATGAAAATGGGAATTAGAGGGCCTTTTTCACAGTCAGCCCTTTCATATTTTTGAGGGAAAGCATGTGTTTCACGAGTCTTTTGGATAATCAGTTCATGCAAGGGAGGTTTTACACACACACATATACATATATTTAAAGCACAAAGTAAGTTTATCAAAGGTATTTCGTCCAGTGTTATTTACTTCTTGTATTTTACTATAAAAGTAAATATACACACTTTGTGCAGTTTGTAGGAAAATGTAGTTTGGGAAAAATATACAAACTAAGAATGTGTGGATGAAGCCTGTCTACATATGAGAGGTCTGACTTAGACTTCCATATTTTTGAGAAAGGCATTTATATATTTAGATAAATTTAACAACTAAAACACATACAGTTTTCTGAACTCCCTAAAGTAAATTAAGCAAAACAACATAGATTAAATATAAACTATATTATCCTAGTTTGCAATTGCACGGAAGTCCTAGTTTGCACGGAATTGTTCAATAGTAAATGAATTGTATTTGATGTTTAAAAAATGTACAAAAAATTCAGTGAAATTAACCAGTAATTTAAAATTAAAAGTTTTATAATGTTTTCGATGATAAAAATAATAGTTAATTTTCTTCCCACCGGTATGTGATGTTTCATTACCCTATAAATACAGTGTAATGTGTTGAGATTTATTGCAATCTGTTATAATATAATGAGTAATTTGTCTTTGCTAAAAATTTATTAACAGATTTAAATGTATATTTTGCAATATGGAATTTACATTTACGTAAATAATAATTTTTCAGAATTATTGTACTCTATTTTCTATGCTAATTATAATCATTCTAAACTAGTCTACACTGAATTTGTTTTTATTACTGAAACACGGCAATTAAATTTAAATATTCTTCTTTTACTATCTATATAAATCAAGGTTTGTCTATCTGAAATATAATTTTAAACTAATTTGTTTTTCATGCTGTTCATTTGTTTTGCTTTAAATATAAACACATTTAACACAATTATATATTCTCAATTAAATATAGTTCATTTTGCCTGAAATATAATTTCAAACTCCAAAAGTGTTGCTTTATAAATATCTCATAAAAATTAAAAAGTTTGGTTCATATATAAATAATAAGAATATATCATGATTCATGTATTCCAATTTTTGAAAAATATTTTGTAAATATTATACAGAAAAACTTCAGTTCCAGTTTAAAATAATATTTTACAACAAAACATAGCTTCAAATAGTTTTATAAATAATTTGTAGCTGCAGTTTTATTGACACTTTTTAAAATCAAAGCATAAATTACTAATTCGAAATACGTAATGAACTAACAGAAGATTGCGAAAGCTACGTATAACGTATTTTTCTGATTTAAAAAAAAAGAGACTTATTCAAAGCCTTATATTAGCATTAAAATAAACAATTTAGTTTCTGCAACATAGCTTTCAAGGTATTACATTTTATCTGAAAAATGCACTCGAAGTGACAATCTCTTAATTTTAAAGAAACGCGCAAGGAAATTAGGTTTTAGTATATAAAAAAAACAAGATGTCATTCGATCACATGTTGTAAAGATTAAATGCGAAGATTCCTATTAATAATTATTATTCCATGTCCGCAATGTTTTTTAATGCAAATGAACTTTGAAATAATTGTATTGTTAACCTCAAATACTCGGAAATTATTTTTAATATAGCATTTTATAAACTCAATACTATCTATAATTATAATGTTTTCTATTTGGAATTTAAATTGCTCTATTATAATCTTTATCGTGTTAATTTACTTACAAGCGGTTGTATTTTATTTTCGAAAAACATCCTAATGTCTTTATAGCATTCATTTTATTTTATGCAATTTTAAAAATTATAACTGGCGTGCATTATTGATAATAGACTCATTTCTTCGCTGCAATTAACATGAGTTTCAAATGTAGATAAAAAATTAATGTCGTCATAGGAGAAGAAACATTAATTTTATGTTTATTTAATGACAAAATGAATTTCCTTATTTGTATTGTAGAATATTGTTTTGTTTAATTACGCCAAACATGTTATTTCTTTAAACACAATCACTGCTAGAGAAAGTTTAGAATACATTTTTATTCAGAATATTTAAAAATTTATTTTTTAAACTGTAGTTTTCAATTAATAATCGAATAGAATTTCTTATTTTAAGTAATGATAAATGCTCTTTACTTAATTAATCATTTATTTTTTTCATCGCGGATATTAAAGACTTTTATTCAGCGGATTGTCAAAATGTCAAGAAAACATAATATATTTTAACACATCTATTCAAACGATTCATTTGAGAAAAAGAGTCTTCCTTGTCCCCGAACTGGTTAGGCAAACGTCTGCATTCGTAGTGGTGACGGGTACGACTCCTACCTGCTCCTGTGTGGAATTCTCTAGTTCACAACGTTGATTGATATTGATTTAATATAATTGATTTAATGTATTGATTTAATGTCCATACAAATAATGTATAATGACTCAGAGCTAGAAATTCAAATTTTTTTTAAGAAGGACTGTCTCCTTCCCAACATTTATAAATGGCGGGTAGTTTAACTGTTTGAAAGGGATAAAATATACAATCAAATCATGAATTTCGTCGTCGATATGTCGTGGGACAAAATCTGAAAATTTAGCTATCGGTCGCGATAAAAAAAAAAAACGCGAGGTTCGCCAATCTGTCACAAGCAAATATTGGGAAATTTGTCAATCTGTCGCAGGAAAATATTGGGAAATTCGTCAATCCCCCAAACAATCGTGAAGTTTGTCAGTCGACCGCGAAAAGAGTTGCAAAAATTTTCATTCGGAGTCCCATGCACTTCTGTGTGATGTTCTCCGGTTCAAAATCGTACTGATTTTCCCAGTGTGCTGTGTTTAACTTAAAATTACTGTTATATAAGACAATTTGAAATGGCGATTGTAGTACCTATAGATCTCAAATGAAATACCAAATCAGCGAATGCTACTGACGGTTATTTCTTTTTTCCCTTCATTGCTCGCAGTCAGCTATTCCCAACATACATTTCTCAAAACTGAGTATTTTTGTTTGTCTTCTACAGTTGATGCAGGAAATACACGCATAGTGCAGAAAAAACAAAAAACAATAAAATCTGTTTGATTCATAAAAAAAAATGATATAATGAAAAATATTATTTATATGGTATCACCAGCCTACATAAATTTCTAGAACAGGCGAATTTAATTAATTGCATTAATCAAATATTAATATTTATTATTTTACGAAATGCGCTTTGAAGATCTAGTTTTTATTTTCTATGAAGCTTATTCCAGATTTTTATTTAAAATTTTAAGAGTGATTATAATAAGGATTAAAATGTTGCTCTGCAAACTTAAAAATAAATTGAAATATCAAAAGAAAGATGTGAAACAATAAAATATAGATATTTAATCGTTAATCGAAATATCATTTCCGTCCTTTATTTTTTACACAATCACTTAGTTATAATATTATATTAAAATATTATATTAAAATAATATATAATAATAATGTTGTATTAACAGCAAATATTATTTAAAAAATATTAGATATTACAAAGTACTAATTGATAACATTGCATTATTATATGTTATCTTTAAATGTAGGTAATCTATAGAGAAAGTTTATTAATTCTATAATAATACGAACTGAACATGTTATTAATAAGATTGTATTAACAATCTATGTATTCATTTAAAAGATTCTGATTACTTTTTTAAAAGATTTATTCATTATATTTTTTTATGTGTAACATTCATTTTATGAAATGTTACGACTATGTAGATGAAAGATTTAATAAAAATATATAAATATGACAAAAAATGGTATGCATTAAAGAAGAATTACATTGTGGCGTATCGATATACTATCACCTTATTTTTACATATAATACTGAAGAAAGCACATAATCATATGCTGAATTTAAAATTGTGAAATGCGTGAACAATATGTGAAATGGCAAACAACAGACGTTTTTTGTACGGTAATACTTTGGGACATATTTTAAGGTTTTCTCGCACCAGCCGGTATGTTTTATAAGTATCCCAAAACTGACCATTGCTAAAAAAGATATATCCTTTTCCTACATAACGACGTTGTTGCGCAAATCTAAATCTTTAATATGAACTGAGATATTTAGGCTTAAAGATGTGACAAAATTAACCCATCGGGTCATTTTGTGCCAGGTGTGTTTCACCTAGAAATGCAAGAGAAAAGTTTCTTTCACAAAGTTAGCCAATAAAACGTTTATTAAATGTTTTATTTATACACTGTTTACAAATGTTTACAAATTTGTAGCAGTTAAATTTACGTTTTTGATCGCAAAAAACCCTCGTTTGTAGGTTGATGATGAAAAATATCTGGTTCCTGTAATACAAAATTTCATCCGGTCCCAGATGATTACCTTTGGGCCGTCTTTCCTTTTGAGGATAGGGAGCATAATTGATATAAACCAGTACTCAAACACTTGGTGGTTGAAACAACCTGATTTTGTCGATTGTATATGACTCCCTACGGCCCGTTCTCGGTCTAAGTGGACCACAATATTTCGGATTTGTAGTCAACGTAATTTGGTGCTAGTTCTCAGCCTCGCTTCCATATACCATGATTGAAGTTTAATTCTTAGTCTAGTTTTGAATCATGCAAAGATATTTTGCTCCTCTTCGAGTGATCCAATTTTTACTTCCACAACCGGCCGCAAAATTCGCCTCGTCCTAATTCGATTGGTTATGGGGCGAGGTACTCTCCAAGTCCTTTTCAAAGTTCGTAAAGTATAGGTCAATTAATTCATGATCGGTCTTGGCCTTACCGTAACTGATATTTCTGGACGTTCGTTCCTAGAGAATGGCTTTATGACAGTGTCGGCTTGTCACAAAGTAGTCAAGTGCCTATATTAGGATTATGTTATCTCACATAAATTTCATTTGACAAAGGTGATAAGATGGGTGAGCCAAAGGCTGTCAGTGTTCCTAAGGTAGCCGAAGCCCTTAAAAGTAGAATTAATTTAATTTTTAATCACAAAATGGTGCTACTGCATTTTCAATCATGTATCTGTTGTGTACGTAGCTGAATTTAAAATGATCACCTTGATCCACCGGTCTTTTTTTGCAGTGATTTCACTTTTGAGGTGTAGTCGTCCTAATTTTCAGGTAAAACGATATTTTATTTACATGTGTATAAATTCTTAGAACCTTGAGTTATTATACGTTTTCTGAAATCTTATTACTTTCTCTTTAACCACATTTAATTCTAAGAAATTTACCAGATTAATAGTTTTACGTTGCACAACTTAAAAAAATCCAGTTAGAAAATTAAAGTAGACAAAATTTCCTATAAAATACATATATTATCTTTCATTTTCCAACAAAGGGTTTAGGCACTAGAGCGCGCTGAAGAAAGACAACTTTTTGACCTTCAGACCAAAACGAGAGAAACTTCATCTTTCACCATCGATTTCTCAAAAACTATGCATTTTATCGAGAAAACATGTTACAAAATTGAAGTAGACAACAATTTTTCTACAAAATTCATAAATTAACTTTAATTTTCTGACGAAATTTTTAGACGCTAAATAGCACTGAAAAAAAAGCGACTTTTCGACCTGAGCCAAAAAACTAGAGAAACCAATTTTCCTACCCCCAATTACCCAAAAACTAGGCATTTTATTGAATAACACCTGCTACAAAATTAATGTAGATAACATTTTCTGCAAAATGCCTATATTAACTTCAATTAGTTTTTGGCCCTCTGGCCTAAAAGGGGAAAAAAACCACTAAAGATTTTTTCTTATATTTCAAATGATATTTGAAGCTATTACAAAACTTGTAGAGAATAAAATTATCTACAAATTTGTCTTAATTAGTTACATTATTTACTTATTAATAAATATTAATTATAAATAAGAATTAATTATAAATAAATTTGATAATATTTTGTTAAATTATGTATAAATAATAACATATTGAAATGAGTTTTTATGTATTGTAATTACATTTTTATTTATCATAAGATTATCAAATCTATTATATTTTGTTTAAGTTAAAATAAAAGGCGATTATTACCTTTGATTATCAATAGCAGGCATACAGCTTACGTTTCTTCTTGTTCGTCGTCGTCTCCTTCTTCTGGTCGCCAATATAAAAATTTCCAGATCGTTATCATCGTCCTCGTTGTCCGTAATACTTGGCTCTAAAACCTCAAGAATCTCAGGTACATATTAACTTTCTTCATCAAGATCATTTGGATATGATGAAGCGTTGAGACATGCTTGTCCATTACACTGGCCACAAACTGAGGAGCATTACAACCCTAGTTTTCTACATCCACAGTTCGCGCCACAGACTTTCTTGCAATTGAAGAAGATCGTACTGAGTAGTTCTTCTGGGGCTGAAGGTAATAATGTTGTTGTGAGTTCCAGGATCTCGTATTACCCACTCCCATTCTCTGGGTTCTAAATCTTTCCCTAACCAAGTATGGATCTGATAGTAGACACGATAAATATGCTGTCGAGCTGCTGCACTTGTTGGTGGAAGAGATGATAATTGCACCGGTTTATTGAGTCTGTTGATTTAATGAATTGTGTGTACCTCAAATTGTCAATACTATGTTCTGATTTTGGAGCATTATACATTGCTAAAAGAACACGCATTCCATTTTCAAATAATGTGTTTGGAGGGCAGTTGTCTTCCTGAAACAATTGAGCTGATTCGTTCAAATTGGAATGTTTCTCGAACAACAGCGCAGATGTTGTGTCACATCCACTGATAGATTTCAAAAATAAAATATGTTCCTTAGAACGAAGGATATTTGTCGAAGCTTTTAGACGAATACATTCGTGTCTCCACATTGCCTTTACCCATTTTCTTAAAAAAGATTTATCGTTGATGTGACTGTGTTCGTCCTATTAAAATAACTAACAGATCAACATCTTCTCCAAGTATGACGGCGGTCTTTTGATGTTTCGATTCTTCAATGACTGTTTCGATGATGAGGGTATCAGCATCATCTCTGGCTTGTTTTGTAGTGATGTTAACAGTTTTTAACTGCTCAATAAGCATTTCAATAAAAAAATTTTATCGCACCGGTTCGATAAAAACTTTTCCTGGCTGATTGGCACAATTATTGTCTCATCAAAACGAACTTCGTAAGATGTTGAAACAGCAACAGTTCTTCTGAGTTGTTCCATTGCTTTTATATTTTTACTGTTATCTGAATAACAGTCGAATACAGCAACAATATTTGAACCTAAATGTATTTGGAAATATTTGACGTATTTCTGAAGAATAATTGAACAATCTTGAAGGATGTCTCTCTTGTTTTGGCAGAGGGCTTTAAACTAGCCCTTTTTCAGCGCGCTTTAGCGCCTGAACCCTTTGTCAGAAAATTAAAGTTACTTTTGCCATATTTAGATAATGTTGTGGACTTTAATTTTGTAATTAATGTTCTTTGATAAAACGAACAGTTTTCGAGTAATCGAAGGTAGGAAAGGGCCGTTATTCTTGTATTGGCACGAAGGTCAAAAAGTCGCTTTTTTTTCAGCGCTATTTAGGGCCTAAACATTCCGTCAGAAATTAAAGTTAATTTATGCATTTTGAGAAAATATTATCTACTTTTATTTTGTAACAGATGTTTTCTCGATAAAATGCATAGTTTTTGAGAAATTGAGGGTGAAAGATGAAGTTTCTTTCGTTTTGTTCTGTCTAGTTGTCTTTCTTCAGTGCGCTCTAGTGCCTAAACCCTTTGTCAGAAAATTAAATATAATGTATGTATTTTATAGGAAATTTTGTCTACTTTAATTTTGTAACTTTATGTGTTTTAATAAAATGCACAGTTTTCGAGATATAAGCAAAAAACTGATTTTCTTGACCTTTGACCTTGAATATCTCGAGACGCGGACACGAGATTATATGAGACTTTTTAGCTTACTTTTAGAATGTTAAAACAAAGATTTTTGCAAATTTTCAGCTTGTTATCTTTCATTCCGAGGTTTACCCCTTTTTTCACCTTATTTGACTGGGCTATTATTTTTATTGTTAACACCAGAGATTACTCTAAAGAAGTCATTAACTCTGAGAAAAAAATCCCTGAACTACCGTGCACAAAAAGTGCCTCAAGGTATTTTCGTGTCATAAGATAAGAATATTCAGAAAAAAAATTCGAAAGATATCAAAAAAAAGAAAGGATCCTGAGATCATAAACAGAGCATAAGACCATAGTAAGCAAAATTGTTCACCGAGTATTTTTTTCACATTTTAAAAGTGACTTAAATACATAGACCATCTTTACCACACTATACGCCAAAGGTGGCCCACAAGCTACAATTTTGAAAATATATTATAAAAGTAATTAAATTTTATATTTCAAAGAAAAGTATATTTGATATTTGTTAGATCACAGCACAAGTTTCCGGATTCCGAGACAAAAACTCAGGGACAGGTTTCAACGATACACCCACCAGAGAGATCAAATGAAGTGTTCAAGCTTCGGGAAATGGGCATTAGGTGACGCGGCACACCGTAATAGTGAGTGGCACTGCTGTTTATTTTCATGCCATCAACTAGACCATGTGTCATATACGGTATTAGGAAAGTTTATAAAAAAAATTCTGTTGAAAACTTGTTTTTCTTTTCTATTTTACAATTCCTCCTTTCATTTATTTAGATTTAATGAACTCGCAAATAGATACAATTAACGAGCATTTTATTGAAATCCCTTAAAAGTTTTATTCTGTTATAATGACAGTTTCAACTTTTAAATTTCAAATTATCTTCAAAAATTAAATTACTCAAAATGACTAGCTTTGAGCTCGTATCCCTCTAGGAAGTACTATTAATTTACAATGACTAGCAGAAACAAAAATTACTTGCTGAAAATCTAAATCATTTTAAATAACGCCACTGCTCAAACTCAAAAGTATTGGGCACCGTGTACCCCATCCAATGTGTTATTAAAAGCAGTAAAAGATAACTTATAATGCGGAACATTCCAAAACAGCTCTATATACGTTTTACAAAGGACCAAAAGTCTCTTCAAAACTCTAAATATTACACAAATCTCAGAAAAATAATTTTCTGAATTGCTATTCAAACTACCATGTGCCCGAATCTATTATTAGTATAAAATTCACTCATCATAAAGCTCGCATTCAGTCAAGACTTAATCGCAAATCCGGAAACTTAGATATATTCATAGTAGTTATATATCTATTTAGAGGATAGAGTTCCTATTACAAAAAACCGTTCGTGCCTTTATAAGTAAGAGAATTAACTTTTTTTTCTTATACCCATCGTTTCAAGATATTACTTTTTTTCAATTTATTGAAGTTTACACATATTTTTAGCGTAATATACGTCGTTAAAATGTAGTAAATCAATAAAAGAAATTTAAAATAGGTGGATTGAACTTTGTGGCGGTATATTAAAATAAATGATCAACGTAAAATAGCACAAATATAAATATATAAAATATATAATAAACTTTTGAATCTTTTTTTACTCTTTTAAATTTGGCTCTGATGATGGAGCTTTATATGCTCCTAAACAGCTGTTTGCCATTTTATATATTTTTATTTGTGCTATTTTACACTGATCATTTATTTCAATGAAATCTATATTTAATTGTTTTACAGACCTTTTCATATTATGGCAGAATGCATTCCTACAAATACGTAGAATGTATATGAAATAACGCATGAGTACTTATATTGAAAATACAGTTATGATATTTATAAATAAAAAATTGTAAATTGATTGCAGTTTTATGAAAACTGAGTATTTATTTAAAAAATAATCAATTGATTACATTTTATAAAAACAGATGATTTATTAAAAATAATTAAAAATTGATTACATTTTTATAAAAAACAGTTATATATATATATATGTAACTGTTAATATATATAACTGTAATATATATATATATATATATATATATATAATAAGAAATTGATTCCATTTTTGTAAAACCAGAGCATTTATAAAATATTAATAAATTGATTACATATTTTTATGAAACAGAATAGTCATGGAAATTTAATAATAAAATATCTTAAATGTAAGATAACATTACAGAAAAAGTACACTATGGACTCGTCAATATAATCTCAAAGCGTAATGCCATTCAACCTATGTACCAAAACTGAATAGTATGAAGTGCTTACGATGATCGTCATACCATCGTATGTTTACGTCCCATCGATGTTGATGAGTCGGTTTCATTTGACTCACAGAAGTGCTACAGGGTGGAATTTTCAAAAAATAAATCCAAAGCACTGAAATTGATATAACTTTAATATAATTAATTTAGTATGTTACCTTAGAATCTTACAACTTCATTAAATTCTTCAAACTATTTTAAAACATTTACTTCAGTTGCTAAGAGTAATTTTATATGTTAGAAATCTATAAGTAACGATGATAAAATAATTGAATCGGTCATTTCAAAAACAACACAAGTAAAAAAATCAGAACTTTTCAAAAAATAAAACAGTATCATTCACAAGTAAACGAAGTTTTATGGGTTTGTGCGGGCTAATTGAAGAGTTTGGACTTCAAAGTTTGTAAATATCGAATATTTTATATAATTTATGAAGAATAAAAGAAGACTAACAGAAAAACTCTCCCTGGCTTATGTTGTTTTGGCAAGAAACAAGGTTATGTGGTATTTAATTTGAACAAAGCAGTCATATTAAACATATTTTGAATCGAAATTAATGAAGATAGCACTTATACAGGAACATTTTTATGTTTTAATATGGTATTGCATGCAAATAGTAAAATGGTAATATAATATGTTATCCGCATATAATCTGGTATTGATTCCAAAACCTCGCTGTCTTTATGTCGTTCAAGTAATGAACGAAAATTAGAAGGTATTGTTTGAAGAGGAAGGGATACGCTGATTTATGTGGTTATTACTCAAATCATCGCCCTCATCTTTAAGGAAGCATTTGCAATAAAAAAAAGTATATTTGGAAAGAACAACAGTTTTCAAGAGAAAAATGTTTTAAAAAATAAAAAGACTGAAAGTGAAATTAAAATTCTGTGTAATGGTATTTGGTAGTTTAAATGTATAACATATGCAGAAAATAGATTTAAAAAATAATTATATATTTTTTTCTGAAACGATTATGTGTAATTCGTTTTATATACTTCAAAATATTTAAGCTTTTGGCGTTCCATTTAAAATAAAATATACTTATATCCTTCTGAATATACATTTTTCGTCTGAATGCGTCTCACTACGATAGATGCTGCAGAAACCCTTTTAAACTGCATGGATTTTTAAGGGTTATTTTTGTTTCTAAACTATTCGTAGAATTCCTGTGACAGTGCTTTTAAAATTCAGAGGTTTTTGAAAAATATTACAAAGTTTAACAAATTCTTTCAAAGAAAAATCGAAAAGACTTCCTACAGTGAACTAGCTTTGACAAAAAACAAAAGTCAGTTACAGAGTTTCTTCTATAAGAGATAAAAGCCAGACCATGAATGAAAAAATTATTTTGACAGCTTACATATAGAATTTTCTTTATCAAATTTATTTCTATGTCTGTAGGAATTTTCTTCTTTTAGTTAATAAATCAATTTATCACTTTGAAGTGTGGTGGAATATATTTTATCCCACCTAATTTTAATAAAGATTTGTACCACAATGTTTTAACAAAAAAAATAAAAATAAAAGTCAGTTACAGAGTTTCTTCTGTAAGAGATAAAAGCCAGACCATGAATGAAAAAATCATTTTGACAGCTTACATTTAGAATTTTCTCTATCAAATTTATTTCTATGTTTGTAGGAATTTTGTTCTTTTAGTTAATAAATCAATTTACCCCTTTGAAGTGTGGTGGAATATATTTTATCCCACCTAATTTTAATAAAAATTTGTACCACAATGTTTTAACAAAAAAAATAATAATAAAAGTCAGTTACAGAGTTTCTTCTGTAAGAGATAAAAGCCAGACCATGAATGAAAAAATCATTTTGACAGCTTACATTTAGAATTTTCTCTATCAAATTTATTTCTATGTGTGTAGGAATTTTGTTCTTTTAGTTAATAAATCAATTTACCACTTTGAAGTGTGGTGGAATATATTTTATCTCACCTAATTTTAATAAAAATTTGTACCACAATGTTTTAACAAAAAAAAAATCAGTTACAGAGTTTCTTCTATAAGAGATAAAAGCCAGACCATGAATGAAAAAATCATTTTGACAGCTTACATTTAGAATTTTCTCTAACAAATTTATTTCTATGTTTGTAGGAATGGTAGGAATGTTGTTCCTTTAGTTAATAAATTAATTTACCACTTTGAAGTGTTGTGGAATATATTTTATCCCCCCCTAATTTTAATCAAAACTTGTACCACAATGTTTTAACAAAATTTATTTTATAAAATCAAATAAAAAATCTGTAATACAAGTTGTAATTTTCCAACTGGACGAAAAATGTCAGGGCCAGGATTCGAACCTGGGATCTCTTGGCTGAAGCTGCCACGCTCTACCAACTGAGCTATCCCGGTCGAATCTGGAGGGCATAATTCATCCAGTTAACCTTATTGATCATAGCATCTGGTCTGATATTTTAATCAGCTCAACAGAATAGATCGCAGCTAATGGAACTCCAGTAAACGCTGGATACGTGATTACACTAAACCAATTATTACCAATTTGAATAATTGTGTTAAAATTAATCTAAAGAATCTGTAAAATTGCATTTTTTTTAAATAAAATTTTATGAAAGTTCTAGTGTGATTTTTCTTATCAGAAGAAGAGACACTCAAAGAGTTCATCATTTTATTGTAATGTAATGATTAAAAAGAAGATAAGATTATTTTTAAGAGGTGATAGTACAGGTCAGGAAAAATATTTGGTTATGAAACCGATACAGGGTCGATATCCGCAGTTTCACTCAATAGTACATGGTGCTTCAACATAATCTTAAAATAATTATTGTTCACAGCTTTAACTAAAATAAGGATATTTGACAGCAATTTTTAAAATATTTACCTTGCTTTGTGTGACGTGCAATGCTATTCTGAAAGTTATTGAAGTGGAAATAATTTTGGTAACTGAAAATTTTAAAACTGTTATCGCAAATACATACATAGCGATTTTCGAAACACTAAAACTACCCGTTTTAATACTTTCGTCATTTTTAAAACAAAAGAAAATAATACTTTAATACGTGAAAAACAGTCCTCTTAAAAAACATAACGAATATCTTTATTCTCACTTCCTTACCGACAAAAACATTCTACAAAACCATTTCTCGACAACAACATTTTTTCACACAGCTTAGAAAAATACATTTATGAAAACAAAAACATCTTTCTCACACAGCTTAGAAAGATGCATTTATGAAAACATCTCCTGTTAGTAGGAATTCAATTGGATTCGCGACAATCTCCCACCTTGAGTTTTCAACAGGAAAACTCAACAATAGGCACAAAAAATTCAAAATAACACAAAACATTACATGGCCAAAGTATATATATTCTTAACACTAATTTTCAAAGACAAATTATACAATTTCCTGCAAAATTCAAACAAAAATTAAACATATTATTAGAAATTCAAATTAACACTAGGGAATGAGATATACTAAAAATAAGGAAAAAAGAGTTTATAATGTTCAATGTTACAAAAAAATAGCCTTATGACTGATAACGTTTTGGAACAGTAACTGTTCTGCCACTTCTTGTTCGTAATATTGGTTCTAAAGAGTGTTCTTTTGGAATCTCTAGATTATATAGTTTTTGTATTGGTCTTAAAAGTTCATCATTTTCAGTTTTTACCCGAGCAACTCTCGGGTGACCATCTTTTCCAGAAATTAGTTCTTGCACACGAGCTAAAGTCCAATACGTACGTTTCTTATAAGACTCTACGAGAACGGCGTCACCAACGGTCAGTTGCTTGACATTCCTTTGCAGGGAATTTTGTTGGCGTAACTGCCCTAAATATTCTATACGGAATCGTCTTCTAAGATGTTCTCGAACTTTTTGTCTATACTTTGCTCTTCTGTTTAATTCTTGTGCGTCAATTGCATCAAAATCTATCACATCTGAAGATCTTATTTCTTGAAGAAACATTAATGGTGTTAAAGGTGCTAGATCATCCACATCTTCAGAGACATACGTGAGTGGCCTAGTATTTACAACTTGTTCGCAGTCACAAAGAATTGTGATAAGCTCTTCACAGGATAATGAGGCTCTACCTAGTATTCTCCTCAAGATTCGTTTCACCATTTGTATCAACCTCTCCCACCAACCACCCCACCAGGCAGCAGTAGGCGGATTGAATTTCCAACGAATCTTTTGTACAGCTGCTGCAACTGAGATCTGTTCCCAATCGATGTCTGAAAAAGCTCTATCTGCACTGACAAAATTTTTACCATTATCAGAATAAACGGTCGTCGGTCTTCCTCTTCTCGCTATAAAGTGCCTAAAAGATTGGAGGAAGGTATCTGTTGCTAATGACGTCACTAATTCTAAATGTATGGCCCTGTACACTGCACAAGTGTACAACACAATCCATACCTTTTTTCCATTTTTCAAATATAAGGGCCCAGCTAAATCTACTCCAGTTATTTGGAATACTGCCGCATCTTGAACTCTTTCTGCTGGCAATGCAATAGGTTCTGACTCTGTCTTCTGTGCACTAAATATTTTGCAACGCACACATTTCTGAACTACTGCTCGAATGGTTTTCCTGGCTTTCAGGATCCAGTAGTCTTCTCGTATAGATGTCATCAAAAGAGCCACTCCTGCATTTAATAGCTCTTGGTGTTTCCAGGAGATCAATCGTTGGACTACAGGATGGTCAGACGGCAAAAGAATTGGGTACTTAAAATTGACAGTATCTTCTCGATAGATGACTTGTGTTTTTACTCTGATGATACCATCTTCATCACGGATTGGTCTTAGGCTACGAATTTTCCCATTATTCTTTTCATCAAAGCTGTCTTTCTGGATCAAAATCATTAATTTTCTTTCAGCTTTTTCTAGTTCAAAACATGTAAGTTCAGATACTTCTTTTGAATTCGGTTTTCGTGAATTACTTATGAATCTTAGAGTCCGTGCGATCAATCTTATTATTTTCTTGTATGATGAAAATCGTCATAATACCAATCATTAGGTTTCGTGTTCTTGTTTAATGCTGAAATGACACTTTTCCGTTTCTCAGCATTAATAACTTCTTCATCTGGTGATTCGACGCTTTGAGGCCAAGTAAATTCTGGCTCAGCCAGCCAGGCTGGTCCCTCCCACCATTTTAGCTGCAAGAACTGTTCAATGGAACAACCTCTGGAAGGCTGATCAGACGGATGAAATTTTCCTGAAATATGTCGCCACTGATCTTTCTGTGACAAAGACCTGATTTCTTCTACACGATTCCAGACAAATGTTCCCCATCTATCATCTCGCTTTATCCAGCTTAAAGCTGTGGTTGAATCACACCAATAACAGATCTTCAAATTTGGATTTCTTAAATCAGCAATAACACGACTACCCAACCTGGCTCCAATGCAGCATGATAAAAGCTCTAACCGCGGTATAGTTAGGTTCTTAAGAGGAGCTACTCTTGCGCGTGCTTGTATAAAACTCACCAAAATTTCATTTTTCTTCTTTACTCTCAGAAAAATACAAGTAGCATATGCGTGTTTACTTCCGTCACAAAATATGGGAAGACTTACATCATTTTCAAAATTATCTGAATTCATCCAGCGCTCAAGTTTGATGTCACAAATTATTTTTATTCCCTGCACCCACTTCAAAAATTGTTTAGCTAAATTCTCTGGAATTAATTCGTCCCATTTTAATTTCAACTTCCAGCACTCTTGTAGAATAAGTTTAGGGAGCAAAGTCACGGGTGAGGCAAATCCCAAAGGATCAAAAACCTTCTGAGCCAATGAAATTAGAGCTCGTTTTGTAGGAATAATTTGCTCTTCCTCAATAGGGCCGATTTTGCAAGATAGGGCATCATTTTCCAGATCGCAGTTTAAGCCTAGTACTGGTGTTATGTTAACTGTTGAAGTTCCAGACATAATTTGAATTGGATAATTCGACAGCCATCCCCTGAAATTGAATTTCGCGAAGGACAGTAACATTCTCGATTCAATTATGAACTTGTTTAACTCTTCAGTTGTGTTGAAACTACAAACACAATTATCTACATACAAAGATTCATTCAAAGTTTCTGCTGTAGAAACAAAATTGCCAGGTGTACTTTCCAGATGGTGTTTCAGAGTAGCCGCTAGTAAAAAAGGGCTGCAATTGATTTCGAAAACCACACGTTTATGTCTGTAAATTATATTATCCTTCCATAAAAACCGTAGATAGTCTCTATCACTTTCTGTAATACCTATCTGTAGGAATGCCTTTTCTATATCAGATACTGCACCAACAGGAAATTTCCGAAAATGATGCAATATTGAAGGAATCATTTCAATCATATTTAATCCTTTATCCAGACAATCATTTAATGAAGGAAAACCTTTCACATGAGGCGAAGCATCAAAAACCGGCCATACTTTAGTAGTTTCACACGATTCTTTAAATACAGGCATGTGTGGCAAATAATGTATTTTGGATTTTTTATTATCGACCACCCTTTCAATTATTCCTGCATTTAACCATGTATCAAATACTTCATTATAAACTTCAGTTTTATTCAAATTTGATAACATTTTCTTCGTTGCAGCAAGCCGTTTTTCGGCCAATTCTCTATTACTAGGTAAGCGGGCATTATATAGTACCCAAGGCAATGCTACTTCATACCTCCCATCTGAATCTATTCTTATGTTTCTTTTAAAATGTTGCATAGTTTCTTCATGAATTTCATTTTTAGTTTTAGATTCAACCGGATCAGTTATACCAAGAATATCTAGCTTCCATAAATTAGCAACGAAACTTTCGTTCCAAAGAGACGAAATAACCATAAGAGAATCATTTGTTTCAGATTTAATGCCTGGAATTTTCCCCATGAGAGTCCACCCCAAATGGGTCTTTACAGCAACCGAACCACTTTTTAAAACTTTAATATTTCCGGTCAGTAATTTTCCCGCCACATCGGAACCAATTAACAATTTTATTTCATTTTCGGTTTAACATACATTATTTTCAACATCCGAAATCTTAATACCATATTTATTTAATTTTTTAACCAAGGTCCATTTGGCACCTTTTTTATATTAGACCAAATAACAGGAACATCTAAAACATGCATATCACATTTATAACTATTATCAATACTACTTAAATGAATTCTATATTTGTTGTGGTTTGTCTCACTTGTTTCAACACCACCAAATAATTTATGAATTAATTTAATTTCATCAATACTTTTATAATTCAAATACTTAATTACATCTTCTGATAAATATCAACGCTCAGAGCCCGTATCTATGACTCCCCGTACAATATTTTCTTTACCATCGTGCTACGTACATGCAGAGTTTGTAATAACACAGTTGGGTCGGAACCTTGAGTAGTCAAAACAGTATCACTACTCCCTGACTCATGTTTACGACTTTCTAACGCCGTATTACTCTCTTCATTACAAACATTTTGACACATTACAGCAAAATGCCTTTTACCACAATTTAAACATTTAATCTTCGATTTACTGTGACGTGAAATATGATTTTTCTTAAGACAGTCAAAACAAGCCCCCTTTTTCAAAATTATACTTCGTTTATCTTCAAAAGAAAGCGAATTAGCTTTAAAACATTTTTCTGATAAGTGACACTTGTCACAAAATATACATGCTTCATCATATTTCTTAATTAAATGTTTATCTTTAAATTTATCACCTACAAATAAATCAGTAGCAGTTGGCATAGAATTATATTCAACATTTTTAACTCTAGTAAAATTCTTAGATTTATCAAAACCAAAACTAGTACGCGCCAATAAAATACGTTCTTCAGACAACACTTCATTTTTAAAGAAATTAAGTATAGAATTTAATTCACTCTTACCCTGATCTGACTTTTCACGATCCCGTTCCCAAATTCGGAGAACATCATGAGGTAAACACGATTCCACCAACGGGAATAAAATGCTCGCGTATTTATCCTCTGTAACCCCAAGAGAGTCCAACTATCTAAGTTTGGTTTGTAGGTTGTCATATAACGATGACAAATTGCACTTTCTTTTCGATGTATTATTATTGCATAATACCAGCTGCAGCAGATCGTGAACATAAATTTGTATCAAAGTGTCTTTTCTTCCGAATCTTTCTTTTAGATGTTGAATTACTTAAGCATAATTTTCAGCCGATATAGGATAACTTTTCACAATTTGAGACGCTTTCGATTTCGGAGTAATTGCTTGCATCAGATATACGAACTTCGAGTGATCGTCTAACACAGTGTCTTCGTGAATTTTCTTGAAGGTATTCCAAAACGTTAGCCACGATCTTGAGTCCCCATCAAACGGCTGTAAACTAATTTCAGGCAATCTGAGTGTGCGGGATCCCATTCTTTCGTTTTCTTTCGAATTAGGTAGAAGAGGCTGATGTTCTACGGTAGGCTTAACAAAAAAATGTCTTACACTTTGCTTCACTGTTATTAATTTTTCATGGTATTCCTCGCATACCTCGAACTATTTTACATAATCTTTTTCTGGAGACCCATTCGACAACATAAAATTTAATATTTCGTCATCTGTGGAACGTAATCTTGATGCTTTGTCTACTAATTGATCTAAAAGCTCTTCTATTAGATTAACATCTGGGCTTGACTGGTTAATAGTTTCGTTTAAAGCATTTAAAGTCTTCGTAAATGCGCTTCTAAGCGGCGTTCTTTTTATTTATAACGCATCCACACTTGTACAGTTTTCCACTTAAAAAATATTACTTCCTATGTCCTTCTGTTCGGGCGCCAATTTATCGCAAATACATACATAGCGATTTTCGAAACACTAAAACTACCCGTTTTAATACTTTCTTCATTTTTAAAACAAAAACATTCTACAAAACCATTTCTCGACAACAACATTTTTTCACACAGCTTAGAAAAATACATTTATGAAAACAAAAACATCTTTCTCACACAGCTTAGAAAGATGCATTTAAAAAACATCTCCTGTTAGTAGGAATTCAATTGGATTCGCGACAATTGCGAATAACATTCGGAAATATGTAGAACCTAAGTCAGCACAATTTGGAAAATAATGGTAACTCTTCGACAATTTGTCATAAAATACTTACATTTTGCAAAAAAAGATCAGTTTATTTCAAATTTCGTAAAAATAATTTTATTATTTTTAAGTTATGAATAAAAAACGGAATACCAGTCTGTATGTTTAGACTGAATAACTTGATTGTGACTCTATCATCCTGTACAATAATTATTGTTTTTATTGGGCATTCCCATCTTCGCATGTATGCCTAATATTTTTGCGTCTCTCTGTATATACTGAGTATCTGTTGAAAGCGAATGACTTAAAAAAAATTGCTACGGCTTAATGTAATTTAAACAGTGGATAAATATCATAGAAAATACAATCTCACAATAACAGTCGCTAACAAATACTGTTAAATTGTCAACGATGATTATAATAAATTCGTACTTTTATGCTTATTGCACAATATATAAAATTTCTCATTCGAATTTCCACAGATTAATACTGAAACTTTTGTAAAATCATAATGTTTTTATGAAATGAAATCAAAATCTGTGGAACAGCAAATAGTAATTTGAAGATCAATTCCTCATTTTTGAGCATTCTTTTTTTCAATATGTGCAAGCTATAATGATGAAATGCAAAACAATATCGTGTATTTTCTTTTCCCTTTTTTACATATTTTAAATATATTTTGCGTGTATTACGGTTAAGACTAAATACTGTGTAAATTATTACTTTTGTATATAATATTATTACAGTTTAAAAGATTGAAAATGTATGTTACTTCTCAGATAAATTATTTTTTTATTTATTTGATTTTCACGAAATTTTCTACGAAAAAATTGTATCTTAAATACTCTAAAATATAAGGCATTTTTTGATGAGTATGATGAAAACATTTTCAAATGTTTCTAGCCACAATTAATGAGATTTGTTTTAACATTTTCAAAATATACTCCCATTACAAATTATATGTATATTTTTTTCATATTTTGATGTTTTCAGTGAAAATGTTATAAAGAAGACTTTTCAATATTCATCAACATGTTATTTATATTACTTTTTTTAAGAGGATAGTTCATTCACTTGTAATTCACTACTTGAGCAACGAAATGAAAAGAACAGACCTGCTGATATTTCGTACATGATATTTTGTAAATACAGCTTCTTTTGACCTTGGGGATTTGTATATTTATAAGATTTTTGAAATATTTCCAGATACATTTTCCGTATTTGAAAATCTGCTGAATATATTATAATTTTAGCAATACATAAATTTATTCCAAATATTCAAATTTTTGAAAATGTGCATGACAGAGAAAGAAACTTCACTTCAAAAAAATATTTTCTGCCAAATAATATTTGAAAAAGGAGTACGCGCAAATAGATAATATTTCGTGCAAATATTTTTCGAAGAAAGTTTATTACGTAAATATCTTGCATACAAATTAAGTAACTAATACATTACAAAATAATACAAAACTCAGAAATATATTTCTGTTGCCGGTTAAGATTAAAAATATTCCTCCAAGTTTGAAAACAAAAATAAGGAAGACATTTGCAATAATTTACATATTGGATTTTACCGCATTTACATTATTTGGAGGCTGAAAAAGCTGGCGTTATTATTTGGAGGCTGAAAAGTTTCGAAATTTAATGTTTGATTATGTTTCATTTTTTATGTATACTTTTTTTTAATTTAAATTTCATTTCTCACTTACAATTTGTAGTTAAAATACGTATAAATAAAGTTAATTTTCAGAAAATGACACTAGTGCAAAACACAATTTGAATTTAATACAAACTTAAACGCCGTGACGCTAGAATCATTGTAGTGTCATGATCAGTGTACCCAATTGCACAACCTGAAGCAAAATCACCAGAATTAAGTTCGACAATCATGCTGGACACTGATTTTATTGAACCCGATTGGATGGAATGTTGAGTGAAACTTGACCAAAACCGTAGGCGAAAATCTGACTGCATAGTCTGACAACACAGTGCGTTAAATAATACATTAACGCAATTAAAATTGAAATAAATAATTAGTACTCAATTAAAAATATGCTAATGAAACTGAGTTGATTATTCAAAAGTAATAAAATTTTCTAAGTCCTTATTAATTGATTGAACATGTTACTTACAATATGAAGGTGTCTATTTTAAACTCATAAGAATAGATTATGTGATAAAAAGGTTTCATGGATTCCCGTACGAGCAATAGTAATTTTTAATGATTTTAAGAAATTTATTTGCTGTGGAATATAGTATAGACGCTTAGCTGAATAGTAGATTCGCATGTTAGACCCTAAATGTAATCAATGTAATCAAATGGAATCCCCTAATGTAATCAAATGGAATTTAATAATTCTTACGCAAAATATAATAACGTTATCAAAATTCTTCTTTAATTCATAAATATGGTATTTAGTACATTTTCTTCTGGTGAGATATTTAGTAGATAAATGTAAATGATTTTTATTTTCTTACAAATTATTAGTTCATTTCTAAATCATTTGACCTTTTTCAAATAGTAGATAGAAAAAAAAAATCAGAAAAGTACTGAATCCCATTTTCTATACGCATCGAATCAGTTTTTATGGCTAAAAGAACATTAGTAAGCAAAACAGCTTAATTATAATTATATTTTCAGGTTTAAATTAAATAGAACGTCTCGAAACACAAGCGATAATTTTAAAACTACATGTACACAATCCTTCTAAGAATAATGGATAGATCTCAGAAGGATATTTAGAGATAACCAAGGTACATTTGCTTTAAAAGCTAAACTTCTTAAAAGTTAAAATGAATAAATATAGCTTTATTGTTTTTTAATATAAGTAATTAAAAAACAATAGTGCTATATTTATTCAATAAGTCTTCACTAAAATATTTCACCATGATAAATTCTTTAATAAACCTAAGTTTTGTTTAGTTTCATTAGCAGTCAACGTCAGAGACAGTTCGCATATACTCTACCAATTTCAGCTGTTTTCAACCAATTTTCATTACATGCCAGTTCGACAATTGATGAAATCCAACCTATCTTGATCACGTGGTTGTCAAGAGTGGGTAAAAATATCGTTGCTTGGGTCTTTCTTCAGCTTCGAATTTCTCATTCCATTTTGCCCGCAATCACAATAGTTTTGCATATTTATGTGCACGTCTTTCCTTCAATACAGGAGAGAAAGGGGAAATCAGAGAAGCAGCAAAAGCAAAAAGGAGGTGAAAAAGTATGCAAATCGAGCAGTTTTTGGAGCATGGTGAAAATTTTCAGCATAAATATTCGTTATTAAAATTGTGTTTTGGCTACATCATGCTTTTTTCACATATATACTACATTGCTCCAAGGCTTTTGTCGATACCTTTTACGTTTGCCAGTCATGTTCAGCAGTATGTGGCCAAAATATGCTTGCACAGTCATAATATTTTATTTAAAATTTTAAAACGTGTGAAAATAAATAATTACAAAAATACCCAAAAAGGGGTTTCCATGACATTAGAAATTTAAAATATTATTATTATCCGTAAAGCAAACATATAATGCAAAACTTTTACCTCACCAACGTACCTTACAGTAGAAAAAATAAGCAGGGTTTCCTATGAATCCGCATACACTTTTCTTGGTGGGAAATCTATGAAAACACGAAACAACCCGCATAGCATGCATGGTCACAGTGACGTCACTGTCACGTCACTGCGAGTTACATTTGTCACGGCACATCTGTGACCAAAATGCCACCATTCAGAGAGGTCACATTGTGACTTAAGTGTGAACTTCTTTAAAAACTCTAAAAAACATACAGGATAATTTCAAAACATGTTATTCATCGTCAAAAATACTTTTTTGGTCAATTTTAAATTTTTTTGACGTCACAGTGATGTCATTACAATTCACGCATGTTACGTTACAACTGTTACTAAAATATACTACCATATTGTGAACTCACACTGTGACAAAAATGTTAATTTTAAAAATATTTGAAAATGAGAAGAAACATTTTACTTAGTGCCATTTTTCTTCATTTGATACATTTGAGAGCCAATTGACCTTAGTAATTTTTGTTGCCCCTTGTAAATTAATTTATAGTCACTTATTCCTTTATCTAGCTAAAAAAATGATATATATATATATATATATATATATATACAGGACCTGATTACTGACGGGGCACACTTCCACCAGTAAAATTTAATAGACTTTTTTGTCGTATTAAAACGCTTTATTCATGCGCTTTTTTACTGGTGGAAGTGTGCCCCGTTGGTAATCAGGCCCTGTATATATATATATATATATATATATATGTATATATATACAAATTTTTGTAACTATGCAATTGTAGATACAAAGATACAAAGATGTAGTTACAAAGATAATTAGATATAAAAATTAGAAAACGTTTTTAATTTTATAATTTATTTTTTAATTAAAAAAAAGTTTCATTTTCTATGAAAAATTAATAATTTGTGTTAAAACAACTTCAAACAATTTTATCAATTATAAATTACTTCTACTATTGATAAAGGCAGAAAAAAATATAGTGGGGAGAGGTGCTTGTTCATTGCGAAGTGTCATTAAAATGTGAAGCCCCAATGTGGTCAAAATGTAAATACAGATAATGGGATATACTGAGAAAATTAAGGTTTCTTTTTTGTATGCTAGTGCTTTATTTAAATTGTTGTGTACCTTTATGGATGAAGTAGGTTAAGAATATCATAAACGTATAAAATATGTAATTTGCTCCTGTTAGAAGTATAAAACTATTTTATTTTATTTCCAGAAATTTCCATATAAATTTTTTGTAGCTATTCAAGCCTTATTTCAAAAAATAAAATCAATTCTCTAGCCATTATTTAATTTTAAAATTACATTTAGTAAACCTGACATAAAATAAAATAAACGAAATGAAATTATTTTAGTGTATTGCACATCTGTTAAACAAGGAGTTGAAAGCAATTTTTTTTTAATGATTGCTAAGAAAATTGACCAGCTGCTCAATATTTGTAAAATGAACTCATCCAACTTATCGTCTGCGGTGGCTATTTCGAATAGTGGTTTCATTCGAAGGGTTTATTCATTAAGTCAAAGAGTTGCAAGGAAATTGATTCCCGTTTCGTTTCATGTTCTTTTGAGTGCTAATGCAAACCACTAAACAGTAAAACATGATATTTAATTGTTGGAACGGAACAGACAAGAAATGTTCTCTAGAAAAAACTGTCGTTTTATCGGATTTAAGAATTCAGATTAAAATATAATTCCGAAAATACTTACAATAGCGTTGGCGGTTATGACATGTATTCGTCAATGCATTTGTAATGTAATTGTACTTAATTTACTTGAAAAACACTTGTGTTACTCGGATACTTCCATTTTGCTAAAAAAGGGTATGTAAAAATATTATTTTTTCAATCTACATAATTAAAGTGTAGAAAGAACACCAACAGCAAAGCTTGAAATTTTTTTTGTTGTTATGTATACTAGTAAGAATTTAAATATTAATTAAATGTTAACTATTTGATATTATTATTAGATTTATTATTTTTTAATTCTATCATATAAATTATCTGTATTGTTAAAACAATGCAAAATATCAGTAATATTCACTAAACTGCATTCTAAAACTTATACAGTAGATCTCAAATCCGATTGTACTCCGGTATACTATGTATTATGGTATCAGAATCACAGCAAATTTTACTGTGGTTCTTGCCCCGGAATTGGACATCAAGCCAGATAGCTATCATGTCATCGGCGCCATCATATATTACTATCGATGAATCGTAAATCAATAGAAAATTGTACAATTTCTTCACATCAGATGATAAATATAGAGTGGCTGCGGTGCAGTGCGTTATAAAAAAAATGATCAGTGTTTCTAAAAAATAATCTATTGTAAAACTTATTATTTAAAAAAAGATAACAGTTTCATAAATATATATATAATTTTTAAATAAATAAATTATTATTATTATTTTTTTAAATTAACGAAAGATTGTTCTTATTTTTTATAGTTATCATTTATACATCAAGTAATAGCAGTCAAATACTGGAGTAAACGTAATTAAAACACATATAATATTTAAAATAGTGGTCCCATGCAAGATTTAAAGCATATCTTTTTTTGAAGGTTACATTTTTTCTTTTCTCTTATTAAAAATATAAGATACTGTTTAAAACATATTGAAATATTTGATAAAAGGTATTTTTGCAAATTTCAATGCTTAAAGGAGAGAACCCCCCCCCCCCCAAAAAAAAAAAAAAAAAAAAAAAAAAAGAAAAAAAAAAGGCAATGTGTCATTTTTTTAAAATTATGAACTCAAATTATCATAAGAGACGGTAGTCTCTTGAGTGACGCAGCGAAAAACCGAAAACCGTAAGCCCAAAACCGAAGATTCCGTCACTCTCATATATACAGCTAGCAGGACATCAAAGGAAAATCGAAACGCCGACATTTAATATCTCAGTAAATATGAGGCATACCGTTTCGATTTTTTCACATTAGTCTTATATCTATGGCCTAACTCTATCCTGAAATTTATAGATTTCTACATGCAGTAGATTTTGAGATCTGGAAACCAATTTTTAAGCGAAAATGGAAAATGTAATGGTGTAATGGGCACAGAGGTGTTACCTCGAAAATGGATCGAACGATTTTTTAAAAATTAATATATTATATTAATCGCTTTTAGATGAAGAGAGTAAGATTTTGAGCTAACGTAGGAAAACTCTTGTTTTTTATATAATCCAGCTTCAAAATCGGACTCTTTTCTTATGCTTTTTCTGGTAGACTAACATTAAAGATTTTCGGCCTTTTCACCATTTTTTATTCCTGCGCGGTCAGGATGTTCGTGGGTATCACGGTTATAGTTAAAGGCGATTTCGCAATCATATGTGGCTGAAGAACTATTTAGATTTTTTTTTTTTTTTTTTTTTAATATGAAAACAGTTTATTATACATTCCAAAATATGTATTAAATTAAATTATGGTTAATTTTTTTTTTCTTTCTTGTTCGGATGCAAATAATTCATATTTTTTATCTGCATTTGGTATAAAAATGAATTATCTTTAATTTTAAAAACGAGAAATTCGTAATTACATGTATAAAATTAGATTGTATTTATTATTGGTATTTATGATTTCAAAATTTTTAATAAGAAACTGTTTTTTTTGCTAGTATACAGTGAGCAAAGTCTCTAGCCATGCCAACCAACCAATCGGTTGATTATCTGACTGATAGTTTAGCCACAGTAGTTTAGCTTTGGCTTAGCTGTTATTACTTATTATTAGTTTGTCTTTGGCTTGGCTCTTATTTATTAGTTTGTCTCGACAGTTAAAATTTCACATTTTATAATTTTTATATCAATACTTCAGGTAAGAATGCTTTTTAACTTGATTATTTCCTGTATTTATAATAATTTTTTGTTACTAACATTCGTATGTTTTAATGCGTGCAAAATTTAAGATTGGCGAAAAAGCTGTGTGAAACTGCTAATCTATTTTATTAATATAGTATTAGCATACATTTCTTAAATTTTTATTTTCTAAATTTAAAGCACATACATTTCAAAACTATATTATTATTTTAGAAAAAAAACAAAACAAAAAAAACAACTCTTATTCCTAATATTACATTGGGTCGGTGACGAAAATGATTTTTTTCTTATTATTATTTCATAGCAGGTCGAGTTTTCTCCGACCTTATGAAATAAGATTAATTTCTTTTTTTTTTTTTTTTTTCAGCTGTGGAAGAAAATCAAACGGTTTGTTGATTTTTTTATTAAAAAGTAGGTAGAGGTGCGTAGAGACCCTCGCGCTAGATAAACTATTTTTATTGATAAAACGATGTTTTTGGTTTACGATTTTTTATTTCGCCGTAATGCATGCATGATTTCTGGAACTTTTGGAAGAAAATAGGTAAAAATCAGCTATTTTCATTCATGTTCCAGTGTTCATGCATGCATTACGACGAGAAAAAAAATCGCAAACCAAAAATGTCGTATTTTGCAATAAAAACACTAGATGGCGCCAGCTCTCAACAGCACCCTGCTTTCGCCAAGACTGGCGAAAAAAATATCCAAGTTTGCCGGGGGAACAGAGAACGGAAATGCTCCCAAAGTAACCTTTACTTTTCACAAAATGGGCCCCAAGAAAAATAACTGAACAGATGTGTTACACTCATGCTAAAATGTAAACAAAAGATTGGCGACTGTTTGGATGGCACGATTTCCAAGACTGCGCCAAGCTACTAAATACAAGCTTAATAGCCAGGTTGCCATAAAAGAAAAAACAGTCCCCAAAGTTTGGAGACTTTTTTCTTTTTTTTAACTGATTAAATTTTTTTTTTTAGCATGAGTGTAAAGCATGCATCGACCCTTGGCTGTCCTCTTAAAAAAAAAAAAAATAAACGCAGTTAAATAAATGTTTCCTAAAAAAACCCACCCTATTACTACATAAAATATTCTACTAAAGTTTGTTTTGTTCTGTTTTTCCGCACCATTTCCAATAATAAAAACAGTTAAAAATACCTAAGGAGTGCTTATTTAGTTTTAAAACAAATTAACAATTGCAGAATTCTGACAAAACAGAGCTTCATTTTTACAGATTTTGTTATATAAGAATTTTAGAATGACCTACATA
The DNA here is from genome assembly GCA_963931845.1 of Maratus michaelseni. Taxonomy (NCBI): domain Eukaryota; kingdom Metazoa; phylum Arthropoda; class Arachnida; order Araneae; family Salticidae; genus Maratus; species Maratus michaelseni. The sequence continues at coordinate 103,244,456 of OZ007593.1, read as the reverse complement.
AATTATTTTTTATGCTAAACCATTAATATGTACTAAAATGTTCCATTTTCAATACGAAATTCAGTACAATCATCATTAAATATATCACTTGCAATAAGCCTGTATTATGCATTGAAATGTATTTATTTCAATAAATTGATTTATCTTTTGTGCCATGCTGTCGAAAATTCAAAGAAAAATTTATGTAAATGTTTTTTTTTGCATCATACTATCCATTTGCATACATTTCACTTAGTTTGGATACTATGATGCAAAATAAACCTTTACATAAATTTTTCTTTCAATTTTCGACAGCATGGCACAAAAGATAAAACAATTTATTGAAATAAAGAACCTTTTAGTAGCTTTTTCGCCAATCTTAAATTTTGCACCCATTAAAACATAAGAATGTTAGTAACAAAAAATTATAAATACAGGAAATAATCAAGTTAAAAAGCATTCTTACCTGAAGTATTGCAATAAAAATTATGAAATGTGAAATATAAAAATTTAGCAGTCGAGACAAACTAATAAGAGGCAAGCCAAAGCTAAACTATATGAACAAGTGATATAAGCATAAGCAGATCCATAAGCAACCGATTGGTTGGTTGGCATGGCTAGAGACTTTGCCCACTGTATACTAGCAAAAAAACAATTTCTTATTAAAAATTTTGAAATCATAAATACCAATAATAAATACCAATCGAATTTTATACATGTAATTACGAATTTCTCGTTTTTAAAATTAAAGATAATTCATTTTTCGACCAAATGCAGATTAAAAATATGAATTGTTTGCATCCGAACAAGAAAGAAAATAAGGAGACTCATAAGGTTAGACCCCTTGACTCATATGACCTTTATTTTTAACCTCATCGACAAAATTAATACTTTTTATGTACCGGATTGACAATACATTTTTTTATCGCCCGATAGACAAAATTCTTGATTTTTATGCACCCGTTTGATGAAATTTGGGTTTTTTACGTGCAAACTTAACGAAATTAATGTTTTTTCATGCCCGATCAACGAATTTTTTTTTATGCAAGCGTTTGATGAAATTTGCGTTTTTCATTTGCTAATAAATGAAATTCATGATTTTTACCGGCCTGTTTGATGAAATTTATAACATTTTCTCCCCCTATCGAGAAAATTCATGTTTTTTCTGTGCCGATCGATGAAATTCATGATTTTTGCACATTGATCTACGAAATTCCTGATTTTTATGCTGCAAAATGACGAAATTTGCAATTTTTTCAGACTAATTGGTATCTAATGCAGTTTAATTCATTCGACTTGACAATTTTTATGCACCTCATCGACAAAATTCATACTTTTTACGGGCCGGATTGACAAAAAAAATTTTATCACCCGATTGCCAAAATTCTTAATTTTTATGCACCCGTTTGAAAAAATTTGTGATATTTACGTGCAAACTTTACGGAATTAATGATTTTTTCATACCCGATCAAAGAATTTTTTGATTTTCATGCGACCGTTTGATGAAATTTGCGATTTTCATGTGCTTATAAATGAAATTCATGATTTTTACCTGCTTGTTCGACGAAATTTATGATCTTTTCTCCCCCTATCGAGAAAATTCATGTTTTTTCTGTGCTGATCAATGAAATTCATGATTTTTGCACATTGATCAACAAAATTCCTGATTTTTATGCTGCAAAATAATGAAATTTGCAATTTTTTCAGAGACTAATTGGTATCTAATGCAGTTTAATTCATTCGACTCGACAATTTTTACGCGCTTCATCGACAAAATTCATACTTTTTACGTGCCGGATTGACAAAAAAAATTTTTATCACCCGATTGCCAAAATTCTTGATTTTTATGCACCCATTTGATGAAAGTGATTTTTACGTGCAAACTTGACGAAATTAATGTTTTTTCATGCGCTAATAAATGGAATTAATGATTTTTACCCGCCTGTTTGACGAAATTTATAATCTTTTCTCCCCCTATCGAGAAAATTCATGTTTTTTCTGTGCCGATCGATGAAATTCATGATTTTTGCACATTGATCAACAAAATTCATGATTTTTATGCTGCAAAATAATGAAATTTGCAATTTTTTCAGAGACTAATTGGTATCTAATGCAGTTTAATTCATTCGACTTGACGATTTTTACACACCTCATCGACAAAATTCATACTTTTTACGGGCCGGATTGACAAAAAAAATTTTTATCACTCGATTTCCAAAATTCTTGATTTTTATGCACCCGTTTGATGAAATTTGTGAATTTTACGTGCAAACTTCACGAAATTAATGACTTTTTCATACCCGATCATAGAATTTTTATATTTTCATAACGACCGTTTGATAAATTTTGCGATTTTCATGTGCTAATAAATGAAATTCATGATTTTTACCCGCCTGTTCGACGAAATTTATAATCTTTTCTCCCCCTATAGAGAAAATTCATGTTTTTTTTTGTGCCGATCGATGAAATTCATGATTTTTGCACATTGATCAACGAAATTCCTGATTTTTATGCTGCAAAATAATGAAATTTGCAATTTTTTCAGAGACTAATTGGTATCTAATGCAGTTTAATTCATTCGACTCGACAATTTTTACGCACCTCATCGACAAAATTCATACTTTTTACGGGCCGGATTGACAAAAAAAAATTTTATCACCCGATTGCCAAAATTCTTGATTTTTATGCTACCGTTTGATGAAATTTGTGATTTTTATGCTACCGTTTGATGAAATTTGTGATTTTTACGTGCAAACTTGACGAAATTAATGTTTTTTCATGCCCGATCAATGAATTTTTTAATTTTTATGCGAGTGTTTTATGAAATTTGTGTTTTTCATGCGCTAATAAATGAAATTCATGATTTTTATCCGCCTGTTCGCCGAAATTTATGATCTTTTCTCCCCCTATCGACAAAATACATGTTTTTTCTGTGCCGATCGATGAAATTCATGACTTTTACGCTGCCAAATGACAAAATTTGCAATTTTTTCCGAGATTAATTGGTATCTAATACAGTTTACTTTATTCGACTCGACATCGACAGGATATATTGATTTTAGTTTCAAAATTCACCACCAGGGGCCGCTTTCCTCTCTCGGGTTCTATGTGCCCAATCACCACGCAGTATGGCTTATTCGACTTGAAATCCACAGCCTCAAAGATTTCAGCTATGTCTGCATAGTATAGAGTGCGCCCCCTGATGGTGGAAGATGGAACTAACGGATTTTGCAGCTAACTCGAGTTCTATGGGTCTGATCACAATGCAGTTTGGTTCGACTCAGCATCGACAGGATATATAGATTTTAATTCCAAGTTTCACTACCAGGGGGCGCTTATCTATCTCGGGTTCTATGGACCCGATCACGACGAGGTATGGCTCATTCGACTCCAAATGGATAGCCTCAAAGATTTCAGCTATGTTTGTATAGAACAGAGTGCGCCCTCTAGTGGTGGAAGATGGAACTAACGGATTTTGTAGCTTACTCGAGTTCTATGGGTCCCATCACAATGTAGTTTGATTCATCGACAGGATTTATCGATTTTAGTTCCAAAACTCACCACCAGTGGGCACTTTCCTTTCTTGGGTACTATGGGCCCAATCACGACGAGGTATGGCTCATTCGACTCTAAATCGACAGCCTCAAAGATTTCAGCTATGTTTGTATAGAACAGAGTGCGTCCCCTGGTGGTGGAAGATGGAACTAACGATTTTTGTAGCTATGGGTCCCATCACAATGCAGTTTAATTTATTCAACTCGGCATCGACAGGATATATCGATTTTAATTCCAAATTTCACCACCAGGGGCGCTTTCCTATCTCGGATTCTATGGGCCCGATCACGACGAGGTATGTCTTATTCGACTCGAAATCGACAGCCTCAAACATTTGAGCTATGTTTGTATAGAACAGAGTGTGCCCTCTAGTGGTGGAAGGTGGAACTAACAGATTTTGTAGCTAACTCTATTTCTATAGGTCCCATCACAATGTAGTTTGATTCATCGACAGGATATATCGATTTTAGTTCCAAGTTTCACCACCAGGGGGCGCTTTCCTATCGGGTTCTATGGGACCGATCACGACGAGGTATGGCTCATTCGACTCCAAATCGACAGCCTCAAAGATTTCAGCTATCTTTGTATAGAACAGAGTGCGCCCCCTGGCGGTGGAAGATGGAACTAACGGATTTTGTAGCTATGTGCCCCATCACAATACAGTTTAATTTATTCGACTCGGCATCGACAGGATATATCGATTTTAATTTCAAATTTCACCACCAGGGGGCGCTTTCCTATCTCGGATACTATGGGCCCGATCACGACGAGGTATGGCTTATTCGACTTGAAATCGACAGCCTCAAACATTTGAGCTATGTTTGTATAGAACAGAGTGCGCCCTCTAGTGGTGGAAGGTGGAACTAACAGATTTTGTAGCTAACTCTATTTCTATAGGTCCCATCACAATGTAGTTTGATTCATCGACTCGACATCGACAGGATATATCGATTTTAGTTCCAAGTTTCACCACCAGGGGGCGCTTTCCTATCGGGTTCTATGGGACCGATCACGACGAGGTATGGCTCATTCGACTCCAAATCGACAGCCTCAAAGATTTCAGCTATGTTTGTATAGAACAGAGTGCCCCCTGGCGGTGGAAGATGGAACAATCGGGTTTTGCCATGCATTTTCATACTTCTAATTGTGTTACTCTCTCGCTGTATAATTTAAAAGTTGAGTCTTGGATTCCTCTCCCTGGGCCACCACCCTCATATTTTTATTGGGGTCCAAAGGGTCTTTTTTAGCATTTCTTTAAAATTTTATTCTAATGATTAATTTATACCCTATGCTTAATTTTGACTAATTGACATTTTCATCAATAACCTTAAAAAAGTAATGATATCAGTACAAAAACCCTTAACGGGTTAAAAGTTGTGACGCAGCACTTTGTTTTGGCTCTATAAATTTTAAATATGGGTCTTAAAAGTAATGATATCAAATTTAAGTGACGCTATGTTAATAATTTTTTTTAATCATAATTTTCTTTTTAGTTTTATATATATTCACAGGTGCAATTATTATCTTAATATGAAAAAAATATATAGAACTTATTCGCTGATGCTTCTTCATTCACATCTCTCATGAATTCAAAATATGGGTTTTAAAAGAAATGATATCAAAATTTGAGTGACACCTTGACGTGAATTTAATAGGACTCTTTTAAAATTCAATTTAAATTATTTTTGGTTTGTCTTCTAAAGTATATTTACACATACAAACAATACTTTTAATTTTTCAATACACTTTTAAATATATTACTTTCACTGAGCCTATATTATGTATTGAAATGTATTTATTTCAATAAATTGATTTATCTTCTGTGCCACGCTATCCAAAATCATAAGTAAAATTTATGTAAATGATTATTTTGCGTCATAGTATCCAAACAAAGGGAAATGTATGCAAGTGGATAATATGACGCAAAATAATCATTTACATAAATTTTACTTATGATTTTGGATAGCGTGGCACAGAAGATAAATCAATTTATTGAAATAAATACATTTCAATACATAATATAGGCTCAGTGAAAGTAATATATTTAAAAGTGTATTGAAAAATTAAAAGTATTGTTTGTATGTGTAAATATACTTTAGAAGACAAACCAAAAATAATTTAAATTGAATTTTAAAAGAGTCCTATTAAATTCACGTCAAGGTGTCACTCAAATTTTGATATCATTTCTTTTAAAACCCATATTTTGAATTCATGAGAGATGTGAATGAAAAAGCATCAGCGAATAAGTTCTATATATTTTTTTCATATTAAGATAATAATTGCACCTGTGAATATATATAAAACTAAAAAGAAAATTATGATTAAAAAAAAAAATTATTAACATAGCGTCACTTAAATTTGATATCATTACTTTTAAGACCCATATTTAAAATTTATAGAGCCAAAACAAAGTGCTGCGTCACAACTTTTAACCCGTTAAGGGTTTTTGTACTGATATAATATACTAGCAGACTACGCCCGCTGCGCTGGTCGGTTTCTGTAAAAGAACAGTGAATCAAATGAAATATATCGGTGAATTTAACCTTGTATTTTAAAATAATTTGTACCTTTACCTGGAATATCCTAAAATAACATAAAAACGGATACTTATTTCAATAAGTTATGCTTTTTTTATACGGTTTACTATTACGTTTACAATTTATTACCGTTTTGCATTGATTTATATGTTTTATAGCTACATTTTTTAATAACGTGAATTAACCTATATTATTCACAACAGAAAAGAAATGGCGCATCTAGTATTTGTCTAGAATTAAATAAAAATCATGCACGCGTGACATCATAATTCATTTTTATCACTTATTTCACTTTATTCACTTTGCTGTTATCATTATTTTTTTACGCGTGAAGTTTTCGCTATGAAACCCCATTCTGAAATTTGGTAATTTTTGGAATTCAATATTTAAAAAATGGCATAATCAGTGGATTTCAAATTTATCTCTAGAAAATACAATTTTTTACCTTTCTAACCCAGTTTGTGTAATAATTTTCTGAAAAATACTTTTCGAGCTATTAATTTTTTTCAGTAACTTCAAATGTTTCATTTTCCGAGAATTATCTGTGGGAACGATTAGCGAAAAATCGCACTCGTCAGCAACGCATAGCTTTTTATTAAAGAGGATAACTTTTGAACGTGGTTTAAATGTAAAATCTACCACTTTAATATTGTTATATGTTTAATTATGTACAGAATTGTAGATCAAGCAAGCCTCCTACTCTGTCCATTTTTGAATACCGCCTTTTTTTTAAAATAATCTTCGTTTTAGATTTTTCTTATAAATTTTGTAGACATCGACACGGAACGTAATTTCTTCTGAAATTGTTGTAAAAACCTAGCACAAAGACTGGTATTGAAAATAAAATGAACCAGTGGGAGACCTATTCAATGGGTTCTTTTTCACAAAATATATCTGTAAATGGCTTTTTATCGATACTATTTTTTCCTTCTTTTTCATATTTTAAGAATGTTAAAATTTTTTTTTTTTTTTTTTTTTTTTTTTTTTTTTGTATTTAAGGTTGGGCTTTATAATTTTCTGTACATATTTTTTATTATGTATTTGATAAAACTCTGCATGAAATTTACTTTGTCATTTAAAATTTTTGTAATAAAATAATATCATATGAAGAAGCGTTAGATTACACCCCTTTTTCTATATATGATAGTTAAAAATTACTTTAAATCTAATATAATTTGTATCTAAAATTCATGCACTGCCTTGTGTAGCATATAAGAAATGTTAAAAAAACAATTAATTAAAAATATCAATATATAAAAAAAAAGTAGTAGAAATTAAAAATAATTTATTTTAAATATATGATCTGTTAAAAAGTTTTATTTCAAATGTGCTTTTAAATGAAAAATTAAAATGCAATGCAGTAACAATTTATGTAATAATTCTTACAATTATTTATTTCTGTTGTGCTTAGCGTCAAACTGATTATATTTTTAGGGTTTCGCTCATCTCACGAAACCCTATTCGTCGAGCTTCTCTGTCTGTCCGTCACAGAGTCGGTTCTCAGAAACTGTATAAGTTAGAGACTTGATATTTTGTGTACTTACAGCTGAATACCTATTGTCAAAAGTATACACATTTAAAGACTTCAATACTTAACAGCAAAATAGCAAAGTTTTAATTACTGTCAATATTTTTGGTGGTTATATAAAACAAATGGAAGTAGAAATTCCTTTAAAAAGTTGTTATTTGCACAATAGAATTTCATATTATTGAAATATTTACTTTTATTATAATTTTTAATGGATTCATCAATTATTTTTATATTAGTATGCGTTTTTTACATTTATAATTTTCTTGCTTAACGGCTAGATTAGCCGGTTTCCCAATCAGATGCAAAGTTTTAATTTCAATAAGAGTTGCATCAATAAAAATTATTGCTGATCCAATCCTTATCGTCCATCTTATCCGGATTTGGTAAAACCGTATTATCCGAATCTATGCGAACTCATTTATCACGTTCGGTCAGGTTGTGGGCCTACAGATTTTTTGTTGTTGTTGTTGGGTTAAGGTAAGAATACGGGTTGAATCGAAATATAATTTCAGTCAACCATCATTCATGTTCAAGTAGACATTCAATCATGTTCAACAAGTATATAACCGGATTCGCGCATGACTCTAGATCCGACCCGACAGCAGAAATTGTATCGTAACACAATTTCTGATATATTCTGGTTACTCGGTAGTATGCAAGATTCTATTCCGAACAAGACTTACAGTAAAAACATTATACCCGACTCGGGTCAGATCGGGTTCACGAAAATCAGGTCATCCGACCACTAATCCAAATCTATTCTGTAGCCAAACAAATCAAAAAGATCTATCTGAACTTTCTGGATTGGATTCGGGTAAAATCTGGTCACCCGACCCGGTGCAGTGTCGTCACAAACTTGTAGCATAAAAAAAAATGTTGATCCGAACAATCCGGATAGGATTCGTGTAAAATCCGGTCACCCTATCCGATGCAGATTCGTCACATTTTTCACATTGAAGTCGCACGGTGACTTCACAAAGTATTCACATTGTGAGGTCACAGAAAGCCTTGAAAACGGCCATAACGACTTCACATTTAGAGCACAGCAACTTCACATCCAAGTCACTTGACGTCACGACGACGGTCACAAAGTCACAGTGTGACTTCACAGTGACGTCGTCGTGACGTCACCATGCCTTACGGGAGGCACTGTAAGGTAAATTTAATAACCGCATTCTCTGTAAAACGGTTATCTGGTTTCAATTAAACCGTTTGGTCTTATATTATCGATTTTACTTCTGTTAGTACTTGCTAGAGTTTGTACAAAATCTAGGTTCTTAATTTTGAGACAGTTCTTGATTCGATTGATCAATTTCTGGATGTTGTCTGCTTGCCAGCTTTTATCATACATTTTAGATTTAACTTACTCCCAGAACTGCTCAATTGATCAAATTTCATGAACGTTGGCACAGTTGTCGGACTTCTTTTACGAAAGTGATGTTTTCCTGGTGCAAGTTATTGAGAACGAATTTGCATGTAATGACTGTTGGCCAAGTCTGGTCAGAAGACGTAATCATCGTCGCTGTAATTGGTACGGATGTAGGGGATGTGACGACGGCGAATACTCTCATCCAAATACTGTTGCCCATTGACAGTGAACACAGACTTTTGGGCTGAAATGACGATTCAAGTATTTCGGACACATCACAATCCAAACGAGGACCTTGTCTTCGAATTTCACTTAGTAACAAATTTGATGATAGGTTGTATCGCGCAGACATCAGATGTGTAGTAGATACCATTACCGTTAATAGTGGAGTAACTGAGTAGGAAGTATGACTCTTTATCCAAGTTGAATGCTACATCAAAGGATTTTCTGAATAAGCGACACACGTCGTTTTTGCGGCAAACATTTGCTTTTCTGTTCATTTTTGTATGATCCTTTTCTTAGGACATATGGTGTTAAGCTTCTTGGTGATTGTCTTATGTAGTTAACCTGGTGAAACACTGGAGTTAGCAGCAGTTGGAGGGATTGTTACTCGGTCGTCCTTGTCAAATAGCCGCTTCAATTGCTGTATCTACGGCTTGGTGCGTTTTAGGGCCTTCCGACCCGATTCCGGTAGTCTTTCGGCGGGGAGTCTCTTCTCGTAACGTTGTAGAATATCGTATATCGTTCGTTTGCGAATATTTTCGGCAAAAAAATGGTTCACGATGAATTTCTTCCTATGATGAATAAAGCTTGTGTAAAACTTGTACACACGCGTTTGCAGACATTCTTCTTTCGGCTCCATTCTCGGAAAACGCAGATTACTTATTGAACTCTCGGCTAACAGGCGTACCCTTATATACGATAATGCGACACTTCACGTGCAGGTTTTGCCTGATTCGTATTTCTTTGCTATTTTGCATAACTGCAAAGTTTGTGCAGATTTCTGGGAAACAGTACTTAAGTTGCTCCAACGACTTTGCACAAGAAATTTCTTACAAATATGTAACACTATTGAAATTTTGAGCCAAGTGCATCAAAACCAATATTTCAACCTCAATGGAAATTTACTGAAGCCTATTTTTATGTATTTTCCTCTCCCCACCCTTCCTTAAGTATGAAAGCATATTAAAAGTGATTTACGAAATCCAAATTTTGGTGCACCATCCCTTTCAATAAAATTATGAAACAACTTAAAATCTTATTTAACCTAAAAAAGAAATGAAAAAAAATTATAGCCAATCTCATAAGATAATAAAATATATCACATTACCGATGTCCTTTCATTATCTACGAATTATTAAGCAGATTTCGTTATATCATTAATAATTATTGTATTACATTTTTGAGACGGCAGGAAGTTTTAAAAATTTCAGTTGCTTCAAAACTTTCTCTCCAAAATACCCGTTTTTAACAGAGATTCGTATTGTGTGTTCTTCATACTAATGTTTATTTAATTATTAACATATAGAAATACAAAAAATTAACATTCGTAGCCTATATGTTTTAATTAAAGTAAAGCATTCAGAATGAATAATTAACTGAATTTCTCGTAACTTCTTTAAAGAGATAATTAGAAGCTTGTTGAAATAAAAACATTCAAATTTAAAATAGGCATTTTGTATTAATTACCCAATTCTCCAAAATAATATTGATTAAATTTCTAATCTTTATTTCAGTAGCGATGATATGAAGAATATCCCTTCTTGCGAAAATTATGCAGTTTTAAATATATTTTTAATCAAAAGTTGCGTTTTATTATCTGAATCTCAGAATGGAAAGTTTAATATTCGCATGGAATTGAGAGAGAAGACAATGGATGATAAAAGTTTAATTTCGTATTTCAATTTTCATTTTAATCGTAAATGTGTGGATTTGCGTGCTTTGTTTTTGCATTTTTTAAGGATAAACATAAAGACAATCGAATATATTATTTGCATTTATAAAGTATAGAATCTCGATTACGAAATTACTTTTAGCAGCATTGAATCAGTGGTGTCATTTGTAAGGTAATTAAAAAAAGATAATTACAATCATTCATGCTTGATGAATTTGTAGTTTACCATGTTTAGTTACATTTTGAAATGATTCTTTAATAAATGTTTAAGCTTACTTTATTAGAGAGGAAAAGAAAGTAAACTGAAATTGCTTCCTTCTAAAATAATTTCATTTTGAATACTTTATAAATAAAAATCGGCGACTTAATTTCTAAATCTTAAATTGTAAAATTTGACATTCTTATAAAAAATTCGGAAGAAATGAAGGAAGGGTAAATGTTTAATTATGAATTTCTATTTTCATTTTAATCCTAGATGTGTGAATTACCGTTCATAGTTTACCATATTCCAGTGAAAAACTGAAAATGATAACGACTAAATTATTGTTATTCTCTCTGTTTAACAACCACAAAACTTGAAAGTAAATGAGAAAACATATCGACAGCGAAATCACAATCAACATTAAACTAAATTAATGGTGTTATATACAAGTTAAATTTTTATCACGATAATTGTTATAATGCAAGAAAAAACAAAATATTTAAAAAACATTATAAATGCAAATTGTAACTTTCATTGCTGTTAAAATATTGCATATACTATAAACATAATTTTAAATAATTTAACATATTTGCTCAACAACTGTGCAACTACTATGGGGACAAAATACTTCCAAATCGTACATGGACGCATTTATTAAATAATTTCTCTTGAAACCTATAATATGTAAAATGGAGTAATATTAAGAGCGTATATTACATTTTAGTTTAAATGCATATGATCACTTATATTTGAACACGTCATACAGTTGCTTATAACACAATTACAATTGAAATTAAAATAGTAGGTTCAGAATCCAATTTTGTAATCAATGTGTAACAACCCTCTCAGGGCTATTAGCTTCAAATGAAGATATAATAACAATTTAACAACAAAATCAACTGTTTATTAAATCAATTTAAAATAAGGAAAAGCAGTGGAGTAATGTATAATTTTAGGTAGATATAAGCAAGCGCAATCAACCTCTTTCTTAATTTATTAAAATTAAAGTGCTAAACAAAATTTACATTTTTTCAAAAACAATTCCATTTTCTAGAAGTTCAAACCTTATTTAATATTGTACAACTGAACTGATCCTAAATATAATTTTTTATATGTAGATAAAAACGCTACTTCTTAACAATTCCACAGTCTTCGTGCAAGCGCAGCCTTCAGTACACCGATCTCGGAAAAACTTCAACCAAAGGTTTTGAATGCAGCTAGTATAACGTACCGGTGACAACCGTGTAAATCCAAAGTTTTTTGCAATCAAATCACTAGAATATAGTCATTACAGAACCACAGTCTCTTAATAAGTATATCTTACCAAAATAAACGTAGCAATATCTTCCTGAGATCCATACATACTTTGCGAAACTTATAGAAAAGCAGAAGACGTATCTCATTCAGATACAAATGCTAGCATTTCAGAATAACGTGATCGCACGTGAAATTATAAAAAAAAACTCACACATCTATTAGAGTACCCTTACAAAAGAGTATCCTGACATACTGCCACAAATGTAGCATGTATAAAGCTTTATACTGACGTACGCTTCCTCGTCCATAAATATACCTTTATTGGGATACAACACAAGGTCCGTATTGTTATTGAATCTCAAACGAACATTTTGCAAAATGTAATATTTATTTTATAAGTGACAAAAATGTAGGGTGAAGATTATGGGACTATTTGGAAATTGTAGTATTTCAAGTCATGGACCATGTGAAGTCTGTGTAATTATCTAGCGTAACTCTCGTTATATATGAACAGTCTGTCGACGGAATATAAATTTATGCAATAATGACAATAAGTGCATATTTAAACCCTATTCCTTACATGTGAGCTAATTCATCAGTGACAAAAACAGCTCTGCTTACGTTTTTTCCTTGCCACCATCTCATATTCATATGACCCTTCACTATATTTAAGTATATATTCTAAAACACTCGGGAAGTATTTCGAGAAAAATGTGACAGATTTTTCTGTTTTAAGTGTCTTTGACGCTCCATTAATCCTCAAAAACATCATACTTAAATCTACACTGTACGGTATAATTCCTTTAGAAGATGGGAAGCGTTTGCTTCATAATGCAGAAAATAAAGCTGCTAAAGATAAATGCAGGTTATGAGGATTAAATATATCCGTATAACTGAAAGGAAGGAATTTGTGAATATGATGTTGTTTTTAGTTTAAAAAATCAAAAATGACATCATATTTAATGGAAGATACATGATATTAGTATACTTTTAAAATATTCAACATATTTTTAATTATCATACTACACATGTAAAATCTTATGTATTGATAAACGTTTTTCCTAAAGATAAAAATTCAAAAATTCATTTTTTATTTATATACACATATATGCATTTGTTATATATATATATAGAGAGAGAGAGATATATATATATATATAATAGTTATAAATAGTTTTTATTATATAATAGTATTAATTTACTAATAATTCAATAGATGACAGCACCTCACTGATTCATTTTAAAAAATGGTGGAGTTCAATTTTAATTTTTTTTTAGAGGGCGCTGGTTATATACATTGGAGTGTGTGCTCGGCTATGCTGTACATTGTTGATACTTGGTCCAAGGTCCATCATCATTTAAAAAGCTTTTTTGGCAACATGTACTGGTGATCTCCAATGCTTGTATTATGTGCTGCCCCATGCTTAGATCATGCTTTCAATTTAGTAATATGTTTTTTTCCCCTTTATCCTTTTTAATATTGTTTTATTTTGAACTTAATTGTTGTTTAATAGTTTATTTCTCTATTTTATGGGTGTGTTTGTCCCAAATTCATATTCTTTAGCTATTTTATGGCTAATATGAAGATGAAACCACACATTTTATTTGTGGAACTTTAGGCATTCTGTCTAAGTTATACAAATTTCTGTTATTCAATTTCTGCTATTTTTTACTATGTTTTTGGAATCTAAGTTAAGTTTGTTGTAGGGAACTGTATTATTGTCAATTAGTTATTTTAATTTTATTCATAATTTCACAGTTTTTGTTGGTGGTATGTAATGTTTATTTAATTGTTATATATATATTTAAAAATTAATATTACTAATAATTATAAATTAATTTTTGATATTTATGATAAGAGATTTGATTTCCCATTTAAAGTAAATATTTTTACCAATTTTGCTTCATGTTTACATAAATCTGTTTATAAAAATATAATTATCAATTATCTACATCGTATAAAATACTTATGCTCAGATATAAATAAAAACAAAAATATTAGATAAATTCGAGATCAAGCAAAAATATATGGTTATCCAATTTTTATGATAAATTCAATCATCAACTCTTTTAAATAACATTTATTATATAATTTAAATATAAACATGGTATGTAATATTATTGTTTTAGTGTGCGATAACATATAACAAAAGATATAGAAAATAATAATTATAACATACATTATTACAATTATAACATATTAGGAAATTTAATATTTAATATTTTTTTGAACATTATATACACTTTATATAGAAAATTACAATTATAACATACATAATTACAATTATAACATATTAGGAAATTTAATATTTGATTGAACATTATATACACTTTGTATAGTTGTGATTGTGCGTTGCCGATCACCTCTGTTTAAGGTGTTATTGATGTGCAGTTTTCATACATTTATAAATTAACTTATACAATAACAAATTAAATTATATATGGGTAACATTGGTGATTATAACTCATAAACATATCTATTTGCAATATATATAAATATAAATATATATAGTTTTTATTTTCGTCTATGAATAATTAAATTTAACAAGTATTTTAATTACTGCATTGCATTAATTTGGTTGAAAAACAGTAGTAATACTATTAATTATCAATTTTATAAATTTTGAGATATTTTGAATTGTTTATGAATTATTTAATTAGATATTTAAATTAATCTATGAAATATAAAATATATTTACAATGTAGTATAAATTAAACATTAATTATTTAATAACAAGTCTAATATATATTTAAGTAGTAGTAAAAATAAAACATTAATTATTTAATAATATGTCTATAATATCAGTGGATTAACACAGCTGGCAGCAAAAACAATTTGAATTAAAATAATATCTCTTTTACATAATATATTCTTGTTAAGAATATCTGAAATGCTGTGCAAGTTGAATTAATTCTGTGTAGATTTATTCATATAGTAGTATTATATTTTATTTGAATTTAAAGTAAAACTACAAGTTAGTATTGTTTTTTAAAGTTTATTTATATAATTAAATCTAATGAAGCGAGTATGTAACTAATAAAGTGGATATCTAACTAAATATTAATTAGGAATTATTATAATACCAATTGATGGCGACACTTTACCTTTCTTGTAGTTGTTGATAATATTGATAATATTATATTTAATTTAACTATAGAGGGAGCTATTGATTGTATATTAATTTTACTTTCAGGAATTAAAATTGGATGGAGTAATATATATTCACGGATATAATTTTGTTATAAGTGTATTAAAACCAGAATTATTTTGTGTGTTTTTGAATCATTTTGTGTTTGGGTGTCATCGATGGGGTTGTGTTTTAAAAAAAGTGTGCTCTCAACTTGTCTTTCAAATCATTTCTCTCAACTCGACTTAGTCAACATGTATGATGCATTGCCATGTGGATGTGAATATTATGCAGAAGTTGTGACATTTTAAGGATTCTGTATAATTATTGTGAGTAAAATATTTTATCTACACTTTACGCGTTCATATTTCCAATTTTATTATTTCAAAACTGTTATCTCGTGGTAATTTCGTGAGGTGTTAAATACAGTTTTTGGGATAATCGATGTGAGTGAAATATATTGTATATTCTTAATGGTTTTTTATTTCCTATTTAAATATTTCCAAATTTTAATATTTCCAATTGTTGTCTGGTAATAATTCAGTGTACCTGGATGATTCTACTGATCTTAGCATTATGCCAGTAGAATTATGAAACACTGAATTATTATTTAAAACACATGTGGGTGCATCCAGGCTGATGAGTACATGTGCATGTGTTTTTTCATATCCAATTCATATTTAATTCTCATGTGGTCCAATTTTCCATTGTATATGGTTCATATTTAATTTATTAATCCATTTGTATTTACTTAATTGCAACTCCAATTTATAATTTTTTCCCCCTTTCTCTCTATTTCTTTTTTCTTTTTTCAATATTCTTTTGGTATGAGTAAAATTTGGCCAATTACCATTGAAGCACAAGCTATGGTAATATTATGTTTGCACATGTTAATTATTAGCTATGTGGTATTCTGTATACACAATATCATTAATTATCTCTTTGGAGATTTAAGTAGAATGATAATTACACATATTGTAATCGTATCATATATATATATATATATATATATATATATACTAGTGTGCAAAACGTAAGCAACAAACACAAAATGTTAATTTCTGAACACGTGAGTACTCAAAAGGAAATTCAATTAACAGCAAGTGCAGAAAATAGGTAATACCCTAACAGCACAGACAATCGATGTGAAGCCTTCTTGACATCACAAATGGTCGCAATTGTCACAGTTACTACAATGAACAGAAATGTGATATCTTTCATTCTTCTCATTTTTATTCTCATTTGTTCACTCCACTGAACATTCACCATGATTTCTGCTTTTCGACGAGTCCCCGTTGACTTTACAATGAAGTCATGTTGTGACTCTTAGGTGACTGTTATTTTTACACTCCATTGTAAATTAATCATGATAGTTGTTCTTTTACGAGTTCCCAAGTGACAGAAAATGAAATCATCTGGTGACTTTTCACAAAGAAGTGCATTGATGACTTCACAATAGAGTGTCGATCGCCGGAAAGTCACCATACGACTTTATTGTGACATTATTTGATGACTCATCACAATGCAATGCTCACAATGACTTTGAAATGCTCACAATGATCAAAGTTCAGTATTCAACTGACAGTGACTGGATAATCACAAGCACAAGGTTATTTCATTGTAATGTCACCTGGTGACCCATCACAAAACGACAGTCCCAATGACTTTTCAGTGTTAACAATCGTTTGAGAGTAATGATAAGACAGTGAAATATCCCATATTTTGATTCACTGTAGTGATTGTGACACTTCTAACCATGTGTGATGTCAAGGGGACTTCACATCGACTGGCTGTGCTGTTAGGGTAGTACCTCTTTTCTACACTCTTTCTTACACTATATATATATATATACAGAGAGAGAGAGAGAGAGAGAGAGAGGATTAATATAATATTCCAATATGCAATTTGATAAGATTACAATTTCTTATCTATTTTATTGAATAATGTACTATACTCAATACAATGTAAATATTTATTTTCAAGTGTATTTGGAATTTGTATCAAATCTGCGTTGCCTGAATATTTACAAATACAAATATTTTTTTTTAAAACATAAGCACTTGTTAAACCCAGAAGAAAACTGTAGAAATCATTCATATGACAAAGTAAAGAAAAGTGTCAAAACAAATACCACTCATTTATGAAAATGTCTTAAGAAAATATATTTTAATGTATAATATAGAAAATAATAACTTCCAAATAATAAATTACAAATGTACCTTTTAAAGCTTAAACATTGTAATATCAATTTAAAATTCTTTACTTTATGTCACTAACATAAAATGTAATATAAGATATACTATTCTTTTACAGATAAAATGTTCATGTATAAAACAAAACGAATTTAAATGTATGAACTTATAATACGTACGGATATTTTCATTGGATATTAAACTATGCTTATTCCTGATAAACAATAGCTATTTCTTTTTCAGAATTTTCGTCTAAAAGTTTGTTTTGCAACGTTTCTTTTCACATATTAGCATATTTAACTCTTTTCTTTACGCATATGAAAGAAAACCAATGAATATTAAATAAATCGAACTTATGAAGAATGACATATTTTATTCCTCTGTGTGATAAAGATGGATGATGTGATATAAAACAACAAATTTTAAAATGTGTACCATAATTTATTATAAAAATAACGTGAAGAATGATTCTTTTTTTAGCTTTATTTATTTAGCTGTCCAGAAATATATAGCCCAAATTTCTTTAAATTAAATGTAATTAATCATTTCTTAACCAATCACTACATCCATATCCAGGCACAGAACATTTTGTGAGAGTTTTTAGCGTGGAAACATGCATACATCAACTTATTAAAAAGTAAAAAAAAATATTTTTTTAAATATATTTTTAGATCTATACACAGTAGCACAATGCGGTTTTCATGGAAAGTTACATAAAGCCATCGAGTTATCCCTTGTAAACAGACATATTATTGTCATAATATTTACTTTAGCATAGTTGCCAGATCTCTTAAATTTTGAGTATCACTTTTTTCTATTAAAATGTTTATTTAATTACATAACTCTGCGGTTATATATTTCCATATGGAAAAAAGGGATACTGTAATTTCAGGAGACCTGGCGGCAATTGTGCTGTAGCCACGACAGTTGGATCAGTTATTTGTATTACGGTTTTAATTTCTTTAAACAATTTTCTAAAAAGTACGATATTTCTCATTAAAGACCACAATTAGTTATTTAAAGTATATCAAGAGGTAGCAGCGACAGTCTTTGACAGCTCAAAATTGTGGTCATACTTTCATTTTGTAGCTTCTTGTTATTTTTTAAACATATGAATTTCTAGTCCTTTCTTCATCGGGTTTTCTGACTCCATTGATTCCATATTTGATACAAAATCAGAGTATAACACCACTATTTTATTATAAGTTACAATCGACAGCAAGTATCTGTTTCTTTTTTTTAATGCATGTCTACCAGTTTTAAATGTCCCTAATTCTCCCTTTTTTTAATGGAATTATAAATCGCAGTTTTCAAACAGCAATTTTGCAAAGACTTTGTTTCGAATAAAACTAACGCTTGGAAACCACGACTTACGCTATCAATTTCATGATGGTTTCGTAGTCTACTTTCTGTTGTTCATTGAGTACGTCCTTATACTATCTTATTTCGGTTTTTAGTAATAAAAACCATTCAACAATGGGATTCATTCAACAATTCTACATGCGCTATAGTTTTTGTTAATTAACTTTCAGCGCTTGATTTAGATGTATGTGTAAAAGCCTATTCAAATGATGCAGTCCAACATTTTAACTTGTACTCATGTATTAAAATACAGTGTATTATACATTCATGGTGGGAACATGAAATTAAATATTCTCATTTTTTTTGCTGCTGGTTATTTACTTAGTAATTTTTCTACCTATTTTTGCTTGGTAATAAATGTATTGCAACAAAGAACAATATTTTCAATGCATTCTGTATAGAATTTAAATAATGTCATTTTCCATATATATCTGGCATTCATGCACATTTAAGTATCAAATTGTTTTTTGTATCAAGGGGTTAATTTAAAAACGAAAAGGATAAGAATTTTAAATGCGAAAATCTTTGTTGGGAAATTCTAATATACAGCACATAAAAATTTAGAACTAGTCGGATGTGTCAATCCCAAAACTTTCTTCTATCTCACACAGGTTTCGCATATACTAAAAAGAATCAGCACCAATTTATATGTCTAACTGAAGCTCAAGTTTTATTAATTTCCGTGCATTATTTCTTGAGATATGACTATCGCTAAAATCGTGTAAATCCTGCAAAATGCTGCATAGCAGTGCCACCGGCTGGGCGATTTTTACAAAAAATTAATCAGCACCAATTTATATCAGAGACTAACTGATTATAAAGTTTTATTTAATTACGTGCATTATTTCTTGAGATATGACTATCGCTAAAATCTTGTAAATCCTTCAAAATGCTGCATAGCAGCGCCACCTGCTGGGTGATTTTTACCAAAAACTAATCAGCACCAATTTATATCAGAGACTAACTGAATATAAAGTTTTATTTAATTCCGAGCATTAGTTCTTGAGATAGAGCTATTGCGGAAATCGCGAAAAATGCTGCATAGTAGCGTCACCTGCCGGTCGAATTTTACCAAAAACTAATCAGCACCAATATTTATCAGGGACTAACTGAATCTAAAATTTTATTAAATGCCGAACATTAGTTCTTGAGATAGAGCTATTGCGGAAATCGTGAAAAATGCTGCATAGCAGCGCCACCTGCCGGGTGATTTTTACCAAAAACTAATCAGCTTCAATTTATATCAGGGACTAACTGAATCTAAAGTTTTATTAAATTCCAAGCATTAGTTCTTGAGATAGAGCTATTGCGGAAATCGCGAAAAATGCTGCATAGCTGCGCCACCTGCCGGGCGATTTTTACCAAAAACTAATCAGCACCAATCTATATCAGGGACTAACTGAATCTAAAGTTTTATTAAATTCCGAGTACTAGTTCTTGAGATAGAGCGCCCACAAAAGTTTTGTCACATACAGACAGACAGAGAGACAGGCAGACAGGCAGACAGAGTCACAGACAGACATTTTCTAAAAATAGTCAAATCGTGTTCAGGACCTTCTAAAACGTATAAATCCGTCGGAAACCGGAAGTCGAAAATTTTCATGAATCCAATACTTTCTTCTTGTAAAGATAGAAGAAAGTAAAAATATATATTTTTTATTTTTATTTATTTTATTTTTATTTTATTTTTTTTTTGCATATCCTACATTTAACAAGTTATGAGCTTAAAAAGCAAAATGAAAAAAATATGAAACTTATAAAAATTTTAAAATTCATGCTTACATACAAACATAGAATATGTCTAGAAAAAAAATCCACCAGAAACT
Source organism: Maratus michaelseni (assembly GCA_963931845.1). Classification (NCBI taxonomy): domain Eukaryota; kingdom Metazoa; phylum Arthropoda; class Arachnida; order Araneae; family Salticidae; genus Maratus; species Maratus michaelseni. The sequence continues at coordinate 103,223,624 of OZ007593.1, read as the reverse complement.
TATTTATTTTCTTTAAATTCCAAAATCTTCCTCAGTAACATCCAATATTTGTGCTAAGTTGAAGGACGAAAAACATACAAAAACAGAAGCACTTATCATGAAAACCTATTGGTACATAGTAATTCAGAGCATTGATATATTACGAGATCTGATTAAGTTACATAAACACCAGTTATATGGCTACAGCATCTAAATTTGCATTATATTTATTTATTTATTTATATCTATTCATTCTTTAATATTTATAATATATCATTATTTTTAATATGTGCATTCATTATTTTGAGGATAAAAAGGAAAATCTTGTTTGACCCGAACAAATGGAATTATATTTTTGTTAATAAAAATGAAGTTCCTTGATGTTTCAAAATTGTGAGCACAGGAAACTATGGAGTTAATTTTCATTGTTTAAAAAAAAAATATTTACAATGTTTGAACCTCCGGAAAGAAATATTACATACCATTATTTACCTCGCATATTTTGTAACAATACAAACTATAAACTGAAACATGTTATCAAAGTAATATACAGGGTGTCCACGTATAACCTGACCGACCTTTATTTTCGCGACCGTTGGTCCTAGATGCATACTTCCAATTATAAAAATGGTTTAAATAAGGTAAATAATTATTTTTAAAGCGATTTGAGTCAAGAAAAACATTTATTTAAAAATTACGAAATTAAAATTTTTAAACGGTCCCCCGGTCCTATAAGTGATATTTAGTAAAAAATTACTGTGACACTAACAAGTAAGACAAAAAAAAGTCCCATTCATCTAACATTAAAATTGACCGAATTATGAAACTTTGAAATGCATGACTTATACCACTTTTTAGCACCTCAAAACAGATGATTTCGGCCATGTTTTCAGGGGTCGTATATTAAGTACTTAAACTTATTTCAAGGTATCTGTGCTTTAAAAGAAATCGACAACTATTATGATTGAGTTAACTTTTATTAGTTAAGTTTTAGATTAGTTAAAATAATTGTATTTTAACATATGTTTTATTTTGTAAGGATTTGAGGCTATGATTTCTTTTAACAAAAATTATGGTATTTTCATAAGGTTTTATTTAACTTGCACCGATCGTCTTTCCAGTTTAAAATTTGTACTTTAAATTTGTATTCACTTTCAAAAGTCCGATTGAAGTTAAATTTTACATACTGACTTAAATGCGTTGACAATGTAATATTATTATAATTTTCGACGCTTACCATCTTATACATACTTATATTAGAGGATAACACGAAACAATTCGGATAGATTACCGTCAACAAGTTTAAGAAAGAGTTTTAGATTAGATAACATAGACCTGCGGTGGTTGTGTTTTTTAACTTTTATAATTACGTTTTATGTATTTTTTAACGCTGAATAAAAAAATTACCTTCTCTTTTAACCATCATGTCAGGATTTTTCGCAAATTGTAAATTTCAAGGTTAAAAAATAGCTAAAAATCTCATACTATAAAATAGATGCAAGACTTTTTTATTCAGTTTAATTTTATTTAATTCAATAATTTTTTCAATTTTTTGGCTTTACTGGGTTTTTTACAGCTTCCGATGAGGTTAAGAGGGGAGGTGGGGATCAATTTTAACTTTGAGCTTTTTAACTTTGAAATTTGCGATTTGAAAAAAATCCTGACGTGATGGTTTAATGGTGACAGTGTAATCTAACAGCATTTTAAAATCTGTATCATTTTGTAAAGAAATGAGGCTGTTGTTTTTCATCCTTTTATTTAACAAAAATTCTGATATTTTTATCCTCTTATATGTTCAGTACAAATTGTATATTTTGCATGAATATGTCAGAATGATTATAGATTTCACATTTATATTAGATGGCAATGTTAATTTTTCTCTCAAATATTTTTTTGATATATCTGACGATTAGTTATATCTCTACTATATTTGTGAATGACCCCTATTTCGCAACAAAAAATATACTCCAACTTTAAACAGCTATTACTTGGTCAGTTTTAATGTTAGATGAATGGATTTTTTTTGTCTTACTTGTTAGTGTCACAGTAAATTTTTACTAAATATCACTTATAGGACCGAGGGACCGTACAAAAATTTAAATTTCGTAATTTTTTAATAAATACTTTTCTTGACCCAAATTGCTTTAAAAATAATTCATTACCTTATTTAAACCTTAAACCATTTTTGTAATTGATTGGAAGTATGCATCTAGGACCAACGGTTGAGAAAATAAAGGTCAGTCAGGTTATACGTGGACACCCTGTATATATATATATATATATATATACATTTATTTTCTGACACTTTTAATTTTTCTAGATTATATAATTCTTTACTTATATTCCTTGTAAATAAAATCCTTATAAGGGTTAAAATTAAAGTACGAAGTAATGTAGTGGAAAAAAATAATTAAAGATGCATTCATTAATCCTGAAAATATATCGGAATGCAGGTAAGCATGATATATATATCTGCGTTGGATCATGTTCGATATATCAAATATTTCAATAGCAGATTATATAAAATTACATTATTATATAACTATTTAAAACTTTCAAACTACATATGACTTTTAATGTGCAATTTTAATCTATTTTTGAACAATAATATATTATGTCTCAATAATTAATTTGTAAATGTCGTTGTTTTTAGTGATATATTAATAGTGCGATAAATGTAAGTAATAATTCAAACATTTTGTGTATATTAAAGTATTTGTAAAGGAATATTACTATACTGGGGTCCGCTTTTTTCAGTTTGATGAATACTTTATGATATACAATTACAGACGCTTATATGAAAACAAATCTGTTACGTAAGTGAAATAAAAAATACAAAAAGAAGATTGAATTAAAAAAAAAAAAAATACACTAAAATAAAAGTAGTGTCATTGTAAAATATTCATGAACATGTTTAGCTTCAGCTTAATCATATTTAAGTATCTATTAAAATACATTAAAAAAAAAAAAAACATTAAAAAAGCTATTTAAAATGTATCCTGACTCATTTATGTTTTCCTGTCTCTTTTTACACATATTTTTAATTGCATCTTATTTCTTAATTACTTTTATTTTCCATAATTAAGAAAAATCAATTTTTATAAAGTATATGTCTATTTTTTTAAGGTAAAGTGCTTTCGAATTTTTGTTCTTGATTAGAGTATTAAAATAAATATACGAAGTTATTTTTTTTATTCCATAAACGTTTTCTTCCTGTAATTAACTGAAATTATTAAAACGAATCAGGCAATGAAATAACTACCATTAGTTTTTATTAGAAATAAAGGAAGAGAAATGGTTTTTATTACATTTATTTCGAAATAGTATTTCGGAAAATATTTCGTTTAATTTATGCAGTGTTTATTCTGATTAACCTACATTAAGATATGAATATGGATATCACGTATTTAATTACTTGTGTAGTTTTAAATATTTCACTTTAACTTTAACATTACAGTGTTTATAAAAACATTTAGGCTTTATATAAAAAAAAAATATATTATTTGACTCTTAGATATTGATTTTTGTAAAGCTCTTTTAAATAATTACCGTACGGATTGTATTTCGAAAATAATTTTCTAATGCTGTTCTTTTAAAATTATATTGATGTTGAAAGTATTACCAATTAAAAAAATAACTTACAAAATTTTTATTGAAATTAAAATTAAATTTTTATTTATTTATTTTTTATAAAACTTTTTCTTTGCGTATTTAAATAAAAGCATGCATAACATTAGCCAGTTATGCAAAAAAAAAAAAAAAATTATATAGGGTAAATTTTTTAAAGATATTTAAAATTTAACTTTTATTTCTTGCAGTGTTAATTACAAAAAATGGTAATTACACCATAGTATTGTTTTTAATAAACATATTTACGTTTAAATAGCAATGCACCATATTTAACTAGGACAGATTTAAAAATGAAAACCGGTTCCGAAACTGGTTCCGAAAGTGAAAGTATCTTCGTAAAATAAATCCGCAAATAAAATCGAAAAGGTAATCAACTTCGGAAATAGAGATTGATCTCAGCTATCCAATGCAAATAAATCGTTTAAAAATATTGAAATGCAAACGAGATATTAGAAAACTAATGCCCCATAGGATTAATATTAGCGAGCTTGTGTTTTCGCGCGAGGGGAGAGGACAATTAAGTATAAGTAGGAAGTTATTATTTTTGTATATTTGTAAAGAAACTAAGTAATTACTAAACTTTACTGTAATATGACATAAAGGTAAACTCCCAGGGTACGGGTGTTACTCACACGTGTTCTGTTTTCTTTTATTATTATTATTTATGTGCTCTGTTCACTATTCACTATTTGTATAGAATTTTTTCAAGACGTAAAAATATTACTTCATATTCTTGGAGGCGCAAATTTAATATTGTAAAAAAAAAGAAAAACAAAGACTGTCTCGAAAAGGGTTTTATAATATTGTAACAGGAAATCACCAGTTTTAACAATATTATTATTACTTTCAATCAAAATATTTATATTATACTCTCAGAACTTAACCTTTTAATATGAACTAAAATAACACACACCTAATAATCGTTTATAAAATGGAAAAATGAATCTTCATGGTTTCTTTATGTAAGAAGTTAAAACTAGTTGCTAATAAAACATCGACAGCTGACAAGGAATAAATGTTTATTATCATGTACCTAAAAAATAATTTTTAACATAGAAATGCACACAGATTTGTATTTTATATACATACATATATATATATATATATATATATATATATATATATATATATATATATATATATATATTACATTTGACGATTGTTTTCATTTTCTTTTTTTTTTCCTTTACATTTATACAAAGTTTTGTGGGGAATAACTGTTAATCCTTCATAGTTGTAGACTTTTGTTAATAATAATTTGTATTCATTGCGTGTAATTTTCTGACCATTATTAGTAACAAAAATATTTTTTATGAAAACTAATAGTTTTTTATTGATACACAGAGACTTTTGTTGATGAAGAATCTGTATGTAGTATTTTAAAAAGTACAAAGAAGAATAAAAGCACAATCTTAATTTTTACAAATACAAAGGGCGTTCCATCAGTAGTCCATCAGAGAGTAAAATCATAAAAAATCAAGAAATATATTTACAGCAAAAAAATACATCATTATTTTTCAAAATACCTTCCCTTAGATGATATGCAACAGTCCCATCATTCAACCCACTTTTCAAATCAAGTAGAGAAGCCTTTTTATGGAAGCTGCTTCAAAGAACCCTGCACTGCTGAAATAACTTCAGAATCTGTATTAAATTGTCTGCAACGGAGCTTCACCTCGGAAACAGCGAGAAATCTCAGGGTGTGAGATCTGAACTGTAAGGGCGATGTGCAATGATTTTAATATTGTATTTAAGATATTGCTGAACAGAAGTAGCGACATGCGGATGAGCATTATCGTGATGTAATATCCAATTCCCTACCAGTTCGTGACGCTTTTTGGACATGTGTAAATTTTCAAAACTGAAACATAATGTTCAACCTTTACAGTAGTTTTTGGAGGCACAGCATGCTGATAGATTACACCTTTATGATCAAAGACAATAATCCTCATGTCCTTTCCAGCAGATTTGGTTTGTCGGATTTTAGGTAGATTTCGTAAGAAATACTACCTATTACATTCTCCCCTAAGTTGAAATTCGTGAAAACTTTTTGCAAATCTATACCGATCATGACTCCTTGAACCCAAAACAACCCCCAGTTCAAAACTATATATATATCAAAATATATAACAATATTTATCAAAATCGAACCAAGGGCAAATGGGAGGCTTTTTGTGATAACAGAAAAAAAACATATAACATAATAATAATAACTAATTTTTTATAGACATCGAATTCGTTTAAAGTTATTATTAATACTAGGAAAAGGGCCAAAAATTTATGTATGGCAGATTTTTGATTTCATTAAAAATGGCCCCAAGGGGTGGGTGAAATAGGGGTTTCAGAAGAAAAAATTCATAACTTCGTCAATTCCCAAGATATCAAATCCGCTTCGATTTATTATAAATTTTCTTAATGTTATCAACAACTTTTATACTGACAAGTTCTTTATAGGACCTACTCTTACGGTAAAAAAATAAAAATAAAAATAAAAACAAAAACAAAAACAAAAACAAAAACAAAAACAAAAGCAAAAATAAAAACAAAAACAAAAACAAAAACAAAAACAAAAACAAAAGCAAAAATAAAAACAAAAACAAAAACAAAAAAATCCTGCTGGCTCCGCCTACAGGCAGAGGTATATTTCGAAGTGGGTGGTCTCAACTGCCACATCATGACAAATAAGTCTTTCCTCTGCAATTCCCAATAAACAGGTGCCCCACAGTCTGCGTCTTTGAAATATACCTGTGCCTGTAGGCCGAGCCGTCAGGGATTTTTTTTTTCGGAAGCGGAGAATCTGTGTGATCTATACGCTGCGGACTTGGTAAGGGGATCAAAATGATGCACCCAAGTTTCATCACTTGTTATTACAGTATTTAGAAAATTCGGATAATTTTGAAGCATCTGATTCCACTCATAACATTGGTGAACTTTTGTTTGCATTCGTTCTATAATAAGGGGATGAAGGACCCATCTGGAACAAACATGGTGAAGCTGTAAATTGTTGCGTGGAATGCTAAATATCGACGTTTTCGAAATGCTAGTTCATGCCGCTATCTCCCTGTTTCTGGAGCTGTTTAACCCAAATGATAGCAAATTTTTTTGGCACAACGCATTTCGTTTTTTAACTCTAAATCACTCGCCAATATTTCTGTAGGACAAATAAAACAGTTCTTTAAACAGGCACGAAACTAGGAAAATAAATTTGTCTGCTTCGTTTAGAATATTTATAAACGTACAGCTAACAAATTGAAAAAATCGCCTGCAGTTTTATTTTTTAGTTTTGCCGTGTCGCCACTACGTAAAAAAAAATTTCTCAGTTTTTATGGAATGTTCTTTGTATATTAAGTCCTTACAATTTAAGCATTAAAATAGGCTAAGGTTTATTTTAAAATAAAAATAGTATAATCACGCATGATTTAATTTTCAAGGCGTAATATTTTCTTTTTTGAATGCGTGAAATCCAGTATAGATGGGTAAAAAAATGTCCATTCTATAGATAACTCTATGTAAATTATGAGTTACTTTGCCACAAGGAAAAGTTTTTTTTTTTTTTTTTTTTTTTTTTTTTTTGTTGTAAAAATTACTATTCCTTTTAGCTAACCATTTTGGCTTATATTGGTTACATTGGAGCTATACTTTGATTTCATGGAGTATATTCAGTATGAAAAACCAACATTGGTTAAATGATGTATTTACAATGAAATTACTTGCAGTGTAATGCCACTGTTACAAACATATTTGCATTACATTCCAAGTAGTTAGAACAAAATATCAATGATTTGTCAAATAGTGATTTATTACTCGAAAAATTGGCCATAAAATATCAAAACAATTATTCATAATTCTAATGAAACTTTCGCAAACATTAAACACTTGAATGATGGTTGAATATTTTACGACTATTTTCCCAATATTTAAGGAAATTATCAATACGGTATTGCCAATAAAAGAAAATATATTGAGTCACCATTGTTTTTCTAACAGATAACACTTCGGTACTAAATAAAAATTTGCAAATAAAAGAAAGAATTATAATACATACTAGAATGTATTATAAATATTTTCTTAATTTACACATCACTGAATGTATTTATTTTAAAAAGAATATGTTATGCATCAAAAAATCATTTTTCTTACAAAAAAAAAAAAAAAAAAAAAAAAAAAAAAAAAAAAATGCAAGTAGATCTATCTGCTAACCATTATTGAATTCATTATATGAAATTCTGCTTCAAAAATATTTAATATTAGTACAAATTGTTTTACTGTTATTTTAAACTAAAATACTTCCCTTAAACATGCATGAAAATGCAAAGAGTATATATAAGTTGCATTTAAAGAGATTATTTGAACAGAAATATACACTTCAGTTCATTTTCACGTTGTATCTTTTTGACAATGGATTATATTATATGATTATGCAGAAATTTTTACATTACATAAAAGTGTTTTCTTTTATGTAAATACGAGCAGGGAAGACCGAGCTAAGCTCGATCAAAATTAAATTTCAGTTAAAATATCATGACCCATGACCAAAATGACACACTAATTGAATTTTCTCGAACATGTGACTTAGCCCAACAGTCTTCTCGTGTCCGAAAACCATAGGATGCAAAATTTAGTGTAAATAGTCTGAGCCGTTTTTAAGATAAAATAGCTTGTCCCATAATGACCCACGACCAAAATGACCCACTAACCGAAATTTCTCGAACATGTGACCTAGCCTAATAGTCTTCTTGTTCCCTAAACCTGTGGGATGCTAAATTTATTTCAAATCCTCTGAACCGTTTTTAAGATAAAATAGCTTGACCCATAATGACCCATGACAAAAATGACCCGCTAATTGAATTTTCTCGAACATGTGACCTAGCCCAACAGTGTTCTCGTGCTCGAAAACCATTGGATGCAAAATTTAGTGTAAATTGAGCCGCTATTTAGATCTTGACCCACAATGACCCAGAAATGACCCACTAATCGAACTTTCTCGAACATGTGACCTAGCCCAATGATTTTCGCGTGCCCGAAACTCGTAGGATACAAAGTTTAATCAAAATCGTTAGAGCCGTTTTTTAGATAAAATTAATTTGACCTGCTTTGACCCAAAATGACCCACTAATCGGAAGTTCTCGAACATGTGACCCAGCCCAATAGTCTTCTCATGCTCGAAAACCATTGGATGCAAAATTTAGTGTAAATTGAGCCGCTTTTTAGATCTTGACCCACAATGACCCATTAATCGAATTTTCTCGAACATGTGACCTAGCCCAATGATTTTCGCGTGCCCGAAACTCGTAGGATACAAAATTTAATCAAAATCGTTAGAGCCGTTTTTTGGATAAAATTACTTTGACCCGCTTTGACCCAAAAATGACCCTCTAATCGAAAGTTCTCGAACATGCGACCCAGCCCAATATTCTTCACGTGCCCGAAAATAGTCGGATAAAAAATTTCGTCAAAATCCTTTGAACCGTTTTTTAGATACAATTAGCTTGACCATGACCCAAAATGAACCAAAATGACCCACTAATTGAATTTTTTCGAACATGTGACCTAGCCCAACAGTCTTCTCGTGCCCGAAATCCATTGGATGCAAAATTTTGTGTAAATTGAGCCGCTTTTTAGATCTTGACCCACAATGACGCAGAAATGACCCAGTAATCGAATATTCTCGGACATGTGACCTAGCCCAATGATTTTATCGTCCTCGAAACTAGTAGGACACAAAATTTAATCAAAATCGTTAGAGCCGTATTTTAGCTAAAATTAATTTGACCCGCGTTGACCCAAAAATGACCCACTAATCGAAAGTTCTCGAACATATGACCCAGCCCAATAGTCTTCTCGTGCCCGAAAATGGTCGTATACAAAATTTCGTCAAAATCGTTTGAGCCGTTTTTTTGGTTACAATTAGCTAGACCATGACCCAAAATGACCCAAAATGACCCACTAATCGAATTTTCTCGAACATGTGACCCAGCCCAATGGTTTTCTGGTGCCCCAAAACGGTAGGATACGAAATTTCGTCAAAATCGTTAGAGCCGTTTTTAAGATAAAATTTGCATATATATTATATATATAACCACGCACAAGATTTGCTCGTATTAGAATATATATGATATTGGCTGAAAAATTTTGAAAACAAAGGAATTATTTTATCCCAGAAATATTAAATATTTGAATAAAATGCATTAACCTTAATTACTGTAAATATCCACCGTAAACAATTAGCATATCAATAGTGTTTAAAATCACTGAGATACACTTCAATTAAGGTCATTCATTGTATTTGTAAAACAAGTACTTTAATTTATACATGTGAGCAATATAAAGGATCTGGTTCAAATATACTGTTTTAATGACACACCTTTGCTCTCTTTTTAGAGGGATAATTCCTATAACAGAAATGGTTTTATATGTGATTCAGATTTAGATTTTTAAAGAAGACTATTTAAGTCATATTCTATTTTATTTTTGTTGTTTTTATTTTTGTTTTAAAAAAGTATTTGATGAGATATTCTGAATTTGTAATAAATTGATTATATTGTTAATATTGTATAATATTGTACTAATTTCGGATGTACCGGCAGGCTGAATTATTAAGTAAACTGAATATTACGGATTTTCCTCTATTTAAAAAAAAAAAAAAAAAAAAAAAAAAAAAAAAAAAAAACATATGTACTTGGCATTTAATTGTAAGTTTATTTAAAGAAATTTCGAATTTTGTGAAGAAAATTTCAACAGTTCTTTTACATATATTTATCTACCTATCTGCGTAAACATATCGTAGCTTTATCTTTCTTTCTCTATAAGTATAGATATTAGATATAAACAAAGTAAAGATGCATAGATAGAGAATCTTTTACATACATAAACATACTATATATACTTTTATATACATTTATATATATTTATATATATATTTACATGTATTTATATATATATTTATATGTATATATATTTATATATATATATATATAATAAATATATAACGTATATATAAATAAAATTATAATGTATCCATTTTATGAAGCTTTTTTGAAACGCCTAAATGTGGGGTTTTATAAACAGTGACAATAATACAATTTTAGTATGTTGTTACAGTCACTTAAAGCCTTGTTTTTCTTGAAGAGAGTGTGTACAGCAATTATAGATTTGTTTACAGGACCGCACAAGAAAATTCGATTACACTACCGTTAATGGGCTTTATGTACTCCAATTGCATTTTTTAATGCCATTATGTTATTTGAAACTCTACAAAATTTATATATGTTACTAAGGATACTTGCTTGTTCTTCATTGAAAATATGAGCTGTAACATTAATAGTTATTTTACAGGACAACACAAAAGAATTCATATTCATTACACTCTATACTTTATCGACAATTACTGTTTGAATAGTTATTTTCTACGACATTTATTTAACTTTGACAGCTTTATGTATTTCAATGTATAACTGTATCTTCAATTAACATTTCGAATGAGTTTCAAACTCACTTCGCGCAAATGAATTTCGCTAAAATCTTTAGAATAAGATTCTGCCATTGTCAAATTTGTATATTAATAAAATTTTTCATCTTATATATTTTTTTATGCTGCTAACGCCCCCGGAGAGAAATTGCATAGCTAAAAATTTTAAATTGTTTACGTTGTTATGTTTTCTCATATGTCAACCATACTCCAAGGTAAATTTAGTTAGCATAATTTAATCTCAACTTTCTTTTAAACCCATAATGACTCTTAGAGAGAAATCAAATAACCAAATGTAAATATTTTTCATATATATTTAAGTTATTATATACCGTATGATGAACTGGATAGTACAGATTCAACACAATTTTCCCTTGCCGTTATAACGCCGCGCAGCCCGGGGAAAAGAGGGTAACCAAATTTAAGTGAAATTGTATTTTTGATGTTTAAGTGTTTGCCACCTACACTAGAGTTTTAAAAAGTTACTACTGAAATAGTATATTTATCAGTAATTAACAATTCATTACTGATAATAAACAATAAACTAAGTTGTTACATAAAACAGCGAAACCCAATATATATGCAACTAACTAATTTGAATTGTGTCTGCTGACACAATTAAAACTTCTTAAAATGCTTTAAATACCAGCGTTTTAAATTTGCTATTCGATAGATTATTGTCTGTTTCCACCGATGCCTGAATTAGGAACGTTTGTAATACGCAAATCAGCTGATTGTTCGGAGCTTAGCACACGAAAGGCCCATGGGCCGGAGCATCTTAACATATATATTTACAAATATTATAAAGAAATAACGTTTGTAGGTTTGTTTGTAAGTGTTCTCTGGAGATATGGAACCGATTTCAAAATTAATGGTGGCAAAATGATGGGGACAAACTCTGCTCCAACATAGTCTTTATTTTAACTCGGTACCATTACCCCCATGGGGATGCAAAAGCAATAAATATCCCAAAATCGAGATATTTGTAATACAGCTGGTGCGCTACGAACTTGAAATTTGGTATGGGAGTTATTATTAAAATAGAGATTCCTGCTAAGATCGGTTTCTAAAAAATTCGAAAAATGAAAAGTCAGATGCGTCAGAAAAGTCAGATAACATTTTAAAAACATTCTAAGTTACGATTTTTTTTTAAATTGTTTAGGCAAGAAATTTGAGATTTGGCATGGCTGATAATTTAGAGACGTAATTTCTCGTACAAAACTGTTTTATAAAAATTTGAAATTTAAAAGGGTGCAGGAGCAAAAAACGATCGAAAACTGAGATTTCTGTTATGCTGTTGGTATAGAAAATTGGAATTTAGCATGTTGGCTATTTTTAAGATATAAATGCTTTCTAAGAACTGTTTCTAAAAATTTCGAAACTTAAAGGTGCGAAATGAAGGGAAAACGTTCTAAAAACGTAATAAATCACGATTTATTTAGAATCGTTAGGGATCGAAACTTAAAACTGGACAAGTTTTTCTTTCAAGACGCAAATGCTCGTACCGAACAGTTTTTTTACAAAACTCGAAATTTAAAAGGATCCAGGAGCATATAACGTTCGAAAATTGTAATAACTGCATTTGATATAGTAACTTTGATAACCAGAAGCTTGGAATTCCACTTGGTGGTTACTTTTAAGATGTAAATGCTTGTTAAGCTTTAAAAAAAAATCGAAATTTTAAATGTAAAAGGAAATGAGCGGAAAACATTTAAAACATATTTTAATTACGATTTTTTTAATAATTAATTTTAGATTTTCTTTTTAATTTAAGTCTCATGTTTGTAGAAAAGAATGACGTTTACTCAAAAAGCGGCTTAATTAGTTATTTTCTAATTATCCGTATAGCAGTATAATTTCATCTAAGGTAAAGCTGAGAGTCTGCGGACAATTCAGCAGAATAATAAAAATACATATAAATATAAATTTTTTGCTAAACTATGCATGAATAATTTTGACTTCATTTGTTTTTTATGCATTTCCATTGTTATTCTGTTGTTATGCTGTAATTGAATAGAACAGTTGTAATAAAACCAAGGAAGCTATTTTGCGCAATCTGTCCTCACAGGGTTGCTGTTATTGCGCACATGGAGAGATTGTTATTAATAATAACTACAATTTAATTGTTAAGAATAATAACTGCACTTAAATGGCATTGTTGTAAGGCTTTTGTGAATAAATATTATTGTATTAGGAGTGAATATTTCAACCTAATGATACAATTCCAGATATTCCGATCACCCATCCTCATTGCCCAGTATTTTTTAACAAATTAATTTGTTGCCAAATTTCGCTTCGATAATTATGTGTTTTTCAAAATTATTTCAAAATGGATTTATTCATATGTTTTACACGTAATTTGTAATATATGCAAATTTACCATTAAGCTGCGTAATCTCTCCTAGCAAGTAAACTAATGGGAACAATGCGCCATCTCTCCTAAGTAGCAGATGCGCAAACTCTCCAATTTCGGTAAGAGAGATTGCGCGGCATTTTATTTAAGTATGGCAGCTTCTAAAACGAACCAGTGGGGTTCGGACTGATAGTCTAGGTTAGTAGCTTATGAGAAATAAATTAAATTTAAAATATTTTGTAATACTGACACTATATAGAAATTCTAACAAATAGTTATGAAAATTCAAGCACTTACTTTCGGAAAACAAAACGAAATACAATGTTTTATCCTAGACGCTCGAAACAATCGACGTGCACATTCTAGTAGACACTGCACTACTGCTGTTGTACAACTACCTGGAGTCGCTGCGCGCACACTCTACTCCTTCCCCCCGAACCTCTTTGTGCGCAATCTCTCCAACCGCGCCATTTCTCCTGGTTTTACCTTAATGGAAATGGCCACACAAAAGAAAATTTCAACAACTACACGTGCAAAGCCGTGGATTTTGCTAGTTATTATATAATGAGGTAAATTTTACAACATGTATTTTAAATTAATTCTAAGAAAATGTCGGACTGTTCGGAGTTTGACTATCAGAAAATAATTCTAAGATAGTGTAAGACCGTCACACATATATAACATTTCACAGGATATTTTTATGTTAAACACTATATTGTTCCTTTTAATCGGTTTTTAATTGATTTTTATGAAATTATTGAAGTTTGTACGTTTTTATAGTTATGCATGTTTTATAGTTATTCCAAACACAATTATATAATTAATGCTTAAGTAATCTTAATAAAACATATAAAAGAAAACTAATAAACATAAACTTTCGTAATACAATATTTTTTACATTCGAAATAAAGACATCTTTTTATTTTTATTTTTTTAGCACGTAGTAATTTAAACAAAATTTAAATTATTTACGACTGGAATCTGCATTATTAAACCTCTTTCTATCATCAGTTTTTAAAAAGACTTTTTCAATTATACTAAATCAAAAAACCATTTTAGTCTGAAAACTTCCTTTTACACATACTTCAGTTTTAATGTAGCTTCTTCCAGAAAATATCTTCAAACATACGTATGCATACTTTTAGCTAATTGATATGTATTACTTTTACCATGTTATCTCACATTAATCCATTGCAAGTCATTTAAATAGAATCAATACACTACATTATGAATAAAGTGCTATTAGTTGTTAATATTTTATACATTTATCTTTAAAAAAATTATTATAAAAGTTATGTTTTTATGCAAGGATTTTGATTTTATCTCATAATGTACACTTCCCAGTATAATTAATGTCAATCAACTGCTAAAACTTCTACAGTTAACACTAATCTCTTATCGTTATACTAACAATGTAATCCCAAAAACGATTAGTTAAACCTTTAAGCTCATTAAAGCTATAAAGTATAGTTAAATATAGATAATAATACCATAAATATAACGGTATAAATATTTATCACTGTTTTCTGTTTATCAAGTTTTGTACAGTTTCAGCATTTTATAAACTAATAGAAGTTTCAGATATATGTAATAAAGCATAATTCTTCATTTCTTCGAGAATTTATATTAATTACATATAGTGATAATTGGATTTCTCGGAAACGTTTTGTTATAATCATCTGAAAATAAGCGAATATTTACGCTTTTATTGACATCAACCCATTTGCAATATTTGTGTATATATGTACCAATTCAGGAAATTCTTATTTCTTCAGGAATTTTGAAGTTATACCAGAAATCCTAACTAGTAATTTTTGCTTTGTTTAGTGTCTGACATTTCATGATTATATAAAGTGAAAAATTATTCCTTCCAAATTTCCGGTATGGATTCGAAATTTTGGAATAAAATAGTAATTCCTGAATTGCACGATAAGAATGCAAATGGGTTGCCACACGTTAAAATGATTTTTAAATTAGGTATTTTTAAATTAATAATTAAAAATAATTTTATCGATTTCGATAGAAAATTCCTTTGTGTTAGTAATATTTACTTATACAATATAAATGCTGCAAAATATAAAAACATTCAATTTTGTAACAAATGTGATATTTGAAATCATTTTATTTGAATATTATTTATTTCGCAGATTTTTAACTGACTTATGTTTGGGGGCATTAAGACTTAAATTATATTTCAGAAAAAGAGATGTGTTGATGATATCATCTTGTAATATGATTATTTAAAAATAATAATGAAACGTATTCCGAAAAAAGAAATATAAATGTGCTTTAAAATACGTTTTAAAACAGTTATTTTACATGTTTTCCAGTTTAAATGTATTGAATTATTTTACATTGATACTATAATCATCTTTACATCCAAATCTTCAAAACTAATATAACAGTAAGTTTAATAATCACAATTAAATATATTGCCTGGTAAATACATTAAACAACAATGTAACCATAATTATCCATTATAAAACAACTTTGGTTAACTTTGAGTTGCATCTTCTGTGTAATAAAATGGTAACAGATAATTGTTTCAGAACTGATTTTACGAATTTTAATGGTAGTACAATATACGTAGACTACAACAAATATCATTCAATAAAAATCACAACTTGAAGTTTAAACTCATCAGAGAGTTTTATTCGTATACTTTCTAGTGTGTCTCTATAGAGAAGTTGCAATCAGCTGATCAACTATTGTACTTCACTTGGAGGTCAGGGTACTTCCACCAATCAGAACTGTCTATTTGTAGGGTGTGACCTCCAACCTGACGTCTATTGCAACTCTCCTATATGAGAGTGGCGAAATGCGGGAAATAAAATTTGATGAGTCAAAACGATTTGAACAAAAATAAATCGTCAAACATCTTGGCGAGCCTTCATTTATTGCAAAGCAAATAACTGTAGACTTGTATCACCCGTCAAAAGGAACTCACACAGGCGATTATCGCCACGTTTTTGTAATGTTGGCTGTGATAGTTTGGACAAAACGTTCTTTATGAACAAGCGCCCAGTGTTTATTATGCCACTCTCATGTAGAGAAACCCTATATTTTACAAGTCTTCAATATTTTTTCTTACAAATTTTTAAACCATTACCATATCAATTACCAAAACTACTATATGCCACAAAAAAACAAGAAAGTTATTAAATCCGCTATTAATAAAATTTGATTTTACTTTTATACATAATACTTTGCTCTATCACATTTATAAACCACAGTGAAACAGTCGAGGCGAAATGTATTTTTAAAGTGGTTATTTTGTGAAAAAATCACACCTGTGTGGCTTTTCTCTTATTAAAAAAATGTAATTCTGTAAAAATGTAAATCTTATTAACAACTACAAAAACCTTTCCATTTACAGACAGGTAACCTTATACATTTATTTTATTTATTTATTTTTAATTTATTTATTTATTTATTTATTTTTGAGGAATTGCGAGATTTGTATAACATTATTTTCTGTTAATTAATCTAAATATTCTTGTAAATATTTTACAAAAAATATATATAACTACCGATTTATTAAACCAGTTTTAATGAAACAATTAATCTAAATTTCATATTATTTTTATATAACATATCTAACAAATCAATAAATATTATGCCAGATAATTATTGAAGTGGAGCAATTTCATGATTCATAATTTGAGCCCTAATGGAATAGTACATATTTTTGTTTTTATTAAATTGAACACAGCATATATATCTAACACATGAACATGTGTTAGATATATAAACTCTATTACACACCTATGCCTTTTTGAATATTGAATAAATTGTCAATAATTGGCTCGAAACTTAGCAGTGAACTTTAGCTGATCTGATTAATTTTTTTCGCCTCAAATTAATTTGTTTGATTAAAAAATAGGACCATTTATTATTTTTTTAAGTTTACTCTTATCTCTATTTTAATGACACTTTTACAAGAAAAAAAATTAAACACACACACACACACACACACAAATATTGGAATTTAATTTATATTATATTATTAATGTATATAATGTAATATTTTTTTTATGTAATATTATATATTAATGTAAAATTATTATGTATGTAATGTAATATATTAATTAATTAATAATTTATTTTTATAACATATTATTAATTTATAATTGCCAAAATCATCTTGCGAATGCATTTATTTGTTTTTTCAAACATTTAGTAAAATATAATTTGTTATATGCTACGAAGACATAAGTATAACTTTATTTACGTTAATTCATTTATTAGCATCCCCATAAGTCTTAAAAAAAGTGTGGTAAAATGTCTGAATTTTTAATGCCTTTGGTTAATTTTTATTAATTATACGCTTCATCATATTGAGTCAGTTGGGTTTAATATGAGACACTGTAAAATATTTGGCTAATTTGAGACCCCAAAAAATGCTCCAATTATAATATAGTAATAAAATTACTTTTCTGATTATTTTCCCAATAATATATCACTTTATTTATATTCCTTACGAATACATTCCAAAATTTAAAAAGAAATATCCCAAAAATATATTTTACACTACATTACTTTTTGATAAAAATAACTTTTTTGTCAAACTTCAAAACTTCTCATTTGCAAAACTTATATAAAAAACTTAGGCGAAATCTTTTAATAAACATTTATTCAGTCAGAAATTGTGAGTCTTTTTAGCATTAAGAATTCGGAATATGTTTAACTTAAAGTTTAAGTTAGAAACCATCAATCTCCGGGGGGTAATAAAAGTGTATGGCGCTAATTTCAGACACTGTATTTGGTTAATATGAGAGACTGCTTGAGGCTGTAATAATATTATTATCTCATTAGTTTGAAACATCCACAACAAATAAAATCAGACGGTGTTAAATTTTAAATATCTTATACTTTCATATTCTAGCTATGTTTTTTTCCTAGTCTATTCTTCTATGTTTATTACAGACTTTTAATTGAATGATACGAAATGTTAGAAAATCAATTTTACAACATAATTTTAAATCTCAAGCTAAAAGAAACAATAAAGTTTAAAGACTGTGTAATTTTGAACATTGGAATTAATGCATCATTACGAACCTGAAGGACGTAGGTGAGTTTATATGCAAAGTAATTGAGATAAAGCCAAAAGAATGATATTTAACGGTGAATCATTATCTTGTTTATATAAAAATCGTAGTAGTGAGTCATTGTTTTTGTGTCGTAAAACTATGCCGATTGAAACGTGTTCACATTTTGTATCTCATAACATAATTTCTGCGAAAGGAGTTTTATACATTTTTCTAGTTCTTTTGAGATATTGCTTTTTCAAATAATAAATAAAAATACTCCTGAAAAGAATATTAGCAAAATAAAAGATGCTAGTTAAAACGGGATTACAAATGAATAAAAACATTAGATAGCGACAGAGTTATTAAGAATAGAAAAAGAGAAAGAAAAAACAAATGCAAAACAACTTTAATCCCTTAAAAGGTGCAGAAAAGGAAACCAGACTTAGAAATGAAGTAAAAAAAAAAAAAAAAAAAAAAAAAAAAAAAAAAAAAAAACCTCTTAATATAAACAAACCAAATCATGATACTACAACAAGAAAAGACGATACAAGAGCTGGAAACTATACAGGAGAAATTAATGTTACAGATGACTACAGAAGCATAGAAACTAATACCAGAACAGCGGATAGAAATTAATACCACGACATTCTCACGCTGGAGCTGAACATGAAAGAGTTGTAAAAAAAAATCTCATAAAAAAAGAAAAATTAGTTGATTGATAAGTTGTTCTAAGAAGACGGCACAAATAGTGAAGAATTGCCATATTTGCATGATAATGATGAAGAATCATTGTCAATGCAAATGTCCCACGGGAAGGAATTGATCCAATTTTCTACGAGACACAAATTTTCGAAATTGTTTATTTTAAGGAGTGAATGTCAAAGAAAAAAAAAAAAAATTTTTGCATAAACAATGAAGTTGATCGGATAATTAGTTGCCGAGATATTTGTAATCATATTTTCCACGCTCTTCGATTTTTCATGACCCTGTATTTCATTCAAATTTCAATTCAAAAATATATTTTAATTGGAAATGAGACGCTTAATCCGATGCAGTAAACCGTTAGTTAACAGGATTATCAATTTTGGAGTTATAAGGATGTTTCTTTTACGCAATTCAGTAATAGAGCATTTAAAGCGAGGCTAACGAAAAAGAAAAGCTACCGCGGTGCTTTACGCGTATCTTTTTTTACAGACCGCGGGAGTCACCTGATGCTCGAATACACCAATGCAGGTGTACGAAAAGAGCATCACGTCACTCTAGTGGTCTCGAGGCTAACGAAAAAGAAAGGCTACCGTGGTGCTTTACGCGTATCTTTTTTTACAGACCGCGAGAGTCACGTGATACTCGAATCCACCAATGCAAGTGTACGAAAAGAGCATCCCGTCACACTAGCGGTCTGTAAAAAAAGATAAGTGGAATGCACCGCGGTAGCTTGTCTTTTCCGTTAGCCTCGAGTGGTCTGTAAAAAAAGATAAGTGGAATGCACCGCGGTAGTCTGTCTTTTTCGTTAGCCTGGATTTAAAGTTTATGACGTCATAAAGCCACGATTTTATTTGAATTGCAATGCATTTTATAAATAGTTTACACATGTTTTATTTTCGTATTTTATATTATGCACATCCATGATTTGTAAGTATTACGGTGGCCCTCAACGCCTAGTGTTATCCATAACCAGTTAAAGGATACAAAAACTCAAATGTAGTATTTTTTGTATTTGGCAATAGAGTCAACAGAGCGATAGTGACTATGAAAAAGGGAGAATTGTGTCACATAACAGCTCTGATTAACTCTATAATTTTCTTGATCCGAAATGTTTTTGAATAAACGTTTGACATGGTATACTCATGTTTCCTTAAAGCACGTTATTTTATTAAACATTGTAGTTAAATAAAAAAGTAGTGATAAAACATATCATCAAAAGTACTAAAATTTGGCAATGCAAAGGCTTGGTATGGGTCCACTGGTATTACAATCAAGTTGTATGGTGACGGTGAATAAATCATAAATGTGTGATTACATTTACTAAGCCTCCTCTAGTAATGCATATAGTATGTCTGTTCATATCAAATAATATAATAAACTAATAACAAATATACATTTAATAATTGACTAAATAACTGAAGCAATTATATTTTTAAAGAATGCTCATTTCTTAAAATGACAGAAAAAATCCATGAAAGCTTTTCTCCTTATTCAATATGTAGCAGCATTTTCAAAACGGCATACCTATTTTTTTTAAACATAAATTCTGTTCTTAGATTTATTTTATACCAAAATAAAATTAATGAAAACGTTTCATAGAAATGTTTTTTATTCATGAATTACATAAGAGTGTTATGTATTTTAATCAGTATATTTTTCCTCTTTATATTAAATGACCAGAGTTCCCTCATATACATTTTTAGTAGCATATAAATCAGCAAATTATTTTTAGATTATGCTTTTTTCTACACAAAATTTAATGAAATCAGGCGTTTGATTTCGAAAGATTTAAAAGCGAGAGATTCTAAGATATTTCTTTCGTTTTTTATGCTTTAATTAGCTGAGTGCTTTAAGAGATTGCTGTTCCGTGTGATTGAGAAATAATTCAGATTTTTATTTAGATATATAAATATAAGTGAAAAACATATATGTATATGTAATTCATAGTTATTACATGGCATTCTAGAAATTTGATATTTACTGAAAAATGTCAAATTGAATAACATTTTCGTTCAAAATACCATATGAAAAAATGATATATGATTAGGAAAAAAACAACTTCTGCCCTTAAGAAATAATTTAAAGAAAAACTCAAATTAATGCTGCAGTCGTTGTGTTTCGTCAACGACAATTTTTTACCTCTTGTTTAATTTATGCGCTGCCGTCTTTGCGCAGAAATGTATAGTATAGCATCATAGTTACCCTCGTATGCAACAACATGACAACAGAACGCCAAAAACAGCAAATTTGATGAAAAGTAGAAGAAAACAGTTTTTGGTCACTATAGTTAACGATATAAAATATTTAGTATTAATCAAAATTCTGAATTTCGCTATTTTGCTTACAAAAATATTTTACCATATTTTATTTTCTTGCTCGTTTCTTGTAAGGTTAAATACTTAGTACTAGATTAATTTTAACACAATTATTTCAAATTGGTAAATAAATCATACGAGTAGTAGTTTTCCAACTGGACGAAAAATGTCCGGGCCAGGATTCGAACCTGGGATCGCTTGGCTGAAGCCGCCACGCTCTACCACTGAGCTATCCCGGTCGAATCTGGAGGGCATAATTCATCCAGTTAACCTTATTGATCAGAGAATCTGGTGACTCCAGCGTTTACTGGAGTTCCTTTACCTGCGATCTTTTCTGTTGAGCTGATTAATATATCAGACCAGATTCTCTGATCAATAAGGTTAACTGGATGAATTATGCCCTCCAGATTCGACCGGGATAGCTCAGTGGTAGAGCGTGGCGGCTTCAGCCAAGCGATCCCAGGTTCGAATCCTGGCCCGGACATTTTTCGTCCAGTTGGAAAACTACTACTCGTATAAATACTTAGTAGTATACACGATAGTTGAAAAAATTGATCGAGACGTGTTCCAGAAAGTTTTATTCCCGCGAATTATGTAATTTAATTATATATTGTATATTTTTTATTTTTTATTTCGAAAATTAATTTTACTATTAAAAGTGACTTTTTATGTTGGGTATCTTTTTTTTTAAATTACGAACAATTATAAATGTGCGCTAACAATTAAATTGATCTAACAGCTTTCATTTTATAAGAGAATGTGTTCAACTAGAGATATTTTATAAATAGTATTACAGAAACCCAAAAATGTTTGCGATAAGGGAGATTTATCAGAATAAATGTTATTGCTTTCATCTGAGCTTGTCCTTTGACCACGAATCATTTCAAACCTCATTTCCTTTAAGCCAACTGTCTTTGTGCTATAGATGATGGCTCAATGATTTGATATCAAGGTAATGATACTGCATTTGACATTTATTGCAGCTTCTTTTCTTCCTTCTTAGCAGAAGGTCAAAATAATACAATTTATAAAAAAAAGAAGTTATTTACGTTGTAAAAGGCTAACTTTTTCATGAAGGATTCGCTTTCAAGTAACTTTTTTTTTAGTAGTATAACATAAGAGATTTTACCTAAATCTAGATAATACAAAACAAAATTAAAAATGTAGCATAACGAATGTCTTAATAAACTCTCAATACTTTCGTGACTTTGTAAATAAATGAAATATAAAATAATAGATAATAATTTAAAAATAAATGCATCGCATAATTTTATTCTTTTTCTCATGTTTAAATATATATATATATATGTTAACACAATTCCAATCTCTCTAGTTTAGTTATTTGGAAATTGTTTTTACAATATTCTCCAGAAAATTATTTTGAAATACTGACTAGCTTTTAAATGCGTTCAATGATTTTTTCAAGGAATTCTTTCGATGTTTAGCACACAATAGATATGTCAATTAAATGCAGGGTGATCTTTTTTAAAGTGTCAGTGTTTGGAGCGCCCTGTAGCGCGATCTAATAGCCGAAATGGCACAAAACTTGGTATTTAGACTTATCAAGGCATGGGGAAAAGGATTCGCCACTAGGGCATTTTGTGGCGCTTTGCAATGTATAAAATGTGAGAAAAGAAAAATACTAACACATACAATCGTACAGTGAAATTATTAATGTTTATTTACTACATTAACTTCTCCGGTGAGGAATTAGACCACCTTCAATGTGAGCACCGTTCTCAGAAATAACACCGTGCATTCTGTGCACAACGTTCTCCACAGCCGTGAGTAACATATCACGATGAATATTCTGCACTGTCTTTGTTATGTTGTCCTTTAGAATAGACAAATTTGATACTCCATGAACATAAACTTGACATTTCAAATAACCTCAGAGCCAAAAATCGCATGGCGTGACGTCAGGGGAACGAGGCGGTCATGCAACTGGAAAACTCCGACTTATGAGTTTATCATCAGTGAAGGTTTGGCGCAACAGCTGCTTTACCTTATTACCAATGTGTGGCGGAGCACCATCCGGCATAAAGATTGTCTGTTGGAGACGGTTTCTTTGCTGAAGTTGTGGAGTAACAAACGTTTGCAGCATTTCATGGTACCTTTCTGCATTTATGGTGCACGTTTCGGGTCCTGTCGGAGTGATGGTCTCAAAAAAGAATGGCCCAATTACCAATTCGGCTGTGAAACCACACCAAACAGTGACTTTTGGGGGATTTCATGCACGGTGTGGGGATGCTCAGAAGCCCAAATTCGGCTATTTTGTGTGTTTACGGACCCATTGAGATAAAAATGGCACTCATCTCCCCACAGAATGTGCCATGGGAATGCATCATCAATTTCTACCCTGCAAGAAACGATAGAGCAAATGTCACTCGCTTATCATAATCACTTGGTTTCAGTTCGTACAAGAGGCTGATTTTGTAGGGGTAAAATCCAATAACGCGCCGCAAAACTCTCCATACCGTGTAATAATTCATGTCCAATTGTCGAGCTACACCCCGGGCGCTGCTAGTACCAGCAATGGTTACCTGCGATCCTTCGACAATTGCAGTTGCCACATCAGTTATTTCATCTTCTGATACTTGTTTAGGTCCTCTCCCAGCGCGAATGGTCAGTAACCCCGTTTCCTCGAACTTCTTAATCATTTTCTCAAGACCATTCAGCGATAAAGGCCCCTTTCGTAATTTTTTTCTGTTTCGAAATTCCCGAAGAGCTGCGGATGCGTTACATTGATTCATATAATACAGATTCACCAGTAACGCACGTTCCGGTAACGTGAGAGGCATGTCCACTAGAGCTCGTTTACTTCAACTGAGATTATTTGTCGGAGCTGTCTTGTCTACTACTTGCTTTTATAGCCCCTATTCTTGCGCTGTCATCGCACAACATTTGCATTTTTCTTTGATACCCGTATTTTATGCTAATTCTAGTTATTGTAAGCTACAGCAGCGCCACAAAATGCCCTAGCGGTGATTTTTGGAACTAAAATTATTTTTCACGGAATCCTTTTTCCCATGTCTTGATTAGTCTAAATACCACGATTGGTGCCATTTCGGTTATTAGATCACGCTACAGGGCACTCCAAACACTCTCACTTTAAAAAAGATCACCCTGTACATATTGCTTTGAAGGTAAAAAATGTATTTTAAATCTTCAGCAGATCACATTACAAATTAACAGAAAAAGTAGCGTTTGCAATATTTTGTTGAATTTTTTTTTTTCAAAATTCTCATTGATTCAATTGAAAAATTATAGCAATACAGATATTAAATATAACATTAAATACAGTAATACTGATAAATTATTTTATTGGCAATACTGCAGAATTCTTTCAATAGCATTACTGACATTTAAAATATTTGAAAACGTAATAAATGTTGTACATATATTTTAAATAAAACTCTTTACATTTCACAAGTGATGTGTGCTTAAGAAATAAAGAACAAAATAAGTCTTTAAAATAACCTTTACAGCATTTTTTAACAATTTTATCTTTAAAAGAGTTAATATACATTCATTTAAGCATTTTTTCTCTCGAAATGTAATTAAAAAGTTCAGGAAAAGTGCATTGATATTCTGAATAATTTGTTAATGCTGCAGTTTAAAAGTTACGGGCATTAGTCCAAAAATGCATTTAATTATTTCGGAGAGTTTTTTAACGAGAAAAAATGTCAATCAGCTGTTTTAGCTTCAGATAAAACGTATCTCTAGAAATCGTGAAAAAATACAGGTAAAGTACAAAGTTTAAATTTTAATTTTGTATATGTATGTATGTAGAAAGAAAGCAAAAATGGTGTATTATATAAAAATTAACTAAAAGTTTGTGACGAACACTCTTGGCGCATTACTGTTTTGTGTTGAAGTCATTGCAACAATTTCCAGTTTCACAAAATCAAAGTATATTCGGAAATCCAAGGGAACTTTCAGTAAATATAATTCGGACAATTCAAACTAAGTCAACTGAATGTAAAATGTACAAAACTGAATGTGAAAACGTATTCGTGAATCTGAAACGTAGAAAACTGAATTATGTTTATTTCAGTGTTCATCGTCTGAACACTTATTATTGGGTGACTTGAAAAAAGAAAAGAAACTGCATATTAAAACTATTTTTTTCATAACGTGCATTTCGAACTGTTTTTTGGCAATAAATGGAAATCTGTCAACAAAAATACAGTTTTTTTTATCATGATTAACTTTAATGATTAACAAATTGATCTTAATATTATCCTCATAAATGATGAAAGAATGTTCAAGACGTATCACTGTACGTTTAGTTTTTACTTTTTTTATTTCATTTTTGGAGAGTTTTTTTTCTATGTTCGTTCATTAATTTCCCAGGCAAAATTAGATTTCAGCATAACTTCGTTTCATTTAACTAAATTTTCACTATAGTAGACAAAATATTTTTGTGGTGCAAATCATTTTGAATAATATAATTTAGAAGTTACTAAAGTGTAGGGATACACAGGTCCGTTTTTTGAATACTATTTTTTTTCTTAATAATCTTCTTTTAAATAGCTATTGCACATTTTGTAGAAACCTAATCTGAGGATTTCTTCTGTTGCAAATGTTGCCAAAATAGACCTGGAAAAGTCTGGTATTCACAAACAGACCAGTGGAAGGTTTGAAAATGCTGAGAAAAGATTTTGTCGCATTTGTAAATTTCTTTTTAATTAAATATTTCTTTGTATTTGAGAGCTATATGACGTATACCCGGAAAAAAAATTATATCCAAAAAAACCCATTATATCCCAATTATTCTTAATATTTCTTTTACACGAAACCTTTCACATTTAAATTTCGTTTTGTCATTCTATTTCCTGATAACTTAAATTTTATTTCACCGGTGTGTTATTTTATTTTTAGCGTACTGTAATCAAGTGATAGTATTTATTATAATTTAGCAATTACTTGATTTTTAAAAATTACACTCTAGGGATTGGTTTGCACATTCTTCCTATAAGCTTCAGGCTAAAACGCATTAAGATTTTAGAAATTTTACATTACCTTTATGGCTAATTGGGCATGAAAAAATAAATACATAGCTTTTAATGAAGTAAATGTAAATAGTTTAATTACAACGATAATTTTTATTAGACTGAACAACAATCCAAAAGACAAATGATGTTTTTCATTATGGATTATTTACCTTTAAAAATAACAATAAAATAAAAAAAATATTGTTTCGGGCTAACTTTATTTTATTATAAACGTCAAAAATAAAAGAAATGAAACTAATATTACTGCATTAATCACACATCTTATAAGCGACAAACTCTTGTAACTTTCGCCTAGAAATTTTTTGTCGTCTCCATAAATTTATAGTCGACATTTATACACATTAATAAATTTTTTTTAATGTACAACGATGGTGGCAAGGAAATGCGCTTTCGCTTTAGCTTTTGTGACTCTTTCACGATCTATAAATCTCCCATAATTTCAATTTTCAATTCACATTATCGAAAAAGGAAAAAAAGTACTTTCCAAAGAAATATATTTAAAATGTGTAGTTCAATTTACGGACTTTTTAAAATAATTTTCAAAGATATCTATACTTTTAAATCTATCTCAACAGTGAACATTTGTTACAGAGATATCAATTGCAAAGAAAGAAAAACAGATTAATCATAACAACAGATTAAACTTGAGATACCGTACTTGAGCACTAAATTGAAATATGTCAACCAGAAAGGCGAAATTTGTTGAACATAAATAAATTAAAGCACAGAGAGCTGAAGTTGAGCAAAATTTCTTATGTATTCAGTACAGACTGGCAAAGAAATGAACACGATTTCTTGTTAATGATTCAATCAATTATAATGCAGTTTACTAAAAAGAAAACAATCTTAGTAAGACAGATGAAATAACGTAGCCAGATTTCTACATTTGAATTTAATTTCTTAAATGTAACTTTATTACGAACCTAAACTATTTTGAATAATGAACGTTGTTGTTAATATAGTTTTAATTCAATACAGAACAGATGAACTATATTTAACCTTTTTTAACTATACATCTAACCAGGCCTTCCCGGCATGAGTGCTTACACTGTTAAAAAATTTCGTTTATTGACAGATTGTCTTCCGTGAATTTTAATCAGAAAGTTTCCGTTTTGTTAGAAAAATGGAATCTCTCCCGTAAATCTGTTGCTACCAGCTAGAAAAAGTTTGCAAGAAAGTGCACAAAATCCGAGCGTATTTGGCACCTCTACTAATGCAAAAAAGCTGCAAACTGAACTGTGCACAAAAAGTGCATAAACTGTATCCCTAAATTGTACACTTTTTAGACTTTTAAGAATACAGAGTTTCAAATACTTAATGAATTATTAAATGCTAATGAATTATTAAATACTTAATGAATTATAAAGGAATTATTAATGTAAAAATCTATCATCCAATGGGATTGCAGTATTTTTGATCGCCAGACATGCACTTAAACTCCTTCGTGTCTGTATCGCGCCATTTATGGACTACAAAGACGGAACATTCCTCAAAAAATCGGAAACATTAAGGCAACTCTGCTGCCAGTCCTTTTTCCGTAAATTGACGGATTTTTTTTACAGTATACTGTTAAAAATAATCTGAAATTCACGGGTATTTTTTTCCTGAATTTCACAGAAAAAGTCCCTTTTCATGACAAAAGGGCGTTTTCAGTTAAAAGCAGAAAATTTCCTCATATAAGAAAGCAGCAAACGGAGATATTCCGTTATCTGCTGCATGTTTATTTTCAATGTTTCAAAAACTGACTTGTTGCTGCACAGAAAAACTAAAAATTCCATAAATTAAAATTTCAAGTTTATTTAAAACAAAAACAAGAAAATAGTGCTTTCGAATTTAAAAAAGCAAAAAATAATTCTTTCCATTCTTTTAATATTATTTGCAATTCTTTTTTTAAAGTTATAAAAAAGTATTCGCACTTAAAATATATTCTAAACAAACAGATTAATATATATATAAAATAGCTAAATTAAGTGAAAAAAAATCGATTCTTTTTAAAAAAGCAACAAACAAAAATAATGCTTTCGAATTAAACTCATTCCTTTAAAATTATTCGCAATTTATTTTTTAAAGTTATAAAAAAACACTGAAAATATATTCTAAACGAACACATTTAAAAAATACATAATAGTTAATTAAAAATCGAATTTCGCAAAAAAGCAAAAACAATTATCGAATTTAATTCAAAATATAATATTTATATTTTACATCTAACAATCAAATTAAGAATATACATAATTCATGTTTTTATCTTCTCTTAATACTATAGTTTTCAACCATCATCTCATTACGAAATATCCCCGCAATTAACTTCAAAATTACCAGTTT
Organism: Maratus michaelseni; assembly: GCA_963931845.1. Taxonomy (NCBI): domain Eukaryota; kingdom Metazoa; phylum Arthropoda; class Arachnida; order Araneae; family Salticidae; genus Maratus; species Maratus michaelseni. The sequence continues at coordinate 103,194,801 of OZ007593.1, read as the reverse complement.
TCTAAACCCCAAATTGTTTAAGTCCCAAGCTACGATCCCCTGAAGAAATCCCCGGTCACCGTTTTCTACTCTTACTCTAGCAAGGACCCGCTGGTCTTACGGTAAAGCACTCGGCTCAAACCACTAGCATCCCCAGTTCAATCCTCAGGACGGGCAGAAAATGTTCTTGCATTATATCAAATATTAAACTCTCCCGTGATAATCAACAGATGGCAGCACAAATAGAGATGACGTTTTTTAAAACCGAGTTTATTTATAACGGAAACTTACCGATTCTTCAAACGGAGTTTTCCCTTCCTTTATCTTTCAAAACGGAAAATGTATTAACGGAACGGAAAAAGTCTGGCAACTTTGCTGCCAGTAGTTTTACCGTGAATTACGGATTTATTTTTAACAGTGTACCTTGACTAGTTATTACCTGGGCACGGGGCGATGTTCGCCTGATCACAACATGGCTGTGATCCACCTGACTATAGCCTTGTTGGCATCGCTGCTGTGCTCTCTAGTGGTTTTCTACTGTTCTCTTTCTTTGCCTGTTCTAGGTTTCTATTCAACTTTGTTAAGTTGGCAGATTTAAAAAATAAAAAAAATAAAGAAGAGAAAGGAATTGGTTTCATAAATTAGAACCTTGATCAAGTGACGAGACCTTCACCTAACTAGGCACGCCCAGAGGTATTATTCACAAGCAACTTAGAGAACATTGCGAACACGACGGATTTTACATGCACCAGGCGCTATTAGCGAACATGGAGAACTATATTTAACTCGAAAAACTCACTGGAAGATATCTGTAGATTAATAAAAAACATTTAATTAAATGTTCGGGAATAAATATAAATATTTCAGTAACAAGTACAATACTATGCAAAAAAAATACTTCGATTTAGTTAGGAGTAAATAATATATAATGACAATTTTTGAAATACTATAAATTCAATAAGAGTTATTTATTTTCACTATGGAGATTAATCATACAGAACACAAAGTTTTATTTCTTTAGCGTAAAATATGAAAAAGCTATAAATTATAATATTAACGCAAATAAGTAATCATAATGGAATTTAATAACAAATAATAATAATAATAACAAAGGAGTGTACGTAAAAACAAACAAATGTTACATTATTATATTAAAAGTTTTGTTAGTTATATATTTATGAAATTGTAGAAGTTCTTTGTGTTTGGCGTAAAGAATATATTACAAACAAATTTTGTAATGAATACTAATAAAATGTTTTCATTTTAATAAATGTGATATTTAAATAATTTATATTAGTTCATTGGGATAATTTAAAGATAGGTTTATAGCTTACATTTTAAAATCATGTTCTTTTTAATAGAAAAAATTGCTAAATAAATAATCCGTTTTATAAAGACAGAGTCTATGAAACTTCTCGGGTGAGTTGAAAAATGCATTATATTTTCCTATACATGTGTATATTTGTTCAGTTAGTGTCAAAAATAACAAAGAAAACACCCTTGGTAATTCTGTCGCAATCCATCGTATAAAATTTGATTGTTACAAATCGCATAATAATAACGTTTAGAGGAACTTTGGGTATTGTGGAATAGTCGGGTAATATGGAATACGAAAGTTTCTGTTTGGTAAAGTGCTGCCACCAAGTGGCAATATCATTTTTCGTTTCGTATTCGTCGATAAAATTTGCCGATGTTCAAATATGTTGTCAGAATTAAGTATTAATATTGAAAATTTTCGCGTTTGTTAGAAATTCTTATGTAGACGATTTCTAATCAAATTTAAGTGTGCCATTAACTAATAGATCTTATTACTAATTGATCGGTAATAGTTATATTTTACATCAAGCTTTTCGACACTTTTCTTCCGTGAACAGACAGCCTCTGAGTAATTCATGGGCATGCGCGGCAGCTGCCCTTGAATAGGCGTCCCCATTCAAGTGGCCCCCCAGTGGGGGTATGCAGGATTTTGATTAAAAGAGAGACAAATCTTAAGGAATGATTAAAAATGACAACTTTTTCAAAGATTTGGGCAAGGGGGCTCGCTCTCCTCCCCTGCTCCCATACCTCATGTACCCCCAAAAAGGACCAACTACATCATAAGAAAGCAAATGAGTAAACATTTATTGTAGCAATTTAGTAGTCCACTGTTTTCAAGAGAAATTCATTATTGACGTTATCCTCATAAAAGTGAAATTAAATCCAGTAATGATGACCAATTGGGGGCATTTGTCTTTTTGACATCTTATGACATGCGTATGATATTATGATAAATAGCCAAGAATGACTGACAGACCTGTATTTGCATTTCAATGGTCCGCATGAGCCCTGACATTCCTATACAAAAAAAGGATGTATTCTATCATTGCTGTGACCATCTTTTTTATGATACCCTGTATACAGGTGTGAATAGTACCTAGTACATAATTTATGTATGAAGTTTAGTTACTTCAGCATAATTCAAGAAAATATTCTATAAATAGATAAAAAGGGGCCCTATGGAATATGCTTCTCCCGAGACCATAGATAGTCTATGTCGGAATCTGAGGACAGTACATTTATTGAAAAAATTACGTTTTTTCCCAATCAATTAATGCTATGGAAAAGCATTTTATGTCATTGTTAACATACATGTAATGGTTAATTTTGTTGTGGTGACTCATGACTTTACAGAAATCGCATTCCTGCAAAGATAGCTCATTCATCAGCAATATCTGAGAATTCGCTATTTTTTTTATTATTATTATTATTGAAGACACTGCTTAAGTATAAGCAACCTTTTATGGGCTAATGATATTTTCTACCACACCCTTATACGCTCTTTCAGGAAAGAGGGAAAAGTTTGACTTATCAAATAATTCGGAGACTCTCTGCTTATTCCCTAGTGCACCTACATTGCATTTCACTGATATTTATTTTCATAAAAGATATTTTTACCAGACATTTGGTAAAAATGTTAAGTTCTAAAATATTTTACAAATATTTAAATTGTAACGCAGAAAGCCCCTTCCAAAAGAAATGGGCCCTTCCGGCGAAATGCGCAACGCATCACGTGATCTGGGAAGAGACTTTTTTTTCAGTAGACGCGTGAGCTTAGCCGAAAGAAGTACGTTTTTTCGAAGAGTGGTGATGTAAATAGAATGTGTGTGTTTTTTTGTTCTCCGAGAATGTAAACGTAAAGAGTCAGCCTTATATATACGTGTAATGTGCCGTTTTGATGTGTGTGTTTTGTATCAACATGTAATAAAATTTATGAAAATGCCAGCAAAGAATGATTTCTGGTCTTATAAAAAACTATTCTTTCCGCCCCGAGATTCTAAAACTATAATTATTCGACATTGTTGATATAAAATATTAAATTAACTATATAAAATTTTAAAAAATAAACATTTGAGCTAAATTTGTTAAATTTTAAATATAAAGTAATTCAAAAAGTAATTTTCTTCACTACACACTTACTTATACAATTCTAATAAAAATTTTACAATAATTGTATATGCATTTTTACTAAAATCGAAATTGTAAAAGCAATTGTATTTTTCTCCAAGAAATAGGCTGTTATTTGTTCGAATGCATTTTTCTTTTAATAAACTAAGCGCATTTCGCGTAATTATCAATAATTTAAATTTACTGTCGCAATTTTCTACTAAAAGGGCTTCTAAATTTACTCTTCTGCAATGACATGAATAATGGAGACAACTAATTCACTTATTCCCATATCGAATAGTTTCACAATATTAAAATAAATATTCTTTGCAAATGTCCGTTTTCATAAGCAGTATTTAAAACAACTCAATACTTTATTAAATTGTTTTACAAATTTTTAAAACTTGAAGTTAAAAGGTGATGATACTCAGCGGGTATAACAGCTTTGTCCTAGAATTTAAATTTTTAATCATTTAGATAAAACTACAGGGTGTCCCGCACCTAACAAAACTGTACATTCGTTAATTAATGTATTAAATATATCTTTTATAAATATTTTATGGTGAAAGTTTTCATGAAATTAAAGTATTTTTAAAAACTAGTCGGATGTGACAATCCCAAATATTTCTTCTATTTGATACATGTTAATACTTCAAAATTCATGATCACATTGCCAATAAAATCAATATTATTTTTCATATTGTTGTACGTCAGCTGAACTGCTTGTGAGTCGTCGGGTTACCTAGATGCGAAGCAACCTTCGTTGCACGAGCAGCCGCAGTACAACACATTTACAAAAAGTATTTCTGTTCTGTACTTGCTGGAAAATATAGCATGCCTATTCTTTGGTTTTAAGATTTTAGCTAATTTAACTGGAAAACACGAAGTTAAAATGCGTGAAACTCGACTACATAAGATTCATTCCCAGTTCTCGTCAATGTTGAATTTCATTGAGAATTTCGCCAAATTAGTCAGCTACATCCCAGTTGGTTTCATTCATGGCAACGTATTTTTGTAGCCGCATTTAACGATATGTCGCCGTGACACCAAGCTTGGCGAGAAATTTACGCTGGCGAATGTAAATATATAGTGTTAAGCATATAAGAGTTGGAACGACGGTTATAACAATGAAAGAAAATTTGCCAGAAACCATGTTCATAAAAATTCATAAATTAAACCCATTTATGGAGAAATCCTGCTGTCTTGTTTTAAAACCATAACATTTCAAACCATAACATTTCAAATTCATCTCAGCCATTTTTTAAGATGGAGCCAAAGAAAAATTGCTCCGAAATCCTTGTATTAAGACCCAATGTTTAACGGAAAAAGCTTATAGGTTTCTATTTTTTTATGCATCTTTCTGAATTTGAAATCTTTAAGTGCCTATCACAGCGCCCCTTTCCGGCAGAATATCCTCAAATTCAACCGCGACCAGATGGCCAATATCAAAATCATATAAACAAAACTTTGTTCAATTGTATGCATAAATTCATTCAATTTCAGATGATACACTTCAGACAATTTATGATGATAAAAATGTAACAGAAACGGCTATCACAGCGGCCGCTTCGAGCAGAATACCCCCAAATTCAACTGGAACCTTCTGGCTATAGCCAAAATCATATTAATGAAATTTTGTTCAATTCTGTGCATAACTTTATACACTTCTCGATGATACAAAAAAGGATACACACACGGACAGACAGATATTTTGTAAAAAAATTTTTTTCGTAATCTCTAACCCCAAAAACAAGTACTAAATCAGTCGAAAAACATTTCGATTCAAAGATCATTCAATTCATTCGAATCTATCTATAATACTTTAAGAAAGTAATAATATTATAGAAACAGATGTATAGGTCAATCTGTAGGACATTTAAAACAAAACTAAGCTATTTCTGAAGGAGGAAAATAGTTTTTCAAAATATTGTAGTACTTTGATTTATTCAACAATCTCCTTAAAATCCGGGAATTCATAATGATAGCCTAAAGAGCTATTTCACGCTTCATTTGTTGAAGTCTGAAACATTTTCACAGCTTTATGCATTAATTAGCGAAATCATTTGCTAGCGAAATTTTAACTGATGACAAGGCTTTACTTAATAGTCATTGGTTAAGTTGCTGTAACAGCTAATAGAGCACGTGAGGTTTAGATGTAAGTTGAAACATAAATTTATGATTACTTACGGGGAAATTTTTGAGTTTAAAATTAATGAACAAATTAAAAGTGATTATAAAAAAGAAAATTAAATGTCCAGAAGTAATTTTTACTTTCTTCTATCTTTACAAGAAGAAAGTGTTGGATTCATGAAAATTTTCGACTTCCAGTTTTCAACGGGCTTATACGTTTTAAAAGGTCCTGAAACAATTTGACTGTTATGGTGTAAATCGCCCCACAGGTATCGATGCTAAGCTACAGTCTTCACGATTTTCACTATAGCTATATCTCAACAACTAATGCACATAATTTCCTCAAACTAAAGTTTACGTTAGACCACGACATAAACAGACGCTGATTACGTTTTGGTGTAAATAGCCCAACAGGTGGCGCCGTTATTCTACATATTTCATGATTTTCATGATTGATACCTATATCTAAAGAAGTAATACACAAAATTTCATCAAACTTAAGATTCTGTTAGACCTTGACATAAATAGATGCTGATTACGTTTTGGTGTAACCAGTCCAATAGGTGACGCTGCCATGCTGCATTTTTCATGATTTACGCGAATTTAGCGAAAATCATATCTCAAGAACTAATGCACAGAATTTCATAAAACTTTATATTCAGTTAGTCCTTGATATAGTTTCGTGCTGATTCGCTTTTGATATATGTGAAACTTATATGAAATAGAAGAAAGTTTTGGGATCGGCACATCTTACTAGTTACATATTGGAAGATGATGAAATTCATTTAAAAATTACCTATAATCCATTTTCTTAAAAAGAGATAATGTTATCTAAAATGTTTCAAATACATTTTAGCCACATAGCAAATTATGTAAGCGATTAGAATAGATAAAGATGAGAAAAAAACCATACGTTAAGCATAAATTATCAAACACTTACAGAATACTGCAACGGAACTTCGCCTTAATATGTTGAAAGAAAATATCTAAGTCAGCAACATCGAAAACGCATGAGTATTTTCCATATCTGGATATATACTCAACATATTTTGTACACCCCTGTACATGATCTATAAATCTGTGTATACCCTACATAGCACTCACACAACGCATACAACGCATAACACAGTCGAAAATTCACTTTCAGCAATTTACAGATAGTAGACAGAAAACGCGTAACACAATTCAAAAACGTACTTTAAAAAAGTTCAGTTCTTTGCGTATTCCTGTATATGAATTTTTTTTAATTCAACAAACATCTCTTAAGTATACTAAATATAGTTCAGATGGAAATTGCACAACTCATTCAAAAGACAACCTTTAGCAAATCACGCCCATACATAGTAATACTTACGAATTATTTTCTGTAGCCCTCTATATTATTTATAGAAATTACACTAACCGCACGTAGTCCGGAAAAAATGAGTTAATTTTATATATTCATACGACAACTGAAAACGCAGTTCTAGGTTGTATTATTCATTGACAGTACATGAAACACAATCCTTTGTGTTTCCCTCTTAATTAATGATAACAACAACACACGTCATATTCTACAGAGAATATTTTCTAGTGCATTTTAATAATATCTTTTAATTTCATTCTGTTTCAAAATGTGGAACTTCGTTAAAATACGCTGCAAACATTGTTTTCCTCGTAGACTATTATGTAAGAGGATTCTTTTATGTGACCCTGTAAATGAATGATATATGCTTTGTACATCATATTCTAGAGAAAATAGCTTTTAGTGAACCTCAAAAATATTTATCAATTTAATTATATTTGAAATAGTGTAATATCATTAAAATGCACCGCAAAAGATTTTATACTTTCAGAGATATCGTCGAAATTCCATTGAAAAAATATGACCCCCCCCCCCCTCACTATTTCTGAATCTACTGAAACTAAAAATACAAAAAAAAAATTGGGGTACTAGAAGTTTATTTAAACTTTGCAGGAACACTATAGCGATTTTCCTAGGTAACATAGTTTTTGAGAAAAACGCATTTTTCCGTTACTCACAAACTTTACTTTTCGGGCGGTCAGCGGGAGAGTTGACGGGCACTTGAGGTATCTATCGACGCATAATCATCCCAGGATATTTGATAACGATTTTCGAAAATGGCTGTCGGTAATTAGCCGATATATTGATTAAGTTTCTTGGAAAAAAAAGTATATATTGTGTAGGATATCGTTCGAAAGATCTCGTAACATCGAACTCAAAATTATATTTGTTTTAATTTTAGGTATTATATTTTCAGAGATATCGTTGAAAGTACTCGAAAAATATGCTCCTATTTCCAAATCTACTGAAACTAAATTATGAAAAAAATTAAGGGTAATAGGAGTTTATTAATTAATAAATAGTAATTAATAAATTCAATTTATGGAACCCTTTGAGCACGAGTTATACTCGCACTTGACACATTTTATTTTTATTGACACTTGTGTTTTGAAAAAAAAAGTTAAATTTTATTTATTTTATTTTACTTAATTTCCCCGGAAGTTACTTAAATGACAATATTCCTTAAAAATCCGTTTAACAGAACTTGGGTTAAAGCGTTCGAAAATAAATATGAATTTCCTTTCTAACCTTTTCCAACTTAGTTGAAAAGTGTTTATGACTTCGGTTTGTCTGCCGTATGGTCGTCTGCCGTCTGCCGAAGAAAAATCATTTGCGGTTTATTTTAATGAGATTACACAATTTAAAACACATTGTAATTGATATATATCACTAAGGTGCATTACAAGAAGCTTAATATGGAATAGGGTGTGCGTAGCACTTATAGTTACTTTACAGGGACAGTCAAAAGAAATCCGCTACATTACGTCTATGGAGAAAAATCGTTTGCGGCTTAATTAAATAATGTTTCACTATTTTAAACGCATTAAAATTTATATATATCACTAAGGTGCATTACAAGAGACTTATTACAGAATATTGGGTGTATAGCAGTCATCGTTCATTTACAGGGACACACAAAAGAATTCTCTACTGTCAGTTAACAATAATTCCTGGAAGTGCGTTTTAAGTTGCTGAACGCGATTTTAAATTTAACTCATTTTTGTCTATTACTTGGTGTGCATAAATTCTGTACATCATATACAGGGCAGCACAAAAGTTCGCGAACACATTTCCGTTTATTGACGAAAACTCCAGAAGGAGAACTTTAAAGTGTGCTACGCGTTTCCTAACTAAACTAAATTTTAGCATCCTATGTAGTATATATACAGATCTATATATCATATAGAGGGCTGAATAAAAGTATTCGGATATTTTTCCGAATATTGCATATGTTGGAAATTCCTAAAATTACGTTTTTAAATATGTTATGCGTTTTCCAAATTGTTTACTTCGATGTTATCTTTCAGCTTATTAAACGGTAATGATTTCTAAAATTATTTTCGAAGCGTTGGAAAGCGTTACATAATCTATGCTTGACGCGTGATTTTTCGTTCTTGTTATTTTATATAGTAGATGAAACGTACTTTTTCTGGCTTTTTGGAAACAATATCATAGTTCTTAATCATTTAAATGTGATTCTTGAGTTTGTTTCAGTATACTGAAACAATAGTGAGAGAGAGATTCTGAGCACTCACTTTAACATTTGTGTGTGTGTTTTTCCGTTATCCTTTAAGAGCCTACGCTAGTCACGCGAAGAAACGCACAAGCTAATGTTAAGTCTACGGGAAGGTTCTTGCGCGATTTCTCGCTCGCATTTTAATATTTTTAAATGATTTCTTTTGCATAGGATAGCTGAGCCCGATCCCTAACGTTGTTAGTTTTCACTTTTTTGATTTTAGTTACAGTTTTTTTATAAGCGTACATTTCCAATTTCGGAACCGGTTGGAGCCTGTTCTGAAAGTTAAAGTACCCTTATATAAAAAAACTGGAACCAAAATCGAAAAAGTAAAAAATAACAACGTTAAAGATCGACCTCAGCTAACCTATGCAAAAAAAAAAAAAAAAAAAAAAAAAAAAAAAAATCATTTAAAAATATTAAAATGCGTGCGAGAAATCGCGCAAGAACCTTCCCATAGACTTAACATTAGCTTGCGCGTTTTTTCGCATGACTGATGTAGGCTCTTAAAGACACGGATTCCGTAGTGAGTGTGGCACACGGTGAAAGGACATTTGTGAATTCCAAAGTAATTATGTGATTGGTTCTATTTAAATTGGACTATTTATACTCATTATTTTTTTTACTACTACTGGACATTACACTAAACAAACATATTATTAAAAGTTGTTATTTACGATTGAAAACAGAAAGCGCATAGAGTGAGCCAACCGCGTCTATATGTTAATACAAACCGACGGTGTCTTTAAAGGTTAACAATTTATTTTCGTGTATGACAATTTGAGAAGAGCTGCAGACAAATACTAAATAACTTGCCCCCACAAAATATATGATTGATATTAATAAACAAAATATGCATATTTTATGCTTACTAATATAATCTTTTTATGATTACGATTTTTTTAATTTTTTTTTATTTGCGATTTAAAGCAGATGGTGCATAGAGCGAACCATTCGTATCTATATGTTAGTAGAAACCGCCCGTGTCGTTAAAGGTTAACAATTTATTGTCGTGCACCACAATTGGAGAAGAGCTGCAGACGAATACTAAATAACTCCCCCTCCCCCCGCAAAAAAAAAATATATATATTGATATTCATAAACAAAATATGCATATTTTATGCTTACTAATATATGTTTTTTATGCATGAACACCAGTGTCATTTGCATTGTAATATTAAACCAGTTCATTTTTTTATATAGTAAAACGACTAGCAGATCCGCCTGGCGTTGCCCGGTCCCATCAGAAAATAATACGAAACGCGAAAACTCTTTAAAAATCGCTGCACGAAACCTTTACTCTGGTAACTCTTTCTTAAATTAATTATAGAGATGTACCCGAAGCAGAGGTAAATTTAATATCATCCCCTCAAATGTCTGGATTATTTGATTCAAAACGTGACAGTTTTTTCGTCAAAATGGAAAAAAAAAGTTACCGTCGGAGTTTCTCAAAATTTGCATTTTCGGAAACAGAAACATAAACTGTGAGTTTTGATTCAAATAATCCAATACTTTTCTTAATACTCGAAGATAATTGAAAATAAACTTTTTCGTTTGTTGGATTATCAAATCAGTAACTTTCTTTTGCGGTTTCAATAAAAATAGTCCTTTTTGGCGCACGCGCAGGAAAATCTTTTAGTTCCACCGCCAGCGGATGCATTTTGTTCTAAACAAATTATACCACACCTGTCCCCGCTGCCTACGATACCGTGTATAGCAGACGTGCTAGGCACGCGCTGCAAAATCTTTTATTTCCAGTTTCTACCACCAGGTGGAGCATTCTGTTCTAAATAAACCTATTTCCGAACGAAATACCGTCATTCTTTCCTACTGCTTACGGCATCGTGTAGAAGACCGTGTCGTGCACGGGCGAAAAATCTGTTAGTTCCCTTTTCCACCGCCAGGGCGTACCAAATCTGTGTCTTAAATAATTACTTATATTTTATTTAGTTCATGTTCACTCCGAGACCACAGAAGTTCCCCCCTCTGTATTAATATTCATAAATGGTTGTAACCAAGGCCTGAACAAATTATACCGAAGTTTATTTAGTACCCGGGAGACCTGAGAAGAATATCAGAAAAGAATTCGTTTGAATCGGACCATGATTAAATGCAAAATCTTTTTGTTATATTGTCCACCGCTAGGGGGTGCACTGTGTTCTAAACAAACCTCTTTCCGAACGAAACTCCGGCACGTGTCCCCGCTGCTTATGACAGCGCATAGAAGCCGTTCTGTGCTCACGCAGAAAAGCTTTTAGTTCCGCTTTCCACCGCCAGGGGGAGCCAAAGCTATGTCTTAATTAGTTATCTATATCTTAATTAGTTCATGTTAAATTGTATGAATCAATTGTCGTTGAAATCGGGCCCTTTGTGTGAATCGGACCAATTTTAAATGCAAAATTGTTTAGTTTCACTTCGCACCGACAGGAGTGCACTCAGTTCTAAATAAAACACTATCGGATGGAAACTCCGGCAATTGTCCCTTCTGCCTATGACACCATATAGCAGGCGTGCTGCGCACCCGCTGCAAAATCTTTTAGTTCCATTTTCTATCGCCAGGTGGCGCTAAATCTGTATCTTAATTAGTTATCTATACCTTAATTAGTTCGTGTTAAGTTGAATGAACTAATTCTCATTGAAATTGGGTCCATAGAACCCGAGAAAATATCCTTCCTGATCATTAATGTTCAGAAATAGTTGTAACCAAAATCTGAAAAAAAAATGATACCAAAGTTTATCTAGTATCTGGGGATCTGAGAAAAGTTTTCGCTTGAATCGGACTAATAATTAAATAGTTCTGATTTTGGAGGCAGGGGGGGGGAAGGAGGGAGTTTCGATCAGAGCATTAACGATATATTTAAGCTACAACCGAACACTCACCTCCTCCCCACCCCACAGAATTTTACCAACACCGTTACAAAATTAGGAATTATCATTAATTTTCTAAACAGGAACAAAATGACTTTTTTTTTTTTTTTTTTTTACATACAAAAACAGTAAATTACCGTTGTTAATTTCAGAAATCAAATACATAAATAACGCATACATTAGAAAACTCTAAAAATCTCATAAAACAAATCGCAAAAATTCACAACTCGCTGTTCGAATTCCAATCAGCTGACGACTTTTTCATCTGTCAATCACAACTGGCCGGTTGACTTCCAGCTGTGCCTACAATTCTATCAGCTACCAATCACAACTGCCCTCCAATAGTGTTTGACTTGTAGTGGGCGATTTGTGACGTCATTTGAAACAAAAAATGCTGCAAAACATTAAAAAAATGTTAAAAAACGCATAAAAATGAAAGGAAATTAAAAAATCTAATAAAAAAATCGGGATAATAAATAATCCACCCTTCCCTTTTAAAATTATGATTTTTTATCTGTAAAAAATCAACTTTCTTTAAGCTAAAAAGAGTAAAATAAATGACGATTCTGGGCGTATCGGAGGCTTAAATGGAAGCAACCACCGAACCAATCAAGCATTCTGGACAAAATTACTTAGTGTCGAAGAAAAAAATTCGCCAAATAATCAAAAAAACGCTGTACGGATTTCGAATAAACTTTATTGAAAGACGATAAATTTTACTATATTGGGCTAAAAGTTTAGAAACAGATTCCCGTTACTAATGTAGGTAAATTGCAGCAAAACGACAAAAAACACTAACAATCGCTTTTTTAAAATCATGATGTTTTATCTGTAAAGAATTGCTAACATTCTCCTAGGTAAAAAGAGTAAAAAAACTTACGATTCTGAGCTTATCTGAGGTTGAAATGGAAGCGCAACGACCGAACCAATCAAGCATTCTGGCAAAATTTCTTAGTGTCATAGAAAAAAATTCGCTAAAAATTCAAAAATCGCTGTACGAATTTCGCATAAACTTTATTGAAAAGAGAAAAAAAATTTACTATATTGAGCTAAAAGATTGGAACCGGAGTCCCGTTACTAATGTGGAAAAATCGTATTATATATTATAAAAAAAAATCTATTCCAAAATTCCAAAATCTGGCTTCGAGGTGCTAAACTACATGCATAGACGTACCTTCCCACTAAATTTTGTAGCTCTGCGTGCAGCGGTCTCTTCAGAACAAAACCGATCATCATACTGACCCACACACAAACATATTAGAGTTGAAGATGATACATTTTAATCAAAATGCTAACTTAATTTTCTTTTAATTTTTTTCTTTAAATAATGAACGACATTTAGTACAAAAACAACAACAATAAAAAAATATAGAGGTTGAAAATTAATACTTTTAGTCAGAAAATTAAATATTTCGCTGTAAGTTTATAACATAAATAAAATTATTCTTTTTATTAAATAATTATTCATCCAATTCATTTATTTTCAAACTTTAAATAAGAAAGTGAATATTCAATTAAATATATTTATGATTAATAGTATAACCGCATGAAATAAATTGAGCTATTAATTCTGTCCGAATTAAAATGTAGTCTTTTATGTTACTTTCAAAATTTTAGATAAAATCGTTTAATTACTTTTCTAGTAGTGAATTTAATTAACTCTTCCTGATAACTATTTCGCATTCTCTTCATACGGCAATGGATGTGTGAAATATTTAAACTAATGAATTCCTATTCTCAAATTTCTTGATTTTTCATTTTAACTTTAACTTTTACACTTTAAATATCTGGTGAAGTTTAACGAATAAAAAACCTTATTTAAAATTATATATATATATATATATATATATATATATATATATATATATATATATATATATATATATATATATATATATATATATATATATATATATAATTATAATATCTTTGAATTTCAAAAAACATATCCAGTTCTTGTAACATTCTAATTAAATCTCCAAAGAGATAATTAATAATAATGTGTAGACAGAATACCACCTAGTTAATAAATTAACAAGTGCAATCATAATCTTACCATAGCTAGTGCTTCAATGGTAATTGGCCAAAAATACTGAAAATATGAAGATTATTTAAAAAGAGAGAGAGAGAGAGAGAGAGAGAGAGAGAGAGAGAGAGAAAATATATTAAACCATAAAACGTTAATAATTTGGAGTTGATATCAAGTGAATACAAATGGATTAAGAAATGAAATATGAACTAAATATAATGGAAAATCGGATAACAAGAGATTTAAATTATAATTGGATATGAAAAAACACGTGTTGGTATAATCTTCAGCCTGGATGTACCCACACGTGTTTTAAATAATAATTCAGTATTTCATAATTATACTGGCATATATAATAAGATCAGTCATAAATCACTTTGATTAGCTTCTATATATATATATATATATATATATATATATATATAATTTTAAATAAGGTTTTAAAAAGTGATTTTCTATAATAACGCAAAAACATGAGAATAATTATTTAAAATATATTTCTTTTATTTCGAAATATTTTTTTTTAGCCTTTATGCTTTTATTTTTTATAATCTCCCAAAAATAAATAATTTTCATCAATACAATTCCACTTGCGGCGAAAAATTTCTTCTTATCATCTTTAACTATAATCTGCAGTCGTTACGAGCCCAAAATACATGACTAAAATTACGTAAAACGTATCCATTTCAAACAATATAACCAGAAGAGTTTAGACAAAAAAATGTATCGCGTAAAAAAGAGCCATCAGCTATTTGACGCTATTTTGCCTATGGGATCAAGGTATATTTTCAACAACGGATTGAAGGTATTTAAGTGGATAACTTTGATCAATTATCGAAATGACACATAGTTAATCAAATTAGACATAGTTTGCCTGCGGAGAGAAAGAAACATTTTGTTGAGGAACTATTAGTAATCAAGAAAATTGATGCCTTAGTAAATAAATTTGATATTTACAAAATGGCGAGAAGGGTTTACACGAAACCGACAGTAAGAAATATAAGTGGTACTTTAGAGGAGAAAGATCAAAAGTTGCTGGCTACGATAATTCAAAAGGGCTCCGAGTTGATAATAGGCACGATGTGAATCACAAAACACATTATTCGCAAATAATGTTTTCAAATGTAACAGACCTAGCCACGGGAGCGTGACATGTTCCACTGGGAATAAAACACAACAAGAATATTCAAGTGTTGACCCGCAACTTATTCAGAAATGACGAGTATCAAAATATGAGGATTAGAGCATGTAAAAATTTAGTATTATAAATAATGAATTCAATGCATTTTTAGGTGCGTTCGTAATTATATAAATACGTAGCACCTATTGTCGTCGCTTGGTCCGTCCGTCTGTCCGTCCGTCCGTCCGTCCGTCCGTCTGTCTGTCCGTCTGTCTGTCCGTCCGTCCGTCCGTCCGTCCGTCCGTCCGCATATAACAACGCAAAAACTACCCAACCGAATGGTTTGCAATTTAAAATATATTATCTTTGCAGAATTTTGTCGAGACATTTCAAATTTTATTAAAATCGAATCAAAACTTCAGGAGATATTAATAAAAATATTTATTAAGAAATTTGAATTTTTCTTTTAAATCGGTGTTTTTTTGTTATGTAACCGGCTTCCGAAGTTTAATCGTCAAGCGACCGAGATACTTATTTTATTACAGAAATTGATCTGCAGACGATATAATTCATTTCACAGAATTAAAAATCAGAAAAGATCTGAATATTTATATAACTAGCTAAAGTACGAACGCACCTCGTTTGTAACGTTTGACATACAATTTCCAACTTGTTAGTATTACACTGATCCCATGAAATAGCTGTGAATACTTCTGAATGTCCGAACCAGTACGCTTGCCTGATGTACAATTCCGAATAAGAAAGTTATAAAATGAATGTAAGAGATACTGACGACATAAAGCTATTATTTTAAAAAATGAAAAATAATCTAAACAAAAGTCTTAAAGTTGGATATTACACCATTTAATATTATATTAAAATATAAATAGCACCAAATTGTGTTTGTTCTTGCTAAAAACAGTGTACAATACAATTAAAAAGTTTGTTAAAAGTTTGTTGGATAACTTTTTAACTAAGTTTTTAATTGTATTGTACACTGTTTTTAACAAGAACATGCACAATTTTGTAAAAAATAATGTATTGAAAAAGGTTTGAGATTTGAATGTTTTTTACAGGGGCTAGTGCATAGCATTACAGTACGCAGTATAAATATATTTGAAAGTATAGAGCCGATAACTCAAAATCTATCTCTGTACAAAATACTAAAATTAAGTGACCAATGCTTGTATAGTTGGTAGAATGTAATTTAGAAATTATGAATATGCATGCATTGGACTGTATTTTTACAAACGTTTACGTATAAAAATCAATATTAAATGTAGATATCATTTACAGGACATCTTACCCTTTTACGATGCAGCTACCATCTTTTAGTTTACATTGAATAATAAATAATATTTTTTATATCACATCTAAAAATAGTTGTTTAATACAGAAAAATATATTAAATATTCTGTAACTATATAAAAATTAATAGATTTAGTTATAAAGATAATATTTTAAACATATTTAGGACCTGGACAATAATCCAAATTTTATTAAATAAGTAAATAGTTTGCTTTCGTTTAGTATAAAACTTTTAATGAATTCTCAAATCAAATATCCAATTAAACTTCTTTATGATTTATCGTATAACGATATGAAGTTAATTGAGCTATTAATTCTCCCCAGTTGAATATGAAATGTTTCACGTTAATTACTTTAAAACTTTTAGATTAAATCTTTTAGTTACTTTTCAAGCAATAAATTTAATTAACGCTTCTTCATAACTATTTTGAAATTCCATTAAGCTGAAATGAATATGTAAAATTTTAATGGATCCCATTAGGTATACTAATTCATTTTATTTTATTAAACGGAAATGCAGAAAAACCATATTCTTTTAGTTTTAAAAAGGGTTCTTTTTGAGTAAATACACATATAAATATCATTTTCAATATCTAATAATTGCTGTTTAATTGAGTTTTTTAATAATATATGAAATGTAAATATAGTTCGTTTAATTAGGGCATAATTTGTAAAAAATGGGGTATTTTTAAATCATTATATTTTCATAATGAATTATTATTGAATAACAAGGTAATAACTTGGATAAGAGGCTTAAGATGAAATGCACAAACAAATTTTCTCAAATATCCCTTTAAATTAATTGACAGTGATGTCAGTCTATTTGCTTAAAATGTATTTACTATAATTCTGATGAAATTTATCAAACAAATTGTGTAGAAAGTTTGATGTAATATGCATTGATTTAGGATTTAAATATTGAAACAATTTAAAGAAAAGGTTTTTATAGGTGAAATTAATAAATACGAACTGTATCAGACTTTTATTGAAAACTTTTACAAGGAGACTATTCATAGAATAAAAATAATAAACAAACAAAACAAAACACACTCTCTACAATGCATTTGTAGGATAAAACCCCTAGTAACTGACAGTTTAAGGATTCTTCCTTGTTTAAATCACTATTACAAAAAATTAAATCTATTTCTTACTTACCTTTCTCTTTCAAAGGATAATAGATATCTATTGAAAATTATTGTTGGCAAAATTTTGAAAAATTATACATTTTATTATTAAAAATAAATTTCATTCATAAATATGCTCAAAAACTCCAGTAACTGACACCATCCTTGTTTTGAAACACCAATAACTGACACTTTATTTTAAGAGATTAAAATGCTTTTTAAAACGTTTATTCTTTATTATAAAAAAAAAAATACATTACTATTTATTACAAAAAGTGAGATTTAGTAAGCTGTACTGCATTATTAGTAATGCACAGTACATAGTAAGACTATATAAGAGTAATATTTAGTACTGCATTATTAGTAATGCAGATATCCAATAACTGACATTTATGAACCAGTAACTGGCATCTGGTGTTAGACAATGGTAAAACAACTTAAATTCCAATGGTGTTTACTACAAGATAAATTTAATTTATTATTATGCATTTTTAAACAGTTCAAATAACAGATTTCAACTTTTTTTTTTATTATAACCAATAACTAACACCTCTGTCAGAGACTGAGTGAAATGAAATTCAAGGAACCAATAACTGACACACCTCATTTAGCTAAATTAAATAACTATAAACCCTAAATCATGGCCTAATATATCATATGCATCTTTAAAGTAACTTCTACAAGTATAACTTTAAGAAAAAAGTTTAGGATGGTTAGATTACAAATAGATTAGAAACATACTTCCTTAATTTTAGAAATCAGAGGGTTGCTTCAAAATGGCACTTTTTGTATTCTCAAAAGTTTTTTCCTCATTGAATATGTTTTTGGAAAGCAATCCAACTTTGTTGAAAAGTTTTTTTTTACAAATATACTTGTCTGGCTGTGTGTATTTCCGTTTGTCCGAGCTCAAAATTGCGTAAATATTTTCGGACATGTAATTTTTATATGTTAATAAGATTCACTGTAAAGTGTTCGCTATTGAAAATGAAGTGTATAGTATTCATAGCTAGTTAACGGGGATACGCAAAATAATTTCGTTACATTATGATCCGCGAGGGAACATCTTTTGCAACGCATTTAACTTAAATTGCTAATTTAGATATTTCATTTTATTGTATGTAAAATTAATTTTTCTTAATAATATTGAGATTTTGTGGAAAAATAAATATATATTTAGCATGTTGCTTGCAGTAAAATGCACATATAACTTAGTGGTATGGGATAATTAATTCATAAAATTCAGACAAATAGTCTGTAAATAAATGGCCTAATGTATAAACAGAACTTCTAATCTTTTTATAAGTTAATGTAAATATTTCATGCAATTTGTAAATTGAAAAATAATTTAAAAACATATATAAGAATATTTAAAAAAATCTTAAGTGAAAGATTAAAATATTTTCTCACTGTATGTACATTTTTTTAATGGAGTGTATGTTAAAATTTCATTTAAAATTGTGGAAGGGAAACTAATTTTCACTTCAGAGAATATGCACATATTCCTTATTAGACAAAATACATATAGAATGAAGTATTTCAGAAAAACGATTTCAAGTATGAAACAAAAACTTCGTCATTAATATATGTATTTCATCGGATGTATTAACGATGAATGTAACATTGGGCTCTAGTATAAACATTGTAGCCAATATTATGTTATTTGTTTCTCAATCATACTGATTGAAGAATATTTTACATTTTTCAAGTGAGTGAAAAGTGTCCAGACTAGGAGTTATGGCCCCAGAACTATGGCTTAATGCGCCATCGTCCTATCAACTAAGTTATATTGAAAGCATTAGAATTTTCTCAATAGATTCAGTCTGATAAAACAATGGATACCTAACTATAGTATATAGTCAAACTATAGTTTATAATAATTATAGCTTATAGTAAAACATGTTTACAGTTATTAAAATAATGCTGTCTAAAATACATAAAAATAATATAGTATATTTATGTATCCATCTTTCAATGGAGTTCATTTATCAGCGGTTTATTCTGCTGACCTACATAACATTACAGGCCGGATGTTAGTGCCAAACGATTATGTAGGTGAGTTATGTTGCAAATAAGTTCTCTTGGCCAGAATTGTCTGTAATAGCTCAGTTGGTCGAATATTTTCACGTTAAACAAGAGGTTCTTGGTTGCAATCCTACCTAAACACTTTTCATCTCACAAGGAAAATTTTTAAGTCACTGTAACAAATAATGGTTTCTTACTAGGGGGAAATTCTGCATTAGAAAATTAGCTTTTTTATGTAAGAAGTAACCTCACGAAAAAAAAAAAAAAAAAAAAAAAAAAAAAAAAAAAAAAAAAAAACAGACACAAAATACTTATCAGAGAAAAAAAAATACGCAGTATATATCATTTTCAATTCCATATACCTTTTATAAATGAATTGGCAAAATAAGTTATTATGAAAAAAATTAATAACAAAAAATTATAAATTGTAATATGTCTGAATATAAGTATTTTGTGAATGGCTTTAGAAATTATTTTGGAAATTCTGTTCATTATTTTCTCGTGAATAAATTAAATACAAAATGGGTTATGTTTATTTATTCATTTATTTGTTTATTGTTTAACCCTACTCTGCACGAATTTCGCTTTTGGAAGTATGAGTTTTATACTCAAAATCATATATTCTAATACGAGCAAATCTTGTGGGTGGTTATATATATATATATATGCAAAAGTTATCTTAAAAACGGCTCTAACGATTTTGACGAAATTTCGTATCCTACCGTTTTGGGGCACCAGAAAACCATTGGGCTAGGTCACATGCTCGAGAAAATTCGATTAGTGGGTCATTTTGGATCATTTTGGGTCATGGTCTAGCTAATTGTATCTAAAAAACGGTTCAAACGATTTTGACGAAATTTTGTATCCGACCATTTTCGGGCATGAGAAGTCAATTGGGCTGGGTCACACGTTCGAGAACTTTCGATTATGGGTCATTTTTGGGTCAACGCGGGTCAAATTAATTTTATCTAAAAAACGGCTCTAACGATTTTGATTAAATTTTGTGTCCTACGAGTTTCGAGCACAATAAAAGCATTGAGCTAGGTCGCATGTCCGAGAAAATTCGATTAGTGGGTCATTTCTGGGTCATTGTGGGTCAAGATCTAAAAAGCGGCTCAATTTACACTAAATTTTGCATTCAATGGTTTCCGGGCACGAGAAGACTGTTGGGCTAGGTAACATGTTCGAGAAAATTCAATTAGTGGGTCATTTTGGGTCATTTTGGGTCATGGTCAAGCTAATTGTATCTAAAAAACAGTCCAAACGATTTTGACGAAATTTTGTATTCGACTATTTTCGGGAACGAGAAGACTATTGGGCTGGGTCACATGTTCGAGAACTTTCGATTAAGGGGTCATTTTTGGGTCAAAGCGGGTCAAATTTACTTTATCTAAAAAACGGCTCGAACGATTTTGATTAAATTTTGTATTTTACGAGTTTCGGGCACGCGAAAATCATTAGACTAGGTCACATGTTCGAGAAAATTCGATTAGTGGGTCATTTCTGGGTCATTGTGGGTCAATATCTAAAAAGCGGCTCAATTTACACTAAATTTTGCATCCTATGGTTTTCCGGCACGAGAAGACTGTTGGCCTAAATCACATGTTCAAGAAAATTCAATTAGTGGGTCATTTTGGTCATGGGTCATGATATTTGAACAAAAATTTAATTTTTTGCTCGTTATAGTTAGATACCAGATATTTGAAAAATAAATTCTTCGCCTTGTTTAATAGCAGACTTCTGTGATTATACAAGGCGAATATTTTTATTTAAATATAGTGGTTTCTTAGAATTTAATACATTCTTTAAAATTGAATTTGATAAAGGAATAATAAAGAATTCTGATTAATTCTGATTTATATTGATATTCATAAGCTTTTACCGTTTAATAAGGACACACAAAATAACGCATTCATTGTACATATTTAGAAAGTGAAACCAATATGTGATATATATTCCTTTTATGTTTGAAATATACACAATGAAATACTAATATTGTAGAAATGTTGGCTTTACGTTGGAAATTTTTGGATTTTTGAACTATTATCAATGAAATATCAGTTGTATAAATATTCCCCTTTCGGGTTTTATATAGCAAAATGTAAATACACCAGTGTTAAGCTTTCATTCGATTATTTAGTCAAGATATTGTAGAAGCATAATGTCCTAGTTTAGATGTTTTTATAATTTTACTTTAAATAAATTACCGCACCTAATATCTTTTTCTAGAACAGGAAGGCTTAATAAAATATTTAATAGGAATAACATGTCCTTTTCCACATTTGCGTTCTAAAATTGTTTATAGATCCTTAATTTTCTTTATAAAGTGTTGTAAAATATATTGCCAAGATTTGTGGTAATTCAAAGTACATAAATAAATTATGAAAAAATTTACATATAGTTTTGATTCATCAATATCATGTACTATCATATTTCTGATTATTAATATATGAACTATTCTTGACAGCAATCGCCAACCATTCGGATCTGACGGACAATTAAATTTACAGTGTTAAATTCTGCGGGGAACTAATAAAATTTAAAAAATATATAAAATGCACAGAATTGTTCGGTAAAATTCCATTTTGTAATATGAACTGGTTATTTAATGTAATCAAATTGCAAATACTTAAGATTGTTAATCGGAAAATAAGATTTTATAGGCTACAAAGGGCAGTATTTTCATTCCACACAAGTAATACGCTACGGGAAGAAAGAAGTAGGCTTATTTTAATATTCCACATACTCAACAAGGTAATTGGTGTATTTTTCATAACTTTTACCAAAGTTTAATAAAAAATCTCATGAAAAAATGTGTGTCTTTCTTATGGGAGAACTTGTTTAGCGAGTGCCTTTATTTCTTTATTGGTAGGAAATGACTTCCTCTGACAGTCTTCAATTCCGGAAAACGGTAGAAGTCCAGAATCAAAACTGTTTCGTAAAAGAAGTAACTATAAAGCAAACTACATGTGTTTGTTTTGGAAGTGTACTATATGTTATTCTAACCAAATATAATAGAACAAATATCCCCACACTCTAAAAACGACATTTTCAAAAGTGAGAAAAAAATACTCAAAACTGATTATGTCGCACAGTCAAAATGGCTCTTAATCAAAATTACTGAAGTTTGAAACGTGTATGTATATACTCATTTCTGAAAAAATGCACACACTCACGAATGAAACATAATGTGCTCATATTTGAGTATGTCCATATTTCAAATATAAGTATGAACTGACTTCTATGTGCTCATTTTTGGGTATTACCATGTTTCAAAAATGAGTTTGAACTGATTATAATCATTTTTGAGTATGTCCATGTTTCAAAAACGAGTAGGAACTGACCTCTATGTTATCAGTTTTGAGTATGTCCATTAGGGTGGAACGAAAATAATGGTTAATTATTTTTTTTCAGCTAGAAATTTGCTATAGTCGGCAAAAGTTGCCTTTTGGGATAAGAATGAAGAATATAACATTTTGTTGCTGTACTAAAATATTTTGAGGTGCCGCAAAGAGCTTCAAAAATGACTTTTCTATGAAAAAACGATCAAAATTGCCTTTTTTTAAAAAAGTTCTTTTCTTGATTATTAATTAAATATACATATATTTTGTAAACAGAATATTCAAAATATGATACTTTTGCAGAAAACTTGCACATTCTTTGTATTACGAATTTTTAGATGCCATTACAGAAAGAATTATTTTGTAGAATTTAGCGATTTTCACCATATTAAGTTTTATTAATTTTACAGTAACATATTCTTATAGTACTACATTGAAATGAAAGAAATGCAATCTTTAATTATCGTATCTTAGTCAAACAAATCACACTTATTTAGAAAAACTTTAAAAGAGTGAAACCTCTGATTAACGGACACCTATGTGACCAAAAAAATGGTCTGAAAAAATGAGGTGACTGCAGGAGATTTTTTGTTAGTTATAACGAGAGGTTAATGTTCGCTGAGAAATTTTTATTTGACCGTAAGAGAGGGGTGACCGTATATAAGGGTGTCCGTTAAAAGAGGTTTGACTTTACATTGTTTTTAAACGCAAAACGTTATTTTTAAGAAACATTAATTTTTCTCTAATGTCCATAGTAATCACACATGGTCCATAATAATCACACTGACACATTGGATTTTTTTTTGTTTCAAATCTTGGCATAATCTTTTGAACATTTATGTTGGTTTTTATCAATGCATCTCTTGGCAGATGTGCTACAAAGTGACAAGGATGACTCGGTAACTAATTTAACAATCCTTTTAACTGCTTGGGTGTGACATAGGGAAAAACTGAAGTTGACTATCATGATCAGGTTCTTCTGCTTGCTTTATTTACTGCTTTAGTTTGTCGTCAGCAATATACATCGTCATAAGAGATTATGTTACTTTAACATCATGCCATTGAATCATATCAATATAATCCGTGACATCAAAGTTTATGCATACAGGAATTAAAAAAATTCTGATGCCAACTTCATTTCCAGTCCCTGCCTTTAAAAATTCGGCGTAATGCAAACTCTTTAATGACTTATATCACCTGATAGCATACAATGGAGTGCATTTTCATGTGCAGCAAAGTATGCATTGCTTTGGCTGATTGGATCAATTACATTTTTAGGAGTGTAATTGAGGTAACGTAAATAGCTGACACGTTTTCACAAGTGCTTTGTTCATATATAGATGGTTTCAACTTTATGTTAAACCAAACAGTTGCATACACTTTCAAAATGTACTCAGTCAGTATTTGGAGATTTTGTGATGGATATTCTGTTCCCACGTACAAGCGAATTATTTTGTCGGCTAAGGTAAATCATGGTGAATGACAAATTTTTTCTGGTTTCTTCATAGACAAATCAGTGGAGCAACTTCTAACGGAGATTGTGTTACACATTTCTAAGAAGTATATTTGGTACATACTTAAATTATCCTTAAATTTTAGCAATGGAATGTTATTTTCAATACGTGAAAACTCAGTCACTCGAAGTTCATAACACTTTTCCAGTTGTTTCCTTATTTTCACTCCAAACTCATTTGGATTTTTAATTTTTCCATCTAAGAAAGAAAATAGATGACGAACGGTTAGTTCATTTGCATGATACAGACAAATCAAGCACTGCAGTGGCTTTCATAATTCTTTTTCCAATAAAGCAATCGCACCATTATTCAATCCAATGTTCGAGGCAGTTCCATCATATCCAATTGCAGTAATGTTTAAGTATTAGTTGTTGCCATTTAAAAATGTCATTATGTTGTCTTTTATACCTTTTCCAGTGCCAAAAATCAGTTTTACGTGTCTTGAAAATTTTAATCCAAGTTCTGGAACAAGTGATATATGTTATTCGATAACAGTTATTTTGTAATACTTAGTGCCTTTCTTCTCTTGCACAATAGTCTTGTCTTTTCTTGCATAAAAAAAAAACAATTACTTTCTGTAACTAGTTTTACAGTTTCTTCTACATATCTTTTCCGATTCTTTATTTGTTCTCATCTAATTTTCATTCTGTCAATATATTTCTGTCATACTTCTTTCTTCATCACCAGACCAATATCCTGTAGAGCGGCGCTTGGAATTGTTGCAGTACTTTTGTCTGATACTCAAGTTCGATCGCAAGTAGAAGTCACAAATGGCAGTTTCATGCACATTTGACTATGATTTTGATTACTTCAGGTTTCAGAGACACTGGACGTAGAGGCAGTAAAAAAATTGGGATAGTATAGTGTTCTCTTCGGAAAATTGTTCTGTTTCTACCTCATTGTATACTATTTATGTTTCATTATTTTTGTAATTAAAATATATTACGCAGTAAGTTTACCATGTTTTCTGATTAAAAAGATTTAAAACTGATTGAAACTGATTTAAAAGTTAACTTATGAAAACTATAGCCTATTGAAAAAAAGATTAAACATAATTGTGAAATTTGTCAAAATTTTAATAAAAACCTAAAGTTTGCCCTTCTTGCGGCACCTCTAAACATCATAATCCAATTACGCTGATATTTAATTTCCATCTTTATTTTGATCAAAAGCAACTTTTGAAAACTATAGCATATTGAAATTATTATTATTATTATTATTTACATAACTGCGAACATTGTCAAAATTTTAATAAAAACCTAAAATTTACCCTTCTTGCGGCACCTGAAAACATAATACAATTACGCTGATATTTAATTTCTATCTTTATTTTGATCAAAAGCAACTTTTGAAAACTATAGCATATTGAAATTATTATTATTATTATTATTTACATAACTGCGAACATTGTCAAAATTTTAATAAAAACCTAAAATTTACCCTTCTTGCGGCACCTGAAAACATAATCCAATTACGCTAATATTTAATTTCCGTCTTTATTTTGATCAAAGTCAACTTTTGAAAACTATAGCATTTCGAAATAAAAAAAAAAGTTTTTTCGTTCCACCCTAATGTCCATGTTTCAATATTTTGAGTATTTCTGGTATTTCAGAATTAAAAGAATTGGGTCGTCATATTTGAAAAAAAAAATTCATAACAAAATGAAAACTTCGATTTACTCAGATTTTAAAGAGTCATTTTTCTCAGTGCAGTGCATAGAAATGTTTCTTTCTCATATTTGTTTTTCTTTTCAGATTAAATAGCAGTATGTTACATTTATTAATCGAATTTCAACTACGAAAATTATGAAGTTAATTTTTAGCTTTTTTTAATGTATCTTAATGCATAACTCTTGAACGGATGGTCCGATTTTCATACATTTTTTTTTAAATCTTGGAGTGCTCTTGTTCTGCACGAAGTCCGTTATCGAAATTATTAGGATCTAAAAATGATAAATTTGTTTTTCTGTATGTTTGTATGACTATTTTTACTTTATATGTTTTAACTTTCGTTAAAATTGACGAATGGACATTATGATTTTTTGTGGTGTTAGAGTACACATCACTAGTTTACGTTTTTAAAGTGGTAGTTTTATCTTGTATGTCTATTACAGTGACACCTCAAATATTTCTATACATTATCGTATACTGCCAGTCAGAATAACCAATATTCACAATAATGAGATTGAAAATGAATGGGAGTTGCAGTCCTGTATTTGGTCAGGTACCTGAATTTACCTGAGCCGGACCCGACATGATCCGCGGTTTGGGTAAAGGGTGGTTTGTCGGAAATTTGTTTTTCGTTGCAAGTCCGGTTGATTTTTTGTTTCGGGTTCCTGTATGTGTCGGGTTGTGTTTTGATACTTCCTGTCCTGGTTTGGTAGCTCGTTTTTTCAAAAGAATTTTCGTAATGTTGTTTTTAAAAACTATATATTCGAATAAAAATTGTGTATATACACCCAGAAAAAGGAATTGATTAAAACAACAAAACATGTTTTGTTGAGTACATTTTGGTTGTTTTAGCCAAATTTTTAGTTCAAGTAAAAAAATTGGTTTTGTTGCTTGGACTAAAAAATATTGTTAACACTCGTACAAAATTTTAACAAAATTTCATCAATTTTACTTGAACTAACAATTTTTTTTTTTTAATTTTACAATATTTTTGTAATTACAGCAATTTTTTTTATTTTTGCAAAATTCAAATTCTTGTGTAGTAGCCATATCTCTCTTACGTAACTTGATTTATTTAACTTATATAGCTATATAATTACGTGATTAACATAATTTTGGGTAATTAAAACTTTTTTCATTGGGTCGGACCAAGGCAGTTTTAAAAATCCCATTGTCCCATTTATTACTGTCTTCTATCTTTGCAAGAAGAAAGAATTGGATTCATGAAAATTTTCGATTTCCGGTTTTCGACGGATTTTAGAATGTCCTGAACGCGATTTGACTGTTTTTATCTCAAGCACGGAATTTAATAAAACCTTTTACTCAGTTACTTCCTGATATAAATTGTTGCTGATTACTTTTTGCTTTAAATCGCGCAACAGGTGGCGCTACTATGTTGCATTTTTCGTGATTTCTGCAATAGCTCTATCTCATTTTCAGCAGTCAATTATGCCTGTAATCTTTGAATAATAACAATGGAATTTTTATCCTGCTTTTTACATGCGTAATTCACTGCTGAAAATGAATAAAAAATTAACTATGTATTGTCGTATGCTGGGCTTTGTATTGTCGTCTAATGTTTGCCGCAGAACTTTGCATGCTCCTGATGACATTCCCTGTTGTGCTGCGATTGCAGCCGTTCCCACATCTATAATAGTGAGAAATGCCGAACTCATATATCGTTCCTTGTAGCTCCGTGGTAGAGCGTCGGATCGTTGTTCTGAGGACCCGGAATCGACTCTCGGCATGGGCCATTATCGTCTCTCTGTTTGCGCTTGAAAAAAAAGCAGGATAAAAATTCACTTGTTGTAATTCAAGGTTTACAAGCATAATTGACTGTTGAAAATGAATTAAAAAATAGTTAAAATTGCATATTTAGATTGGTTCATTTAACGAAAGTTTTTGTAGTATAAACAAAACAAGTTCGTAATATAACATATTTTATTATTTAAACAAACAAAATATACTTTGTTGAAAAAATAAAACAGATTGCTAAAATAACACATAGCATATATCTATGTAACGAAAAGAATTTTGTTAATTCAAGTTAAATTGAACCATTTTACTTGAATTAACAAAACATTTCTTTGCTGACGATACAAAATTTTTTTTGGAATTGCAAAAAAAATCAACAATATTTTTTTTTGTTGATTCAAACAAAATTTCCATTGACCCATATTTAAACAAAAAGTTTCGTTGGGGCAAACAAATTTTTGTTGATTCAACAAAACTTTTTTCTGTGTGTATGTGTGTGTTTAGCATTTTACATGAAGGATAAAATTGATATTAATTATATAATTACAGATTATCTTTTTATTAATTGCATTAAAATAGGAATTAAGGCTTTAAAATATGAGGTTTAAGTGCGTTTGGTTTGGATCGTGTTTAAGGTTGTTTTCAAATAAATTGTTTTGGTCGTTATGAGCCGAACCATGTAGGACTCTAATATGGAAAATATTACAAGATTTTTACAAAAACACAAAGGTAAGAATTAATTTCCATACTCTGAAATCATAGGATTTCCAATAAAAAATATCAGATCCATAATAATTATATATATATATATATATATATATATATATATGTATTACTGTTTAACACTTTCCAATATAGTTAAAAAATTAATTATGACTTCGGGATGTCTGGCCGTCTGTGTGGCTGTCTTTCCGTGCTTTGACTCACGTAATTAGACTCGTATTCCCAGGTAATATATATATGTCATTGAGATTTACTATGCCATGTCCGGTATCGAAAATCAAGTTTTAAGTATTTATGACTCATTTACAGGGACACTAAAACGAATTCCGTTACATTATGGTCTACGGAGGAAAATTATTTGCAGTGTATTTAATGATGTTACACTATTTCAAACATAACGAAATTTATAAGGACACACAAGCACTTTCGTTTATAGTACTGTCTATGGACTATAATTACCAGTAGTGAGTTTTAAATTGTGGTATGTGATCTTAAATATAACTAATTTTACATACTACATGGTATATATAGATTTCATAGATCGTATACAGGGTTCCACAAAATAATTCGAGTACATTTCCATCAATTGACGAAAATTGATGAATGGTAATTTATAAGAGTGTTTAGCGTTTTCTAACTGAACTAAATTTTACCATACTATGAATTATATACACATCTCTATAGATCATAATAATGGATTGAACATACGAATTCGGATATGTTTTCGATTATGTATGGAAAATGCTAAAATTTGGTTTTTAAGTGTATTATGCGTTTTCCAAATTGTATACTAAGATATAATTGTTCACCTTTTTAAATGGGAAGTTTTGTTTCAGTATACTGAATGTGTTTGAAAGTATTTTATAATCTATACTCAACGCATGATTCTTCGTTCTTTTTAGTTTTGTAATTACATTTTAAATACTGTATATAACCTATCCAATTTTATTTTCTTTAAAATAGCAGCACTTACAATAACACTTTAATAACTCATGCCACTAAACATGAGTAAATGCTGAATTATACTTCTTAATTTAATAATTTAAAATTAATTTACTTGGGAACACATTAAGGTAAGAAATTACTACCTCAACCATAAATGAATCAAGCGTAAAATTTCACTTATGGAGCACGTTATAAACTTTCTCATCTTAAAATTGCACATAAGTAGAAGCTCAATTTTAAAACATCCTTATCCAGTCTACTCATTTATTTTTGGAGTAAATACACTATCTTTTAAATTATGCAAACGTCATGTTCATGCAGATTTCTGCGAAAGATATGTTATTAAACACGATTTTCTGTTACAGGAATTTAGCAGAAAATTTAACTGCTAATGTAAAGCATGGTATCCTTATCTCCTGTTATGTATACGATAAATTTCTGATTTTTGGGGATATTTTTCTTATAATTTAGAAATATGTACTTTCCTGTTGTGAAAGATAACATTATCTAAAACTTAAACTGAAATTAATTTCTTAAACAAAAATATAACACGATTACGAATAATTTTTATTAACTTCCATTAATATTAATTTTCTATCGAATTTGAATACATTTTTCATAACTTTCTCTCAGAATTTCCAATATTTTGCGGGTTTTATAGACTAATAATTCATTTTATTTAAAAATGTCTCCTTAGAATAATATATATATACAAATATATATATATATATATATATATATATATATATATATATATATAAGTAGAAAAAAAAGTATTTGTTAGTTTTTTTTCGCGAAACCATTTATTTTTTAATAAACAGCAGAGGAATCGACAGTAGACAATTTTATAAAAATATTACAATAAATTTAACAAAGAAAAAGTCCATTTCTGTATTGAACGTATCATAAATTATTCGTTAGTTGCATTAAAATACTTAACAATTTTAAAACGTCAACTTCAAAACTATATTTCTACAACATAATTCATTTTCAGATGCTAAAAAACGCAGAAATAAATAATTCTATCAAATTTGATTCACTGGATACTGTACCACGAATTTTAAATATTGCACCAATTAATGATACAGAGAAATCACAGTTCCTCATGCATAAACCGCTGGAATAATTTATGTATTCCATTACTTGTGACACATTGTAAAAGTTCAGATGCATATCTATGTATTTTTTTTTATTTGACTAATTTTGGACTAATAACTAATACTATAAAAGTTTCGTAAATATATATATATATATATATATATATATATATATATATATATATATATATATATATATATATATATATATATATATATATATATATTATCCCATTGACATTTTTATTATATCACAAGAGAAATTCCTTAAAACTAATCCTCTTTCCATTATGGTCTTTGTCACATTTTTACTACACACGTAAAGCAAAATCAGCATGAAATGATCTTACAATAAATTAAAATTGAACATTCCATCTACTGACAATTCAGGTGCAATATATATTTACAAACAACGTCTATTTATCTATTTCCCAGTTGAGTTACTTTTTTATAGAATATAAGTGATCTTGTTAATTAAATGTTGAAAAATATAATAGTTAAAGTAGTATTTTCATGCACCTTTGTAAAAACACCAAGTCAAACTTTCATTCAGAAAATTCTGTCAATGTTGACATATTGAACCGAATTTGCGCTCGATACAGATCATCAATAACTCATCATGTAATACATTTATCAAAAAATGAAAAATGCTGTTCAATTCCAAATCAATTCAGTATTCATTCTTACAGATTTCGTTTAAAAATGTCTTTCAGAAAATGTCAGAAAGTTTTGTGCTGTAGACGGTGGAAAACTACATTTTTTGGAAAGTCTTTAAGTAAAACAACCGGTATTTTTACGAAAGGTTCATAATATAGTACTTAACTATATAGGACAACTTATATAAATGTCCAGCCGAATATCGTGTAAATTCAAGCAGTTATCGACGACAACGTGAACCATGTTTTTGTTGCTTTCTAAAAATGATCGAACGATGAGAAATTTTCCACCAATTGTCATCATAAATCTCGGGTAATTACACTGAATAGCATAAAGGTTATTAATATTATAAATACACATAACATACTTATAAAGGAAAATTATACATAAAACAAACTGCAGATATTGCATTTCATTAATTACAATATTTCGTATTATATAAATAGCTGCTTATCAACAATCCCTTATTCCCTTATCATGAAGATAATTTTAGAAACTTAAAACTCTCCGACTGTCCAGCAAAAGGGCAAAATTGTAATATTGTTTTCTCAGTATTTTATTTAAATGCGATGATAATAAAGATGAATATTCGGGCATAATATATATATATATATATATAATCCTTGAGAGTATTAATCATTTCTCACTGAATATAACTGCATTATATCAGTAGAATTATATTACTTTAAATAATGCGTTTATTGCAGTGAATCCTAAAATTAGTGAACGGATTAACTTAGGCGTATCAGTAAGCGACAGAGAAAGTTACAGCTCATGAAAAAAAATATTTTTTACATTTTTCAAATCTCTATCGACTGTAGAAATTGCCTCTTGAACTGTTAGATGACACTCAAAATATTTAAGAAGCTACAGTGAATTGAAAGTGAGAGCGGGTAGACTGAAAAACAAGTAAATGAACTCTGCGAGACACAGCCGCGCGCATGCTGAATTCTTTGTTTCGTATGCCAGCATCACGGACTAACTGTAAGTTGCAAAATACAACGATTAACTGAACATTTTTATACTTATTTTGTTTAATAACACCTTAAAACCGTTTTATTTTCTTGAACCGATTCTTTCAGGACGCTGTGTAAAGTAGTGTTTAAATAAATAAAACAACCTTTTTTTTCTTTTTCTTTAAATTGATCAGTGATTTTGTGGGATAGTTAAAAAAAAATAATAAACCACTTTGAAATTAGAGATAAAAAGACGAAAAAATTCGTACAACTGTCAATTTTACCGAATTTCGTTCAATTTCACTAAATTTAGTTCAAAATGCAATAAATTTTCTGAAAAGTTTGACTTTGTTTGTTTTAAATGACTTTAATAAGCTTTTCACTGCACGATGCAGAGTGATGTGTGCACAGAATAACTATATGCAACTGACAATATCTACATCAATTTTAATAATTATTGTTTAATAAAAAATATTTTTGTAGTAAAAGCCATGAATAGTAAGTGCGCAATTTTAGTTTTTGTGTTACTTCACTGTTAAAAATTTGCAGCAAACTGTCCAGTCATTTGACCGTTTTTATAGAAAATGGTTACATAATCGTAATTAAACTCTATTCTGACCATAATATGGGCAATAATATGACCAAAATAGAGTTAAATCACGGTCGTGTAACCATTTTCTATAAAAACGGTCAAATGACTGGACAGTTTGCTGCAAAAATTTAACTGTGTTTATTCTTTTGTTCTTTCTATGAAAAACATTTTCCGAATTTGACCCAATTTTTGAGCAATCATCTTTGGACCTTAAATGCAGTATGCAACCTCCCTTAAATGTAGCCCACTACATCGGAAATAACACCCTGATTTTTCGCGATATTTGTTTGGCTTATTTAAATACGTTGTCCTATATATTTGATTATCAAATTACGAATGCGATTTGTATTTATGTTTTACAATTCAAAGCATTTAATACAAATGCCCATAATTTACGAAATATTCAATATATTAAATTTTTAGTTGCAATATATTGTGTCTCCTGCGCATAGTCAAATTATCTGAAGGTAGAGTTAAATTTGTTTGAAAAATCATGTATGTTAAAAAGAAAAAGAAAATCATGTTTTAATTTTTCAAAGAAGAATTTATATTTTCTTGCATATATATGTTATTCGTACACCTTACAATTGCATACACACGTTGTAGAGAAAACTTTTAATCATTTCTTATACATACAGCTCATTTCAAGTTTTGTTCGATACAGGGTGGCCGCAAATATGTTTTTGATTTCAAATATATTTTTGTTGGCTGTGCCCTAATTTCTCTCATGACTAAATGTTCCCTGAAACATAGGTTGATCATAACGTCTTCCCTGATTGCAATAATTTATTGGAGAAAAACTAATATAATTAGGCATATGCTTGTTTCAATATATTGTAAAGACATTTATGAGGTTTTTAATGCAGTTACTTACTTCAGTAAATTTCGACGAAGAATGTCAAGGCGGTATTCCATTTCTAGCCATGTATTGTCCCACATTTGGGCTGTCACACTGGACACACCATCTGTGATCCTGATATTGAAGGTACTATAAAAAATAAATAAATAAATAAACAAATAAAAATTATTTGTATTCATTTTTTGCAGCAAACTGCATTTCATTTCTCCTGTTCGTACTTTTTTTTATTAGTGTTTAGAATTATAAAGACCTTTCTCGGATACGCTATACTATAACCAGTGTCCTACAACAATTTCTGACAGAAAATAATTTTTTTTTTTTATTCAAAGCCGCCAGAATTAATTCGAACGTGCTGTAATCTATCATTAGTGATTCACTGAAATGTGTTTTAATCACTTTTACACATAAATTATTTCCGGATATTTAAAATTTAAAAAATGTATGTGACAAGTGTAGCAACTACAGATTTTATAGTGGCCTTTACACGCTGTTGCCAACATAATCTCTATTTATACAAAAAACTAATTTCCTACTTGATTTTTTATATAGTAATATTTGTACTATTTAATCACGCAATGTCTGTCATTAAATAAAATTAAAATTACTATACAAAAATTCTGGTAAGATGGTATTATTTTTTTAATAAAAACAATAGTTAAGTTGTAATCTCTGGCTCTACAAAAAAATTAAAGTACAACACCGTTTGTGGGAGTGCGTTTCAATATTTTTTTTATAATATTCAATATATAAGTTTTTCTATTTTTATTCATATATATTTTCACCGGATTTGAGATTTGCTTTCAACGTTGCAGTATACCTCAATCTATAAACACACAAAATATATATGCATCAAAATCATACATTAAAACAGGTTTTTCTTATAATATATTTCTTTAGTGAAAAAGAACACGTTACTTGTTTATTTCTTGTCACAGTATTTAAAAAATTTTCCCTTTAATTAACTAATATTTTATAGGAAATATAGAGAAAATGCATTTTTTTTAAAATTGTAAGTATTCGTAGATCAAATGTCAGTTTATTTAATCCTTAGCTCAAAGCTGCTAAGCCGCAGCAACAAATAACAACTTTTCTTCGTCCCAAGGGAAACTTTTTTGTTCATATAACTTCAATTTGAAAGAAATAAAAATTCAGGATTAAACGAAAAGCTCATTAAGTAGTTAATAGCTAGAAGAATTTATTGTTAGACTTTAAGAATTTTGCCTTTTCAAAGTAACATATATATATATATATTTAACGTAAAAAAAAAAAATCTGTTTATTTTGCGTGAAAATGAAATTTGAACTAAATATTTTATTTTGCAGATGTAATTTTTCTCTGAATGGGGTGATTCTGGTATAAAACCTTCAAAAAATCACTATGTATATATTTTAGCCTAAAAATTTCGATGCTTCTTTATGTTTCCAACGCGTCCTTGCCCAGTACAAGTTTTAAAAAATTGCATAGTCTTTCGTTTGCAACTTTTGCCAAACATTCCATACTTTTACTAAAACTTTTAAAATCATTTTCCTGAAGATGGCGATTTTTTAACTGGTAGGTGTTGCGAGAATTTTAGTAAATAAATTACATACTACAACTATAAATTGAGATACATGACACATATATCTATCTAGTTGACTATTAAATTTGTTTTTACATTACCTAGTATATTTTTAGAAACGCGCTTTCTAAGAAATTATTTTATTTTTCTGCTCCAAAACTTATATTTATACATAATAAGAAATTAACACATATTAAGAATGTATTTTAATTTGTAAAAATGAATACTTTTTCCAGACTTCTACATGCAATTAAAAATTTACAAACACATATTTGTGTGCTTGAGAACAACCGTTGCCAAAAAGCAGTGTAAAAATATCAGTAGTTAGAGTTCGAATCATTTAATTATTTTCAGATTCCTGATGATCACATCAGATTTATTTCTACGAAATATGTTGTCTAAAATTTGTCTAATGTAGTGTTTATTTTTGTTTGAAAATAAATTTTCATTTAATTTCCAAAAGTCTACAACAATTAACTTAATTTAACAGGAGTTACAGAGTAATCGTATTTAAAATGAATGAACCATTTAATATGTGATTCTTTTTCGTTTAGAAGATTCTACATTTACCATTAAGTACAATTAAAATACATCTCAGTGACATAATGATATAATATGTATAAGGGTATAAAAGTCTAGCACTTATACTTAAAATATAAGTGGACTATTAATATTAGACACACAGTAAATAAAGATATTTGGACTTTATGAATTTTCTTGTTATCAAACCCAAACATGTAAAACAAAAACAAATTTATCATTAAAATAGAAGCAATGAAATATTCAAATTGAATTTTGTACACAATTTATTCTAAACATTATTTTAAAAAACTAATATCTAAAAAATATCTTTCAAGCAAATGTTTTATTTGTAAATTTACTATGGAGCTCTTTTTTTAATATATATATATATATATATATATATATATATATATATATATATATATATATATATATATATATATATATATATATATATTACGCAAAGTTACTTTTAGGACGATCATACACCGCTTCATACATGATTACACTTTTTCTATTAATATTTATGTTTATTTATTTGTAAAGAGTTTGTAACAGCAATAGCTTAAAATAATCGATGAAATGCGTCCACTTTATTTGATATGTTGTAGTACGATAAAACTTATCATACTGAATGAAGATCAATGGAAATTAAATTTTTGTAACGGTGTGAAAAACTAATGTAAACAATACAAAGCAAATATCTTAATGACAAATTATACAAAAATCTATTTAATTAGTATTTTAATGAATAAGATATATATTTTAGACATAAAAGAAAAAAATAGTTTAGAAAGAGATTCATTTTGGAAGAATACATCATTCGATCTAAAAAAACTATTATTCTGCGAGAGGTTTTAAATTTTGTACCGATTTTGCGTGTAAAATTCAATATGGTTATAAAAACTTTTCCAGAATGGAAAAGACACTCTGCAGTGAAATTTAAATTTTGATATTTTAACTGATTAGTAGCTTATGAATAGTTTATGAAACGCCCTACTAAATATGAGTAAAACGTTTTAATGACACTATTGAGTTACACGTGAATTCTGTTATTGTATGTAACTGTAGACATTTTATGTAAAGAATTATTTGAAATAAATATTCGATTAATACTTTAAGTTCCGAAACCAATTTATTTCTTTTTCTAGAATGTTGAAATCATTGAATGTCACACATATTTAAGAAGAAATTAATAAAAAAGTAATTAAATGCTTTTCGTCACGTACATTTGGGGAAAAAAGACACCCAGATTAATCTTCAACTTGTCCCAGAAAAAAAAAAAGAAAATAGCCACTTGACAGGAAATAAAATCTTCTCTTCATATATGTTATAAAATTATACTTAAGGGGTCGTCTTCAGAATGAAATTTTACGAATCTCTAAAATGTTCTATAGGAACACCTGATTTTGACATCATGCTTGGTTTTTTCGTTAAATTCAGTTTAGAATACGAAACGGGACATAATCCGGCCAAGTACTTTATCAATCATGAAGGTTTAAAGTTTGGAATCGCTAATGGTGAATTCGATTGTGATCGTTGCAAAACAGCTTGCAATGCTTGTAGTTTTTAGGCATGACTCAAAATTATACTTGACGAAATTAACTATGATTTTGTATTCGCATATCTGAAGCTTCTAGAAATCGATGTCTATTAAAATTTTATAGTTTTAAAATCATATTTGTTTTCAAAAATTTATTTTGAATATTTTTTTTTTTAAATTATTTATAAAATATCCATGAGTTGTAATCTATGCATTATATAACAAAAATCGATTTCTAGGAACTTTAAATATGCGAATACAAAATTACAGCTGATTCCGCCAAGTCGTTTTTCAGAGTTGTTTAAAAAACTACCAACAATACAATATATTTTGTAGCAATAACAAATAATATACATATTCCAAATTTCAAACCTTCATAAGTACTAATATATTTGACCGAATGAGTTTCTATTTGGTACCTTAAGTTACAAATTACTAAAAATGCCAAATATGATGTCAAATTTGGGTAATGTAAGAGATTAGAACGATTTCTGTATTAGGATGACACCCTAAACTTATTTTTTTAAACTTCAATTAAAAAGTATTAAGTTCAATTAAGAGTATCTAGTGGCTAATTCTATTTTTTTTCGCTGGGACAATTTGGTGATTAACATGTACGGGATACTTTTTGGCAAATTGTACATCATAAAAGCAAAATTTTATTCACAAATTCTGATTCAAATTTTGCATTTGGGGATTAAAAGTATGTGTGATCACGATTGCCTAGAAAGGGTTAACGGAGGAATGAAGGTTCTTTACTACACAAAATCCTCACGAAAAATGCGCAAACTATTACCAGGGAGGTATTTAAAAAGTTTTAGTAATTTACGCATTCCATAGTTTCGGAAAAATATTTATTTTACCTTTTAAATGAACTTAATATCAAAAATTGCGTTTTAATGTCATTTGTCATGTAAAAAATATATCTATGTCAACTAACAAGAGTGTGAGATTTAAAATTTTAATTTACATCAACACATTTGTATGTCATTTAAAATTAATTTAAATATACAGGATGTTTTATAAAAGATGGAAGAAACTTTAAGAGGTGATAGTACACATCCAAACAAGCAAATTTCATTAAAGGATGCATGGTCGAAATAAAACGCAAAGGGGCTAGAGGGCGTCGGAGCTGATGTTGTTTTACGAGGCAAAAACACACAAAGAATGATTAAGTGACAAAAACAAGTTTATAATGATATGTGATTACAATAAGTGTTAAAAACCGCGACCGGCAGTGTATATGAATTTTATATGCCTTTATGAATTTTTATGAGTTTTTTTAATATGCTTTTTTGAAACACCCTGTATAGTTTTTAAAAAAAGTTTAAAAAAAATTGTATTAAAAAAATCCACGAGAAAAAAAATGCTATTTTTTCATTATTCGAACGTAATCAATAAAAAAGATATTTTACGTAAGTTATAAATCTAGATACAAGTTTCTTATTTTCTTGACTCATAATATAATTTACTTCACATCTTGGGTTTCGAATAATAACTCAGAATATATGCTTTAGTATATTAGTGCTTGATTTATTAAACACGAAAGTAAAAATAACAAATCTTTACAGTTACAGTACGTAAAAGCAAATTCCAAACGGTGACTGCAACTTCGAACTAATTTTCACATAACTAATTTTAGCATAATATGTTTAGCATAATGTTAAACTAATTTTAGCATAATAATTTGTATATCATATATTTGGCCATACAAATACACGACCGTCTAAAGACATTAATTGTTCAAAGAGCATTTTCAATTGTATTATGCGTTTTTTAGTTGAAAATTTTTATCATACCATGTGATATGTATACAAATCTGTAGATCATATATGAGACTGCATACAAGCGCTTACATGCGTTATCGTCTATAGACAGTACTTTCGGAAAATGGATTGTTAACGGTGTCATATGTTTTCAAAATTTCTTATATAGATATTCCTTTTTATTCTATGGAAAACATGAAATTTCATAAAATTATTGTAACAGTGTTAGAGAGTGTTTCATAAAATGTGCGCGATGCATTATTTTACGTTTTTGTTCAGGATAAGGACAAACCCTTATGACAAAATAAACCCCATATAATTATAAAGAACTTTGCACGAAATAAAAGTGTAATTTTATACTACAGAAAACTTCCAGCACAAAATATTGTTTTCGGCATAATTAGTAACTGTGAATGTGGTTTTGACAGAATTTTACATAACATGAACTTCGTTTAGTTTTAGTTAGAATTTAGTTAGAAATTAGTTTAGTTAGTGTTTAGTTAGAATTTAGTTTTAATGTATGATGTCAAAAAAAATTACACAAATACAGTGTCTTCGAAAGAGTTTGGAAACATTTAATCTCTAAAAGTAATTGAGGAAATACAAAAAGTTTACGACTGTAAAAATCACTGCATATCAGAATAAACTAATTCAATAAGCGGTATTTGCTGTCTTTCATCTACAAAGTAAATATGTACTTTAAATAAAAATGAGTAAATCCAAGTTAATTTTAAAATTCAGATTTTAAAACGATAAAATAAAAAACCGAACTCCTGAAATTATAAGAATAGTTATGGTATTTATGATCTTGTGACATTGATAAGGATATACATAAACTCTATCTTTATTTAATAGAGAAAAACGTAAACATTTTTCTGACAGCATGTCACAGCAATAGGACAGTTTTCCGAAATTAACTGCAATAAATCATTCTTGTTGACTGTATTATTATCTTCCATATCTTTTGTTCTGAGAATAGATATTGTTAACGTCAAATCTTTTTATGGTTACAATAAAATATCTGCATTAACAGCAGAATATATTAAATGTCAGAATATATCAATATTTTAGAATTATCCTTCATTATTTTCCGAAGCTAATAACATATTTATCTAATTCACTACCCAAGTCCTTTTTATTGTAAAGTTTCTGACTACATCTCAATAAAAATGGAAATTATGTCTGTTTATTTGTATAAATATAAATATTTAATTATTTAAATCAATAATAATGTAAAGCCAGTTTAATTTAACCTTTAACATAAAAACCCGCTTATATGGACACACAAATATAACCATTTATATATTCTTCTCTAATCGTATGAAAATTACAGATATATAGTGGAAATTTAACTTTTTATTAATTGTAAAAATTTATATATTTTTGGAAGTGTTTTTAACACTTTCCAACATAATTGAAAAGTGTTTATGATTTCGATTTCTATGTCCGTCTTTTAGTCAGGCCGTCTGTCTGGCCGTGCTTTAATTCCTATAAATATACTTGAATTACCATGTAATTGATATCTGTTACTGAAGTTAATACTTACTGCAGCATATCCGGTATTAAAAATGAACTGTTCATCATTTATTGTTTGTTTTCATGGACACACACACACAAAAAAATCGTTATTTATGGTCAATAGAGAAAATTCGTTTGCAGTTTAAAGAAGTTACACAATTTCAAAGATACTGAAATATATATATATCATTTAGGTGAACTACAATATACTTAATATAGAATTTGGTGTGTATAGCCTGTACCATTCATTTTAAGTGGACATACAAAAAGTATTCGGTTACAGTATTGTCTAAGACCGATTATTGTTGGAAGTGCGTTTTCAGTTGTGGCATGCGTTTTTAAATTTAACTATTTTTTTGCATATTACTTGGTGTGTAAAAATTCTGTAGATCGTATACAGGGCTGCAAAGAAGAATTCGATTGCATTTCTGCTTGTTGACTAAAATTCTTGAAAGGAAATTCCTAGCTGTGTTATGCGTTTTCTATCTGTACCAAACTTTAGCATACTCTTTAGTACATATACAAATCTATTGATCATATACAGGATTGTACATAAAAATTCGGATATTTTCCGATTATAGATAGTAAATATTGACATTTAGATTTGATATCTCTTTCGCGATTTCCGAATGTTTACTTAGATATTACATTTCAATCAAAATGAAAAAATTTTTCTTATTTAAATTATAACAAAACTGTTGTTTTGTGTAAATAAAATTATTTAATTCATTAAATCAATAATAATGTAAAGTAAATTTATCGTTTAACTTAAAAACATACTTACGTTGGCACAAAAAATTAAGCATTTATGTATTCTTCTGTAATTGTAATGCAAAGTACTGACATATAGTGTAATTTTATTTATTTCTTAAATACAAGAGATTTAATAGTTTATATAAAATCGAAGTGTTTTTCAACACATTACAACATAGTTGAAAAGTGTTTCTGACTACGATTTGTTTGGCCATATGTCAGACTGCTCGCGCTTTAACTACTGTAAATACACTTGGATTGTCATGTAATTGATATATGTTATTGGAGTTTACTACAGCATTTTCGGTATTGAAAATGAAGTGTGCAGCGTTTATACTTCGTTAACAGAGACACTCAAAAATTTTATTACATATGTTCTATTGAAAAACACCGTTTGAAATATATTTGAATGATGATCAATTAATCTTTTTCAACCGTTTTAATATCTTTCACATTCTTAAACTGTGACTGTATTCTGAATGCGTAGGAGAGTGTACAGTTATCTATGATTTACGCACGATTTTTTTTTAAACTTAAGAAAGTTTTATTCGCAATCTTACAAAATTTGTCAAAATTTAAATAATGTGCTATGTAATACATTCTTTTATTTTCTTGCTCTAAATCTATACTATTATATAAAGAGAAAACGCCTGATTGACTGACTTTCTCATCAAATCCGAACTGAAACAACTAATGTCAGGATCACGACATTTGGACAGTAGATTGCTGTTATGTCTGAAGCAAGTAATAAGAAAGGATTATTGAAAATTCCCCACCCGAAGGTGGTTAAAGGGGGGATCGAAATTTTTAGATCATTTCGTCATATATCAGCAGCAGTTTTAGGCAGGACCACGAAATTCAAGAAAACAAATCTACTAAAATAATGGTTAAACACACATTTTAGTCATTTTAGAAATTAACCATCTAACGGGTGAAAGGGTTAAATGGGGGTTTTTAGATAAAAATAGAATAAATCTTTCAACAATAAAATTACAAAAATAAAGTCGCAACAATAAGTTACAACAATGAAATACATAAAATACAGCTAAACCGATCTACTAAAAATAGTTAAACACGTATTTCAGCTATTTTAACGATTTCATCGCCAACATTTGCAATGGACACGATTACAGAAGATTAATGAATAAGCCAACTATTGCTGATTTTTGATTCGATATTTTGCGTAAGACATTTTTCCAAATAGAACAACCGTCTCCGCGGTCGCCCCTCTTGATCGTCCGGATTCCGCGCGAATCCGGGACGAGCAATTGTCAATAAAAGTGAAATGCATAAAAACGCAAAATATACGATTTGCTGCCCTGATCGCAAAGAGTTCTTGATTGCCCTAACAGAAACTTCCCATTTGGCGAAGGATTGAGCAAGTAATTTATGAATAGGACGTATGTTATAAAAGTGAAATTCATTAAAAATATTAAAAAATTGTTTACATAACTTTAATAAGCATTTTTCTTGTTTTTCGTTACGAATAAATATGTGTATTTCCCATAAAAAATTATATCCATTGAGAATGGGAATTTCAAAATGCAAACATAAAAAAAAATAGCAATTCAATTAAAGACGCTTAATTTAATAATATTTCTACAAAATTTCTGGTTGTAATTTATTAAAAAGAATACTATGGTTGGCTTATATACTTTTGCGCATGCCCGAATGGCTCATTCGAATATCAAAATAACTCACTGTGTTCATCACTATTAGAATTTCTTATTCTTTATGAATAAAATAGGCATATTTATAATCTTTTGACATGGACAAACTTTAAAAAAAAAACTTTCTATATCTGTTTGTGACTGACGTAAACATTTCGTCTGACATCATGTCACAGCATTAGGACATTTTTCTGAAATTAACTGCAATAAATAATACATTTTCTATGTATTCTTATCTTTCAGATCATTCGTTCAGTGAAACATAAGATCTGCTTACCTCAATTTTCTTTATTATTATAACAAAACATCTGCGTTAACAATAAATATATTAAATACTTCAAAATATATATCTATGAGTTTGTAATAGCCTGAATACTTTCAGAAAACAATACAGATACAAATGAATTATTTTATTCATATAATTTAATACACATGCAAATTTTTATGCGGATTTTCGAAATATAAATCAAAATAAGAGAAAAATCTTTTTTATACAGATTTTCATAGATCTTGTGTTTTGTGTAATCTAAACATTTAATGCTTTAAATCATTAATAATTTAAAATAGAGAGTATTTCTCCAGTATCCTGTCGATCACTTTTCGTAACAAAAACTATCGTCAAACTCTGGTATTTACCTCCAAAAATGCATGAGAGTGTCATCATATTCACCTGACGTCAGATGCGTTACACGTGTTTCATGCCATCA
The DNA here is from genome assembly GCA_963931845.1 of Maratus michaelseni. Taxonomy (NCBI): domain Eukaryota; kingdom Metazoa; phylum Arthropoda; class Arachnida; order Araneae; family Salticidae; genus Maratus; species Maratus michaelseni. Next base: position 103,151,071 of record OZ007593.1, on the reverse strand, counting down.
AGTGATTTTCAATTTGACGTTTATCAGTATATTTAATGATTTTCAACTGATTTATTAGTTATTTCGTAACAATTAATTGACGTAACAATTACGTCTTTAAACTGCGACGACATGATATTAAAAGAAAAAATATATTGTTGCGATGCCTAGTTACGTACATTAGATCAGTTTTAACTGCCGTCACAAACTTTTATCCACCAGATATTTTATTTTTAACTTTCACTAATATATTGTAAATTTTATTGTTTAAAGTTACAGATAGCTCCAAGTTATAGATAAAGCTACATAAATCCCCACTTTAGTGGGTGAATCTTTTCCGAATTATTATTATATATATTTCTCTATATATAATATTTATATTCCAATGGCAACATTCTTTAGTTTGTTTATTGAACGTTACAGTTTAGCGAATAGCTTAGCGATAGTTTTGGTTTTTATAGAATGTGGTCGATTGGATATTGGAAAAGTACCAAATATATTTATAGTTTAGGTATAAAATGTGTATGCAGGAACACGAAAACGTAAGCGTTAATGAATGAAACTCTAATCATAATACCAAATACAGAAGTATCAATGAATTTATTTTCATAACTGGAAAAAATAAATACAATGTTTCTATAGGCACAACTATATTCGAATGTTTCAGATTGTGGAATTTGATATATTGCATTGTTTGTCGAAATTTGAATAAGTTCTCTTTTAAAATAATGTATTACAATATAACGAAATACTTAAAATATTTTAAACCAGTAAAATTCTTTAAAATAAGTACAACAAATTTTTAATAAACAGGATTTTCTGTTTTTCCTCATCGAGTAAAAATGTATACTTCTCATAAATATTAATTTGATTTATCTTTCATAAGAATGCAAATTTCAAAAAGATAAATCAAAAATAATTCCTGAAATTGTATGAGTACAATCTGTAATTTTATAGACTTTTGACATTGATATGGATTTAAATAAACTATTTCTATATTTAATACTTAATAACGAAAACATTTCGACTGACAGCATGTCACATCAATAAGATAGTTTACCAAAATTAACTGCAATAAATAAATCATATTATCTGAATGTATTTTTATCTTTCAAATCGTCCATTCAGAAAACGAACGACGTTGGTAATATCAAATCTTCTTCATGGTTACAAATAAACATCTGCATTAAAGACAAAATATATGAAATACGCCAAAATATATCTATATTTTTGGAATAATCTAAACAGTTTACGAAGATAATGTTACTCTGTTAGCATTATGTTATAGTGGAATGTTATCCAATAAAGAGTCAACTAAATGTAAATTCCCTGGATACATTCCAATATAATGCAAATTTTGTCTTATCTAAATTATTACAAAACTGGTATTTTGAGAAAAATCTAAATGTTTAATGTTTTAAATTATTAATGGATTAAAGGAAATTAACTTTTTATCAATAAAATACCCAGAAATATTGTAACGGACTGAAGAAAATTTGTCAGAAATCATGTTCACTAAAATTTATAAATTAAACCCTTTTATGGAGGAGCCCTGCTATCTTTTTCCAAAATGTCAGCCACCCTAAAATTTCAAACTGGTACATGTCAGGCATTTTTTAAGATAGAGGGAAAACAAAAATTGCTCTGGAATCCTTGGATGAAGGCCGAACATATAACGGAACAAACTTTTAGGATTTCTAATTTTTTTGTACATTATTTTGAATTTTAAATATTTAAATGGCTATCACAGCGTCCTCGTTAGGCGGAATAGCCTGAAATTCAACTGGGATCTGCATGCCATAGACAAAAACATATAATATAAAAAATATGGTTCAATTCTATGCTTATTTTCATATACTTTTCAATGATACAGTAGTGAAAATGGAACAAAAATCGCTATCACAGAATCGTTGAAATGTCTCCAGATTCAAGTGGGACCTGCTGGCCATAGCCAAAAATCTATAAATGAAATTTGGTTCAGGTCTAGCCATAACATCATACACTTTTCGATGATAGAAAGAGGAGATACACGCGGACACATGGAGAGACAAACATTTTGTAAAATCATGTTTTTGGAATCTCTGACACCTAAAACGTGTAAATCCATCGAAAATCGGAACTCGAATAAAATTTCGATTATAATACTTTTTTCTATTATACATAGATAGAAGAAAGTAAAAATGCACCAAGATCTGACAAGTAAATCAGTAAAAATTCAATTCTTCTGCTACCAAAAATCAATGATGTATGCTACTTTGAATTTTAAGAAATTTTAAAGTTTTCCGTCATTAAAAATTTCCCTGTCTATTTTTAATGCTAGGAAAGCTGCAAAAGTTCATAACTCTCAACCTATCATAATACAGTTCATTTCGGTTGTAGAAGAATGACATTTTTATCGTTTTACTCCCCAGAGCATGGAGAAAGTTTTTCAAATATAATTTATAGAGCGCAAGAGCCATAATTATATTTGATTTTTTTAAACCAGATTAGTTTTTTCATCAATATAATGGTAATGCCGACATTGTTTTGAACTCTTTGTATCTTACATTGTCTTACATCTCCAACATGCAAAAAATTAAAGCGCGTTTCAATCTTTTGGTCACTTTGTATATATAGACTTAAGACAGGATTCACAGATGGACATAAAGTGGAAACATACTTATGGGCACAAGGCACATACCCACATAAGATGGAGATTTTTGGTTCGTAATAGACAGGTGGACATGCACATAAGTTTTTATGCATTAATCTCCAATCGTAATGAGAATTACAGAACTATACACGAATTTTCAATTTTTAACAACTGAAAAAGTGTTTTTATAGGCAAGAAAAATTCCTACGTGTTATATCATTGTATTTCAAATAGTTCAACATTTGGAAGAATTTAAATAAATTGTGTTTTTAAGTAACCTTTCGCAGTACATCAAATTCGATTATTATTTACTGTAAAAAGTTTACACTAAAAAAAAATTCATTACCTAAACAAATAAAAAGAAGTACTGTAAATAAAAATGAGTAACTCCAAATGAAAATTACTAAAACTGAGAATTAAATTTTTGAAAAGATAAATAAAAAATAATTCCTGAAATTTTAGTAATACAAACAGTATTTTAACAATCTTTGGAAATTTGTAAATATTTAATAAACAATTCCAATATATAATGGTGAATAACGCAAACTTTTCGTCTGGCAGAATGTCACAGCAATAAGACACTCTTCCTAAATTAACTGCAATAAATCATTCTTGTTGAATGTATTCTTATCTTTCAGATCTTCTGTATAGGGAAACGAATGATGCTGCTAATCTCAATCTTCTTTATGGATTCAACAAAACATCTGCGTTAATAGCAAAATATATGAAACATGTCACAACATATCTATTGGAGTATGTTAGAAATGACCTGATCAGTTACCGAAAGAAACATGGTATAAGGATAATAGAATATTCATATAATTGAGTATCCATGTCAGTTATTTATGTGCATTTTTTCAATACATTTCAATATTAATATAAAATTTGTTTCATTTAATGTATCATAAACATTGTGTTATTGCGATATTGTGTTTTTGCGAGCTTGTGCTTTTGCGAGCTTGTGTTTTTTTGAGCTTGTGTTTCTGCGAGATTGTGTTTTTGCGAGCTTGTGTTTTTGCGAGCTTGTGTTTTTGCGAGATTTTGTTTTTAGTAAATGCACAAATCTAAACCATTAATGTTTTAAAAGCATAAATTCCAATATTTGTATCGATTAACTCTAAAATACATATTTATAGACAATAAAGAAAAAAACTTTTATGTATACATCTCTATTTCTAATATAAATAAATGATGTGTATACGAATTTTATGATGTGACAGAGTTGCTTATTGCTTTCTCTCGCCTGTAAAAGATCATTTCATTTGCTATAAAATTACTCCAATCATGCAAATAATTTTTTTTACCATTATTTCGTTGCATTTATGAAATAAATGAATGCATAAATTTATTGTGGTTTCATTTCTGTATGGTATTCATATAAATATTTTAGCAGTACCAAACTTTCAATAACAATTTGTTCAGTTTTGTTTGAATGAGGAATATGTAAGATTTCCATTAGTTACTATTCTTTTCATTTGTTGAAAATATATATGCTATATTATCCTATTTATTGAAAAATGTATGAAACTAAGTGTATATGTTATAAAATGTATTTATGTAAGATATGCTGAGTGTTACTTTGTCTATTACATCGTCTTTCGCCTTTAGCTGGTTGTAGAGGTGGCCTTTTAGTAAGCAAAGAAACATACAGACAAGTTCGTTTGGGTCCTCACTTTTATTTATTTTTCAGTTCCATGTTATCCTTTTTAAATCCAAACTGAAGTTGTGGGAGTTGGGATTGTTATTAGCTACTCATTTTACAAAAACAGTGCTTGATTTCCTCGTGGATACCGTTTTTATTCACTTCTGATTTTCTCTAGTAGGGGTCGAAGGTTCCAGATAGGAAGAAAACTTAAACATAATTGGTTTAATTGTTTTTTATTGATATCTTGGGCAGTCTGTGCAGAATCTCCCGGTAGTGGCTTTCAGAAAACTGACCACAGAAAATTGAAAGTTGCGCTTATCTCAGCAATTTTTATCTTAAAGTTAATTTGAATATAAAGTCTGGAAGTAATAATTGGTGACCTGAGAAACAAACTTAACAGGGAAAAAATCAGTTTTAAGTATTATATTTAAATGTTAAAACATAGTCTAGAAGTTTTAATTTAAAATTAAAATTAAAATTAAAATTTGGAAATAAAAATTTTAACTTTTTTATCCTTCCATGTATGTAAGCATATACATAAATAAATTTATTTATACATGTTAATAATATATTAAGTATGGGAATGCAGCATGAAAGTAGTATAAAATTTAAAAAGTAGTTACTAAACTGATGCTTAAATAAAACTTGCTAATATTACTGTTATTGTACACTATTTTCATTCCTGATTTCAAATTGTCAACTCAGCAGATGAAGGTGATTCTACAATTAATTGAAATAGCTTATGAAATTTGTTATAATTAAATTTCAAAATTTTTTAAGAATTAAAAAAATAATTTTCTGTAGTTATTATTAAATATTCTATATCTTTTGTGTGATAACGTGTGTGATAACGTTTACTCAAGATAGTTAACAACTGTAGTCAGAAATTTAAGGTTGTATGTGGCCACAGAAAATCCCTCTGAGAAACTCATTATTTTTACAACTTATATTATGAAGGTTTATGTGAATGTGAAATGTGAATGTGAATGTGAATGCCTATGGAATGTGAGTAACCATCAAGTCAGCCGACATAAGCAATTCTTTTATTCTCGGACTGGATTTTTTGGCACAGAATAACTTGAATCTGAATTTCAAGAATATTGAATTACAATCGATTTTAGAAGACATGGCTTTGTTTCAAATAAATATCCTCGAATTAAATCTATTCATGAAATAATGCAAAGAACTGAAAACTAATATATCTATGTACTGGAACAATGATCCCTGAAACTCTTATTGTAAACAATAGTTTCTGAATCAGCCTCATTGAATTTCTGGATACTCACAATAGTTTATACGAAATATTAGTTAATTCTTCCTTTGACGAAGATTCTAGAGATACCATTCATGTAAGAGTCACTTATGTGAGCAAAAATGCGAACTTTATTAAGAAACGTGAGGTGTTTCGCTTCTTGTACCTGCAGTTAGAAACAGGATCAATCAAACATAGACATAGCTGAGTTTTCTAAAGTTGCAAACAACGAACTACTCCTGAATGCAGATTAAAATAATGAGCGTGTGTTGCACATAAATGTATTCTGAATTTACACGTATTCTCCGGAAAACCTGAAAATGTTGGAAGAACTATACTAACCCAACACATAACGGACCAAAGAAAGCGCACTAAAAACACAGAGTATCCAAGAAGTTTGCTAAACAGGAAGAGGCTACTAAACTACTAAAAGAAAGGCAGCAAAACGGTGTCCTCAAGTTATCTGTTAGTTCTTTAAACGTCTCCGATAGTCTTAATACGGAAGAAACACAGATATGCATGATTCTGCGTAGATTTTCGTTGATAGAATGACATAAGAAAGAAAGACAACTACCCTCTTTCTAGAAAATATTACACTTTTAACACTCTATCTAGATATACGTGGTTCTTTATATTGGATCTGAAGAACGGTTATTGGCAAGCAGAGGTACATCCTAATTACTATGAGAAAACTACGTAAACTATGAGACAAGAACATTTGCAGTTCAATGTTTTGTTATTTGGATTATGTAACGCTCCTGAAACGGTCAAACATTTGATAGAGACAGTGCTAAGAGGACTATCTTTTGAAGCGTCTCTGATGTATTTAGGTAATATAGTCATCGTGATGGGAACATTTAAGGGGAAACTTGAGAAACATCCAGAAGTTGCTAGGAAAGGCGAAAGTGGCTAATTTGAAGTAAAACCTCTGGAAATTAAATTGTCTCGTCGGTAATTAGCTTGGACAATTTATCTCTGCTAAAGATGTGCAAAGTGATCCTAAGAAGACATCTGAATTCGTGAACTAAACTCGCCCAGAAAATACAAGTTAATTGCGAAGGATTCTAAGATCATGCATAGATGCATACATGCACTCCACAAGAAGGCCATACCCAATTGGCTCTAAGCAACAAGATGGATCGTGAGTCTGGACATATTCATATCCTATGGTATATTCAAATTAATATAAGGTCCGGTGGGGAAAAGTGGGGGTAAAATCAGTTTTTTAGAGAAAGCACTATAACCAAACTATTAAATTTATTTTAATGAAACTTTTCCTGCATTTTATATACATTGAATTCATACAGGTTAAACATGAAGCATAACTATTCAATTTTCTTAGATTATTTTCTCTCAGTGATACATTTAAAAGGGCATGTTTTGATACCTTCTTATTACGCCATTGTGGGGAAAGTAGAGGTAGTTCTAAAATTTGTGTATATGTAAATATAAATATATAAATATTGTTTTTGATATAAGAATACACTGAAATAATTGCATTTTAATTATATTTAAAGGTACAAATGAACACAAATATATTTTTTATATATTATTTAATTAAAAAAATAACATCCATGACTATCAATTTAGGTTCATTTAGTATGAGGCATGTATTGCTGATTTCGACACAATCTTCATCATAAATAGCATTGAAAGTGTAAAAGTCCTCCAATGGTGATTTAGTCAAATGTTTTATGTGATGGAATTTATTAATTTCCATCACTTGACCGATGAATTTAGCTGATTGACTTTTGGAAATGTACTCAACTTCTACCCATGAACCTTGTCTTATTTCTTTAAACTCTACTTTTATATTATCTTTTTTATTTCTCTTACTTTTTGTAATTTCTCTGATTTTTCAATTTTGGATGTTCTTTCTTTCATTTACCTGACTGATTTTATTCTTACGGTCACTTTTTCTAAGACCTAAACTTTCCAAAACTGTTTCATTGTTTAAAACCTAACCACTCTTGCTCTGTACTCTTTTTCGCTTTCAATTTGAATTCTCAATGGCTAAAAGAGTATTTACAGATGGAGTAGGAGAGAGTTTGCAGTATTGCTTTCTTTAAATCTTTTAAGGGTGAGTCCGGATAAAATTCTTCAGAAGATACAATGCTTGTGGAATAATCTGTTATTCTATGCTCTTGATTCTTTCTATTTTCTGTAATCAGAATACGGCGTTGAATGGCCTTTCAAATCAGAGGATAAATTCCAGCTCCTTTAAATCCATTCATTGTATTTCCTGGCTTAATTCTTTCAATCACCTTTTTCAAGAGAAATGGAAAGATGCTTCCGAAATATTTTGTAATCTGCTTTATTTAAGCCAATGTTTCAAAATCTCCTTCCAAGCTATTTTCATAGGAGAAAACACTCCAAAATGTAATAGTTGTATTGTACGGCTACAATTCGGAGGAAAATATAAGATTATTACTACATTGTTCATTACTTGCTTGTGTTGTAAGTGGGATGACTTCCATGCCCATCATAAAAAATAAGAATAGCTTTTTTCTGATTTTCACAAAATCAATTAAATGAGCCATTTAGGATTCGAACAGAGTATAAAACATTCATCCATAATCACTACAACTTTAAAGAGCTTTATGTGGTCCTCCAGCAGTCCAAGATAGATATAGGTGCTGTCTTTTATATACAATAAAATGTGTTAAGTAAACACCTGTTGCAGAGACGCAAATAAAACTGTAGATATAGTTTTGCCACGGTCAGTAGATTTCATATATGCTGTTCGTTGGTTTTCTTTAAAAAAAACTTTAGTTTATATGGGGTCTGTAGATAAGCCAGTTTTATCGATATTAAATATTCTGTCAGGCTCATCCTAGAGACCATTTTCATCGAGCAATGTTTCATAGAAGTTGAAAAAACTGTTGCTGTTTATTCATTAAGATCAGCTTCTTAGGCTTTTGTCAAGACTTCAAGTTTTCCCTTAATGAGTTCCTCTTTCCACCGCTTTTCAAACCCTCTATTTTAAACCTCCCATTTGACATCAGGTTTTCTATTTTGGAAAAAATGTCTCTAGCTGTCTTATTTGCTGTCAAGTAAGTTTCAACAAATTTTATATAATCTCTTGTATAAAAAGAAAATTCAAATTGTCCTTAAATTTTAAGGTGCCACAATAGACATTTCTTCTTCATTTTCTTAGATAGTAGAATCTACCTGGTCCTTGGTGAGAGTGACTTTTAACTATCCATCTTCTAAGAGATTCTTCAGGAACATTAAATTTCTTTGATGTTGTATAAATTGTAGATTCATTTTTACTTTCTTCTATCTATAACAGAAGAAAGTATTGTAATCGAAATTTTTTTCGACTTCCGGTTTTCGACGGATTTACACGTTTTAGAGATCAGAGATTCCGAAAAACATGTTTTTACAAAATGTCTGTCTGTCCGTCCTCATTGTATCATCGCAAATTGTATGAAGTTATGCTCAAATTGAACCACATTTTTTTCTATGTTTTTGGCTATGGCAAGCAGGTCCTACTTGAATTTGGGGATATTTCGACAAAAGGGGGCGCTGGTATCGCGATTTTTGTTCGATTTTCGCTATCATCGAAAAGGGTATAAAATTATGCAATTATATGAAAAAAAAATTTTTTTCTATGTTTTTGACTATAGCCTGCAGGTCTCAGTTGAATTTGGGGATATTTCGACGAAAGGGAGAGCTGCAATCGCGATTTTTGTTCGATTTTCACTATTGTATCATCGAAAAGGGTATGAAGTTATGCAGATAATTGAACCAATTTTTTTAATATGTTTTTGACTATAGACGGCCGGTCTAAGTTGAATTCGGGGATATTTTGACGAAAGGGGGCGCTGCGATTGCGATTTTTGTTCGATTTTTGTTAGATTTTCACTATTGTATCATCGAAAAGTGTATGATGTTATGCAGATAATTAAAACAATTTTTTTCTATGTTTTTGGCTATGGCCAGCAGGTCCTACTTGAATTTGGTGATATTTCGCAGGAAGGGGGTGCAGTGATAGCCATTTAAAGATTTCAAATTCAAAACGATGTACAAAAAAATTAGAAATCTTAAAAGTTTTTTTCGTTGAATGTTCGGCATTGATCCGGAGAATCCGGAACAATTTTTGTTTTGCCTCTATCTTAAAAAATGGCTGAGATATAGCGGTTTGAAATTTTAGGGTAGCTGACATTTTCAAACAAGACAACAGAATTCATCCATAAACGGGTTTAATTTATGAGTTTTAGTTAACATGGTTTCGGCAAATTATTTTTCATTGTTGTAACCACTGTTCCTATTCTTATATGATTAACACTATATATTTATATTCGCCAACGTCAAATTCTCGCCAAGCTTGGCGACAGTTAGCGAAATATCACCAAATTTGGCGACAAAAATAGTGAGTCATAAATGAAGCCAACTTGGCTGTAGAGGACTAATTTGGCGGTATTCTCATTCAAATTCAATGTTGACGAGAACTGCGAATGAATCTTTTTTATATTGGTTCTACGCATTTTAGCTTCGTGTTTTCCAGTAAAATTTGCTAAAATTGTAAAACCTAGGAATAGGGAGGCTATCTGTTCCTGTCGGTACATGCCAGATGGACTGTTCGTAGTTTAGTATACATCAGTTGATCGCATCCCGGTAACCCGACGATTCGCAAGAAGCTGACGTACAACAGAATGACGAAAAATATTGATTTTATTGGCGACGTGATAGCGAATTTTGAAGTATTAACATGACTGAGACAGAAGAAAGTTTTGGGATTGGCACATCCGACTCGTTTACCTACAGTTTCTTCAGATCAACTTTTGTGTACTTTGGGTCACTGGTTTTCTTAACACAATTTCTTGGCATATTTGAACTGAAAAAGACAATGTAAAAATTAATACCAGTGTAATTTAAAGTGTTATTATTACTTATAACATTGTTTTTTTTCTATCATTCTTCTCTTTTTAAACTACATTTAGAGTTTAGAATTTTAAAAGAAATTGTTTTTCAGGGTTAAAACTACTACTTAGGGTTATAAATAAATAAGTATATTATTTTCTTAGTCATTGTATTATAACATATAGAGCATTAGATATTTATTAAAGTAAACGCAGAGGTAAAAAATGTCCCTATCATACAACACATAGCTAAGCCTAACCATATCCGTCAAATTATCCCCACATAAGAAAACAACTCATAATAAATTTAATTAAAAAATTTATTCTTAACTTTCTATGCAGATCTGTTTCTTAGATGTTCCTCTATAATAAAAAACTGAAATTATTAGCTTTGTATTGATTGTAGATGATAGTAGATGATGTTGTTTTTAATAATGATTGTGGAAGCAAGTTCATCAACATCTTAAACTAACATATCATATGCAATGAGCACAAATAAGTTAATTTGTAAACATTAAACTTGTTGCCAGCTCCTAAAACTAAAATAAAAATATTTTCCATAATCTCAATATATGTCTCTAAAAAAGAATTACTAACTAAATATTTTAATTTAAAATGAGAAAAAAGATGTTTTTCAATATACCCCCTTTACACCTTGCGCCCATTTTCCTCCGCCTGACTCTACCGTTCGTATAATACACATACCAGTTATATAATATATAAGCTGATTAAAAAACGCTAATAGCAAATTAAAACATTATATATAAATATGTACACAAAAAGCATGTGGGTGAATTGCGATCCCATCGCTTGTCAGCTGCAGAGTCATTAGTATAGAATAAGAAAGTTACGCTGGGACGAAACATAGGATAGAAAGTATTTGAAAAAATTTGTTAATTGACTTTTAGAAGGTCTACACATTCTATAATTGTCCAAAAACACAGAACATTTTGAAAAAATAAATGGGTGTATTGTTAAAGCTATAATGAAAATAGTTTGGGAAGTTTATATATTTGAGTTAGTAAGCTTTTAAGGATAAAGAGATCTGGGGTTGAGAATGAACCGCAGACATACAAGGGTAAAGGGGATTTGTCAATTTTATATATTTAAATTTTTAAATGGGAATGCACATAACAGAATAAGGAAATGATTCTATTTGATGAAATAAGTGTTTTTATTGAACTGTGGATTGAATTTATATGTGTGCCGACCCGTATATATTGAATCCTATCTATCTTGCTAATCTGTCAATAGTTTTTGGTTTTAAGCTGTATTTTACATTAAAACTCGAATAAGTTAAAAGAGTGAGTTTTTATTATCAGTTACTCATCTTCGCCAATGTGTCAACAGGTTACTCGAACCCATGAAAGAAGTATACATATTTTAGTGTACTGTAGGAAAATAATAAGTTCCCGGCCATCAGATTATATTGAGACTGAAAATACTGTAAAGCGAATAAACCGGAAAGGGAGTTAGAAGTACTCATCTCCTCTTGATATTGGGAAAACGAAAATCCATCGGAGGGTGTCACGTGTTGCCATAAGCACATTCTGAAAACTACAAATATTTATGTTAAGGGTTGCCTTGTCTGAGTGAGGGACAACACCATAAGCGACAGCACAAAAAAACAAAACCTGTACCAGTTACACTTTTGTAGCCATCTGTATAAATTATAGATGCATGCGAAGATATTACATCTATCGATATATTTAAAACTTTACCTGTGTCAATATTAAATAATGACATATAGGAAAGGCAAAGAAGATGATCATATTATTTACAAGTGGTATTATGTCAGGTGACGAAAGAAAATTTCGTTTTTGTTAAAAGCTTTAAGTCTATAAAAGTAGTGCCGGTAATAGAATGAATTGCTGAAGTTGACGTATATTTTTTACCTCTACTAATAAAAAGCAAGCAGTGATGTTGAATGGACGAATACAGACGTTAGCCATGTGATTTGGCAAAACGTGGAAACCATGCTGGCGCATCGTAAGTGCATTGTGTCCTATAATTGAGTAATACCATGATTATGCACATAATATAGAAGACTCAGTTTCACATTTATTGCTAGACATCCTGAAAAACTGGGCGAAACAAAAAAAATGTCTCCAGATGGATACGAAGATGCATTTAAAACAGAAAGAGTCTTTAGTATCAGCGCCTGTCCTCACGGGACGTCACCCCAATAGATTATTTTGGACGCGGATGCGAGTAATGAATGTTTTTACCTTTTTCCTTAAGATATCGATACAGAAGATCATGTCATCGTTTACTCCAGTAAATGTTTGTTGAAGTAGGGGAAAAATTACTGTGCCACCCTAAAATATTTACTCGCAATCGTTAAAGTCGTTGATTATTTCCATCATTAAGACAGAAAATTCCTGCTCCGAACTGTTCATGCTTTATTAACCTGGGTTCTAAATTTCCCAAAATCGGTAGTGGCACTACTTGACTTTCTGAACACGTTGTAGAATACTATGTGTTCAAAAAAATTGAAAAAAATTAAATCTTAATTTTTTAATTTCACAAAATTTAAAATTTTCAACTGGCGAAAATGACCTTCTGTTCATAAGAAAACATGCATACTTTTCTTTATAAAGGTGAAATGTTTTTATTATTATTATTCGCACACAATTTGTAAAGAATTCCAATTCCACCCGTACAGAGATTAAGGTATTTAATAAAAAAATAAAATTGAAATTACATAATTATAGTAATATGAGTTTAAAGTTGGTTTTAATGTAAATACTTTTCCATTTCTCCTCAACGAAATGCATTACTTGAATTTCCATATGTTCTTATAAAAATAAAAAACTTACTTTTTTTTAAAGTTTAACTAAATTAAGTCATGTTCTGGTGAAACTTGATAGTTCTATAAACATAATATGAATATGAGAAATAAAAATACATAATTTAATCATTGAGTTAAAAAAGAATATACAGGATGGTTATAATTAAACTTGCCCTATAAACTGCATCCTACAGAGCAAACGGGTGAACGGAATGGAACGAAATTTGGTATATAGACTATACACGAAATGCGCTCACGGAAAAAAATAGTTCCAAAATGTCCACCAGAGTGCGCCTTTTTAGGAAAAACATTAAATTTAACACATTAAACAGCCAAAACAGTATCCAGAAACAATATTAACATTTATTGACTATTTTCTGATCACCTTGTCATCGAACCACATTAAGTAAATGTAAGGAAAAATAATAGTACGCTGTTTGAGAAAAATAAAGTTCAGTTTGCAGAAACAAGAACATATTAGGACGAAATTGCACAAGAGGAGCAGTTGTTAATATTGTCCAGGACGATGTAAGGAAAGATGCTCCATGTGACCACCCACATTCACCTGAAAAATTTCAAGTCGATGGACAGTGTGTTTAACAACAGATCGTAACTGATGAGTTCTGATGCTACGCACATGAAGTGTTATGGAGTTCTTTAAGTCATTCAACGCCGCAACACCTCCATGATACACCAGAATTTTTAAGTGGCCCGATAACCAGAAATTGCACGGATTTAGATTCGGCGTACATGGTGGCCATGGATTACCAAAGAAGCGACTAATAACGCGTTCGTCTGTGAAGTGTTGGAGCAACAGCGCTTCCACAGACTCATGGATATGTGGGGCCGCAAAATCCTGCACGAAAATGGCCGATGTACGGACCCGCCTTTTCTGTAGTTGCGGCACAACAAACGTCTTCAGCATGTCATGGTACCGATGACGGCCCGTAACGGAACATGTGACATGACCACGTGGAGTTATTTCCTCAAAGAAGAATGACCCAAGGAGGAATGTTGCCATGAATCCACACCAGACAGTGACCGTTGGAGAATGTAGGGTAATTTCAGTGTGCAACAGCGGATTTTACTGAGCCCAAATGCGGCAATTGTGTGTGTTGACTCTCCCAGTGAGGTAGAACTGAGCCTCGTCGCTCCACAGAATATTCCAAGGCCATGACAGATCAACAGTCACTCTGTTGAGAAAAATGACTGCGAATGAGAACGTTGTGGCTTGTCCCTATCCAACAGCTCTTAGGTATGGTGGAACTTGTATGAGAAATAGTGAATTATGTTTCTGAGCCCTTTTTGGACGGCGCTGTAAGAATAAAAGCGGGCTTCGCCCGTTATCGATTTTTTTTTTAGTTTTAAGTTTTTCTACAGGTCCCTGTCTTTGAACAATAAGTCCGGTAGTCTAAATCAGTCGTTTAAGGAAAAGCAGTGTCATCGCCACCCCCCCCCCCCCGATTTCCGGATTTTTTCTTTTAACTGTGGTCCGTTTCTATTTTTCTATAACTACTGAAAGAAACTGTGTTACAGATTTCCACCAAACCGATTCCAAACATCATAATTAAAGTAATAAGGACCCTCTATAACATTTTTAAAAGTTTCTGAGTTTATACCGCTCTTTTCGAATAATAATATCAGATTTCATATTTTGATTTCCCAATATCTCGATGAAAAAGTACTCCGGCAGTCTAAATCAGTCGTTTAGGAATAGCAGTGTCCTCGCCCCCCCCCCCCCTTCAAGTTTTTTGCTCGCACTTACTTATTATGAGACGCGTCATTCCTTTTTTTTTCTTTTTTTTTGAACTATCGTACATTTTTAAACAGATCGCATTGGCATTTAATATATTTGCATATTTTCGTTGGCGCTCCCCCCCCCCCAAAAAAAAAAAAATTATTAAAAATTATAATTATGTGACACGTCATTCCTTTTTATTTTTTTTATGTGTTATGAACTATCGTACATTTTTAAACAGATTTGCATATTTTGTTCGCGCTCCTCCCCCCCCTCCCGCCCCCACCAATAAAATAAAAAAAATTATTTAATAATTGTGTGACGCATCATTCCTTTTTATTTTTTTTATGTGTTATGAACTATCGTACATTTTAAAACAGATTTGCATATTTTGTTCGCGCTCCCCCCCCGCGCCCCCACCAATAAAAAAAATATATTTAATAACTAGCTGGCTTCGCCCGCCAGCGGGCCCCTAATTTACATCGGTGCCTCGAAACTTTTGTATTCTCCGGCTCGCATCCCCCTCGATCCGAACGAACCTCCGACCCGGGTCCCCGCTGCCTTCGGCACCGGATAATCCCTTAAAGGATTTGCACATCGAATTGATGACTGGTGAAACAAGTTTAAGTTTTCAGTTAATGCTTCGCTGAACATATCACGAACCATCTATTATATAATTATTACATATTTATTTTTTTCGAAATGCTGTACTTGGTTACGGCTTTGGTGTCTTGATGATTTGATGACTGGTGAAACAAGTTTAAGTTTTCAGTTATGGCCTCCCTGAAAACTTAAACTTGAGGCCGATGAACATATCTTGAACATATCTTGAGGTTCTTGAACATATCACGAACCATCTATCTATAATATAACTAATACATATTGTTTTTTGTTTTTTTCGAACTGCTGTACTTGCTTACGGCTTTGGTGTCTGATTTACTGACTGGTGAAACAAGTTTAAGTGATCAGTGTGACATTTTTCTTTTGTTCGTTAATTTCATTTGTACTTGGTCACTGCTTTCATGTTTTTGGGCACAAATAATTTACTGACTGCTGAAACAAGTTTAAGTTTTCAGTTTTAGCTTCGCTTAACATATCAAAAACCATGTGTGCCATTTTTCTTTTTTGTTCGTTAATTTCATTTGTACTTGGTCACTGCTTTCATGTCTTTGGACACACATAATTTACTGACTGGTGAAACAAGTTTAAGTTTTCAGTTATAGCTTCACTTAACATATCACGAACCATAATACATATTAATTTTTTCTTTTTTTATTACTGCTGTACTTGCTTACGGCTTTGGTGTATGTTGGTTGTCTTCATGTTTTTTTCATTTATGAATGATAAGAGTCAGCCTGTTCTTTTTGCATGCACCATTTTTTAACCCACCTAAATCAAAGGCTTTTGTATTGCCTTTGATTTAGTCCCGTCCCACGTCTGGATAAAAGCGTGAGGGGAAAATGGTAAAACATTTAGCTGTTATTTTTTAATTTTAGAAAAGTCCAAATTTACTTTCAGCATGTTTTTAATGCAGGCACCATTTTTTAAACTACCTAAATTAGACTTTTTCGCAAAATGATAAGTGTCAGCCTGCTTTTTTTTTTTTTTTTTTTTTTGCAGGCACCATTTTTTAACCAACCTAAATCAAAGGCTTTGGTATTGCCTTTGATTTAGTCCAGTCACAAGTCTGGAAAGAAGCGTGAGGGGATTGTGGTAAAATATTTGGCTGTTATTTTTTGATTTTATCAAAATCCAAATTTACTTTCAGTCTGTTTTTAATGCAGGCACAATTTTTTAACCTACCTAAATTAGACTTTTGCGCATTTTTAGGTTCGTTAGGTTAGAGGTTTGTACTATTCAATGTGCAAATTAAGGGATTATCCGGTGCGTGCGTAGCACGACCGTTATACGGTGCCGAAGGCAGCGGGGACCCGGGTCGGGGTTCGTCCGGTTCGAGGTTTTACAAGATTCGATATTTTCTACAATTGGAGGCACCGATGTAAATTAGGGGCCCGCTAGCGAGCGAAGCCAGCTAGTATAGTTTTTAAATGTGCTATCGCAAAAAAAATTGCATGAAAATGTGGGTCGCTTTGTCTATTAATAGCAACAATAAATATTGAGGATACATTTCTAGAACTGAGAAAAAATATCAGATAAAAAATTCTATTGTATGTCAAATTACATCTTCAACACAATCGAAGGTAAACTCTTTGAATGACGAAGGAATTCAATATGCCGAATTAGAAGAAACTGACATGAAACTTATAACAGAACTAGCTGTTACCCGTGACTTCGTTCACGTATCATTAAAAGAAGAATAAATGTATTAATTAAGCAAAATATTTCATTCCCGATAATTAGAAACGTAAATAATTAACTAACTCTTTATCATATTCCATAGGAGACAATACAGTATTTCTATGTTATAGAGGCCTTGACATAACTAAGTTTTTAAAAAGTGAAATTTTGTGACAAATAATCACGAAAAGGAAACTGCAACCAATGAAAAAATGCGGGCCAAATAAAATCGTGGCAATCGGCGAATTGTGTAAAAACATATGTCAAGTTTACTTAGTAAACAATTATACTTTTAACGTCTTTGTGAAACGTTTTAATAGCCACCCTTCAAAGATAATGGAAATATATTCTTTTTCATTAATTTCAATATTTGTGAATAGGGAGCAATAATTGTAGACCTAAATGCAAGGAGCTTAAATTTTTCTCCTTGATTTAATCTATAACTGAAAAAAAAATCTGTATTTCTAAGTGAAATTATGTTGACAGACGATTTTTGTTCTCCAGAATAAATTGATTCATGAAGTTTGAATATGTTAAAATACGTTTTTTATTTTTCAAACATTTTACTGCATTCAAGTTTTTTTTTTCTTTCGCCATATATTCAAATTGAAAATAAATTCTGTTTTTCAGTTTTAATGAAAAAAAATATATTAATCCGTTTTATTTCTTCTTTTTTATCCACAAAAATGGAATAATTTAGTTGCCACTTTTAGAGAAACTTCGTTAAAATTTACAAAATAATAATAATAATATCTCGGAATTTAAATCATTTTTTAAAATTCTTAGAGTTTATAACATCCTCGGGTCAATGATCACCGGTGTTAAGTAAATCGCGTATCGTTCGACAATCTGAAAGGTGTAGTTGCGAAAAACAAACATCTGGTCAGATTTTAATATAATAGATTCGTATTTATTTTTCTTTTCATAATAATCATGGTGGGCAAAAAACTCTCATCCATATGTAACTGATATTCATGTTTAATAATCGGTATAGATAAAAAAAATATTTAAATTTTTTGTTTTAAATATGGCGTGAAACTTATCTACTTTCTAAACTTACCGATCCTTGTAGTATTAATGGAACTAATAGGAACTAATTCACGCTAGAGGAACTAATTCACGTTAGAGGAACTAATTCACGCTCCTTGTAAAACACGTTTGAAAATACCCGTTTTATTTCAAATATGACGTCACTTTTTCCTCAGATAAATCTCTTTTTAATTCTTGTTAATTTTCTTTTTCTGGCAATCAGGGCGTAAATTTTAGCGGAAAACTCACGTTTGTATGTAACTGGTATTCAAGCTAATTATTAATCAGTATAGATAAAAAATATTTCAGTTTTTCATCTTAAATATTACGTTCATTATTTATCTACTTTCATTATACTTTGATATTCATGCTCCTTGTCCATTCAGAATTCCATTACGAATATTTCAAAATACATGTTTTATGACGTCATATTTATCCAAGCCGAGGAGGATCCTTTTCATAGTTGCATGGTCCAAGCGAAATCTCTTTTTAATAATATAATTATTGTTCATTTTCCCTTCTAATTATAACGCAGTTTCTGACAGAAAAAGATCTTTTTAATGTAACCGATATTCATACTTCATGTATAATAACAAATACTCCATATTTTTGTTTCAAACATCACGGAAATTCATCTTCTTTTGAATTCTTTTGAATTTTCCTTTTCCACGTAAAAATCGTTCAATTCAAAATTAATTGTTGAGGGAAAATTATTTTTCCGTGTTTTTATTTATTGGTAACGATCAAAGCCCTAGCAACGATAAAGTAAAATGGTTAAATTTTATGGAAAATGTACATTTATTCTCTGTGAAAATAATGAATTTTTTAATTATTAAGAAAAATATTTGAATAAAATAAACCAAAACCAGTCTATGTTCACTTCCTGGTTATAATTAACCTATATACAAAGATACAGGATAATTAAATTCTCCATTTTGACGCTGGCTTCAGCCTAACATTTGCACACAATCGGATTTATAATATTATTAGGATTAATAGAGCCGTTCAGCACAAAACATTCCAGGCCATTTCAACCACTGAACAATATTATACACTTTTGAGAGTGCTCCGTATTAGAAATGGCGTGATGTATGCAAAATGGGATTACAATGATGTACGAAGTTTAAAATGACAACTTCTATTGCTACACTCTAGAATTAAAGACGTAAGAATGAACTGCACAATTGTCTAATCGTAGGTCACTTACAGAGAGACTGCATAAAATTAGAGAATCTTCTACTGCATGAAGTCGAAAGAAGATGTAGAAAAAATGTGTGCAACATATGATGTATGAGCCAAAGGGACAACAGACACGTAGGCATAGTGGACCACAGACATTTAGACGTAGTAGACCACATACACGTAGGTGTAGTAGACCACAGACATGTAGACGTAGTGGACCACAGACGTGTAGACGTAGTAGGCCACAGACACGTAGACGTAGCAGAACACAGAGATGTAGACGAAGTAGACCACATACACGTAGACGTAGTAGACCAAATACACGTAGACGTAGTAGACCACAAACACGTAGACGTAATAGACCACAGTCATGTAGACGTAGTAGACCACAGATATTCAGATGTAGTAGGCCACAAACATGTAGCTTCACAGGTATAAGTTAGAGGCTGATTCGAGGGGGACGCCCTCGTTATCTTGAGCCTCTACTACAGACAAAAAAGGACAACAAATACATTTTAATAATCAAGGGTTATTACATGAAATGGCTTAACTCCTATCCCCGATTATAAAACTTCTAGAATAGGTATATTATCGGTGTTATTTCAAGAATGATTGTCGATATTGGACTCACCCCTACAAATTAAATCGTACCAAAGCATAAATTTGACCTCTGTTGTTACTAAATGATTGTGTCAATTTTTGCTAACGAAAAACACCCAAATGACGCCAGTCCATCCACAATCGGACGAAATTGTGAATAATTTAAACTGGACTACATTGAAGGTATCATAGAATCAGCAGGATTAGGACTAGAAACTAATTCCACCTCTGATTGTATACCATAGTCCTGTCCATGGGACAACCGTCTTTAATCTTTAAAAGATTCCTTTTCTTTCGTGATCATTGTGAAGTGTGTTTTTCTTCGACCGTCAGTTACACCAACTCGAATTAGGTAACTATATTACTATCTGTCAGTGATTTTATAGCTTGAAATGACTTTCAGTGATGCGACATGATGTTGCATAATTTATAGCTGCACGAAAAGTTATTATTTGTGGAAATTGAAAAATTATTTTCGCAACGTTACCACTATTATTGCTGTAAAGTAAGTTTTACAAGAATAAAGGAATAATAAACATAATGTATTATCGAGCTTAAAAGAAAAGAAAATTTTTGATAAAATTTATAATAAGCGAGTTTGGATCCAAATTTTAAACTTCTAGAAATAAAAACTATACGACACATGCCGCACGAATTATTGTCAATGTTTCAGTTGATCTGCAATATATTTATGTAAAAAATTTCTATTAAAGGATAGCGGATGCCAATTCCTTTATTTGCGTATTTTCGTTTTCAGTACTTAAAGATGAAAATTTCATCTGTATACTTTATCTTATAACGACATTGGATAGTGTGTTACATTCTGTGTGCAAAGAATTATATCATTTTTGTTGTTGTTTTATTATAATTGAAATGTTAAAATTAAATTTTAGTATTATTTTAATTAAAAACCCGATCAAAATACAGGCTATCGATAATTCATTATTCTTTTCATCAGAGAGGGAAAAAAATATTCGCTTACAATGTTGTCATAAAGCAGATTTCCTTTATTAGAAAGCTGAAAAGGGCACTAACAATTTACCAATAGAAGTATAAGTAGTATTATGTAATAGATTTCCATCATAAAAGCATATAAATTTAGTATTATGTCACGGCTCCTATTTAGATTAGATTTATTCCTATTGTCATTCGTAATTTGCTCTAGAGAACGTTCCGTTGAATTGCTGCAATTCTTCTGAGTGAACTATCATATTAAGTTAAAGTCTATTTATATCTTCATTCATATAATATATAGGAATATGAATGTTGTTATGGATGCAATATTTACTTGATATAGAGTCAGACATTTAATAAAGAAATGACGTCTCAGTAGGTTATTGCAAAATTACAATCTTATGAATGTTTCAAAACATTTTAAGTGTTTAAAAACATTAGTAATTAGTATGTTATTAGTAAGTTATATAATGTTTTTTAACTGTTAAGTATTAATTTATGAGTAAGTTTACGTAATATTTGTTCTAACTTTGAATCAATTGTGTCAAGATGTTCATAAATATCTAAAACGTTTATTTTAAAATGCTTCTGTTTCTATGAAAGGCAATTATGATTGAAACTGAGATTTAAACTTTAAAAGCATTTAAATACCTTTATCTCCACTTGTATTTCAATCCATACGTTGTTATTTGCTTACCTTAAACATTTCCTTGACAAGCAGCATGTATTTCGCAAAATGCTTGAATGTGTATACCGGATTTTTTTAAAAGACAATGTTGTATTATTTAATCACAGTTTTCCAACAATTGAATAATATAAAATTCCTTATTCGTGAATTGTGGTGAGGAAATATTAAAATAAATATACATTGTATTCGTCGGTAAGGGATAAAAACTAGCATAAATTGTAAGAACATATTATGAAAAATAAAATAATCTTTCTTATTATAATTATAAAAATAAAATTATAGTGGCAAAAATAAAAAGTATATAAAAGTGTGTGAAATCGAGAAATAAAATTTATCTCAAAATAAATAATTGCAGTTTATAGTCATATGAAATAATTTAAATGTGAATTTAATAACCCATTTTTCTTTTTGATAATTTTAACATCATTCTTAAATATTCCACGGAGTTAAAAGCAAATTAAGAAATTTAATTCACAAAAAAAAAAAAAAAAAAAAAAAAAAAAGAAAAGAAAGAAAGAAAAATAAGAAAGCTATTTTTAAAGCAATTTTTAAAATTTTTACAAAACATAAAAGCTGCATTTTATAACGTATAACACTTTTAATTTTATTCTCATTTTTTTCTAGTTTTCAATGCGTGTTATTTAATTACATTAACTTTAAAAAATTAAAGAATTAATTTCAAATTATCAAAGTTGGAATTAAACAAGAGGGATTTACATGAAAGGACTTTAAAATATCTATCAATCATGAATGTGTAAAAATACGAATATCTAAAATGTCTGAAAGAAAAATTTAATTTCGTTTAGACTTTTTTTTTAATATGGAAAACAAAATAAATTAAATGCAGTCCGTAAGAGGTGTTTTCTAATATCCCTTTTTGAGAAGATAAGTGATACTGACACATAGTCATTGTTTTCAAAAAGAATAATTAGAAAAATTCTTAAGGACTTTTTCTTTAAAGTAAAAAGAAAAAAAAACTTTAATGATGGCAATAATTGCAGAGCATAAATTTCGCACAAAGAGTAAGTGTTCGCAGAAATTAGCTGCGTAATTTTCATTCAAAAAGTTTTCAGTTCATTAATTCTTCTAAAACTAAGCGTGCAGCTTAAATAGATTTTATTTTTCAATTGGATAATAATTCAATAACAATGGAATTTCTTTAACAATGGAAAATCCTTATTTCGACATTACTGCAGTTAAGCACTCCTGGATATAATTCGTTAGCTATTTTTAGAAAACAAAATTCATTATTAAGTAACAAAGATTAATATAGCATATATTAGGAGTAAATACGTGTTAAAAGTAACAAATAGTTCGAATTAAGGATATTTGATTCATATAAAATATCAGTGTGATTTCTTTCAAAGGTGAGTATGAAATAATAAATCGGTCAAGTGCGAGCATAACTTGCGCTCAAAGGATGCCGAACGTTGAATTTATTAATTACTATTTATTAATTAAAAAACTCGTACTAACCGTAATTTTTTCATAATTTAGTTTCAGTAAATTTGGAAATAGCAGGGGGGCATATATTCCCAGTACTTTCGACGATATCTCTGAAAATATAACACACAAATTTAAAACAAATATAATTTTGAGTGCGATGTTACAAGATCTTTTGAACGATACACTACACTATTTTTTTTCAAGTAACTTAATTAATATATCGGCTAATAACCTTCATTTTTTACGAAAATCATTATCAAATATCCTTGGATGATTCTGCGTCGATAGATAACTCGAGCGCCCGTCAACTTCCCCCGCTGACCGCCCGAAAAGTAAAGATTATGTGTAGCTGAAAAATGCTTTTTTCTCGAAAACTATGTTACCTAGGAAAATCTCTATAGTTTTCCTGCACGGTTTAAATAAGATTCTACTACTCCTAATTTTTTTCACATTTTTAGTTTCAGTAGATTTGTAAATAGAGGGGGGAACTTATTTCTGTGGTGCATTTTCGACGATATCGCTGAAAATATAATACCTAAAATTAAAACAAAACATTTTTGAGTTCGATATTACGAGATCTCTCACACGGTACAACACATGATGTACAAAAACAATTTTTTTTTCAAGTGACTTAATTAGTCCCTTACATTTTCCCTAAACATATTTGTGAATGGCTAATAATATGAAAATATGTGCGTAAAAAGGCCTTTTAGCTTTCCCAAGTTTGAAGTTTCCGCGTCCAATAGTTTAAGAGAAAAAGCTCTGACAGACGAAATGTGGCAGACACAGGAGTGATATTATAATGTTTCCGTTTTTACTTTTTTAGTACGGAATCCTAAAATTGGGAAGTTCTAATGATTTTGAGTAGAGAATTTAGTTTTTTTTAGACTCTATTATTATTAAAAGAAATAAAACACCATTAATGGCTAACGTGGTACGTGATATGCCCTACACCTTTATTAGGGAATAAATGAAACTAGAACATGGTCGTTCTTAACACAAAGATGATTACATGAATTATTAACGACTCGTTTTTAGAAGGAAATAAATCTAATAGTGACATTAATAATAGGAATTGCAGACATTATAAACAGTTTTAATAGAGAATTTAATTTCTTCTAGATTTTATTTTCTTAAAAGAAATAAAATGCACTTAATGAAGAACTTGGGATGTGACATGCATTTTTCCATTTTTATGTAATAAATGAAACTGCCACATGAACATTTATTTCACAAAGATGATTATATAAATTCTTAACACCTCATTTGTAAAACTAATGAAATCTAATGATGACATTAATAATAGAACATTAATTTCACACAAAGAAAAGTTGTGGCAGAAATTAGCTGTGTAATTTTTCTTCAAGAAGATTCCATTTCATTAATTCTGAATTCAAACTAAGATTGTAGTTTAAATGGAGTTTAATTTTTCCCCTAATGGCTAATAGTTTTTTAGATATTTTAACAATGGTAAAGCATTAAAGTGACTTTTCTGGTATTAGGAACTTTTACATATTTCTCATTAGCTGTTTTGTAAAACATTAGATATGTGAGAGAAAAAAAATGTGTGAAAATCAATATGCAAAATATCAAATATTTTTGTGAAAAATCTGAAATATTTTTTATTCTACGAAAATATAATATAACCTACAACGAAAATATACAATAAGTGTATCCGAGTTACCAATGGTTTCAAAAGCCTTCTTTATCATTAGAGACCTCAGGAAGCTGTATGCGTTCGTGTTTTTAAGATTGAAAAAAAAAAAAAAAAAACGATAATTTTTCTTTATTAACCCTTTTTATCCTGACGGTACTTACAAGTACCACTTTAATAAAACACGTATATATTCGTAATATGACCGTTTTTCCTAATGGTATTCACAATGGCACAAAGAGTGTATTTCTGACAGCGGGCAGGAGATGGCAAATTCAAGCACATATCCTCTTTCTTTGCATTGTAGGGATTTTACATTTGCCATGCTGCATTCGAAATCCATTTTGCAATAGAATTGACATGCATGTTGTTCTTCATTTGAGTAATTTTTGTGGTTTATTACCGGTTAATTAGTACTACTATTTTCTATTGTTTTCTATACTCTACAGGTGAACATTTCCTATATTTTATTTGAAGTTTACTATTTGAAATTTACTATTTTATTTTATATCATAGGGTAAAATATTTATGGTGGTTACAGTTGCATATAATTAACCACTAAAACACTATAAAAATTATTTTCCTCTTTCCTATGTTTATTCTGCACCAAAACTTATCCAATGATGCAAAAATACAATTAAAAAGTAGCTGGAAAATTAATCCAGGATATAAAGGGTTAAAGAAACACTAAGAACATAGATAAATAACAAATTAAAACAGAATTACTTTGGTTCAGGAACATTTGTATTCCTGTTGATTTTACAGATTTCCTCTGTAAAGCATGCATCATCTCAACAATAGTTCCAGTTAAAAGAAAGAATACCAAAGATAAAAATGCACAAAAAAAAAACCCCAGCAGACAGCTGTTTTGTATCCACAAGCAACATTCTTCTTCAGTGCGACAAAGTGCAAAGCATGGCGTGCTAGAAAAAGCAAGACTGGGCAAAACGACAGGGGGACTGTGGCTTATATACCCGATGCTGGCAGAGAACGGACAAATAGCAACCAGTGAGAAGAAAGAAGGATGAAAAAACGGAGTGAACAAGTCGAGACATCTACCAGAGAACAAAAGAAACAAAAAAAGGAGGGAAATTAAATTAATGCTTTTCAAATATTTTGAAAATCAAGAGTACTAAATAAGTCATTGACTTGCACAGACAACTTATTTATTTCTCATTAGCTGGTTTGTAAAATTGTGTGAAAATCAATATGCACTGCCCTGCTAAAAAATCTCAAATATTTCTTATTCTACGAAAATATGATCTAAGCTACGACAAAAATATACAATAACTTTATCCGCAAACTTAACAAAATGCTTTGCTCTTTGTTGCACTGAAGAAAAAAACCTCGCTTGTGGATTCGAAACAGCTGTTTGTTGCTGTTTTGTCTATTATTTGTGCATTTTTAACGTTGGTATTCTTCCTTTTAATATTCTTGCACAAATGTTTTATTTATTTGCTATTTTTAAATAGTTCCAGTATAAATATTTTAAAATATATATTTCTTAAATATATATTTCTTATTCTCCGGTAAATTATACGTTATGTATTATAATTAAAATATGCCTGCGAAAAACGCTTTATACATTTTATGAAAAAGTAAAATATATGTAAACTTTATGATACATTTTGGAATCAATAGTCGAACATAAGTTATTTTTACTACAGTACATTGAGGACAATGAGATCGCTATAATAACCCTAAAGATGAAAATTTAAATTACTTTATTTCTCTGATTTCTGACTATAAACTTTTATTAAGATTTCATATTTTAATTTATTTATACAAACAGGCTTTAAGGATGGACGATTTTAAAGGTCTCTGGACGATTTTAAAGGTTTTAACGACTCAATGAATTTTTTATTGACATGGCTCCTAACTAACATTTTTATGTTTAAATTTTATTTTACTTATTAGAAACATTATTACATTTTAATGATCCTTTAAAAAGTTAATTAAAGTTCGTATATATCTCAAATTACATTTATGATTTTTACTATTAAGTATGAACAGATTTTATATAATGCCTTAAATGATACATTAAAGAGAAGTATGAATCCATGAATATGGAGCAGGCTTCACACTTTATAACCAGAAAACTTCATTTAAGATAATTTTATTCATGAGATTTATTTTAAAATGAGTTTTAATATAAGATTTATTGTTATGACTTTTAAAGTTATTTATTTTCAACTATAATTATATTTTAAGGTTCCGTACATAAAAAGTAAAAACGGAACCATTATAAGATAACTCCTGTGTCTGTCTATCGGTCTGTCAGAGCCTTTTTTCTCGTAAACATTGGGGCGTGGAATGTCCAAACTTGAGAAAGTTATAAAGCCTTTTTACTCACATATTTTCAAAATTAGTAGCCATTCAGAAATATGTTTAGGAAAAATTTAGGGGGCTAATTAAGTTACTTGAAAAAAAAAGCTGTTGATTTTGTATATCGTGTGGGGTATCATGTGAACGATCTCGTAATACCGAACTCAAAAATATATTTGTTTTAATTGAAGGTATTATATTTTCAGAGATATTGTCGAAGATGATCTGTAAAACTATATTCCCCTTCCTCTATTTACGAATCTACTGAAACTAAAATTATAAAAAAATTAGAGTAGTAGAAGTTTATTTAAACCTTGCAGGAAAACAACAGAGAGTTTTCTAGATAACGTACTTTTTGAGAAAAATGCATTTTTCTGCTACACACAAACTTTACTTTTCGGGCGGTCAGCGGGGGAGTAAGCGGGCGCTAGAGGTATCTGTGGACGCAGAATCTATCGATTTTTTTCTGCCAGTAATTATGTTTTCTATGTATTTTAAAGGAGCATTACGAAAACCAATAACGAAACATTTCCTTTTTTGTATGGGATTTCCATATATTTGGAAAGTTAAAAGTTTTCTAATTAATAAATAATTTACTAAAAATGTTTTTTAAAACACAAACTTAAAGGAAAATATATTATTAAACTCTATTTAAAAAGGGAAAGATCTTACCTTGTTAGAAAAAAACGGATAATTCCATTTCACAGGGTGATATGTATTACTGTGCACAAAAGACTGGTAAGTTTATTGAACATTCAGATTATTAATTTTATTCCAGAAACAACATATTTTGTTTAACACCTACAACATGACTTACTGATAAAGCATATATATAAGTTTAGTTTAAAAAATCGTGTAAAAGTTTGAATGATTCTTGATAGATAACATATATTTTGATGGAATGCAAGTGCTGCGGTTTTCCAAAATGCACTAGAAATCCGTACAGCTTTTGTTTAGAAGATCGTCTTCAAATGCATCATGTATATTAAATTGCACAACAGTATATAAAACCTTTCTATTCTTTTTTATGCATGTACATTTTAGTATTTTCTAATGGTTTTTGGAATCATAATGCATAGTACTATTTGTCAAATTTTGTTTAATGTATTTATTATCTTTTTTTATGTATACGCTTTAATTCTATTCACTTAATATGCACTTCAATTTCAATTGATGTATGCAACTCTGATGAGCAAATTACACAAATTCATGTCAATAGTATATGGGTAAATGCCATATTGACAATTCAGATTTAATAATTCAAAATCTATTTACTTGGAAACACATTAAGTTACCAGTTTCAAACAAATCAGGCATGAAACCCAACTTAAGCAGCAGATTCTAAATTTCACTAATGTTAATATTATATATTTTATCATAAGTTAGTCACAAAAGCACACTTTTAAAGAATGTTTCTATCGTTCGATCATTTATTTTGAGATGCTTTCACAATCTTCTAAATTATCTAGACGTGAAATTCGCATAGTGAATTGTGAAGGATATATTATTAAACAATGTGATCAGTTACTCAATTTTCATAGATATTTTATCATATAATAATAAGCATAATAGACTTTAAGACTTGAAGTGTTTTCAATTTTCTCGGTCGTTTTTATAATGAGCTTAAATGCAGATATACTTATCTTAAAATGGAATATGTTGAAAACTTTACAATAATATTAAATGCATAGTATAATGCACGTTACGTTTTATTTTAATTTCAATGGAGCTGTTTGTTCTTGTTATACATTTACTTCAAAATGAGCAAAAACAATTTTTTTTTATAGTAAGAAATAATATCTAATAAACGAATAGGCTTGCATACAAATCTTAATATAAAAGTTAAACTATTTATTATAGTAAAGTTTCTATGTCTTTGTAAAAAATATATGTATTGATAAAGTGCTATAATACAAAGGCACCAAATGAAACTTTACAACTTAAAAAAAAAGCATTTTATTCACTTTTATGTATGCATTTATTTTAGAAATTTCAACAATATAAAACTTTTACAGTGAATTAATTTAGTTTTTTACAAAATAACATTCGTTTAAAAAATATGTTTATGAGTCTCATTGACAAATTCATTAGTATAACTCTTTTCAGTATAAAATAAATCTTTAGCTGTTTTCTTTGTGAAAACCATCAATTTAGATTTTTCTTCTAAATTATTTTTAATGTATTAACTTTTTTAAATATAAAAATAAAAATAGCATAAACATATATATGTTTGGAATTATATGTAAGAAAAATCTTCTTTGAAAATAATATTTATAAATAGTATTCCTTTCAAAGAGATACTACTGTACATTATTTACATATTAAAAATTCATTGTATTAGAAAAATTCGTCTGTCTATTTACTATCTACGTTTTTATTCAAATATTAATAAAAAGTATTTTTTTACATACACCGGTATATACATACACAGAGAAAATATTTAATTATATATACCTACATACATTTCCTTCTTATTATTTTATGTAATATAATACTTTACTTACATTTTATTTTGTAAAATACTCGCAGCCGTAGGAATTTTGTCACAGGTTTCAAATAATAGATGGTATGACGTTTTATATATTGTGCTTTGACCTTATACAATTATTTTCAAGAATTACTTTTTAACTTCGAGAAATTTTCATATGTTAACTATGACCATATATACATACATATCTACCTATTTATATAAGTTTCCATGTATATAAGTATCCATCAATTTCTCTTCCCCCTCCCCCCCTCTCTCTGTATATGTCTAGAAGATCTGAAAAAAAGTCCTAATCCTGCATTTATTTTCATCTTAATTGCCATTTTATGTAATCCTAGATTACAACCAATAATCATCAGAAGCAAACATTAGTTTTCTACATCTCGAGAGTTTTTTTATTTTCTTCAATTGCATTACACTTCAAGCATAATGAAAACGTAGAATTAAATTTACGATAAATATAATTTTTTAGTGGTTTATCGTTTGAATTCAAGTAAATTGTTTCAGCATTTAAAACAAATTTAATTCTTATAAATTCCGAGATATGATTTCGTAAAATAGATTGTGTTGATAATTTTCTGTGTTCCTTTCATCAATATATTTCACATACTAAACACTTTTTTTTATTAAACTTTTATCTTGACATTGATAATTTTTAACCTTTGAAATTCTATTGATTTTACAACAAATGCTAAACACTATACCGTGTCCAAAGTATACATAACATACAATGTTTGTTTAAGAAACCAGGATCATAATACATTTGTTTAGTTAAAAGTACAGGTGTATCAAGTACCAGGAATTTCATTCATAACATAAACAATAATGGAGATATTTTAATAGAATTTTGCAAGAGACGTACCTTTCTATTTGTTAAATGTGACGATATAATGAAGTTAGTCGAAATGGGCACCATCTACATCAAATTGCTCTGAATTAGACGTTCCATATTTCCTATTGTATTTAATATTACGTATAGTATATCTATATGTATGCCTAGTATCGTATGTATATCTCAGCATAAGAGTATGTCTCGCTTTTAAAAATGCTGTGTACATCCAGCACCTTCCGTAATGCCATTTGATTTCACGCAAAACAAAGTAATTCTGATGAAAAAATAGTTAAAATATATTTCTTTTGATTAAAATTAGGGATAACGGCTGTGTTCAGTTTAAAGGGGGACTTGCATTTTTGCCTGAATAAATGGTTTGTTGTATTATTCCCCACCACACTTTAATGTTTGTCTGTAGCCTTTTGACTGACCCTGTATACTGATATACGTAGAAAATTAATGCATATATTTTAAAGAACATTTTGTTGTCTTGGAATTACACAATACTATCTAACAAAACAGCTAAAATTTCATAATAACATCTACTGAATCGCATTGTTACTACATCGTTCGAATTATTGCTTCGAATTTAAGTTAACATACAACGGATTCTAGTAAATATTTTAAGGGTTGAGAAATTTTATGTTTTAAAAATAATGTTGCTTAAGGAAATATAAGACCTTCATCCTTTTTTTTCAACATATTAATTGTCTAAAAAATTAGAACTAGACATTCTAAGTCCACGACATGTAGTAATTTTGAAATCTTTATTTCTAATTCTATTTAACAATTATTTTTAATAATATGTAATTCATTTTATAATAAACTAGCCGGATGTGCCAATCCGAAAACTTTCTTCTATCCCATACCCATTAATACTTCAAAATTCGCTATAACATCGCCAATAAAACAAATATTTTTCGTCATTCTGTTGTATGTCAACTGTTTGCGAATTGTCGGGTGACCTGTAAAGCACCTTTCGTGGCACGATCAGCCGATGTACAACACGACTTCTGGCATATATCGATTTGAAAAGATCCTCCCTATCACTTGGTTTTAAGATTGTAGCTAATTTTACTGGAAAACACTAAACTGAAATGCGTGGAACCAGATTACAGAGGATTCATTAACAGTTTTCGTCAGTATTGAATTTGATTCAGACTTTCGCCAAAATGATTCAGACTTTCATCTATAGCCAAGTTGGCTTCATATATGGCAACTTATTTTATCTCCATATTTGGCGATATTCTTTGCGAGAATTTGTCGCTAGCGAATATGAATATATAGTGTTACGCATATAAGAAATGGAACGATATTTACAACAAAGAAAAAAAACTGAAAACATGTTCACTAGAACTTTATAAAATAAACACTTTTACGGAGGAATACTGCTGTCATGTTTCAAAATGTCAGCTATCCTAAAATTTCAAACAAGATAGAGGCAAAACAATAATTGTCCCGGGATCCTTGGATCAAAGCCAAATATTTAAAGAAAAAAAACTTTAGGATTTCTTATTTTTTGTACAACTTATTAAATTTGAAATATCTAAGTGGCTATCAGCTATCACAGCGTTCCCTTCAAGTCGAATATCCCTAAATTCTACTGGTACCTGCAGGCCACAGTAAAAAATATATACATAAAATTTGGTTAAATTGTATGTATAACTTCGTACAATTTTCGATAATTCAATAATAAAAATGGAACAAAAATCGCTATCACAGCGCTCATTTCTATCGAAATATTCCGAAATTCAAGAAGATCTGTTGGCCATAGCCAAAAACCTATAAATTAAATTTAGTTCAATTCTATGCATAACTTCATACACTTTTCTATGATACAAAGATGACACACACACAGACGCACGGATACACGGACATACATATATTTTGGAAAACACATTTTTGGGGATCTCTGACCCCTGAAACCTGTAAACCCGTCGAAAATAAGTTCGTTTACAATACTTTCTTCTATTATAAATATAGGAAAGTAAAGTAATTTCATCATAAATTAAACATGGCCCTATGAAAAATATTCTCCCTGGTGGTGAGTATTTGAACTTTTTTGTGGGATATAAATTCTCATGACCTCCTTTAAACTATTACCAAATGATAGCAGTTGGTCCAGTAATTTTCCTTTTATGATCATTTCAAAGTGGAACTTTAATTATAACCACCTGTATGTTTTGTATCATACAAATACAGTTTTAACTATGAAATTATTAATGTTTAAATATTTAATAAAAAAGTACACAATATATCTTTCTGTAGACCAGAAAGTTTCGCTGTTATTTAAAATTATTTACAGTTATTTAAATGAGTAATCTACTATTTTTCACAGAGTAATAAATTAAAATACGTGATATATATGTATAATATATCAGTTTAATTTTGTTTAATTATCCAAACGTATAAAAAATTTCTTGCTTATTAAAAATATGCTTTTATATTGATTTTTTTATAATTTGATATATATGATTTTTTAAAACTCAGAATTTTTATTTTGTAATTAGAATAACTGTCTACGTAATAATTATTTTTAGCAAATAAAATTCTATTTTGCAGTTGATTATTATTGTATAATACAGTTTAATTATATAAAAACAATTTAAACTATGAAATTTTGTAGGTTTATATATTTAATGAAATATAAATTCAAAATAAATAAATAAATAATGAAACAAAAAATAGGCAATTGGTACTTTTCGATCACAAATTTTGCTTGTTTTAAAATTTAGTTAATTTTATTTACATAAATAAACCATTATTTTTCACAGTGAAATATAAAATGCGTTACATACACACGCTGCTTTAATTATTTGTTAATTTTTAGTTTTTCTGATAGTATTAAAATTATTTTAATTATAACACTATTTAAAAATATATCGTATTTTAAAAAACAAATTATATAATTTTTAACTTCTTAAATCTTAGATTCGTGTACGTATAATTAGAATATTTGTCCATGTACTTAAAAATAAGTTCTAAAAAGATATTGAATTGTTAAAAATGGTTATTACGTAGGCAGTAAAAACAAAACCAAGAATCCGAGATTAAAAAAATAATAATAATTAAAAATTTAAAAGTATATTTCTAAGAAATCATGAAATATTTAAAATATTTGTATAGTAAATTAAAATTTAAATAATATATTATAGATTTATATCACGAAATTTAATTATTTTCTCTGTGTAAAATAGTAGATTATTGATTTAAATAACTGTAAATAATTTTAAATGACAGAAAACAATTCTTCTCTTTACAAATATAAATTACTTATTTTTTCTTTTACTTTTCATTATTCATTTTAACATGCAAAATTTCATAGTTAAAACTATACATACATGCTATAAAATATGTATTTAATTTATATTTTCCGCAAATGTTGATGATTTCAATGATTCTTTGAATTTCAATGATTCTACATTTTTTTTATCAATTGTAGTTCGAAAGTAATTGATAAAAATTTTCGTTGCGAAAAATAAGTCTAGATGTGATTGAAACCGAAACAGAAAATTTTGAACCCAGTGCGCTGTCTGCAAAACCGAGAAGGCGCATGACAAATGTAGATATTTATCCCATTATAGACTGACGTAAACTTTGAGACCTTTATTCTTAAGACCCCCCTGGATATTGCGACGTATGGCTTTCATAAATTTATATACTAAGTATACTCTATCAATACACAAAGGTTCACCGATTCCTGTGATCCTGACCTTGGAACCTTTCCTTATTAGTTAAAATTGTGAAATACAATTTTGTGTGCTTTTCAGAAGAAAATTTAAATATATATTTATTTCCTATAAGATTAAAATAGTCATTTGGTTTACCACACTGGCGGCGTAAAAAGTCGCATGATTTGAGTTTTTCTAGGGAGACGTTCATCTATATAATTGCGATAAACTATTTCTGTACTTTTATTGATATACACTACTGCTTTTAGTGATATATACACATATTTATATAATAACTATACCCTTTCGATACACAAAGGTTCACCGATTCCTGTGACCCCAACCTTGGAACCTCTCCTTGTTAGTTAAAGTTTTAAAATAGCAAGTATGCGTACAGAATATTCCTAATATCATATCGGAAATTTTGGCTTCAACTAGCAACAAATTATAAAGTATCCAATATTATCCCACTTTCGCCTCCTGTATGAATTAGATAATTTTTATTTGAGAATCGAAGTTTCTAAAAAAGAGATTTTACGCTCTGTAATGCAATCGTATAAAATAACTTTTGTTTGCTTGATAAAAGTTTCATTTTCAATTTTTAATTGTGATTGAGATTTTCTTTTTGCTTATTCTGCTAAATGTTCAAATAGTAAAACCTATATATGTGGAAATTATCTATAACTGAATCTTGCTTTAAACGAAAATTTTCAGGGTCTAGTCGAATGCAAATTTAATAGAAGGTGTAAATGCCTAGAATGAAACCTGTCTAAGAAAAAATATTATTTCAATTGCATATGATTACACAGTAGAAGGTTTTATTCTATTATATATTTATCTCATATGCTCTTGGATGTTATGATATAATGATGAATAATATTTTACTCATTTTATAAGCGCACAACAATTTCTAAAAACGGATTTCTCCTATAATGGAAGCTTTACCTTTTTGTATCACCACGTTGCGTAACTGGAACATACCCAAAAGCTAATGTTACTTATACAGTGGCCTTTAAAACATGATTTTATTTATTCCTGCTAACATTCAACACAGCAGTTAATATAAATTGTTCATAGAATTCTCAACAAATGACGATACTCAGTTAAGTTTTCATGTCAAAGTTTTATTTATTATTTGAGCAGTTTCGTATATTTATTGCTAAATTGACCTTCATAAATTTTGTCAAATTAAAAAGGCTGGGTACGTCCAAAAATAGACTTTTTTACAAATGTGAATTCGTATACCTTATAAATTTGTATTAGAAAATTGACAATATTTATGAGAAGTATGTAATTTTCTGATTAATGCAGATGTGAAAAAAACAAGCTTTAGTCAATATTTTATTTTTACGTTCTAATTTTTTTTATTATTTTTAACATGCTTAAAATGATGTATTCTAACATCTGAGTAAATATTTTTGAAATCCGACTTATTGAGGCCCAAAGGGCTAAAACCACAAACTTAAAGATTTCAAAGAAAAAAAAATGCTGAACTCCGTCGAAAAGAAAAACCTTCAGCCATACCTGCTAAAATGGAAAGTCTGAAACTAATTTTTTTTTTTTTTCACGGGACCTTATAATTCGATTTCTGCAGGTCATACTGTACATCTTTCAGTAGTTTTTTTTTGCTGAATTTATAGATAAACTATTGCTAATAATTTAAAAGATGTCACTGAAAGTATTGAGATTATATACTACATCCGAATTTGTGTTTTAACTTTTTCTAGCAATTTTAGTACTACTGTCAAAGTAAAGCAATAACTATTATCTACTTTTAAAATGATAATGAAATATAAATTTCAAATATTTGTACTTGTTTATTATTATTTGATTTCATTTGTAATGTAAATTTTTAACGTACATGTATACTTAAAAGCTCGGGAAATACATTTTTACAATTTTGTAAAATAAAAATACAGAAACTTTTCTTTCTATTTGAAAAGTCAGTTTATATTAACTATAAGTTTACAAAAATTACCACTGTATTTTTTAAAATAAAAATCTAATTAAAGTGTTAATGAAACAAAAACAAAAATTAAAACAAATTTTGTTTTATAAAACATTCAATATTCTGGTATAACATACTGTTTGAAAAGCTTAAAATCTATTATATGGTGTGGTTTTGTAATTAATACAAGATAGAAAGACATTCTTAATAATGTGAACAAAATATTCATTCAATTTTAAAAGCATGATATCTGCAATAATAAAAAAAAAATATTTATATTTATACTAGCTATCCGGGCGGCGCTGCCCGGGCCCGAGATAATAACAATCTCAGTGCAAGGCGTTAAACCCTCCCTCCCCATACCCTCAAATATAACGGATAATTTGTTCAAGAAAACCACCTTCACCTACATTAACGCGATCATTAAAAAAATAATTACATTTTTCTGATAATTAGAACATAACGAAGATGTTACGCTAAAATAGCCGGCAGATGACAACACTTCCCATCCTCAATTTCAGATCTATATCTTAATTACTTATCTAAATTTTGTTCATTAGTAAAAATTGGCAATTATTTCCTTTCATTTTCGCAAACTAAATGAAGGGATCGGCCAGAGAAACAGATCTCTTTGTATTTCAGATTTTAATGAAAGCAGATACGTGTCTGAAACTTTCTCGGATTTTTAGGTAGCTTTCAATACAAAAAAGTCCTTCCGGCCTGTACCGGGAGGAAAAGGTAGCTTTCCTATATTTTCGTTTTACAATTTTAGCTAATGTTACACGAAAACAGCAAGTTAAAATGCAAAAAAACGTTTACAAAAGATTCGTTAATACTGAATTTGAATAAGAAATTCGCCAAATTATTGAGCAATAGCCAAATTGGCTTCATTTATGAAAACTTATTTTGGTCGCCAAATTTGGCGATATTTCGCCAAATGTCGCCAATTTTGTCACCAATGTCGACAATTTTGGCGCTAACGGATATGAATATATAGTTTTATGTGTATGATTGGGAAATTTATTACAACAATGAAAGAAAATAATTTGCGAGTAATCGCGTTAATGTGCTGTTTTGTTTCAAAATGTCAGCCACCCTAGAATTTCAAACTGCTCTATCTCAGCCATTTTTAAGATAGACTTAAACCAAAAAATGCTCTGGAATCCTTGTATCAAGGCCTAAAACGTAATTAAAAAATAAATTTTAATTTTTAATTTTTTTGTATATTTATTTTAGTTTTAAATTTTTAAATGGCCGCCATCTTGAAACAAAATGGCGGACCAAGCTGGCCAATGAACTCGGTCGAGACATTGGTTAGCTTAATACACACAATTAGTTTCATCAAAATTGATTTATAAATACGAGCGTTATCGTATGACATAGGTCAGATATATATATATATATATATATATATATATATATATATATATATATATATAATCAACATTTGAACGGAGGGTGGTTTTGGGGTCTGGGAGTCATGATCGGTGAAAATATATCGAAATTTTCCGGAACTGCTTTCCTCCGAACGGCTGCAATAGGTAGCTTTATACTTTTAGGTAGCTTTCAATACAAAAAAGTCCTTCCGGTCTGTACCGGGAGGAAACGGTAGCTTTCCTATATCTTCGTTTTAAAGTTTTAGCTAATGTTACTTGAAAACAGCAAGCAAAAATGTAAAGAAACCGTTTACAAAAGATTCATTAATACTGAATTTGAATAAGAAATTCGCCAAATTATTGAGCTATAGCCAAATTGGCTTCATTTATAAAAACCTATTTCGGTCGCCAAATTTGGCGATATTTCGCCAAATGTCGCCAAGTTCGGCGATAATTTGGCGCTAACGGATATGAATATATAGTTTTATGCGTATGATTGTGAAAATGATTACAACAATGAAAGATAATAATTAGCGAGAAGTCGCGTTCACTAAAACTTATAAATTAATCGTTGGAATTTTGTAATGTGCTATCTTGTTTCAAAATGTCTGCCACCCTAGAATTTCAAACTGCTGTATCTCAGCCGTTTTTTAAGATAGAAGTAAAACAAAAAATTCTCCGGAATCCTTGTATCAAGGCCTAACACGTAAGTATAAAATAAATTTGAATTTTTTAATTTTGTACATTTATTTTAGTTTTAAATTTTTAAATGGCCGCCATCTTGATACAAGATGGCGGACAAAGCTGGCCAACGAACTCGGTCGAGACATTAGTGACCTTAATACACACAATTAGTTTCATCAAAATCGATTTATAAATACGGGCGTTATCGTATGACATAGGTCAGATATATAAAAAAAATAATAATTAATTAATTAATTATAACAGGACGGCTGGGTGGGTAGATGTTGGATTGAGGAGGTGTGTGGCGGAGTTGTATGGAAAAAACGCATGGTTAATTTATTTTACAAAAGAAAAAAAAAAGAGAGAGGGCATTTTGATTTACACATAAGCTTACTAATACAATTTTTGTAATGGACTTTGATGTAGTACTTTTATATGTGAATTACCGTAGTTATATTTAAATCTTCATTAATTAATTTAAATGTATTATTCACTACTATTAAGAATGTTTATTGATTTATTGTATTTACTTTTATGCCCATGGGGGACAATATCATATTCTAATATAATGTAATACTTTATTAATCACTAATATAATATATATTAATTCAATTTAATTTTCTTCCCTAACAGCTTATATCATGTGAATTTAAATTTTAACTTTGTATGCAAAAACATAATTTGTTACTATTAATTTCAATATTTAATTAATATTATTTTTAAATCCATTGTATCTTAATTCACATAATTTTGTATTTTAATTTGCCCACGGTGGGCAGTGTCATATTCTAATATAATGTAATACTTTATTAAATGCGAAAATCATATGTATTAATTTAAATTAATGTTATTCTCTAACCTATTGTATCATTTGTTTAATATTAAATTTATCTCCATAGCATCTTTATTCACTTATGGTTTTTTAATTAATCATTACTACATCCAATTTTACTTTAATGTAATTGTATTTATTATTCATTTTATATTTAATTTCATATATATTTATTATTAAATATTATTTATTTTATTTTTATTTCATTTATATTTATTAACTAATTACGACCACTTAAGATAGAATGAATTCATTTTTAATATTGATTTTTCCATTGTATATTCACTACATATTCTGCTCATAGATGGCAGCATCATGGCTTGATTGCTTTAAAATATTCAATATTTCCATGTATTTCATTTTCAAAATCATAGATGGCAGCACCATGGTTTGTGATGCTTTAAATTCCATATATCCAAGTAATTCATTTTCTAAATTGGCAACAGGGTTTCTAATCTTCTGAAACTGTTTTGGCAACATTTAGTAAATTATTTTTTTGCAATTCATTGCCTTTATTTGTCTTCATGTATCTGTAAGTGTTGGGAGCAGTTATTCATCTTCATCGTGTAGATTATGGCATTTGGTGATCTATTATCCAGTT
This sequence comes from Maratus michaelseni, assembly GCA_963931845.1. Taxonomy (NCBI): domain Eukaryota; kingdom Metazoa; phylum Arthropoda; class Arachnida; order Araneae; family Salticidae; genus Maratus; species Maratus michaelseni. Next base: position 103,111,561 of record OZ007593.1, on the reverse strand, counting down.
CTTCTCTTATAATCCTGGGTAAGGTTTCTCTCATTTTAAGTATTGTATTTGTTTTCTGAATTTTAAGTCTTTTTTTAACTAGATGGTTATGGTCATAGAGTGGTCGTCCCAAATTCATATTCTTTAGCAATTTTAATGCTAATATGAAGATGAAACCACTCATTTTATTTGTGGAATTTATGCATTTGGGACTTGATAATTCTGTATAAATTCCACAAATTTCATTCATTCTATTTCATTCAATTTTTAATTTAATTTCTACTTCTTTTATATTAGTATTTAATATCTATTTTCATTGTGCTGGGGTTACAATTTCGTTGTCAATAAATTATTACTTCCTAAATCATAATTTCATGTTTCAGTTGGTGTTATGGTAATGTTACATTAATGGTTATATATATATATATATATATATATATATATACATATAAATCAACATTTGAACGGAGGATGGTTTTCGGGTCTGGAGGTCATGATCGGTGAAAATATACCAAAATTTTCCGGAATTGCTTTCCTTCGAACGGCTGCAATAGGTAGCTTTATACTTTTAGGTAACTTTCAATACAAAAAAGTATAAAGCTACCTATTGCAGCCGTTCGGAGGAAAGCAATTCCGGAAAATTTTGATATTAAAATTCTGAGGGTCAGGTGCACCAAGAGAGGGTTTGGACTATCTAAATCTAAATTTACAGACTTCTAGGTGCGCTAAATTTTCCTAGCCATCGCCAACAGACACACACACAGAGACACATACACACGCAGAGCGAAACTTTATTTTATTAGCATAGATTATTAACAACAACAACAAAAATAATAATTGAATAGTTTTGATTCCTAAATCATTAATTTAATTTTTCAGTGACACCAAAATATTTACAGTCTGTGCTAAAATTGTTTATTAATTGAGATTTGCATTGCTATTTGATGTAGCGTGTTCTCTTTCTCAGTAACTCGCACTATAATCCTTGTATTAAAAATTAACACATTGAAAAAATGATAGAAAGTTTGCACAAATTCATAGAAATGTTGGCTTAGTACGGAATTATTTTATAATAGAAAGCATCATTAATGAATTCTGTTTTAAAGATAATAGTCATACCAAATTCGACTCATTAGAGATACATATTTTACCGGGATACACATTCAACATTACTGTTATAATTATTTTTCATATTTTAAATGCATTTTCATTTATGTTTAATTAATTAAGGAAAAATTAGAATCCACTAAATAAAGAAAAAATATCTTTTACATTTTATGATCGAAAAATATATTTATACTTTAAAGCATTTCTTTTAAATTGCTGGAAAGTTTTAAAATTTAAAGCAAAATAAGTATATAACAGATGTATTTCAGAATAAATAGAACATCAAGATTGTTTGAAAGAGGAAAATCTTCTTTATTTATCAAGAAACGTCAAGAAGGTATGGTAGAAAATATCATCAGATGGGAAGTCGTTCTTTAAAGTGAGCTCATTGAAAGAAGAAAGAGGGAAAAATTCTGAGATCCAGTGATTAATGAGTTTTCACTTGAAGAATATGCTTTTGACTCTGAGATATATCACTATGACTGTAATAAGGATGCCTAAATCTCATCTATGTCATAGGCCTCTTTACATTGTCATTTTAGTCGCATTTAATTACATATATTAAAAGAGCCATTAATTTAGAAAATACATTTCGCAAAGACTCAAAATATAGGTATTTTTTTTCTTTTAAATGCTAAAAGGCGTAAATTAACAGCATAATACAAATTAAAACTAGTCGTTGGGGGCCACCGTTATACTTACCCATCATGGATATGCATAATATAAAATATGAAAATAGAACATGTGTAAACTCTTTATAAAATGCATTGCGATTCGAATAAAATCGTGGCTGGATGACGTCATAAACTTTAAATACTGTATTACTAAATTGCGTAAAAGAAAAATCCTCATAACTCAAAAATTGATAATCATATTAACTAACGGTTTACTCCGTCGGATTAAGCGCCTCATTTCAAATTAAAATATATCATTTAATTGAAATTTGAATGAAACACAGGGTCATGAAAAATCGAAAAATGTGGAAAATAGGATTACAAATATATCGGCAACTAATTATCCGATCGACTTCATTCTTTATGCAAAATTGATGTTTTTTTTATTGTCTTTTATATTCACTCCTTAAAATAAACGATTTCGAAATTTTTTTCTATACCTTTTATCAGAACGATTACTTTGAGAGTCCGAAAAAAAATAGTTCCGTATAATCGAGGTTACTGAAATTAATAACCTTTTTCCCCTTTTTACATACTAAGTACATATCAAATTTCAAGTCTCTATGTCAATTTGTTCTGGGGATAGAGCGGTTACAGACACAGGCACAGAGGCACACAGACATACAGACACACAGACACACACACACAGACGGACGGCAATTTTTTTCCTAAAAATATGTTTTTCCGAATCTCCAGTGTCTAAAACGTGTAAATCCGTCAATTTTTTTGTCGATTTTCAAAACGATTACAAGATGTACCCTATACTACGTATGATGGGTAAGTTCGTTTCATTTTCAAAAACAAATCAGAACATTCCACAATAGCACGGGCTTTGAAGTTATTATTTAAAATGCAATCATTTAATTTTCATGTACTTTTTTAAAAATTACGTACGTTATCTTTTATTTTTACTTGGTTGTTAATTTTCATAGCTGTAACCATGGAGTAATTCGAGACAGACAGAGTGAGTCGAAACATGTCAAACAACCTAATATTGTTGTTATTTTAGTTTGTATTAAGTTGTTAATTTACACCTTTTAGCATTTAAAAGAAATATATTGCTACAAGGTGTTATAATTTATTATTTTGTTACAGGTACATTTATTATAATTTATTTTTAACTCAGAGCTATAAATTTTCTACATGTTTATTCATTTTTTTGTCTGATGAATTTATATAAAATTTAACATTTGTGTGATTTTTAGCTAAATACGAAATCTATAATGCTTTGAAAAAAAGTATATTCAATATTATTATTCCTGGTATTGGGAAGATTCTTAAACAATTCACATACTTATTCTGCCATTTTAGTAACAGGGTAATGTTGTAAAACACAAATTAAAAATATCGGATAGCTAAATGTAGTCATTAAAATGTATGAATGTATTATTTGTCTATTTCAAAAGTTTTTGCCTACTATCAACTTTAAAAACTATTTAAATTTCGAACAAATATTGAAAATAATGCAAGGACCGTAAATAAATAGATTCCAAATTTTTCGTGTAGAAAATATAGATAGGACATGGCGACATTTCTTAAAACTATATTTTAACTAGATTATGAATATTTACTGAAAGGGTAAGGTAAAGCTTGGAGAGTCTGCGCACAATTCAAAAGAATAACAATAAAAAATCTAAATATTAATTTTTTGCTAAACTATCCATAAATAATTTTTACTTCATTTGTTTTTATGCATTTCCATTGCTATTTTGTTGTTATGTTGCAATTTAATAGAACAGTTGTAATAAAACCAAGAAAGTTATTTCGCGCAATCTGTCCTTACAGGGTTGGTGTGATTGCGCACATGGGTAGGAGAGTTTGTTACTAATAATAACTACAATTAAATTGTTAATAATAATAAATACACTTACATGGCATTGTTGGAAGGTTTTTGTGAACAAATATTACTGTATTAGGAGTGAATATTTCAACCTAATGATTAAATAATCAGAAAAAGGAAATAATTTAAAAACGATTAAAAAATTTTAATTAAAGAAAAAAAATTATAGAATCAGAAAAAGCAAGTCCAGATAAGATTACAAAACAACATTAAGTTACTTCATAACATGTTTAACTTAAAATTAGTCCAAAGTCAAAAGTACTCTCAATTGCTTAAAGAAATGTTGCTATCGATATGAAGTAGTATTCCCAGTTCTAAATATCTGATATTTGGCATAAATGTACTATTTAGAATACATAAAAAGACAAAATTAAAAATTCCAGAAAATCCCAACAAATTATACTAATTTCGATTTTTTTATTTTTTTTTCGAATTTTTCGATTTTTTTTTTTTTTCGAATTTTTCGAATTTTCGCTTTTATTATCGAATTTTACAATTTTTTATTTTTCCCTTTTTTTGAACCCTTATTTTGAATAAAATGCCTTAATTTTACAGGTTAATCTTCTAACCGCCGCGGCGTGAACTGATATATCGGCTTACTATGCTGTAGGTTTCACTGCAATAGAAGTATTGTTTACATTAATATAACTCTACAAATATAATGCAGTTTTAAAAGATCGAGTAATGATTAATACTCTCAAGGATTATACTCATATACGAAATTATGCTTTCTATACCAAATTTGAAAATTGATCTTTTTTTCAGCAATTAAAAAAATATATATAGAGAGAGAAAACAACATTAAAAATTTGCCCTTTTTGCTCGGCGGTCAGAGGAACTGATCTTTTTCTCACCCCATAATTTAAATAAATAATTCGAGTACATTAGTGTAATTAAAAATAATTAGTAAACAATAAGAGAAAACTTAACGTTAATATGTAATTTAATGGTACAATAAAACAATCTCATTAATGAAGATTTTTCATTCTTTGAGTCATTTTTCAAGGAAATGCTTTGTTAAAACATTTAGAAAATATCATTTATTTTTTACCAGTTAAAGACACCGATCACTATAAGAAAAAAAAAATGATTCCCAGTATGTTAGTGCCCTTTTTTAAAATTTTAATAAGTCAAATTTTAATGTAATTGTGTAATATAAATGTGACAATAAAAAAGTACTCTAATTAAGATTTGTCATTCTTCCGTCGTTTCTCAAGGAACTGCATTCTTATCGCGATATAAAACATTAAAACACTCTTTAATTATCATTATCTGCAAAGGAAACATAATTTAAATAAATGATTTGAAGAAATTAGAATCATTGTTTTTAATTTTGGAAGAAAATGACGAAACATTGTAATTACGTGATCTAATTATAAAATAAAAGTTTTCACTTAACAAGTATACGTAATTCTTTCAGGCATTTCTCACACTAGCTCAATTCGTATTATAATATACAAATTTTAACTTTATTTAAATATAATTTATAAAACTTAGTGTAATTCAATATTAATATAAAAACAAAGTCGGTATAATCTATTTCACAGATGAAAAACGAGAAATTGACATTTCTTAAATGTGTGAATGAATATTTTAATTACTCTGGATGACTACATTGTTATTTCAGTGAAAATAAATTACTTTAAATGCAGAACATGTGTTGTGATAATAAATATTGAGAAATTGTCCGGTCATTGTTTTGAAAAATAAGCATAAAATGAATTCCTAAATTCTTTTTTTTTTTCAATATGAAAGAAAGCTAATTACAGCATTAATTGCAGAACATAAATTTCACACAAATAAAATAGTCTTTAGAAATTTGCTGCAAAAATTTTATTCAAGAAAATTACACTTCATTAGAACTTTTGTAAAGCTAAGCCTGTGATCTGAGTATAGCTTAAGCATATTTTTTTTTCATTAGGATGAAAATAGTCTTTGGAAATTATTTAACAAAGGAAAACCGTTTGTACAGCCAGATTGCGGGGTGGTTTGTCATGAACTATTAAAATGAATATTGGATTATTAACTGACAAACATTAACTTAAAAGTTTCCTTTGAAAATGGAATTGTGCTTATATTTATTTTTTCTAAATAACAAAAGTGAAATAAAAATAGTTAAATTTTCAAACTCTTCAAACATATCATTCTTCTGAAAAAAAAAATTAAACTTTTAGAAAAAAATATATATATACTAAAATTCAACGAATTTTTTTTTTTTTTTAAATAAATATATGCGATATTAATGAGCAGATTTTTTTTTGTAAAAGTATAATAAATTATAAAAGTAAAATTAATTTATTACGAGGGGCAGTCGGAAAATAAGTTTCCCTCGGCGACTGTGGACAGAGGTGTGTATGAAAGACAAAAAATGTAATGAGCCATTAAAGATAAAACATAACTTTATTTTTTCACATAAGTACTAAGTACATTGAGACATTTGTTATACCGCTTTATAAGCTTCAAAAAGCCCTCCAGGAAAAAATCAGGGCTTTGCATACGGACGAAGCGTTGAACGGCTATGGGCGAAAGACGACACAGCAGGCGAACGCGAACGTGCAATATACCGATACCATTGGGTAGAGATCAACCGCGATCAAGCAGATGGCGCTGTTGCAGGGACAGCGCAGTTGCAGTCAACAGCGCCATCTGCGCAGGCACTGCAACAGCACCATCCGTTTAGCCCATAGCCGTTCAACGCTTCGTCCGTATGCAAAGCCCTGATTTTTTCCTGGAGGGCTTTTTGAAGCTTATAAAGCGGTATAACAAATGTCTCAATGTTCTTGGTACTTATGTGAAAAAATAAAGTTATATTTTATCTTTAATGTCTCATTACATTTTTTGTCTTTCATACACACCTCTGTCCACAGTCGTCAGGGGAAACTTATTTTCCGACTGCCCCTCGTATAATAAAAGTAAATAGAATTATTTTGATAAAGATATACTACTTAGATCTGTTGATATTTCAGATTTCACCTATATAAATGAAACTTTATGTCAAGGTAGTATTAATAACTAGATACACTCGTCAAGATTTGGCGGTAAATAACTTGACATTACAAAAAAAATTTGAATTTTTATTAGTTGCTTTTAAATTAATTAAATTTTAAAAACTTAAACAATTGCTATATTGTATTGCTTATAAGCAATTCCTATACATGTGGCTATAAATGATGCTGTCAGTCAAACCTACTCAACTAATGAAGTGAAATAATTTTAAGCTTTGTAATTTAAAACTTATCATGCTTGCCTTTTAGCAGGATTTTTACTAAAATTATTAATAGAATAATACGACATTCATTTTTACTTACAACAGTCTCATGTAGCATAGTTTCGAAACCTTTATTTATTTGTTTTTTTATATAATTTTATTTTTCTCAGTCTAATTCTAAAACACTGATATTAAAGTTTGGTGTTTGCAGATAACAATTTATATTATAATTTTTTAATATATTTTTTATTACGTTTTCAAACATTATTTAATAACCTATTACATAGAAGTTTTAAACCAATTTGCCAACCCGTAGAATTCCTGAACTTATCAAATCGCGAATTAAGCCAAGACGAATCTCATGTTAAAATCAAAGACTAAATATATGATTACCGCTAATCCGTGAATTCAAAGAATAATTTTCCAGAACCAGAAAGTAAAATTCAAACTACATCGGGTGACAATAAAGAAGGAATAAGGAATCTAATGTTTCATGAAATGAAAAAATTTTTAAACAAACCGATAAAACTTGCTTATGAAGATTTTAAAACTATAGAAAATTTAAAAAATCGACAAAAATATAATTATAGATCTAAATGGAAAGTCCAATAAATTAGCTATCCGCAGTAGAAATGATTATATAAACAAAAAGGAAAATTGCATTAAAGTTATCGGCTGTGAAGAAGTTGATAACGATCCAATTAATATAACCAACTGTAGACATAACGACGTCACTAAATATAGCACACCGTCCATATTTATGAACAAAACATTAAAGATACATAAGCTGACAGTTATTCTTATGATTATTGAAAAGTTAGAGGATCATAAAAATAACATTCCTTTACGTTCTATAGTTTCCAATCGCTTCGAACCGACTTATTTCTTGAAAAATGCTTACGTTCCCTACTTAAAACTTAATTTATAAGATTCGGAATTAAATATTAAGTCAACAGAAGATTCCATTCAGAAAATCAAACATATACAAACATATGCAAACATAATCAGATAATATTGTTTCATTGCTTCCATCAAATGGCACACATGATGTTTGTAATACGATTTGGATGACATTGAAAGGATGGAAGATTTGGTCCATAATACAAAATTAACAATAAATAGTGGACTTAATTGTATAATTTTTAATAACTATTTTACATCCAATGAAAAATATTGTAAACACAATCATGGGGCCTCAATGGGATCCACTATTTTGGTATATTAGCCGAATGTACCCTTCTCTCATTAGAAATTAAATTTTAGTATATTTTATTTAACCCTTCACACTTGACTCAGATATGTTGATGATATTTTTATAATTTGGCAGTATACTCTTAAAGATCTTAACGATTTTATAAATCATCTTTATTCAATGTATAATAAAATTAAATTCACTTTTGAAATTGAACATAGTAAAAATCTTCCATTCCTTGATAAATTGATAACCAGAACAAATCAATTTATCGAAATATCTGTTTTCAGAAAACACATGGCAAACCAATATAATGTAACAAATAATGGGTTTTTACCATATACGTATAAAATTTCAGCCTGTAGGTACAGCATAATAATAAATTAATCCTGGATATTATCAATAATAAAAAGACTGAAAAAAAAATATTTGCACAAAAACAAGCTTTATAATTTTTAAATTTTTCCAAGTTTTTTTTTTTTTTTTGAGAATTAAAAATATACTCTTAAACGTTTCAATAACTACTTGATAGCCGAATTCCCTCCGAAGTTAAAATATATCATTTGCACTAAAATTGACCTAATTAATTTTGAAAATTATTCAGGATCATAAAAAATCTCATTTATTAAAAACAATGGATCAAAGATTTGTTATAATGGGATGGAATTTAGTTATGAAAAAAAGTAACACATATCTGATATAAAGTATAATAGAAAAACCACAGCACTTGCAATATTATATGAAGAACAAGACATCAAAATGAATTTCAATAAAAGTAAAATAATTTTTCCATAAAGACTATTTTATCCATCCATTATAAAACTAATTTTAACATTATAAACATTATATAACTAATTTTATACGTAACTAATTAAATCAGTAAAACTTTAATATTTTAATAATATGCAACTTATTGATGTTAATGATATTAACGTAAAACTCCCATTAGGTGCCATTGCTCCCATTTTGGGAACATTCCTTTAGGACTTTTTTCTAATGTGCGTATTTTATATATTGTTAAAATGTTCATGTTATTTCTATTTGGAATATATGACATAAGTTCTATATATATTTTTTAATATATATATATATATATTTTAAGTGTTAAAGAAGGCGACAAATAGCTTTTCGAACACATTCGAAAGAAATATTTAAAAATATATATAACTTTAAGATAAATTTATATTTTTCAGTTAAAATATATTTATAACTGCGCATTATATAAAACAATATCAATCCGGAATTAATATGTATAATAATAGATCAATAACAATTACCGAATGCATGAGTTGCTCCCAAAATGGAAGCAATGTCGCATAATGGAGCTGAAATGGGTTAAAATCTATTACAATTTTCATTTTATTCATTTACTAGCTGACCCGCCCGGCGTTACCCGAGCCCTTGTAATAAACTTAAAACTCTTAAAAACGGAACTCTGGCCACGGTCTACGATAGCTTCGGAACCGTATACCCGGCATGCTCGTACGCTCTAGAAAATCTTTTATTTCCCCCTACCACCGCCAGGGGAGAATTCTGTTCTAAACAAACCTCTTTCCGAACGAACTTCTGAGACAGGTCCCCGCTGCCTACGTTACTGTATAGTAGGCGCACTACAAAATTGAGCTGGTTTCGAGAAGATTGGAACAATATTAGCCCAGTTATTGCAATAAGGCACAGTTAGAGAAAATAACCTTGAGTGAGGTGCCGAAGGGAGGAGATGTTCGAGTGTCCTTCAGAAAATGACTAATTAGAAGGCCCACTATGCATGCATAAATATTCGTTCGTTTTGTTAAGCTAGGAACTTAATTACAAAGTTGGCTTAAACTCTTATTTGTAAATAGTGGTAACCGCTACTCATAAATTTAATTTAATGTTATAAAGGGTGACTATTAAGTTAAATATAATGTTTGAAATCACTTGCGTTGAAATCGGAAAGATAGTTGCTGATATATAGAAACGGGGCATAGTTAGAGAAAAACCTTGAATGAGGGGCCGGGGGGGGGAGGGTTGTTCAAGTACCCTTCAGCAAATGACTAATTAAGAGGAGCACTATGCATCTTTCGAAATTCGATCGTTTGCTTAAGCTAGGAACTTAATTATAAATTTGGCTTACCCAATTAATCGGAAATAGTGGTAACCGCTACTCATAAATTTAGTTTAATGTTATAAAGAGTGACATTTAAGTTAATTATAATGTTTGGAATCACTTGTGTTGAAATCGGAAAGATAGTTGCGGAGATACGGAAACGGGACATAGTTAGAGAAAAAACTTTGAATGAGGGGCCGGGGTGGAGGGGATGTTCAAGTGTCCTTCAGAAAATGACTAATTAGGAGGACCACTATGGATCTTTCAAAATTCGTTCGTTTGCTTAAGCTTTGAACTTAATTGCAAATTTGGCTTAAACTATTTTTCGTAAATAGTGGTAACCTCTACTCATAATTTTAGTTTAATGTTATAAAGAGTGACAATTAAGTTAATTATAATGTTTGGAATGACTTGTGTTGAAATCGGAAAGATAGTTGCTGAGATATGAAAACGGAGCCGAGTTAGAGAAAAAACCTTGAAGGACGGGCCGGGGGGGGGGAGGGGTTGTTCAAGTGTCCTTCGGCAAATGACTAAATAGAAGGACCACTATGCATCTTTCAAAATTCGTTCGTTTGCTTAAGCTAGGAACGTAATTACAAATTTGGCTTAAACTATTATTCGGAAATAGCGGTAACCGCTACTCATAAATTTAGTTTAATGTTATAAAGAGTGACTATTAAGTTAATTATAATGTTTGGAACCACTTGCGTTGAAATCGGAAAAATAGTTGCTGATATATGGAAACGGAGCATAGTTAGAGAAAAAACCTTGAAGGACGGGCTGGGAGGGGTGGTGTGGGGGGGTTGTTCAAGTAGCCTTCAGCAAATAACTAATTAGGAGGACCACTATGCATCTTTCAAAATTCGTTCGTTTCCTTAAGCTTTGAATTTAATTACAAATTTGGCTTAAACTGTTATTCGTAAATAGTGGTAACCGCTACTCATAAATTTAGTTTAATAAGGGTGACTATTAAGTTAATTATAATGTTTGAAATCACTTGCGTTGATATCGGAAAGATAGTTGCTGAGATATGGAAACGGAGCAGAGTTAGAGAAAAAACATTGAAAGACGGGCCAGGAGGGGTGGGGGGTGGGGGGGTTGTTCAAGTGGCCTTCAGCAAATAACTAATTAGGAGGATCACAATACATCTTTAATGATTGATTCATTTGGTTAAGCTAGGAATTTAATTTGAAATTTGGCTGACACTATTATACGGAAATTCTGGTAACTGCTTTCTAGAAATACACCTTGAAGCTTAAATGTAATTAGACCCTTGCCCCTCTTCATTCCCGCAAATAGAAAAAACAATCTGTTAAATAAAGTTTTAATCTCCATCATAATAATAAATGTCATGTAAAAAAGAAAAAAAAACAAACCCGACTAATTGTCATGAAGAAAAATATGCCTGCAAAATATTTCAATCAGTGGGACGTATGTGTAATTTGTCATGCACAGGTGGCGCGACAATCGCATGGCTTCTCTACGTTGATAACTTCAATCCATGTTCACACTATTTAGTTAGAAATACTTATTTATGCATCGCTACTCTGGTTTATTTAATTACTTCTGTGAAGAATCGATGCAACCAACCAGTGAACCAACCAACCCAAGAGAATAAAAGGTATTTTTAATGAGAGTTCTTTGTGCATTTTAATTAATATTTCAGAAAGTAATTAAAATATTAAAATTCTGAAGTAATGTTGCAACAGAGGTTTGGACTACCTAAATCTAAATTTCCAGCCTTCTAGGTGGGCCAGATTTTCCTAGCCATCGCTAACAGACACACACACACACACAGACACACAGAGCGAAACTTTCTTTTATTAGTTTAGATAGTTAAAAAAAGATAATGAAATTACCAAGTCCATAAGCATTTTCATTATTCATCTCTATTTTTCATCATTACGTCATTTTTCTGACTATTTTACATGAAAGATGATTAAACTTTTTATTTTAGATTTGGATGATTTTTCGGATGTTCCGGAAATCGTTTCTTTGTCATGTGATTCCAGCACTGTAACAGATTGGGGAGATGTAATAGAAAATAATTTATGCGTCGATTTACCCCATGATCTGTCCGGTGGGGTAGAACTTTCCGTAAATTATAAATCAACAGACAATCCAGAAATATCTGATTTAGCGTTTAAAAAAAGACAAAGTATTAAACGCAGAATTGATGTTTTAGGCGAAAGTTCATACGAATCTTAAAATCAGAATATAGAAAAAGCTAAACAAATTGTAAAAATAAATTAATTAATTTAAAAAAAAAAACAATTTTAGAAAGCGAAAAAATATGCAGTATAATGCTGCATAAAAAATGTTCAATAATTTTCATGTAAAATAGTGGGACAAATATGATGTAATAATGAAAAATAAAGAGGTGGATAATGAAAATGCTTATGGAATCTATAATTTTAATTAAAATTTGTATTATAAATGTAGATGTTGGACTAATTTACATGAATTTTTGTAAAATATCAGTTTCAGAATGAAATCATCCCTTTTATAGCTAGAGAACTGGGCAATAACTACCATAAATGTACGGAGACATAAGTAATTTTTTATTAAAAATTTGCTCCCATTACGCGACATTGCTCCCATTTTCGGTACATACTGTTTCTGCTAAATATACGATTTTTTTTTCACAAGTACTTTAAATAAATTCATTAAGATTCATAAAGAAGAAACCACTGTTCCATAAAAAATCGATTAATATACGTATATAGCGGCGCCTAATGGATTAATGATGCTGTATCAATAAGTTAATGATACAGCATCATTTATCTTACCAAAATTATGGGTTGAGTTACTCCATGGTTACGAATATGGAAAAAATATATCAAATTAATAATAAAATAAAATAGCGTGAATAATTTTATGGAAAAACGTGAATTATTGCGTTTCAATTCAATGCATTATATATCTTGCAATTGTAGAATATTTGTATTTGTTTTAATAAAAAAGTTTCGGAAAAGATGAAACAAATAAAAACTTTATATAAAAAATCTAGAATTAATTACTAGTTTCTAGTATTTAGATATACATTTTTTGTACGTTTAGATTTTCTTATGGTTGTTCAGAGGAAATCATACTATTCCCGTTGATGTGTATTTTAATTTCAGAATTTGTTATGTATAAATGTTTATCACCATAATATAATAGGTAATTATTTTAGGATAATTTTCTATTTAGTTTTACAACTTTAAACTGTGCCTTAGACCGTTGGTAAATAATCCGGTTTCAAAATATGACTACATATATATAATCGTTTTAATTTTAAGTTTACGGTTTAACTGTTATTAATTTATCATCCTTTGAATTTCTATTAATGCATGCAACACTGGGCAAAATATTATATCAAATCATGCCATTTTAACATAGTAAAGACTCAATTTACTAATGTAAAATCTATTTATTCGTAAACACATTAAATCACGAGATTCGAACGATTCACGTGTAAAATTCGGCTTAAGCAGCAGATTATAAACTTTACGCAACTTAATAGTGCATTAAATTATATCCTAATCACAAAAGCGCATTTTTCAAGTGTGCTTATGACGTTGACTCATTTATTTTGAGTGTCGTATATAATATTTTAAATTATCTAGACATCAGATATTCAGAGTATGTTGTAAAAGATAAGTTATGAAGCGAGACAGTATCTGACGGAAATTTAATTTAAACTACTAACGTAAAATTTAATAGAATTTTTTATTCAATAAAGGAGGTATTCTTTGTTTATTGTTGCTATGATTTTAAAATGTAAATTTATTTATCCTCATATTATTGTATAAAAGGATAAATAATTCTGGTTTTTTTTTGTTTATACAACCTCTAACAATAAAGTTCGGTGAATAGTCCTGTAACATTAACGTAGATGAAATATTAATGAAAGTTACTTTACTGTCCTTCAAAATAGTCACCTCCCATAAGTATGCACTGCTCAGATCTGCTATACATGTCCTAGAAACTTTGCAAGAAATCTTCTTTTAGATGGCGTTCAAAAGCTTCGTCACGTTTCGTTGGATGTCAGGAATATCGTCAAATCTCATTCCTTTCAAAGTGAGTTTGAGTCTTGAGAATAGGAAGAAGTCTAGAGGATTGATATCTGGAGAGTATGGTGGATGTTCAATTTGCACCACCCCCTTTTTTGACAGGAACTGTTTGACGATATTGGCTGTGTGAGGGTAAGCATTTTCGTGAACAAAAAACCATGAAGCTTCTAAACATGCCTACTTTTGATCGTCAGTCAAGTGATATGTCACAAGACGGCAAAACGTTTTTCTCATCCTTAAGTTCTTGGTAACGATTTGTAAGACGGATTCACGGTTAATCTGCAGTTTATCAGCTATCATATGCGCACAGTTAATCGACGATCTTTCGTGAGTAATTTCGTCACTTTCTCAATGTTTTCGTCACTGACGGATGTCGCCGGTCTTCCGCTGTGGGGATTGTCAGAAACACTTTGCCGGCCTTCTCGAAAATGGGCAAACCACTCATACAAACACTTCATAGACAGTGCTTGATCTTCATAAACACGTACCATCATCGCATAAGTTTCTTTCGGTGTCTCGCCAAGCTTAAAAAAAACTTTAAATTGATCTTCTGTTCGTTCATTTTCCTGTTCTCAGTTAAGAACCAACATACTAAATAATCATTTTGTAAAACAAGTCGTACACTGAACACAAACGATGCTCAACCGAACGACGGTGTGGGCAGAAGGTCAACATCTGCCACTACACAGGTGCAGCGTTTTGTTTCGCCAGTGTTGCCAGATCGGCCGTTCTGAATTCATTCACCGAACTTTTTTGTCAGAGGTTGTATAGCATAAAAACATTATTTTATTTATTTACAATTAGTTCTTTTAATTTATCGTACATTTACTCACAGTTTATAAATATCTTTTAAAATATAGTGAAGGTTAAAGATTTTGTAATGGGGAGAAAAATGTTTAGAAAAATAATAACTTTTTTAGCAAATATTGATCGAAACAAACATATAGAATATAATATACATATATATAAGATTATATTCTTAATAAGGAAGGTCTGGTTGCCCCAAAGATCAAACCTTTTTAATTTGAAAAAACATTAGATGCTATCTTAATTAAATGAATTACTCCAGTCGGAACATTTATATATAGTGCACATTTTTAATTTTGTAGATTGCCAAAATGTTTATAGAAATAACACTTTCTTTAATTTCGAAAATTTTAGGAAAATTGTGACAGTTTTTGAGAGCTATAGGTTGGTTGTCACAATGTGTGGGAGGTGGTTGTCGCATGAAATATTTGTGAACTTTCTGCTGGGCAGATTTAATATAAAATATTAGTTTGATATAAATGCTTAACATAAATGTATATAGTTTTTTCGCATCATACAATGAAAGTAGATGTAAAGTTGTATAAGTATATTGAAAATACAGGCCAAAATTTAATTTAAAGTTCGTTACGTGAAAGTTCGTTCGCTCACACGTGTCGATTTTTCACCTGTCCTATAAAAAATGATGGAACGTCAAATTACCATTTTCTCCAATTCCTTTTCTCTAATATGATACACGTATATAACAAATTTGCAATAATTGATAAATCTTGGGGACCCCATGATGAGGTGTTTGTCGAATTGAAATGTGCTCATTATTACTTTCAGCATATTACCAGGAGGAATTTCCCTGCGAGTGGTACATTTTTCAAATTCCTTACCCCATCTGGAGTGAATTTGATTCCTGAATAAATGTTTCATGACGTATTAGTTCTTATTAGGTAATTTCTTTGACTTGGGTAAATTGTCGCACAAGATAACTTACCCCGCTTATATTGTGAGGACGAACCCCATTCGAAAACATACAAAGTTTTAACATTTTCCGACATAGTTTTTAATACTTTCGAATATTGTTGAAAAAAAGTTCAGATTGTCTGGTCGCCTACACGTGCTGTAACTCTCATAAATAAGCTGGGATTGCCATGTAATTATTATCTGTTACTGAGGTGCATTACAGAATATTCTCTATTAGCAATGAAGTGTGTAGCATTGATAATTCACGTACAGGCACACGCAAAAGTATGCCGTTACCGTATGGCATAAGAGGAAAAATCGTTTGCAATATATTTTACTGTTGTTAATATACGTAAAATCTAAACGAATTGATATCCATCACGGAGGTTGATTACAATATGCTTTCTGTGGAGTACAGAATAAGTAACATTTACAGTTCGATTACCAGGATGCACACACAAATTCCAATACATCAAGGTCTACAAAAAATGAGTTTTAAAGATGTTATTATAATTCAAACATAATCAAATTGATATGGATAACTCAGGTGAACTACAACATGTTTTCTATAGGTTATAGAAGGAATAGCACTTATATTTTATTTAGAAAGACACAAAAAAAGGATGGACCGTGATCGATAATTTCTGGAAGTGCTTTTTCAACTGTGGTATGTCTTTTTAAATTTAATTGTATTTTGGTATATTACGTGGTGTGCATAAACTCTATAGACCACATACAATGCTTTACGAAAGAATTCGCAAAACAGTACCGGGTATGAACAGCAATTGCAGAAAATGATAATTTACTGTGTTTTTTAAATGATTTATTTAGATATCTCATTTCATTGGATGGAAAAATGAAACTTTTTAGCAGTATTTGATGGAAAGGTTTTCATAATCTATGCCAGGTTCATTATTTCTTGTTATTTTATTTATAAAAATAATAAAAACATCAATTATTTATGTAATTATCAAGTAAACATTAATTATATGAACTTCAATTCTACAAATTGAAAAATCTCATACATCGACTTTTACAAAATTTATTTTTAGAAATTCCAGTGAAAATAAAATTTCGAGAAAACAACTTTGTACGATGTGATATTTGTTATTAAAATGATTCGTCAGCCTCGTTAAAATAAACATTAATTTAATCACATTTTAAATAATATGGTGATCTATTCAAAAAGTATTTGTTTGCTGAAACCACCTAGGCAGTTTTTTTTTCTTTAAATCGTCATCAACCAGAGAAATTTTGATTTCTGAAATCTTTACACAAAATTACCATAAAAGATACATCATAGGAATTACATCTCTAAAATTTCTATTTTCAAACTGATGTGTTTCATTTCATAACGATACTGGTGTGATTCATTCAGATTTTGTCTTTTTTTTTAAAAGAAAATCAGATCGAATTATTGCTTGATATATTCATACTTAAAATTATGAGACCATTACTGTTTTTTTCAAACACGCATATATATACGCATACATGAATAATATTTCTATACAGGTATTTATAGCTTTCTCAAAGCCTTTTTCCAATGCCGTACATTGCATTAATTAATTAAATGTCAGTGAATTATGTATATTTTGGATATGTTCTATTTAATAGATGATTTAATTTTCATAAATTCTGCTTTGACTATAGGTCATACATACTATAGGTCATACATATAGGCTACATATTTATTTTTAGTGCCAATTCATTTAACGTTCAGAGATTCCCAAAGGTCGAGTTATGATTGTCTTTCTCTTTTTATAAACATACATTATGTATCAGTATGTATGTGTTCGTGTATAAGTATGTTTCTGTTATTCTACACTATAGCTTTTTACAACATTTCACTTTCTAAAAATAATAAGTTTTTATTATGTTTTTATAAAAGATAAGAAAACTAAAATTTCTTAAACAAGTGCTTACTTTCATCTTAAATGCCATTTTATGTTATCCCAGATTATCGACAATAATCTGCACTATCAAGTAAAATTTTTCTTCATCTCAAGGGATTTGTCTCTTCTTCACTTGCATTAAATTTCATACAAATATTAACTCAGTATTAAGGTTAAATAAACCTTCTTTGTGGTTAATCATATTAATTACAGTTAATAGTTCTTCTTTTTAACAATTAAATTATTTATTAAATCGAAAACAATATGGTTATAAAATAAAAAACCTGCGAATGTTACATTTCGTAATATTTGTTTCCTTACAAAAACATACAATACACTTTTACTTTCAGCTTAAATGCCATTTTATGTTACCCCAGATTATAGTCACTGATCTGCACCATCAAGTAACATTTTTCTTCATCTCAAGGGATTTGTCTCTTCTTCACTTGCATTAAATTTCATACAAATATTGACTCAATATTTAGGTTAAATAAACCTTCTTTGTGGTTAATCGTATTAATTACAGTTAATAGTTCTTCTTTTTAACAATTAAATTATTTATTAAATCGAAAACAATATGGTTATAAAATAAAAAACCTGCGAATGTTACATTTCGTAATATTTGTTTCCTTACAAAAATATACAATACACTTTTACTTTCAGCTTAAATGCCATTTTATGTTATCCCAGATTATAGTCACTGATCTGCACCATCAAGTAACATTTTTCTTCATCTCAAGGGATTTGTCTCTTCTTCACTTGCATTAAATTTCAAACAAATATTAACTCAGGATTTAAGTTAAATAAACCTTCTTTGTGGTGAATCGTATTAATTAAAGTTAATAGTTCTTCTTTTAACAATTAAATTATTTATTAAATCGAAAACAATATGGTTAGAAAATGGAAAATCCCCGAATGTTACATTTCGTAATATTTGTTTCCTTACAAAAATGTACCTTACACTTAATACTATTCTTTTCCACATGAGGTTATAGGTTTAGACTTAGACGGTTTTTAATCGTTTAAAAGTATCTTTTGTCTCTATCTGTATAACACAGTAGGTGTCTGTCTGTCTGCCCGCGGATTTCTCCGTAATTATAACACCTAGGACTCTAAAATTTTTGTCATGTTGTCACCGGAAAGTATCCCTCGGCGCCGGATTTTTAAATTTTAATTTATATATATTTTTTTTTAATTAAAACGTGTATATGGTATTTTTGGTTCGAGGCTATTTCAAGCTCTCCGCATGGAATAGCTTCGGCAACGCCATCCGTGGAAACGAAGCAGCAAGCCAATGAGAGCAGGTCTGATTATAGCATGTTCCAGGATCTAGAGACGACACACAACAGTTTAGTTCGTAGCTTACGCGGCTGTTTACTTACAAATTCCAATTTTTTTTTTAGATTTATTTTAAAGAAAAGGAATATATTTTTGACTAATTGAGATTAAAATAGGTTAGTTTTGATTGTATTCATTCTTTGTATGTTTAGTTGCCTCCATATATTATGTTTTAGGTAAGAATATAACTTGCATTTTACTGAATGGTTTCATAGCGTTCATATATCCATAGATATCCATATTATTTATCTATGCATATATCTGCTCATGTTCTGAAATGAAACAAACTGTTTTCAATAACAAATCTTAATGAATTAAATTAATCTTACACTTTACTATAAAATGTACAGTTCTACAATTTATCGCATGTTACAACGTTCTGGGGAACGGAAAATGTAGTAAAAAACTCTTAACAGAAAGATTGTAAATTAACAAACTCATATATATAAGATATAAGTTTAAACTGATTTGCCTCATCAACTGTTGTCGAAATCAATGTAATGTAAATATTTCTTAAATATTATGATTTTGTTTAAGAATTGGAAACATTCAGTGAAGTGTAGATTGTATTTTTTCATCAAAACAATTTGATTTGTAAGTATGAGGTAAAAAAAAAATCACCGTTTTCTCACATGATGAGTTTCATCAGAAAATAAAACAATAAATAAATATGAATAAATGTTATTTCTGGTCGAGTTTTTTAAAAATAATTATAAACCATTTTAATTTGTAAGCATGTTGTAAAAAAATCCCTATTTTATGACAAATTTTGAGTTTTATAAGAATCGCCCAAGAACGGACATGGAATGTGATATAAAATTTATGTTGTCATCACACTCTTTATAATTATTTTTGTTGAGGGTTTTTGGGGGATGTGATTGAATTTTTGATAGAAACAGCTCCGCAAATCATTCATATTTACTTAATGTTTAACGTACTGATAAAACTCATAATATGTGAGAAAACGGTGATTTTTTTTTTACTTCATATTTAAAAATTAAGTTGTTTTGAGGATTGTAAGTATGAGGTAAAAAGAAAATCACCGTTTTCTCACATGATGAGTTTCATCAGAAAGTAAAACAATAAACAAATATGAATGATTTGCGGAGCTGTTTCAAAATAATTTAAAAAAAATAAGTCTTTAAAAATGTAAAATCAATGTTATTTCTGGCCGAGTTTTTTTTAAAATAATTATAAACCATTTTAATTTGTAAGTATGTTGTAAAACAATCCCAATTTTGTGACAAATTTTGAGTTTTATAAGAATCGCCCAAGAACGGACGTGGAATGTGGTATAAAATTTATGTTGTCATCACACTCTTTATAATTATTTTTGTTGAGGGTTTTTTGGCGATGTTATTGTATTTTTGATAGAAACAGCTCCGCAAATCATTCATATTTACTTAATGTTTTAACTTGCTGATAAAACTCATAATATGTGAGAAAACAATGATTTATTTTTTTTTACTTCATATTTACAAATTAAATTGTTTTGAGGAAAAAATACATCCTACACTGCACTGAATGTTTTAATTTCTTAGCAAACTCATAATGTTTAAGAATTATTTACATTATATTGATTTCGACAACAGTTGATGAGGCATATCAGTTTAAAGTTGTATCTTATATATGAGTTTGTTAATTCAATGATGTGAAATTTATGATTATTTATTTATTGTTATTTACAATTTTTCTTTCTGTTACTGTTATTAGACTACATTTTTAGTTCCCAAGAACGTTGTAATATGCGATAAATTGTAGAACTGTACATTTTATAGTAAAGTGTAAGATTAATTTGATTCATTAAGATTTGTTATTGAAAATAGTTTGTTTCATTTAAGAACATGAGCTGATATGTCTACGCTATGAAAACATTCAATAAAGTGCAAAATATATTCTTACCAAACACATAATATATGGGGGCAACTACGCATACAAAGAATGAATACAATTGAAACTAACTTATGTGAACCTCAATTAGCCAAAAATATATAACTTTTCTTTAAAATAAAACTCAAACATAAACAAAACAATGAAATCTGTGGCTAGCCGCTTTCAGCTGCGAACATGAACTACCGTCGCTGGATCCTGGATCATCCCATATTCACACCTGCTCTCATTGGCTGTCTGCTTTGTTGCTGTGGATTGCATGGAATAGCCTCGAATCCAGAATTCCGTATGCATGTTTTAATAATAATAATAAAAAAATCTAAATTGAAATTAAAAAATATGTTTTTTAGCGATCCTTTGACAAAATTCCTGTTTTTTCAGCGATTATTTGATAAAATTCATGTTTTTCTCGCAAACCTTTGACAAAATTCACGTTTGCCAGCGTTTCTTTGATAAAATATGCTTTTTTCTATTATGATAGGGAAAAGCGGATTAGGATAGGTAGATAGGAAAACCCTATTATCGGATCAGGACATTAGATGTAATTAAGAAACATTTGTATATTTGTAATTATTAGAGAAAATGGCGAGATAAAGGGGGTGGGGTGGAACGACTTTTTATTAAATATCGCATTTATTCTACATCAACTTCCTCTCACCACCAGTGGGTGCTTTGCTATCTCTGTTTCTATGGGCTGGATCACGACGGGGTATGGCTCTTTCCACTCGACATCAATAGAGCTTACTGATTTTAGTTCGGATTTTCACCACAGGGGGCGCTTTCGTATCTCTGGTTCTATAGGCTGGATCATGACGGGGTATGCCTCATTCGACTCGACATCGATAACCTTAATGATTTCAGTTATGTTCGTATAGAACATATTGTGCCCCCTGGCGGTGGAAGGTGTAACTAACGGATTTTGCAGCTAGCTCGGGCTCTATGGGTCACATTACGACACGGTTTGGCTCATTCAACTCGACATCAATAGAGCTTACCGATTTTAGTTCCGAGTTTCACCACCAAGGGGCGCTTTCCTATCTCTGTTTCTATGGGCTGGATCACAATGGGGTATGGCTCTTTCCACTTGACATCGATAGAGCTGACTGATTTTAGTTCGGATTTTCACCACCAGGGGTGCTTTCTTATATCTGGTTCTATGGACTGGATCACGACGGGGTATGGCTCATTCGACTCTACATAGATAGAGCTTGTCGATTTTCACCACCAGGGGCGCTTTTCTATCTCTGGTTCTATGGGCTGGTTCATGAAGGGGTATGGCTCTTTCGACTCGACTTACGGTAAGATATGGGAGTGTGTATGGCACGCCCAGTGTTTGCTGTCTAAGGTAGTGGGGCCCCAACATTAGATTTGTTTAAAAATAAAAAAATGTTCAACACTGATTTCAGGTACATTTAAGGTTGTTGGCACGGTCAACACCGGGCGGGTAAGCTA
This sequence comes from Maratus michaelseni, assembly GCA_963931845.1. Classification (NCBI taxonomy): domain Eukaryota; kingdom Metazoa; phylum Arthropoda; class Arachnida; order Araneae; family Salticidae; genus Maratus; species Maratus michaelseni. Next base: position 103,089,129 of record OZ007593.1, on the reverse strand, counting down.
TTTATATATATTTCAAATAAAAATTATTAAAACAAGATTCGTATATTTTGGTCGAGAACATATAAAATGTTAAATCTCACATTTTGTAACTTACTTGTAATAGTAAAATTTTAATTTATTATTTAATTTGAAATTGTTATTTTAGTAAAACGTGACTCATTCTCTAATATAGAGAATCTTAAATCAGTTCTACAGAATTTAAATACCACTTATTACACATAAGTAATGTAAAAAAAAAGCTATAATCAATTTCTAAAAGAACGTAATAACTTTTATTAAAATAATTCCTAATATAGTTATGTATGCAGGTTCTTATAGCACAAAACTCTGATTAAAGTCAATTACATTTCATTTTATTATGTCTTTCCAGCAAAATAGTGCATTTCACATAAAAATATACTTTTTCGTACACGAAATGTCATCTTTAAACTGATGGACACTTTTTAATCGTTCAAAAATTTCTATATTTGTGCATATTTCAAACATAAATTCCTATATGCATATTTTGGACGGCAACGTTTAAAATCGTATAGCTCCCTTTTTTTTTAACTCACTTGTAATCACAAAATATTTATTTATTTTTTTAATTTCAAAATTGCTATTTAAGTAATATTTGGCTTATTCTTTAATAATGGATCTCAAATCAGTTTTACAGATTTTAGATAACATTTATTAAGCAAAAGTAAAGTAAAAAAAATACTAGAAATTTTTACAATAAAGTAAAAACTTTTACAAAAATATTTCCTAATTTAAGCATTTATGCACTTTCTCATAAAATAAAATAAAATCAGATTTCTATGATAAATAAATAATGTAACTGCTAAGTAATTATTCAAATTTTGTAGTCCCAAAAGATTATTTCAATTATTTTCTGTTTAAAATATATAAAATAGTAACTACTGACTGTGTTATCAATAGTTTAGTTTGACATTTATGATGACATACTATTTTGCGTTAAATGATTTTAATGTTGCACGTTTTATTTCTTCTTATTTAAACGTTTTCTTAAAATAGAAATCACTTGTACATATACTATGAATGCTTCAAATTAGATTACATCTTTACTGGCAACACGTAAAAACTGAATGATCACGTTTTGAAACTTACTTATGAATGCAAAGAAATTTTATTCTGTATTTCCATTAAGAGGTATTTTTTAGCGATGCGTGACTCAGTTTTAAAAGAACGTAATTCAATTCAGCTTCATACTAAAACCTTTTTTTTAAGTATTGCAAGAAATAACCATTTTTTTTGTTTTAATTGCTTCACACTGGAAATAGAAAATATATTTTTACATAGGATAAAAGTTATATTCCAATAAAAGTTCCAATAAAGATTCCGAATAAAAGTTATTAGTTGTTTCCGGAAAAACAAAACTTTGTTGTTAGAAATATTTATAATTATCATTTAGAGAATCATGTCTAAGGCGTTTATGCAACTTGAAGTTATGTTTTACAAGGAAAAAATTAACTTAAAACAAAATTCATAGAAATATTATTTTACTATGAAAGATTATTATTATAAGTAATATTTACACAAGTTTTAAGCTCCAAAACATCACTTTTTACTACAGTAGAATGGACGCTTTTTTGAAGTTAAAAAAAAAAATATGTGTCATAGTTGTTATATGTGTCATAGTTGTTCTGTTTATTTGTGTATTTTTATATACATTTCCATATACTAACATAGCTTTGTAACACTCTTAATTTGCACCCAATAACTACCATGTTATTTTAAGCTAAATATATTTTAAAATGCATTTTTAGTTTAAAAATGTAATGAATAATATTTTTTTCCTAATGAATTATCCATCAATATGCCCTAATATTATAACACATATGGCATAAAATTCTTTCAGATACGAAATAGAATTTCATTTAGAAGCATGCATGAAAAAAATTTCAATAATAATGATAGTTGTAATTAGAATAATCCTGTTACTGATTTTTAGAACGTAATGGTAAAACTATAATTGTGATCGTTACTCACTGCTACAATGGTGTTTTTTAAAACAAAATTACGAAAAAACATAATAATGTTAAGAACAAGCATTCAAATGTAATCATTATAAAGTGGCAGCTCTGTATCTTTCTTCTAAATGAAACAGAAAGCAAAACTTTGCACATAATACTTAAACTTTTCGCTGTCAAATTTTACTAACCATTATTTGGTGGGATAAAAATGCTAGTGTAGCTTATATATAAAAAAAAATATATACCACGTGTGAAGCCTTGATATTTAACAACTACAATTAAAAGTAAAACTAGTAAATCTACAGATCAGAGGCCTCAACGTCAGCTCTGCAAATCATTTTTCATTAATCTCACTATTTTTTAATACAATCTACATAATGTTTGATAGCCTAAAATTAGATGATTTAAAGTTATTTATACATTTATAAAAATATAAGTTTTATTGAAAGTTCCGAAAATTTTAGAAGTATCACATTAAACACAATTTAATGTCGGATAAATGATAGGCTAAACTATTTATTACTGCATTTTTAGAATAAGATTGCATTCCTTAAAGGGGGGCGGAGCCCCCCTGAACCCCCCGTTGTCACTTTAATTTTATATTATCAATTTCCAGTAATTGTGCTATTCCATTATACGAGTATATGTCTGAGTACATTTATTATTGTAATTACATTACAATAACCATCTCTTTGTACAGGAGATTTTGTCCTATCCTTAAAAGAATACTTATTTTTCTACCGCTAAACATCACATGTTGCCGAAATTAAATAAAATTTCGTGTATTAAGTATAATTATACAAATGTAAATCCCTCCTATGAGACTTATATTCAATCGACGCATTCAACGTTTTCATAATTTTCGTTTGAAAAACCGATTTAATCATATTTATTTAGTAGTTAAAACAAATCCGTATCCACTTCATTAGCAAAAAATCATATTAAAAACTTAAATAACCCGAAACTATCTATTTTGTTAATTGTATTTCGCGTCAAAATAATGCGATTAACTTTAATTTTATTTTATTGATATTCTTTGAAATATAGTTACTTGGTAACCATTTAATAAAAGAAAAAAAACAGAAATGCAGTGAAAATTTTTGTAAAAAATGAGAAATTAAAATGTTTCACATCTTTCAAATTATGCGTAAAATTTGAGAAATAATTTATACAATTAATTTCGAAATTCTAATAAATATATTAGCAAATTATCAAAGCGATCTGATTAAATTAAGATCTCCATTCCGTAAATTTAGCATTTAGCGTAAATTTAGCATTTACAATTATCCCAATGAGTGATTTTCTTTTCGGTGAATGTCAAAATTAAAAAATCATGTGATTTCCCATTGAAAAGCATTATGACTTAAAATAAAATGTTCTACATTTTTCGAACGAATGAACCAAATTTAACCAAAAACTATACTTCTAATTCCGGGTACCTCGCCAACATACCCACCAAAAATCAACCTAATCGGATCCTTTTTGCGTCAGTTATCTCGGAACCGACAAACAGACAAATAGACAAACAAACAAACAGACAAACAGAAACCAAAAACTTTTCGGGTCTCAATAGTGAACCTTCACTGACGTTTCGGCAATTACAAAGGAAAAATGATTTTAAAATACTGATTTTTATAACTTAAGTTAGAATCCTCAAGTGAAGTGATATGTGAGTGAAATGGTTAAAACTTATGAAACTTAATGAAAATACATATTGTAAAAAGGTATCATTGCTATTTTTTTAAATTTATCTTTTAATTTTGAAACTATTCCTCCAGTTTTTCATTCTGCAGATTTTATCTTTAAAAATAACACTTTCTGTGTAATTACATAATAACTTCACTTCTAAAAATATGAATAAACATGTGTATTTAGTAGATCGCTTATTAAATGTAATATACTGAAATATATTATTTCAATTCTATATGAAAACTCAATTTTAAATCTGATGCTTAATGCTGAATCGATTTTTTTTAAATAAAATAATACATATCAGTTGTAAAACCTATGCGCAAAAAAATATAGCATAATTAATTGAAGGAGATGTTTAGAATTTCGTAATAAAATTAATGTTATAGTTTCCGAAATTTTAATATTATAATTATCATTGGCGAGACTACTGGATAATCATGTTCTTTCTCTGGGAATTTATTCATATAAATTTTGTTAGTGATAAACATAATTAAATTCTCCCTGGCCATTTTTCTAAGCTACTACATTAAATAAGTAATGAATTTTCTCTAATGTAAAATATATTATCTATAACATTCTTCGAAATTTTAATTCTGTTAATATTAAAATAAACACATTTTTGTAGTGTCCCATTTTTGCATATAAGTTTTTTTTTCAAAATAACGAAAAATTTTGAAAAATAGTTAACGAAACTGTCAGTATATAATTCCGCCTCTTGTTTTCTCCATATTCGCATCTTACATTGGCGTATTTTATCTAATTTTAATTAGCCACTTCATTCTTTGTGCACTTTTTCAATGCAGAGATTCAATTCGAATAAAGGAAACCAAACATATATTTGAGAGTTGGGTACAAAAGATGCTACTTAATTCTTGCCTTTCATTTCTTCTGCACATTTGGAACTGAAAAAGAAATAAAAGTTACAATTACAAAATCTGTTTTTAATAAATGCCTATGAAGGTATTTTAGGTATTCTGATCAGGACAAATGCTTTCTATTATAAAGAGTTCTATTTTATAAAATCAACAAAACATGGTTCTTTAATCAGATTGGATGTTGCACTCAATACAGTTTGTAATTCTGTGTAATTCTACTTTAAAGATATCGAAAAGAAAATCACAAAATTAAACCGTTTCTAAAAATAAAAAAAATAATAATAATAATAAAAAAAATACACGCTCCGAAAATACGTAAAACTGCGTAATTGTTTTGTAACATATCACTATTTCTCATAAGTATAGATTGAGCAAGTAATTTCACTAATATATTATGATATAATATAAATAATATACTTAAGCATTGAAGTTACATTCTTGTACTTTTATAAAAATGATAAAATAACAATATCAGTATTTCTTATTAACATATTTTCAGTTTATACTATAGAAAAATAATCGCTCACTCCAACGCCATAAACAACTTTTTCTACTTTTAACTGGTGGAATCCCCTCTAATTTAGGAATGCAGTCTGAAAACTATTTAATTGTTTTGATTTCGAATATTTGATTCGTACATGTTCAGTTTGTTAATAATTTGAATATGAAATGGAGTATTGCGTCTCTACATCTTTCTATTTCAATCATGTATATCGCTGTACATAGAATATTTATCTAGTTTTATATGTTATTGCAATATTAATTGTCTCATTTTCTATTCAACGGCAGCATTATCATTTTGGCTTGATTTCCCAAATAATATAAGTTTTTATTAATATATTAGTAAATAATGGTAAATGAAAAAAAAAATTAGAAATATATACCGTATTTGCAATTCAAAGTAAGTATTTCTATATCCTTTTTTAAATATATCAAATGAATTAAAAACAATTGAAGACTAGAAAGTAAAACATTCCAATATATTGGATTAGCTAAACCATTATAAAATAATTAATGCACAAAATATGAATAGAAATAAGATAAATATTTTTAAAAAATATAATAATATTTTTGTCAATACGTTAATATATAATGTTAAATTAAATAAAATATCATTTAGAAATATATACAGTACTTGCAATTCAGTAAGTCTTTCTACATCTTTTTTTAAATTTATCAAATGAATTAAAAACAATTGAAGAATAAAAATTTAAATATTGCAATAAAATGAATTATTTCCCATTATCAAAAAATTAGTCGACAAAATATGAATGGAAATAAGATAAATATTTTTTGAAAATATAATAATATTTTTGTCAATACATTAATATATAAAGTTAAATGAAATAAAATATTATTTAGAAATATATACTTGCAATTAAAATGAGTTTTTCTACATCCTTTTTTAATTACATCAAATGAATTTAAAACAATTGAAGAATAAAAAAGTAAAGGAACAGATGCTTTACACTCACGCAGAGATTTTTGGCGAGTTTTTGGTTGGCACAATTTTCAAGCCCGCGCCAAACCAAAAACTTAATACAATGGCTAGGTTGCCATTAAAGGAAAAAATCCTCTAAATTTGGCGACATTTTTTTCCTTTTTATAATCGATTTAAAAAAAAAAAAACTGTGCGTGAGTGTATGACATCATAGCCAAAGTAAAATATTGCAATACACTGGATTATTTCATATTATCAAAGAATTAATGTACAAAATATAAATGCAAATAAGATAAATATTTTTTTTTAATTTAATACATAGAATTTTATCTCAAGAATATTATCCATTTTTATTGAAACAAATTTCACAATTAAGATTTATTCAATATGGAGTTTAATTATCACAGTCCATATGTAACATTGTATAACATATCTTTTTCGTGACAATACGTCATCGACATGGGACAATGAACCGAAATGAACAGCAATAAGTTATTGAATTCTCCTTGAATGTATTCTTATCTATCGTCTTTCATTCAGTAAAACGAAAGATGTTGCTAATATTCATCGTATTTCTATTTGCAATGAAACAAATCACTTTTATGATATGCTGTAGAATATATGGTATATGTCAAAGAAATATGTGTAAGTTACAGAACCTAATTATATCTCGACGTTTATACGGTACACATAAAATAATGAAAATCGAGTGAATTTCCCTGTGTTTTTATGCACTAAGGTATAAATACGAATTCCTTTCATACAGATAGCCACGGAACCTTTGAATATTTGCGTTTATTAAGGTTATATAATTATATACAGTAGCCTCCCTCTTAACCGGCCTCCTCTTAACCGGAACTCCGCTTTAACCGGCCGACTTTTTTCCCAAATCAGGAAAAATTCAGATCGAAAGGAAAATTTCGGTTATAAATGGATACGCGTTGACCTTCACAGCAAAGGAAACTGGAATGACAGGATTATCTCATTCGACGGGGAGGGGGAGTTTGGAAGAATACCTCTACAAGTAGCTGACCTTGAGAAGACGAATAGGAAAATAGGATCTTCCTCCCTTTTCACCGAGCAGAATGTAATTGGCACTGTTTCACATTTTCTTTCTGTCTCCTCGTGAAAAGTAATTTTTTCTCACTCCTGGTGTTTTCAGTTTTTGTTTGAGATGGATAGTTGCGGGAAAAAAAGGAAACGTGTTGTTGTGTCGATGGAGAAGCGATTAGATGCTTTACATAGAATGGATAAAGGTGAAAGTATAAAATCAATTGCGTTGGAATTCGGTGTCGGCGAAAGTACTGTTGGCGATTGGAAAAAGAAAAGAAAAGAGATTGAGACATTTTCTTTAAGTCTTACGAAAGCTGCGCTGAAATCCCGATCCACTTTGAAAAAGCCCAAACAACAGAAATTAGATGAGGCATTACTGATATGGTTTAATCAAGAAAGATTGAACGGAAAGCCAATCAGTGGACCGATACTGAAGGAGAAAGCGTTGATTCTGCATCAGAAAATGGGAGGAAGTGATGAATTTACAGCAAGTGAGGGTTGGCTAAATAGGTGGAAGAAGCGACACGGGATTCACCAACTAACGATTTCAGGTGAAAAATTATCTGCAGATGTAGTAGGGGCAACAATCTTTCAAGAAACGCTCGAAAACCTAATACAGAAAAACGGTTTAAAAAAAGAACAGATTTACAACGTAGATGAAACCGGTCTGTACTACAAAATGTTACCATCCAAAACTCTAGCCTCGAAGAATGAAGCTGCTGCACCAGGCTTCAAGAAAAGCAAACACAGAGTAACTTTATCGTTATGCAGCAATGCTACTGGGACCCATAAGCTACCACTCATGCTAATCGGTAAATCAGCTAAACCCAGGACATTTAAAAATGTAAATTTGAAATCTCTTCCTGTCTACTATCGCTACTCGAGAACTGCATGGATGAACCAAGAGCTATTCAAAGAGTGGTTTCATTCTCAGTTTGTTCCATCTGTCACAAAGCATTTACAATCAAAAAATTTGCCGGTAAAGGCACTTCTTCTGCTAGACAATGCACCATCTCATCCAAGTGAAGATGAACTTAAAACAGAAAAAATTGAAGTAATCTTTCTACCACCAAATGTAACGTCAGTCATACAGCCAATGGATCAAGGCATTATAGAAAGTTTCAAAAGGAGATACAGAAGAAAGCTATTGACTACTTTAAGCTTGGAAGATGATACCAATGATTGCCTTGTTGATTCTCTGAAAGCTATCTCTATAAAAGATGTTGTCTACATGGCAGCTGCAGCGTGGACAGAGATCTCTGAATCAACACTAATAAAGTCTTGGAGAAAACTTTTTACTCAAGAACAATCTGAAACTGAAGGAACTCTGATGGAACCTGAGCAAACTGAAGGAACGGATCCTGATCTATCTGCAAACTGTTTTGTAAAAACATTTAAAAAACTTGAGGGATGCGAACAGATCACTGTAGAAGATGTAGAAAAGTGGTTTGAATCTGACAAAGATCTCAAGCATGAAACATTATTTGATGAGGATATAATTGGGACTGTAACTGATGTTGTACAACACGAAGACGATCTTGATAATGATCCAGATGAAGTTGACACTACTAAAATTCCTCATACGGAAGGGGTAAAAGCATTAGAGTTGGCACTACGCTATGTTGAGCAGCAACCAACAGCTTCCTCGGTTGAACTTATGATGTTTAAGAAATGGAGAGATTATGCTGCAAAATGTCGGGCATCTTGCCTTCAACAGAAAAAGGTCACTGATTTCTTTATGGTTGATTAACTCAAATTTACATAATGTAGAATAATTTCAACTTCTTATAAAGGTATGTGACACGATTTTCAGCAATTTAATTTGTATTAAATATTTTTTCAGTATTTGGTATTAGTGATAATTTTTCTTTCAATTCGGTTAATTACAACTTGCATTCATTTCAAAAAAATATATAGAAAGTACATACTTTTTTAAACTACACAAATTAAAAACTAAATACATCCTATGCACTTAATTAAATAAATATGCAGCTACTTGTTTAATTTTTTTTTTACTTCTCCGGTTTAACCGGTTTTTCTCTTAACCGGCTAACCCTCGGTCCCGTTTAGGCCGGTTAAACGGGAGGCTACTGTATTTCTGATTTGTTAAATCATTAATATATGTAAGTTGTGTAAATAAGTTTAAAAAAAATACACTAATTATCACAGAAATGAAGGCAGTAATTTTTCATCTGATTTCGCATTATAAATCGAATAAATATATAAATTTGTTTAGTATTTTCTAATTACATTTAACCTTGTAAGACACGGGGGTTTGTCGTAACATAAAGAGGCGGGCGGTGCACTCTATGTACCATAGATTTTAAATGATAAATAATAACTTTTAATGATATCCTTTCTTAATGCAATGTCCAGAGGTAGTAAAAAATTAATAAACTGTTGAAACAAATTGTAGTTTAATTAGAATTAATATAACACCAACGGTTTGTAGTAACATAAATACATTGGGCAGCGTAGTCCGTAAGCCAACGCATTTTAAATCCTAAATATCAACTTTTATGCTAAAGAAGGATATAAGATGTAATTTTTTCAACTGGGTGAAAAAGTCCGGGCCAGGCTTCAAGCCAGGGATCTCTTGGCTGAAGCTGCCAATGATCTACAAACTGAGCAATCCCGGACGAATATGGCGGAACTAATTCACCCAGTTAACCTTATTGATCATATTGATTGATAATGATTTTTCACCCAGTATGGAAAATTACTTCTCAAATGATTTATTTACCAATAATTGTGTCAAATTAATCTAGTGTAATCAAGTTTCCCGGGTTTACTGGAGGTCCCATTATCTTCGATTTATTCTGTTGAGCTGATTCAGATATCAGACCAGATGCTATGATCAATAAGGTTAACTGGCTGAATTAGTTCCGCCATATTCGTCCGGGATTTCTCAGTTGATAGAGCATTGGCAGCATCAGTCAAGATATCGCCGATTAATTTCCTGGCCCGGATTTTTTTGCCCAGTTGGGAAAATTGCATCTCATATGATCTCTTTACCAATTTGAATAATTGTGTCAAAATTAATCTAGTGTAAAGAAGGATAATTTCTAATGTCTAGTATTAGTATAAAAGTAACTGACATTACATTAAAGAAAATAGAATAAATTACACAAATACGTGGGTGACGTATTCCGTACACCAGTGGTGACTTACCAATAATAGTAATGGAACAGAGCAGGAAACGTTTGGAACTTCTACTTAAAACATTGGTTGAAAATTGAAGGGTCTTTGGGAAGAGGTTAAATGTAACGCAGGTGTTAATCACGTAATAATTTTGGAATTCACAACTGTTTATTTCACTGAGTGGCACAGAGTGTAACATATTTCACACATTTTACTCTTTAAATGTTAACACATAAAGTAATGTATGTAAAATCAAGAAGTTATCTACTCCTCACCCAAACGAAATGAAAGCATGAGCAAGTATTAAAGATGATAACAGAAAAAAAGAAGCATCCTTTTAGAAAAAGGCTTATCGGATGTCGTCTCTTGATCATGTAAAAACGAAGAATGTACTACAGTTATTTCTCTGACATGTTTATAATTTGGGCATATGACCAAGGTGAACTTATTTATTTTACCGTTTAGCAATTTAATAGTTATTGTGTTCATTTAAATTTTGTTATCTTAAATGTTTGTGATCAATAAGCGTTTAATGTCACCATTGCGAACATTTTGTGGTCAGTTTAAGATGTTAACTAATAAACTCACATTAAAAAAATATAATTTAAAACAATTCTTAAAATTTTATGAATACAAACATGATATTGGTGATACTTTGAATTTGATAGATATGTATAATTTCTGACACTATTCAATATTAAGTAATGGGTATATTTTATGTCACACTACATGTCACAAGAGGACGGTTAACTGCATTTAATTACAGTAAATTAAATGCAGTTGATTTCACTTGATAATCCTTTGAATGTTTTCTTATCTCTCACTGTCTATTCTGAAAACACAGTGATGCTGTTTTCCTTCTGCAATATGTGTTCGTAAAAAGAACATATGGAGTATATTATCCGAATAAGTACAATAGCCCCATTATTTTCGATGACGAATAATTACGATGGTATATAATGTTCTTTAATTAATATGATTTTGTACGTTTTGACTGTTCAAATAATATGTATTTACACAAATTCTAATAATCGAAATAAATTCAATTAATCTTTGAAACATGTTTTAATATAAAAATAATCCATTTGTATTCAGTAACACTGCTTACATTTTATCATTAATGTTTTTTTTTCCCATTTGAAAATTTTAAGACGAACGTTAAGAAATGATTTCATAATTATTCATAAATGTTTTTAAACATTTAGATATTGCAAAATGATACATAAAATAACATTACTAAATATTCAACAAGAATATTTAAAATAAATACAGATATTAAAATTTAATATTAAAATATTTATGGCACGTCTTATTAAAAATAAGACATAGTAATCTACATGTGAATAAGACATTAAAAGTAACAGCATCAATTAATTTTCTTTAAAAACATTTTTCAAGTCTAATTATACAGGTTTAAAACTTTTTTTTTTTTTTTTTTTTTTTTTTTTTTTTGTAGCAAAGTAAAATTTCATAATATATTTTTCTTAATCAATAACATTTCTGGTGAAGTTTTTTGCAATATTTATTTTAATTAATTTTATCTTTAACTTCTGAGAATATATTTACTTATCATAGAATATTTTAGTAAGTGTCTTTATAAAAAATGATACACATGGGAATGAAGGGTAATGAAATTTAAGCAGAAAAAAAACATTCTTCTAATATTATGATTTCATTTAAAAGCTGTGGTGATTTCCAGGATTGCCACTAATGAAATGTGACATTAATTTTGTCTGCGAATTGGTGAATACATGCCTTTATAATTTTTGTTATGTTTTAATATTAAATAATGATATTTTTATTTAGAAAAGAAAAGATTCATCTTAATTTGCACTTAAAAGTAATTTTCTTATAATCATTTTAAATTATGCGATAGAAAATAAATTGCTGCATGTAGGCACTTATATAACATTTAAATAATTAATTATGAAATATTAGGTTGCAACGAAAGTTTCCCGCCACAGCTAATATCGTCTGCGCAAACAGTTTGCGTTGACGTGTTTGCTCATATTTTGTTAAACGATTTTTGGCATTTGAAAGAAAGAGACTTGTTGTAGAACACTGTATTGTGAAATTTGTAAAAAAATATCGTTATCACAAGGTGTCTGAAATGGAACTATCACACTACCAGATTAGAACCATCATTTACTTCCAGTTCTGTTGCAAAAAGTCAGCTACAAAATGTCACCTAATCATGTGTACAGCTTTAAGTACTACTGTTGTATCATATGACACTGTGAAGGTTTGGAATCGAAAGTTAAAAACATCTTCATGGTACTATTTTTAATTCTGCACAGGACGTCCGAAATGAGGTTGAGCTGTTTTTGGACTTGCGGCCTGCAAGTTTCTGGCTCGAAGAGTTTCAAAAACTACCAAAACATTGGCAGAAAATCATAGACTTGGGTGGTGATTACTACCCGAACTAAAGGTGCTGCTTTCATGTTTTTTTCTATAACTTTATTATGAACTTTTTTAGCGGAAAAGTTTTGTTATAACCTGATACATATTACCTGATACATTATACCAAAAAACTTAAAAAGTAGTATAAAATTTTTATTACAATATAATTAAATTTAATAAAAAAGTAAAAAATATATATTATTATTATTAAATAAAATGTAGAACATGCATACCGATACATGTATACCGTTTACGGGGTCCATTTTTCTGGATTAAACCTTTTTTCCGTATATTTTAAATAATACATATACTTTTACAGAAATATATTTTAAGTTCAAATAATTTAATTTTATAGAACGTAATTTTAATTGACAATGTTTGAAAGATATGAACACAATGAAATGTAACATATAAAAATGATTTAAATAAAGCTTTTTAATTCCTTTAATTTTAAATTCATAATTATGTTTGCATTGGTTAAGTTGCTTTTGCCCGCATTTATATTTGTATTTGTACTTTACATTTTCTGTAACTGTTATGTGATTATATAATAATCGAAAAAAGCGTGAATATCTCAGATATACATAAACCGACTTTTGAAAAAACTCAAGTATTTCAAGCCCGTTTTCAAATGTATTGCTGAATGCTGTTACTTTGTAGCAAATACAGAGTTATTACAAATGAATCATCGGGTTTTGATGCGTTACTAGGTGCGAACTAGGAAACTTATATGTTTCCATAACAACCCAAACGAGAAGGCCAGTTTCACGCTGCGCATTTGTCATGAGCATGTGGTTGCCATGCTTGCTGCGCGAACGCCATATTCAAAATGGCGACTGGATAGCAGAAAGCAACTGGAACACGATATCAACAGTTTTATTTACCAATAGGATGGAGCTCCGCCACACTGGCACAAAGAGGTTTGCGACTACCTTAATCGACAACTCCCAGAACGATGAATTGATCGATGTGGCCGAGATGACAAGACACTGTTTTCATGGCCGCCCAGGTCGCCTGACCTTTTGCCGAGTGACTTCTTCGTTTGGGGATATGTTAAAGACTTTGTTTACGTACTATCGTTACCTACCACTTTTGCTGAGTTGCAGAACCGCATCATGACTGCATTCGCGAACATCGACGCGCCCATGCTTGTATGAGTAATGTTTAGAGCGAACTGAACTATCGCCTTGACATCTGCCATATCACTCAAGGAGCACATATATTGAACATCTGTAGTATGGACGTCAATCCTGTATGCTTTTGGTTTATTTTCATGCATAACCCATTGTTGTAATCCAATTATGTTCCGAAATAAACGCTTCGGAAACCTGATGATTCTTTTGCAATAACACTGCTACATTAAAAGGAAGAAAATATGAAAATTAAAATATCATATACTGAATGTATCACGGAATAGTTTTGTATTCTTTCAAAATAATAATGACAGGGAAATGCACAGATGGTATTATAGCACTTTAAAAAAATATATTACTAAATTTATCATTATTAAAATATATGAGGTTTTGTAATTAAATTTTATTATATTTTTGGTAAAAACACGCTAAAAGCTTTAAAACATTAGATTTACTCATTGTATGTGTGTTAACATTTACTTAATGTGTTAATATTTAATTAATAAAAAATGACATCTAGGAAATAGGCTATTTGATTTGAAAACATTTGGTTCAATTCAACCGAGACATTATTTTATTCGTTAGTTTAGATTTTCTGCTGAAGCAAGTGGAACACATTTAAACTATTATTTATTTGGTTATTTTCAAAACCAATCTTATTAAATCAGCATAAATCTATATTAATTAGTAAAAAATATAACTGTGACACATGTTTTTAGATGAAATTTGCGCCTGCGAACGAAATTTCCCCAAATTCGCAAAAACTGAAGCAAATAATTATAATCCAGATGAAAAAAGCTAGATTTTCAGGATTTAAATTAGAATTACATATTCCGGAAATTGAATTTCTAATCATTGCAATATAGGAGGGGTAATATTGATATTTCATTCTCGTTCGCTGTATTTACGTTTTATTTAGATTTAAAAGGTATGGATTTTTCTGGTGATACATTTTATGTATAGTAAATAAATACAGTAATAAAATCATTTGCATGTATTTATTCAATTTAACGCACATTGACATCCAAATACTTTTATTGTTTACGCTCTTTGCACAATTTTAGCACAATTTATGCATTTATTTTATTATGTAATATTGATTTCCTTATCTGTGTATATTTTTAAAGGAACGTTGCAGAAAATGATAAGTATTATGCTAGCGCTAATTAACTTTTTTGGAATTTTCAGAGATGGCAAAAAGCATTCTTGATTTTAACAATATGCACTACTAAATATTTCTCTAATTTTGTTCGAAATTAAGCAAACGTCTACTTAATTTTTAGATATATTTAAAGTTATACAATATGAAGTATGAAAAATATTTAATGTATATTATTCTAATAATGTTCTAGAAAAGTATACTAAACGAAATATAGATAATGACAAATTTAACTAAGATTTTTCTTATTTTTTCTGAGACAAACAGACGTACATCAGATAATCGGGTAAAAAATCACAGACATAGGTTTTAAAAAATTAACCAAAATCAAGCGAAGTTTGAGAAGCATTAATCAAGATTAGTATATTATTGACTGAGATGGAAAATAAGTGGGTGTAACTTAAAAATGTATTCATATTAAGCTAAATTTTGATTGAAAGTACTGATAAAAATGAGAAAGTATTATTAAATGCGAATACATTTTTGCAAAAAAATAATACTCTTATCAATAAGAACATTGCTAATTTATTTATGCAATCCCCTACCGTTATTTTTGAAACATTATGTCCATTTTTAATTCCAAAATGATTGAAAAAAATTCTATAATTCTTTTGTTTACATTTCTTGTCAAACGTTGCCCCGAGTAAGAGAAAATTACAATTTGTAGGATCCAAAAAATCGATTTTTTTTGCATTATTTGCATTTTTAAAATACGTAGAATATGTGCCTGAAGCCACATTGGATTATTCAAACTATTTACGAAGTTAACGCCTGTTGAACGAAGCCGTGCGTGTGCTGACTATTTAGTAAATAAAACTGTAAACTCATTTTTTTTGTTTTCAAATCCTAGTTTTTCAGCAATCGGAGCAGTATAACGTTCGAATCGATCAACCGATTACCAAATATCTACCGGGTGTGAATGATAATCAGTTTTCGGGGCCATGAATCTATTTATTAAAAAAAAAAAGAAAACTGTTCCCAATGTTTTAAAATTGAATAAATACGTGAAATCCGTATGTCGATTATGTAAACAAGCACCATTTTGATTTCATGGTGTCAGTTTCCATGCACATGGGTTTATGGCCCAGAAAAGATAAATGGTTTCATAACCCATGTATTTTGTATTTTTCAGATGATTCAAAGGGGCACAATCTGGCACAGTGCAATGTCATTCACGCTGAGCACACGTTTTAAAATAGAAATACCGTCACCAGTTTTTACATTTTTTAATCACCAATAATTTTCACAGTATATAAAAGTATACTTATTTAGTGGTGAAAAAATCCGGTTTCGTTTTATTAATTTTTCATGCATAAAAAAAAAATCTTGAATAAAAAGCCTTCTTTTTGGCCTTAGAAATTAGAATTTCTAAAAATTATCATACTGTTGTCATGTCGACAATTTTGCCTTTTCTGTTTGCATATCTGTACTCTAAATGACAATGTATTTATTTCACGAGTTTCACATTTCACGCCGAAATTAAAACAAACGTGTCCTCATTATCAGTAAACTCAGCATATGTTACTTCAAATCAAGCGACATTTTCCTTTAAGACTCGAGATGAAAACATACATAATATTCTATTTTGCAACATTTTAATTTTCAAAATAACTTCATTTTAGTTCATAAAGGAAAACATAATTGTTACATAGTTGAATAACTTGATAAGAGATGAAATAACATTTTCTTATTTCAATAAATATATATATATTAGTATACAATCAATTATTAATCTTAGTGAATATTTACGCGCCTACGCAAAAACTGAAATGAATCCATTTTTATATTCAGAATGCTTTTTATGTGTTTAAATTAAATGCAATTGAAGAAATCCACGCATTAACTTCAATTGGTATAAAAATACAACAACTCTAGTAATTGATTCATAATTATTTAAATTGATTAAAATTGTCGTCATTATCAGTGTCAGCAATAACACTGGTCAAGAAAATTGTCAGCTTCTAGACTAATTTGAGCGTGCTGATTCTAAATTTGAACTCCAAATTTCTCTATCAACTCAGGATGTAAAGTTATTGCCATCCTGCTGTTCTTGTACCTTTAAACATTATACAGTAACTATTACAGTACTTGTAATTTATTTAATTATGATGCTAAATGAATGTTAATTTTTTTAGGATAATCATTAATAGAAGTAAACTGTTTTGTATTAACCATCCAGACAACTTCTGCTATATCTGTTAACGATGTACATCCTGTGATAAACGTAAAATCATTGCTTCAAAAGTGAAAACTGCTTACCATCATTATTTTGGTGTGGAGGTTAGAGATCATGACAAAAGGTAAGCACCACATATATGATGTACTTTGTCCATACAGGCCTAACATATAGTCCAGTAGAAATAGCATTTTACCTTACAAAACTTCGGGTAGTTCTGATTTTTGGATATATTGCAAAGGTTGATCCTCTAATAAAAAAACCTAGTTTTCGACCTTCTAGACCTTGTGCGTTTTTCACAATATTGAAAAAACCAATATTTTTTGGCACTTTTTTCGATTTTTCTTAAATAACTCAATTTCAGTGCATTTTACAGAAAATTCTCTACAACATGCAGTACTCATGTTTGTAAATTGTCCAAATAGGGGGTGAGATACGGAGCCGGGAAAATAGGGTAAAATTTGCAAAAAGTGCAAAAATCCACAAATGACGTTAGTTTTTGCTTAATAACCTACTTGTAGTGCGTTTTAGAGACAAAAGTGTCAATATAAAGTTTGTAAAGCATGAAGTAGTCTATAAGTTTCATTTATTAGATCATTAAATATCTATAATAGACTTTAAAAATCAGAATAATACAATTTATGGTTAAAACAAAAAAATACCGCCTGACAAGTCATTAATTTAAAAACGAGATTTTATTTTTGATATTGATTAAACGATGCAATTAATTAATTATAGTATGTACAATAATAGGTAACTGTTGAATAGTTGAGGGGGGGGGGCGAAGTAAACCAAAAAACCTAATCGGTAGACATGGGCCAAAACTAAGTTAACCAAAAATTAGGGAGGTGGGAACAAAAGGAGCATGTGGCCCGGGTGCTAGAATTGAATCGATTTTTTTAAATAACTCAATTTCAGTGCATTTTACAGAAAATCATTTTCACCATTTTGTAGAAAATAAAATTCTCTACAACATGCAGTATTCATGTTCGTAAATTGTCCAAATAGGAGGGTGAGATACGGAGCTGGGAAAATAGGGTTAAATTTGGAAAAAATGCAAAAATCCACAAATGACGTTATTTTTTGTTAATAACCCACTTTTAGTGCATTTTAGAAGCAAAACTGTCATAATCAACTTTTCAGAGCATGAGATATTCTATAGTTTCATTTATTAGATAATTAAATATTGGTAATAGACCCTTAAAAATCACAGCAAAAAGATTTTGGGTGAAAACAGGAAAATACCGCCTGACAAGTTATTAATTTAAAAGAGTAGCTTTAATTTTGATATTGAAAACACGATGTGGTTAATTAATTATAGAATGCACAATAAATTAATCAACAAATACATAGTAAGTAGTATATAGTCGCTTTGTCATATATGTTTCCTTTTTCTGCTGCTTGGCCCTGGGAATGATACCATCGTCTCAGATACTTCATCGTCCGTCTCTGTACTTAACTCGATTGGTTGTTCTAGGTCATCAAAGTCCTCAAGGTCCAGTATAATATCAGGAGCGTTGCCACATAGTTGGTTGTGGCACTTCATACAGATAACTGAGCACTTCAAGCCTGCCTTTCTAAAACTGCAATTCGTACTACAATTTTTTTTTTTTTTTTTTTTTTTTTTTTTTGCATTGGCAAGATATGAAATCGAGTAGAGCTTGAGGAGCTGGTCTATTCATCATGGTGACTGGAATGAGCCCATGTCCACCCCACTTCCCGCCGCATTCGAGAGGATGTCTGAATGCATGATATTCAGCAGCATCACGAGTAGGTGGTAGTCTAGCTAAATTTAATTTAATATTGTTAGCTGCTCTAGCGAAGCTGACATACCGCAATACATTCAAGTTTTGGTTGGGATCACCTCCATACAGGGCAAGAAGTACACCTTCTGTGGCTTCAATAAGTTTGTGCCTCTCTGCATTTGAGTCTTTAAAGATTTGAACTTTTTGGTTCAGGGATGGGTTCTGAAGAATTCTGCAATAATTCATTTTCTCATGGCTGTAGAGCACAGAAGTGGTGTCACAACCACTTATGCATGAAGAAAAAGAATATTTTGTGCAACTTCCTTAAATTTGAAACACTCTTTGGAGTAGAAATTATCAGGCAGTTTCCCTCTCCTGGCCCTTCGGAAATAAACATTGTCTGCAGCTAGAGAAGCCACGAGAACAAGAAGGTCCAGATCTTCCCCATTGACAATGACAGCATCGTAATCACGGGCTTAGGAAATAGCTGTGTTCACTATTAGCACATCTGCATCTTCAATGGCCTGCGTAGTGATCATTTGTGCTTTTTCAAATTCATTTCAAAGCATATAAATGAAAAGTTCTTTTTTTTTTTTTCATCCCCCTTGTGGCATCTGTGGAAACATAGTCTCATGGAACTTAACCTCAGCAGAAGTATGAATCTGAAAGCGACGAGCACTTTCTGCACTTCTTATACTTTTTTGACTATGTTCAGGATAAGTTTCTAATCTTTTCTTTATTTTAAAATTTAAAACTGAATTCAAAACAACGGAAATCAATTCTCCTTTATACAGGTTTCCATCTTATCAGGTATAATTGTTATTCTTTCTGTTGGGACTAACATTCTCAAACTGAGATACATTTACCATCAATGTAAACTTTGACTAACAAAAATATGTGGGACAAATGAATACAAATGCGACAAATCAAATCTTCATTGTGCGCCCTCTTCTCCTTCCATTCTAGCGCCTGGGCCACATGTTCCTTTTGCTCTCACCTCCCTTTGTTTCGGCCTTAGATACTCCTTGTCCTTTTTAAAATTTCTAAATTATAACTTATTTATCTTTAAAGTATTTTTTTACATTATTCCCAGCTATTAATTTTACTTTCGACTTTGAATTCTTGGCCCTATGTTTGCACCTATGTCTACCGACTAGATTTTTTGGTTAACTTCGCTCCCCCCCCCCTCTCAACTATTCAACAGTTACCTATTATTGTACATACTATAATTAATTAATTGCAGCGTTTAATCAATATAAAAAATAAAAGCTCGTTTTTAAATTAATGACTTGTCAGGCGGTATTTTTTTGTTTTAACCATAAATTGTATTATTTTGATTTTTAAAGTCTATTATAGATATTTAATGATCTAATAAATGAAACTTATAGACTACTTTATGCTTTACAAACTTTGCAATGACACTTTTGTCTCTAAAACGCACTACAAGTAGGTTATTAAGCAAAAACTAACGTCATTTGTGGATTTTTGCACTTTTTGCAAATTTTACCCTATTTCCCGGTTCCCTATCTCACCACCTATTTGGACAATTTACAAACATGAATACTGCATGTTGTAAAGAATGTTATGCTCTACCAAATGCTGAAAGTGCTTTTTCTGTAAAATGCACTGAAATTGAGTTATTTAATAAAAATCGAAAAACTGCCGAAAAATATTGTTTTTTTCAATATTGTGAAAAACGCACAAGGTCTAGAAGGTCGAAAACTTGGTTTTTTTATTAGAGGGTCAACCTTTACAACGTATCCAAAAATCAGAACTACCCGAATTTTTGCAAGGCAAGGCCCTTTTTTACGCTATTTCTACTGGACTAATATAAAAAAGTGATGACAATTCTGCTGAAAGTGTTGAAATTGCAGGTGCTGGTGGAGTATAGGATGTTTATAAATCTAATGATTAAGAAAAAAAGCCTCACTTAATAAGTCAAGCACTTTTGATGGTTTCCGAATAGGAAAATTAATGTTACGCACAAGCGCAATGGCTAAGAGGTAAAAGAAAAGCAATGTCTTTTTATGTCCCATGATATGACGTGATCCGAAAAATCACCTCTCAGACTAAATTTTGAAAGAAGGACTCACTTATTAAGTCAAGCACTTTTGCTGGTTTCTGCGCAGGGATACTAATGCTCCGCACAAATACAAGCGCAAATCTTTAAATCATTTTTAAATAAATGCTTTATCTTCGTCCACTGTTTGGAAATATTATGAAATCTAACTTCTGTATAACAAAGAAATCTGGATTTTCAAAGAAAATTAAATCTAAAATAATATAGCCAGATTCTGAATCTGCTCTGAAAACTGTTCTACATGATGGCGAGAGCCCTGTGCCTGTTCCACCAACTACTTCTTATGTGCGAAATGATGACAATTCTGCTGAAAGTGTTGAAATTGCAGGTGCTGGTGGTGGATAGGATGTTTACGAATATAATGATGAAGAAAAAAAGCCTCACTTAATAAGTCAAGCACTTTTGCTTGTTTCCGAATAGGAAAATTAATGTTGCGCACAAGCGCAAGAGCAAATCTTTAAAACACTTTTGCATAACTGTTAATAAACCTATAATATATATTTAATAAATCTTCGTCTACTGTATGGAAATATTTTTATGAAACCTAACTTCAGTATTACAATTAAATTCGTATTTTCAAAGAAAAATAAATCTAAAATAGCATATCCAGATTGTGAATGTGCTCTGAAAATTGTTCCACATGATGGCAAGAACCCTGTGCCGATTCCACCAACTACTTTTTATGTGAAAAGTGATGATAATTCTGCTGAGAGTGTTGAAATCGAAGATGCTGATAGTGGACAGGATGTTTACGAACCTAATGATGAAGAAACAAAACCTTACTTATTAAGTCAAGCACTTTTGCTGGTTTCTGAAAAAGGAAATTAGTTCTACACACAAGCGCAATGGAAAATCTTTAAAACTTCTTTGAATAAATGCTTTATCTACGTCTACTGTATGGAAATATTCTTATGAAATCTAATCTATATTTAACACCATTTAAATATTTAAGTGAAATAACATTGCTCAAGTTTCAGTTGTGTAAAACAGTCTCATAATGTCAAATTTAAACATTGGCAGTTTCTATAACTGGAAATCCTGACGTGATAGTGAAATTTGGAGTTCAGATTTCGAATCAGCACACTCCCAGTAGCAAAAATGTTGTTGACCAATGTCATTTATTAATGTGATTCTTCTTCAAACTATTAGATAAAATAAATTTAATCAGATATCAGGTTTTTTCTCCGCTTATGTTTCTTAAATAAAAGTAAATGGATTTTTAGGTGAACAGTTAAAAATTTTTAAATATATTACACCTTTTTGTTAGACAATAGAAGTATATAGCAGTCAACTTTAAATATTGTTTCGGGCAGCTTGTAAATATTACTTAAACATTTACATTTAATGATTTTTTAAAACAAAAACACATATAAATTCAAAAATATTATCCTCACAATTTCGAAATAAGAATATCAAAGCTTTTCAGAAGTACATAATGAACTTGTAGACGAAAAAAAAAAACATTTACAAGAACCATGGGAACCATCACTAGCTACTAAATGATATGTGTTTAGCTGGATTAGCCGTCCGGCGTTGCCTGGGCCCGAGAAAATAACAATCTCAGAGCAAGGTATTAACCCCCTCCCTCCCCATACCCGCAAATATAACGAATAATTTGTACAAGAAAACCACCTTCACCTACATTAACGAAATCATTAAGAAGAGAATTGAATTTTGGTGATAATTAGAACATAACGAAGACGCCACGCTAAAATAGCCGGCAGATGACAACACTTCCCATCCTCAATTTCAGATCTATATCTTGATTAGTTATCTAAATTTTTGTTCATTAGTAAAAACTGGCAATTATTTCATTTCATTTTTGCAAACTAAATGGAGGGATCGGCCAGAGAAACAGATCTCGTTGTAGTTCAGTTTTTAATGAAAGCAGGTGGATATCTCGGATTTTTTTCACTGGCGCCAGCAGATTTTTGGCAGTTTTTTGCATAAATTAAGAAAACTTACCAGTTGAATTTTTCAAAAATCGCATAGTCGGATAGAGAATTTTTTTTACATATGCTCAGAAATTTTTAAATTGATTTCTTAATTAGTTTTCTTAAAATTCGCTAATTAGTAAAATAATTTTGAATTCGTTCATTTCCGCTAAGTAAATCGACAACAACAGTTATTTCCTTTAGCCATTTCGATTTAAAAGATGGCATTTTCGATGCGATGTTTAATGATATTCTAATTAATATCTGGAGTTATTATCAAATTATTAAAATTCTGAGACTCAGGAGCACATGGTCAGACCTTGGACTATCCACACATAAATTTTTAGATTTCTAGGTGGGCTAGATTTTCCTAGCCATCGTCAACAGACACACACATACACAGAGCGAAACTTTATTATTATAGATATAAGGAATGCTTAAATATTAAAGTAGAAATTTATAAAAGGCATATAAAGTTGCATAAATGCAATATGTATTTATTTTTTTTAAGTGAAAGCAATTTAATTTAAAATGAAAAATTTTTAAACTCAAGGAAATGTATTATTTGCCGCAAATAAAACATATCTCGAAAAAACATTTTATATAAAGTAAAATTTAATAGATTGTCTGCAAATATATATATATATATATATATATATTATATATATATTAGTTTCAGAAAAAATGTCTCTGCAATTCTTTGAATTATTTATATCCGAACTCTCGAAAAGTACAAAAATATCTTTTATGTAAAGATTTTTTGATGGTTTAGAGATATAAAACTTAAAATTTCCCATTTTGCTCACAGTTTAGTACGTAATGACTTGTAGTTTGTCACACTCTTATGTCCTTTGCCATAAAAAATCCTTAAATGGATTGCTATAAGATACGTAGTACTTAAGGTAACGACGTTCCCTAATCTTGGAAGACTGTATTTCTTTTAAAGCAGGAATTTGCGCATTGTGACATGTAACTCATTTTCATGTATATTTCACAGCTTTATATCTTATTTTTGTTACTTTATTATACAGGGTGTCCTTCAATGATTCTCCCGGTTTTCTTACCTCATAACTTTTGATTTATAAATATAACGGAAAATATTATCACATATTCGTAAATTACAACTCAAAAAGGTTTTTAATAACACAAACAAAGTAACAAAGGGGTAAAGTTGCAATTCAAAACGCAATTAATCAAAAATCGATTATAATCAAATAATAATTTATATTAAAATTTTCTCAAATTCATCAAAAAGTTCTTAATGAATTATGTAATATGTATTTTTCTAACTTTGTATTCTTTATTCATTAACAGCTTTTTGATAAATTTGATAAAATATTAATATTAATTATTATTTAATAATAATCGTTTTTTGATGAATAGCGTTTTGAGTTTCAACTTTACCCATATGTAACTATGTGTTATTAAAGAAACTTTTTGAATAGTAATTTACGAACATGTAATAATATCTTTGTCATGTTCTTAAATCAAAAGTTATGAGGTAAGGAAACCGGAAAAGTATTTATGGACACACTGTATTATTTTTTGACTGTAAGATTTTCAAGATTTTCGACTGCTATAATTTTAATAAACCAGTTTTAATAAAGTTGATGTACAGGTTATAATTTAAAGTTATTTTCGTCAGTGTTACCTTTTTCAGTGTTCGGAAATATATAGCGCGAGTGCTCCAGTAATCGACCATTTACTGTACATTTTTACATTTTTTTTTCTTTTAAATAAATAGTTTCCATACATTTTTTCTAAAACTATATGTAAATAACAATTAAAATATGAGGTTTACTATTCCGGAAATCCCGTTTCCTTTTCTAAAATTGACTTTCGATGCACCAGTAATTGACTTCTTCTGTTTCAGTGTATAAATCTAAATATGAATGTTCATATTAATAAATAGAAAAGTGCCCAGTTAAACTTACGGCATTGAGCTCACAGGCTATTCACACTATTTATATATTATATTCTTATTTCAAAGAATAATGCCCCTCGAAAAATAAAGAAATCTACAATAAATTAAGGGAGGATTAGCCCCCCCCCCAGTCCCACTTTTATAATTAACCAATGAACCCCCAAAACTAATCAGGGAAGCGTCCTATCACAATGAACTTTTATACAAAATTTGGAGCAAATCGGATAATTCTACATGAAAATCCAATTTATCTAAATTAAGCGGAGTATTGCCCCCCGTTACTCATCTTTATACTTAACCAATGAAACCCCAAAACTAATTAGGGAAGTGCCTTATCACAATGAACCTATATACCAAATTTGAATCAAATTGGATAATTCTGCATGGAAAACTCATTTATCTAAAGAAAAGGGGGGATTAGCTCACCTCCGTCCCCCCATTTATATTTGACCAATGAACCCCCAAAATTAATCAGTGAAGCTCCTTATCACAATGAATCTATAAACAAAATTTGAAGTAAAACGAATATTTCTATCAAGAGTTATCGCTTTACGTACATACATACATACGTACATACCTACGTACATACAGAACAGGCAGGCATTTAGCTCTCGGGCTTTGATAGCCTGTGAGCTAAAAACTACTCCTTACACACACACACACACACATATATATATATATATATATATATATATATATACACCAGGTGATCTAAATCCCAGGAAATATTTTTTAAATCCGTAATTCAAAAACTATTGATAATGTGACGATTTCAATATTCAAGAGTAAGTGCGGAATGCCCAGTAAAATCTTTTTTCATGTTGTTAACGTGCATATTCTGCTGATCCAAAAGTTGACCAGTTTCGAATAACCATATATATCACAATCTTTTACTATGCAATAATACATGAACCCATACTTCAATAAATAAATAAGGGGGATTGAATTGATCTTGATATTAAAATAAATGCGAACAGGCCGTAATTTTTTTCATTATAGTGGGAGCTTTTTTTCGAAGATTTGATGTACTATTCTCATTGATACCGATTATAAGGTACGATTCCAATATTTTAATAACCATCTTAAGCTAAACTGTAACTTGTATCAACGCATTTCATTGCATTTTACATACATTTTATACCAACAGAAATTAATGTTATATGTACATTATTTTTTGTTTTCTACAGTCATGTGTCTCGTAGATGAATTACCGCTGCATTTACTTCTATACTTTGTGATATATTTTATATAAAAAATGATGTATAAAGAATAATACAGTTTATCCGAAATGCAGTGGAATTGAAGTTTATAATTTAATATAAATTCTTAAGTTGAATATATATTTCAGTTTTCATTTTATACTCGTTTGTAATAAACTATGAGTAGCTTATTAACAAACAATAGTATTACAATCAAAAAATAAATATTTAAACCTATGATATTGCAAGTTTAACCCTCTTGAAAGATTGGTATAAAAGCAGACTTAAACGTAATACTTTTTTTCTCTTTTCAAATAAGTAAAATTTTTACTCATGCAAATATTCGATTTTTTCTGCATTATTTGGAATACATTAAAAACTGTAAGTGTCATTTATAAATTCATTTTAGCATTCATTTGAAAAATTATAAATAAAATAATTTTAAATAATCATCAAAATATTGCAAATAATCGTATTTTTCGTCCATTTTTATAAATGTGCATTTATTACTAAAATATTAGTATTTTACAAATTATATGTGTACAAGATATATTTTATTGCGCATTTTCCAAGATTTTGAACCGAAATAATATATATATATATATATATATATATATATAACCTGTTATTTCTGAGTCAAAATAAACCATATCTAAGCCTATATATATATATATATATATATATATATAATAAAAAAAAATTCCCTTCTTTTCGCCATTTTCTTAGTCCTTATTCCAAATTATCACCATTCTATTAAATTACTAAATGTTATCTATTTCATTTATTTTAATATTTCTCTGTCTTTTATTTATATCTTAAATCCCCTGTTTTATTTAATTCCATATCTTAGTCAAAATATTCTTTAAATTCCTATTCTAAAAAATTATTCTAAATTGCAAAAACTTCCTAAAAAGCATTTGATTACATTCCTTTTATTGAGACAGTGAAATTTATTCTTTCAGAATATTTTTTCTTTACATTCTTTTTATTTTATTATTTTCAGATATCGTTCGATTTGTCCCATCATTCCCTGCTCTAGCGCGCTTACTTTTTCCCTCAAAATTCATCCGATTCCTGTAATGAGTTCTTACTTTTAGGTCAGGTTAACCCGCCCTTAACCTAATTTCTTAGCCATTGACGTTTGAGTTTTTCGGCGCTCCCTTCTTAGCCACACCCTTTTTTACAAACTATTGGATGGTAATTTTCGCGCGTTCGTGTTCCTACACCATTTTTTTGAGTATAAAACATACTGCACGGGAGCGGACCCCCAGAATTTTGCTCTAAAATTTTGCTCTGAAAATTTTGCTCTGAAATAAAATGCGGCTCCAGCGACCCTTATTCTCCACTCAACATTGTATTCCATCTTGTATATAGTGTGTATCTAAGTGTATGGTAGTGTCTTCAATAGCTGTCATCTATTCGAATGTGAACATCGTACTTCTGTGCTGACTAGTTGTTATTCTTCATCATGTAACGGATGATAGCCCTAGTACTATATACATTGATTCTCGTACCACCAGTCTTATCATTGAACTACTGCTCTGGTGTATGTATCGAGTTAATCGGTGAATTTACTCCGTACCTCATTTTTGGGGAATCAAATTTCATGCTTTAACGATGTGACGACTGCTTAATTTCCAGGTAATCAGTGGTTTCTACTCCATAATACGAAACCCGGTAGTCACTCATTTCATTATTACCTGCAATAAATCGTAATATATATATATATATATATATATATATATATATATATATATATATATATATATATATATATATATATATATATATATATATATATATATATATATAATATATATATATATATATATATATATATTACTCCGAACTATGTAGGTTCAAATGTTTCTGGTCCGATATAGTTTTAAAGAAATAGATTCAATTTTTCAAGTTTTATTTCTCAATAAAATGCTTTCTCAGATAAAAACACTTTTCACATTGTAGATCAAAATACACCGTTACTGCTCTTTTCACGTCATTATCATCATTACACATTTTTCCTTGAATGTCAGATTTGCGATTGAAGAACTCATAATAATCATTTTGAGCTAAATCTAGGGTATAAGCATGTCTCTTTATTATTTTGGCATTAGGACCTTCTTCAGTCAAAACTTAAAATTCGGAACGATACTCAATTTTAAGCATTTATGTAAAAAGTATGGCTCACCTTTATTTATTTTATAGCCATAAAAGAACGCAGACTAATTTACTAAAGAGACTTTCAAATTTATTTATTTAATGTCGGTACTACAGGTCCGCAAGATAAAGTTATTGCCAAACGATTTTTTTATATATGAGATCGGAAACTTTAGATCTTGAATCCTAAATCGTATTTTTTTTAATTTCAAATATTTATTAATAAAATTACATTTTTTAATAGATAAAATAAAGTATAAGCAGCTGACATCAATTACGTTTAACCTTTAACTTTTTCATTTAAACAGGATGACGTAATTTGCAACAATTTTATTAAGTGACATTTTAAATGATAGCATAACTTTAAAATGTGTTCATTTTTATGCTATTTTTTTCATCTCACAAATTAATTAAAGTCTTAAACTATATTAAGTATTTTAAATAAATAACTGGAGGAACTGCGTGAGATACAATATCCAAATTTAACCTTTCGATTACGAAATTGGGACATCGTATATCCCAGAAACTGTGTTTTTTTTATACTATTCGTACCATTTTCTAAAATATGTGGTATGATTCAATACAAAATTAGTCGCCAGTCCGGGCTTGTTATCAAAATGTTTTCTAATTTCGAGGTAGCTTGGTTATTACAAACCATATCAAAGTTGTCAAATATTATACATACTCAATTCAATCAAATCCACGGTTATGAAAATATTTATTAAATAAAAAAATGGGACAAACAGTTTATGTGTGCATGCCCCAGTGTACCAAACCAAGCATGGAGTCAACACCCAGAAAGTTTTTTCCTCTCTAATTTCGAGACTAAATATGTTTTTATAACAGGATGCTTAATTATCTTTACGAAGTTAATGTAATATGCCTTTTTACTTTCAGTTTTAAAACAAAAATAACTTTGTGAAATAGTGATAAATCTGTAATAGAAAGAAAATAGAAATATGACAATTTAGCATGATGTATTTAATGTTAGTTTAAGTGTACATCGTTTCATGATTTGTTGAAATCGGGTCTTTGAAATCTAAAAAATAAAATTAAGTTATTTTCGATATCATTGTTAGCGTTATTTCAGTGTCAATCGTTATTTTCGATTTAACAATTTCCGAAATGAACCCAAGACTATTATTTTTAAGAAATTGGAAACAGGAACTGAAATTAAATATTTTATTTAAGTTTAAACCGGCGCAAAAAACGTACCATACCCATATTATCTTTTGTCTACATAAAACATTTTAAAATATATTTTATTGTGCACATTATTTTCTCGTAATTCTAAAATGTTATAATGTATCTGGCAAAGGAGAGACTTATCGGGAACTCTGGGTTAGAGAATAAATTTCGATTTTGTATTTATGTTCTAAATCTGTAACTATGCTGTACATATCGTGCGCTTGAGATCGTTCTATATAACAAAATATTTTAAATATCATCCAGGTTTTTACTTGTACCACACTTCAGAATGCAAAAATGTTTTTAAGTACACATGTATAAATAACGCTGAACCCTAACGAATTTTTTCTCAAGCAAAAAGGTGAAAACTGTCATAAATAAGACTTTCTGCATAAAATATAGTTTTTTTTTAAATTTTTATATAAGAATTTATGTGAAAGTATTTTCTTAATAATAAACATGTTTGAATACCAGCTGGATAGTGTAAAAAAGAACTGGCTGACGTTCCAAATACACTAGGCTAGTTTGCATTGAAATTTAGGTTAAAAATTCAAATAATGTCGGTAAAAATTACTATGTAGAAAATTTAGTGCTAAAATAACAATTTTTATGCGTGCTATAGAAGCTTTAAATGAACCATAGAGTTTTTTTTTTTTTAATATTATTGTTAATTTTTTCACAGTTTTCTTGGTCGAGAAAATATATGCTTACACTACATACGTATACATTTAATGCGACTTTATCATAGAAAATATAGCCATTATATTAAACTGTTGTATCCCAAATTAGACTGTTTTGAAAATCGGCATCCACTTCCTAAATTGGTTACTTATTACACTTTTCGTATCATCTGTTATTGCCAAACCAATCGGGATAAATTCAATTTGATAGCATGTTCTTTATCTGTACATGAGTATATGAATCTTTTGTAAAATAACTCGTGATTCTCCTTTTGAGATGAACTGTTGTTTTACGAATTTGTTCAATTGTCCCAGTTTAAAAAATAAATATCAAATTCCTTGAATAGCTTTTTCACTAACTTTCAGTTGTGGTGGAATTATAAAAAAATTCGCAGACAGGTGTATTTCCGATGACATTGCAACATTTTAATATTTTTAGAAATTAATCATAAATTAGTAAATTAATTTCAAGACATTATCCAATTAGCTGACCGCAGGTCATAAATTGCCCAAATAATCTTTCGATTGAATGGCGCCCATTTCATTTAAAATACATGCCTTTCTTTTAAAATACATTTAAAAAATATATTATTCACTCATTGAATTTATAATGGGAAAACAGTTTTATTAAGGAATAATGTAAAATACAAAAAAAAAAAATATTTTATTTCAACGTGAAAGCATTTTTGTTTAATTAACACACGCATATATAAATTCTGCTATTGGAAAAAAATGGTTTTCGACGAGATTTGCGCAAGGTTAAGGGAAAAGCACCAATTTAATTAAATTTTGATTATATGTTGAGAATACGATAGGGTTACTACTACATAGGAGTTACAACACTGGAGTTAATAATGCTCGAAACCAAGCTCTCGAAAATATGACAACTGTCTGGGTGAAAATGCAGCAATGAAGTATTTTAAACACCCAACAGAAGAAAATAAAATATAATAAAAAAATGAAGAGTGTAATACTTTTAAATGACGTTTTTATTCATATTATAAATGTTAATTCTAGACTTTTAAGCTTAGTTATTGATTATACTCCTCACCTGTTTCTAGCTGTTGCTTATACAGTTGCTTTATATCATGTAACATTTCTTTCACAAGAAAAGTACAAATAATGATCTCTTTCAATTCGAACGAAATTGTAATCTGATGACTCGTACATATTTAGTTTACAAAAATATTAATTTGAATATACCAAACTTCCGAATATTAAGTTCCAAAGTTTAAAGAAAAGGAGTTATAACTTTTGCACTATATTGAACTACATTGCAGAGTGGTGAGATAATTCTTTGCCAATATTTGCATACATTTTAAATACTCACTTTGGATGTATCGAGATTTTTGTGGTGCTACGGAAACATGCTCGCTAGCAAAACTAAGCAGTGAATTTTCTGTCAGAATCCGCAATAATTCTTCTTCTTTTTTTTTATTCTTCTTTGTCGAAGTGTCTATGAAAATTGTAGTTAATTAATTCCCATACCACATCTCTAAAAAAGTAATAAAATATTAAACGCTCATAGGTATAATTTTACCAATTGTATAATTATAGAAAATCCTCTTCAGACATTTGATATGTAAAGTTTGAACGCAGCATGATTTTTTTTTTTTGCAAGAATTAAATTTTCTATGTTGAATTTTCGATATATATATTAGTTTCGATTTTCGTCAGCAGAAATATTATTTTAAAATCTAAAACCAAAAATATAAATGTTCTTGAATAATTGCAATTTTTTTCGGGGGTGGTGGGGGGGGAGGCCTATCAAAATATTCCACGGTGCAACAAATTTTAAATGTGTTTAAAATATTTGACGTGTGAAAAAGTAGAACATTTTTTTTTTAAATGCCATGCTTAGTACGGTAGAACAGAACCCTAACCGGCTAGCGAGAACTTTAACTCAGCGCTCATTGGTTCTAAAACCATGAACAAGGCCAAACGTCCAAAGATAAAGTTTCAATTTAAGGATTTTTATATGGCCATTGAAATGTTTGAGGAAGTAAATGAAATAAAAGGGAGGAGATATTTTTTATTACCTCCGCTGGGGATGCATTGTGAAAATGACGCTATAAGGACGTCCACTTGATCAGTACATGGACCAAATCACTACGTGTTTTTAAAGTACGCTGTTTTGATAGATATAACCAATTTTAATTCGGTAAAAGAGATTCAACTGACAAAGGTATGTAGAATATTAATCACTACATCTAAAACGTCATTAAAACTTTAAAAATAATTTTAAAAAATTGAAAAAATAAAATATTTAAAGCAAAATAGCTAGTCTGGTGCTTGTTCATATACGAATAAACAACTTTCAGCTAAAAAAAATTATTAATTTTGGTTCAATAAAAAGCCAATGGCAGATGATGTGAAAAAATGGTTTGTATTTTAAATTTATTGGTTATATTAGATGCTTAAAACTTAAATTATGTCATAGTAATAAATGTACAGAACTATTTAATCATTATTGCATGCATACAATAACAAAAATTGTTGTTAAGACACAGTAATAATCTATAAAATGATATATCCTATTAATAGGATGTCAGACGCAAACGGGTTAAATCAGTTATAAATATGATCGAATTTCCAGCAGACAAATAAAATAATTTGATTTTTCCCAAACAATACTTTCCATCAATTGTTATAAAAATTCATTATAAGTTAATGCTGTTTACCAGAGCTTCTGTGTTTCTAAAGATGTAAAACTTCCCTATATTTATTAATGAAAACGACATATTAATAAAAGTATGAACTCAAGCTACACAAATCCCGATTTATAGATAATAACCACATGTTTTGAAACGAAAATATATTTTACATGATTGATGAAGAAAAATAACATAAAGGTGCTTTTCTATTTATGAAAATCTAAAATGACATCACAATTTCGCCAACGGTAAGTAAAATTAATGTTGCACAGTCGATTTTATCAGAAAGAATGCGCTGTTCATACATTTAATATTAGCTTAGGATATCCATTTTGATTAGATTTATTTATATTGTTACCATTTATATTTTTGCTTGTTGGAAACGGGATTGCTGATTTGTAAAATCTCTTGTTCCGGTACGATCATATTAAGTGGGATCTGTTTTTCTTTCTTTTCAAGAAATATGTGGTTCTAGCAACATAGTTATGAATATAATATAACCAATCTAAACAACAAAGACATTTTTTATTGACAGGAGAATCATTTTTTAAAAAAGAACCAAATTTAAATAGAATAATGAGAAAAGTAATTATAATACGGGTTTTCCATTTGATAAAACTTAAAATGACTTCACTATATCGTCAAGGCGAAAACATAATCATATACAATCGATTTATATCTGAAAGAATAAAACGCTGATAAATTTAAAATTACTTTAACAATTTCGCAAATGAGAAATAGAAAACAATGACATGCGATCGATTTATATTTGCAAAAATAAGACGCTGATACATTTAAAATTAGTTTACAGTATTGATAAGATTTATTTATTTTATTACTATTTATTATTTTTTTTTCTGAAGGAAAACTTTTTTTCTAATTTGTAACGATTTTAATGTTGTTACAATTTAAGAGGAATTAAAAAGACTTTTGATTTAAGAAAAACAAAACACCTTTAATGTAATTATAATATAATATTTTGCCATTAAATCATCAAATAATTATTAAAATATACTACTAAAATTACATATATTAAATATAGCGATTTAATACACATTAAATATAATTTTTAATATTAAAAGTATGTAATGGTTTAAATTTAAATATTCTAACGAAAATTTAATAATTTTTCCATTATAAAAAATAATTTTTAAACATCAATTTTGTTTTAATGAAGATATTAAAATTAAATAACGTTCAACAGCTAAACGCTTAACTTATACTAAACTGTCATTAAATTATCACAATATTATATTTATTGAAATTAATTGTGTGGTTACCTGCACAAATTCTTCTTTCAGAGTATGTAAGTATAATTCTTCTACGGGCAATAATGCTTAATACGGTCATACATGCTGTTAACATAGCTAATATACCTGGAAAGAGATTTTTTATTACTGTTGTGAAAATATTAGTTAAGAGAAATAACAACAACGGTAAGTATTTAAAGATTGAATTTAAACTACTTAAAAATTACTCCTAGCATGCAGGTATGTGCAGAAATAAATTTCAAAATATTACTATTATATATATCTTATTGATGATTACAGTTGCATGTTCAGTATTGAAAATGAATTGTAAACTATTTATAATTCGTTTACAGGGCATTAAAAATAACTTCGTTACATTATGGTATATGGGGAAAATCGCTTTTAATGATTTAATTTAAGTTAGACTATTTCAAACATATTGAAATTGGTAAATATCGCTGATGTACACTAGAAGATGGTTACTGCAGAATATGGTGCGCATAGTATTTACCGTTCATTTACAGGGACACAGAAAATAATTAGTTTACAGTACTGTCTATGAGCGATTATAGCTGAAAGTGCGTTTTCAGTTGTTATTTGCATTTTTAAATGTAACTAATTTTGTGCATATTTCTTTGTTTGTATAAATTTTATACATCATATATAGGACTCGTGTATATATATTTCGTGTAAATTTCTGGTTATTGGCAGAAATTGCTAAAGGGGAATCATATCGTATGAATAGCTGCACAAAAGAATTCGGATATTTTTTCAACTACACATGGTGATTGCTTGAAATTGGGTTGTAAAATGTATTATGCATTTCACAAATTGTTTACATAGGCATAATCATATCTTTATTAAACGGTGAAGTTTTGTTACAGTATCCTGAATGCGGTGAAAGGTGTTTCATAATCTATGCTTTAAATACGAGTTTTAGATCTTGTTTGTTGTAGTTTCAGATTCCATTGCAGTTTCCTGGTCGCGTCAACGACAAATTGTTTGAATTGAACAGAAAGTAACTTTATGTTTATTAAGTTGTTTAAAGTATTTTGTTCAGTTGAAAATTTGACCGCGCAGAGATAATTTGCAAATATTGATTCTGTGTAAATACTCTATTCTTTTTTCGCGCCAATCGAGTATTATAAAGACTAAAATACATCACAATCAACGTAACAAAAGTTTTATAATTGTATTATATAGAAGATATTCTTCTTACCAGTTAGAATTTTTGTACTTTTTATTTATTTTTTTAGAAATCGTTTTTTTTTTGTAAGATATTGAACATAAGGTAACGCCAGGAGAGATGGTGAGGTCGGAGAGATTGCGCACATAGAGGTTCGGGGGGAAGGAGTAGAGTGAGTGCGCAGTGACTCCAGGCAGTTGTACAACAGCAGTAGTGGAGTGTCTACTTGAAAGTTCAAGTTGATTGTTTTGAGTGTTTAAGATAAAGCATTGCTATTTTGTTTTGTTTTCCCAAAGTAAGTGCTTGAATTTTCATAGCTATTCATCTGAATTTCTATACAATGTCAGTAGTGCAAAATATTTTTAACTTAAACGATTTTTCATAAGCTACTAATCTAGACTAACAATGTGAACATAAACGGTTCGATTTAGTAGCGGGCATGTTTATACAAAAGTCCGCGCAATCTCTCCTACCGAAATTGGAGAGTTTGCGCATCTGCTACTTAGGAGAGATGGCGCATTGTTTCCATTAGTTTCTATGCTAGGAGAGATTACGCAGCTTATTGGTAAATTTGCCTAAAAAAAGGAAAAATTAAAATGGACTAATTTTAAGTTAAACATATTATCAAGTAACTTAATGTTATTTTGTAATCTTATCTGGACTTGCTTTTTCTGATTCTTTAATTTTTTCCCCTTTAATTAATTTTTTTTAATCGTTTTTAAAATTATTTCTTTTTCTGATTCTTTAATCATTAGGTTGGAATATTCACTCCTAATACAATAATATTTGTTCACAAAAACCTTACAAAAATGTCATTTAAGTGTAATTATTATTGTCAACAATTTAATTGTAGTTATTTTTAGTAACAATCTCTCCTACCCATGTGCGCAATCACACCAACCCTATAAGGACAGATTGCGCAAAATAACTTTCTTGGTTTTATTACAACTGTTCTATTAAATTACAACATAACAACAAAATAGCAATGGAAATGCATAAAAAACAAACGAAGTCAAAATTATTCATGGATAGTTCATGGATAAGAGGATTCATGGATAAAGAGAAAAGCAATAATAAAGTTAATACTCCAGTTTTGATAACTTAAAATGACACCATATTTCGTGCATGGCACACAAAAATAATACTCCAAAATCAATTTTTGTCTGTAACAAATGAACCTTCCTATTTTAATATTCACTCAAAGTATCCATTTGGATTATATTTACTTATATTGTTACCTTTTATATTTTTGTCGGATGAAAATAGTTTTGCTAATATGAATTGCTTCTTCTAACCATAATTCTTCTAGCCATACGTATTATATTACGAAGAATCGGTTTGGCTTTTGTTTCAGGTAATACGTGAGACATTTGGTGCGGTGTTGAATATCATATTTCTTCAGTGAGTTATCAAAAATGCAGTAGTGATATATTTAAACAACTCAACTATAATATGATAAATATCCGTTACTAACATTGCTTATAATACCATAAATTAGATAAATTAAAATAGTGATTTTATATTCTTTAAACACACTATTGAAATTGAAATTTAGTGACAAATGTGTATAGTTTTTTGCTTTAGAAATTTTCACTCAAAATGCATAATATTTGCATAAAACGTATTTCATTAACAGATTTATATTTATAAAATAATACATGAAGAATAACCTTTGTACTGAATGTATAACTCTTCAGTACAAACACTTATTAAAAAGCATCTGGCATTTTCTAAACAAACTAAAATTCGTTTTCCTTGCAATAAAAACTTATCATTTCCATTTTTATTTATTTCCCCCAAATTTCATAAAATACCGGTTAAATACAGGTTTA
This sequence comes from Maratus michaelseni, assembly GCA_963931845.1. Lineage (NCBI taxonomy): Eukaryota > Metazoa > Arthropoda > Arachnida > Araneae > Salticidae > Maratus > Maratus michaelseni. The sequence continues at coordinate 103,052,257 of OZ007593.1, read as the reverse complement.
TATGCAGTAGTGTCAATAGTATTAGTAATAACTTCAATAAGAAATTCGAAGAGCTGCTTAAAAAAGTTTTAAACATGTTAAAATACAAATACAAAGATACTAACTGCTTTTGGATAATTTCGAATAGTTATGAAATAGCAAGGAAAATAAAATTGATAATATACATTCCATCCAAACTTATGATTTCGAAAATTTATTTACAAATATCCCTATTAATAGCTTAAAGGAAGCACTTTTAAAGACAGCTGAGTTGGTTTTAGATGTCATGGATTTTAACTCTACTTTATTTTTCAAATTATGTCATTTCTGTCTTTATAACAATTATGTTTATACAGGTTCCAAAATATACTCTCAAATCAATGGTATCTGGATGGGTACGAGTTATTCATCTACGGCCGCTAATTTATTTTTATTTTATTATGAGTTTCAATATAATATCAATACAGCTGATGTTCGATTTATTGCATACAGATACATAGATGATTTAATTATTTTAAATTTCGATGGGGATTTTGGGGTGATTTCTCAAGAAATTTACCCTGACTCTTTAATATTAAAGAAAACTAATGATGATAACAAGCTCGCTAATTATCTTGATCTAAAAATTTTGATTAAAAATGGTTTACAAATTTCAGTTTTTGATAAACGTACCAGTTTTCCGTTTACTGTGAATCAATTAATTCATTGGTCTTCAAATATTCACAAACGTATATATATAAATATTATAATTGGTCAAATTTACCGTTTTTACAGAATTTATTCAAATAAAAACCTGTTTAATAAAGAACTATTGTATTTTATCAGTCATTTATATTATAAAAACAATATCCCTCTAAAATTTATCAAAAAATATTCAGATTTTGCAGACTGCCTCCATTATTGATAGATTGCTTACATTCAACAGTAACATAGTTACATAATAGTTACATTCAACTATGGTGATTCAGTATTGTGATATTGGTACAGCATTCGCTTATATTGTGGCGTAGGGTACGGTGAAGGGAGCGTCTGTTAAGTAGTATTCAAATTTGTTTCTGTACATTTTGACTTTTTTGCTCTGGCCGAAACCCACTGCCACTAATTGTTAATCTTTTTATTCGGATGCTTGTCTGCCTTTGAATTTACCCACTGCTGATGAGGCCGCAGCTTGTTTCTGTTTATTTTTACATATATTTTCTACAGTGTTTTCTTGTGTTTTCTTGTTTCTGGTGAGGGGGGTGGTGCTAGTTCAGGCCAAAATCATGTTTTTGCTGGATTATATATATATATATATATATATATATATATATATATATATATATATATATTTATAAATATAATACCTTTGAAATAAAAAGACAATGAACAAGTACTTTAGTTAAATGTGACACACACACACATATATATGTATAAATATATATATATATATATAAGAGTATATAGGAATATGTATATTACACATACATAAATAAGGATTTGTAAAGTTACATACATTTACATATACATACACAAGTAAACATTACACGTACATATACGTAATATAGATAAATTTTCTAACGGCTAGTTTAATTAATTCCATCCGTACCATTCTTTGGCGATAATTCATTGGCTTGTAATTTAATGTATTTCATAAAAATTCTAGAAGTTTTCGTTATTGTGAATACCTTAGTAAATATATGTATGTATTAAATATTAAGAACCCAAGTTACATAGACATGACTTATAACAATAATATGACAATAATTTTTCTTCAAAGCAAGAATGGATTTTTAAAGGTTGGATAGAAAATAATCATAAAGCTGCTTCTATATTTATAATAACCTAATCATTGCGTAGCCTTCGGTAAATAAAAGTAAGTCTTCGCAATCGGTTTTTAACAGAAAGAATTCCACGTTCATACGTCTATGAAAAGCTCAGTTCATCCATTTGAGTTAGGTTTATTTATATTGTTACCGGATATATTTTTGTGTGACGAAAACGTTTTTGCTGATATGCAATAGTTTTTCTAAATTAATGATCACATTAAAATGAGTCTATTTGAATTTTCATCCGCATAATACACGAGATAAATAATTTAGTTATTAAATTATCTTAGTTCTTCTTCAAATATTCCTAGTTTTAATGAATAAATAAATTGATCTTTTAACTATTATCACAGATAAATACTGATAAGCACGTGCAGACAAATTAGCATTGTTTTTTAATTATGCTTGAATTATAGTCATAAAATCAATTATTAAATCTTACAAATATTTCACATTATTCTGATTGACTTTTATTTTAAATAATAAGCCTGAAGTGTATGTAAAATAGAGTTAAAGTGAAATAATCAGTTATAAAGTAAACAAACAAAAAATATTTTCACGGAAAACAAAACCCGTGAAATTCATTCTTTATCATTATCTAGTCCATATGACTCCAATATATATTTTTACTAAATATTAATACATTTTGTATGAAATTAACTAATATAAATTTGTGTTCTTTAATTAGTAACAAAAGCCAGTTCTGAAATCAAAGTTCAATACAAAAAGACCGATAAAATGACGTCAATGAATATAAATATAAAGTACTTCGTTTAATAATACCATACGAATATAAGAGCCTTATATACGTTTGTCACCTAAACAGTATTAAACAGCTGAACAATGAGTCAAGTGCAACATAAAAAGAACTCATTTTCTTCTCTTTTTGCTTCTTTGGCTCGTAAATATACAACAACATAATTATATCCACCGGTGCAAAACCCGCATAGTGTTTATTAAGTTATATGTAGAGCTGCAAAGACTAGAAAAAACCCGATTTAAACCTGGGAATAAACTGGGTTTTTTGGAAATAAACCAGGTCTTTTGGGAATAAACCGGGCCTATTGGAAATAAACCTGGGAATAAACCGGTTCTTTGCAACTCTAGTTACATGGTAGTAGCATTGTTTATTCAGTTGTAAACAAGGCACTCTATGAATCAGAAACCTACTAATAATGCTAGTCTATGCTACTTTAATGCCTGATATAATACTAATTTATTTTTGAACGCTTTCCCCCTATGTAAATTTTTGTATATTTTATATTTTTATTTTATAATAATTGTAAATATCGAGGTGATACTGTGATAACATCTTATATGGAAAACCATTCTAATGATAGACCAAGAATATATACTGAAAAAATGAACTTAAGGTAGAAATGTCTTATATGTACCTACCAATTGAAGAAATTTATACAAAAATGAAAAAATATATTTTACATTTTGAATGAGTTTTCGTTATTTCAAATATTTGAATATAATATAGAACGTTTTCTTAATTCGGCATGTAGATAGTGTGATTATTACTTTCTTCTATCTTTACAAGAAGAAAGTATTGTATTCGGGAAAGAATTCGACTTCCTGTTTTTGGTGGAATTATACTTTTAGACTGTCCTGAACACGATTTGACTGTTTTTAGAAAATGTCTGTCTGTGAGTCTGTTATTCTGTCTGTGGTCTTTGTGGTCCCTCTATCTGAAGTACTAATGCATGGAAATTAATAAAACTTTAGATTCAGTTAGTCCCTGATATAAATTGGTGCGGATTAGGTTTTTGTGCATACCCCTTAACAGATGGCGCTGCTATGCTATATTTTTAAAGAATTTCATGATAGCTACATCTGTAGGACGTTTATTACATTTTTACTTTCTTCTATCTTTGCAAGTATTGGATTCCTGAAAATTTTCAACTTCGGTTTTCAACAGATTTATACGTTTTATAAGGTCCTGAACACGATTTGACTGTATTTAGAAAATGTCTGTCTTTGAGTCTGTCTGTCTCTGTGTCTCTGTCTGTATGTGACAAACGTTTTTTGGCACTCTATCTCAAGAACTAATACACGGAATTTAATAAAACTTTAGATTCAGTTTGACGTTGATGTAGGTTGGTGCTAATAAGTTTTTGGTGTGAATCGCCCAACAGGTAGCGCTGCTATGCTACATTTTTCACGATTTTCACGATTTTTATACCTCAAGATCTAGTGCACAGAAGTTCGCCAAACTTCAGATCCTGTTAGACCTTGACAAATATAGACTCTGATTTAGTTTTGGTGTACATAGCCTAGCAGGTGGCGCTGCTATACTACATTTTGCATGATTTTCACGATAGCTATATCTCAATAAGTAATGGATATATTTTAATCAAATTTCACATTCTATTAGACCTTGACATAAACAGACTGTAATTATATTTTGGTGTAAACAACCCAACAGGTGACGCTGCTATGTTACTTTTTTTATGATTTTCACCATAGCTATACCTCAAGAACTAATGCACAGAATTTCATAAAACTTCAGATTCAGTTAGACATTGATATAAGTTGTTGTTAATTAGGTTTTGGTGTAAATGTCCCAACAGATGGTGCAGCTATGCTGCATTTTTCTTAATTTAATCAATTTAAACGATAGTCTTATCTGAAGAAGTCATATCTCATGGAATTTATTAATATTTTAGATTCAGTTAGACTTTGACATAAATTGGTGCTGATTCGTTTTTGGTGTATGTAAAAATTGTTTTGGGATTGAAAGTTGTTTTGGATGTGAAAGTTTTAGGATTGGCCCATCCGACTAGTTTTTATTTTTACAAATAATACGATGATACCTTAGTAAAAAAATAACATTGTTTATATTGGCGGTATCTTGTCCCATATTGGCATAAAATAATTTACATAAAATATTGAACTGGTTATATTTTGACAATATTGCTCAAATATTGTGAAGTGAAGAAATATTTCGCGTTTCCACTGTCAATACTTTCATCATAAAGTTATTTCTTGTTATTAAATTGAAAAAAATTGAAATACAAAGTACATATTTAATTAGTACTCATTTTTCATTAGGCGCATTTCTAATATTGCTATATTGACACATATTGCAAGTTTACTTCTTTCAGGCGTGGTTTTCTATTGATACGAAGAAAGCTCAAGTTTTTTAATTCTTGCAATCGATAGCATTTGTTCGTCTATTCAAATTATTTTCACAGACATGGCACAAAGACATACTTCAATAATGACTATTTAATAAACAAGACATATATTTGTTTATTTATAAACTAGGCTAAATCAAGAATTCGTAACTGAAGTGTAGCAGGTTATATTTTGTTTATGAAATTAAGAGGACGTATCGTACCACAGCTGAAAGTAACTTTTTAAAGAACACCGAATTCAAAAGAAAATACTTCATAAAATTAGAATACAGAATAATAAAAACTACATTTAAATTTCATTCCTAAATTCATCATCTACTTTGAGATTAACGACCGACGCCTATATAGAGCACGGTAATGCCTTGCACGACAAATGAAGACTCTTGGAAACGTACCACGATTACAGTAAACACCACCGGAAATATTTTAAATGTATTTGTTTAAATAAAATACATTAACGGGTGGGTATAGTGCAGTTGGGGCGTTAAATACATTAAAAAAACAAGGCAGTTTCGAAATTATTGATTTCTCTCGGCGGTGAACGGACCGACCGATACCTATATAAACCACGACCACTGTAAAAAATTTTCGGAACGTTTCAGGAAATTATCCTGAAACATTTCGCATATTTTACCGGAATTTCGAATTTCTTTATATCCCAAGTCAATTACGGCAATAATTCATATAACATTTTTGAGAGGTCTCAACTTTTCCGTACACTACATTCTGCGCATGCGTGCTTCATGTTTTATGTTCCAGTAGCCATTTTGATAACTAAAGAAGAATAAAAAACAGCTGCCTAGGTAAGTAGGGACAAATGCAATGTGAACAAATGCCATTCTTTGTTTGGATATCAACCGATAAAGTAAGTAGCTTATTTAAATCTTTTTATGCTTCATTATTTGAATTTTCATTTTATCTGTAATGCGAAACTTTAAAATTGAATTGCTTAAATAAGACACTGAATAAAAAAAGTATACTATTGAATATTTTTATAATGTCTAATTATGAAATAGTTATTCTTTGTAATAAAAACTGAATGTATCTGCCAATTGAGAAAATACTTTTTAATAAAACGTATCGATAAGTAATATTTTTCAATTTTCTTTTGAAATAAACTTCCTACTATTTATTACGAGTAGTCTATTAATAAGTTAAAAACATTATGAAATTCATTTTTTAAGATAAACATCATATTTTATTTAAAATTTTTCATAGAATTGCAGTATAATCAAATTCAATTATGCTGTAAAAAAATAATATTTTTAATAATTTATGAAATAAAGCATATTTAAATATTCCACAAACGGTTTTTATAATTTTTTATTGCTTCCTGAAATTTAGCTTTTTTAACCCTTTAACGGGTGCCGTTTGCATGACGCAAACACTAAAAATTCACAACAAATATTTTAGAGATTTTACACGTAAAAATTATAGAAAAATACTGGTTGTAAAACATCGTACTTTTGACAAATATCGGTGCCCTTCAAAGGATTAATGCATTTGAAATCATACAGGAAATGTTAGTGCTATAAGTGTTTTTATTTATGTATTTTTTTAATGAGTAATAAAATCAAGTCCATGTGCACTTTTTGTTATCTTTCAAAAATTTATATATTTTATTAATCAGTTTTTGTATTTTCTTTAATTTATAAATTAATTAAAATAAATGTCCTTTAAATACATCATTAAGCCTATGTTATATGTAAATTGTTTTCAAAAAACTTATCCGCTGATAGAACCATATATTCTCTTTTTTTTTCGTTTAAATAATTATAAACAAAATGATTTTAATAAATGTGTATCTTAGGGGCAGTTGAAATAATTTTAGAAATTTTAATGCCTCGCCTTTCCTATTTATACAATATGATATATGTAAAATAAGTGTAATGTACTATTTCTCTCATTTTATTATGTAAAATTAAAAAAAAAATAACACGCATAAAAGTAGTTTTTACACGTTTTACACTTATCTTTTGTATTGCTTACCGAATGATCTAGCAAGGACGTAAATTATTAAATAAGAAAAAAATTGATTAAAATCAAATTATATATTTTCTAAAAGCTTATGATTTTAATAAAGGAAAAAAAAAATATGTTTACATTAAAAAATATATATAATTAACAGTTTTACACTTTATTTACTCGCGCAAGTGAAATCAGTTTTAGCAAATATTTTTTATATGTTTAGTCATGAGTTTCGATTAATATATATATTTTTTTTTGTACAACTTCGATTTTGTTACCTGATAAATAAAAAATAATATTTTCAGAATTAAAAAAAAAAAAGTTCCGAAAAAAAGACGTAAAGTTGGAATGTTTCAGCATTTTGACATGAAAGGTATCGGAAAAAAGCATATCTTGACGTTGAAATGTTTTAGTATTTTGATATGAAAGGTTTCGGAATATATATTACGGAATGTTTCACTACTTTCTTATGAAACGTAACAGCAAAAAGCCGTGGCATCTTAATGCCACGGCTTTTTTCCGGAAACTTCCGGAAAATTTTTTACAGTGAATGCATAACCAGATTAAGAATGATTGTTGTACATGGGGCTTGCGTTAGAACTTTCACCTTAAATTACACAGGTCGCATATCAAATTTCAGAAATCAGAAGATGTTATTCATTACCTCTATCTTGCTACAATATATGTTTGTAATATCATATAGTCTAATACGAGGAAATCTTGTTTGTGGTAATATATGTAATATGCAAATTTTATCTTTAAAAAGGCTGTAATGATTTTGACGAAATTGTGTTGTACTACCGTTTTGGGGTACCAGAAAACCATTAGGTGAGGTTACATGTTCAAGAAAATTTGATTAGTGGGTCATTTTTTGTCACAATGGGTCAGGGTCAAGTTAATTGTATCTAAAAAAACGGTTCAAACAATGTTGACTAAATTTAGTATCTTACCATTTTCGGGCACGAGAAGACTATTGATCTGGGTCACATCTCAAGAACAAGATTAGTGGGTCCTTTTTGAGTCAACGCATGTCAAGATTATTATATCTAAAAAACGGATATAACGATTTTGATTAAATTTTGTATCCTACGAGTTTTGGACACGAGAAAATCCTTGGACTATGTCACAGGTCCTAGAAAATTCGATTAGTGGGTCATTTATGGGTCACTGTGGGTCAAGCTAATTTTATCTGATTATTTAGACTGAAGCTCAAACTATTTAGACTAAATTTTGCATTCTATGGTGTTCGGGCACGATAAGACTATTGTCCTGGGTCACAGATTCGAGAATTTTCGATTAGTGGGTCATTTAGTGGGTCATGGATCATTATGGGTCAAGCTATTTTTATCTTAAAAACGGCTCAGATGATTTGAACTAAATTTTGTATCCTACAGTTTTTTGGGCACGAGAAAATCATTTTGCTAGGTCACATTCTCGCGAAAATCTGATTAGTGGCCCATTTTTGGGTCACTGTGGGTCAAGCTAATTTTAACTAAAAATGGCTCAGACTATTTTGACTGAATTTCATATCCTATGGGTTTTGGGTACGAGAAGACAATTGAGCTTTGTCACATATTCCAGAAAATTTGATTAGTGGGTCATTTTTGTCATGGGTTAGGATATTTGAACTAAAAAGCTAATTTTGAGCGAGCATAACTCGGTCTTCCCTGCTCGTGTTATATTGTAATAGTTCAAGTCACTGCCGGGAAATGCTGTTCATTGAAGTGATTGGAAAGGATACATACGAAAACTTTTATCGCCTTTTGCTCGATATGCTTCAATAAGAGTAGAAGAAAATGTTGCCTCAAACTCTTGAATATACCCATCAAATTTTATACAATAATGCTATTTGATTGCAAAAAATATCCAACATAAAGGCTATATATAGGTTGTCCTAAAAGTCCCTCACACATTTTAAAATTTATTACAAAATTAAGCAATCTCCGTGCGAGCGAGAGTGCGGTTTGTATGTAAAAGTTTCTTATAACCGAAAATTTTCTTAAAATAAATTTAAATTAGTTCCAAAAATTTCTTATATATGGCATTACTTCTGGTAAGCTGCAGAAGAAGTAGAATGATTTTGTAAATAACAGTGGTAAAAGGCGCACAGAGCGTATGCACAGTTTTTGTCCAAACTATGGCAATCTACATTCCAGAACTTAAAAATATTCGCCTTCATGAATTCGATTAGATGAGTGAGACAAGTCAACAAACATTACTTTGGCGATAATAGGAAACTCCCCAAGATTTATAGGATTCCTATGTAAGATAATAGCGACATACGAACAAAAAAATCGATTTGTTGATACGATTTTGAAAAAAAAAAAAGAATCGCCAAGTAACTTGCCGAACTTTAAACTAATGTTTGTTAACTTGTCTCACCCATCTAATCGAACTCATGAGGGGGAGGGGGGGTATTGTTAAGTTCTGGAATGGTGGATTACCATACTTTGGACAAAAACTGTGCATACGCACTGTCAGGGCAACATTAGATACCGGGCTTGCTTATTCATTATCATGATGTCACAAATGGTGACTGGCCGCGACCAAAGTCATACAGCGATTGGCACAAAATGATGATCACTTTGTACCAATCGCTGGTCGAGGCCTGCTGCTATTTGTGATGTCATGAGAATGAATGAGCAAGCCCAGTATCTAGTGTTGCCCTGTCACTGTGCGTCTTTCGCCACTGTTATATATAAAGGCACTCTACCTCTGCGGTACCTTAGCAGAAGTAACGTCATCTATGAGAAATTTTTTAAACTATTTTTTTATAGAAAATTTTCGATTATAAGAAGCATTTTCGTCCATACAGCACTCCCTTACGGCAATTGCTAAATTTTTTATTGAATTTTAAAATGTATCAAGGAATTTTGGGACACCTTGTATAACCAGCATCGGTTCTACAGAGAAACGCACAATATCCGTGCTTTCGGTCCCAGTATAACAAATATCGATTTTCTATTCTGATAATTAAGAGTTTTTCACAAATGTACCAAGTTAATTTTTTCTTGATACGGTAAACCCGTGGAAACGAGATAGCTAAGGGACAAGGGAGAATTTCGTTTAAGACAGGTTTTCGTCAAAACCGGGTATAATTGTGTGATGTTACTTCTGCCGGTACCATGAAATTATTTCGCTGCAGTTAAATGGTTTTACAGGTTTTTAATGTATTAACATGCTACCAGTGTATCCATTTTTATTTAGGAATAAACCCAGTCCATTGTGATATTAAAATAGTAGCAACAGAAAAAAAACTTTAATGATGTTCATATTTATAAAATATCCCTATCCTTAATTTATTTTTGAAAACCTGGTTTGATATTACTTATTTGCCAGAGGTATATAAAAGGAATGCTACTCAATCGATTTTCAACAGAAATATAGCTGACTCACACATTTGTTATTACCTCTCAGCATCAATTTAGTTTAGGTTTATTTCTATTGTTAGCAACGTATCATATGTTTGTCTGATATATACAGTTTTGCTGAACTGCAACGGGAGAGTTGTCAAATTAAGATAAATCTATTTAGCTTTTGTTATAAATAACATATGAGACTAATAATGATGCTACGAATAAAATATTTATTCACAAATGCATTTGAAGTTCAGCAAAAGAATAAACTGAAATAACGAGGATATTGTAAAATTATTATGTGCTATATATGATTATATGCATGTTACTAAATTTTATCATAATTTAAATATAAACGAAAATGTTGTGTATCTATTTTTTATTTTTTGTCTGTAAACTTAATTCTTTACTGTGTGATATTTTTTTTATTGATACAGAAATAAAAAAGAATACACATTTTTTGAACCGTTAAAAATATTTTGTAAACACTAAATCAATTTTTAAGACGAAAATTGGAATTTGTCCATTAACAACATAAGTGGCAGAAAATAAATTTCATTTATTGAAAGCAGTTTGACAGATATGGCACAAAGCCCACTTTAATTAATAAGGACCGTGTAAAAAGTTTTTATCGCTCTAAGATTTATCCCTGATTGTTTATAAATAAGAACAAAAGAGAAATCTTTCCTCAATTGCTATTATTTTTGTTTTTGTAAAATAAAATGTAATATTTAGCGTAGTAGTGCTGTCGTGTAAAGATAATTGATCTCATTTGTTTTATCTATTTACTCCTGACTCAAAACTAAGCTCATTCTGTGTTAATCTATTTTACATGTTTGAAATTGTAGTATGTTATCCATATGTATCAAACATGATACACGTAATAAAGAATTTAAATTCGAAATCACTTTCAAGCCCAAGTAGTGGTGCATTTAGAAATGGACGAATGTGGAATTTCTCGGTGATTAATAAATAAGCTTTTACAACACAAAATTAACTTTAGCTGAAATTTTTAATGTTATATTCTGATATTACGGCAATCATGACTACAAGAGTGACACTTATTTTGAAGAATTTTTGTTTTGTCATTACAAGCATATTTAAGATACTATATAGATATAAAATTCACAACATTCTGTTAAAGCTCGTGTTGTTTTAAACATATAGGAAACAGTATATGTATATATATATATATGTTATATGTTTTATATAATATATTAGGTTGATGTAATTTTTTTTTTGTATTTAAATGCAGTCGAACACGGTTAAGACGCAATAAAGTCGCGTATTAAGTGAGATCGCGTAATAAACGTGATTTGTATAATGTTGCAGGAACTGAGCTTATTTACACATGTTTGAGTCATTATTTTTGTGTAATGCCAAATTTATCAAAACACAGATAATGTTTTCCTTTTGATTTTATGGCTAATCCCCATATTAATAAAACATTATCTGAAACTCGACAACAAATTAAAAGACGACATGACTCCACGAAACTCGTTGTGGAAGTAACTTACCGGCCAAGAATAAAAAGGGAGCAGGTAGGCATTAGGCAGGAAGAAAGTAACAAAGAAAAGTAATTGAAAACGAAAGAACGTTTCCGTTTATTTCAAATGCATTTAAAAAGCACACAGTTATTTGGTATTGTATACAAGAGGAAAAAACAAATATCAACAATATACACAACGCAAATAAAGAAGAATAAACAACAAAAGCCAACAAAAATTCGTTCATATTTCAGTACTTCCCTTAAAACATGCACGAAGAGAGAGACAAAGAATATTAGGACGCGGGATTAAAGATGAGTTGCTGTCTTGCGAATTTAGCGGAAATTGTTTATTCAAATATCTACAATTATTTCTGATTAGTAATATTCACCTTAATTAAACTTTCGTTAAGTATGATTAATATTACTATTCGGAAATACTGATAGATATCTGAATTAAAAAAATCTCATTAAATTGGTAACACTGGAGGAGAGAGAAGAAATTCGTATCCAAGTCTATAAATTTGCATATTATGCGAGACTTTTTGCGTCAAGGGACCGAAACTTTATCCCATATTAAGCAGGATAGCGTAATAACAGTTCGCATATTAAACGTGATAATTTTGTATTAGTCTTGTGGGCGATGTTCAAGGGACCGAAAAAATCCGCGTATTAAGCGTGATCACGTATTAACCCTGAGCGTCTTAACCTAATTTTAATGTTATAATATGTATCTAAATATGTACACACATGTTATATATTATGTAGTAATATGTACCTAATTTTAATATATTTAATACCGGTAAAATTTTAATGTTTGATAATTTTACCTATCAGTGTAAAGCAGGTACTTATAATAAAATTACCAGGTATTAAAATTGGTTAGAATTGTACCGGTATTAAAGTTATTAACATTTGGTATTAAAATCTGAAAGAACATTTGCATCAACCTAATATATATACAATACACATATTATATGTATATATATTATACGTATTATAGAACCTATTTATCTCATGAATTTTATTGTATTTTAAATTGCATTTAAATTTAATAAAATTTTAAAATTTTCACTTCTCAGTATAGCTTATGCAAATTTTGAATTTCATTACGTTTCTTGTTATAAACACTTTAAAAACATTTTTAATAAAATCAGACAAATTTAAAGCAGATGTGCTTGAGAATCAATGTATCGTAATTGTTACGAAAAAAAGAGAAATATACAGGGTGTTCCAAAATTCTACCAACAAATTAAGAGGGGTTATTGAAGGCATCAAGAGTATGAAAACTTACCATAGGTCGCAAACCACGTTTAGTGGGAGAAAATCGCAAAAATATTTATGAAGTGTGCGATATCGAGTGGAACAAAAAGGGCCAAGGATAATTAGAAAAAATATTTATTTGACATTACAAGCATTATTACAATGCATTACAGTTCAACGTCCGAAAGAAGACAATGAGACATTTTTATAGTAATATGTTTTAATGCGTCTGTCAATACTTCGTCCGTCAGTGTCGGCTGTGCAATGACCTTTGTGGCCACAACTTCGAACAATTTATGTAAAAATGTGTCGTCGTCTCCTTTCTGAGTTTGAACTGCATTGCACTGTAATCATGCTTGACGTCATATAAATGATTTTCTACTTCTTATTGGCCCTTTTCGTTCCACTCGACGTCACATCATTCATAACTATTTTTGCGATTTTATCCAACTAAACGTTGTTTACGGCCCCATGTTCTATAGTACGTTTTCATCCTCTTGATGTCTTCTATCATCCTTCTTAATTTGTCGGTCATATTTTGGAGCACCCTGTATATATTCACCATTTTCGGGAATACATACAGATGTAGAAGGAACTATTATTCAAACATGACGGATTATTTAAGTGATGTGTTTACGAAGAGATGAAAGGAAGACTGCTGGGGATTAATCAGCTTTTGCCATAACAGTGTTACTTTAATCCATTACTTGCTGGTTTTGCGATTACGTAGCAATCAAGATAAATGCGTATGGCAAAAAAGTTAGCAAGTTACATTTATTTTTGTATAAAAAATTAACTTATTCACTAACAGAAATTTTGCGATTAAATAAAGCGAAATTTACCTTTCTGAATTTATGGTGGCAATCGACTTTCATCAAAAAGGTTGAAGGTTTCTACACTATAGTTTTGCCCAGCTAAAAATGAACTGCAGAAAATCTGCAAAAAAAATGCAGTTGAGAAACTGCGGTGATTTGGCCAATTCGACTACAGTTTTTTTGAAGTCGATACAACTGCAAAATTACTGCAGTAATTTTGCAGTTGAATCGACTTCAAAAATTCTGCAGTGATTTTGCAGTTGAATCGACTTCAAAAATTCTGCAGTAATTTTGCAGTTGAATCGACTTCAAAAATTCTGCAGTAATTTTGTAGTTGTTATCGACTTCAAAAATTCTGCAGTAATTTTGTAGTTGTATCAACCTCAAAAATTCTGCAGTAATTTTGTAGTTGTATCTACCTCAAAAATTCTGTAGTGGAATCGGCCAAATCACCGCAGTTTCCCAACTGCATTTTTTCTGCAGATTTTCTGTAGTTTCCCAACAGCATTTTTTCTGCAGATTCTCTGTAGTTTCCCACCTGCATTTTTTTTTTTGCAAATTTTCTGTAGTTCATTAAAATAGAGAACCTCGTTTCTTTTAAGTGACCTGAATAATTCTGTTGTTTTTACAGACACCCTTGGCGTAATCAATGTTTATTTTTGTTTACCAATACTTTCTTTAAAACAAAACAATAAATATTACAAATAATATAGAGAAAATTCATTGGCTGTTTTTAGACTCTCAACTTGTATTTTTTAGGAGCAGAATGGAAGTGATTACCCCCCCCCCTCTAGAATTCTGTAGTTAATTTAACTAGCTGGTAAACTCTCTCCATTTCTCCGGCTCCTCATTTGGCTACTTTTCAATTAAACATTCCCAGTTGTATACATACCTGTTACTTTCACAATTTATATAAAAATCTGATGTCCCCCCCCCAAAAAAAAATTTTTTTTTTCTTTGTAGCTTGTGAGAATATATATATATATATATATATATATATATATATATATATATGCGAAAGGGATTGCAAATTTTTAATCTCATAAGCAATTGATAATGAAGTCTATTGTGGCAGATTTAGATGATAATTTTAAATATTAAATGTTGGGGAGACTGGTACGCAGTGGAACACTTTTTCAGTGAAAAATTTTGTTCTCTTTAATGGACAAACCGATCTGCATGAAAATATTTTTGAATATTCATTAAATCTTTATACATTTATCATAATTTTCTCATAACATAGTTTTCAATATATTTAAAAAAAAAAATTATATGCATCCGTAAAGTGGACCACTGTGCCCCACTTCTGGGACACAGTGGACCGCTATTAGGTATTATGTGAAATACAATATAAGTCTGTAAAAAACCTGTACTTTTCCTTCACTTTTTTGTCCGAAATACCTTCAGTTTTCCTTTAGGCAAAAAACTTGTACTTTTCTTTCACTTTTTTGTCTGTAATGCCTTTACTTTTCCTTTAGACAAAAAAAAATCTGTACTTTTTATATGCAGAATTTTTTTTTTTTTTTAAATAAGGCAAAAATACTCTTGCAATCATTTGCACGGTCAAGGTTAAAATAAATAGCACATTAGCATACAGTATTATGTTGTTGGTATAGTTGGAAAGAACCTAATTTGTGAACATTTCCAAGTATTTTAAACATTTTAAAAATTTCCTTATATAAAAAATCTTCAAAGGGAGATGTAGTAATTTTCAAACGTTTCTTTTTTAAAGTTTTAAAATTTAAATTTAACATTTAACCTTAATTTTTAGGGGTTTTTTTTTTCCCATTTTGCAAAATTATTTTAAAAAATGTATGAAAATTGTTAGCAAAATTTTTGCTAAAATGCAAAAATAGAAAAACAAATTATAAAAGTTAAAACGTTCTAATTCTTATGCAAATGTTTGCAGGGCAATAATTATGTAGTGTTGAATTCAGGGGGTGATCTGGGGGGAGGGGGGGATCCCCCCTGGAGCATTGAAATGTCCCCGTCGAAAGATTTGAGATTTTATACTTTCAATGGTTAAAAAGTGCAATCGCCCCCCCCCCCTTTGAAGCCCAGAAATCCTTCCCGGGGAAAGATGTCTGAATTCAACACTGATTATGTAACATCTATTGTAATTTAGATTTCAACTTTTCTCAAAGTACTCACCTTCGCCCCCCCCCCCACACACACACTCTAAAAAAAAAAAAAACTTCTTTTTAGCAGAGCAGCAGAGCTGATGGAAAAAATGATTGACTCCGGGATGGTGAAAGTACTAATATTGCCTGTTGGTTCCTACTATTATTCAGATTGCTTCATTGCTGACATTTGTTTTGAAATAGTAATAGTCGCTTTATTAAATTTGCTATTAAATAAAGGGAATTTTACTATTTTTAAAAAGTGGCAGCAATCAATTAATTGGAATTTAAAAAACCGTAACTAGAAACACTGGAACTACTGGTACATTCCTGTTTGACCTTGAAGCATATGATATACATATCAACCAATTTTTTTTTCTTTCTTTTTTCCCCCGTTTCATTTCTTTGGATATGGGTGTAAGCTATGATGATAGGTAGTCAAGACCAGGACCCAGTTACTGCAGTGGCAAACTTCCAGCAATACTTTAGTATAAGTGTCACTTTTTTAAACGCAGGATTTTTTAAATTTTAAATAAGGCAAAAATACTCTTATAAAATGCTTGCGGAACTTTGTCCCTGCATTAATCAAGCCTGAAAATATTTTGAACATCCTCCCCCTCTTATCAGATAATCCATGCACACTCACACAAAAACACAACATGCATTAAATTTTTTTAATTTAATTACGTCAAAACTGTGCAACAACTGTACGTAAAATATTTTTGTATGTGTAAATTACAATCAAAAAGTTAAATTTGAAGGTATTAGATAGAAACAACAGTTGAAATCTCATAAATCTCCAAAATTTACTTTGAACAACACACACAAAAATCTATCAGTTGAATCCAAACATATTATGTTGATATGTCGACCAAAATATTTTATGCCAAATATGGGGTGCAATATCAAATATATATTATACCAAAATATGGGCGAAAGGAAATTTAATTCGGCTCCATATCTATTCCTGCAGACCCCAAAAATAGAAGGCAGAAATTTTACAGTTTAAGTATCATTTGGGGTCTCCAGACTGAAAAATTATGAGGGAACACAAGAAAAATAAAAGTGAAAATTCTACTATTTTGGCATTAATTCTGTTCTTACAGCTTCATAAAAAAAGGCAAAAATTTTATATTTTCAACATCATTAATTGTACAATTTTGGGTTCTGCCAGGTGCATAAAGTTAAAAAAGGATGTTGGCACTGCACCGTACCCATCTGCTAGAGTCAATATTATTCTAGAGAAAGTCATACTTTTTGACAGGCGAGAATGTAAACAATACAGAAATTGACATGAAAATAAAATTTATCTACACTTCTACACATAACAAAACATATGAATCTGCTTAAAGCATAGAAGATTCTCACCCATATACAGAGCAATTCTTTTTAATAATAGCTTTGTATACATCAATTACATTTAAAAAAATAAAATAAGTTACTTACCAATGAAATGGTATATAACAGCCCTACATTTAAATAATGAAATTACACACTCAAGGGGTTGATCCAGGAAAAATTTGGGGCCTGTTTAGCACGCTTTCACATAATTCTTCTTAATAAAACAGGACCCCTTCACAAACTTTATCATAATAAAAATAGCAACTTCACAAAATTTCCCATAAAAACATACTCTTCATTTTTAAAATATGTAATTAGCAAACAAAACAAGTTCACCAAAAAGGAAAACTTTAGCAAAAGGACCACTTCAGTTGCTAGGGTGATGCTGTTATGTTTCCATGCACACGTGTGGACCCAAAGATGTGATGCATAAAAGACTTTCTGCTAAAGGTGAAAATAAGCACTCGCCCCAGTGGCAGAACTATCTTCAAGTGTCTGCAACGCTAATAATGTTTTCAAAAATAGTCTGCAATATGCAATATATCATATAAATCTATTCTTGCTGCTGTTGTAGTGCTAATTAATTAAGGCATCAGCATTTATCAGCCTTTCCGAGTAAAAAAAAATTCTGAAATTCACAGCAAATATTCTGAAAGGTTACAGCAGAGGGGTTAGGGGAGAAAATCCCCTCTCGGCAATAATTATTCCTGTTGCAGGTCGGATTAACTCTGCTTTTCATTAGAGTCGATTTCAGGCTGAGTGTAGATCCTTGCAAATTGGGTTCGGATTAATCGTTTTTCAAACGTTAGTTCAGGATATTGTTTCAGATTAAAAACTATGCCTATATTAATAAGCATAGAACTTTGTACGTCTGCTGTTTTCTAAAGAAATGCTGCATTCTTTCCGGGACTATTTCACAAAATTCACGTTCTTTTTCGTGAACCTTTGACGAAAATAGCGTTTCTTTTTTCTCCTGTGATCCTTTGACGAAATTCATGTTTTTTTTTGTTTGTTTTTTGTGGTTCTTTGACGAAATTTGCACTTTTTCTGTGATTCTATGACGAAATTAGCAGTTTTTCCCACGATTATTTGATGAAATTGGCATTTTTTTCTGCGACCATTTGACAAAATTTGCATTTCTCTGTGGCCCTTTGATGAAATTCGCTTTTTTTTCACGATCCTTCAACGAAACTTTTTTTTTTATATTCTTTTGATGAAATTCAAGTTTTTCCGCAGCCCTTTGACAAAATTTGCGTTTTTATCGCAATCTGTCAACGAAATTAGCCATTTTCCCAGATCCTTTGATAAATTTCGTCTTTTTTCTTTTGGCCTTTGGACAAAATTCGCATTTTTTCTGCGATCCTTCGACGAAAATTGGCAGGTTTTTTTTTTTTGAGATACTTTACTGAAATTTGCCGTTTTTTCGAAATAATTCGACGAAATTTACCTTTTTTTTCGAGATCCTTGGATGAAATTTTCCATTTTTTCGAGATCCTTCGACAAAATTTTCTGTTTTTTCGAGATCCTTCGACAAAATTTTCTGTTTTTTCGAGATCCTAAGACAAAATTTGCCATTTTTTCGTAATCTTTCGACGAAATTAACAGATTTTTCCACGATCCTTGGACGAAATTGGCGTTTTCTCCATAGCCCTTCGGCAAAATTCATATTTTTCTGCGATCCTTCAACGAAACGCATGTATTTTTGACGGCCTTTTGGCGAAATTCACGTTTTTCCACAGCCTTTTGATTAAATTTGCATTTTTTTTCGCGACCTGTCAGCGAAATTAGCCATTTTTCGCGATCGTTAAATAAATTTCGCATTTTTCTTGCAATTCTTCGACGAAGTTTGCCGTTTTTAGTCTGCAGAAGCCCTAAAAAGTCTGCGGCGCCCGCCGCAGCGTCGCGTACATTCTGCATAAAAAGAACCGGCCAAATGCAGGATTTTCTGATATCCTTACTGTACTCTAAAATTCGTGAATTTTTCGCCCCCGTTCGACAAAATTCATAATTTTTTCGTGCCCTATCGCAGAAATTTATGAATTTTTTCGCTCCCGTTCTTTGAAATTCATGATTTTTCAGTGTCCGATCGAAGAAATTTATGGTTTCTCTACGTCCGATCAACGAAATTCAGGATATTTTCACGTCTGATCGAAGAAATTTATGGTTTCTCCACGTCCGACCAACGAAATTCATGATTTTTTCGCGTCCAATCGACGAAATTCAGTATTTTTCTTCATCCGATCGTTGAAATTCATGATTTTGTTGCAGCCGATCGCTGAAATTCCTGATTTTTATGCTCCCGACTGACGGAAATTCATCATTTTTACGCTTCTGACCGATGGAAATTCAGGATTTTTACGCTCCCGATTGACGAAGTTTGCAATTTTTTCCGGACTAATTGACGAAATACACAATTTCTGAAGATGTTGGCCACTTTTGGTTCATGGGCCACTCAAAAAAATGACTAGCTTGTCGAGGTCTACAATCATACTTGTTAAACAAAATTCTCAATTTTTACGCACCCTATTGGTGAAATTCGCGATTTTTATATGCCGATCGGCGAAATTCACAATTTTTGCATGCCCGATTGGTAAAATTAACGATTTTTGCACGCCTGCTTGACAAAATTCACAATTTTTACGCACCTGGTAGGCTAAATTCACGATTTTTACTCGTTCTATCGGCTAAATTTACGATTTTTACACATCCCATCGACGAAATTTGTGATTTTTACCTGCTGATTGGCTAAATTCACAATTTTTACATGCCTGATCAGCTAAATTCATGATTTTTTATGCGCCTTATCGGTTAAATTCGTGATTTTTATGCGCCTTATCAGCTAAATTCGCATCTATTATTTTCCGTAATTTGTTTTAACTTTGACAATATAATAATTAACACCTTAATTTATTTTTTAAATGTTTATACATTGCCAAAAGATGGCTGAAAATATGTACCGACAGACACTTCTTCAAAACTGGTCTATTTTTTAAAAAATTAGATAGATTCAACGTATTTATAAAAAATACCGAGTCCTCAGTAAAAAAAATATTTCAGAGGATATTTGTATTTACAAAGTTTCGTTCATATTATCTTATTTTAGACTTTTTTTTAATACTTTAATAGCGATGCAGTTAATTTAAAGTTTGTTATTGGGAATTCAAATAAATCATATTTATTATTTGCATTTTCAATTACTTTTAATCATAAATAATGTACCAGGAAGAAAATAATTTTATAAAAATTATGATTTAAAGTAATACTATTTTAAATATTGTCCACTTGAATGATGGTATGTTACATGGAATGTTATTAAAAGCTTTTTCTTCCTCCAGTAGCACATTATATTGGTGTGAGTAGTGCCCTTTCTTTTTTTTTTCTAGATTGAACAGATAGGGTAAAATAGGCAGGTTTCAAAACTAAATTTATAAAAAACACAAACTGTAATTATTTGCAAAAAGTACAAAAAAAAAAAAAAACAACTGTGGGGTAAAATAGTTACAAACCTTTCATTGTTTAAAACCCGCAATATCATTTGAAAAGTTATATATATATATGTATTTTTCTTTTAATACTATAATTTAATCAATAAAAAGTTTAAATTTATTCTTCAACCCTTTAACATACATTTGACATAAATAACATCTCATGTAACATACCATCGTTCAAGAGAGCAATATTTAAAATAGTATTACTTTAATTCATATTTTTTATAAAATTATTTTTATCTTGGTATTCATAAACTTAGATTAAAAGCAATTGAAAATGCATGTAAAAACCTTGAGAAATCATTAATTGGGTTGACAATTAATATTAACACACATGCGAAGTAGAATAAAGATCAACCAAAACAATACTTTAAATTCCACTGTAACGATACAAGGCTCAAATATTAAATTTAATTTTGTAATAAATATGAGTTATATGAATGTATAAAGTTATGAACTTTAAATTAACTCCATCGCTATTAAAGTATAAAAAAAAAGTCTATAATAAGATAATATGAACGATACTTTGAACTTACATATCTCCTCCGAAATAATTTTATTTTAGTAAGGCCTCGTGGTATTTTTTATAAATATTTTGAATCTGTCTATTTTTTTAAAAGAGAGTTTAGTTTTATCTGTCGGTACATATCTTTATCCATCTTATGGCTATGTATAAACATTAAAAAAATTAATTAAGGTGTTAATTATTATATTAACAAAGCTAGCGATTCACAGAAAATATCAACAGACAAACGTTACCGCTTAACGCCGGGAGTCAAAACATAAACACGCTCAGCTCAGAGTTGAGTTGAGTTGTAGTATTTCTTCTACCATTGGAAAATCACTGTGGAGTCGGAACTGCCGTGTCAGTTGCGAAAAAAAAAAATCGAATGTTCTAAAGGAAATTTTAAATAAATTAATAAGAATAATACATTTTTCATTTGTTTTTTGAAGTAATTTTCATAAAAACTGGAAGTCACGTCTGTAGTTAATAACCCCAAACTTAAAATAAAATAACTAAGAATTTTTCGCATGGATGGGGAGATTAATTACTATTTCCTGAATTCGGGAAGTGCAGAATTTCCCCCTAAATCCCCATAAAAGTTATTTATTTATTATTTTTTATATTTATGTGTTAAAAACTTATCTCAAAGGGGTGGTTCGAAGCAGTGTTGAATTAGGGTAGGGCTGGCCCGCGGGATTCTTGCTCTCCCCACGGAGGATTTGGAAATTTGCTAAACAAAATTTTCTTTTTTCTTTGAAAGAAATTGTAAAATTTATTGGGTTTTTTTTTTGAGTAACTTAAAATAATTAAACACTAAGAGAAAGAGGAACTAAAAATTTTTTGTTAAGGGAGGGCTCAACCCCCCCCCCCCCCCCGTGTAAATCCCCCATGGAAGTAAATTTTTAACTCTATTTTCGTTTATATGTTTGTCTTTAAAAGTTATCTTAAGCGGAGGTTCGGGGGAGTGTTGAATTCAGTGCCAGATGGGAAGGGGTGCACCCCCCCCCCCGGATTTTAAAATTTAATTCATGTAATTTTCTTTTTCGCTGATTTTGAAAGAAATAGTGAAATTTATTCTTTTCGAGTATGTGTTTAAAAAGTACCTTAAAATTCATTGAAGTGATGAAGTCAAAAAGAAGCCTCCCCTCCCCCGCAGATTTTATAATTTTATTGACATAATTTTCTTTTTCTCCAATTTTTAAAGACAGTAAAATTAGCTTTTTTGGGGAACTTAAAATAAATAATTAAGTATTAGGAGAAAGATAAATTATGAATATTCATTTTGTAGTGTGCGTGGGGGGGAGGGGGGAAGGGGGTGAATTCAGTGCCAGATGGGAAGGGGAGCACCCCCCCCCGGATTTTCAAATTTAATTAACGTAAGTTTATTTTTCGTTGATTTTGAAAGAGATAGTAAAATGTACTCTTTTCGAGTATGTGTTTAAAAAGTACCTTAAACGGAGATTCAGGGAAGTGACGAAGTCTGAAAAGAGCGGGGGGGCCCCCCCCAGGTTTTGTAATTTAATTGACATAATTTTCTTTTTCTCCAATTTTTAAAGGCAGTAAAATTTATTTTTGTGAGTAACTTAAAATAATTAAACATTAAAAGAAAGAAAAATTATGAAATCTCGTAGTGTGTGTGTGTAGGGGGGAGGGGGGTGCTCCCCCTTAATCACTCATCGCAGTTAATTTTTGTCCTGTTTTTCTTTTAACTTTTATGTGCTAAAAAATTACCTTAAAATTGGGTATTTCAGGGCAGTGTTGATTTTAGGGAGGGGGGAGGGCACCCCTCGAATTTTGTACAATTAATTAAAATTTAACTAATTTTCTTTTTTAAATTTATTTTTTTGAATAACATAAAATAATTAAACACTGAGCGAAAGAGGATATAAACAACATATATTTTTTTTAATTTATATTATTTTTTTACCTGGGTAGGTTCAAGATTTTAATGATAAACATTCATTTATTTATATATATATATATATTTGTTTTGGATTTTAAAGTTTAATTTCTTTGAATATTTGTTTTGTTTCATTTAAAAAAAGGAGGGAGGGGGGACTTTTCCCAGGTGTTCAATTTAGTCCCATTAAACTAAAAGTCTTGAAAAC
Source organism: Maratus michaelseni (assembly GCA_963931845.1). Taxonomy (NCBI): domain Eukaryota; kingdom Metazoa; phylum Arthropoda; class Arachnida; order Araneae; family Salticidae; genus Maratus; species Maratus michaelseni. The sequence goes on along the minus strand of OZ007593.1, from coordinate 103,028,880 downwards.
AGTGTTAATTATTAATAACAAAGCAAATGCTCAATATTGTCAAAAACTGAAAAACTTTAATATTGTTTAGCTTTTAAAACTGCAGAAAATATCTCACAAACTTACTAAAATTAAGTTCTGTAAAATTACCTTACAGTAACTGCACTTATACTGCAGATACTTCAGAAAATATAATACTGAATTAATGATTGTAAAATTACTTCAAATTTACTACAGTTTTACTACAGATGTAAAGTCTCATTATTTTTTAAATTTATGATTATAACATAACTTTACGTAAACTACAGTATTTTTGCAGTTAAAAGCTCACAGTATTTTTGAAATAAATTACTGCAAAATTACTTCACATTAACTGCAAAATAACTGAAGTATTTTTACAGTCGAGATTGCACTACAGAAAATCTACAGTTGACTGTAGAAAAACTTTAAAAATACTTCACTTCTGTAGAAAAACTGCAGTTCATTTTTAGCTGGGTGGGGGCTAACGGATTCAAGCGAAACTGTGAATTTCATAACCAAATGTACCAAAAATAATGGATTGAAGAATTTCAGTTGTATAAAATAATAAATTTTTCGGAAATTTATTTAAATAAATATATATCATAATATAAATACTCAATATCCTAGTAGAAAAATGAATCATGAACCAATATTGCTTGTATTGGCAGTATCTCTGTCAACATTTTAAATAATGAAACATATTAGGCCCCAATACAACCAGTATAACCAAATGTTGTTCTGGTACCTGTTCATATTTATTTTGAGGAGTTCTTTTACAATAACACAAAAAGGTTTCTATTTTATTGATCAAAATATAGTAAATAATACATTTAATTATTAAATTTTGTTATTGAAAACGTAATGCCGCAGCCGTCAGAAAACGGCATTTTACGCGAACCTCTCCGCTCGAAGTTTATTGCATCTCCAAACCATTTCAGAAACATCGAAAAAAAAACCCATCTAAAAACCATGTCGAAACTGTCTCGAAACTATGTTTTTCAAACTGAGTGATCAATTTTCTCGCGAACTAGTTAACCGATTTCTTTCACTTGTTTTGAAAAGGAAGGTAAACTATTTTGCTGAATCTTAGACCATCGAAAAATAAAATATTTATTGATTAATTATTTTGTCAAGCTCGCAAAAGGTAGAAAAGAAAAGTCTAAAAAATGATATTACTTGTTCTTATGACCACCATTTTGTCATAATTTGGCGAGGAAATTTGTTTCATATATGTACCGGAGAAAAACTGCCGCACGATTGGAAGTTCATGGCGCGCACCTACAAGTATTCCCTGTCTCACAAGCCGTATTCTTTTTTTTTTACACACAAACAATTAAATATGTAAGCGAAATGTAATAGATATAATCCAAAAAGTTTGAAGGCGATATCTTTATTCTTTGTAACTGAAACAAAATCATAAAAATCACGAGAATTTTAGGCCAAAGATGTAGAACATTCCTTTAATATGTCTAGAGGAATCTCATACCTATCAAAGAACTACTTACTCCATCATTGTACTCATCTTTAAATAAATTAGTCGTTGGAGGCCACCGTAATACTTACCCATCATGTATATGCATAATATAAAATATGAAAATAATACATGTGTAAACTATTTATAAAATGCATTGCAATTCGAATAAAATCGTTGCTTGATGACATCATAAATTTTATTTGCTCTATTACTGAATTGCGTAAAAGAAACATCCTTATAACTCCAAAACTGATAATCACATTAACTAACGGTTTACTGCTTTGGATTATGCGTCCCATTTCCAATTAAAATATATCTTTGAATTGAAATTTGAATGAAATACAGGGTCATTAAAAATCGAAGAGTGTGGAAAATAGGATTACATATTACTCATTATCCGATCGATTTAATTCTTTATGCAAAATGTATGTTTTATATTGCCTTTTATATTCACTCCTAACAATTTCGAAAAAAATTATATACCTTTTATCAGAACGAATATTTCGAGAATCCGGAAAAATATTTCCGGATAATCAAGGTTACTGAAATTCAATGAGCTTTTTCCCATAATTGCACACTAAGCACATACTAAATTTCAAGTCTCTATTTCAATTTGTTCGGGAGATAGAGCGTTTACACACGCACACACACACACACACAGACAGACGGACGGCAATTTTTTTTCTAAAAATATATTTCTCGGAATCTCCAGTGTCTGAAACGTGTCAATCTGTCAAAAAAAAAAAAAAAATTCGATTTTCAAAACGATTACAAGACTTACCCTATACTACGTATGATGGGTAAGTAATACACCTACAAATAAACTGTCACTGTATCATACTAAAGATATTGTTACAGCAACGCTTCGGTAAACAGTTTAGATCCCCTGTTTTATAAAACATTTCTATCTAGACCTTGTGTTATAGAAAAAAAAATTGCTAAATTGGTAGCAGATTTATTGAGAATACATATAGCGTTAAAATTATTTCAATGGAAAAATCTTTTATTTTATACTAAATGCTCAAAAAGCGTATGCCAAATATTAATTTGCCTCTAAAGGATCTTTTAAATTATGTCTACAGAAGTAGTAGGAAGAAAAACATCTTAAATATTGGGGATTAATAAACTTTCACAAGAAGGACACGTATTACAGCTAAAAACATGGATTTCATATCAAAATATGGTGTCAGTAACGTCAGTAAGAGTTTTATTCAGATCAAAATTATTTATTATTTCAGGCATTTTTAAATAAATATATAGAAGAAAATGTATTATCCCTATATAAAAACTACAGATCTTTTTATCATACATAGATCATCATATATACAGGGTGTCCTAAAAGTCTGGAAACGGGAGAATAACTCCAGAAATATATATCGGATTGAAAAACGGAAAATATGTGTTCACTAATTTTGAAAAATCTATTTAGGGATATCAAACTACTCTCCAACTGTGTCCCCTGGAGGGAAGCGGGGAAACTTTGAAATCTTAAATGATAACCCCCCCCCCCTTTTTTTTAATTGCAGATTTGGATTCTACGGGAAAAAATTCGCAACTTTTGCATTTAATATTTTCTTCGGAAAATTGTAGATGGCGAGTAAGATGGAGATGATCGAGTAAAATGCAGTGAGAATCGTTTCCATTGAAAAGTCTGGAAACGATCGAATAACTCTAGAAATATACATCGGTATGAAAAATCGAAAGTACATGTTTCATATTTAAAAAAGAATTCTATTTAGTAACATCAAAGTTGCAATCCCCAAACTCTGCCCCTGAGGGGAAAGAATGTGCAACTTTGAAATCTTAAATGATAACCCCTTTTTTATTGCAGATTCGGATTATACGGTGAAAAATGCGTAACTTTTATATTTAACATTTTCCTCGGAAAATCATAGATGGGAGTGTAATCGAGTAAAATTCTGTGAGAATTGTTTCCATTAAAAAGTCTGGAAATGGTTGAATAAATTGAAAAATATACATCGAATTGAAAAATAGAAAAATGCATGTTCAATATTTTTGAAAAATCGATTTATGGATATCAAAGTTCCCACCCCCCCAACTCTGCCCCCTGGAAGGAAAGGAAGAGGCAACTTTGAAATATTAAATGATAACTCGCTTTTTTACTGCAGATTCGGATACTACAGTAAAAAATACGCAACATTTGTATTTAACATTTTCTTCGAAAAATTATAGATGGCGCTGTAATCGAGTAAAATGCAGTGAGAATCACTTCCATTTGAAAATCTAGAGACGGTTGAATAACTCAAAAAATATACATCGAAGTGAAAAATGGAAAAATGCATGTCCATTATTTTAGAAAAATCTATTTAGGATATCAAAGTTGCCATTTTTCTAAAATGTTGAACACGTATTTTGTCATTTTTCAATCCGATGTATATTTCTCGAGTTATTCGACCGTTTCCAGACTTTTCAATGAAAATGATTCTCTCTGCATTTTACTCGGTTAAAGCGCAATCTACGATTTTCCGAAGATAATATTAAATACAAATACTACGTATAACGTAGTTTCCAAATAGTAGAATCGATATATGCAATAAAAAGGGGGGTTATCATTTAAGATTTCAAAGTTTCCCCCTCTTTCTACCCAGGGAGCAGAGTTGGGGGGGGGTAACTTTGATATCCCTAAATAGATTTTTCAAAAATATTGAACACATATGTTCCGTTTTTAAATCTAATGTATATTTCTTGAGTTATTTAACAGTTTACAGACTTTTCGGACACCCTGTATATATATCAATACAACATGAATCTGGTATCAAATATGCACATTTGTTTTCTTATTATACATATGTATGTATACATATACGGGTATATGAAAAAGAAAGTCAAATTTAAGGAATAGAAAAATAATTGCATTTTTAAAAATACTTATTATGAGCAAACAGAAAATTAAAACAAAGCATTGAATATTAAGTGCAAAGCTAATATACTGAAATCGCTTCCAGATATACATTAATTATTGAAAAAAAACATAACAGTTGCAATTAAGCAATTCTGATTGTCTGAAATAAAACTTTAAAATTATTTTTCATATGAAATTATCTATAAAACTAATACTGCAAGCTCAGACTTCTAAAATGTTAATTGGTTTCCACCCGAGGTATTGTAGCGAAGAATGAGTATCAATGCAAAAAAGAAGTCCCTTGATAATAATTTTAAACATAATAGTACACAGCTTTCGAATAATTTATAATATGAAAAGGGAAAAAAAATAGAAAGAACTGTAATTTCTGTACTTAAAAGATAAATTTTGCTTAAAAGTTTTGCGCAATAATATAAAGTAAATTAAATATATACTATTAATTCACAGTGTCAATTCTTTATCTGTATTTCACTGTATATGTCATATGTACAAGCGGAATAAAATTAAAGATATTATTCTGTTTTATAAAGGTAAAACTGGAATGAGATTCATTTTTAAATGAAATTAGAAATAATACAAATATATTAATTATAAGTAATGTAGTAACGTACATATATATATATTTTCCTATTATACATATGTATATATACCTACACGAGTATATGAAAAAGAAAGTCGAATTTAAGGAATAGAAAAATAATTGCATTTTTAAAAATTTCTTTTTATGAGCAAACAGAAAATTAAAACAAAGCATTGAATATTAAGTGCAAAGTTAATCTACTGAATTCGCTTCCGGATATACATTAATTATTGAATAAAACATAACAGTTGCAATTAAGCAATTCTGATTGTCTGAAATAAAAACTTTAAAATCCTTTTTCATGTGAAATTAACTATAAAACTAATGACTGCAAGCTCAGACTTCTAAAATGTTAATTGGTTTCCGCCCGAGGAATTGTAGAGAAGAATGAGTATCAATGCAAAAAAAAGCAGTCCCTTGATAAAAACTTTAAATTTCAAATAATGTTAAACATAATAGTACACAGCTTTCGAATAATGCATAATATGAAAATGAAAGAAAATAGAAAGAACTTTAATTTCTGTACTTAAAAGAGAAATTTTATTTAAAACTTTTGCGCAAAAATATAAAGCAAAATAAATATATACTATTAATTCGCAGTGTCAATTCTTTATCTATACTTCAGTGTATATATAATATATACAATAAGAATAAAATTAAATATATTATTCTGCTTTATAAAGATAAAACTGGAAGCAGATTCATTTTTTAATGAAATTAGAAATGGTACAAATATGTTAATTATAAGTGTTGTAGTAACGTCTATGTTACATTCTATGAACGGTTTTACCTAACAGAAAAGATAGGTTTTTGATAAACTACTTAATGTAAACGTAATTATTTCATGTAAAAAAATAACAAATGATCTATATCTATTATATGATTTATTAAAAATGAAATTTAAGAATATATATTTATAGTAGCCATGCATAGGATATGAAAATAGTATATGGCATGTTAATAGAAAAATCTTTTGAAATAATGAAATAAAAATGGATATGAAAACATTTTCAAAAGTTAAATTTTAACAATTAAGCGGTGTGCAATATATAAAGATACTAAAGAATGAAAATGATTTAGGTTACGTAAATACTGCTACATAATGCATTCTCTTTCAATTTATTTTAACAGAACTTTACTTCTTTCGTTGAAACGTCAGTTAAACTGTACCATCATATTTCAGGATGTAAAATTTTTATATTCATTATCTTCGGTGCTATTATTTAAAAGTGTCATGTAATTTTATTGGAAATAGTAAATAAACCATCATTCTCATTGTGTGCACCATGTAATGGAAATCACTTTAAATTATACATAATAAACAATTTACACTTTAAGGAAAGAAAATTGTCTACGTTAAAATTAAATATGATGATAAAGGATAATGAAGGATGAAGATAAATGATAATGAAAGATAAATATAAAAGCTTTCGGTGATGTATAGCAGAAAAGCTCAAGTAATTGTGTAGTATAAAATATAACTTCAAATATCGAAAATCATTCTCAAGACATTAACAGATGATTTAAAATCAACCTCAGTTATTCAGTGTATGCACGTGTGTGGGTATAACTTCATTATAAAATAGCCCCTTTACAGAACACTGGTCAAAATTTAAACTTTAAAACTTCTTTTCTGAAGATGTTTCTGCTTTCTACAATAGTATGGTAACAAATTAATGTATTATCGAACAATTATGAAATAGTACGCACTGTTATAAAATATATATATAGATATATAAGAAGTTAGGCGATTCAATTTATAATTTGTAATTTAATGTTACTTTCTAGTTTAACTCTTCAAATGTTTCACATGTTTTTGTGTTTCTCATGAGGTGTTAAATGGCTTAAATGTCGTACATAATATGATATTGTTTATTAATTAAAAATAAAAAAAGTACGTGTAAAGGAAAAGGTAGAAATAACATAAACATCCAAAATATATATGCAGAGTTAGCAAAGTTGTCTCTTTTAATTAACGTAACCTAATTTTTAAGATATATTTTTTCACACAAAAAATATATATACCACAGGATTTTCTCTTATTGAATGTATAAACCTTTAATATGTACAAAATCATCTTTTTATAATTGTAAACATAAAAAATTAAATCACTTTGAATATATAAGCAACATTATAACAATAAATATAGTTTTCACATAAAACTTCAGAATAATCATAAATTCTTGTCAGTTTAACTGGCAATTGAATTGAACCATATAATTTATGAGCTAATCGTTTTATGGATGCTGGGCTGAATCAAAATTAATGTAACGTGATGTATGTTAACTCTTTTATCTCTGAAAGAGAAAAGAGTAAAATGTGACAGAAATCCCACTTTTTCCATTTTCCATTCATTGATCTTCATTTAAAGAGATAAAGTAAAAGTTTGTAACAACATGAATGAAAGAGCAAAATTGTTGGCATATAATATATTTTAAGAAGCATTGAGATGCAGAATTTAAACTGTGATAAATGGTAAATTGTAGTCTTCAGATGAAGGTTTTTTTTTTTTTTTTTTTTTTTTTTTTTAACTATTGGGAAAATAGTTGTTGCTTTTGGTCGAGAATGGCCCAAATGACTTCGCATTTTACTACTTTAAGCGTTTTTAACGAAATTCTGTAATTTTAGAAGAATTTATTTTTGAATAGGCAATAGAAATGGCTAAAATCGTTACAAAAATGTTAAAGTGACAAAAGGGATAGATGCAAATTATCATATATAGCGGTCTCCAAGGATGAATCGCCAAGCGACCAAGATTTATCGCCAAATTATAAAGCATGTATGACATTATAATAATATATGATATATACATGTAACATTTCCTGACGTATGTGGCCAAGTTATAGTCATATATGATGCATATATGATGTAAATATATGAAATATGTACATGATGTATATACGACATATAAGACGTAAATAATTTGTGTATACTGACGTACATGGCACATATGGGAGTTTTGGACTATATATATGCGTATATAGCAGGCATGTCAAACTCGTTTACCACCGCGGGCCAAATTAAGCATTATATACAAAACTGCGGGCCACATAAAAAAGTAGATAATATTAGTTTTAGTATCATTTCACGGAATAAAATGTGTACATACAAAACACAGTCATGTAAAAAACATATTCTCTCAAAGGTCAAAATTATTATTTACATATTTATTTTACTTTTATTTTTCAAAAAAATTCTAAATAACTTTTCATCAACCAAATCTATAAAATTTAAATGAATTTTCTAAATCGTATTGTACACCTTGGTCTGTTAATCTTGATTTATCAAAGGCATTGCTGTCAATCTTCCGTGTTTTTTTTTCTGTTTTGTTTTTTTGTTTTTAAGTGAAAATAAAAATAAACACATTTTGAATCAGATAATTTATTTAATAAAATGTGTCTTGTATCTGCGCGCTACTTATTTGACGACATTTCTTAAATACATTTTATAGTTCAAATTATGTGTATTTGACTTAAAAAATAACAAAAGGTTGGCAGCAAAGCAAAGATGTTATAAAATTGCGCTACCGAAGATTGCTAAAACATGTCAAACTGCACACTATATTTTTAAAAAATCAGTTGATTGAGAAAAAATTACAAAAATTCGGAAACTCCATAGCCATACATTTTCGATCTAATATGGAATCGTACTGAATTTTATCCGTCGTATTCAATTCTGAAGATTAATTTCAACATCAATCATTAGAGGTGAAATATATAGATTAAACTGATTTTCATATTTTTCAAAATTCAAAAATCTTATTTTAAATTCATTTTTAAATGTTTTTAGTATATTATAAAAATTTCAACACGGATTATTTTTGTAATAATACCTTGCAACATTTAAAATGAAATGCATTATTTTCTGAATTTTTTTAAAAATCAAAATAATAGAAATTATATTTGAAAACGCTAATACTAAAAAATAACAAGATAGCGTTATGAAATTTGTCTTGAGTTTACTCCGATGCTTTGTAATTTCAAATGAAAACTCCAAGTACATAGTCTTTTAATAAATCAGATTCATAATTTATCGATTTAAAATGAAAATTGTAACATTGTTTAACAGTTAAAACTTTATTATGGAAATCCATTAACTATCTGTATAAATACACTGCTCAAAACAATTAAAGGATATTGCAGTTTTAGGTGGATTTTGTATCTGGGAAACTTTTTAGCTGATTGATACATGGTCGACAGACATAGTAGGTTATATGAAAATAAATTACACATGTTTGGCAGAAAAAAATGCATTTTATTGCGCATTTGTGTACAAAAGGAAAAAAACACAATTTGTGCATATGAGGAAAAAAGAATAAGAAAAGGTGTTTTCTTCAAAGAAAATCATTTTCAGTAGGGGGTATGGTTTCCACGGGCGGCCAGCAACGTTGAACACCTTTGAGGCATGGACTCAATGAGGCTATTAATGACGAGTTGGGGTATTCTGCCCCACTCTTCCAGAAGAGCTCTTTCCAGTTCTTGGAGAGTTTGTGGGGGTTGTTGGCGGCCAGAAACTCGTCTTCCTAGAGCGTCCCAAACGTGCTCTATTGGATTCATGTCTGGAGAACACGCTGGCCATTCCATTCGAACGATTCCTTCCTCGAAAAGGAAATCCTCCACCAGGTTTGCACGATGTGACCTGCAGTTATCGTCCATTAAAATGAAGTTTTCTCCGATTGCTGCAGCGTAAGGGACTACAATAGGTCTGAGGATCTCATCCCTATATCGGCGACCAGTCAGAGCTCCATCTCGAATGATGTAGAGGTCAGTGCGCCCGTCAATGAAGATGCCACCATACACCAACACTCCTCCACCGCCAAATCTGACACTTTCGTGCACGAACGCAGGATTATTCCTACTGCCACGGTCCCTCCAGATAAAAATACGCCTATTATCCGGATGCACAGAAAAACGGGACTCGTCAGAAAACAGAATATTGCTCCATTCATTTCTCCTCCAGTTGACATGCTTGGTTGCCCACTCCCTGCGGTCGCGACGATGCCTTGATGTTAATCTAACACATACCATCGGTCGGCGAGCATACAGACCTAGAGCATGGAGCCGGTTTCGGACAGTCTGAGTTGAAATCGTGGTGCCTGTAGCCGAGCGAATGTGTTGTTGGAGAAGAGTAGCGTTCATGTTTCGGTGTCTCCGAGCTGTTAACGCTAAATACCGATCTTCATTGGGCGTTGTTGCCCGTCTACGACCTTGCCCTGGTCTTCGGCCTGCAAATCCACTCTCCAAAAAACGGTTCCAGATCCTGGAAATGACACTTTGTCACACTCCAATGGCTTGCGCTACTTCGGCTTGAGTTTGGCCCCCTTCTAACCTACCAACAATTCTCCAAGCTTCTGAATCTGTCAAATGACTTCGCTGAGACATCGTACTCATCGAAACAAAGCAATCACTGAATGCCGATCATCCTTGTCTTCATTCTCTTTTATCCAGTTGAAAGTCAAATTTCATTCGCTGCCGCTGAAGCGACGTTTTTGACGTCGAACTCAAAATTTGCATACTCCACAGTTTGAAAACCAGAAAAATTTGCATTTGTGATTCTCTTCTTCTATTTTCGGCAAAAGAAAATTCGTTTATATCTTTATTTTATATAAAACTTCAAATATCCTTTAATTGTTTTGAGCAGTGTAGTTAGATCTGTTTACCTTCACTACGCATACTTCCAAGATATTTTCTAGATTGACGATGAGTAGGAATTTATACACACATATCCGACTTTTATAAATCCTTCCGCTATAGATAAGTCTTTCTAGTAGTGGTACTTATGCTTAAAGTACTTCCAAATTTCTTTAACTGAAATAGACATTTTTTCTTCAATTTCACAGTGAATGATTTCGACTTGCGGGATATTTAAAATAATAAAGGTGATAATTAGCTTTTAAAGCAAGTGTATTTTCTTCAATAGGCTTGGCGAAAGCAATATCATTCTCTTTTAAGAAGTATCAGTTTCAATTCTGAAAGTTTATCATTCCGATGTTTAGCCAGATTTTTGTGAGTTGTCATTATACTGTGTGCTTTGGCACCTCTTAATGTTACATTCATTTCAAACTCCAACAATATCTATATATCAAAGATAAAATTTCAGTTTCCCTTTTTATAAAATTGTATTGTAAATCACCTTTAAAAAATCTGGGATGTTCATCTTCTGTTTATCATATTTATTCATAGTGGTAAAGAACTTTAACATATATTTTTTTATAAATCCTGAGATGTATGAGAGTATGTCAATAAAATTTGTGCATATCAATAAAAAAGAAAAGAAAAGAAAGACAAATCACGCAATATTCATTAACAATGACACAATTACTAACCTAAGTAATAAAAATAAAGAGTTTAAATCTAAAATCCATATGTTCAACTAAAACGCAAATGCAGAACCTGGATGACATATTCGGGGTTTTGTGTCAAGCACAAAAGTGATAATTTGTGTCACTTTCAAAGAGACTCATTTAAAACTATTTAATTAGATATTTTTATATTTTTTACTTTTAATTGTTTTTCATTAGCTTCGGATTTTATTAATTTTACAATCCATTTCTTAGTATAAATACTTAATATAAATACAGCATATATTTTCTAAAGTGGTGTAAAATCGAAGAGAGTTAGTAAAATAAAGCATTAGTTTCGGCATAAAACAAATAAAATTATAAGTTAAATAATGTAGAAATTTTGCGAATCTTTAACTCTTCAGGCTCAAGATCCCGCGCTTTGGTACGTTGTGATTGGTTACCTTTGTATCCACAATTTTATTGTGTTAAATGTAAAATTGAATTATATCTGTCTACATACTTCACTTTTGCCAGACGAACGAGATTTTTTTTTTTTAAATTCAGAATGCTACCAAATACTGAAGAGAAATATTCCCCTTATTTAATGGCAGAATAAATAAGATAATGGCAGAATAAAAAATTTAATGGCAGAATAAATAATGGCAGAATAATGGCAGAATAAATATTACTATTCAAAAACAGTGGTAGCATTCTGAGTTAATTAACAACTAAAATAACTGTAACAACTATTAAACAGAGGTAAAATGCCAAATGCTTTGTGGGCCACAGATAAGTAGTCGGCGGCCCAGTTGCGGCCCGCGGGCCACGTGTTTGACATGCCTGGTATAGAGGATGCATATATAAGCTTTGCGGTGATCTTGGGGAAATTATAACTGCAACCTTGCCATTATCATAATTGTGGGGTACGCTATAACTCGAAAGTATTTTTTTTTTTTTTTAAAGCTTCCGGAACATTTTCCCAGTGGTTATTGTAAATTGTTAAACTATAAATTTTTTTGAATGTTACATTTAAAAAAAAAATCTTACCAGATTTTTCTTTAACATAGTGTTGAAATCAAACGTATGATAAAATCATTTACCTTTTACTGGAAATTATTTTTTTTATGAAGTTGTTTAAAGTGTTCAAAACTGTTGTCAATGTCTGCTAATGTTGAAAATGTCTGTTTAATTAATGTTAGGTATTTTTAAAATAATATATATATATATATATATATATATATTACGTTATTTGGATAGACGGATTTGTAGTAATCTTCCCGTACTTCTAAACGATTTACATCACAAAACGTCTTTTGTTTTGTTTCCATTTACAAATGAACTGTAATCTTGATAGTGTTACCTTAAACACGTATTCAAAATAAAAGACTATTTGTACAGTCGACCATAAAAATTGAGTACATCTCATAAATTTTAATCGTCATGTCCCCTAAAAATAAGAACTAGCCATTCAACTAAAAATCATGTCTTCTTTAAATTAATGTTTAAAAAATAAACTTAGTCGGTTGTCTTCATGCTAAAATTGTGCCAAATTTCGAAATATAACACGAATGTCTTTTTTTATATCGTATTTAGAATTTTTGGTAAATTTTACATTAGAATTTTAACGAAAAATCCTTGGGTGATTATTTTACGAAATAGGAATGTTTAAAGTTTGGAACTCCTAATGTTAAATTTACTTTTAATTGTTTCAAAAAACATTGTAATGCTGGTAGTTATTTAAGAATAACACAATAAATACTTGGCGGAATAAGCCGTAATATTCCATTCGTATATTTAAACTTCAAGAAATTGATTTCTGCAGTGATAGAACAGTACGGCACCAATGGGCCGAATGTCACCAATAATTTTAATGGTATTTTTCGTCTTCTTTAACCGCAGAAATTCTGTCATTAAATAAGGCGAATAATACAATTGAAAATTAGTGGTGATAATTTGCTCGCAGGTGCGCCACTGTTTCATCACTGTTTCTGTTAAAATAATTAGAATTTACAATGTTTCCGAAAATTTATTTTAAAAATTAAGTATTTACGAAATAAATTTTCGAAAACAATATGAAATGTAACCGATAATTTTTTTAACAGAGCTTTAAATATGTGAATACAAAATTACAGCTCATTTCGTTTAGTCGTTTTTGATTATGGTTTTAAAAGCTACTCACATTCCAATCTGTTTTTGCAACAATTACAAATAAATTTAATGTTACTAGTTCCAAGCTTAAAACCTTTATAATTCCTAAACTACTTGTCCGAATAACTCTCCGTTTGGAAACCAAAGTTAAACTTTACCGAAAAAGCCAATTATAATGTGAATTATAAATGTTTGTTTTTAAATTTTTTAATTTTTGTACAATTTCAGCTCGACGACGACACGCTAAGCTCATTTTTATAAAGACAAATTGAAAACAAAAAGATATAATTTTCAGTCGAAATGCTATTTCTCTTTTTTTTCCTGTGATAAAATGTATGGATTTTTCTCCTTTTTTTTAAATAAACGAGATATTACGGGCATGGTATATAATCTGTATGTAACTACAGAGTGGCCAAGATAAAAGAGGCCGGTATACAGAAGTACAACTACTTACTACTTTTTATTTAAAAGTAGTAAATACAGAATATTATGAATAACAACACATCGTGTGAACTATTGAATGTTCAGTAGTTTTACCCGATAGTTCATATAGATATAGATAGTAGTTCAGCCCGATATACTTCTGTATATCGGGCCTCTTTTATCTTGGCCACTTCTGTATGTTGTATACTATGTTCATTATGTTACATTGCACTATCTGCACTATATTTGCATGTTACATTCAGTAAATGAAGAATAGACATGGTGTATAATGTCTTTTAAAGGAAATTTATAAACATTCAGATAAAATTGAAAACGATGATATATGAAAAATTCTCAAAAGGATCATATAAAGATGCACTTTTGTTTTAGTATTTTTTTTGTTTAAATCTAAAGTATTCAAAAAATTTTGTGAAAAGAGCTAGATGCAGTTTTAAAACAGTAACAAAAATTACATTATTACAAAGTATGAAATTATATTAGCATTTGAATAAATTAAAGTTATTTGATTCATATAAATATTTTTCTTTGTTTCTTAATTTCAATTGGACTGTAAATTTTATATTTATTGCTATTTTTTATAAAATATTTATAATAATAAATTATCTATTACATTTTAGTTATATTTATATATTTTATTTTATAATAATTATACATACTTCTCACTTCTAATACATTATTGAAAGGTGCCTGAAGAAGAGTGGAAAAAACGAGACTTCAATAAATGTTATGTGCAATTCAGCATCATAAATTACAGAGCTAATGTTTATAGCTCAAGTACCAGTTGTCTAGAAAAAAAACATTTTCATATTTCGGAAATCATATCATCATTTCAAATCATTTCATATTTCTGCAAATTTAGCAGTATGAATTTTGTGATTTTCTACAATAGTACTGCGGTCATAAAAATATTTATTAGTATTAAAAAAATTCCGTAAGTGAAGTAGTAGTGTACATTTTTCTCTAAACATATTATTGTGTGCCGTAACCTACTAATTCTTGGAAATATTTTGGTTGCTCTCAAAAATTGGCGCCAGTTATTTTTATGTTTTTGCCCTTTGTTTTCTGAATACACTTAAATATGTTTTTTTCCAATTCCTCATTTTGTGGATACCATACATTTTATACGACTGATCTGTAACTGACTCACTACGTAAGCTTCCCCAGTTTTAAAGTTTTCTTTCCAGTTTTAAAGTTCTAACGTGTATAAAAACTTTTGTAACTTGACTGATTTTGCTGCTATAAACATAAAATTGGCACAGGATTTTTATTTTGCCATGCCTAACATATTTTTGGAAGAAAAAAAAAATAAGAAATGTGATATAACGTAGAAAAATGAAACTTTTATGTTACATTTTACAACTGTCTACAGATTCACACAAAAAAAAAAAAAAAAAAAAAAAAAAAAAAAAAAATAGATACCCAAGATTATTGGAACCCCTTGAACGAAATAAGAGTTTTACAACTTTTCAAGATTACTGACCTTTTTTTATTATCAGAATTAAGGGAATCCACGTGTCAAAATTTTATTTTCTCTATTTATAAGCATTTGTAAATGATTTTGTTTCTCCTGAAATGAGTATTTCTATAAAGAATATATTTCTATAAAGAATATTTATTTAAAATATTTAACTTTCTAGTATTTTATTAGCAAAAAATTAAAAAAGAATAAAAAGAAAAAAAAGAAAAAGAAACAAAAATAAAAGAAAAAAAACTTTTTTGGGGGGGGAGGGGAATTTTACCCCCCCCCCTCCCTAAACGTCATTTGTAGCAATCCATCAATTGATTTCTCAGCAGCATGCTCCACCTTCAA
Source organism: Maratus michaelseni (assembly GCA_963931845.1). NCBI lineage: Eukaryota > Metazoa > Arthropoda > Arachnida > Araneae > Salticidae > Maratus > Maratus michaelseni. The sequence goes on along the minus strand of OZ007593.1, from coordinate 103,013,257 downwards.
CATGAGAAAGGTCTGCACATTTCTGTGTGGCAGAGATGAATACCTTTGGATTACGCAATAACGTTGGCCTTCAGCAACCTAAAAGAGATTACCTTTACATAGTTGTTCCTTTAATTGTACCCGCCAATATAACACTTAATATCGTATTCTCTGTTCCTCTAATTTAAATTTTACAATTTTTTCCGTTTTTTAAAAATTTATTAGAATATATTTTATTTAAAAATTCACATTTTTAATTGACACACTGTGCTAGATATTGTCTTTTACACAGAAGAAAGAAGAAAATTAATTTAAATTAATGGCGACTCTTATGCACTATGCTAGTAGAGTCTTTACTGTTATGTTGCCCAGCTTACAATCATTCTGAATTAAAAAATCCTGACAAACTGGTTTACACAATTGGAACTGAAATCTTCTTAAAATGAAATTTTTATGATTTCTAAATTGCAAAAAATCAATGGACAATATCGGTTTTAGATGTCTTGCCGAATATTTAGAGAAATTAGGAATTTTTCAGAAAATTCAGGATTATAAAAAACATGTTTAAAATTATATTTTTCGGTGAAGGTATAATCAACCGCGCATTTAAAGTAATAACAAGTTCTAATAAAAAATTTAATATTTTCGATAAACGTGTAAAATAAAATGCTGAATTTATCTGCACCTACAGCACATAAATATATGAATTTTGTGCAATATTTGTGATCATTTGTCTTATAATAGCGCGTATATTCGTGGAGATATAAAGGTTTCTTTAAAATATTCAAGAAATTTCCGCATGTTTTTGCATGCAGATGGTTATCTATGAAATTTTGCACCATTTAAGAACCTTGTAAAATTACAGTAGAAACAACGTACTGCAATATGAATATAAATATACTAAATATTTAATGAAATATGACCATTTGATAACAAATAATTGTTAACTTTGTTTTTGCGTAACAGAGTTTCAACTGCAACATATTAAATGTACTTAAACTCGTTGTATATATTTAAAACTATATTCTACAAATTTATTAAACTATACTTGAAAGCTATAATTTATGAATAAGCAAAACGTTTAGATATATTTTTCCTGACATTTATTGTAGGATACACACTTCTATTTAAATTACAGTACTATAATAATTTTCTATACATAGAATATTAATAAAAAAGTAAAGCCGAAAAAAGTGAAAGTCCTTTTGTGGAATTTCTGAATATTTTGTAAATAAAAGATACTAAAAACGTTGCCATTAAAGTTTTCTATTTAATGTAGTTTATGTTAAATCAGTTATTACTAAAAATAAATTACTTAGTTACTTTCATATCTTTATTTGATTAATTATGGAAAATTAATTACGAAATTCGCTTTTAATAATTACTAAATATGTAACATTAAATGATTTAAATATATAATAGAAATTAAGAAATCATTAATATCCAAAATTGTTGAAAATGAAATTTATCTTCAGAATTAAATATACTAATATTAGTATGCTTTAAAAGATTTTTAAATATAGATTTTTTTATAAACTACATTTTTTTTTTAAATATATGTTTCTAGAATTTGGTATTCAATATATAAGTTATTAGTCACGAGTTCCTGTATTAAAAATGTTATGCAAACTAATGCTGAATTTTTAAAATTATATTTCAGATATCAGTTTTACTAATTTTTTCACGAAATGTATAATGATGTGCAACAATAGTTTGTAAAGCGATAATCACTAAAAAGAATGGATAAAATATTGCCCCCAAACTTATATGTCTCTTATACTTATTTTCTGAAAGAATACGAAAAAGGGAATTGACGTTAGATCCGCAGAACTAGAGCGTGTAAAAAGAGATTAATTTAAATTATAATTATAGGTAGCTGCATACCAAATTTTGTTTTATTTGTAAAAAGCTCAGACTGACTACCAACCATCATGAGATAATACTTTACGACTGAATAAGAGTTAAATACATTCAAAATCTGTTTTTTAAATTACGGTTTATGAAAATAACGTGTGCGAAAACATACCTAAATGTATAAAGACTAATAAAAAAAGAATAATAACGCATATATGATATGTTTTATTTTCAACATAAATATAATGCAAAATTTTAAACACTTTTTCTAAAACCAACATTTTACAATTCGATTCCGAAGTTAAATTGTTGTTATAAAATAATTTTCCTTGTTTAGAGAGGTCTGTTGCTAAATTATGATGAACAGAATAAGACTACATTTTATATTTGCACTGTTAAAGGCACGGTGAGATGAATTCATTAAAAGAAATTCGCACCAAAAAGGATATGTTTATCATAAAATTTGGTATTTCTGGAGTAAAATTTGTTCGCGATGCCTATATTTACATTTAATTGCTAGTATAAATGAATTATGCAGCTATTATTTGTTACGTGTGAGTGTGTCTTCTTGATATCAGCGTTACTAATTTCCCATGAAAATGCATTGCACACTTTCAGTCGAATACTTCAATCGAACAAAAGATCAATTTTACTTGATAAGCAATCAACCTTTCTGTAAAAAAGATCAGAAAGGTTTTCGTCCTATATTTATTGTTCATTTTTCCGTGAATTCATCTTTTCCTGCCTTCAAAAATCAAAGCATTAAATATGGCCTTATTCCATTCATTAGTTTTAGCCCCAAATGATACTAGAACGAGAAATTTATTTTATAATTACCCATTTAACTAGTATTATTATGTTAATTTTTTATACATCCTTTGTGCCAAACTCAAATTGTTAATAATCAAATTTTAATTGCTTAATAGTCGTAGAGCCAACATAGTGAAAAAGTACCCAAGCCGGGTCTCGAACCCGGGTCATCAGTATAGCGCATTGACGTTCTAGCAACTGAACCACTTGGGAACAATACTCAGCTTGGAACCAAGACACCCTTATCATAGTATCAGACCTCTCAATCAGCAAGTTGCCTTTGACCGCTATCCTTGTCCTGCTACTAGCGCCATCAATCGTCAGTAATAGTATTTACGACACGAAATCACACGAAATTTTTTCACAGCTCCATTTGTTCTATGCATTTGCTTATGAACTAGTAGTTTTCCTACCACTAAAATTTTATAGTAAATTTTATCTTATTAAATTGACAAGATCGTGTGATTACATGACGAAAAAAATTCTGTTAAATTTTAGTGGTAAGAAAAAAAGCGTAAGGGTTGGCAGCTATGCGGTAGCAGACCAGCTAGATTTTTCTATAGATTTTTCTATTATATTTTTGGATGCCAGTTTTTTAGTAGAGACAATTTTGTTTTGTTTGATCGGAGAATTCTGGGATTTAAAAGAACAACATTTTCTCTAAAAATATACTGGTGTTCAAAAAGCCCGAAACATGGCAACTGTGCGGTAGTATCCACCAGGCGGCGATACTTTCCGGAGAAAGTCAATTAATAAGTTGGCAATTACCGCGGACATTTTCTCTCATAGACTTTCTCCGGATTGTCAAGTCTGATCTATGATAAGGGAGTCTTGCTTGGAACTTTCTCACTATAACATGTTGGCAAGGCTACAAACGCAGCACAAGATGGAATATTTTCCGTGAGCCACCAACCCTGGGGCAAACACGAAATGAAAGAAAATCCAGCAGCGATAATTGAATAAATTCATATATTTTAATACTTTGGAAATTTTTCCACTTTTCAAATTTTTACTTTTTCACTATGTTGGCTATACGCCTATTAAGCAATTAAAATTTTATTATTATGAATGCAAGGGGTGTGAAATTTTCTTTGGAAAAATTTCCAAAGTATTAATATATATGAATTTATTCAAATTGTTAATATATACAGCACAAGTTTCTGATGAAGTAATTTGTTTCACTTGAGAAATAAGGTCCGGTGATTTTATGATTAAATTGATTTGCTCTTCTTATAACTCATGAACAATTTTTTTCAACAGCATCCACCTCCAAATATTTTTGTTGTACTAATTTTAATTCATTTAGGAGAGTTAAATAATCTATGATGAAGTAGTTAAGTTGGAAAACCACTTACATATTCTTATATTTAAAAGGACTAATACTTTAATATACTTCTAATAATCTTCCAAGCGTAAAGTGTAGTTCTTTTCACTAGTAACTGTTATAACAACTTTATTGAATGGTCATTAGGTAAAGCCGAGTCATCAGTTACATTTTTAGCTGCAAATGCTTTTATCGATTAACTCATAAAGGTGTGAAATTACTTCAGTTTAAACAAATCAAGCGTGAAATAGCTATTTAGCCTCAATTTATGAATTTTCAAATTTAATACAGAATATTCAATGCATAAGAGTAGTGTTTTTGAAATATCTTGTTCTGTTGAGTTATTTTCGAATAATTTTGTCTGACATATTTTCTAAATTATAAAACACGCATTTATTTAAAAGATATTTAATCTTAACATTTAAGATTTTCAGTGAATGTTATGTAAATTAAAGCGCGTTTAAACAAACACGCATCAATTAATTTATAAAAAACGACCAATATTACGCAAAATGACATACATTTTCCTATATCAACACATAAGAGAAACATAAGGAGTGAAAAAAGTAAAATTGCTTAATTTATTTTTCTTTATTTTTTTTTTCAGTTTTAAAACATATGTCAGATTGCTACAATAACTAAAACTAAACTAAAATAAAATTGCTCAAGCTTCACATTTATATTTGTTATATTTAAAATCAGAATTTAAAAACAGCTAGAAAGTAAGCCGTAAAAGTTTAGTTTAAAGCATTTTTTTATTTATTGTTTAAAGTATTGACTAAAAAAGTTTTATTTTAAATATAGAAAATTAAATAAAATATATAATTTTTTTTAGAACAGTCATTTTAATGTTACTCGGAGTTTCCACTTTTAGTGTAGTGATTTTATTCTTTTAAATTTTGGCCACAATAATTGTATTTTATAACTGTACTATAGTAAAGCAAATAGTAATTGAAAGCAGCTTAATTTTATTTACCTAAACTAGCAAACATGTTCAAAAATGCATAAGTGCAAAAATTTTAGCCTCCATTACCGGACAAACAATTGAATTTATCATATTTATAAAAACAAGTTGGAAACTGTACCTTAAACGTTACAAATGAGGTGCATTCGTACAATAACTAGTTTTATAATGTAAAAAAAAGTCATCCTTATTATTTGAGTGAAATGAAATTGCCTGTTATGAGCGAAATGATCATGCATTTTTTTTTATTATTACATATGTCACGCTTACGGATGCGGTTTTTCTTTTCGACACCAGACACCGCTGCAGAATTCACATTGGATATCTTGCTTTGTGAATGATTACCTCCATAGTTTAATATTTCTATGATTCAGGATGAACGAATCTCTTGTGTTTATTTACTTTAACGGATTGAGATATTCGGCTGTTTAATGTAACTCACCTCTGAAGTAAACAATTTATTTGAACGATCTTTCTAAAAATGTAACTTTTATGCAATTTTATTTAAAAAAATAATTCTGAATAAAAATAGCAGCTTGGCATATGAAAAAAGAGGTGGATAGCCCTTTTTTGTTTTCCTCAGTCGCACGATTTGCGCTTTTATTATATAGATTACGTATGATAGAATTTAATAGAATAAAGAAAACTTTTATTAATATCTTTTAAATTTTTGATTCGATTTTCATAAAATTTGAAATGACTCGACAAAATTCTGCTGCGATTATATATATCAAATTTCAAACCATTCGGTTGGGAATTTTTTGCGCTGTTATATGCGGACAGACGGACCAAACGACGGCTATAGGTGCTACGTATTTATATAATTACGAACGCACCTAAAAAACAACCAAAAATATTCTTTACCACTGATGGTTTTTTGCCAAGTTAATGCATCATATTTTCTGAAACATTTTAGGGAGAATGATCAAACTATGACCAAATGACATCTGTGACCAAATTATATACTTTATACTTGATTTTATACTTCAAGAAATTAAAAAAGTGATCACTATCCCAAAAATGACTTTTATGGCTTGTTTGGATACTTATTGAGTACATCAGTATTGAGTATATAAGTTGAGTATATGAGTATATCAATATTTGAATAATTGTGTCAAAATTAATCTAGTGTAATCACGTTTCCAGTATTTACTGGAGATCCCATTACCTGTGATTTATTCTGTTGTGCTGATTCAAATATCAGACGAGATGCTATGATCATTAAGGTTAACTGGGTGAATTAGTTTAGCCATGTTAGTCCAGGATTGCTCAGTTGGTAGAGCATTACAGCTTCAGCCAAGGGATCTCGTGTTCGAACGGTGGCCCGGACATTTTCACTCATTTGAGAAGATTGCATCCCATATGATTTATTTACCATTTGGAATAATTGAGTCAAAATTAATCTAGTGCAACACAATTAGTTTGAGAATTTTAAGTTTGCTTCCCGAGTTAGTTCTTAAGAGTTTGTACATCGAATATAACTAGGGCACTGTTAACTGAATAATACCACCCGAGCAATGCACGTACTAAACTATAATATATAACACTTTAATAAGACGAGTAAATGAAACTTTAATTTACACGCAGATGAGACCTGATTTTACAATTTCAGAACTCTTTCTGCAACGATGCGCCACCTTCCAAAGATTCCGTACGAGATGTCGAACTAGCTAAATAATGTAGCCCGTGGTCACAAAAATAGCCTTTATTAAGTTTAACAAATTATATTCTCTTACCAAATCAAGATTTCAGCTCTAAGAAACCTTCAAAACCGGAGATCAACTTCCTTCTGGTATCAGGAACAGTCTGAACTTCCCTTGGGACGAGATGCGACCAGACCAACTCCAACGACACACACACTTTCACTTGCTTAAATACATTACAGATTGACCAGAGAAGCCAAAATTTGCATAAAACAGATGCGAAACGCAGAAAACACACAATTTCCGAAGGACACATGTATTCGTCGGAAATTAAAGTAAAAGAGCGTATAGATGTCACTGCATACACTGATGTAATTTTCATAATACGATCTCAATCAAAACAAACGACTGGTTTTTTTTTTTTGAGGAGTCGCCATTCCGCAACACATCATTGAACTAAAGATAATTCATACAGATTCATACATTCTAATCCATGCATGTTAATTCCAACATATCATTAAATAGCAAACTTTTACACCGGGTTTGTACCCGGAGTGATTTGTGCCGGTATATTTTTTACAATGAATTTCAATATCATTACTAGGGCGTACATTCTTATTTTTTGTAGGATGTTACGTATATTAAAGCCATCGACTAAAGTATTGTAATTTGTTCAAATCCATCATCGTAGATATCTACTTATTATTGTCCTTAGGTCCATATATTTAGGTTCCATAGATCCCCTGATTAGTGAAACATAATGTCTCACGCAAGCTTCCATTAATTAAAATTGCATTTAACATTTGTTGCAACATACAGTGTTTGTATAAAAAGTACTGAAACCAAATTCTGGGAAAATATGTTGTCCAGAAATCGCTAAAAATAATTAAAATTCTTCAAAATTAGACCCTTGGGCGTCGACATACTTTTGCAAACGGGTAGCCCAAGCTTGGAAAGTGCCGTGGAAGTCATTTTACGGAATGAAATTCAAGCTACTTCTACCACTGTTACGGTCCCATGGCGGTGTCTTTTGAGGGCTGTCGTCACTCGGGTAAACAGGAAAAAGTCCGCCTGGACTTGAGCGGGACTGAGGCTTGTGAAGCATTGCAATTCCGTTACAAATACGATAGTCATTGACTACAAAGCAGGTGTGGCTTGATGTATTGTCATGGAACTTGCAATTGATGGCAAAGCCTAGCCTCACCCGATTGATCCTCGCAATCAAACTTTTCCGTAATTGCACGTAGAAAACACGCATGACGCGCACCACCCCCCGGCCCTTCATCGGATCATAGGGACAAGGATCCACTAAAACCTCGTGGAAGCTGATAGGCGACTGATGCTCGGCGCGTGTTTAAGCTGACTTCCTGCTCCATGTGCGCAGCGACGTACAGTTGAGTCAGAAAAGATATGTCTATTTTTTATACAAAACCTGTATGTGTTATTTAAAGTTTTCGGCAATAAGGGTTTCTTTCATGGACTAGAGTTCCATTCCCAAAATTTGCGTCGGAATAATAGAAGACTGAAATCTACCCTCAAGAATATTTTTATATTTATTTATTGTGAAACATTTTAAAACTATCGTCTCAAATATTTTCAGCATTAATGATAAAATTTTACTGTAAGTTTATAAAAAGTTTCTACCTATAACTTATACTTGTATATACTATGTAAATTTAACTGGTATTCCATTGTACTTGTTTTTGCCAGTTGAACATGAAATTTATTTTCTTTTGACTAAACTATATACTTTTTAAATTGAGTGTCCCATTTTTATAATGTTCATATATGTACATATAATGTACATATAATGCCCTTATATATACATATAATGTCCATATATGTACATATATGTACATATAATGTACAAACATTTACATATATTTTTCTACTTAAGTACACAGTCCCATTTATCTTAAAGTTTGCTGAAAGAAGTTTCAGTGCACATTTTCACATTGCATGATATTACACTTTTCTAAATTTTCGTATAAAAAATTTTACTATTGAAATTGAGTTTAGTATATATATATATATATATATATATATATATATATATATATATATATATATATATATATATATATATATATATATATATATATATATATGTGTGTGTGTGTGTGTGTGTGTGTGTGTATTTGTCAATGATACATTTATGGAATGTCGTTTCTATTCTATTTTAATAATAAAATACTTATTACATTATGTTAAAATCTTATTTTCAGAAAATTTATCGCATTTAAATATAATTAACGTTCGCATATGGATGAATTAAAAATATTAATATTTCCTTCCTTGAATAAGTAAATTATCAAGAATGCAGAGAAAATAATTACAACGTTTTATCAGCGGAATAATGAAAATATAAGAAGGCATAGAAAAGTGTAACAGCAATTTTTATTTAAATTCAGAAACTAAATTAAAATAAAGTAGTGATTATTCAATAACAAACTAATCTTCCTATTTCGTTTTCGGATACCTCTAAATTATTCTAAATAAATAACAATTGTAACTAATTAGTTTTTATTTACTACAGTAAATTGTAGGCAACTTTTTTCCTGCCCAATTAGTTTAAAGTTAATTTTGCTGTCTAGTATTTCTTAGTATTAATTCATTTCAGTCAGAAGATTATCACAAAAAAGAAGCATCTCTGAAATGAAATGTAGTCCCTTGATAGTAATTTTATAATTTCAGATATTGGTAAAGTAAAAAAAAAAAGTTTATGTGATTGCTCCCTTTTTTAAAAACTAAAATATATACAGCTAATGAATGTTAATTAAAAATAACAAAAAATAATTTAAAAAAAAAAAGTATCTTGATAAAAAGATACTTAGTTAAAATTTGTTTATGTCAAAATTAATAAAGAGAATATATTTAAGCAAAACAAAAAAAATGTCAATCAAATTTAGCAAAAAATCGTTATTAATTTGTAGTTAAAATGATCTCAAAGCCGCAGCAATCGCTTGACTCATTAAACGACCCACCCGCCTCGCTTCCCCTGATCGGTGTCTTAAACTAATTGAGTTTAGCTTTTAATTTTTTCCGGTGCCATCTTCCGCAATCGGGTCTGTCGTGACCATTTTTGTTAAGTGTTGAAAGGGTATAGGGACCTCTGATAAGCCCGGGCAGTCGCCATTTCCAGGAAGCAGCAGTAATAAGCTATCCTTTTGCACATCGGTGTACATTTATAAAAGTATGATTCTTATTAATTTGACCTAATTACATTAATATATTTTTTTTCTCTCCAACAATAGAGTTTTCTGTATATGCCAATTTTAGATTTTTACAGAATTTGTGTATAGTTGCTGAAATTCTATTGTGCATAATGCAATGCAATTTACTGGGCATAAGGTTCAGTGCACCGAAGTTAAACTACTAAAACAAATAAAAAATGCGAAAAGTGTGGGTATTAATTTATATTTATTATGTAGCTGTAACTGATGTATTCTTTTCAAATCAACATTTTAATCAAATAATATCATATAAAATGATTCTTAGTGAAACAAAATTGTCATGAAACAAAATTGTCATGAAACAAACACATTTTCACATTTCTCAATATTCAAACTGCGCCCTATGGAGTATTAAGGTTTAAGCGCTAAAAACGCATTCTACAACGAAAAATATTTTTACGTGTGCTCTATCACATTTTATATTTTAGTCGAAAATGTGTGAATATCTGTTTATGCAAAAAGTTATCTAATTTTTGATAAATAATTGGTAACTCTGTTGTACTCTTTTAAACGCTATTTTATCTAATAGAACAAAATGTCAAACAAATTATCCGAAGTAATATTTTTATTATAAAATTTTGGAAAACATCAATTTTCTGCATTTATGTAAAAATTGCAATTTTAATAATTTAATATATATGAATACAATGTGTTATACAAAGCTTTTACTAAAAGCAATTTATTATATTTCATTTTCAATTAGTTAAATAAAGTAACTAAAGAATGGTAAAATCAATTATTGACCATCTCTATTTATATGACTTTGCAAATTGTTCTTGTTTAATATTTTTCTGAAAAAACAGTTTTCTTTTCACGCATTCCATTCCAGATCGGTCAATCATATAATTAGTCTATTGAAACCTTATAAACATAACAAAAATTGCATAATTTTTTTTGTATATTCTATCAATACACGATTATATTTTGTGCAAAAATATCAAAGGTTTAACAACATTTCATAAGCAAGGAAACAATTGTGTGAAAACTTGCCCTTTTATAACTGAAGGGGTACATAAGGTCCTAAACAATTTTATGAACATCAATTTTATGAATTTATTTAGTTAACGGAAAATATATTTTACCATTAAGAAAATTCGAATAACTTGAGTGATGTAGCATGTTATGTAGTATCAAATGAGTAAGTAATATATTTATAAATATTATGCACAAATTAGTGAAAAGCGCCAAAGTGATGTAAAACATTAAATTGCGCTACATTTTAATATGTGCAGATTTTTATGATTAATTATGCTTATTGTTAAACGCTTAATTATGCTTATTGTCACTGCATTGTTAAACGTTTTAAGTCTTCACAACAATGTACAGGATAACATCAACAACAACAAAAAACAGCAAAATGTATTTTTATGTATTTATTGAATAGTTGCAGGAAACTTTAATTACGTGAAAATAATGGAATTATTAAAATTTTATTGAGAATATTTATAATTATTTATTTTAATTCATTTTCGCTAAACAAATGAACGACAGACATATTTCTTTACAAATGATATCGATTAAAAAGTTTATATAACTGATTTGTTTTATTTTTCATGTATGCTCATAGATAACTTTTGCAAGAATGCACCTATGGTGGTGCATCTTAAAATTTATCAAGATCTAAAAATGGTATGATTGTCTTCTTGATCTTTACATTTTTTACTTTCTAGGCATATGATCATTTTTATTTTTTAAGTATAAATGAATAAAAAATGAGAAAGAAAGGAATATATAATATCTTTTCTCTATTCTAGAAAAGATAAAAAAGTCGGTACTCGTGACGTAGCCGACGCGGTATTTGTACGTACTATGTTATTTTCTATGTTTTGCTAATAATGAAAAATGCTATTGCATTTAAAACGTGAAAATTAGTAGTTATGATAAATATTCTAAGGTGAATAGATTTATATCGAAGAATTATTTTAAGTGGTACTCAGAGTTGAAATTGGTGAAGAATTTTAGTTACAGTAATTTTAATGGATCAAAAACTATAGGTAACAACATACTTCTATTTTAAAAGCATAAATAACTTCTTAATAACACCATAAAATAAGGAATTCTCAAGACCTTTCGAAAGAACTTTGTCTTTCTTCGCCAGGCGCAAAGAAGACGTGCAACCACTTTGAAGGCAGGCGCAAAACTGGAGAAAAATAGGAGGGAAACATGGATAAATTAAGGGAACCGCCAATAGGAAATCAGAAGGTATCAGCGAATAGGAAATCAGAAAGGCAACAGCCAATTACAGAAGAGAATAACCTAGAAATCAGTAAAAAAGGAAAATTATGAGAAAAATTGAAAAAAGAAAAATAAATAAATCAAAAAATTAAAATAAATAAATAAATAAGTACATAAAATATAAATAAATAAATAAGGAAAAAAAATATATATATATAATGCATGAAAATGGAAGTAAAATAGTGATTAAGATTCAAAATAGAAAAAAAACTATATGGTTGAGCTGAACAAGTTTTTCCAAGCTGCAGAAAACATGGTGGAATCAGATTTTTCATTAACAATAACATCACCAATAAGATAATAAATAGCTAAATTTTCAAGAAAGTCCAATTCTGAGGGGCTATTGACTATAAAGATAATTTTAGCATTTTGAAAATTAAAACTATGGCCGGAATCCCAAGAATGCTTGGCAATAGAAGATGTAGAAATATCTTGGTTAGCGACATAACAGGAGTGTTCTTTTAAGCGGGTTTCAAGATTTCTTTTAGTTTGACATATATAAGATAGATGACAACCATTGCAAGAAACATTATAAATTCCCTATTTTCGAAGATGAGATACGGGAGACTTAGTAGAGGGGGATTACAATTTTTTGGCAGGTTTAAAGATAATACTAAAGTTGAAGCGTTTTGAAACTTACCTAATTTGAAATATAAAGGAGGTTAAAAATGCAGAACAATTAAATTATCAGCTGCGGCTTTAACAGATTTAGAAAGTGTAGATTTGCTAGAAGGTCTGTTAAATTTATTACCAGCATTATCGATAACAAAAGGGTTGAAACATCTTTTAAGAGCAACAGATTTTAAATTATTAATTTCATCATTAAGGGAAACAGAATTTGAACGACTTTTAGGCCACGGTATACATAAGTGTAAAAGACACCAATTTTCTGGTTGACTGGGTGATTTGAGAGAACATGAGGGGTGATTAGAGACAGAAAAAAGAGTTCTTTAAACACAGGTTTTGAAAAAATAATCGCATCTGGTAACAAAAACATCAAGGAAGGGGAGTGTATTGCAATTTTCTAATTCAAAAGTAAACTGAATATGGTGGTCAATATAATTGACAGTTTGGAGAATGGTGGAAATATCAAAATGATTATCAACTAAGGCAAAATTATCGTACACGTAACGCATCCAACATTTAAAATTTAACAGATTCAATAACATTTCTTCAAAATAATGCAACTAAATTTCACTGAGAATTGGTGATAAAGGATTTCCCATGATTAAGCCTTCAGATTGTTTCTAAAATTTACTATTAGATTCGAAAGTAAGGTATGTCTCAAAAGTTTAAGCACATGCATAAAATGTCGATTTTCAAAGAATTATAAAAAGTAAGAATGAATATTTTTTTTATTTGCAGATTTCGGACATTAGAACATTATTTAAATAAATGATATCAAAAGTAGAAAAAAATAAATTACATAATTGTAAAAAAATATAATTTAAAAAAAACTGTCTCAAAAGTTTATGCACAATGTCAAAAACAACCAGATTACAGCAGACATAATTAACGTTGTATGAAATGGAACGACATCATGAAAAGCGCTAGATGTGGTCAATAATTCAGGTTATGACACCATATGTAATATCTGCTACCTTACAAAATGTGGAATTGCTTCTATGCAGATTGTAATCATTTTCACCAGTTATCGTAGTTACGTTGCAATTCACACAAATCAAGGGAAGAGTCTTTAACATGCATTCAAATACATGCAATATTTTTAAAATTAGGAAAAAAATCTGGTTTTAAGTATATTCCATAAGAAATATTACCTATTACATTCTCCCATATGTTGGAATTTCTAAAAATTTTTGCAGATCTACGCCGATCATGACTCCTCGAACGCAGAACCACCCTCAGTTCAAAATTTAATTTATCTATTTATCTATCTATATGGCTTTTTTATGGACACGATAACACCCATAATTCTGCACAAATCTCTTCAAAACTGATACATAAAATTAAGGGTCAGAAAATCTCGGTCACGTTCGTCAATGCTTAAAATCGGACCAAGGTGGTGGAAAAGGGGAGAGGTTTTGTGAAAACAGAAAAAAAAAACAGAAAGTCTATTATACATATCGAATCAGTTTAAAGTTATTATTACTACTAGAAAAAGGGCTAAAAATTTATGTATGATATATTTTTAATATCATTAAAAAAAGCCTCAAGGGGTAAAAAAAAATAGACGTTTAAGAAGAAAAAAAAATCATAACTTGGTCAATTCACAAGATATCAAATCCGTTTAAAATTATTATAAATCCTCTTAATATGATCCACAAGTTTTATATTGACAAGTTTTTGATAGGACGAACTTTTACAGAAAAAAAGAGGGCCAATGGTTGTAGAAGAAACGAATGAAATCTCCGTTAATTAGCCACTAAGGCGATAAAAAATTATCATTGTTAGGATGCAAATTTTTGACAACCCTCAAAGATGCTGTATACGAGGGCAGTTTGATAAGTTCGTGACTTTGAAATGAAAAAAATACAATATACATACCAAAATGCGTTTTATTTTTCGACATAATCTTCTTTCAAAATGATACACTTTTTCCAACGATATTCTAACTTTTTTAGTTCGTCCAAAAAAAACAAATTTCTCAAACTCCTCAAAATACGCATTTGTGGCATTAATGATCTCTGAATTTGAAGAAAATATCATTCTACCAAGCCATTTTTTTAAATTTGGAAAAAGAAAAAGTCACTGGGTGCCAAGTTAGGAGAGTAGGGTGGACGAGGGAGCAATTCATATCGCAAATCAACCAATTTAGCGGCTGCGATTGCAGACGAGTGCGCTGGCGCCTTGTAGTGATGAAAAAGCACTTTTTTCTTGGACAAATGGAGCCGCCTTTATTTCAATTTTAACATTAAAACGGTCTAACAAATCAGCATAATACTGTCCGGTGATCGTTTTTCCTTTTTCTAGATAGTCAATGAGAATTACACCCTTTCAGTCCCAGACAACTGTGGCCATAATCTTTCCGGCTGATAGAACTGTTTTTGCCTTTTTCGGACCACGTTCATTGGAAGAACTGCAATGTTTAGACTGGTCTTCCATTTCTGGTGTGTAGTAATGTATACATGTTTCATCAACTGTAACATAACGCAGCAAAAATTCGCTTGAATTTCGCTCGAACTTGACCAAACATTGCTTTGAAATGGTTACACGAGTCCGCTTCGTTGTTGTTGTTGTTGAATTGGCCAAAGGGCCTGGTGAGCAGCTTTTTATTTCTATACAGCTGGCGTGATCCTAGTCTCCTAATTTTGAACCAGTTCCAGACGAGAGACCTGAATCTGGATTGGCACCCCCAGAGGTAACGCTTATATAGAACTTGGAGGACTTTAGAGCCAGGGACAGATTTAACGTGCACCAGCTCCCATTAACGTACACAGTCCCACAGCAGAGGCAGACGAGAGAGGTTGTCACCCTCCCAAGCAATGATATTTCGATGCTGCTTGGTTTTCGGTGATCTTACGAGAACCGAGCTTTACCGTCCGCGCCACATGTAGGACAAGTCCGCTTTTAATCCATTGCCAGCAATCGCGGCACCCATCTTGCTGATAACTTTTTCATCCCCAAATGTTCATGCAAAATATTGAATACACGTTTATTTGAAATGTTTACCTTTTTAACTATCTCACGCACTTTCACACGGCGTTCTTTTAACATGATATCGTGGATTTTGTTGACCATTTCTTCAGTCGTGATCTCAATTGGACGTCCAGGACGTTCTGCATCTGTTGTGCTCGTACTTCCACAACGAAATTCCGTAAACCACTTGTGAACCATACCATGTGATGGAGACATGGTACGGAGTCCCCATAATATTTTTTCAACTTTTCTTCAGTTTCGGTAATTGTTTTTCCGCGCAAAAAATAGTGTTTAATCAAAACACGAAATTCTTTTTTCTCCACAATCAAAACAAACACGCCAATCGTTTGATTTTGAAACCAGTAGAACACAATGTATTTAAAATATCGTCTGCCAATTGCACGAATGTTGCCGCAGATAATAATAAACTGAAAACATAATAATAAGAGTGAGATCAGACCGCCACCTTTTTTAAAGTCACGGAGATATCAAACTGCCCTCGTATAGGGATGCATTATTAAGCACGCGTGTGTCTAAAAAAAATAACATCATACTTAAAAATATAATGCGTCATTAATTTAATGAAACAGCCATTTATCTCTAATGTTGATTTAGTTTTTGTTGGTGAAAATAGTACTTAACTTTGAAATCTACCTTTACCTCTGGTTGAGCCGGCGGAGATTTTATTGTGTTAGAGTTGAACACTCTTTATGTTTTACTCAAAAAATGATCTGCGTTCCTAATATGCTAATCAAAATTTCCTACTTACAACGTGCTCTACCATCGCTAAATGTGTGTCCATGTTTTTAGGAAAACCATCTACCATAATATTTATCCTAAATTGCATTTTATTGACGGTTGATGCTAAATAAAGAGCATTAAACAACCATAAAAGCAAGTAGTGCTGATGGATAAATGTGAAAAATGTTTAAAATAATCATAATTTTATTACATTTTTATTTTTATTCATTTTATATATTTAAAAATATTTTAGAAAACTGACACTGAAAATTCCGATTTAGAAGAAAGACGAATCTAAATGTGTTTTTCTAAATAAAAATAGCTTCCATCATTATAAAGAAACAACCAAAATTTAATTAAAATTGTATATTTTTAATAAATTCTAAAATTTAATTAAAATTGTATTTGTTTCATGAATTCTAAATTTTAATTAAAATTGTATTTGTTTTCATAAATTCTAAAATTTGTGATAAAATTGTAGTATTTTCTTACTGTAAGTATCAAGAAGTCGTTTTTAAAATCTAGCCACAAATAAAGCGAAGGGAAATTTATACAATTTTTTCTACTGTATCATTGATTTGTAAAACGAAGTGTTTAAATCCTATGTATTTGAAAAAGAAGAAGAGTAACGGAAATCATTGATTTTCTGAACAAACCACGTGCTATGAGTGTTTTGCAGCCATAGGCTGCTATGCAAATTCACGTCTGTTTTCTAAGTAAATATAAGTGGCATATATGAAAGGAAAGCACGTATTTAAGTTTGTTTAGTTGAGAAACTAGGGCAAAAATATTTGAGATAAAGTGCGAAACACACAAACGATAAAATAATAGGAAAAAAAATCTTGATTCAATTTACATAAATTTTCATATTTTTTTTACTATAACAAAAAGTTGTTTGCCTTGTTACAGTTGTCTTTCCTTGTTTTATTGTTTAATTATGATGCAACTTTTATCGATGTATTAGGAATAATTACATTCTATATTTAAATATATTTATATATAAACGGAACAACTGGAAAATTAAAAAAAGAAAACCGTAGAAATAAATTTTAATTATGCTTTTGCTATAAACCTACGTAGGGTATGTTTTAACAGTTGCAACTACTTTTAAAATAATTAGAATACTTATTTATGGTTTTAATTTTGTACATGACCATGGTGGTTTAAGTTTTGTATTTATTGAATTTAGCGGAACAATATATTTTTTTTCATCTTTTTAGAGGTTTATGGTTCAATTCCAAACGATAAAATAAGATGATTATTATAAGTTTTTTCTTTAATTTTTTTTTCTCTGCAAAAAGTCTGAGTTTTTAAAATTTCCCTTTTAAAGCTTTTTGTAAGGACTTTTAACTGTAAGTAAAACGCATATAAATAAAGCATATATAGAATAGTCTCCGGTGATATTTCTTTGAATCGTTCAACTACAAATGAAATAAGGAATAGAATATAAGCTTTCAAGTAAAAGGATTACATTCTGAGAACTCGAGTACTTCTTAACCACAGTACATATATATATATATATATATAAGTATATGATATATAAACAGTCACTTTACTGAACCAATATGACAAATAATCGATGAACAACAAAATATGCACCTTAATTTCAACTAATAACACTTTTGGTCGAAACTATACAACGAATTTACATTACGATAATCCAACCAGTCCTAACGGCTATATCCATTTTACATCTCGCTTCATAATAAAAATTAGAACACTGGCTCTTAACCAAATCTCGCGAT
This sequence comes from Maratus michaelseni, assembly GCA_963931845.1. Taxonomy (NCBI): domain Eukaryota; kingdom Metazoa; phylum Arthropoda; class Arachnida; order Araneae; family Salticidae; genus Maratus; species Maratus michaelseni. The sequence goes on along the minus strand of OZ007593.1, from coordinate 102,995,132 downwards.
TCAAACCATTTACAACTCGCGCATCAAAGTCATGGATAATAATAGAGTGTCAGTTCAGTGTCAGTTCATTTGATGATCATTTACGTGAAGTGTTTCAACTGAAATCCTACAAATATATATTATTTATATATATATATATATATCAAATCTTAGTTTATTATAGTTTGTACGATAATGAAATGGTACATTTTTGCAGAATTTGCGGTAATTTGGGCTTGAGAATTCTTCCACAGTTCCACAAATGTTTCCAATAATTCAATAACTTAAATTTTCAGTTATCTTTTCTTTGTTATAATTTTTTTCTTTCTTCTTCTCTTTCTGGATATTATTCAAAACATATTCATATTTCAATTTATGATTTTTATTCTCCCATTTTTGTATGATGTATCTTTTTTGTCTTATAGCGGTTATATATATGTCTGTGTGTGTGCTATAAAACTTGTTTATACATATGAAAATTTTTAATATCACTGATTTCTTTTAACATTATATATATATCTCCAACTGCGAATACAATAAATGCTATTTTTTACATCTATAAACTTCCGGACTGTTGATATCTCTTATGTAATTTACATATTTGAAAACTGTTACCACACATCTGAAGGATTGAAAAAACAACTTTGATTTATTATTCATTTATCTAAATAGAATATGCAAAACTTGTAAATACGAAAGCAAAATTTTATAAAATTTCTAAAAAACATGATATCTTTAAAATTTCAGATTTGTAATACAGTATTAATATTCCATTTATTTATGTTCTTCAAAATAAAAAGATTACATCTTTTAAATGTTTCCTGGCAGTTAGAATATACAAAAAATATTTTAATTAATACTATAAAAACTTTAAGAATCCCCGATTAATATTTTATTTTACAATGAAAAGTATTATTTTGAAGTATTGAAGTTTTTTATTATGTCATGAGGGCAGAGTTTTAAGTTCTAAAATAAAACAAAAAAGAAAAATCTTGAAACTTCCAAAACTTTAAATTATATAATTATCAAATATTGTTAAGTCTTTATATAATATATTGATACACAAGAAGGGACAAAAGCTGTAGATTGATGGAATGGACTGTATAATAATGCGATCGGTGAACAAATAACGTTAGCCATTTTTATGACGAATCTCCTCGGCCGAGTATCAAATAAAGAATACTAAATTGAAACCTTTCTTTTCTGGTTGGAATTTTGTCGAAAGTGTGACAGTAAAAATGTATAAAATTTTAACATTTAATAATATTACATTTTTTTTCATTCACATGAATGTTGTTTTGGATGGGGAGTAACAAAGTGTTATATATTGAAATAAATATGACACTGTGATACAATAGTTTCTGAATCGAATTTAAATACATATATATAGCATTACTGTCATAGAAAGGTGCCCTATAAAGATTTAAGCATGCTTCAGTTTTTTTTATTGTTTGACATACTAGGCGATATAAAATTCAAAAGTGTTCAATCTAAGGCAGGATTTAAGATTATCTGGACTTAGTTCTACCATTGAATTAAAGAAAAGTTACACTTTTGAAATTTTTATACGGGCTCTGGATCCTGTAAGTTACATTTAGAATATATTTGCTTTATGCTCTGACTAAAACAACGGTAATAATTCCATTATTCTGCGTCCAAAATTGACAGAGTTGTGATACATTTAAATTTATAAACATTTTGGCTAAATATCTTGACCGAATGACTTCCCGTTCTGAATACAGAATTACAATTTTCTTTTAAATTGGAATGTTAAGTCACATTTGGCTGCTAGTAATGTAACTATGAAATTTGGTTTTTATTTTGAATATGGATAAGACCAACTAATCTTATTTTTCTATTAGAAATTTCAAAATATCCTCCCGACTTGTACCGGGTGAAAAAGGTAGCTTTCATAGTCCATGTTTTTAAAATTTCAACTCATTTTACTCAAACACCCGAAGCTAAAATGCGTGGAACCCGTTTATAGAAAATTCAATCCCGGTTTTCGTTAATACTGAATTTGAATGCGCATTTCAGCATCGAGTTACAGCATAACAAAAATAAGATTGTTTCAAAATGTCAGCCAACCTAGAATTTCAAACTGCCATATCTCTACCATTTTTTAAGCCAAAACAGAGAATGTTCCGTAATCCTTGTATCGCGATCTAACACTTAAAGGAAACAAATTTTTCAATTTATAATTTGTTATAATTTATTTTTAATTTAAAAAAAAATAAATAAAAAAATTAACCTGTCGCCATTTTGAAACAAGAGGGCGCATGAAGCTGGCCAACGAACTCGGTCGAGACCTTGGTATGTCCTATACACATACTCAGTTACCTCCAATTCGTTTCATAAAGGGAGTTACAGCATGACAAATGTTCACATTAAATGTTTAATGTGAACTGCAGAATAAAAATGTTGTCCTGGAATGTATAAATTTTTACAGTCGTATTTATACAGTCCTGTCGTTAAAAATTAAAAGCAATACTGCCAGTTTTAAAATTTAGAGTTTCAGAAAAAAAAAACGTTTTTTTTTTAATTTTATTGATCGACTCAGTTGTTCTGTATCAGTTATCAAATAATTTTATTCATATCTATGGAGGCATTCTCTGGCGGTGCTCCAAATGAAGCACTTTATGTTCGAGTCTTTCTTCTTAGATTTATGTGTGGAGTGATAGTATAAAATACATTTTTGCTTGACCATTTAAATAGATAACTGAAGAAAACTTTCTTTATACATCTTTTGTTGTGCTGTTTCCGACGCAGTCTGTGTATTGTGAGCAATATTAAAAACAAATTAACTAATGAAAATGTAGAATTGAAGAATTAATTGTGGTATAAACCTAGTTTAAGAGTCAAATCATTTTATTTCAAAGTTTCATAATTGATTACATCCATAGACCTTACATATTTTAACATTTATAACTTGCACTCCTCTCAAATATAAAAATCTCGAAAAAATATATAATCCTGCGAAAATTTCGCACGGGTCAACTGGTAATATATAATAAAAAAAACATAAAACGAAAACATGAAATAAACGAAATCTCTTTGTTATAGATAAATGTATACATTCAGACGATTTTTAAAATCAACAGTAATAACTACTATTTTTATTTGCATTGTTATTAATAAAGAATTTTCTTAAACATTAGTCAAATGTGATCGATTCATTAAAAGTTGTACTAGTTTTGCACCTCTTGAAATTTGTTTCCTAAACGTAAAATAAACTATTGCTAAGTTACTTTGTTGTACGTGTTTTATCAATAAATCGTTTAATATAGAAAATCTGCAATATAGAATATTGCTTGTTTGTGCACTATTTGATTGGCAGCATGTTAAATCATGCTTTAATTTGTGACTGAAAACGTGCTCCATAAAATCAAATGTGAAATTTATCTAATAAAAGAGGTGAAACTCTCCAATTCATGCATACTTTTATATGGTACTGTTCTTAAATGGTTCTGTATTTTAATTTCACAGAAAAAATATCAAATAATCAGTTTTTTTCCCTTGCACTAAAATAAAATTATCAACTCTTATATTATCTCTTACATTATCATATAAACCTACGATAATTTCAAAATTAATTACTTTATTTAATAATATTTTTTTAAAAAACGTACTTTAAAAAAATGACATCTAGATAATTTAAATGATTGCGTATTACTTTGTAAATTAAAAGAACCGTTTGCGTTAAAATGCGTTTTGTTGTTTAATATATTACTTAGTACAATATTTACATGAGCAGAGTTTATAATCTTCAACTTAATTTATATTCTAAGCTTTATTTCTTCGAAGCTGAGTAATCTCGGGATTTAATGCTTTTCGGATAAATGCGTTTTACATTTCTAAAATTAATTAATGACTTAGCTTATATTCGCGTTCGAGTAGCCTCGCATTATGAATATAGTGATCAGTGTTGCACATTTTGATTGAAATGCAAATGGATGAGCAATAATTGAAATAATAATAAATGAACAACAATAATAATAAATTAATGTAATCACGAATGCAATGAAAGGAATATGTATATAATTGCATTGATGAAGTGAACTTTATTTCTAAGTATGATAACGTAAGAAATCATTAAAAAAAATAGACGGTAAAGTTGAACACACAAGAAAAGAACGCATATAGTCTCTATCTTCGGTAACTTTCGTTCTTATGTAGAGGGAAGGAAGTTTCAAAAGGGCGAGGATCAAATGTGCTACTAGTATAAGTTAATTTTATGGACTGATTTGAAAGAACCATAACTCTAAAAATAATTGAATAAATGCAATTATTTTCTTTTCAAAGTACTCGTCAAATATCCAAGATTTTTTAGATGTAGCTGTTTTAAAGTCATAACATTCAGACGATGCGCAGAATCGATGATATGTAAATGCAAATCGCACTACACATTCGCAATTTCTTTGATGATTTCGGAGTGGAAAGCGTATAAGTCTAAAACTATTGGAGTTATGGGAAAAATGTCAATTAGAAAGTTCTTCAGAATCTTCGATTTAGTAGGGAAGAATCCACTATGGACACAAATAACCTAAGAAAAAAGTTAAAATTGCGAATGTGTGGTGCGATTTGCATTTGCCGATCATAGATTCTGCGCATCGTTTGAATGCAACGATTTTAAAACAGCAACATCTAAAAAATCTTGGATCTTTGACGAGTACTTTGAAAAAAAAATTGCATTTACTCAATTATTTCTAAAGTTATGATTCTTTCAAATCAGTCCAACCTTTTACCGGTCACCCGGTATATTACTTTTTCACAATCCTGTGTCCCTTACATATTACTAAAATACAAATTATAAAGTATAGTTACGTATAAAAAAATACGGCCGAACAATAATATTTTGACGTTTTTAATATACACGTAATTTCGAATACTTTTTTTTTTTGCTAGAGAAATATCAGATTTTTTTCAAACTGAGGCAGTTCCTAAAAAACGCAAAAGATAATTTATTATCATCTATCATATTTTTCCTTGTATTAATAGCACAGCAAAAATAATATCTTATAAAATCATAAATATTTCCTGTATCTGAAAAATGTCTGTTATCATATAAAATCTTCTGTAATAACTCTGTTTTAAATACATAGTTCAATAATACTTACGTTTTCTGGCCTTAAAAACGTAAAATCGTATTTTCAATTCCAGAAAACGCTGAAAATTCCAATTAGAATAACTCGGTATACTTTAATAGTAAAAAATGAAATTTTTATTGTTTCACGTGTTGGACAAAGTAGAAAGTTTTCCTAAATTTAACTTATAGGACCTAGTGATGTTAGAAAAAATTAAAATTCGTAAACTTTAGAACTTTATCAATAATTATTTTGACATATTTGGATTTCCATGATTAAGAACGGCATTTGAAGCATTTTTGCAACTGGAACTATACCCCTAAAATTAACAGGAATTTGAACAATTAATTTTGGACAAAATTAACTGAATTTAGGCCTTGATACAAGGATTCCAGAGCATTTGTTTTTACCTCTATCTTAAAAAATGGCTGAGATAGAGCAGTTTGAAATTCTAGGGTGGCTGACATTTTGAAACTAGACAACACATTACAAAAAACCAACGATTAATTTATGAGTTTTAGTGAACGCGATTTCTCGCAGATTATTTTCTTTCATTGTTGTAAGCATTTTCCCAATCATACGCATAAAACTATATATTCATATCCGTTATCGCCAAATTCTCGCCAAACTTGGCGACATTTGGCGAAATATCGCCAAATTTGGCGACCAAAATAAGTTTTCATAAATGAAGCCAACTTGGCTATAGCTCAATAATTTAGCGATTTTATTATTCAAATTCAGTATTAACGAATCTTTTGTAAACGGTTTCTTTGTATTTTAGCTTGCTGTTTTCGAGTAACATTAGATAAATTTTAAAACGAAGATATAGGAAATCTACCTTTTCCTCCCGGTACAGGCCGGAAGGACTTTTTAATATTGCACACAGTACACAGACTACGTCTGAAACAGCAGAACAAAAATGTATAAAGAAAGTTTTCTTTAACTATCTATTTAAATGGTCAAGCAAAAATATATTTTATACTGTCACTCCACACATAAATCTAAGAAGAAAGACTCGAGCATAAAGTGCTTCATTTGGAGCACTGCCAGAGAATGTCACCATAGATATGAATAAATTTAATTCATAACTGATACAGAATTATACAACTGCGTACACAATCAAATAAAATAATTAATAAAATAATAATAACATAATAAATACAATTAAATGTAAAAAAAAGTTTTTTTTTTCTGAGCTCTAAGTTTAAAATCTAGTAGTATTGCTTTAAATTTTTAAACTGTATAAATACGGCTGTATAGAACTGTATAAATACGACTGTAAAAATTTATACATTGCAGGACAATATTTTTATTCTGTAGTTCACATTTGACATTTAATGCTCTTAGAATGGAACACACGTATCTACCGAACAATTGCACTTTTACTTAAGTCCTTAGATTGATTAAATAAAATAAAATCAATTTTGTAACAGGACATAAGACCTAAATCTAAAAAAATAAAGAGCGTGAATCATGAAACACTTCAGTTCATGCACTATATACATGAACATTTGCTATGGTTATTTCTTAAGTGATCTTTCACTCGTCCAACTATAGAATTGTGTCAATCAGTAAAAGATCATACTTCTTCAAATTTCCTGTTAATTTTGTCCAAATTCATTTAAAAATTTGTTAGAAATTATTTAGAAATTAGTTAGTGATCAACTATAAGAAGGGACATCTTGTATATATAAAAGCGTTATGCAATTTAACTTCATGTCTAGACATTGAAACATTAGAAAAGATTAAAAAGTTGTTTTAAAAACTTACACAAAAATATAATCAAAATGTTTCATGCTTTGGATAGCTTTGTTCCTTATAAATTGAGAAGTAATTCCTTCCTGAAAAAGTTAATTTTCGAGTAATTTTTTGACAGTGAGTTTTTAATAATGCTTTTTTTAACCACAAAAAAGGAAATAGAGCACAAAATGTAAAATACATTTCCTGTACACTGTAAAAAAGATAACTGTTTCTTTATCTAGCCAAGAAGGTTTTCGCAAATATAACAGAATCTTCCAAGTTAGAAATGATTCCGAAAAGATTTGTTTTAATTTCCGAGTTGTTTTAATATATTTCCGAGATTTAAAGACATCAATTTTCTTTTTTCTGTCAGTTATTCTTTGGAAAAAATGCGAAGTAAGTTTTGCAGCATAATAATTATTTTTCTCAATCCGGTATCAACATAAAAACTCGTTTTTTTCTAAAGATAAATTCTCAAGTAAACATTTCCATCAACATAACAGACTTTATACATGCAAGAGGTACAACATAGTAAATACTATACGCTGTTAATTTAGCATGTTTCTCTCTTGAATATGTTTGTTACACAATACAATATTTCCTTCAGAACTGATGACATCCGTGTGGATTCTGGGTTGAGAAAACTGATTAATACTCTATAAAACTGCTTTTTATAGTCTATTATAGTCTATGAAATTTACGGGCAACAAAAATAATTATTTATTTCAGAAATGATTCGCTAAATCTCGTAAATCTATTAGTTTCTGTAGTTTCTGAAGATAAATAGATGCTTTCTGGAGCAGGTAACTCGCAGGAGGCTAATTATATTTTCATAAACATCCTTTCTATATTGAAAATGTTTTTACAGTGCTTTGTGACAGACATACTACTCAGTTTATTTCAAAAAAGCCTCATCATTATTTTTAAAATCCACCTTGCGAAAATTACATCGGAAGAAAAAAAAATACTACAATGGTATCTATTGCAATATTCATTCAAAAAAAAATGTTTGAATTCAACTCCTTTATAAATAAAAATTGCAGAAATAATTGATGTTCTGGCAAATACAGTGCTGGGACTCTTTTGCAGCTATAGAATATTGTCTTGCGCGGATCGCTCAATACCACATCCGAACCGAAAATTCAATTTTATGTAATAATGAAACCGGATACGGATTCGCCAAAAGAAAATTCGTCAATCCGGAACACGGCCCAAACTCGACGCACTTTAACTCAAATTTGTAATATTTGACACCGATCCCGACCTGTGCCCGAAATGAAAGATAATTAAACTGTATTGTAATATAATTATGGAAAAATAGTCAACAATTAGTATATTTCTAATATCAATTTTATTTGTTATGTAGAAAAATGTTCATTACATATTAATGCTAAAATATATACTTTCTGATCTGAAAATACATTCTGGATTTTTTTTTTACAGTCGGGTAAATTCAAGACCAACCAGCAAGAGTAAAATACAAACATAAAACTGTCCGGAACCAGAAACAATTAGTCATCCTAAACTCGAAACTTACTCGCAACAAAACTAATTGTTGTCAACCGGACCTCGGGTTAACCCTCCCGATGATGCAGGATATAATATATACTACTATCAAATTTGAATTCTGTATTTTATGTAAATAAATTATTACGTATTTCAGTTTGCTTAGCAGAGAAAGTAAAAGAAAATATTTGAGAAAATATTCAAAGAATATATCCAAACTCAAAATAAGCAAAAATAAATAAAAATAAAATAATAATAATAATAATTTAACTGCATTTATTAAACATTTTAAAAGTTTCCCTCTTAAAATAGTAGGATGGAAGTAATTTTGTTTAAATTTTGTGATTGCCATCACGTATAATCATGGATTTCTATTATTAATACACTTTGTGTGATTTCAAATGATGAAACATGGATACCCATTTTTCAACAAGACGAACAATTTTCTGAATAATGGAATATTTCAGGGAATGTCATTGAATGTAAATTATTTTTCATCTTTTATGAAATACGGTTAGATTAACTGATATTGTTATCATTCGTTTTATTTATCCGATTCTGAAAAGAGAAAAATTCAGTTTTCAAATATATTACCGATTCAAACATGATTCATCGTCTGATACAATATTTAACTTATCTTGAAGTACATTTTCCAAATTTTATCGCTTATGTTTAAATTTAATATTGGTTTTCGTTATTCATATGCATAGAATATGTATCTGAATTTTAGAACAACTATTGTTATGATGAAATGCATTTTACTTGATTCTAAATTACTTTCAATGAGTAGATATCGCTAAATTTGTTTGAGTGGAAAATAGGTATTTAATTTCGTGGAGGCGGAACCAAAAACAAATAAAATTTCATTATAAAGTGATAAAATAGGAAATACCCCCTTTTCACTGAAATTCATAAATTCAGTACCATTTCAGATTGTATCATATTATTTTAAACATTATTTTAATTAAACGGAATATCCTGACATATATGCATATGCATATGCTGTCAGCTAGATATTATCAAACTGCAAATAAACATTTCCATATTGGTCATCCTAACAGAAACTCTAAAATTTCATGAAATTTTATGTGTATTACGATTAAATCCAAATTTGTTGAAATTCAAATAATACGTATGTTGGAATAATTGTGTAAACTTTTGAAAGTTATACCTCACCAATTGAAACGCATCTATAACTAAGAATTCCTAGGCTTTTTCAAAATAATAAATACGTCTCATGAAAATGTATGTGTAATAAGATTAAATCTGAATTTGTTGAAATTCAAATAATACGTATATCTGAATTATATCATTTAAACATTCGTATTGTGTAACTTTCTGAAAGTTGTACCTCACCGTTTCAAACGCATCTATAACTAAAAGTTTCTAAGCTTTTCCAAAAATATTTTTGCATTACATACAAATAATATATACGTCTCATTAAATAATACGTCTGTGTAAGATAATTTTCAGAGATTTTGTAAAATTTCTCTGATACCTAAAGCATATAAATATTATATTTCAAGTTCAAAATGATACATGTATAATCGATCCTTATAATAAAGAATTATGTTTCCTTAAATGAAGATAAATTTTGTCGATGAAATAACATTTTTGAATCTTAAATATTTTGTAGATCCAAATAATATTAACGGATATATATTTTTTTCGTGATAAAATATAAAAAATTCTAGATAATCGTTTAACTCTGTTCTAATACGACATTTTTAAACGTCTTCAAAAATCCTTCCGTCATATGAATAGTACACAAAATAACGCGAACTAATAAATTCTTTACATTTCAGTAACTGACATATTCATTAAAGTTTAGAAATCCTGAATTTTTCGTAGCTGGAGAGCTAAATTTGTAGCATAAGTTCCTAGCTTATGAAGGAAGTGCAGGGTGAAATGGCTTTTTGAGTTTTGTGTGGGAACATGATGTTGTGATTCTAGCATTTCTGCGCGAACGAGCTACTTTTCAGTTGTCCTTTTAATTTTCGCAAAGCGTGCTTGAATCTCCAGGAATCTGATTTCCGCGGATTTTTTTTTTTTTTTTACAACGATATGCTTTCTTTTGTCATCAAGCTGGTATAAATATGGCGGTGCAAGTTAATTTTAGCAGATTTAGTCGCATCCTGTCCTTCAGATACAGATTCAACCAAGCAGGGAGGCCTACCATATGGTTTTAGCCCCTGCAAGCCCTGCTTGGCTAGTTTATTAGAACAAAAATACATATTTGACAAAGCAGTCCTCATGCGGGCATGCTGAAATTATTATACCTCTAGGCTTTGTAAAAGCCCGAGATTTGATATTTCATTAGTCTTAGATGAAATTACAAATTAAGTATATTTTTTGAGTCCAAGTAAGCAATGAAATTTGAGATAACAATTAAACTTTTGGATGGAAATATTTGTAAATATAAAAGATTAAACGAATCATAACAGAATAAACATTTCTTTCCTGAAGCAACAGATGGAATGCCATTAAATTTGTATGTAAGATTAATACGCTTTATCTATATATAAATTCTTGAAGTACTGACATTCTAAGTATATGTTAAATTATTACTTAACTTATTGTATATAGTTCAGAACCTCATCTAGAAATTCAGATACAGGCAGTATATATATGAAATAGTATGTAACTCTTTGAGTGCAAAAATGCAAACAAAATTAATTTAAGCATAGATATAAACATTTCTCTTTGAGTGCTAATTAAATAAATGACTCTTTACAGTTTCAAATGCTAACAGAACAGACTATGATAAATATATAAATCTTTGATTAAGACCTATAATTAGTATGAATATGATATAAATTTCCCTTTGAGTACTGGTTGAAAATTGAACACATTTAATATTTGAATGCAGAGAATAAGAATGAACATACTAAAATAGTATATTACTGTTTCAGTGCAAGCTTAAAATAAATATAGATATACAATTTTCTCTTTCAGTGCTAACGGTATTTATAATTTTTGAATGCTAACAAATTTTATATAGTGCTATAGACTTATTAAATACAAACAGAATAAAATAAAATAAAATAATAATGAGTGAATAGTTTGAGTGCAGGCCAAACCTTTTTTTATATATTCTAATGCATCCTGGATTAATTTAAAATAATATATAACTCTTTGAGTGCAAAATCTGATTTCTAGCTGAAGTTCAAAAGTTATGAATTTGATGACACCTACAGTATTGGACATTTGAAAATTAGTCACCATTATGGTGAGAGCTTAATTTGTAGAAAAGTCCCCATTAATGAGCGTTTAAAAGTTATTTGAAATTTACAGATTTTTAGTGTAAAATATTTTAAACGTAGATACATTGGATTTTCTCAATAAACTTCTTCATCATCAGGAAAAGCAGCATCATCATCTCCACCAACGATGTGTACTGGATGCATTTGGAATAACAATTGTTTTTTTTTTTGTTTTTTTTTTTGTATTAAGGACATGCAGCTAATTATCTTTGGAAGCAATGAGGAATTCGCCGAGATATTTTTGAACCCATTCGACAAAGAGATGGTGTCTGTTTTCCTCAAATGTAGAGTAGCTGTCAATGGGCATGTGAGAACGTAATGTAGCGAATCCCCTCTTGCACCGCAAGTGCATCTTGAAGACAAAACTTTATTAAATTTAATTAAATAAGCCGGGAAAGAGCTTGATTGATAGCGAATATATATTAGTATCGATGACTTAGAAGTTAGTCTTCTGAAACTTTTGGCTTCAATTTATAGGTATATCGCCCAGTGAGACATAAGTCCCAATCACGTTGCCATAAGTTATGTAAAGTTTGTTTTAATATTATCTTAAGATATGAGGATGGATATGGTATAAATTTTTCTGGTATTAATAAATTTGGGTCAGTTGCTTCCTTTGCTAACCGATCCACTAATTCATTACCTGTTATGCCTGAATGTCCTTTGACCCATTGTAGATAAAATTTTTTGTGTTGCTCCTTGCAGAGATTGGATTATTTGGCTGATTATTATATTTTTTGTAGATATATCTTTTAGTGCTGATATTGTAGATTAGCTATCTGATTTTATAACTAATGTGCGATATTTTGATAGTTTTGTTTTGACCATTGTATTGAGCCCAAGATCGCCAGCTGTTCTGCTTGATACGTTGAGTTTTCTTTCTGTATTCTTTACTGATATGTATATATTATTTCTTTTTCTTTAAATACGCAGTAGGCATAACCCGTGTCGATTTCAGTTTTGGAGCCATCCGTGATGAATCTGACTGAAGCTTCTGATTGGAGATTCAGTCCTTCTGAATTCTGAAGTTAGTTTCTGTCACGTGCTCCCCACTTTGAGCAGTTGTTTGGAGTTGAATCAACGACTGAGTGCTTTGACAGTGTGGAAATATGTTGAAAATTGGTATTCAAATAAATAAAGTTGGAAACCATGGGGTTTCTTTGTTAATGTCACTGAAATATTATAAAATGATAATTTTAATGTTTTCAGTAACATTTTATAGCAATATCTACAGTATACCCAGTGATATATACTTAGGTTCATGTGAAAGACCAGATTAGCCATTTTGATGTAAATTAGTGTTTGAATTTAATGAATTTCTTAGGAGTAGCATTCTCCCACTAAAATTTTAGTATTTCAAGTTTAATTAAAATCATCGTTAGTCAAAAGTGCACGCTACATTGAAACTGACCTTACTGATTGTTTTAAATAAATGTTTATTGTTATTGTTAACTTCTTTGTTATAGTTACCTTTATAGTTCACGTGCCCGCACTGCCCGGCACACGATTATTATTAATAACGTAAACCTTTTTTAAAAAAAAAGGACCAGAAAGGGATAATTTCTTTATAATTTAATATACTCTGCATTCTTAACAATATACATTATATGTCGCTAATAGATTTAAATGACGTAACTTAACACCTACAATTAGCCTTAAGTAATTTAGTATTTTCATTTTTTTACTCACAGTTTACTAAATTGAAATAAAGGTTATTCAATTTATTAATATTTAAAGATATATAAATAATAAAGACATTTTAATTTATTAATTAACAAAATTTGATATTTTAGGTAAAGTTATTTTAATCATGTTCCATTTTTTAAAAATTTAGTTTTACTCAAATATTGTCAGTATAAAAAAAGTACCTGTATGAAGTTTTTTGAAACTATTTCATTAAGCCATTGCTTAAAATTTTAATTTAATTAGGAATAATTTAAGAATATTAGTATTAACATTCATTAAAAAAAATTTAAGACCTTCAATGAAAACTAATTGTCGATTACGGTTAAGAATAAAAAATAGCCGTGATTAATATTCTTTATATGTATTAAAAGTGTAAGATCAAACTAGCGTTCTAAAAATCTTTCTAAATTTACGTTAACTGCATATTTTGTAATTTCTCATTTCTGTATCTCATTTTGTTGTGTGTATAATAATCACACTTTTCGGTAATTGTACCTTATTCTTAAATTACTATATATATAAATGCTTTCATTAATAATATTGATTTTCGAGATTACAGAACATATTAGTTACATATAGTACGTTTAAGTCCGAAAAATGCAACTCTATATATGTTTATCTTCAAAAGTCAGCATTATACCATACTTTCGTTTGTGGACGTTGCAGTTAAGTATATACCCTTACTTTCCCATAGAAAAACAAGTGGGTAACTATGATCCAAGGACTCACAAAAGATTTCGCTTAATACTCCTTTCAAAACACTTTATCCTTTAATTAATAAATCAAAATCATTAATTTATAATTATTAAATCCTTATCATTCATCAATACATTTTATCAATAAGACCATGGATGGCAACACCATTAAATTTAATTATAAAATGACAACATGAGGAAGCTATTTGTTTAATCAAATTAAAAATATTTAAGAAAAATTCTTTTCTGACAATTGTAACAGCATTTGTTTCTATATATGAAAGAAAATATTTAATTAGATGATTTAATTATAGAAAAAAAAACTTAATATGCCAAAAGAATACGAAAGTTGTTTTAATTATCCCTCGGACAATGGAATGTAGTCAGAGTGAAAAATCGAAAATTTCAACATGCGTCGTCGAGAATAGAACCCGAAACCTTTGTATTAGAAGGGAAAAAACGCTACCGCTGAAAAACCTGGCCTAAGCAAAAATGACTGATTTAAGGTTCTGTTTTAAAATATAAATCGCAGAAATTGTCGGCCGCAGTCATTAAATTAATTCATTTAATTAAAATAAGACTCAAAATTTTATGATTTGTCTTGTTACAGGAAGTATTCAGCTATTTGTATGAAAATTTCAAGACTCTAACTTATACAGTTTGCAAGAACGAACTATGTGACAGACAGAGGAGTGAGGATAGGGTTTCTTCAGATGAACAAAAAATTATAAGATATCTACCTGTACCCTAATGTACACGAAATACTTTAATACTGGCAGAAAAAAAATTAAACGATGACAGTAGTGATCTTTTCTTTTGTTTTAAAATAAGTAATAATCAATTAAATGGAGAAATGGCTGACTAAATAGAATCGAGAATTAGATATTAAGGTTCAGTAATCAGTGTTACCCGTAATATATTATATATTTATTTTACAAATTTTATATTCAACACAAGTCTATTACCGATTAAACTGATTTAGAGATTATATTTCTCACAAGTTTTAAAAAATAGCTATGCAACTAAGAAACGTTTTAATCAGTTATGATGGATATTTGTCTCTGAGAATTTAAACATTCTATAAAATATCTAAATATAAAAATAAAAATTGTAATTCAGAATGATTTATATTACTTACTAGGATTAAAAATTTAGGAGATTGGCTTTCCCAATGGTTACGGTATATGAAGTCATGTGTCACACAGTACCGCCTTCAAAAATGCTCTTCATCTACCGCTATGCAATTCTGACACCACGAGTACAGATGTTAAAACCATTCCTGAAAACATTTAGACGAGATGGTAATCATTGCGGCATTCGCTACTTTCTCAGCTTTGGATGCATTTTTGAAACATGCGTCCTTTGAAATACCTTCGCAAGAGACGTTGCTCTCTAACGTAAATCTACTGCAACACGTATAATGTTTTTGTTTTTCGTTTCATCAAATTGCATTAGAATTTGATATTGGTTGGTACATTCTACTTCAACCATAATTCGTGCATTCGACGACAGCAAACAACTACATTGCACTAACAGTTATTCTTTGGAAACCCTTGCAGTACAGATGTACAATTGTTCAAAGAAAAAAAGAATTATCATACATTTTCATCCCCAAATGTTCCAGTAAAAACGAAAATAGAAATTCGACTGCAAATTCAAAAAATAAGATTAGGGGCTACTCTTCATAGTTAAATTGTAGCAAATTCTGAAACATAATACACAAACACTTAAAGAAAAATATCACTGAAAGACATTCATTACCAACATGCCGGGATTCAATAATTTACTTGTCAATGACAATTAATATTTACAGTTGTTTTATTTATAGGTATAATCTATTATTAAAAATATAATATGTTTACGTGAAGTATAAAACTAAATCTTACGTTATAGTAACGCTTAACAAAACTACTGAAAAAGATAAATAAGACTCTGTTAGTACATGTTAAATAGGAATCCAAATTAAAATGCTTACCATTTTGACAAACATGTCCTTTATATAAAACAATACAATCTATTTCTAGTAAGTGGAGTAGCTGGCAGATAAATTGTCAACACCTTACACCCCCAAATGTCAAGAGGATGAAAATAGATTAAATATTGCAGTAAAAGTCTTAGACCTTCGAGATGCCAAATATTTACCTTCAGTTTATGTTTTACAATGTTATATGTGCCAAATAAAAGCACAAACTTATATAACTTAAAAACAAGTTGGAAATTGTACGTCAAACGTTACAAACGAGGTGCGTTCGTACGCACGTTTTAGAATTAAATTCATGATATCCCGTGCGTAGAACGGGTTAAACAGCTAGTTAAGTATATATTTTATGACACTGTTCATACAAATATCTTAACTAGTTATATAAATATTCAGATATATATGTATCAGCTAGTTATATATAAATATTCAGATCTTGATGATTTTTAATTCTGTGAAATGAATTATATCGTCTGCAGATTAATTTCTGTCATAAAATAAGTATCTCGGTCGCTTTGACGATTAAACTTCGGAAGCTCCTATAACAAAAAAGCACCGATTTAAAAAAAAAATTCAAATTTCTTAATAAATATTTTTATTAATATCTCCTGAAGTTTTGATTCGATTTTAATAAAATTTGAAATGTCTCGACAAAATTCTGCAAAGATAATATATTTTAAATTGCAAACCATTTGGTTGGGTAGTTTTTGCGTTGTTATATGCGGACAGACAGACAGACGGACGGACAGACAGACGGACGGACAGACAGACGGACAGACAGACAGACGGACGGACAGACGGACGGACCAGACGACGACTATAGGTGCTACGTATTTATATAATTACGAACGCACCTAATAAAACATAGCGTAAAAATGATTTACCGTTAATCAGGTATTACTTGAGTCATCTTCAAAACTCAAACATCTATAACTTCAAAACTATCAAAGTTAAAGTTTAATTGGATGCTGTAAAATTTTGGTCTACCATTATGCTTTGTATCTACATGTAATAAACAGAAAAATATTTACATACAATGAAACATAACATAGTCCAAGCTTGAAAAAGTCAGCATTTTTACATTTAAATACTCGCTGAAATTTACATATAAAATTTACAAATCATGCTTTGTATTTTGTGCAACATATATATCTAGTTTTCGATTAAAATAAAATCATGTTTTATAAAGTTAATTTAAAATCAAATTCATGTGCCATGTATAGCAGGATAAATTCTTAATATGGGTATAGTTGACAATATTTTAGAACAATGTAAATTTGTAACATGCATATTAAAATTCTTAACATTCAATTGTGTACAAAATAAACCAGTGCCAGTAATTAAGGATTGAAAATTAGCATTAAGTGCGAAAGTGCCAAATATTACGGATTTTGAATGCTACTATTTCCGAATGGTAATAGTAATATGGACCGTATTACATTCAAAATTCTGCGCTTCTATATATGTGACCTAACTTCAACACCACGTAATCAACGAAAATATGCATTTAGAAAATATGTAGATGATTTATGTCATTTTTTCTTTACTTACCTTTTTTTGCCGTGGAAATATATTTACTGATCTTAGATAATTTAATTAAGTTCTTCTAATTAGAGAAAAATATGATCTCCATGGGAACCGAACTTTTTAACGCATTCTTCAGTTTGTATGATTTCGTGTAAAAGAAATGATGATTTTCAGTATTCTGCAGTTCGCATCAAACATAAATTTTGTCTGAGAATTCCAAATGATCTACACATATTTTGGATAATATATATATTTTTTATTTTCTAATTTTAAATAAAAAAAATTTATTTAGTATAGTAAAAATTTTTCATCTGATATAGGACTTAAGAGCATTAGTATTTGTGTTATATATTTCCTGCAATTACCTGAATGGTAGATGATAAATAAAAAGATGGTTCGAGTATCCTATAGATACATTTAAATATCGCGATTTAAAAAGAAAACTCCTTTTTTTCAATCGAGATTATCAAAAGTATAGATGGAACTTTCATTCTAAGTAACATACGGCTCTTTGTGTAAAAGTAATGAAAAATTAATTACAAAAATTTAATAAGAAAATCACAGACATTATCCAATATATATATATGTGATTTACGCAATGCCTGATGTAATGATTTAAATAACATAATACACATTATTTCAAAATAATAATAAAAGTACATGCCAGTAAAATGTACAGATTGTGTCAAAGTATTTTAAATGTCATTCTAATATTTATCGCTTTTGGAATTCATAGGATTCTCTTGGTAATTTGTATGATATTCCTGGAAAGAAACACACTAAACATTTACAAATTTACGTTTATCTCTTTATGTGTTCACATTTGTTACAGTAAACGAATACCTATACAAATATATATTTTCTTTGATAAACATTTTGTTCAGTTCAACCAAATATATTTTTTTTTATTTATTCATTCACCTGAATCATGTGAAATGCATTTAAGTATTAATGTTATTTGTTTATTTTCAAAGGCATTAATATTAAATCCATTAGCCTGAATGTATATTTATTTAAGAAATTTAACTGCGATGTATATTTGTAGATTATATATTTGTAGGAGAAAAATATCTTTCTACTACAGGATATGTTTCTCAAAATATGCAACAACTGACGCAAATAATTATAATCCTTAACCTCAATTACTAGATATTCAACATTTAAATTAGAGTTGTATATTCCGAAAATTGAATTTCTAATCCTCTTTGAAAAATACAAAGGATAACACTGATATTTCATTCTAATTTGTTGTAATTCAGTTTTACATGTATCGAAATTGTTGAGAATTTTCTCTTGATCCGTTTTCTGCTTACTAAAGAAATAATAAAGTCATTGCGTTTATTATTTACTTTATTACACTTTGGTACTCTAATGTTTTCTCTTAATCTCCCTCTTTGGTTTACTGTTATTATTATGTTTATTTTATTATACATTTATTTTATTATGAAATACTCATTTTGATTTTCTGTTTATATGTTTGTTAACAAAAGTTGCAGAAAATGATATTTATTGTAATACTTACTTTAGCTCGTATGTAATTTTCGGGGAGCGACATAAAAATATAACTAATAAATGCTTATC
This sequence comes from Maratus michaelseni, assembly GCA_963931845.1. Classification (NCBI taxonomy): domain Eukaryota; kingdom Metazoa; phylum Arthropoda; class Arachnida; order Araneae; family Salticidae; genus Maratus; species Maratus michaelseni. The sequence continues at coordinate 102,976,093 of OZ007593.1, read as the reverse complement.
TGATTTCATTCTAATTTAAGAAAAATAGTACAGCATTTATAGAAATATTCAACGACATGCAACACAATATTTGAAAAATATATATTTACTAAATAAACGATGTTTATAAAAATACTTTCATAAGCTGTTATATATTTTAACATTTAAAAATAACAATTTAAGTACCCTGGGAACATGATAATTTAATAAATAAATATTTATGGAAAAATCTGATTGCGGCTTTTATTATGTTGAAAGGAATGAAACCATCAATTTACTATTTCAGTATATATATTTAATTAAAAATACAATCATATATTATTTGTAAGCTATACTTAGTAAGTAAAATTCAAAATTGTTTTTGTCATATTTATAGTCATAAAATTCTTAATGTGTTTAAATTAAATGCATTTGGAGAAATTCAAACAATAGCTTTAAATAAAATATGTATAAAGATACAACAAATCTAGTAATTGATACTTATTTTACTGGCTTTATTTATGTCTTGATTATTAGTGTAACTGTTAATTAGTATAGTTCTACAGTAAACTATTTAGTAAAATTAATTTATTCCGATATCAGTGTTTTTTAGCTTAAATTTCGAAAATAACGGTAAAACAATTTTTAGAAGAACAGCAAAAATATATACAACGTATTACTTAATTTTGTCAGAAAGTAGGAATTACAACAAACAAGTTTAATTATTATTTTGAAAATTTTGAAAATGACATTTAAATGTTTACATAAACTGATCTCTCTAATATTCATTAAGTTAAATATAATATTTGTAGAATTGGCATACGCCTGTATAAATACTCGATGAATTTATAATCGTTGATGCTTTACTAAATCATCATTGAAAACAATAGAGGCGTGAACTTATAAGAGTGAGGAGTGCTAGGTTGGTTATAGTCCAGGTGGCTTAATGGTAGATCAGTGGCGCGCAATACTGACGATCCTGGTTCGAAACCAGGCTTCGGTACTTTTTCACTCTGTTGATTTCACGCCAGATTTAGCAAAAAGAAAAAAAAAGCAGCGATTATAAATTCATTCCGTAAGTTATTAAATATATATTCATCAATATACTTCAACTTTTTAAAGATGGGTATAAAATATTTTATCACGAAATATATTTATAGACAATCAGAGTTATTTTAAAGAATCATTTTAAGCAAATCATACAAGGTATGTATAAAAATAATATTAGCAATTTATTAAAGGCATAAAGAAATGCACAGATCTAAAATTTTTTTATTGTAATCTAATTGCAGTTTATACTGAAAAAAAAATCTAAGAATGTATGTATTTTTTTACAAATACAAGAATAACATGAAAACTTTTTATAAAGTATAATTTAATGGATTGTCTGGAAAAGAATTATCCATCTCAGAGAAAAAGTCGAAGAAATTCTTTCAATTATTTATATCTGAACACTTGAGAAGTATAAAAATCTCGTTTATGTTACGAACTTATGATGGTTGACAGATATAGAATTTCCAATTCCCCCTTTTGCTTTCACTTCAAAGCACAACGCGTTATAGTTTGTCACATACTTACTTACAAAGCCATAATTTTTGTTTAATGTATCATATAAGATACATAGTATGGTAGGTAATGACATTTTCTCCTGAACCTTGGAAGAGTGTATTACTTGAAAATCAGGATTATCCGCATAATGGCTTGTAACTTTTTTTCATGTATTTTTTTACTGTCGTATAAAATATTTCATGGGCTATATTTCATCAAATATATTGTTGTATATTATTTATTTCACATTATAATTTTCAAATTATTCAACCACTCTCATTTTAATAACTAAGATTTTCTAAACGGATATACAACACATAATTTAAATCTATATATATTTGCATTGTCTTTTTTAGTGCTCAAAATATACGTAGAGTGAGTGTCTGAGCAATTTTCCATTTGGCGTACATTTTTTCAAGTTCTATTTTCTTAAATATAATGATTGACACATTTGTCGGCAAATACGTGTAAATAATTTCTATTTACTAATTGCAAAAACAAATTCCTGTTTTCACTTTAAAAATTTAAATTATTTGCATTATAAGCGAATCAAAAGTTAGGAACCAATTTTAAAATCATCAATTCAAAAACTAATTAAGATTGAAATGTTCCGATTTAAATGCATTTACCAGGTGTCCAGTACCATGGTGTCCAGAAAAATATTTTTCCATCCCCTTACCTTTTGAACGTCTGCAGCTAGAATAATAAATATAGTGTCTATTTACAGCAAAGGGGTCATGCAGTATTTGATAAAACTGCTCACAACACCTCCTAGTTACAATGTAAGGTGTTGGTTCGCATAAATTTTAAAACTATACTGGAAGATATCAATTACAAAGTTGTACAGTAATATCGATTTAATACGAAAGTGTATTTTTTGCACTTAATTGCGAAGAGTACGCCAGTGGCATGTAACGAACTTTTATTTGTTGTGATTTTCAAAATTTTTACGCCATGCAACGCACCCTAAAGGAGCAACTATTTGGCACCGTGTGTATTTAGCATTGGTACTAAATATGTAGTGTACAATCAATTGTGTTTGTGGTATTATTGAATAGAGGTGTTATCATCTCCTTTCTGACGTGTTTCATGATAAAAATTGTTGGAAATTAAATAAAAACTGAGCGTTACAAGCGTACTTTTCTTAGCATTCATATGCACAAGATGTCTATTTCGTACTGTATTGATACTGCTGTACAACTTTGTAATGTATTGTTTTTTTGTGTCTCATATTATTTCGCGATATATAAGTTAACTCCTGGCTTCGCTAAAAGGCATTTTAAAAACTTAAATCAAAATATCATGGCCACTTTACTACGCCTAGACATTATATTTACTTGTATAGTTCTTGACGGTCAAATTTTAATGAGATAAGAAAGGAATTTACTAAATTTCATGCATACATAATTAAGATACAAGTACATAAGTACCACTTTAATAATAAGAAATGAAAGGTATAAAGCATTATTAAGAAACTAATTTAAATTAATTATATCCATTACATAACTCCGATAAAATTTATATCGTTTTTCTACTAGGTAATAAAAATTTATTGCAAATGAATCCAGTTAGTTTTTTTTTCTTTATAAGCAACAATAAAAAATCATATTTAATAGAATGCGTATTCATAAGATGGAGTCTCTGATTCTATAATCTTGATAAAACATGGCTATTTTACCAGTGGTAAATAAAAATAATTCTATGAAATCGATTTTACAGAAATGTATTTGACGCTCTAACATTTAATATTATCTTTGATCATCCATTTAGTTTTCATGTATTTCTAAGTTTAGTAACCCATGTTATTTTTTCTGATTGGTATGTTTTTTCAGCTGTCAAATTAAGATAAATCTATTTAGCTTTTGTCATAAATAGACATATGAGACTATTAATGTTGTTACAAATAAAATATATATTCTTAAATACATTTGAGATTGAATAAAAGAACACTTTGACATTTTGATGATAGTCTAATATTAATATTGATCACAAATATGACATGGTACTGAAATCTGCTAATATTAAAAATTATACATCAATTTTGCATATCCATTTTATAACTGCTCGTGGTAATTTTAATACTTTATTGTGCGAAATTCTACATATATATAGAAAATATCATGTAGTTTGAATGGAAAAATAAAATAAAAAGGAAAATATTTTATAAACCAATAAATTTATTTTGAATTAAAGAAAAATAATAATGTTATAATACGTGACATTGATAGCACAAATGCACTTCGTGTCTTTAAAGCATTTTGAACTGTACGACACCAAAACGCACTTAAATAATAAGAATTATATAATAAAAATAAATCTTTTTTTGTCATTTATAAATAAGAGTACAAAACAAATCTTGCTTCACAGTTTTAATCATAATTTTCCAAACATTCCTTCAATAATGTCATTTGCTTACAAAGATTTCCGACTTTGAGTACATAGTTAAATAGTAATGCAATATATGTGCATTGAGACACCACCAATATGACCAATATTGATTTCGTATAAAGGTAATTAAGAATTTTTCACAAATGTACCCAGTTCATATGTTTTGAAAACAGTAATACTAGAGGAAACGAAAACAGCTTGGGACCAGGTAAAATTCTTTAATGTACAGGTTTCTGTTTTAACAGGAATTATTGTATGTTATAACTTATGACGGGACGAAGCAATTTTTTCCTTGTAGATAAAAGTTTTCGCAGCTTTTAATGTATTGGCTTGCTGCAAGGTTAACTATTTTTATTTACAAATAAACACAACGCATTTTCTCATATGCAACAACAAAAGAAGAAAATTAATTGAGTACATATTCATAAAGTATCAATAATACATTTCTGAAAACCTGGTATGTATTACCTATTTGCCAGAGGTATATAAAAGAAAACTGCGTAATCCGTATTCTACAAAGATATAGCTGACGCTCACACATTTAATATTAGCTCGGAGCATCAATTTAATTTAGGTTTATTTCTATTTTTAGAAACATCTGATGTTTCTGTTCAATAGATACTGTTTTGTTGAATTGCCGCGAAAGTAGGATCAAATTAAGATACATCTATTTCGCTTTGGATACAAATACTAAACGAAAATATTAATGATGTTGCGAAGAAAATATTTATTCATAAATGCATTTGAGATTCAGTAAAGGGATAATTTGACATCCCGAGGATATAATAATAATAATAATTGTGAACTATTTGATTATATGCATGTTACTATATTTCTGTAATTTAAATACAAATAATTTTTTTTTGTGTCTCCATTTTGCACTTTTTTATTGTAAACATAATTCTTTACTGCCTGATTATATTGAATTCTAGAGAAAAGAAAAAAGATAATAATACTGATTTAATTTGTAAAACGAAAAAGACAAGTATTTTTTTTAAACACAAAGTCAATTTTTAAGTCGAAATTTTGATTTTGTCCATTAACAACAAAACTGGCGCAAAATTCAGTGCATTTAATTAAAATCGGTTCGACAGATATGGCATGAAGCCCACTTAAATTAATAAAGATAATATAACAACTATATATCAGTTTAAAATTTTATTTTCGGTTATTTATAAATAAGAAAAATCAAAAATCTTTCCTTAATTCATATTAACTTTATCGCAGCAAAATGAAATGCAAAAAAAAGTATGGCTATGCCGTCGAGTAGACATAATTGATGCCCCGTCTATTTATTCCTGACTCGAAATTAAATTCGCTTTTTTCACATGGGAAAACAGTTAGACCTTTATTAGTAAGTATCAGGCTGGAAACACTGCGTAGTAAAGAATTGAATTTGAAAGTAATGCGTAAATTTAAGCTCGTATAGTGATGTATTTACTCAGTGTTTGAAAAAAAAAAACTTTAAAAAATTTTTATCTGGAAAATATGGATGTTATATCGTAATATTACCATAATCATGCCTACAATAGTATCATTTATATGGAACAAATATTTTTCTTATTATTGCAAAAATTTTCAGATATATATAGATAAAGATTTACAATGCTGTACGGAAACTTTTCTTGTCTTACACTTTCAGAGAACAGTATCTATATATTATATGCGTTATAGAAATTTATCTTGTGAGTTCATTTAAATTTTCTTAAAACATTAATACTTTCACTGTCAACATAGAATTTGAAAATTTGAATTTCATTTTTTCGTATGCGTTTTATAAAACCTTTAAATATATTTAAAGAAAAATAATATGCTAAATTTAAAGCAGATGTGCTTGTGAATCAATAAACTGTCAGAATAATGCAAAAAAAAAGGAAAAAAATCCCCATTTTCCAGAAATACAGAATGAGTGGGGAAGAACTATCCTTCACCTATTTAGGATTCTTTAATTGATGTTTTTAAGCAGGAGAAGGAAGGTTTAATTCTTAAATGTCCGTGATTATTAAACTTTTGCAATAAAATGTTTTACTTTAAATAAAATTGGAAATTTCATACCCCAATAGGACCAGAGAAAATAATTTAAGAATGTCATAAATATCTAAGTGCAATTTATCTTTTGAAGATTTTATTTTTTTAAATATATATAGTAATATAAATAGTGAATATCCTAGTAGAAAATTAATACTGATCCAATATAGCTGTATTACCTGTATCGTGATCAATATATTAAATATTAAACATTATTACATCACAATACAATAGGTATAACCTGTGCGTTTCGCATGCAAGGGTACATATTTATTCTGAAATACTGTCCTAAATAATTGGAAAATGTTTCTCTTTTAGTTGTTAAAAATGGTAAAGGACTAAAACGATAAATTTAAAATAGAATTTCTTGAAAATCAACTTAGGTAAATATAATTTGAAAAAAAAAAAATCTGAAGTTTTATGGAATAGCTCAAAGTTTGTCGTAAAAAATATCCTTCATTAGCCCTAGACAGATTGTTAAATAATCTCTTCAGCAACATAAAGGAGGGAAGTATTTAAAGACGCGAGTTTTAACGTGAAAAAGTTACTTTAGACGAAACACGTTAATTTCGTATAATAAGAGTGACAGCAAAAATAAGTAAAACTGTTATTTTGTCGGATATTTTTTTATTTATCACAGTAGATATGAATAAAATTATATACATGTTGATAAATTCTCAGTATATTATGTTTACACTCGTTATGCCATAAATTTTCAGGAAAGAGTGCATATCCTCTTCTTTATGTAACGAATTCATTTGATGTCTTTAAAATCCTATTACATTTTAAGTTTTGTTAAAGGAGTAATTTTCCCAAAACGTCAGAATAAAAATTTTAATTTTATTAATTGGACTGTATTATTGGACTACTTTAAATACATTTATAGAAAAGCAATAACAAGATAAATTTAAAGGAGATCTTATTGTTAATCAATAAACACAAATTGAAAAAGTCCAAATTTTCTCGATTTTTACGGAAAAGCTCAAACGATGTGGTCAAAAAACATAAGCCCATTAAAGGATTCTTTTAGTGGTGCCTACAGGAATATAAAGAAATGGAACTATTAAATGACGATAATTAATGAACTTACTCAATACTTTAAAGTTACTTTGAAAAGTTAATTTACATACTAAATCTGCTTTATGATTTTCATACTCTAATACGATTGCAAAAATGTCTACAAGAAACGTATACATATATATAACAAATTTTCTTCATAATTTTAGACATTTTTGAATAAATGTATATACAGGGTGAATCTAAACTCTTGGGCAAAACTTTAAGGGGTGATAGTACACATCAAGACAAACAATATTAAATAGAAAACTAAGGGTCCCAAACGTCTTCCGAAGGAGATAGGCGCCATTAAAGTTTAGGGTCCAAAATTTCAAATGATTATAAAAAACGGAAAAATTGGTCGATTCGTTTGCGGTTTTCGCTAAAACTATTCTTTATGTCAGTATTTTCTTAAAAGTAAATTTTAAAATAAAGTTCAAAAAATGCCGATTTAGGGCGCTTTAGACTTTTGGAGTAACGAAAAACTATTTTTTACTTTATCTTTAAAATTTATTTTTGAAAATACTGACATAAAAAATAGTTTTAGCGAAAACCGCAAACGAATCGACCAATTTTTCCGTTTTTTATAATCATTTGAAATTTTGGACCCTAAACTTTAATGGCGCCTATCTCCTTCGGAAGACGTTTGGGACCCTTAGTTTCCTATTTAATATTGTTTGTCTTGATGTGTACTATCACCCCTTAAAATTTTGCCCATTCACCCTGTATACATAAAAAAAAAACTATACATTTCAAAACATTTGTAGGGAAAAAATTAAAGCTACAATTTCTTTGGAATTAAAACAGAGACAAAGGTATTAGGAAAAATGAAAATATTACTATTTTTTATATCATTATCCCGCAACAACTGTTTTACTTAATGTCTTCATAGACATAAAGAATATCGGAATTGTTAAATATCTGTGATTAACGAATGTTCAAAAGAAACTTTTTTCTCTGATGTAATCTAATTGAATTTATTGTGAAACTATTTGTAAAACAGAACCATTCCTTTACATGCATACTTTTGATTCTCTAAAAAGAACCATTTCCAAATCAGTTATTCATCACGATTTCTATTTTACAACAGTAAATACTATCCTTGCGGCTGAAGTGCTCATCCATCAGCAAACGTACAGATGTACGCTGTAGATATGCGAGTTTTTGTACTGTATGCTTTTGTGCATATTGTTTGCGATTGCCTTACAATGGGATAACTTGATGTATATTTTGCTTTAGCATTCATTCAATAACGGATACATACATGCATTACATGCTTACATTTAACGTACGAAATAAAGAATGTATTCAATAGGTTTTGGTTTAGAAAATATATATTTAGATTATAAGTGAAATGATGGTAATTTGGAATTAAGAATATATTCCAACATAATACAACTATGCGTTACTAATAAATAAAATACAAATGATGGATTTTTCTAACGAGGGAAAAGTTAAACGAATAATCGCATAACTTTGTAAAGAAAAACACTTAAATCGAATTTTAGCAGTAAAAAGTAATTGTATATTTTCAAATATTTTTTAACGACAAAGCGAAAATTAAAACAAACCATTGAGTATTTATTTAAAATCTAATCTGTTAAATTCGCTTCCGGATATCTAATAAAATTTCTATACAAAAAAATAGAAACGAAAAGAAACGAAAACGCTTCCAATTAAGCAATTTTTATTCTCTATAATAAAAACTGTAAAATCTATTTTTATGTCAAATTAACGATAAAACTAATAATGCTAACTCAGTCTTTTAGAATGTTAATTGGTTTCTGCCCGAGGAATATTGTAATGAAGAATTAATTAGTATGGAAAAAATAAGTCATTTTAAAATAAATTTAAATTTTATGTATTTGTAAAGTTTTAGTATATCTTGTAAAGTAAAGTAGCTCTAGTTAAAATAGATAGTATAATTCGAAATTATGTTAAAACAAATATATAAAACATATTATTGATTAGCAGTATTTATATTTCAATGTGTGCCTAACTTACACAATAAGATTAGAATGAAACAATTTTACCTTTAAAATAAAACTGAAAAAAATCATAAAAGAATTATTAATAAGAATGGCTTTAACTTATGTGTGAAATTCTATCATTTGTTTTACCCAACAGAATAAATACGTTTATTTGAAAAACTGAAAGCAACTGTAATTATTTTTCGTGATACATTAATAAAACTACTATAGGGTCTACATGAGACCGGGAATATAAAATTATATTCACGGTCTCATGTGATATGTACAGTTCTTTTATTCCTGTTGTCAAAAATATATCTTGACAACAGATTTCATACTCTGTATGACAACAGATATATATATATATATACATAAGACATGGAAATACCGTATGACATGATAATAAATATTTTTTAATAAATTAATTAAATATGGATAATAAAGTTGCAAGAATTAGATTTTAATCATTAAGTTGGGTGCAATATATAAAGATACTAATGAGTGAAAGTGATTTATGGTAAGTGAATAGTGCATTGCCGTCCTTGTCCTTTTTCAACAGGAAATCTTTTTACAAAATTTAAACCGTAGCAGAAAATTTTCAGAGAAAAAATTAACTTTCGGTTTGTATGGTATCGCTCAGAGCTTTAAAGTAAAGTATCACATTTCAGGATGTACAATCAACCAAAGAAAAAAGGAACACGCCATGCATTTTAACCACCAAATTGTTCCATAGAACAGAAAGAGCCATTTGATTATAAATTATGATTTTATTCAATTTATGTTTTAAAAAGTAAGTCTGAGAGTTGTCTTAATACATATATTGCACCAAAATTTGAAATTTTAGATACAAACATCTAAGTTTGACATTATATATGACGTTTTCTGCAAGTTTTACTTTACCATACCAAACTGAAAGTCATTCGGTCAAGTAGTTTAGGAATTATGAATGTTCAAAATTTGGAACTCCTAATCTTAAATGCATTTGTAACTGTTGAAAAAACAGACTGCAATGTCATTAGTTTTTAAAGAATAAACTCTGAAAATACTCGGTGGAATGAGCGGTAATTTTGGGATTCAGATTAAAAAATTACTAGGATACAATTCGTATATTTTTCGAAAATACTTTAAAAAATGGTTTCTTAATTCATTTTCGAAAGCAATATGACAACAAACTAATGAGTTTGTTAACAGAAATCTATTTCCAAAAGCTTCATATAAGCAAATCGAAGCTCATTCCTCAAGGTACTTTTTGCGTTGTTTTTAAAAAATAATCCTCATTGCAATCTGTTTTGCAATGATTAAATATGAATGTGACATTAAATTAATTCATTAAGAGAATGCAGCATTATATTGTACATAAAATATTTTTTTCCACACTTTAAATATCAGTAATTCCTAAACTACTCGACGAATGACTTCCAGTTTGGTATCCAAAGGTAACATTCACCAAAAATGCCAAATATGATGTCAAAAGTAGGTATTCGTATTGAAAATTCCAGAGTTTGGTACAATTTCCGTAGGAAGAGGATCAGTAGGTATATTTTTGTTAAAAAATAATTGAAAAAAAGTGAAAGAGAATTTTTAGTTGAATTGCTATTTCAGTTTTTTACTAAGACAATATGGAGATGTGTCCTGTCTCTCTCTCTTTGTTTTTCGTCTGTACCATTTATTACATTCATCCATATAGCGAACTTTGATACTTCAGTGATAATTTCAGCACAATGTTTTTCCGTAATTTCATTAAAAATAATATATCCAAAAGCGTTTTTTTTTACATCATGTACTGTAACACACTTTACTGTTACATTTGATAAAGAATTTAGATATGAAAGAAAAAATATATTCTCAATTAAGAATGTTCTTAAATCCAAATGGAATATTTTCAGACACATTTTTAAAATCATTTTGTTCGTAAAATCATGAAATGGGCAGGTGTTGTTTTTCAAAAACAATGTAATCGAAACACGTTTTCTATTGTTTGGTAAATGCAGAAGATCTTTCAGAAAACACTGTCAATTTCGGTGTTTTGAACCGAATTCCCGATGCTTCTGCGCGAGAAAGAGGATAAATTTATGTAACATGACACGAATCGCTTATAATTTTATAAGTAATTTATCTATAAAAAATGAAAAACTAATTTCGATTACAAATTTTTTCAACAGGCTTGCAAATTTGAGACTTTATGCGTTTTTTTTTTTGCGTTTAAAATTGAGTAACGAAAGGGATAAAAAAAATTTGTGTTGCTGAGCAGGTGTTTTGAGAATCACCTTAGAGAAAACAGTTTTTTAAAAGTAAATGAAAACAAAAGATAACGAAAGTTAAACGCAAAAGCTTTCGATGAAGTGCAACAGAAAAGCACAAATACGTCTATATAGCACAGTGCGCTAAATAATTATGTCTTCTCAGACATTTAGGTGATATAATATAATGACAAAAAAAATCACGTGCTATTTCCTCTGCTGTAACCTGCAAAATAAACACGTATTCATCGGTGGCTGCAAAATGACTTGAACATGTGCTGTGAAAGCTTATCCGTAAAATTTAAATTTCAAAAGCTAGGAAACTATCGCCTTACGCAATCGAAAATTCATGTGGATGCGCGTTGTTTAGTGGATACATTTCTTTTTATATTTGAGACAAATTGTTTAAATAGAGTTTTAATAAGTTTAAATAGAAAAATCACTAAAATATTTGTTTAATGTGTTAGATTAATAAAAAATTAATGCACCTTCTGGTTTATGACATTCTGATATCAAACGGGATAAAATCGATGTTTTAATAGCACAAACGAATATTCGTTCTACAGATTTTGTTCGAGATTTTGACAGAAGTCGTCCGAAATTACTTTCATCGGGGTATGGAAAGAAGAAGAGCATGCATGACCACCCTCAGTAACGAATAAGGAAGTCCGTCTTCTGAGGCTCAAAGCATCAAATAAAATTGTAACAGCTGGTTAATTACGAGATGAATTAAATTTATCAGTTACTGTTCGTCGAACACAATAGTTGCTAAATAAGAAATTTGTGAAAAAAAGATGCTGTCTTCAATTCACAAAGCTAATCGGAAAGAATTCGCTTCCGGCCATATGAGTTGGTGCACGGAATGGAGAAAATCTATTTTCTCTGTTGAGAATTTTTTTTTTATCTGGATTGCACAGTACAAGTTGGTATGCGCAGCTATTGGGAGAATATTAAAAAAGAACCTTTAGTTGTTTTCCACTAGACAACAGGTAGGGGGTTCGATAATTATATGGTACGCAATAGGATGTAAAAAGAAAATCAATACTGAATTTCTACATGGAGAAAAGGACACTTCTGATTACCTGAACATGCTAAGTATGCCGTTTCTTCGATTGTATAGACACTCATGTCAGTGCATTTTCTAAGTGTACTTTCAGTTGGACCACTTTTGTAGGTAAAGGAGGACTATCTCCATAAACAGAAGACCTTGCACTATACATTCACAATGTTTGGTGAAAAATGGACTTCACTTTCATATTTTTTGTGTGACAAGAAAACACCACATAGAGCAGCTTTGAAGTGTGCAAACAAAACGTTGTTATTTTCCTGTAATATATTTAAGGTGTTTCTTCGAATAATTTTTTTTATAATTAAGTTATTGTCTTTTGTTATAAGGGCAACCCTTTTTACTTGTATACTTTTAACCCTGTATACTCAATACTTATATGAAAACTTGCCACGTCGAATGGAAGCTTGCTACAATGATAAAGGCGGATGGACCAAATATTAAATATTTCTTGTTTGAACAATTAATATATGGAGGTTTAAGCCAGATTTATTTCGCAATTTATGTATCATTTAAAGATGTACAAAGCCTGTATAAGTCTATTTCTTGAACATACGAAATTTGAATGTTCATTGTACTGTACATACTATACAGTATAATATTTTATATTCGATAAGTCTTTATTAAATTGTAACTATATATATATATATATTTTGTATTTGCTTAAAATTAGCAAAACGGCCATAAATATTTCATGCACTGTAACTTAAATGACTAAAACATATGGAAGACATTAATGGGGTCATGTCAAACGTAACATAGGATATTCTATGTATAATGTGGTGTGTGGGTGTGCGTTGTTATCACTATCAAAGCTTCAATTGTAAAACAACTTTTCTAAAAACCTTTTTGATTTTTACAATAGTATGGTAATAAATTAATATGTAACCAAGCAATATGTACTACAATAAAATATTTTTTCGTGGAGAATTTTGAAGTTGTATTTTGTAATTTGTAATTTATTGTTACTTTTTAGTTTAAGTTATTGTTACTTTTTAGTACACTTTTCACATGAGTTGTTAGGGGGACTATTTTTATTACATAAAAAGGTTCTGTTTTGCAAGTTAAAATAGAGAAATAAATGTTAAAGTATAGGCAAGAATAAACGCAAGATTCCGGAATATTATTTTCAAAATAAGCAATATTGTCCATTTTATTAGCGTAAAATACTTTTAAAGTTTTTTTAAGTAAAATAAAACATAGCCGATATTTTTATATGTATATTATATTTATTTATTTATTTATAAAACAGATACACTTTCAATTTGGTAAAAATCACATTCCTAGTTACATATTCATAAAAAGTACAAATCGCTGTCAATATATACACAAAATTATAACAACAGTTCTGACATAAAACTCTGTAATAATCCTAAATTTTTGTCTGTTTACTAGTTATTGAATTATCCATCATAGTAAACGCGGTAGCGTTTGCTATAATCGCATCATAGTAAACGCGGTAGCGTTTGCTATAATATGTTTAAGAAATAGAAAATGCAAACGTTTTTCTGAAATATCTGGCGAACCAGTTGACATACGACAGTGATTTTTTTTAAAAAAAGATAGAACTCGACGAGACGAATAAAATGATAGGATTGAAAAAATTACTGTAGCTTACTGTAGTTTTTTATTTAACTTCGAACGAAAAAATGAAGACGCAAAGTTCAACAAAGTCTAGCTAACGTTTACCTGGAAGGATTAACTTCGTTTTTGTTTTATTTTTTTTTCTCTTGGTAAAACTTAGAATAGGTTTTTTTTTTTATCTTTGTATGTTTGAAGGTCGCTGAGGAAATCGAATTTATGTTGTAAAGCTCCGGTTGAACATTGTTTTTTCTTTTCTTTCTTTATCATAGCAAACGCGCGCGTTTGCACGAAAATTTAAATAAATATTATTATTATGTATGCAACAGAATTCATTCAAATTAAATAAATCACGTGTCAAACATGCTTATTTGTTTTTATTTTCTTACTAGCGTAAATGCCCGCTATAGGACGGTGGGTAGAAATCGTGATTTTCACATTATATTTGAAATAATTGATAAATATTATCATGTTAAACACGGTAGCGTTTGCTATAGTATGTTTAAGAAATAGAAAATGCACACGTTTTTCTGAAATTTCTGGCAACCAGTTGACATACGACAGTGATTTTTTTTTAAAGACAGAACTCGACGAGACGAATAAAATGACAGTATTCAAAAAAGTATTGTAGCTTAATGTAGTTTTTTAGAGAACTTTAAACGAAAAAATGAAGACGAAAAGTTCAAATAAAGTATAGCTAGCGATCCACTGGGCGGATTAACTTCGTTTTTGTTTTATTTTTTTTCCTCTTCGTAAAACTTAAAATAGATTTTTTTAATCTTTGTATGTTTGAGAGTCGCTGAGAAAATCGAATTTATGTTGTAAAGCTCCGGTTGAACATTGGTTTTTTCTTTTCCGTTTTCATCATAGCAAACGCGCGCGTTTGCACGAAAGTTTAATTAAATATTAGGTACATTTCGGTTAACCGGGCGCCAGTGAAATTTATATATCTATGTATACATATATATACATATATCTATACATACACACATTTATATATGCATGTATGTATATATACATATATATATACACATACATATATGTGTGTATGTATACATAGATATGTATATATAGATATATACATTTCACTGGCGCCCGGCTAACCGAAAAGTACCTATTATTATTATGTACTAGCCGCCACTGGCGACCAGTTTGGTCTCCCTTAAATGTATGTTAAAAATTGCAACACGTTACATTTATTCATAATTTAATTGTCCCTTAATTATTCGCCAAATCGGAAGATTCTAATAGACAAGTCATGAACTTTTGCGATCATGGTAGCATTTCGCATATTTTTTGGGCACGGGTGTCACATACGCACGTTGGCGCGATTTTTCCCCCCGCGAATTTGGCGAAATTTTTTTTTATGGAAATTGTTGTTTATTTACTGTTATTCTTTTTTAGTTCTATAAATTATTTTTGATATGTATATCAATATTTATTTACATCAAACTATCATTTATTTATTTTTATTTCCTTTTTTAATTATGAGTATTTTTGTTAGCCGGGAGCAGATGATAAATCGCCAAATATTGTTCCCATCACCATCATTCATACTACATTAATTTAATTTTAAATTATAAACCTGTCACTCATTTCATTTAAAATACTTAACTTTAATCCGAAATGCTTATATTACATAAATTAAAAATATTTCACACTTTTCATTTAAATAGAAAAAAAAAGAAATAATATCATAAATCAAAACATTTGATTTCAAAGTCGAAGTATTGTTTCTAATTAGTACACGCGATAAATAAAAGCTGTATTAGCGATTTTAAAAATGCTAAAAATTTTATTCATTAAATATTATTACATGAGTTCAATTTACGTCAAGAAAAGGTCCAGAGAGAAGTTGAGTTGTATAGCACATAATTATGGTAAACTTTGATTGTCTCACTGGTGCGAATTATTTTTTTGACGCGAGGCAGCGGTCCAAAAATTCATTCGCGGAGAACTTGCTTTTCGAATGATTACCTCCATGATTTAATATTTTAAATGTTGACGACGAATTAATCTTTTTATTTTGTTTACTTTCATGAATAGAGAATTTCAACTGTGAACCTAATTTTGACGGAAGTTATTGCAGAATATATACATAATTGAACGTAAGTCACCTCTCAAATATTAATTTATTTTGAACGATCTTTCTTAAAAAGTAACTTTTATGCAGTTTTATTCGAAAAAATAATTTTTAATAAAAATGGCCGCCTGGCATATGAAAAAGTGAAACGGCCATCCCGGAACTGTTGATGACAGTCACATGACTTACGCTTTTATTTTAGAGGATGATGATGCAACAGAATTCATTCAAATTAAATAAATCACGTGTCAAACATGCTTATTTGTTTTTATTTTCTTTTACCAGCGTAAATGCCCGTTATAGGACGGTGGGTAAAAATCGTGGTTATCACATTACATTTGAAATAATTGATAAATATACTCATATACTATTCATCGACAATGAGGAAATACATATATTGGAAAATTGTATCGCCTAACATGCTTCTGCTATTCACGTTCAAACTCACTAAGCATTTTATATGCTTGTGTAAAAGACTTGTGTCTCATAATTCCATCTAATTCACGTAAAATATGCGGCAAATAGTTTTCAACGTCGTCGTTATTAAGTCGCTCCTGTACAGCTTGTTCTGTATCTTTCATTTTGGTACTTTTCTGTTATACCAACACCATGCCAAAATGTTTGCTAATGCGCCAATTATTTCAACCCTCAACTTTAGCAGATGTTGTCTACAAACCATGTTGTCATGCAAACCGTGCCAAATATTGTGATTTGTCATGTATTGAATGTATATAATTTTTTTTTGTACTTTTCCATTATGCAAAAACCACTCTCTCTAAGTGTAATAGTTGGCGAAAAATGAAATTCCCGTAAATCAGAACATTTGGAAAAAAAAAAACAATGTTGAAACGAAAGTGGGCATTTAAAAAATATAACGTTTGAATAATACAGACTTTTAAGCACTATTTTATTAAAATTAAAATACAAATATATACTTAAAATAAGAAAACAATTAATTGTTATACAATAAAGGGGAAAAACCTGTGCCGGTAGATTTAGTGGGCTCTTATTGGCGTTAATTAATTTTATATTTATTTTTAAAATATTAAGTAATTTTCCGTAATTGGGTTATATAAATTAGCCAATTGGCGTATTTTAGTTAATACAATTTTATGCAATAAAGTGTATTTTGTGAAAAACCTTTAATCATATACACATTTACACATTTTACATTATTGTTGCTATAATATTTTTTGGTACTTTTCGGTTAACCAGGTGCCAGTGAAAAATATATATATATATACAGTATAACCTCGATATCTCGAATCTCTGGGGAAGAGAAAAAAATTCGAGATATAGAGGTTTCGAGTTATCAAGGTTTTGACAAAATTAAAAAATCCAAATCTTAGAAATGTTTTTTTGCTGTAAAAAATAAGATTCATTAAAAACTATATGTACAATCTACTAATAATTAAAAAAATACTATTTTCAACGTTTTAATATAATTTCAAAATTGTGTGATACACATACCTGTTTTGATTAAATACAATATCCAATTCTTCATCAAGAATTACATTTAGTTTTTTCTGAAGAAAAAATCTTTAATTGAAGTGTCTGTCGTCTCACAGAATCTTTTTGCAATTGCACAGTTTTCTGTAACGTAGCAATGGCACCAAACGCTTCTGTTCGAATATTATCGTTTGTTTCGAGAAATCGCCGCAGCAGCCTTCTCGACTTCCTGCACGGTAATTTTTTCGTGCTCTTGTTGATCGAGTAGTTCTTCGATTTCTTCACCAGAAACTTCTGCGTTAATGCTTGACACAATCTCTTCATCTCTCATCGTGCCGCACACTTCAAGCTCATTGTCTACATTCAAAAATTCTTCGAATGAAATTTCAGTGTGAATATGCCTTTTGTATTGATTCCCAGTGTTCTAGATTCAGTTCTCACTCTTCAGTTGTTTGCTTAATGGAATCAACTTTCTCTGTTTCACTGGAATTTACTTTTTCTAAAAACCCTGCTTTGATGAAACAATTTCTTATCGTTGATTCTGTAACATTTCTCCAAGCATAGTCAGCCATTCGAATTGACTGTAAGATGTTGACAGGTGTGTGTTAGAAGGTTTACCTTCACCGATGTTATCCAGGAGTCTTCTCACAATTTGCGCTCGATAACCAACCTTGAAACTACGGATTATCCCATGGTCGAGTGGTTGTAACTTTGAAGTCGTGTTTGGCAGCAAAAATTTAACAGTGAATTTTTTTCGGATGCAATGCAGCAAGCCTGTGACTGGATTGCTATTGCTCCTTTCAGCGTACTTTCAAGTGTAGTTTTGTTAGTTGCGGTTTATAAAGTCTTCCATTCTCATCCTTTAAGTCTTTGTATCAACAAAGGGATAAAAGAATGTGAAACGGGTATCTAGATCAAACTGTTTCTGTAGCAAATAATAGTCAAAGGAAAAAAATAAAATTAATTTCTGTGGAAAAAAATTCGATATATCAAGGGTTTTGAAAAATATATTTCGAGATACACTAAAAATACGTAACACGATTACACTAAAAATACGTAAGAATATTGATAAAAATGCAGGGGAAATTTCTTTTTTCGAGATATCAAGGGTTTCGAGATAAGGAGGTTCGAAATATCGAGGTCCGACTGTATATATACACATATATATATATACATACATATATACATACATATAAATATTTCACTGACTCCCGGCTAACCGAAAAATACCTAATTTTTTTGTTTCTCGCTAACATTGGCTGTAGACTTGATTATGGAAGATTAGAAAATCTATCATTATTCTCATCTAAAATGTCATGAATAATGTGCCATAATCAGGCTTCATATTATTACACGCATTTTTCAAGTATGGTTTGGTGAAACATTGAACTTTAAATTCTTTTAAAAACTGCATTTTATCTCGGAAAGGTGGACACCATGTTACAAAGTTATCAGAAAAACAAACTTGGATCAATGATTATAATCACTCGATTTTGTTCATGTGAGCCGCCAATATTGACATCCAGTTTGTTGGAGAACCCGGTCTGGTGTTAAATCGTTACATTATGCGTTATATAACCAAACCGGAAAAAAATCGTAGTGAAGAGATTTGGAAGTCCATTGACGAAATCTAAATTCTTGGTGCCAAATTACGCGCTTCTGCCAGATTAAACATGATTAGTCGAGAAATTGGAAGTTACGAAGCCGTAGACAAAATTCTTGGCCATAAATGTTTCTATTCATGGGATGCTGTGCAATACTTAAGTACCAACATGAAAAAAGACCGACGAAGAAAGCTGAAAGTCACCGTGATTTGGTTTTATTGGCAAAAGAGGATGAACGATCTACTGAAATTTACTGTCGGAATTTGATTGATGATTATTACCTGAATCGAGATGACAAATTGGAAAACATGTATTTTTACGAATTGACCACTAGGTACTAATACGAACGAAATAAACCAAAAGTCTGTAGAATATTACGAATAAAAAAAAAAAAACCTCAGTTGGTTCAGAAAACGTTTGAAACCAGTTGTTTTGAAAACGCCCAATCATAACACGAAAACGGACGCTGGAATTGAGTTGTACTTTAATTCATTGCTGATGCTGTGCAATACTTAAGTACCAGCATGAAAAAAGACCGACAAAGAAAGCTGAAAGTCACCGTGATTTGGTTTTATTGGCAAAAGAGGATGAACGATCTACTGAAATTTACTGTCGGAATTTTATTGATGATTATTACCCGAATCGAGATGACAAATTGGAAAACATGTATTTTTACGAATTGACCACTAGGTACTAATACGAACGAAATAAATCAAAAGTCTGTAGAATATTTCGAATAAAAAAAAAAAAAAACTTCAGTTGGTTCAGAAAACGTTTGAAACCAGTTGTTTTGAAAACGCCCAATCATAACACGAAAACGGACGCTGGAATTGAGTTGTACTTTAATTCATTGCTGATGTTGTTCAAGCCTTGGCGAAACGAATAAGATCTATTGGGAGAATTTATACTCGACCGTGAATCCTTTGAGCCCAATGTGAAAAATTTTCAAGAGATGGAAAAATGTCGCGAAACAAAACAACGACTACAAGCTGCAATGGACTTGGCTGAAAAGCTGCAACAAGAAAGTGATTTGCACTACCAGCTTGAAAATATCGAAGAACCAAATGAAGACGTTGATATGATATTGATGACGTTGCTATGACGTTGATATGATGAGACGAGTTTGATAACTTTGAAACTCACCAAGAAATTGTTATTAATGAAGATAAATTGAACAAGAAAAATGAATGCTGACCAAAGGAAAATATTTGAATCAATTATAAAGCACATAGAAGAACAAAAGAAAGACTCGTCTATTCCCCCCACAAATCTGATTGTAAGTGTAGTTGCTGGTACAGGAAAAAGCTTTCTAATTTAATTATTCAGTCAGAAAGTTTGTTTAATGAGTAATCACAATAATGATGCTGCTGCAGTACTAGCACCAACGGGAATTGCTGCCTTCAGCATTGGAAGAAGTACAATTCATACGTTTTTCAAATTGCCCGTCCAACATACGAATGAAGCAGAATAATTTAAGCTTAATTCTGACGGTCTGAAATAATTTAAGCAACAATGGAAATCATTGGATTTAGTAATTTAGTAATTATCGATGAGTGCAGTATAGTTTCAAATGCTACTTTAGCGATGATCAGCTTACGATTTGGCGAATGTTGTAAAAACAAGCGAGATTATAGTTTTGGTGGCAAAAACATTATTTTGTTTGTGGATTTATTGCAGCTAGCATTTGTAAATGCCCAATTTTGATTTTTGGAACTTTCTTTGAACAAAATGAAATAATTCTTTGGTGGTGTTGGTGCATGCAACTTTTGGTACGAATTTGAATACAGCGATCTAACAATGAACATTGTGTTATATACATAAAAAATATATATATTGCGGCATAACTTTCTTAAATTATACACCCATACACCAAATAACGATGCAAAATCAAAACTCAATTTTTATAGCATCATCACTGAACTGTTCGTTAATATAATTATCAGAATTTAATATTCGACCCCATTCAGCGATTTTAAGAAAGACTAAGAATAGTAGTAAGTAAAGGTACCACTGAAAGAACAACTCAGCCTATATCAGACGACTTCAGTGCAGCAGAAACAGTCCATGGATACGATTGAGACAATTATAGAATCCAGTTTCTTTATGAGGTGATAGCTATGGAAAACCAACATTTAATTATTTATGTGGACGGTCCCGTGATAGTTGAAAGAGCAGGTAGAGGTGCAAAAATGCTACTTTGGCAATGAACAGTCAACGATTTGGCGAGTGCTGTAAAAACAATGTAATAATAAAATTTTGACAGCAGCAAATTTTTTGCTTTTCAAGATATTAAAAAATCGTCAGTTTTTATAAAAAAATTTAAATGACTAGTATTAAAAAATGCTCTGAAGAGCACCAAAAAAGGTTAATATGTTTAAGTATGAAAAAGGATTGGACAAGTGCTTCTAATTGAGCATGAGAAAGAAAAGGGGTTCCTTCTTGGCTGCAGCTCACTGTCAATGCCAACTTTTGAAAAAATCATATTCGCGCTTTTTCCATACAAATGAAATCACTCACAGTTACGATAAAAATGTATAGTGTAAAGACGTAGCCAGTAAAGACCCAGATTGATTATACATGAATGTAAGGCGACATAGTAGCAAAAACCTTAGTTCCTGCAGCGTATCACACTCATGCAGTGCTACCAAGCATGCCTGCAGTGTAGAACTGCGCAGAAAATTGATTTGTATTGCAGTGCAGAGTGTTGCAGCATTCCGAACAGGAACAATTCCACATATGCACACATGACAGTATAACGCATTCATTGATTGTTGATATTATATGCAAGTGGCTGTGGCTCCACAATGCAATATGCAGTACAGCAATGCATATGTAAGTTATAAACAAACATTAGACGCATATACCTTTAATACGGAAGTACAAAAGAACAGTGCGGATGTGCACTGAGGCTCAAAAGTATAATAGGAGTGTACAGTGTAGTACAGTCTATAGAGCAATAATGGTAACAGTGCACTGTACGAAGTTGCCTTGCAGACGCAGGCACAGTACAACAGTAGAGCAATGCAGTTAATATGTAAAGCACAATGAAAACTTTTACTACAGTACCGCAAATTTCTTTTATATGAAAAAGCGCGAATATGATTTTTTCAAAAGTTGGCATTGACAGTGAGATGCAGCCAAGAAGGAACCCCTTTTCTTTCTCATGCTCAATTAGAAGCACTTGTTCAATCCTTTTTCATACTTAAACATATTAACCTTTTTTGGTGCTCTTCAGAGCATTTTTTAATACTAGTATAATTTATGTTCAGATCATTTTATGGACTCTGAGTAATTCAACTTAAATGACTCATTTATCTCTACAACGAAAAAAAAGATTAAAATGGTTATAGAAATCGCAATTTTTCACATTTACATTCATTGATTTCTGTTGAAAAATAAACAAAATATAAGACTGTAAAAAAACGAATGAGTTAATAAAATTGTCGGTATATCACAAATATTAAAGAACATTTAATTTATGAATATTGGGATAAAGAATTAAAACGATGATAAATAGTAAAAGTAATCTTTAGGCGAAGCTTTTTATTCTTTTTACATTTTTTTAACAGAGTCGTAGATTGAAAAATGCGATAAAGACGTTTATATTTTACTATAAATATTTTTTAAGAAAACATTTGTTTTAATAAAATCTATGTAGTTTTCAAATAATAATCAAATCAATTTTCATTTTTCTTTCATATTAAATGTCGGATTTTAAGAGTATTTCTATAATTTTAAACATTTTACTTCACTAAAAAATATTCTCCATTATTTACCATTCTACCGCAATCTTGTTTTGCTAATTTTAAAATCCTATTCAAAATAAATTGCTATAAACACATGACCAAGAAATTAAAGACATGGTATATATTGTGTGTTTAACTATATAGTACGCAATGTTCAGCGAACTATAGTGAACTCTACATATTAGATGTTCATTTAAGTATATTGTACTATGTGTTTATGTAATTATAAGTGCATTATACGGGAATTTATGCACAGTGGTGGCCAAAGTTGTGGACACCTTTTGGGAAAAATGTTTTCTTGAAATTCAATGGCTCATAACACCAAATATTTCTTTGTAAAACCATAAAAGCTATGTACCACAGAGAAGATAATTTAATCACAAACATGATACAATGCAGCTTGTTCAGTTATAATTATTTTATGAAACGTTATATCCAAATAATCAGAAAAAGGCAGTAAAACCTGGTTAGGTTGTTGATAATTATTTTTATTTTTCTTGAATGTAGCCAATGCATATGAATGTTTGGAGTGACAGACAGATTCCATTTCATTTGGTTATGTGTTAATAAAAGCTAGGGTAGGATTTAATAAACATATATGCCATATTTTGGTAATTATGGGAGGACCTTTATCACTATTTTACTTTCTTCTATCTTTACAAGAAGAAAGTATTGGATTCATGAAAATTTTCGACTTCCGGTTTTCGACGGATTTATACGTTTTAGAAGGTCCTGAACACGATTTGACTATTTTTAGAAAATGTCTGTCTGTGACTCTTTCTGTCTGTCTGTCTGTCTGTCTGTCTGTCTGTCCGTCTGTCTGTCTGTCTGTCTGTATGTGACAAAAATTTTGTGGGCGCTCTATCTCAAGAACTAATCCTCGGAATTTAATAAAACTTTAGATTCAGTTAGTCCCTAATATAAATTGGTGCTGATTAGTTTTTGGCAAAAATCGCCCGGCAGGTGGCGCTGCTATGCAGCAATTTTCGCGATTTCCGCAATAGCTCTATCTCAAGAACTAATGCTCGGAATTTAATAAAACTTTAGATTCAGTTAGTCCCTGATATAAATTGATGCTGGTTAGGTTTTGGTAAAAATCACCCGCCAGGTGGCGCTGCTATGCAGCTTTTTTCGCGATTTCCGCAATAGCTCTATCTCAAGAACTAATGCTCGGAATTTAATAAAACTTTAGATTCAGTGAGTCCCTGATATAAATTGGTGCTAATTAGGTTTTGGTAAAAATCGC
This sequence comes from Maratus michaelseni, assembly GCA_963931845.1. NCBI lineage: Eukaryota > Metazoa > Arthropoda > Arachnida > Araneae > Salticidae > Maratus > Maratus michaelseni. The sequence continues at coordinate 102,952,130 of OZ007593.1, read as the reverse complement.
CCGGCAGGTGGCGCTGCTAAGCAGCATTTTTCGCGATTTCCGCAATAGCTCTATCTCAAGAACTAATGCTCGAAATTAAATAAAACTTTATATTCAGTTAGTCTCTGATATAAATTGGTGCTGACTAGTTTTTGGTAAAAATCACCCAGCAAGTGACGCTGCTATGCAGCATTTTGAAGGATTTACACGATTTTGGCGATAGTCATATCTCAAGAAATACTGCACGGAATTTAATAAAACTTGAGCTTCAGTTAGACATTGATATAAATGGGTGCTGATTCTTTTTAGTGTATGCGAAACCTGTGTGAGATAGAAGAAAGTATTGGGATTGACACATCCGACTAGTTTTAAGATTGCTATCAAGTTGCTAAAGTTATTTGTCACTTTTCATTTTTTGAGCTTATAAAGCATAATAAAATTAAGAAAACATCATAAAGAGTTGATTAGTCACCCAGAAATCAAGGTATAACAATATTTTTCAGTGTAGAAAGCTATGATTATGAAGAACTTTGAAGTAAAATTGGAAGTAAATTAACACAGGGATGTCTATGTCACGCAAAACAAAACTGTTAAAGGCAGGAAAGTTACAGGAGCGCAATTGGTGGTTGAAAAGTATGGTCCATGTGTATACAGGTTACTGAAAACAATTATCTCGGTGTATGCAACATGAAATGGTGCACAGTAATGACGAGCTGAATCAAAGTACAGTTATGTGCAGATATCAGTATTTTGATCTAAATGCAAGAATTTCATGAAAAAAGCATTTTAACTCTCCAAATAACATGATCCCACATTTCTAAACATTGCGTTTGCCTCAGTTTAATATTTTCCACCTTTATTTGATTAATAATTTTTTTTCCTGAAATTCTAGCATTTAGAATAAACCACTGCACTCTCTAAGGAACTACACTTTGATTCAATTCCACATTTCAGTGCGCCATTTTATTTTGCACACTTTCAGGTCATTTTTTTTGTGACCTATACATAGGGATGTTACTCTTCTAGCTCTAATGGATCTTCTTCACTTTTTCCTGCCTGTTACCAGTTCATATTTCTATTACCAGTCTTATTTTGCGTGACTTTGACATCCTTTTGTTAATTTACTTCCAATTTTACTTCAAGTTTCTTTAAGTTTCATAATTATAGCTTTCTACACTTAAAAATATTGTTATACCTTGATTTCTGGGTAACTAATCAACTCTTTATGATGGTTTCTTAATTTTAATATACTTTATAAGATTAAAAATTAAAAAGTGACAGAAAAATTTATCAAGTTGATAACAATGATAAAAAATAATGATAAAAATCCTCCTATAATTACCAAAATATGGCATATTTTTTAATCCTACCCTAGTTTTGATTGATACATTACCAAATGAAATGGAATCTGTCTGTCACTCCATACATTCATATGCATAGGCTACATTCAAGAAAAAATAAAATTAATTATCATCAACCTAACCAGGTTTTACTGCCTTTTTCTGATTATTCGGATATAACGTTTCATAAAATAATTATAATTGAACAAGCTGCATTGTATCATGTTTGTGATTAAATTATCTTCCCAGTGGTACATAGCTTTTATGGTTTTACAAAGAAATATTTGGTGTTATGAGCCATTGAATTTCAAAAAAACATTTTTCCCAAAAGGTGTCCACAATTCCGGGCATCACTCTACATGGTATATCATTTTTTTAAGTAAATTTATAAATATTGAGATAAAATTGAAATATGACAAGTAGAAAACTGAAAAGTTCTTATGAAGATACAAATTTGTTTTACTGTGAATTTTAAAATAAAATTTAGTGTTCAAATATTGAATCTGAAAAGAACGAGATGCATTTTCAAAATGCTAGTCAATATGTATTTCTTATTTTATTAGAAAAATTTAAATTACATCCGCTTTTGCATATCTTTAAAATCCTTTATTTTATGTAAATATTTGTTTCCGCGTAAAGCTTTATAGAATTGTAAGCTTTATATTAATTGCTCTGAGCAGTTAATTTTTATAAAATACTCAAATGATTAAATAATCAGTTGTAAAATCTATAAGTAGATTTATTTTATAATAGTTATACCTACCTATCGAGTTAAAAAAAATTAAATGTACCTTTGGATAGTAAATTATAGACAAAAACAAAAAACACATGCTTCTGATAACATAAATCTTATTTAACGCATCATTGAAAGCTAAATATTTTGCCTAAAAACGAATGAAAAGAATGAGACTTCAATAAATATTACATGAGCATCATAATTTATTGAGACAACAATTTTTGCACAAATACCAATTTGGTAAAAAGGAAAATATTTCTGGTTTTCTGAAATGAAAAACAATTTCAGAAGTACGAAATTTGTCTTTACACAATATTTTGCGATTGCTGAAAATATAAGAGCTTTATTATTACAAAAAAAAATCCTTAAAAGAAGTATTAAGGTATATTTTCTCTAATTTTTTTCGATATCTATTAAAATACAACATGTATTTATTGTATTTTTGAAAGAAATTAACTTTTGATTCAAAAGGGAAATACATATCTCTTAAATAAAATTTTATTTTCAGAATTTAAAACTTAAATTAAATTTTGCTATTGAAGATAAGATGGTTTATTAAAATTTGCATTCTTAAATATAAATGACCATTTGTTTTACCAAAATATATTATATTAAGCATGTTGGTTTAAAGGAAAATGTTAATAAAACAACAGAAACCAAAAAAAATTTAATAAACGTTTTGTTTTCGTCAACGGAATTTTAGTATGATGTAAATTTATAGATTTTTGAGAAAAAGTATCTGAAATATTATGGTTTGTTTCATATAAATGTATTCACATTTAATTTTTTTTATTATTTTAAATATTTTATATGCTTTCATATTTTAAAATTATATCACATTTTTGTAATCCAAAAGAAAAGACACTGCAACTTGATCTGAAATCTTTCACTTCAATATCCTTACAAGCAAGGTGTTATTTTCCAGATAAAAAATTAAATTAAAAATCTAAATTAAAATAATTTGTGGAAAAAACGCCCTATTATATTACTATCAATTTAATCATTAAGCAATTACAGTGAAACCAAGAAGCTTAAAGAAAATTATTATAGAAAACGAAGTTAAAAGACAGGACAGATTTAGGAGAAAAACTGACTAACCCAAGTACTGTAATTCTAGAAATTTGTAGAGTCATACACAATGATACGAAATGCTGTATTTACAGTATTATCATGCATTTCATCTAAATACAAAATAGATTATAACGATTTCAATATATATACCAAATTTATGGTATTTTTTATAAAAATGTATTTCGAATGCTTATTTTAATATAAAAATGACGTAAATGGTAAAAAGCACTACCAATATTTACTTTTTGCTTATTTTTTTTTCTTATGTCGAATAAATTTGTAATGACCTGTTAAAAGAAAATTAATCATTTTTAGAGAACTATTTGGGTTGGGTTGGGTTTATTATTGATGGCCAATTATCTGCACTTGGTATATAGGCCCGGGGGAAGTGCCCTTCGTGGGGGTCTTTCTAAGGGAACCTAACCCGTATTTACGCATGGATAAATCCACGGCTCGAAGAAAACCACGAAAACTCCGAACGTTTAGGCCGACGGGCGCGATTAGGATCGAACACAGCACCTCTCGTCTGCCAGCTTCAAGAGCAGAACCTCTCAGCCACTGGTGGGGCTTGAACTATACGGAATTAAGTGCTGGAATTCTAGAAGGAAAGAAGTTTTATTTTAAGTATGCCCTTTTTGAATTATCAGATTAAAAACTGAGTGCAAATTAAATAGAAAATTAATAAAAATATAATTCTAAATTTGAAATCCAAATAGAAATAATAATTTATGTGATTGAAACATTTTTTTCGATAGATTAAATTATTAATACTAAAAAAGGTTTGTGAAGAAAAAAATTTATTAATAATTTTAATTTTCTGGAAAATTAGATAATGTCCAAATTAAAGAAATGTAGTAACGTCTAAATTAAATGTGCCGTTTTCTGAAATTTTGAAATATCTTATTTAATTTTATGAAACTGCATTTTAGCAAAATCGTATAAAAGAAATTAAAGTTGGAATAAAATCCATACTGAAACATTTTGCTTTTGATTAATATTATGATTTTTTATTATGAAGAAGAATTTAACTTGAATAATTTTAAATTGAATGCATCAGTAGACATTTCCCAGTACATTAATTTAAGCATAAAAATTAGTTTTTATAGTAAATGTTTTCAACGTTTTTAAGTAGAAATTTTTAAAAAAAAACCTATTTATAGTATATAAAAATCTATTTTGTTTAAAGTATTTCAAAATAAAATATGAAAATTAATGTGCAAAGCTTCTTCATCAAAATTTGTTCACAATTATCAAAAACTATCCTATTTGATTTTTTCTATGCATTAATCGTCAAAAATGATCTATATATCATACAGTCACAATTTAAGAATATATTAGTTAATATGATGTTATATTTTGAAATTGAACATTCGCCACAGTAAAATAAGAATGGTGGTCATTTTTTGTATATTTATTTATTACAGAAAACAAAATAAGTTAATACTCTATTCTATAACAGTATCAGCATTATTTACTTAGCATTAATATTTCAAATTATAAAATCAAAATCATACATTCTAGATTTACACATAGTTTGTTTAATAGTTTTTACTATATCCAAGATATTTTGCCTAAAATTTACCGAATAAATATGTGGATATTTTAATTTCTTAATTTTTTTATTGCATGATGAAGATCTACAGAAGTTATTTATATTCAATTGATATTTTTCTAATTTACAATAGTATTCTAATACATGGAGAGCAATCCATTCAAAGAAAAATTTCTTCTGTTAATTACTTCCATTTATAAAAGTATAAACACAGTAGAAAAATGTAAGCAATTCAGCCAAATTATTTTGTGCGAATTACAATGTGTCAGAATGGTATTTTTTAAACAAATCGTACAATAAAAGTCGGCCCATTTGAAAAGACTTTAAACGGCCAATGAACTTTTCATATACATTATAACAATTTTTTTTTTTTTTTTTTTTTTTTTTTTTTTTTTGTGACCCGAAAGTTGCTACTAAGTTCAAATGGAAGAATTTTATTATTATTTTAATTTAATGAAATTTCCTGTAAAGTGTTATGGTTTTAACCTCTTTAATTCATTTTTATAGTATTGCATAAATTTATTTTATAGCATTTTTAAGTATTTTTATAGAAATTGTATACAAAATTATATTATTTATTATTATTTTGTTTTATTTTAAATATGTTCACATTTTTTTTGCGAGCTGATTTTTGTGTTTTTCGTTTATGTTGAGATTATCCAGTTGTTGTTTTCCTAATGTTAAATAATATCTAAAATTACAAATTGAAGTAATATAAAAGTCAAAGTTCAATTGTAGTTCTCATATTTTATACACTAATTAGAAATATATTCCACTTTAATAATCCATTGTTGCCATTTCTTTCCCCTTAATTTTTGCATATTGGATGCAGAAATCATTTAATTTATTTAATAATTAGATGTATATGACCATTTTGTGCCGGATCATAAACGCCCCTTTGTCGGAAACACAATTTTTATGACGTTACCGTTTATATTCTTTACACGTTTCTGGAATGCTCTGTTCTTTTTATTTGCTTTGTTGAATTCAATTGTCTTTTCAATAATGATTTCTGTTATTTTACCATACGATTCATAATGAATAATCATCGCCGATATGACTGATTGCACAAGATTTGCAAATCTCCTTACCCTTCTTAAATTCTGCTGAAAATTTACTTCATCCTCTTACTAATCAAAAACTTAAATGAATAATCTTGACCAAAAAGAGGTGTGTAATTTTTTACTGAAATTGTTCCAGGTTGGAATTCGAACCCAGGGCATTGGTTTAAGCTGAAAACGCTCTATCAAACAACTATCCTCGACAAATCTGACGAAAACAATTCACCCAGACAATTTTTGGTGTGGACGAGTTTTCATTCAGTTGGAAAAATTACCACCTATATGATTTCTTAACCAATCAGTATAATAGTGTTAAAATAATAATGTAGATACCTTTATATTTCGTAAAACGTTCATTTATCCCTTCGGAACTAGCGTTCCTTATACGAATTTATTTTTTGATTACTACGCTTTTCGTTTAGAATATTTCGCCTTTTTTAATCACAGAAATTATGCGATTAAATGAGACAAAAAATTTCTATGTGACCATAGTTGTATTTTAAAGATAACTTGAGCGCACCATAAGAAAACGCATACATGCGGAGCTGGTCTCAAACGAAAATTTAAAATAATAATTAAATGATCACGTGTTGAAAGCAGAAAATAAAGAAAATTACGTCATAAAAATTGTGTTTACACATGAATATTAAAAATAAAAAAGATGAATTAAATGAAAAAGCATTATAACCAGTTACATGAAAAAGCATTATAACCTGATTACAGAAGATAGTCGCCGTTCATGATATCATCATCATCATCTTTTTAAAACAGGATACATTACCAGGTTTCAAGAGGCTGTGAAATCAGAACGGGGGTTGGTGAGCGTAGCGAGCAGGGGGCAGAGCCCCCTAGTTATATTACAATAATATGTTTCAACCATAGACAAGGGAATGGGTATGGTTGGGTTATTTTCTTGTAATTGTTTTATGATATTTCCTCTACACAATTGGAACTGAAATCTATTTAGAAGAAATTGATATAAAACATTTTAATAATACTGAATAGCCATTTATGTCCATACTTTAATTTGATGAGATAACATTGCTCAGTTTCAGTTCCAAACAACAAATTAAGAGATTTTACACTAGGAAGGTTAAACTGTAATAAATTAAATGTACTTAATGAAACTTCATTCTAAAAATTAATTAAACTATGTTTTACAACTACAAATTATGAATAAGGAAAATGTTTACATATAATTTTTTCATATTTGTTGTTAGATATACAACTGTATTTGAAAACAAAGAAATCTAGTTCTTATATGTACATAGAATATTAATAAAGAAATAAAATGTGAAAATATATTTATTTTTTAATTGCATACGTGAAAAGTTAAAGCACCTTCTGAAAACCTCTTTAAATAATTACACCGAAATTCTGTAAAAGATATAATCTTAAAATATTCTAATTAATGTGGACTATGTTATCTTCTTTTGGCAAGAATGAACAGTTTAATCAATTTCATATCTCTGTGTGATTAATTATGTAGAAAATTGATAAAAATTTGCTTTAATAATTACTAAATATTTCAAAATAAAGGATTTAATTATTTAATAGAAACACAAATTTAATTAAATCCTAAATTGTAGCAAACGAAACTTATCTTTAGAACTAAATATGATAATATTAATATGCTTTCAATTATTTTTAAAGCTTTTTATTTTTCTAAACTATAATTAAATTAAGAACCAATGCGTATAAAATTTTATATTTATTATGTAAGTATGTATTAAAATTGTATTAAAATTTTCTAGAGAATTAATACATAATTGTAGATTTTTCAACCAGATATCAGTACGATTAAGCTTTTTGCTAAATATTCTAAGCATAAAAATTACCTCAATAGTTTTGCAAAACGAGAATTATTGATTAAAATGCATTACATTTAGCCCACAATCTAATATACCTCTTTGTCATATAGTTTGCTCGAAAAAATATAAAAACAAATTGACGTCAGATGCATTCCTACGGTAAAAGACATCAGAAGAATTCTTGTCTCCATCGCAGCAAATTTTTTGCTGCGTACAGCAACTAAAACTGTAGTCTTGTGATTTTCAATCTGAAAACATTAATTTCAACGATGATGTTTTATATATGTTTATTCTGCATATTAATTTGGCTTAAACGTTTAAAACTCCGATACAGTTTTTTTTTTAATCATTTTTTGACTTTATTAGATATATGAAATTTTTGCTGTATTCATAATATTAAGAAAAACATTAATTGATTTAAGTCAATGATTTTAAATATAGCTATGACAAGAAGAGAAAATATTTTGTGTAATTTCAAGTCAAAGAAAATTTAAATTATAATGCAACATTTACTAGTTACCGCATGAAATTTTAAATGATGTTAGATTTAAAATTTAGTTAGCAAGTCATTTTGGCTTAGTTTGATGTCAGAATATTTTATTCCTACGAGTTTTAAATATGTTAATTCAGGATAAGTTCCCAAAATCACGCCAAAACAACTGTCGAAGTTTACCTGTATATACTCCTTCGCAAACTATTTTGCAAACGTGTAGTTTGTTATTCATCTCTAACCATTCTGTAACAACTAACAGTCGGCTTTACCTACTGCTTTCTGCAAACGTTTCCTTTCTCTTGCAAACTAGTTATAGTAATAGCTAAATTTTCGTTCGTTGTTTTCTTAATAATAATAACTATTTTTTTTCATATATTCAGTTTTTGGACACATATTTCTTAACGATGGACTTAACTTGATTCATTGGGTAAACTTCCCCATTTCACCAATATATATATAGGGTATCCCAAAAATCCTTGGACACACTGCGTATATTCTAAAATTCAATAAAAAAATTTTAATTCAATAAAAGATCAAGCAATTGGAGTACGAGAGTGCGGTTTGGACGAAAATGCTTCTTATGGTTGAAATTTTGTTTAAGAAAATAAAAAAAAATTGTTCCACAATTTTTTCTTAGATGGCACTGCTTCTGGAATGTTATCGAATAGGTAGAATGCTTTTATACATAACAATGGCTAAAGACATACAATGCGTATGCACAGTTTTTGTCCAAACTATGACAAGCCACATTCCAGCACTTCAAAATACCCGCCCTCCTGAGTTCGATTAGATGAGTGAGGATGGATAGACGAGTTTTGTTAACTTATTAAATGTGGATTGCCATAATTTGGATTTAAACTGTGCATACACATTGTGCGTCTTTCGACATTGTTATGTATAAAGGCATTCCACCTATTCGATAACGTTCCAGAACGAATCTATGCGCCATCTATGAGAAATTTTTGAAACTGATATTTTTATTTGCTTAATCAAAATTTCAAATCATAAGAAGCATTTCCGACCAAACCGCACTCTCGTACGACAATTGCTTGATTTTTTACTGAATTTTAAAGTGCGTCAAGGACTTTTGGGACACCCTGTATATATAATCATTAATACTGTATTCGCTGTGTTTTATTTTATTTTCTCGAAATCTATTTCAATTAAAGTATAAAATTAGAATATACTCAGCTTAATATTGTCTTGTATTTAAAATTAATTAGAAAATAATATTCTGTAATAGGTGATTATTTTATGCTTTATGCTATCAGGGAGTTCATTTTTAGGTTCTTTATATTACAACAATTCTGAATTGTGAATCTGGATATTGTATGCTGGAATGAAAATAACGAAATATGCATGATTTACATAATTCAGTTTAAACAGGATTTTTTCTCCTATTATTTTATCTTCATTTTCTCAATGTTAATTTTCATGACAAAATAGATCTCATTAGGAAAATGCTATATAAAGACTAAAAGTGACACAGAGAGTGTTAAAAATTTGAATCTTTGGAATACCTTTCTGTCCTTTTTTCATTCTAAAAACAGCATTAATTTTCGGATCTTATAAAACTTTGCTGTGTTACTTTTTGAAATTTTTCATGCTCTTGAAGGATGTTTTTTATCGTCTACAGAAGACGTTCCTGGGAACCATGTTAATGGAATCAAGCTAATATGATATTAAGATTATATTTATTTCGATGTGTTAACCTTCTCACTGCCGCGCCGTGAACTAATATATCCGTTCACTATGCTGTACGTTTCACTGCAACGAGCAGGGAAGACCGAGCTATGCTCGGTCAAAATTAAATTTGAGTTCAAATATCATGACCCATGACCAAAATGACCCACTAATTGAATTTTCTCGAACATGTGACTTAGCCCAACAGTCTTCTCGTGCCGGAAAACCATAGGATGCAAAATTTAGTGTAAATTGAGCCGCTTTTTAGATATTGACCCACAATGACCCAGAAATGACCCACTAATCGAATTTCTCGAACATGTGACCTAGTCTAATGATTTTCGCGTGCCCGAAACTCGTAAAATACAAAATTTAATCAAAATCGTTAGAGCCGTTTTTTAGATAAAATTAATTTGACCCGCTTTGACCCAAAAATGACCCCCTAATCGAAAGTTCTCGAACATGCGACCCAGCCCAATAGTCTTCTCGTGCCCGAAAATAGTCGGATACAAAATTTCGTCAAAATCGTTTGGACCGTTTTTTAGATACAATTAGCTTGACCATGACCCAAAATAATCCAAAATGACCCACTAATTGAATTTTATCGAACATGTGACCTAGCCCAGCAGTCTTCTCGTGCCCGGAAATCATTGGATGCAAAATTTAGTGTAAATTGAGCCGCTTTTTAGATCTTGACCCACAATGACCCAGAAATGACCCACTAATCGAATTTTCTCGGACATGCGACCTAGCCCAATGCTTTTATCGTGCTCGAAACTCGTAGGACACAAAATTTAATCAAAATCGTTAGAGCCGTTCTTTAGATAAAATTAATTTGACCCGTGTTGACCCAAAAATGACCAACTAATCGAAAGTTCTCGAACATGTGACCCAGCCCAATTGATTTCTCATACCCGAAAATGGTCGGATACAAAATTTCGTCAAAATCGTTTGAACCGTTTTTTAGATACAATTAGCTTGAACATGACCCAAAATGACCCAAAATGACCCACTAATTGAATTTTCTCGAACATGTGACCTAGTCCAACAGTCTTCTCGTGCCCGAAAACCATTGGATGCAAAATTTAGTGTAAATTGAGCCGCTTTTTAGATCTTGACCCACAATGACCCAGAAATGACCCACTAATCGAATTTTCTCGGACATGCGACCTAGCCCAACGCTTTTATCGTGCTCGAAACTCATAGGACACAAAATGTAATCAAAATCGTTAGAGCCGTTTTTTAGATAAAATTAATTTGACCCGCGTTGACCCAAAAATGACCCACTAATCGAAAGTTCTCGAACATGTGACCCAGCCCAATTGACTTCTCATGCCCGAAAATGGTCGGATACAAAATTTCGTCAAAATCGTTTAAACCGTTTTTTAGATACAATTAGCTAGACCATGACCCAAAATGACCCAAAATGACCCACTAATCGAATTTTCTCGAGCATGTTACCTAGCCCAATGGTTTTCTGGTGCCCCAAAACGGTAGGATACGAAAATACGAAATTTCGTCAAAATCGTTTGAGCCGTTTTTAAGATAATTTTTGCATATATATATATAACCACCCACAAGATTTGCTCGTATTAGAATATATGATATTAGCATTATTTAAATTAATATAATTCTACAAATGTAATGCAGTTTTCAAAAACTAAGCGATGATTAACAGTCTCAAGATTTATATTTATCTATGTAATTAAGTTTTTTATACCATGTTTAAAGTATAATGATTTTTAACTATTTTTAAAAAAGATTCAGAGAAAACGACATTACAATTTTGCCCTTTAGGATCACATTTCTTCCCTTCACTTATCCTAATAAAAATATATCTCAGACAATGAACACTAAGTGTAATTTTATGAGACAAGGTAATGTCTATGTTTGTGTTAAGTGATTGTAAATTATTCATGATATTTTTTTTACACGATTGGAATAAAAATTTTATTAAGAAACAAATTTCAATAAAATATTTTATTATTATAGAATAGATGACATTAAGTTTCTGCTTTAATTTGATGAGGCAAAGTTGCTCAGTTTCGGTTCAAAATAACACATTAATAGAGTTCAAATCAGAAAGTTTAAGCTGTCATAAAATAAACGTACTTAATCTTGTTATAAATATTTAAAACTTCATTCAACTAATTACTTAAACTATGCTGTACAACTACAAATAATGAATATGAAAAACGTTAGATTTTTATCATACTTGCTATTAAATACACAATTATATTAAAAATAGAAAAATCTAGTGATTTTCTGTACATATAATACAAATAAAGAGATAAAAAGTTAAAAAATGATTATTTTTTTTAATTGCATACGTTAAAAGTTAAAGCCCTTTTTACAAACGTCTTTAATTAATTACAACTTAAAGTACTAAAAATGTTAATCTTAAAAAGTTTTAATTAATGTAGAGTATGTTAATTATGCTATGAATAGACCACTTAGTTAATTTGAAATCATTATGTGATTAATTACATGGAACATTATTTAAAAATTCGCTTTTGAGAATTATTAAATATTTTAAACTAATCGATTTAATCACCTAATAGCAACGAAGAATTAATTAAATCTCAAAATTGAAGAAAATGATAGTTACCTGCAGAATTTAATATACTAATAATAATAGACCTTCATTGATTTTTTAAGATTTTTTTTTACTAAACGACGATTATATATATATTTTAAAATGCATATAAAATTTGATATAAGTTATTATGAAATAGTATGAGTCGATGTATTAATTTATAACAAACAAATACATAATTTTAGATTTATAAACGAGATATTTGTATGATTAATTTTTTTGCGAAATACTTTAAGCACAAAAAGTAATTTAATGGTTGTGCAAAGGGAGAATAATTAACAGAAATGCATAAAATATTAGCCCAAAACAAATACAGATCTGCAACTCATCGTTTACTGGACGCGTTTCAAAATTTTTCACGTCAGATGCAGAACATTCTTAATGAGATTAACTACAATCATTAATATCGGTAATTACTTATAATAAAAACACATAATATTTACTAACTATCTTGAAACATATATTTTACTCATTAAATTGAACGACTCAATAGGGGTTTAAAATATTGAAATTTTATATTCTAAATAGGGATTTATGAATACACCACTTTCTAAAAACATTCCTAAATATATAAAAGTTATTCCATAAAACATAAAGGAATTATGATGTGCCTTATTAACAGATTCAAATGTAATTATAACGCAAGTATTTCATCAGGCGCTTCTAAAAATCATATTTCATAAATCTTTGGCCATGTTGCAAGGTTATTCTAAACAAAATTTAATATGATCAAGTTAAATTTTTCTTATGAAATAACTTTCCTTGTTTCGAGTCTTCTGTAGCTAACTTTAATAGCACGGAATAAGGCTACATTTAATATTTAGACATTAAGAAGCACAGGAGAGATGAATCTTTTTAATAAAATTCGTACTGAAAAAGAATTTTTTATCATACATTTGGAATTTTCCTTCGAAAAACACAAGACTATATTTGCACTTAATTGTTAGGAAAATGTATTATGCGGATATAGTTTTGTGCGTACTTGTCAACAGAAACACTTATCATTTATGTCTCTTACACTTATCACTTATATCTCTTGAAGATTCATTAGATGCGTTCAGGCGTGTAATTCATTCGATTGAATTATACTTGATATGCAATCAACCTTTGTATACCAAAGTGCAGAAATGTTTTGATGCTAGATTTATTGCTTCTTTCTTGCTGTATTTATCTCCTCCTACCTCCAGAAATCAAAGTGGTAAAAATGTTTTTATTCCATTTATTAATTTTAGCCAAAAATGAATCTAGTACGGAAAATTTATTTTATAATTCCCCTGTATATTATGTACCTATGTGCGAATTTCGTCCTTCCGCAATTCCTTTTATCTTTTATATGCAAAACCCTAATATCCCATTGCATGTGACCCTAAGATTGCAGGTGAAGTAAGTCCTTTCGCGTCAGGAATAAAGTCCGATCAATTAATTATTCAATTGATTTCATATTTTCAAATCTCTTGAAAGATCTTTTTAATATAAAATGAACAAAATTTAGCTTTATATATCTTCAATGTATCAATTTTCATTTATTCAGTTTGTTTAAAAAATCTGTAATAAAATTGTTAATTTTTATAATCACTCAGATATTCATATACTTAATTAGTCCAATACTTTGATATATAAACTTTCATAACTTTTTATAAACTGTTATAAGAACTTTACTGTTTGGTCGTTAGAGTAAAGCCGAGTCATCAGTTACATTTTCAGCAGTAAATGCTTTCAATGATTAACGTATAACGGTGTGAAATTACGTCAGCTTAAAACAAATGAAGCAGGAAATAGCTATTTAACTTCAAATTATAAATTTTCAAATTTTGTACAGAATATTGATTGGATAAGAGGGGTCTTTCTCAAATAACAAATTCTGTTGAGAGATTTGAAAATAGTTTGTTTTGACATATTTTCTAAATATGTCAAATATGTCATGTTATTTATTTTTAAAACAATTAATCTTTACATTTATGTATTTTGGGGGATGTTCTAATGTAATTAATATAGGAAAGAAAAGTGATTATCAAAATATAGAATCGACAAAATGAATTAAAACATTAAATTAACATTTTCTGGAGGGTGTTTGGTATCTTTAAAGAGTCAAAATATTGATTGTTTAATAGCTTATATTAAAATTTTATACTTGAGGAACATTACATTAAAAAGCGCTCTATTTATATGATTCAGAGGTAATTTTATCTTTAATGCATTTTTCTCAGAACCATGATTTTGGTCACTATACGCATGATTACAAAGAAATGACTGGATACAATTTTATGAAATTATGACTGAAGAGATAAACCTTACAGATGCACTAAAAGACCTATTGTTATGATCATAAAGTAAGTAATTTAGAAATTACGACTATTTTTATTGAAAAAAATTCTAATTTTTGAGGATTTATTTTATTTTCCTCAAGACATAATTACTAGGTTTTTTATCAGTGTAGATGATTTTAATCACATTTTACATCTATACTCAAATTTCAACTCAACGTGACCATTCAATAATGAGAAATTTTGGGCGCAAATATAATGTGCGGATTCATTTATTAAAACAGTATTACATCTCAAATAAAATAAAAAAATCACTATATGGATCTAAACTCTTTTTACGAACATTAACTGTTAAAATATATCTCTTTTAATATTTGGCTTTTATTTTGTATTCAAAAGTTAATTAGATTTGGAGTTATTTCAAGTCCTATTAAGAACACTTTTATGTATAATTTGACAATTTAAAAGGTATTAGCATTCTTAAATTACATTGTTTTCATTTTGCAAACATACGTCAGATTATTATGGTAAAACTAAAAAAAATAATAATAAATAAATAATAAACTTTCTATTCATATGTGTACTATGCTACTTCATTTCTATGAATACCAGCATGTCTTTTTACTATTATTTATTATTATTTACTTTTATAAAATACTCTTGTCTAAATTTTTTATGAGTTGCTTAAACACAAAAAACGTCTTAGATATGTATTATTCGTAATATAAGAAAGTTTGAGTTCATGGAATAACAACAAATAGTAATTACGGTTTATTCAGAAGAAAAGACTCGATGTAATAGTGGAGAGTTACAAATAATTAATAAATTAAATTCTGCTGCTTCTACATACCTGACATAGGTGAAAATAAAATAGTATTCGCGACGTTTTAACATTAGAAAAAAAATAAGATAGCAATCTTCTCCTTATTTCAATCATTAAACAAAACAACTATTATAAAATTACCGATACGGATTCTTAAAATATTTAATGGCATAAAATTCTGCGAAACGAAACAAATGGACTAATATTAGTAACGAAGCTCAGGATTATATACGAAACTATTCCATTTATAAATTATTTATTAAATGTTGATATTTTAACATTTAATATGGTCATTCCTTAAAGCAATTATAAATGACTTATTAAATGTATATAATAAAAATAAGCTAAATAAGAATTATTTAATTACTGAGTTAGATATGCGTAAATAGGCAAAGGTATTTAAAATATGTATAACAAACTAAACATATTAATTTATGTCCAAGTCTGAATAATTTAAAACTATTCCCGTTAATTAAAATCTAAAATCTAGAGAAATGCTTAAGTGATACTAAAAGAAAACAACAAAAGTCTTATAAAAACCTTTTTAATGATCCAGCATACGTTTCAACGCTCACTACGTTGTCATTTTCAAGAAAATATAATGATAAACAAAGTATTCTTGCAAAATTAGAAAAATAACCTTGAAAACACGAATCACGAGATCCTAATATGTAAAAAAAAGAGAAAAGCAGGTGCTTGAAGTAGCCAACTGTAATCATGAAAATTATATTTCTTTATTGCTTTTTAAAACGGAAAAGTACCTCGTGCCAAATTTTAGGCAGTTCAAATGAGGTGGATTCATTGCAAATGTTTTTGTTACACATGTAGATTTCTATTGATTCATGGATAATGGATGAGAAGTAGATTCTTGATGGGTAAATTATTTTACTATTAATTTCTATTGCTTCTGTTCTATGTAGTCGTGCCAGTGCTACATATTTATATAATATTTTTTATGTAAATATGTACAAATGTTTTTTTTTATTATTTGATATATTATATTAATGAATTTTTATGTAAATTTTTTAAAATATTTTTTACATATTTGGATTGCGTGATTCGTGTTTTCAAGGTTATTTTTCAAATTTTGCAAGAATACTTTGTTTATCATTATATTTTCTTAAAAATGACGCCGTAGTGAGCGTTGAAACGTATGTTGGATCATCAAAAAGGTTTTTATAATCCTTTTAATTGTTTTCTTTTAGTATCACTTAAGCATTTCTCTAGATTTTAATTATATTTAGTGATCTTATTTTGTGGTTATGTATTCCCGTTAAGTTTCAGTACAAATAAACAGAAGTCAATTGGTGTATATGAATTAATTTAATTTTCTCTAAAAAAAATTATCTTGTCTGAAGACCCAAATCTTTCTACCAAACCGATGTACTTCAAGAGGTTAAACTAATTTTAAATCAAATCCGTCACTTTTTAATATGTTTCATAATTCCTCTAACGACAATTCATACATATTAATTTATATATATCAGTCAATAGTAGACATTTCCACCAGTTTTGTACCATGAGTGATTTGTACTTATATATTTTTATATGTAGATCTCCCAAATGAAAATGTGGCTACAGTCGGTTCGAGAAATGGTTTAATGGTATTAATATAAATTAGTATACAAAAGAAAGTCGAGAGGTAATTCACCGATTGATTCTCACGAGACGGTCCACATCTGCAACTGCTCCCTTGGTGATAACCACATGCGCTTGACCAGGTCGTGACCAGTGGTAAGTACTGCTTCTTCCACTATGAAAATCCCTACACTATCGGAATATCGATCTGCGTGACATACACTCCGTGCCATGCACTTTTTGTATTCGACGACAGATTTCACTAGCAGTCGCATTTTTCGCTGTTAAAAATTTGCACTACCGCACGTTGACACCGTTTGGAGGTATCCATGAGGCAAACGATGCCTTTTAACGTGTTCTCATGCTATCCCACACGCATTTGGAGGGATGTGACAATATCACATGCATTCCCAGCGCTCTTCGCCCGTTATAGGAGCATGTGTAGTCATCTTTCTCTTCAAATGGCGGAGTTATTACAGCAATGCCACTTTCATTTGGTTGGCCCTTATACAATGATTTTCAATATAATTTCGGTGATGAACTTATTCTTTTTACAATGACGTTACGTTAAAATAAAAATAGACAGAAATCGGTTGTATATGAGTTTATTTAATTATCTATAAAACGAATTTATTTTATTAAAATCTAAAAATTTCTGTCGAATCAATGCACCCAAAGAATTTAAACTAATTTTAAAATAAATCCGTTCATTTTCTTATCTTCTAAATCATTCCTCTAAAGCTAATTCATACATATTTATATATGCTAATTCATACATATTTATTCATATACATCATTCAATAGTAATTATTTCCGCCAGTACCCTGAATGATTTGTTACTATATATTTTTATACATTCATGTTCAATATAATAACTGTGGTGTGCTTTCTTCTTTTTTCAAAGATGATACATAGGTAAAATTCATAGGCTTCAAATGCAGTTTCTTTTAACGCATCAAAGTAGATCTCTACTTATCGCAGAACTTATGATGTTCTATATATAACCTGATTAATGAAACATACCTCACACAATTTTCATTTAAACTTCATTTAACTTTCGATAAAACAAACATTAATTAAAGTTTTCATGATAAGTATTTCGCAATCTTTAATTTAAAAGATGAGTTAAATTCCTTAAATTTCCTTATGATATCATTATATTTTTCTATATTTTCGTCGAAAAGAATTTATTATTATAACTGGGTGTTTGTGTAATGAAAATGGGTATTTTTTTATTGTCAATTATGCATAAAGAAAACTTTTCTTTTTGCATTAAAAATATGCTTCATATTATGTTGAAATCTTATTAATATATATATATATATATATATGTAGCATTTAAATATAATTAAACTTTGCATATTGGTGAATTAAAAATAATAATTTTCCATTCCTCGAATAAGTAAATCCAGGAATGCAGAGGAAAAAAAAATGCATCATTTTAACAACGTAATAACGAAAGAAAATTAAGCATTGAAATGTGTAACTCCTTTTTTAATTCAAGAACTAAATTAAAATAAAGTAATGACCATTCAAAAATAAACTAATCTTCTTATTTTGCCTTTGGATATATCTAAATCATTGGGAAAAATAACAATTTTAATTAAGTACTTCTTATTTACTACAGTAATTACTACGCAATGTCTTTTCATGCCCAATTACAATTAAAGTTAATTTTGCGATTCAGCATTGCTGAAATATTAATTCCTTTTCCATCTGAAGATTAATACCAGAAGGAAGCATTTCTATAAAAAATGTAGTCTTTAGATAATAATTTTTAATTTAAGTTATTGCTGAAATATGATAGGTTGTATTTTATTGCTTCCTATTTCAAAATATAAAACAGAATTGGTAAAGGAATGATAATTATAAAAAATAAATGACATAATTTGAAATTAAAATGTATCTTAATAAAAACTATTCAGATGAAATCTGTTTATGGGAAATTGGGCAAAATAACCAATTTAAATAAAAAAAAAAAAAAAAAAAAGAATATATTTTTTAATTTTATTTAGCAGGAAAAAGTAAGATAATTTATAGATAAAATAACAAATATATTTATAAATATATCATTCTTAATAATTTGACTTTAAAATAGTAATGAATTTTTATCTAGAGAACACAATTATACAGTACATAACAGATTGCATACAACATTTATAATTATCAATCATTTTGTCTCCAATTGCTGAAATCGTACTGCGAATAATGTTATGAAATTTGGTGGTTACAAGCTTCGGTGCATTGGAGTTTGATTATAATAAAAAATGTGGGCACTTATTTAAGTTAATTTTTCATCTGCCTCAGGTGTTTTATTTTCTAATCAGCTTTTTACTTTCTTTTATCTATAATACAAGAAGGACGTGTAAGCAAAATTCTTTTCAATTTCCAGCTTTCGACTGATTTACACGTTTTTAAGGGTCAGATACCCCGAAAAACATATTTTTACAAAATGTCTGTCTGTCCGTATGTACGTGCCCGTGTGTGTATGTATGAACTTAGGAGGTTCTATATATAACCTGATTAATGAAACATACCTCACACAATTTTCATTTAAACTTCATTTAACTTTTGATAAAACAAACATTAATTAAAGTTATCATGATAAGTATTTCGCAATCTTTAATTTAAAAGATGAGTTAAATTCCTTAAATTTCTTTTTATAATCATTATATTTTTCTATATTTTCGTTACCACAGTATGTTCTGCCACAGTATGTGCGTCCTCTTTCCAGTGCACAAAGTTTATTCAGTGCACAAAACAATCATGAACTAAGGATTTAGAGAATATAGAGGATTTAGAGGAGTGTTTTGTGGATGACAATTTCAGAGTTAATAAGATGGCTAAAGAGTTAATAAGATGGGATTTCACTTATTTTTAAAGTCATCCTCCTTTTCTTGACTTAGGAATGTTTTTGGACATCATCCACTGGTTTTCGCCAAGCCCAAATCCTGTCCCTATTTGAAGGTGCCAGAAATTTGGAGCTTTAGCTTGCAAATTCAGCTTGCAAAGTTGTCTAGATGAAAATAAATTTCAGGTTCCTAAACAAGCATAATATTATGGGGAGAAATCAAAAGTATTCTCAATTTGTGCCAGGAAAGATGTTATCGATCTGAGGTATTACTCGCAGCACTAGATATTTTATATTTGGCATACAAGTAGTGTTTAGGATACCAAGAAAGACAAAATTTAAATTTCCGGAAAATTCGAACAAATCGAACTATTTTCGATTTTATTTTCAAATTTTCTGGATTTTTTAATTTTTTCTTACTTTGAATCCTAAACGCTATCTTTATCCCAACTTTCAAATTTTTAGGGCTACAGGATGATTTTAATTTTTTGATGATCGGTGAGTGCGTCAGTGTCGAAAAATGGAAATTTTGAGTTCATATATCTTCTGAACTAGAAAAGATACAAACGGGAAATTTGAAAAGATTGGTCCCTTTTGCAACGTACTCTAAATAAACGAAATTTCAGGTTTCCGGGAAACTCCAGCGCAAAGATATGGGGGAGGTCAAAAGTGTACTGAGTTGCTTCCATAAAAGAATGCTTAAGGCTGTGTTTTCTCGACTTGTCGGTGGCACTTCCGTGCCTCCAGATTGAAAAACTTGAAGCGTAATAAAATAATAAATAACAGTTTTTTATACCTAAAATGCATAATTTATAAGATATATTCTTTTTTATGTATTAATATGGGATACATATTAGAAGTGTCAAGAAATTGATTGTCATTAAAAAATTAATGTTATAATTAATAATTTTCAAATATTTATTTTACAATTGATATTTTGCATTTGTTTTTAATGCATGAAAAGCACATAATTATGCTTAGTAATGACACAACAGATAGCTAACACCGCAGATAAAATTCAGCATAAAAATTAATTACAGAAGATATGAATGAAAAATGTACTTTAACAATGACAAGTTAAAATTTTATATGTTTATGGCTCTAAATTTCATGACTAAATGACTTCTCGTTAGAGTTAAAATTTATTATAAATTTGAAATAGAAGTTACATGTGTCTGTTTATGATTAAACTAATATAACTGTCTACTACTATTTGACTATAGAGATAAACAACTGAGCTTTCCTTTATCTATTTCAATATATATATATATATATATATATATATATCATCATCATCATCAACAACCGTTTTCAATCCACTGTTGGATGTAGGTCTCCCCCAGATTTTTCCATTGTTGCCTGTCTAGTGCTTTAGTCATCCAATTTACACCGGCCACTTTTCTGATTTCGTCACTCCATCTTACTTGAGGTAGTCTTCTTGGTCGTTTTACATCTCTGGGATACCACTGTAGGGTGTTTGTGCTCCATCTATTGTCTTGTCTTCCTGCACGTGCCCAGCCCATTTCCATTTTAGTCGTTTAATTATCTCGATGATGTCAAAAACTTTCGTCTGACTTCTTATCCACGTTATTCTATTTCTGTCTCTTCTGGTTATGCCTAGCATACATCTTTCCATACTTCGCTGTGTTGTTTGTAATCATTGTACCATACGTTTTGTTAGTGTCCAAGTTTCTGCTCCATAAGTTAGTGCAGGCAAAACACATTGATTAAACACCTTTCTTTTCAAACAAAGAGGCATGTTACTCTTCAGAATAATATTGTTCTTCCCAAAAGCACTCCACCCATTTCTTATTCTTCTATTGATTTCATTCATGATACTGTTGTCTGATGATATTTCTTGTCCGAGGTACACATAACTTTGCACATCTTTAATCTCAGTGTTGTTGTAGACGATTTTCTTTTTTGATGCAAATGAATTGAACACCACCTTAGTCTTTTCCAAATTTATTTTTAATCCCACATTAATGCTAGTTTCTGCCAAATCTTTTAGCATATTTTCCAATTCCTCAGGGCTATTACTGAAAATTAAAATGCCATCAGCAAACCGGAGATAGCTTAAATATTCCCCATTTATTCTAATCCCTTTGTTTTCCCAATCCAACTTCTTGAAAATACTTTCTAAGACAGCAATAAAAAGCTTAGGCGAAATGGTGTCTCCTTGTCTTACTCCTCTTCCAAGCTTGATCTTCGCTTTTCCTTTGTCCAAACGGATGGTGGCTGTTGCTTTCTTGTAGATCTTCTTTATGATATTGATGTAAGGTTTGTCTATACCAATGTCCTCCAGAGAAGTAATTACTGCAGATGTGTAGACCGAATCAAATGCTTTTTCATAATCAATAAAGGCAAGGCAGAGAGGTAAATTGTATTCTTTATGTTTTCCTATAACTTCCCTTACTGTTTGAATATGATCCATTGTGCTAAATCCACTTCGAAATCCAGCTTATTCTCTAGGTTGAGCTGAGTCCAGAGCTGATTCAAGTCTTGTCGTTAAAACTTTGGTGAAAATTTTATAAATCACTGACAGTAAGCTGATTGGACGGTAGTTTTTAATGTTTTCCTTTTCTCCTTTCTTATAAAGTAACACCATCACAGCATTATTCCAATCTTCTGGTACATCTGATTTCTCGAGACATTTGGAAAACTGCAAGGTTATGCCATTTCATTATTCATTTTTGCAAATTCTTCTCCTGCTTCTTTGATAAGGTCAATTGTAATTCCATCTTCGCCAGAACATTTACCTTTGTATATATATATATATATATATATATATACATATATATATATTCATTTCACAGAGATTTAATATTAATGATTGCTATTTAATTATAATAATATTTTTTAATAAACGATATTTTAAAAATATCTCCATGGTAACATAAACATATGAATTAATATTGTATTGTAATTTTTTCTTCTTAATTTATGAATTTAAAAAAATACATATATGCTATATCGATATAAAATTATGAATTAAATTTAAAAAAAATACTAATTTTTATAATTTTAAGTCTCTAAGTATTATCTACATAAAAAATAACTTATCAATATATATTTTTTAACTTAAAATTCTACAATTCAAAGAAATATATATATTTAATTAATTTCAAAGGAAATAGAAATAACACGTAACGTAATTATATATTTTAATTACGGTAAAAACATTGATGTTTGGTTGAGATCCACAACAGGAATTTCTAAACAGTGTAAGAAACATTAAACGGGATAAATGAATTCTTTTCATAATTACTAAAAACACGTTTTTAGATTTTCAAAATTAATATTAATGTCTTTATATTTTTTTTCTTTAGTTATGACAATTTGTAGTTTAGTAAAAATACAAATGTGAATTTTTATTTTAACTTTATAATTATAAATTTTTAATTTTACACTTCTATATCATTATAATTTAGAGAAAGAAAAATATGATTATAATAAACAAATATGCATATTCATATATACATGTATACATATGTGCGTGTGTAAAAAAGTGTGCAGGAAATATTTACATTTCTCACTACGACAAACAAAGAAATGCATCAGTAGAAAATAATTCAGACCCTCAAGTGCAAATGAAAAAGATGTGTGAAAGTTGTAAGAGAATGCAAAATGCTGCCCATTGGGAAAATCTGAAAAGCATTCAGAAATTCTATTGACAAAGATCGCAGTTTTAACTTCATTTATGGTGTCCTTAAATGTTTCTTGTATAGTTTTCTACATATGATTTCAAAATGTATTTTTTAAAATAATTATATGTATCATGAGGGGCATGCTATTTCAATAATAGGTATATAAATAAAGGAAAATTTTAATGGGAGATTTTTTTTAAATATGTATTTTTAAGTAATTAATTACAAAAAAATATATTTAATTTATTTCATTTTTAAAGATAATAATTTTTTAATGGATGAAATGGTGAAAAAGTTTATAGTACTAGAAAAAAGATACACAAAACCGGAGGGGAATATATGGATACTGAAAATGTAAACTAGCTTCCATTGCGATAATTTTGTCAAATGACCGTTTTAATGTTTTTATACATAAATGACTAAAATGTATTTTAAATTTGTTTCTAAATTAAATAAACGTGTTTCTATTTTTTTAAGAACATCTTAACAACATGTTTACATATAGATCTATTGAAATAAATTGATACATAACAAATTGTTTTTCGTTTAATATGTATTAACCCGACATAATATATTAGATTTTTTAAAATTATTATTCACAGGAATTACCAAGTATGTAAGTACGTAAAATAAGAAACAGTTCCTGAAGTATGTGGCCTGAGAAAGTGTTCATTATACAAAAATGCGATGTTCATGCCTTAGAGAGATGCTTAAAGTTTCTGTAGTATTTTTAATTTCAAGTGATTTTTCATTTGACACAAACTATTAATACACAATAAAATGAACATGAATTTTAAGAAATAACTTATTTGTAGATCTAAAAATTAAACATTTCTATAATTGCCCTTTTATGTAACGGGAAATGTTTTTTCTCCATATCTAAAAATCAGTCATTAATGCAATACTTTTTTTTTTAATTTTCCGTATTAAAACATGCAGAAAAAGATGAAGAAAAATAACAGTATGTAATTCTCTATTTTAAAAGTACAATATTCTTTTTGTGTCTTAAAAATTATGGTACTTCGTGAAAACTCAATTTTCTTGAATATGAATGACAAGCCAATAACGAGCTATTTATCAGGCTATTATTTTGTGTATTGAAAAAAAAACATCAAAGTAAAGGAGAAAAATAATAGCATATGATTTTTTTAAGTGCAACATATTTTTTGTGAAAGAAAATTATGTTCATTAGCAAAAATGTTACTTTATGCGATTCAATTATCAACTACTAATGATATTTCTTTTTCATAGTCTTAACTCTCAAATACTTTAATTATTTATTTAAAAGTTAAACAAATGTGACAAAAAGAAGTTTCCGTTGAAACAGTATTTGTTTTTTGCAGATTAGTGGTTGTAAGCTAGGATTACGTAAATCAACCTCTTAAGCTGAATCTACCTACAGTTTTTAAAACTTCTTTCGCTCATATATACATATAAAAAAGAGATAAAAGCTTGTTACTGGAAGAATTTAAAAACCTTAGAAAGAAAATTAAAAGACATTCTTCTTTTGCTTAAAAAATGTAGGTATAACATAGTATTATAGTATAAAATAGAAATATAACATTGTAATTTTGTTACGTTTCATTAATTTTTCATTCTTATTGTTTTTTCAGTAAATTTAAATTTCGTTTCGATTTTTTTTACATCTCGAAATGATCTTATTCCAAGCTGCGAAACTTGGGATAAAGTTTTGTTTTTGTTTTTGTTTTTTTAATGTACTCAATTGATATTTCGATCTAATATTTAAAATTAGAAATCGTCGTTTTCAGTACATTTTACACAGATTATTTTCTTCAAATTAAGAAAATATTTAATATGAAATCAATTATTTTTCGATTACAAAATTGATTTTTTGTAGTTATATCTGATAATTATTTGAGTAACTGTTTTCCTTATACTTTAAAAGAGATACCGATATCGGTTAGATTTTAAAAACATATTTTTGAATTCTGAATTAGGAAAATGTTCAATTCAAATAATACCGAAGTAACACTAAAAATATCTCTTTCTTACGCTTTATAAAGAATGATATTTTTGTCAAATTTCATTTTATTTGCTTTAGAATAAATTATTCTGCATTATCAAATCATAACAAAAATAACCAATGATATCAGAAATACATGGTGTATCAAAAAACCTCGATACATTAAAAAAAATTATACAACAAAATATACACAAGATAGAAACTAGAACTTAATGTATGCGTTACCTGTGATATTAGAGTTTTTTATATAATCAATAAATTTCAATATGTGCACCTTTCGCGGCACGGAGAATATCTAGTCGATAATCTATCTCGGCCCATGTGCGTTCCAACATCGATTGCGTGACACAACATAAAACATTTTCTTGCATATTATCATTCTTAATTTTTTAATTCCCTCAGTTATATCGCATTTATTTAATTGTATCGTGAAAAAAGCGATATAACGAAGGTTAGCTTTATTATTTAATCTGTGTCTTCAATTTTTAGTATAAATTGTACCCTTTGACAAAATCTGAAAGTAGTGCAGTAGTGACTACTTTAAAAAAGTAATTTGTAGTCGCTACTTTTTAAAACAAGTAGTTGTAGGTGTAGTTAACTACATTTTCGTTAAAGTATTTGTAGATAAAAAATAAAAAAGGAGTTTTTCCAACCCTTGCAAAAAATAATAAACGTGGTTTATTACCAAGACGAAAGAGAAAACATAAATCTCCTTTATCAGAATCCAGTGCGAGTGAGTCTGAAACAAATATTACATATGAAGACTATTCGGACCTGGATTCAAACCAAGATCTGGATGAAGACACATAAAAATATATAGATATATTTAAGAAGATAAAGATAGTCTACCGCCAAATGAAAAAAAAAATGATTAATATCTTTTTTATATATATAACATTTCAATATATGCATTGTCTTGCTTAAAAGAAAAGATTAATTTTGTAATTCTACAGTAATTAAAATAAAAATTATATTAAATGATGTGAAATGTTTATTTCCTTTTTTATTTAAATTTAAAGTAAAGCAATTTAAATTATAATTATTTGGCTCTTTTAAAATTTAAAACCCACTTTTTATAATACATATTACTGTATTTTGTTTTTGTAATATAAGGAATAAAGTTTTTTAAGCATTATAATCTATTGAAATAAAGTGTCAGTCACTGGTCTCATTTATTAGTGTTTCGAAATACAGATAGTGTGAGTTACTGGAATTTATGAAAAAAATTAATTTTTAATAATAAAATGTATAATTTTTCTAAATTTTGCCAACAATAATTTTTTAAGATATTTCTACTATCCTTTCAAAAACAAAGGTAAGTATAAAATAGATTTAAATTTTTGTATTAGTGATTTGAACAAGAAAAAATCCTTAAAGTGACAGTTACTGGGTGCTTCACCTTATGCATTATTTGATGAAATTTTTAATCATTTTTTGATACACAGCAAAATCAATTAAAACAATATATATGAAATAATTGAAATATTCATTGACTATTCTGAAACTTAAACAGTTAAAATACGATTTATTTTAAAACGTTATCAATCATCATCCAAATCATACATGTTATTAATTTGCACAAAATAAACGATTGAAAATTGTCATGATATGAACGATTAAAAACAAAAGATTTTATATCAAAAGAGGAAAAAGGGGCAAATCGATTACATTTAAAAATAAAATATAAATTTAAGTAATTAGTATAAATAACAAAATGAAAATTTATAAACTAAACACTTTTCATTTTAATCGTCTAAGTTGAAAGAATTTATCTTTTATTCAAAACAACGCTAATTATTAAAATAAATTATTTACTTTTAGTAAAAAATATTATTTATTATGTCAACAATGTTCTTCTATTTTTATAATCATAGGATTATTAAGTTTTTATCTTTTAGGGACAGAGTAAATATATATTTTTTTTTATGTTACCGATGCATAATTTTGCATTTTACAAAGTAAAGTTGTGAATTATTTTAAATAACTTTGAATATAGAAAATTATAAATTTATTTTTAAACTTCAAATTAACACAATTCTCTTATTTTTTTCTACTAATGAATAATTAATGGGAACTATTTTTAATATGTTATGAGATCTGTTAAACATTTTCCAGTTTAACTGCTGAATTTGTTGTTCAAATAAATGCAAAAGCTTCTATGTAGACAAACTAATTTAAATACATTTTTGCAAAAATATATTTAAATCTTACAGAAGAAGTTTATTTTAATGTCCTTTATTCCGAAATAAAAAATATCCCACAGTATTAAATATTTATATTTGATAGCTTTTGTTTACAATTATAAAATTATCTCAAATGTGAGCATTTAATAACACACATTAACAATGGTGTTAATGATGTTAATGTGTGATCAAAACAATTTTGATCTTGCTGTTTAAGATAAGCATTGTATGTTGGAGATTGTTTAATTAAAATGAAGAGATAGAGAAAAAATCTCCCTCAACTTATAAGACAGTTCAGAACGTTGTATAAGTTATAAAGACTTGAGAATTAAACAATAAACATGTCATTTACATTTATTTATAAATTAGAACAAAATATATTTTGCGTAGATTTTTCTGTGGGTGAAATAAATCAACGTAGCAGTAACCTTCTCATCATTATTGCAATAAATCTGTATTTACAACTGTTGAAGTTCTGATTTATTCTGTGCAAGGCCTGTCTTTCTGGTCTATTTTATTCGTCATTTAGATATATTGCAGAGAGACTACGTCCCCAAAAACATACAATGGTCTCTACCACCTATATTTCTATACAACTTTCTTTAATAATTTTTTACCGCTTGGTTTCGCATGTCGTTTGAACAAACTTTATGTAATTATGACTCATAAAACGTTTTTCACAGTTCTATGAGTTACAAAAAAATAATTTCGACAGGAATGTAGAATAAAAATTTTGTGGTTTGAGTAATTCAAATTCTGGTTTATTTACAGGGAATGTAGAATCGTAATGAAAAAGCATGTTCTCAGTCTACAAGTATAAAGTATTTGATGAATATTACTGAAACACTGCGTACAGTACACATTACATTTCACATTAACATTCGCACCAAATAAAATAATAAAGCAGCAGAGTGAAATCAGCGAAGACCAAATATATATGTTCCGTGCTTCGTTGTCAACTTGATATTGCTAGTCACTATAAACACATTCACCTTTCGGAGCAGTCTTACTTACATGGCGTTATTTTATGGACACTTCATTTACGTGTTTCGGTAATTTCCTGATTATTTGGCTAGTTTACATCATAGAGCTTCACCAAATTTTAAGATAAGTGTTTGGAGAATAAAATGATTGAAAATTTTGCTAAGTCGCTAAGAAAGTCTTCAAATTTGTAGGAATTTTCTACCAGTCAATACTGCAGTATATCGGCTTTTCCGACCATATGCAGATTTTCCTTTGTATGTATGAACATAATTTACTTTTATTTGAGGAATCGTGTAACAGTAGATAACAATGTAGTTTAAATAAGCTTTCACTTCGTATGCCATTTTTTGAATGCTTTCAAAGTTACTTCCTATCAGTATGATTACTCTAACAACACTTTTTAAAATTGGGTACATTCTTTAAAGTTCTAGATTTGTTTTAACTAGATTTTTACTTTTCTAAAAAATAACAGCTGTTGCCAAGTGTATAAAAAGGATGCAATTTTCTAATTTTATTTTATTGACAAAGAATAGTAATTTTGTTCCGAAAATTGGGATGACAATTCGCTTATTTTCCTCATTTTCTAGTATTTTTAACAAAAGTTAAAATTGCAAAACAGCATTAATTGATTTATAAACAAGTAATTTTTTTTTAAAATAACAGTTACATCTTTTCATTGACAAAAATTGCATTTTGCTCCAGATTTGAAATTAGAACATCCTGCCATTATCCGTAATCGAGTTCATTTTCCTATTCTTCCCATATATTGCCACCATTTGAATATTATGACACCATAAAAATGTTCAATAATGCGCTGTTGTCAGTAACATTAAAAAAAAATAATTATAGTAGGAGAAAGTCCCAATTTAACTTAATTTTAAATATTAACATTGGCTTTTTCACATTGGCTACTTATACATTTGATACTTTATTTTTATACTTTTTTATACATAATTTAAAAAACATTTCTAAGTTAGGAAAATATTTCTACATTAAATGATTTTCTAGCGCATGCTAACAGTATAGATAGAAATATATAATTTACTTGTGAAATTCAAGAAAATAGTTTATTACCATTTTGAGATATAGAACTCATCAAAAAATTTTCAATGCATAGCATCGATAGAAAGATTTATAGAAAACCTTGCAGGTCTAATAACACAATTTACTACAACAGTAATATTCCGTTTAATTACAAAGCAGCAGCATATCGTTTTTATATCAAAAGGGCGTTTGAAGTTTGTTCAGAAGTTTATTTAAACGAGGAGTTGAATAAAATCAAAGTGATTGTAAATGAAAATGTGTTTTTCAAACAAATTTATCAGTAAGTTAATTTATGAGTATAGAAATAAACAGTCTACAATAGTTAAAACAGATATGCAAGATTCAAGATTCTACAGAATTGATTATATCCCATAACTTTTTGAACGAATTAAATACGCATTAAAGAAATATAATGTAACTCTTATCGCAAAGACCCCAACAAAGCTAAAATATCTGGTACATAGAATGATAGATCTCATTGATAACGGAGATAAATCTGGCATTTATATTATTCCTTTTAAAGTTAATGGCAGTTCTAAAACATATTCATACATAGGCAGGACTACTCGCAAATTAAAGTAAAGGGTTAAAGAACATACAGCTGATATATAAAAAAAGGTAAATTATCCACCGCTCTATTCAGATTAAAACAAGCTAAAGAAATTGATACATTTTTGAATAAGGCTGAAATAATTGCACATGGGTCAAAGTTGCATAATCATAGAGTCCCTGGAAATTTTGAAAAGAGGTGATAATACATGTAATGATGTATTGTCGTATCAGATCCCACGTATTTGGTATAATGTTCTTAGTGTCACTAGTGTTGTTGGTTTTTGATAACTCCCCCCCCCCCCCGCAGCTTTTCGTGGTATCGTCCCGTCTTCCTTCACTGCCTCGATTTCATAGTTTGTTGGTTTCGCCCGTTTTCCACCTGTCCAGTGCACTTCTTCATAAATGTGTCTTTCGATTTGGTTTTTATGCTCTGATGATGGCTAATGTTTAACCGAGAAAGCGCTTAGGTATTTTGACATCTGATTTTACATCATAAATAGTTTTAATGCTTTAAAACTGTGTTTTTAGTATTTGAATCTATTATAGTAACAAATAAATTCTTATCAACGTGTTTGCATTGTGTTTAAGAAGGTAACTTTCGCGGAATGTTCTATTATATGGAATGTTCTATATATTTTTAATTAATTCCTAAGTTAATTTAAAATTAAACACTAATACATTTTTTTCCTTAGATTCATAATAATTTAAATTGTTTAATCGACAAGAGGAAATGCAATGAAAAACATAATTAGATTAATATAATGCATGTTTTAATTAAGTGATTTACATAATGAACACATTTCTTCATTTTACATGCAGGTAACATTCAAAATCTCTTAATTGTTATCTAGAAATTATTTTTTTAACTATCACAATACAATACAGTGTCTGTAAAATCTACAAAATATAATTTTAATTTCCTTTTATATCAATTTAAATTATAGAATTTCGTAAAAAAAAAAAAAAAAAAAAAAAAAAAAAAAAAATAACGAGCTATTAATCAATTCTTCCTGAAATAATTCGTTTGAAACTTAGTTATCATGACATACCCTTCTTTCACAATGCAGATTTTAAGAGATATCATGAAAGAAAAAATAATTTCTTCATACATACTCAGTCTATATATAGTGTTTAGAAATGTTTTTTATCAGATAAATAAAATTTTCTTGGTGTATTTACAGTCTAAGGAAGTGTTTCTCAATTTTGTCCACTCTCCAAGTAAGCATTTTTAAAACCATGATCCCTTCCCTCCCTCCATAACACATATTAATTATTATTTAAATAGTCGGATGTATCGATCCCAAAATCTTTCGGCTCTCTCGGACATGTTAATACTTCAAAATTCGCTGTCACAACACCAACAAAACCAATACTTTTCGTTATTAGTTATTACTTTTGTTGTAAGTCAGCTGCTTGCGAAGCGGCGGGTTATCTGGATGTGATAACCCTTCGCTGCACGTGCAGCCGATGTACAGCACAACTACGAAATATCGCAAAAATTACACAAAAAACTTTATCACATCCCCACTTTCGGTGGTACAGTCCCATTTTCAAGTTGGACCTGCTGACCATAGTGAAAAACACAAAAATGAAATTTGGTTCAATTCTACGCACAATTTCATAGAACTTTCTATGGTACATGATAATAGAACAAATATCGCTATCAAAGCACCCCCTTTTGGCAAAATACCTCCAAATTCAAGGGTTACCTCCGGGTCATAGTGAAAAATACATAGATGAAATTTGTTTCAATTCTACACATAACATCATGCACTTTTCGATGGCACAACGACTCTTCAGTCCGAATATCTCCAAATTCTAGGGGGATCTACTGGTCACAGTCAAAAACATATAAATGAAATTTGGTTCAGTTCTGTGCATATCTTCATAAAATTTTCGGCGATGGAATGAGAACGGACAGACACACTGACAGACGGACAGACAGACATTTTGTATAGACATGTTTTTCTGGATCTCTGACCCCTGAAATGTGTAAATCCGTCGAAAACCGGATATCGTAATAAATTTTGATTATATAACACTTTCTTATAGTATTATAGATAGAAGAAAGTAAAAATGTGAAATTGTATTCACATGCAGCATGCCTAGAAGAGCATTAACAGTCCAAAAGGTTTGGCTTAGTAAACCGATAAAATTTTGAAACAAATATATATAACTCTATAAATGCAGTGAAGCCATAAATCTTCACCTATATATTTAGAGAGATTGAGTTTTTTTTTTTTTTTTTTTTTTTTTTTGTGAATTTACCTCAGTCTGAAACAAGAGTGTTATATAGTTATCGACTTTACCAGTTTAAAATTTTTATCGTCGCAAAAGAATGTGTAAATAAGACTCAAATTCAGCACCTAAAAAAGATTAAAAAAAGATTTTTAAAATCTAAGATATTTGGACTGTTTTATTATGATGCATGATCTGTATTTACCGACTATGTGATTGATTTTTAGTTGAACATTTTTTAAATGTGTCATACATACATGGTCAGAAACATTGGCTTATTTAGGAAATTACAATGTCTTTCATTTATAACAATTAGATATTTCTTCTTTATGACGCGCTCATAAAAACAGCGTAGTTTTGTTATATGTTAATATCAAAATCAAAAAGTAAAAAATTGCGTAAATTCCGGCGTATAATGCGGACTTTTGAAACTAGAAAATTTATCAAAATTTACAGGTGTGAGTTATACGCAGGGCATAAAAATGAAAGCTTAAATATTAGACATAAGAATTTGCTATATTAATAAACAAGAGAAGAAGACTTGATTATTTTAATGAACGAGAGTATAAGTCCAAAATGCTTTCCTGAATTCAAGCAGATAGGCTTAGCAGTAGCGTATGTCCTCACATCTCATTTCATTTTTTTTTTAATTATATTTGTGCAAGTTGTTATAATGTCCTTTATTGTATTTTAATGTTACATACCACATGAAGATTTCATTGCAAAAAAAGATGGTGCACGTAATACGACGAATATACCTAAAAATAGAAAAAAAAGTCTCAGGTCGTTGTTGCCCGTTACGCGCCGAAGCACGTCATACCCCCAGAATATACAATATACGAAAAATTACGGTGGAATTATGACCGCTTCATATCGGAAAAATATTAAACTGATATAATTAAAATACATTAAATTTTGTTTAAAGCGGATTTACTAAGGTTTGATTTTAGTGAAAACTAATTTTAAATATTGAAATGTGTCATATTATTTTTTAGTTTATTTAAAACATTTTTTAGATATTTTTGTTCTTCATTTGTAAACTTCTTTTACTCTTTACAAGTATGAATTACCTCATCGACAGAGGGTTTTTTTCTGCCTGTACTTATGCAAAAGTTTAAGGAAGATTCCTAGTTAATTTCTAGAATACAATGCATGTATAAATGCAGTCTAGGTGTATTTTTGCGTTTTAGCTCCGATGTGAATATTCCGTAAGCAGCTTGGTAGAGTTAAATCTATGTTTCTGATCTTGTATAACACATTCGAACAATCTTCAAACAAAAATGAATCACAGACATATAATAAGTATAAATCTTAAATGTTATTAAAACCGTCAAAACATCTTAAATATATATTTTAAAAATTGCGCAAAATAAAACTTTAATTTGAAAGCTTTATAAATGAAATAATTTATTTTAGTACTTTACTAACTTTTTAACGAGCACATTCCGGCGTAATCTACAGGGTGGTCATAAAGTTTTTCCCTGATTACAAAACATTATTACGAAATAACCAATCAATGTAGTACTGTACAATTTTTATTGTGGAAAAGTCTTATTCAGTTTTTTTTTTCATCTGGATTGATGATCCCCTAGGCATACGGTTTGGTCAATCCACGACCCCTTTGAAAAGCAAACTGAACATAGTCTACACAAAAATCCTTCACATGACACACTGTGATAAATACAATTATTAAGTTTTTTTTTTATATTTTTGAATATTCAGGGGGTATCCACTCAAAGTCAGGATCGCAGATACTGTATCTAGTGTACCAGCCCAAATGCTGGACAATACGTGGCGAGAAATAGAATACCACTTAGACATTTTTCAAGCTACCAAGGGTGCTCACATGGAAACTTACTGATGTAAGTACTTGTATTAGAACTTCATAAATGTCTTCACAATATATTGAAACAAGCATATGTCTAATTATATTACTTTTTCTGCAATAAATTATTGTAATCAGGGAAAGGCTTTATAACCACCCTGTATTTGTCTAGCACGTATATATACAGCATTACTCATCAAATGGTTAAGAACATGTGGAAAAAATTTGGACACTAAGTTCACTCGATCAATAAACACAATAAACAAGAAGCATTTCTGGATTATCATCCTTACAAATTTAAGTTTCCAATTTTCTTTCCTACCGTAGTACACATCTCGTTAACAAGGCTTTTTCTTCCTCATCATTTCCAGTCGACTGCAGTTTATACATTTATTTTAAACATTAAAATATATATGTCATTATGTATGTTTATATACTGTGTATGAGACCTGCACCACAGAAATAAGAAATTTGCTTTTCATACATTTTATTCTGTAATATCTGTATGGAAATATATTAACTTTATACGATTCGCAGTACCTCGATTAGATATTTTAAATAATTTTTAGGTTAAATGTGTTCAAGATGTTAAATTTTAGATGTAGACTTTAGCTTCATGTGTAAAAGTTTTTGACATGCCATGTTTACAAGTCACGTATACAAGACATGTTTAAAAGGCACTGTGGCAAAACGAATTGAAATATGTCAGTCGGTACGTCTGTACATAAAAGAGAAGAAGACACCCAAAGAACAATGCACGAGACAAATATCAACAAAATATATTTCCATGATATATTTGGATTGATTTGTTATCTAAGATAGGTGAAAATACCTTTTTAATGTTTTCATGTTTTTCAAGTATTGTTAAATTAATATAACTATCATTCATTATTGTTATTACTAGAAACTGTTTTTTAGGAAAAATGGTATGTGTTGGAACAATATGGAAATCATATTTAGATTTAGGAATTTCAGATCTAATTAATTCACACATTGGTTGCGCATAGAGAAAAATGTTTTATTTTTTTACCGACCGGTGTAATTTTTATTTTATACAAAGTGTTAAAACAAACAACTAATTTAATTTTCATGATATAAAGTTATATTAACTATATTAGAAGATAATATTTCTCCAGCACTTTACAACCAGCTGTATGAATGCTTTTAATATTTTTAATTTTTGAATTATTAAACAATTAAATAATGATATAACAACTTTTTTAAATTATACATATTACAAAACTGAATGGCCTTTCTCAATTTTTATGACTTTTCATAGGAGTTATTAGAAAACCTTTAACTCAATTACTTTATAGTCTTCAATATAAAACTAAAAATAAATGGTAATGCGTATTGTTCTAAAAGTTTGTTCATAGAAATCTATCTATAGTAATAACTTTTGTCTTCGGAAGAAGAATTGAAATTTCTTACGAGTTCGCTTGAACAATTTTCTGAGTTTGAGAGAATTTTTAGAAAATTCTTAATTTAAAAATTTTTTTGCCCACAAAAAAAAAAGAAAAGAAAAAAAAGTGTTATCTATAATATAGTACTACTTTGTAGAATAGTTTATCTTGATAAATTTAAAAACAAAATCCAAAAGACAGATTTTTAAAGATTATTATATTTTATAAAGATAAACAAAACTTTTAAACCATATACACTTAAATCTTTTATCATGTATATATTTGTTTTATAGATACCTTTGTCAAAATAAATAATCTTGAGATATTGTAAAACTGGCATAGTTACGAATAAGAAAACAGGTTAGTACTGTATTAAACATTTCTCGAAAATTTGTAGTATCTTAAAACATACGTTTATGCAATCTAAAAACAGTTAATCCCTGGATATTTTAATTCATTCATATAAGTTTTTTTTTCATTAGTAGCAGAATTCCCGCCAGGCATGGAGTTGGCCGAGCTCGAGATAATAAGCTTAAAAAACTATGAAATCATATCTCGTTTCGAAGTAATTTAGAAAATATGAAATGTTGGATATTAAAATAACGATATTTAATTATTAAAATCTTGATGCAATAGTGACGAATAGTCTTGATGAATTAGTGAATTTGTATTCGACATAAAATTTTCGTTAAATACCACAGGTATTCCTGTGGTGCACAATTAAATGGCTTCGTACAGATTGAAAACCATTGCATGAAATATATCTCGCACGCGCTGAATGAAACACGAAATGCTCTCGACCGCGAGGTTACCTGTGTCGTCATGATAAAAGGCTTTGAGCGATTAAAAAGTTTAGTTAGAAAGCCGACGCTAGTAATTTTCTATCTCTTTCTTCTTCGCGTTCCAAGGCAAAAATCGAAGACCTTACTTTCTTTAACAATAATCTTTTAAAAAAAGTTTCACATTTTTTTCTTAATTGATTCTTAAAAGTCTTCTCTATAAAGCGGTATAAAATATATCATTAGATGGATAAAGGAATCAAATAAATATTTGATGACTTAAAATAAAAAAAAAATAATAATAATATAAAAAATCACGAAAATTTACAAATTTATTTGTTGAATTCAGAAACAACTTTATTGAAAAGAGGTCAACCATTACTATATCAGTAAAAAACAGCGAATTTGTATTGTTTTTATGAATGACACATAATCAGCGGGAAAATTGGCGAATTACATATATTTTACCATACAACATAACTTTTAAAAAAATCCAAAATCAGAGCCTTTGGTACATTTAGTCCTGTCTTCGTCTATCTTTAGCGAAAATTGTGTGATAGATTTTTCTATATGTCCCAAATTGTCAAATGTAGACACGGTGACACACATCTTTCTTATTTTAATATAAATGTTATAAGAATAAGATTATCTCATATTTTCTTTAAAAAAAAACTATTTAATATTTTTTTGCAAATTTTTTAATCGATGCCTGAAAGTCTGCTCCTTACAGGCGTATCCTCTTTAATAAAAAGTTATGTGTTGCTGACGACTCGGATTTTCGCTAATCGTTGCCACAGATTAATCTCGGAAAATGAAACATTTGAAGTTACAGAAAAAATTAATAGTTCGAAAAGTATTTGTCAGAAAATTGTTAGACAAACTGCGTTAGAAAGGTAAAAAATTGTATTTTTCTTGATATAAATTTAAAATCTAATGATTATGCCGTTTTTCAAATATTGAATTTCAAAAATTACTAAATTTTACAATGGAGTACCATAGCGAAATCTTCACGCATAAATAGATAAAGATAACGGTATTGTGCCCTGACGTATATATATACTGACTATAGCACGAGTCACAAATTATAGTAACCTTAATTATTCTGTTAAAATATAAAAGTGAATTATGATGTCGCGAGTGCATGAATTTTATTTAATTCTCGACGAGTACCATATTTTTGTCCACCTCAGTGAGGCATATCAATTTCATTATATTTGAAGTATTGTAAATTGTAACTTCATTCAAATCCAATTTGAATCGAACGGAAGTTATTTTTCCCCATAGACACCATAATGAAAACCCCATAGACACCATAATTTAGCAAAATTATTCATTTTTTAAACGCTGACCTATTCCATAATAAAGTATACAGAGAATTGGCCTAATTTGTCCTTAACAGTCCAAATTTGTCTGACGCATTAAAAATGTAATAACGCAATAGCGTTCGTATCGTTTTCAGAAGTGCAGAAGGACATCCCAAGTAAACATCCATAGGCTTTTAAAATACAAGTTCAAATTCAAAGTCAATATTTAACTTGATTAAAGGTGCGTGATGAGAAATTGACCACCGTAGCGGGCGTAACTTGCTAGCAACTTATAAGATTGGATAGATAAGGTATCAACACTGCAGCCACGGTTAATGCAAGTGGGTTCGTGCAAAGTGAATTTTTTGCATCAGACATAAACTGAATAATATATGGGGAAAATATCAAAAGTTTGGTGGGCCACAGATCAGTTGTCGGTGGGCTACATGTTTGACATGCCTGCTGTAAATGAACGATAACTTTTATGCACATCATATTCTACAGTAAATATCTTGAAGTGCATCCCTATAACTTATATACATTTTATAATGTTTGAAATGAAGTAACATCATTAAAATATGCTTCTGACACTTTTTTCCCGTAAATTATTATGTAATCGTATTCTTTTGTGTGACCCTGTAAATGAATGATAAATGCGTTACGCTCCATATTCAACAGAAATCCTGCTTTCGTTCATCTCAGAAATGCATATCAATTTAATTATCTTTGAAAGATTGCATCATCATTAAATTATACCGCAAACTATTTTTCCGTAAATCATAATGTAACGGGATTTTTTTGAGTGCCCATGTAAACGAACTATAAATACTGCACACTCCAATTTCGTGTGCAGCATAAGTGGACATGCCATCGCAAGCCACAGTAACACAAATTAATTACATGGCCATCCACGTATATTTACCAGACTTTTTACCAGCACGGACAGACGGCAGACGTCAGATGGCAGATGGCAGACGTCAGATGGCAGACAGACAAACCGAATTCATAATCACTTTTAAAATATGTTTAAAAAGTGTAAAACCATAATAATTTCTTCTGTTATATTTTTGCTTCAATTTTGCTAGTTTACCTTTGCGCGAAGCATGATAATCAGCTTTTCTAAGCAATAAATAAGAAATTAAAAATAAATGAATCAAATGACTGTGTTTCGCATGTAAATTTTTGATAATGCAATATAAATTACGATAAGGAAATGTTTTAAACTTATTCTGGGAAAATTATTCGTAAATCTTAAAGATTTCCATAAGGAATTCATTTAATGTTAGTAAATGGTTTCGCTTTTATATTAAGTTTTGCAATTTCAGGAGATTTAGCATAGAAGTAAACTAATCCGCTTACTTTACTTATAAATGAAAATTCGAAAGGATTTCAAAAATTTAACGAATAAAGAGTCTAATGCAATTTAAACTTTAAAGTAAGAGTATGTTCAACTAAAACCCACCAGGCTTATGTTTTTACAGTAATTATTTACTAAAAGATTTAGTTTTGGAGAATACAAAGAAATTAAAATTTTTATTCTGTCTTCGCTACTAAGAGTATTTTTCATAAATATTTACTTGTACAATAAATAGGCTATCGAGTAACATGTAAAAAATTCAATTTGTATTGTTCGATAGAATACTGGTAAAAAAATAAAAATAAATAAACAATTAATATTTATTCAAGTACCACCGAAACATTTTAAAGGGATATATGACTACTTAGCTCTGTGAACGTAGCATATTTACCAAGAACTTTAAAACCATGCAATTTGTTTATGAACAAATATACGTGTTAAATTATTTTCTCATTGAAAGTACATATATTTTAGTTTATATACATCACAACAAATATTTGCTGCATGCATAATTTTAACTTCTTTAAATTTTACAAGCGGGTCAAAATCATATAATTGAATATAAATAGGAATTATTTTTCTCAAAAAGAATTGAACTTTAAAAAAATAATAATAATTACTGAAAGATTTAGAGAATCATATATTTTTGTTTAATGTTTTCCTGTATATCTTTTGAAATATTATACTTTCGTTCATGATTTTAGCTAGGCCTAAAGAAACACTTTAACTATACAAGCATGAGAAGTTTCAATAAAATCAAAACAGTACTGTGAAGGAACTTTCAACTTGATTTATATAATAATTAAAACATATATTTATTTACTTAGAAGGTGATAAAATATTTTAAAAACACATGTAAATATGTTGGTATAACATAATATGTCCCACGTCCTTTCGAGACACACACGCTCTCATTTTCAAGGGAAGAATATTATGACTGGAAGAGAAAACATAGGCAGAGAAAGAAAAAAAATAATAATGTTATGCATGTGCAAACGAAACCAGTCTATTTCTCTAAAAGAGGGGGGGGGGGAGGAGATTTTAAAATGAATTTTCAGGTGCATCCTCCTGAAATACCTAGAATATTGAACCAAATGAAAAGTTTCATCTTTATGGCTTTAATAAATATTCTGAAACGTGCAGTTAAATTGGAAAAAAAGCATTCTCAGAAAAGTTGATAAAAAGGTATACATATATATGCATGTTGTTTGTTTACAAGCTTAAAAGTTCTGGTTATGGATTTATGTATTGTGAAAGTATATAAAATATTTATTTGGAGAATTATCTGTGTCTTTTATATATTTTAAGTGCAAAATTGAAAATTCCAAAAATTGCAGCATTTCATATCATTTGTCAAAAGTATTTTTTCTGTTAATTATTATTTACACTTTACATGTTAGTTTTGAAAACGAAAATACATATATTCATTCCCGGAAATCACTAAACATTCATATAATTTTAAGTATTATAACTCGGTAAGTTTTTGCTGTAAATAATAATAATAATAATAATAAATTATAATAATAATAATAATAATGTCATTCTTAGATGCAAGACAACATTTTTCTAAATATAAATTATAGGAAATGTGGGTGTATAAAAAATGAATTTCGTATTTTAATGTGTACAGAGTTCATAGGTAAAACAAATGCCACACTTAAAATCTATATTTGATTTGTATAATTTTTGTAACTGGAAGTAATGTTTCCATCGTCAGCGTTTTACGATATATTAACTATTACATCTATTTTGAATCAGCCGGTATATATCTTAATATCTTAAATAATTTACTTATTAAATAAATACATTTTCATTAATTACAAAAAAACCGGAACATTAAACAGAATTTTATGAATAGAAATGATCTGGACAATATGTGAATTTCTTTTCAAATTTTCATTGGTAAATTATTTTCTGAGGGTATTTTAAAATTTTTATTGGGAAATTCAAGTACGATTAATAACTTTATTGGCATAAATTTTAGAGTCAGAATCAAATATATTTTATTTACAAATAATAGCACCACAAACGCTTATGATAAATCCCAAATTATTTTGTTTTACTTCCGAATCCATTTAATAATTAAAAGAAGAATGGACATAGAATAATGAAGATAACAAATCGTGTTGAGACATCCATTCTTATACTTCATATATACTTCTTATACTTCATATATACTTCATATACATTCATATATATCCATTCTTATAACTAGAATATATTTAAGAAAATCATTCAACATGCCAAATTTTTCTTATATAGCATGGATTACCTTTTTTAAAAAATTCCTTGGTATACCAACAAATAATAGATAAAATATCCTTTTGTCACTGAATACTTAAAAAGAATCACTATATTAAATGACTTATTTGTTTATCGTCTTAAAAATACAGAACTCTATTAAAATGACTTAATTGTTTTTCAGTCTTTCAAATGTATATAAATTTGTCCAACAAATAAGAGTGAAATATGTCAGCCAGGATATCGTTGGGATAACTCAGAAAGAGCGTTGGCACGGCAAGCGAAAGTGCCCAGGTTCGAGTCCTGGTCCTGGTATTTTTCACTCTGTTGGAATAAATATCAACTATGATACTCCAACCATTGAACATATAACTCTGTTAAATGACTTAATTGTTTTTCAGTCTTTAAAATAAAACACTCTTTCAAATGATTTTTTTTTTAAAATTCAGTCTTCAAAAAACCCACCCTCCCTAAACGAATTCATCCATCGATTATCAGATACATTTAAATAACCTTTTCTCCTTAACTCCTTTTTTTAATAATTAACGTATTAAATGAATTCATTTGATTATTTCTGTGTGCGTTAATGGCATTCTTCACCACGCCCTGAAATTTTTCAAAGAAGAAAACTACAGAAATTTGTGAAAGGGAGAGGAAAAAGGAGATAATTTTCCTCTTTTGTGTGATCTTGAAGTTCCATTAGTTATCAAGAACAGCTGCTTAAAAAATTCTCCCTATTTTTCTTCTAGAAGATTTAAAAGATTTTTATGCTTTCTAAACTAAAAGCAGATAATAACATTTGGGTAAGAGAAAAGAGTGATTCCTTTTATGTATATTGATAAATTTTCACAAATAATTCACATAATAAATATTCACAAGAATAAGTCGTTATTATGTAATATTATGTAATAAATAGGATGCAAAAAAGTTGCAAGAATGTATAACAATTTATTACAGCCTATAATAATACACTTCTATTAAATGGTAAAATGTGTAAAGTAAAAACATTAAAAAACAGTAAAAAAAAATTATTATACTGTTTATATGTTTCGACTCCATTGTACGTTTCCATATTCGTAACCATGGAGTAACTCAAGCTATAATTTTGGTAAATTAAATGATGCTGTATCATTATTTATTGATTTTTTCATATATTACAATCCTGGGTACTGCCAATAATAAGAAGCCTGAACTCAAATTTGATTCGCAAAAATACAAACTTTATACTCATGAATATTTTCCAAGATTTCTCAAGAAATTAAAACACAGCCTTAATCGTTTCAATATCGGCTTAATAGCTAACCCCCCTCCAAAATTAAATACTATCATTTGTACTAAAATTGACCCAATTAATTTTGAGAAATTCATGAGTATATGAAATAACATTTATTGAATCAGACGAATCAACGAATTACTACAGTGGCACGAGCAGCATGAAATTTTGTTATAGAAAAAAAAGCATATACCTGATATGAAGTATAAGAGAAAAATCACATCCCTGGAAAGATTATATGAAGAATAAACCACACAAATAAAATTCAATGCATATCAGATAATTTTTGTCCTCCAGTCTATACTTATCCATCCATTATAAGGGGAAACATGGAAATTGTAACACGTAAAAAATCAATATGTGACGATGCAGCATCATTTAACTAACCAAAATTATGGCTTGAGTTACTCGATGGTTACGAATATGGAGATAAATATGCAAGTAATAATAAAAAGTAACGTGCTTAATATCAAAGACTACGTAAACCAGTTGGAAATTGTACGTCAAACGTTACAAATGAGGAGCATTCGTACTATAGCTAGTTATATAAATATTCAGGTTTTGATGATTTTTAATTCTGTGTAATGAATTATATCGTCTGCAGACTAATTTCTGTAATAAAATAAGTATCTCGGTCACTTGACGATTAAACCTCTGAAGCTTCTATAACCAAAAAATCCCTGACGGCTCGACCTACAGGCACAGGTAGATTTCGAAGACGCAGACCGTGGGGCGCCTGTTTGTCGGGATTGCGGAATAAATGACCTTTTTTACGATGATGCTGCAGTTTGAACCGCCTACTTCGAAACCTAACTTGTTTGCAGGCGGATTCGGCAGGGATTTTTTTTA
Organism: Maratus michaelseni; assembly: GCA_963931845.1. Classification (NCBI taxonomy): domain Eukaryota; kingdom Metazoa; phylum Arthropoda; class Arachnida; order Araneae; family Salticidae; genus Maratus; species Maratus michaelseni. The sequence goes on along the minus strand of OZ007593.1, from coordinate 102,908,629 downwards.
TTTATTTTTTTTTTTTTTTTTGGTATAACGGTTGGTCCTATAAAAAACTTGTCAATATAAAAGTTTTAGATAATATTAAGAGGATTTATAATAAATTTAAGCGGATTTGAAATCTTGGGAATTGACGAAGTTATGCATTTTTTTCTTCTAACCCCCCCCCCCCCTCTTAAGGCAATTTTTAATTATATCAAAAATCTGTCATACATAAATTTTCGGCCCTTCTGCTAGAAGTAATAATAACTTCAAACGGATTCGATACGTATCATAATTAAGAAATTATGGGTTTTTTTCTGATTTCACAAAAAGACCCCCCCACCTCCCCCCCTGGTTCGATTTTGCCCATTAACGAACTTGACCGAGATTTTATGCCTCTTGATTTTATGTATCAGTTTCGAACAGATGCGGGAGTTGGAACCGCTTACTTCGAAAAATAACTTGCTTGCAGGCGGAGCCGGCAGGGGTTTTTTTGTTTTTAATTTTTTTTGCTATAACGGTTGGTCCTATAAAAAGCTTGTCAATATAAAAGTTTTAGATAATATTAAGAGGATTTATAATAAATTTAAGCGGATTTGAAATCTTGGGAATTGATGAAGTTATGAATTTTTTTCTTCTAAACACCCCCTTCCTCCGCTTAAGGCAATTTTTAATTATATCAAAAATCTGTCATACATAAATTTTCGGCCCTTCTCCTAGAAGTAATAATAACGTCAAACGGATTCGATACGTATCATAATTAAGAAATTATGTTTTTTTTCTGTTTTCACAAAAAGCCCCCCCCCCCCATCCCCCCTCCTTGGTTCGATTTTGCCCATTAACGAACTTGACCGAGATTTTATGCCCCTTGATTTTATGTATCAGTTTCGAAAAGATGCGGGAGTTGGAACCGCCTACTTCGAAAAATAACTTGTTTGCAGGCGGAGCCGGCAGGGATTTTTTTTTGTTTTTAATTTTTTTTTTTTTGCTATAACGGTTGGTCCTATAAAAAACTTGTCAATATAAAAGTTTTAGATAATATTAAGAGGATTAATAATAAATTTACGCGGATTTGATATCTTGTGAATTGACGAAGCTATGATTTTTTTTCTTCTAAAACCCCCCTTTTTCCCCCCCTTGGAGTCATTTTTAATTATATCAAAAATCTGTCATACATAAATTTTCGGCGCTTCTCCTAGAAGTATTAATAACTTTAAATGGATTCGATATGTATAATAATTAAGAAATTATGGGTTTTTTTCTGTTTTCACAAAAAGCCCCCCCACCCTCCCCGCCTTGGTTCGATTTTGCCCATTAACAAACTTGACCGAGATTTTATGCCCCTTGATTTTATGTATCAGTTTGTAAAAGATTAATGCAGAATTTTTCCAGTTATCGTGGTCAGAAAAAACTGACATAGATAGATAGATAGATAGATAGATAGATAGATAAAGTTTTCAACTGGGGGTGGTTTTGGGTTCTGGGAGTCATGATCGGCGTAGATCTGCAAAAATTTTTCAAAATTTCCAACTTAGGTGAGAATGTAATAGGTAGTATTTCTTACGAAATCTACCTAAAAGCACTGATTTTTTTTTTCAAATTTCTTAATAAATATTTTTATTAATATCTTCTAAACTTTTGATTCGATTTTCTTAAAATTTGAAATGTCTCGACAAAATTCTGCAAAAATAATATATATTTAATTTCAAACCATTCGTTTGGGTAGTTTTTGCGTTGTTATATGCGGACAGACGGACGGACGGACCAGATGACGAAAATAGGTGCTACGTATTTATATAATTACGAACGCACCTAAATATGAATGATGGCTTTTCAGACCATTACTTCATAGATCGTGCAACTTTAGAATAAACTTATTTGTTTTGATCAGGGCTTCGATGGAATCGAAACATGTAAATAGTTTATTAAAACTTTAGTTGTTCCAACAATAGCTTAAAACCTCTCTTACTTACGCTGACTAGGAGCTGTGTAGTAGGCTACAAGGAATTCGACAATTTTAGTATTTTTATGAAAAAATATGATGCACGATAGTATTGTAATATTTTATTATTATAATATATATGGCTTTCCCACTAGTTCGACTGGCGCTAATAGTAATTTAATAGTAATGCATATTCTGATATTAATAGAAACTGACTCTTTACATAAAATTGCTTTAGTTGTTTAGAGCGTCATTCAAAATCTATAAATAATTATTAAATCACGTCATGCGTGTTTTGAAGCTTTTGTACGCAAATAATTTTCAAAAGATTATATAAAAATAATTCTAAATGGAAATTTATTGAGCGTCTTTTACGGCTATTGAAACAATTTATAACTATGAATCTTAATTTACGGTTTGATATTGATATATTAATTGGTTTAAGAAATCTATGTGTGCATCCTTAGTGGCATGAAAAACAGCCCGTAGTTTGAATATTTTTATACTAATCATAAATGGATTTTCTGGTCAGGTATACTTTTCTAAATCGTGTTCGAAAATTCCGTTGCACAATGATGGCAGATTACGTTTTGCTCAATTCAAGAACACAAAGTGCCTTCTCCACTGCAGACGCAGCCATTTCTACTGATATTCATTCGCGTGACACACTAGCTTATGTCACTTCGCACAACAGCGGAAAACAAACTTTAAGTATACTTATCTTACGGCTTGCATTTGGGGAACGTGCCTCAAGCGGTTCCTGTTTTATATCATCTGGAAAATGTATACTTACTTAAGAATCACTCTATATTAAATTTTAGTGAACGTAAACTACAAATGGATCACATCAGTTTTGCTAAAGTTTTAGGTTTTTGCATGTATTATACACCAATGTGTGCTATGTCACATTGTACGTCATGCATCACCGTTTATTTCTGAATAGAGGATAATTGTTCATGTTTGAAATCTCACGTACTGGGCTCGCTTCTCAAAAGTAAATTGCTGAAAATGTGCAAAATGAAGCAAATTCTGTAGCAAAAAAAATAGAGTGTAAACTCACGTAGAAAACTGTTACGGATTTTAATAGTTTAGGTGTCTAGTTTAAAATCTGTGGAACGATTTTTTTTGGTATAATGTCATATAATAATATGTTATAACTTTCGGTGATTTATGGCACAAGACAAAAATTATACGTTTTGAGGATATAACATGTTTTAATTTAAAAAAGTACATAATATATCTACGTTTTGACAATAATAAAATTACAAAACTTACCTTAATATACATTGAAATATAGGGAACGAAATGCAGGTACTAATACATATCATAGCCCTCTAGGCTCCAGTTCCCTTTGGTAGTATTATGCGAGGTAACTGACCAAACTGCTTGTGTAATTGATCAAATTGGACAGTTTAGTATAAAAATTTGTCCTATGTTGTGTAAATTATATGTTAAAAAAGGAATTAAGTTACATATTAATTAAATATGATTTAAATGAAGTAAGTTATTATAGGCTGTTACTATTTTGCACTGTTCGTAGATCGGGATTAAGAGGATTTTTTCGAAATTTTATCCTTTTGCACACCAACATGGAGAGGGGAAATTTTTTGGCTACACATAATAAGAAAGCAGAAATATTTCGTAAATGCTTCCATTTCTGATTGCAAGTGTTGCTTTAAAAATGCAATTGCGTTTTTCAATTGGGAGATATAGGCTTTTTTACGGCATACTTCATTTTCATCCTTGTGGGAAACGGCCGTAGTAGCCGCATTAAACTTTTTTATTATAATGTTGGACACCAAACGTCCTACGACCTACTTTAAAAAAAATTCTATTCTTAACAATTTTTGAAAAATAATATCTGCCATATACTTATACCAGGATATTTTTAAGTGATATCTATCGCATTTTTTTTTTTTTTTTTTTTTTTTTTTGTAAATTGTGGTATGTTTGAAAATATGAATAGTCGACAATCCTGGCTCGTAATCAAAAGGTTAAAATGAATGATTGAAATAATTGAAATATAGGCTTTTTTATGTCATACTTCATTTTCATCCTTGTGGGAAACGGCCATAGTAGCCGGATTAAACTTTTTTATTACAGTGTTGAACACCAAACGTCCTACCACCTACTTTTAAAAAAATCTATTCTTAACAATTTTTGAAAAATAATATCTGCCATATACTTATACCAGGATATTTTTAAGCGATATCTATCGCATTTTTTTTTTGTAAATTGTGGTATGATTGAAAATATGAATAGTCGACAATCCTGGCTCGTAATCAAAAGGTTAAAATGAATGATTGAAATAATTGAAATATAGGCTTTTTTATGTCATACTTCATTTTCATCCTTGTGGGAAACGGCCATAGTAGCCGCATTAAACTTTTTATTAGAGTTTTGTGACACCGTACGTCCTAGCATCATTTTTTAAATTCTATTCGTACCACTTTTTGAAAAATAATGTCTGCCATATACTTATACGAGGATATTTTTAAGAGTTATCGATCGCAAAGAAAAATTTGTAAATTGTGCTATGATTGAAACAAAAGATTCTACAATCCTGGCCCGTAATCAAAAGGTTAAAATGAATGATTGAAATTGTATTTATTAAAACAAGTCTATACGGGTCATAAAGTAGAAAAGCACATTCCAAATCTGATATTTTGTTTCAGTTTTATTCTTTACTTAAAATTACATAAAAAGAATAAAATCATTCAATTTTTTTTAAAAGTGTAAACAGATACTAGATTCTATTTAAAACCGCCAATAATAAAATATTGTAAACTATATTCAATGTTTGGAGTATCATAGTTGAGATTTGTTTTCGACAGAGCGAAAATATGCCGGGACAAGGACTCGAACCAGTGTACTTTGGTTTGCCGTACCAACGCTCTCCCTACTGAGCTATCCCGACGATATCCTGGGCTGGCAAATTTCACTCTTTTCACTCTGTTGGAAAAAAATCTCAACTATGATACTCCAACCATTGAATATAATTTACTTAGTTGAATATACTTTCCTCTGTTCATTATTGTAAACTATTTCCTACTGTTATATATGTCATTTTGAAATATTTTATTCCTGAACTATAATAAGGTAAAAGAAAAATGATAAAATGTCATATTTATTAGAATTTATGCATATTATAAAATTGATTAAATACAGGAAGGTCAACATTGTAAATTTGACTTTATACTCTTATGTCTAGTTTTTTTAGCGATAAATTTATACTTTTAAATTCAAGCATTGTATAACAAATTCAAAGGAAAAACTAGTACAAAAAATATACACACAAAACTTTTTATTTATTTATTGATTTAGTGGTTCGTGAATTCAGAATTTCTCAAATCAAACTGTTTAGAAATGAAATCAGTTGTGGAAGTTATTGACTTTATAAACAAATCACGTTCTATGACTGTTTTTCAGTCCTATGTAAATGCACTTTTGTTTTCTAAGCAAACAAGAGTAGCAAATATGAAGGATAAAAGCACGTACTTCTGTTTATTTAGCTAAAATACGAGACGAAAATATATGAAATTATGTGTGTGGAATACTTAAATGCAAAGTAATAATAAAAATATATTGTTTAATTTACTCACTTTATTCTGCTTTTCTGCTCTTTTTTCATAAAATATAATGTTGTTAATGTAGGTTTTGAATTTTTGATTTTCATAAAACTCTTTGTGAGATGAATAAGAATTTAATGGGAAAAGAAATAATGGGAATGTATAACTATATGTACATATGAAGAAAAAATATAAAAGTAGGAATAATTGATTATTGGCAAATGTCAATTAAACGAAAGAGAGTTTGATATTGATATTATACACTTTTTAATCTATAACTATAAATTCTCCTAGCTTATTCATGAACGCACAGACGAAACTATTGAAACTAGAAACATACTTTGTCGGATATATAATCGAAACACATAATACGGATCCACAAAGAAAGTATTTTTCAAACTTCATCTTCTAAGAGGGTTAAAAGTGTTATCGAAAGTTTTAGGTCATTTTCTCACACTGCAGTGATAGTAGTAGTTGGGGGGGGGGGGTGATATACAGAATAGCAAATTTTAAACAAATGGTTAAACACGTATTTCAGTTATTTTCTAAATTCAACCCCTAAGTGCGTGAAAGGGGATGCTGAAGATCAAAAAGAAAATATTCATCAGTAATCGGATCCACAGCCAGTTTATTTTTGTTAAGGAGAGTGGTTTGATAAAAATATAATTTTACTGTTATAATCATTGCCTATGTAATCGTTGAGATCGATATGCTTTTGCAACCTAGTCTACCCGAGTGACGTCGCGAGAGCCTCAACCCTGAACCTTCCAAGTACTATCGGCTGGGAGCAACCAACCATTGATTCTGGGGGGGGGGGGGGGGGGACACAGCGATGGTCCGCATAGGGATCAGCTTTAGGTAGCAAACCTACTGTAGTCGAGAACCGATTCAAAAGAGGAGATAGCCCAGAGTCATGTGGTAGTGGCCAAGGTTCTCTTGAAATGATAGTCGTTTTTACGGTTTATGTATTCAGAGTTCACAGGTCTCGTTATAGTGATTGTTATTTTAATGATTTATGAGGTGCAAAGCTACTTTATAGAGATCTCTGTGTTGATGATTTATGGCGCGGAAGTGCATAGGGCCTCGTTACTTTGATCACATTATTAACATTTTATGAACGCGAAATCCAAAGGGCCCAGTTACAATGACTACCATAGTTTTTTTGCCAATCCCATTTTAATTCATTTTATCCGGAAGCCCCCACCCCCTAGATTAACGCGACAAACGAAAATCGAGCCTGCTACTATTTGAATCACTTTCATGTTTAATTTCCTATTTATTACATTTTCTCATTAAATGCATCTTACATGATTACATTCATTTTACATGCTACCTTATACACTTATATACATCTTATAGAATAGAGATTTACTTACATACAACAACTTTCAATATATACAATAAATACGACGTTTTTTATTCAAGAAAACAAAGGTTATGATTAGTGAGGAGTATTTTCTAATAGTGATTTAATTAAAACCTAATAAATATCTTCGACCGAGTGGAAAGGTATTTGTATTTCCTTTTAAATTGAAAGTTGCTGTTAATACTCATTGTAAAAAACAACTAATGCTATTATGTGGTAAATTAGTTTTATAAAAATATTTTAAATGGTACTTTAAAAAGCGCAGTCGAGGTGTCAAGAGTTAAAGTTAAAATTTAAAATTCTACAACCAGTTTCCTAAAAAAATTATATGTTTTCGACTAAAAAGAATAAAACTTTAATGGTTCTTATAAAAAACCCTCGATATTTTAAGGTAAAATGTTTAAATTCATTGGAATATCTTCTTAATAGTTTTGGAATGTTTCATAATTGTAATAAATAGTCGCTGCAACAATATTTATTTTCCATGACTGGTGTACTTTGGTAACAAATGACACGGAAGATTTTTCATTGAACAAAAGAGACACACTTCTTTCGGTTAAATATTTATTAAATTTAACGTAAAATTAGAATCTTTGTAAATTTTCACAGTAACGGATGAGTAAATGATTTGATGAGTAAGTTTGATGAGTAAATGATATTTTCTTCGTATTTTAGAAACTTCTTTCTGTTATGAGTTTTAAACATTACAAAATAGGAAGATTCAACTTTGGGTTGATGATTATGGAAACTTTGTTGATTTTTAATCCTTTTCTGACGAATATCTTGACAACATTCCGTTTCAAGATTTCTTTTAAATACCTCAACCTTGGGAAATATTCTCAAAATATGAAAAACACCTAATTCTATACCAATCGAACCCTTACGAATTTAATTTTATAATATTATAGTGTAAAATCTCTATGTTGAAATACAAAGCTATTTCTCAAAAAATATATTCGAAAAATGATTCGATTTACCGTTGTGAATAGCTTCATATTTATCATTCAGAAACGTAAAACGTAAATGTTTCAAACTAAGCTACTTGGAAAAAAGAGGAAATATTTCATTCTTTTTCAGAAAATATAAACTATATGCTTGTTTTTTAATCCACATCTGATTTCTTATTGAACAAGTTTAGCAAGTGGATAAAATTCATTTTTGTTTGTAGAGCAAAAAAAAAAAAAAAAGCGAATAGATTTAATCATGCGGTATGGGTGTTTTTTAGTCATAGACTGTTATAAAAATTCGCATTTGCTTTCTGGTTAAACTAGTTTATCAAATGAATCAATTTCATTTTGTTTAGCAAGAGACAAATCGGCGAAAATATTTAACTTACCGGGGGCTATGCTGTTATGTACCAGATATATGCTGTTATGTAAATTCACTTGTGCTTTCTAATTGGGCAGGGTTTTATAATGTAAAAGGAAAATAACTTATTTTAGTTTGTTTATCTGAAAACAATCGAGGAAAATATTTTAAAATATCATGTAATGTGATTGTTTAGAAAGTATTTTCTCTGATGTAAATTCACTTCAACATTATAAATATATAAATTTATACACCTTTCGAATCTTATTCTTTTAAATGAACGAAATAAAATATTTGGTGAAAAATGCCAATGCTAAAAAAAGCAGCTCTCTTAATAAAAATTCTGTTCAAAAATTACAGTAGTCTGCAAGTTGAAAAATAATTTTCAGAATAGAAACCACAGTAATTAAGCATTTTTTTCTAATTGTTGATTCTGAAAATGAAGGCAGATTATATCCACCATACGTCACATTTTTTGCTACACAATCTTGAGAAACTGCTAGAAAATCATAAAATTTCCGAAGGTTATCATAAGAGACTGTAGTCTCTTGAGTGACGCAGCGAAAAACCGAAAACCGTAAGCCCAAAACCGAAGATTCCGTCACTCTCATATATACAGCTAGCAGGACATCAAAGGAAAATCGAAACGCCGACATTTAATATCTCAGTAAATATGAGGCATACCGTTTCGATTTTTTTCACATTAGTCTTATATCTATGGCCTAACTCTATCCTGAAATTTATAGATTTCTACATGCAGTAGATTTTGAGATCTGGAAACCAATTTTTAAGCGAAAATGGAAAATGTAATGGTGTAATGGGCACAGAGTTGTTATCTCGAAAATGGATCGAACGATTTTTTTAAAATTAATATATTATATTAATCAGTTTTAGATGAAGCATTTAAGACATTGCGCTAACGTAGGAAAACTCTTGTTTTCAATATAATCCACTTTTAAAATCGGACTATTTTCTTATGCTTTTTCTGGTAGACTAACATTACAGATCTTCAGCCTTTTCACTGCTTTTTATTACTGCGCAATAAGGAAGCTCTTGCCTATTACGGTTACAGTTAAACGTTAAAGCATATCCATATCGCTGAAAAACTATTTAGATTCTTTTTTTTTTTTAATACGAAAACAGTTTTTAATACAATTTTTAATATGTAATATATATGTATTAAATTAAATTATGGTTTGTATATTTTTCTTTTTTGTTATAATAAAGAATTTCTTATTTCAAAATCTTCATTAAGTCGAAAAATATTTAGATTCCTTGATTAAAATATTGAAATATTTTATAATTATATATATACAATTTAATTGTTATTTATATATTTAATTTGTCATTTTTTAAAGGAAAAAAAGATTCAGATTTTTTTTTTATCAGTTAATTTGAAACAGCCTCTAATCAACAAATCAATCATCTGTTTGTTTTCAACGAGTCTCGAATGTTGATGGTTTGGATCATTCGAGACGACAGCCCTGCCGCTATAGGCCTCATAGCCCCCCCCCCCCTTCAAAGTTCAAACACTCATATGAGGTATTTTATTATTTATTTATTTATTGTTTGTTTACTTATTTTGATTAGATTGTCCTTTTAGAAATTGTTTTTTGATTTAGTGGCGTAAATGGTGAGATAATTGTCAATAGTATTACCTGTTTTATCGTTAAAAATAATCAGTGAATCTTTTAAAGAAGTCTTTTAAAAATCTGATGATGATAGAAGATTGGTTTTTTACTTGTTAGCTATATTTTCCAACTCTCCAAATCAAACTTTCCCATCATTCACCTCACACAAATTTAATAACTAAAACTTTTTATTTCAGTGTGATTGAAATACGTTTAATTGTGATGAAACTTTGGTATATTATATAGGGAATTAATATAACGTAAGTTTTCACTTTTATGTATATAAAATTAGATACGATGTTTTCATTATGAAATACAATGTTTCTAATTTATGTTATGGCTTACTTTAACATTTTTTTTATTGACTAAGCCTATCATTAATATAGGGGAGACTGGTACACAGTGAACCTATGGACACAGTGGACCACCCCCTAATATTTTATTTATTTAAATTTTTTTTAAGCTTCTCTTCTATCCTAATAGACAACAGCACTGCAATGATTATTTATAGCCTTCAGAAAGTGTGTTTAGCTCAGATTGAACTATTTTATCCTGCTTTGTTGTTTTGAGCTTCTAAAAGTAAAATTTTTCATCATCATATTTTTATTTTTTTAGTAATTAAAGGTTGTAGATAAATAAAATAAAACAGCTTTTTTGAAAAGCTAAGATACTTGTTTTTATTTTACTTTAAAGTTATTATGTTTAAAAGAAAGCTATAAACAATATTAATATGATTATTTATTGAACTTCAACATGGGGTACAGTGGACCACCCACTCCTGGGGCACAGTGGTCCACAATCCACTCTGCTCCTCTAATGCAGAATGTTCAAAATATGTAATAATTGTTTTCTATAAAGAAAGATTGTTTTAAAGTAGAATTAACTGTAAAATAAAGTAAACAAATAAAAATAACAATTTTTTTAACATAGTAAGAAATATTTTGTTTTGTATTTACTGCCTTTGATAAATATAACTGTAGTCTAATTGTTGATGATTCTGTTCAAGTAAGATTCATGAGATGCAAATTGAATGGAAATCAGTTTATTTCTCCCGAAACTGTAGATGAATCTGCTGTTGATGTCAATGATTTCATAATGTCGCTCGCAGACCCAAAATTATTTCTTGAAAATTCCAGGCTCAATCTTACTGATAAGTATTTTGGAATTTCATTTGCAAATTTTATTGTGAGCTGATTTTTTTTGTACTTAAGTAATAACTTCAACTAAATTGCAATTGTTCCTGTATTAATCTGTTATTATTTTCAAAATATAATTAATTTTTTGTTTTTGTTTCAAAATTTATATTACTATGTTATTTTGCGAATGAAGAGGCAACAAAAAAGAATTAGATTAATGAAAAATAGATTTATAATATATTTTAGATAATACCTAATAGTGGTCCACTGTACCCTGGTGGGTGGACCAGTGTATATATATATATTTTTTTAATGTATTGAAAACTATGTTGTGAGAAAATTATGATGGATGTAAGAAGGTTTAAGGAATATTCAAAAATATTTTCATACAAATTGGTCAGTCTGTTAAAGAGAAAAAAAAAATTAACTGAAAAAGTGGTCCACTGTGTACCGGTCTCCCCTACCCGATTACATGAGATTTTGTTATTTGTATTGATATGTTTGTGTTTACGTATTTTATCAAGATTATATTTCAGCTATTTTTAAGTAAGTTTTTTAAGATACTATATAGCAATGTTAAAATGTTGGCTATACTTTATTAGCTTATGTTAAAGATTGGTCAGAAAAAAAAGGTTGGCGAGATTAAAAAATTTTGTCGATCAGCTAGTGCTCGACTAACATAACAACAGGGCTGCTGGGATGGAATTTAATTTTTAAAAAAGACACATTTTGAACCGGTTTGTTTACAGTCCCATTTTATTAGTAGAATTTTGTGATAATTTCCCGAATGACTGGCGAATTTTGCATTTTTTGTAAAAAAAAAAAAAAAATCTTTAGATGTAATTTTAAACAAAATCTCTTTTCATTTCTTTAATTTGCAAATATTTTAAGTTTTCTTATTTAAAATACTGTGATTAAATGTCCAATGTAAGATTTCCCTTAGTTGAAAATTGTTATGACAGAATTTACACAACTGCAAAAATAATTGATTACTACAGCAATGCATTTTCAGGGTTTTTTACCAATAAAATTAGCTATACAACAGAGGAAAGTTAACTTCATACTATATTTACATTGCAGTAATTTGGAGAGTTGCAAAATATAGCTAACAAGTAAAAAACAAATCTTCTTTAGTCTGCGGGTTTTAAAATACTTCCTAAATATTCACTCGACACGATGCAATTTCCTTACCTTGTATCATTTTTATCGATAAAACAGGTAATTGACAATCATCTCACCATTTAAGTAACAATTTAAAGTCAATTTCTAAAAGGACAAGAAAATCAAATCAAAATAAGTAAACAAACAATAAATAAATAATAAAATACCTAATATGAGTCTTATTCTTGTAAACAAGAATTTGCATTGCAATCACCGCTCATGAATACATGACACAAGCGATAGGTTAATTTATTGTTAATTGATAGTAGAGGTGCCCAATCTTTTTAGGCGAAGGGCCACTTAAAAAATTGTTGGGTTGTCGAGGACCACCATCAGTAGCACAGAGAGAATTTTGTTTCGAGGAGATGTTGGGTAGGGGGGGGATAATTAGCATTATCCATACATACAGCACTGTTCGGTTGCAAATTTGGAAGAATGCACCCACTAGATGGATTTGTGATTTTTATGCGGCTACTTGACAAAATTGTGATTTTTATGTGCCCGTTCTAAAAAATTCATGATTTTTATGTATAGGTTCAACTTTTATGTATAGGTTTAAACTTTTTTACTCAGTGACCACTGGCCAGTACAGGGATTTTTTTACTCCTGTTTTTCAGCAATGACCAATAACAAATTTACAAATACTTGATAAAAAATTTAAGAAATTTGTCAAACGATTGTGGAATATACGGCGAAATTTGTCAAACAGTATTGGGAAAGAAATCGCGACATTCGTCAAATGGTCTCGGGAAAGAAATCAGGCATTGCAGGAAAAAAATTAATTATGTCTGACTGTCGTGAAAAAATTAGAGAAATTCGTCAAATACGTTCGGGGGAAAAAAATCACAAAATTCATCAAATGATCTCGGGAGAAAAATAGTGAAATTTGTCTAACAATCGCGGAACAGAATTGCAAAATTCGTCGAATAGCAGTGGAAAAAAAGTGCACAATTTGTTCGTTCATGGAAAAAAAGGTGAAATTCATTAATCGATAGTCGATAAATCACGAAATTCATCAATCGATAGCAGAAAAATCACAAAATTAATTGATAGTGGAAAAATCACAAAATTCATCAACTGGTTTCAGGGGAAAATTTTTTCGAATATCGTCGAATGGCTTCGAGAAGAAAAAAAGTCACAATCCGTCAAATTATTTCGGGGAAAAAATCGTGAAATTCGCCAAATGGTTTCGAAATTTGTCGAGCGACAGCGGGGAAAAAATCTTTTTCTATTCAATCATCGCAATTGGGACTATTAAGTTTGACCATTGGTGGCAGTAAAGTCAGTCAACAAATTTTCAGTATTACTCGCCGATTGGCGAATGGCAATTTTGTCCGATATTTTTACACGCCTGATCGGTGAAATTCAACATTTTTACGCACCCGATTGATGACTTTCTTGATTTTTATGGATCCGTTTGACGAAATTAATGATTTTTATATGCCCGATAAACAAAATTCATGATTTTTATGCATGCGTTCAACAAAATTTATGATTTTCCTTCTCCCGATCCACAAAATTCATGTTTTTACTGTGCCTGATTGACAAAATTCGTGATTTTCAACTGATGTGCTTTCCGTCGGCCATTTAATGAAATTCACAATTTTTCTTCTCTAGACAATGGCAAAATTTTCATTTTTTTTTTTTTTTTTTTTTTTTTTTACCGTTTGTTGAAATTTACAATTTTTTCACAAACATTCGATGGAATTCTTGATTTTTACACGCCCAATATACGAAATTTGCGATTTTCCATGCCTATCGACAAAATTCATAATTTTGCAGAACCGATAGACAAAATTCATAATGTTTTCCCACAATCTATGGACAATTTGCAATTTTTTTCTGCGACTGTTCGTTGAAATTCGCGATCTTTCCATGCCATTCGATGAAATTCGTTGCTCGATCCATGACATTTGCGATTTTAAGTGCCTTATCGACAAAATTTGCAGGTTTTTTCAACTGATTTACAAAATTCAAGATTTTGAGTGATTGACGAAGTTTACAACTCCAGAATTACCGATTTTGGCATCTCTGGTTTCTGTTGACCGATTATTGAAATTTGCGTTTCTTTTTCTAGCGACAAAATGGCGAAATTTGTGATTTTTCCATGCCCATTCGACAAAATTTGCATCCAGTCGATGCAATTCATAATTTTATGCACCTGATCGATGAAATTCATATTTTCCTACGATCTATGGACAAAATTTGCGCATTTTTCTCCCGAATTATTAAGGAAATTCGAAATTTTTGGATAGGTTGGCATGTATGGTCTCTGCGGGCCACCAGTTACCCATCACGGGCCACAGGTTGTGCATTCCTAATCGTGATGCAGTTTAGCTCATTCGACTCGACCTCAATAGAACTTACTGATTTTAGTTTCACCACCAGGGGCAGTTATGTTCATATAGACCAGAGTGCGCCCCTGGCAGTGGAAGGGGAAATTAATGGATTTTGGAACTAACTCGAGTTCTATGGGTCCCATCACAACATGGTTTGATTCATTCAATTTGACATTGACAGGATATATCAATTTTAGTTTCAAGTTTGACCACCAGGGGGTGCATTCCTATCTCAGGTTCTATGGCCCCGATCATGACAAGGTATGGCTCACTCAACTCGAAATCGACAGCCTCAACAATTTCAGCTGTTTGTACAGAACAGATTGCGCCCCCTGGTGGTGGAACATGGAACTAACAGATTTTGCAGCTAACTTGAGTTCTATGGGTCCCATCACAATGCAGTTTGATTCATTTGACTCGACATCGACAGGATATATCGATTTTAGTTCCAAGTTTCACCACTAGGGGACACTATCCTATCTCGTGTTCTATGGGCCCGATTACGATGAGGTATGGCACATTCGACTCGAAATCGGCAGCCTGAAAGATTTCAGCTATGTTTGTATAGAACAGAGTGCGCCCCCTGGTGGTGGAAGATGGAACTAACGGATTTTGCAGCTAACTCGAATTCTATGGGTCCCATCACAATGCAGTTTGATTCATTCAATTTGACATTGACAGGATATATCAATTTTAGTTTCAAGTTTGACCACCAGGGGGTGCATTCCTATCTCAGGTTCTATGGCCCCGATCATGACAAGGTATGGCTCACTCAACTCGAAATCGACAGCCTCAACAATTTCAGCTATGTTTGTATAGAACAGAGTGCGCCCCCTGGTGGTGGAAGATGGAACTAACGGATTTTGCAGCTAACTCGAATTCTATGGGTCCGATCACAATGCAGTTTGATTCATTCAATTTGACATTGACAGGATATATCAATTTTAGTTTCAAGTTTGACCACCAGGGGGTGCATTCCTATCTCAGGTTCTATGGCCCCGATCATGACAAGGTATGGCTCACTCAACTCGAAATCGACAGCCTCAACAATTTCAGCTGTTTGTATAGAACAGAGTGCGCCCCCTGGTGGTGGACCATGGAACTAACAGATTTTGCAGCTAACTTGAGTTCTATGGGTCCCATCACAATGCAGTTTGATTCATTTGACTCGACATCGACAGGATATATCCATTTTAGTTCCAAGTTTCACCACTAGGGGACACTATCCTATCTCGTGTTCTATGGGCCCGATTACGATGAGGTATGGCTCATTCGACTCGAAATCGACAGCCTGAAAGATTTCAGCTATGTTTGTATAGAACAGAGTGCGCCCCCTGGTGGTGGAAGATGGAACTAACGGATTTTGCAGCTAACTCGAGTTCTATGGGTCCCATCACAATGCAGTTTGATTTATTCAACTGGACATCGACAGGATATATAGATTTTAGTTACAAGTTTCACCACCAGGGGGCGCTCTCCTATCTTGTGTTCTATGGGCCTGATCACGACGAGGTATGGCTCATTCGGCTTGAAATCGACAGCCTGAAAGATTTCAGCTATGTTTGTATAGAACAGAGAGCGCCCCCTGGTGGTGGAAGATGGAACTAACGGATTTTGCTGCTAACTCGAGTTCTATGGGTCCCATCACAATGCAGTTTGATTCATTCGACTCGACATCGACAGGATATATATATTTTAGTTACAAGTCTCACCACCAGGGGGCGCTTTCTTATCTCGGGTCCTATGCGCCCCATCACGACGAGGTATGGCTCATTCGACTCGAAATCGACAGCCTCAAAGATTTCAACTATGTTTGCATGGAACAGAGTCCGCCCCTGGTGGTGGAAGATGGAACTAACGGATTTTGCAGCTATCTCAAGTCCTATGGGTCCCATCACAATGCAGTTTGATTCATTCGACTCGACATTGACAGGATATATTGATTTTAGTTCCAAGTTTCACCACCAGGGGCACTTCCCTATCGGGTTCTATGGGACCGATCACGACGATGTATGGCTCATTTGACTCGGAATCGACAGCCTGAAAATTTTCAGCTATGTTTGTATAGAAAAGATTGCGCCCTTTGGCGGAGGAAGATGGAACAAACGGGTTTTGCCATGCATTTTCATCCTTCTAATTGTGTTACTCTCTCGCTGTATAATTTAAAAGTTGAGTCTTGGATTCCTCTCCCTGGGCCACCACCCTCATATTTTATTGGGGTCCAAGGGGTCTTTTTTAGCATTTCTTTAAAATTTTATACTAATGATTAATTTATACCCTATACTTAATTTCGACTAATTGACATTTTCATCAATAACCTTAAAAAAGTAATGATATCAGTACAAAAACCCTTAACGGGTTAAAAGTGTTGACGCAGCACTTTCTTTTGGCTCTATGAATTTTAAATATGGGTCTTAAAAGCAATGATATCAATTTTAAGTGACGCTATGTTAATAATTTTTTTTTTAAATCATAATTTTCTTTTTAGTTTTATTTATGTTCACAGGTGCAATTATTATCTTAATATGAAAAAAAATATAAAATTTATTCGCTGATGCTTTTTCATTCACATCTCTCATGAATTCAAAATATGGGTTTTAAAAGAAATGATATCCAAATTTGAGTGACACCTTGACGTTAATTTAATAGGACTCTTTTAAAATTCAATTAAATTTTTTTTTGGTTTGTCTTCTAAAGTATATTTACACATACAAACAATACTTTTAATTTTTCAATACACTTTTAAATATATTACTTTCACTGAGCCTATATTATGTATTGAAATGTATTTATTTCAATAAATTGATTTATCTTCTGTGCCACGCTATCCAAAATAATAAGTAAAATTTATGTAAATGATTATTTTGCGTCATATTATCCACTTGCATACATTTCCCTTTGTTTGGATACTATGACGCAAAATAATCATTTACTTGAATTACACACTGTAAAAAATTTTCAGAAACGTTTCTGAAAGTAACGGAGACCTGTGCTGCACGATACTAACAGAAAGGTTTCTGATTCGATCAGAAAAATGTTTCGGCTAAAACACGGAACCTTTCCGATTCGTAATGAAGCCTTCCTGAATATATCTGAAACCTTTCTGAATATATCGGAAATCTTTCATTACGGATCGAAAAAGTTTCTGAATATATAGGAAATCTTTCAAAATATATTGGAAAAGTTTCTGAATATATCGGAAATATTTCATAATATATCGGAAACTTTTCTGAATGTATCTAAAACCTTTCTGAATGTATCTAAAACCTTTCTGAATATATCTGAAGTGTTTCTGAATATATTTTTATTATATATTATCTGAATTGTAAAAGAATACTTGAAAATATTAGAATTTCTGTTCTTTTAAATATTCTAATCAAACTTTTTTTTATAATGATTCTTTTTTCTAGGCGAAATTATTCGGTATATTGCGGGACATTTTTCAGTTTGTATCAAAATTTTATCAAATATGTTTTAACCCTAATATTTAAGAATATTCACGCAGTGAATATTGGGGAATGGAGATATTTACCTTGTTTTTTAAAACACATATCATGAAAAAAATATGGGATTCATACAGCTTCACAAATCAAGTATTTATTTTTAAAAATTAAAAAAAAAATAGCATATATACTTAGAAAGAAAACTTTCAAAACTTTTCATTAACATGAAATAGACAAACTAAAGCTATACTAATATATTTTCGATACATTTCAAATAATCTAACTCCCAGCAACATAAAATGATTAAAACTTATGTATGAGCTTTCCAAAAGCAATGCAGCTTCAGAGATCTGTTTATCTGTTAATTTTTTCGGTCCTTAAAAGGTAATTTTTCATATTAAAACAAGACATTTCACAAAAATTCTCATCTTCAAACTGGGTCCTTCACAAAATTTTTCGTTCCAAAACAGTATCCTTCACAAAATTCTTTGTCTTAAAAACAAGACTTTACCACCTCAAAAACTGAACTTTTCACAAATTTAATTATTTAAATATAAAATCTGACCCATCACAAAACAATTGAACTTATCAAAGTGCATAGCTTTTTTATGTGTAAAGGATAGATACAAAGGAACCTGATATAACGATAATTTCAAATTCACAAAATTATGACCGGAATTTTTAAAAATATTAAAAAATACTCCAGTTTCACAATAACAGGACCCTGTGAGAAAAATCTGGACATAACCCTGAGATTAATAAAAACACCTAGGAATTTTCTTTTCAGAATTAGAATAAAATAAATAAATATAGTTTGTTTACTTTAAAACGATATTTTTAAAGTCAGACAAGTCAATTTTCAATATATAGTATTGTAAAAGTTAGAGTTCTGAAACATCGTTAAAAAAATATATATAAACAAACACACAGTACCGCCGGTAGATATTATTCTTTAAGAGATAAAATTGCTACTAAATGGTATTATAAATCATATTTATTGAAGCAACATTAAAAAAAAACTTAAAATGAGAGACAAAGTATTTGTATTTTTATATTTTAGAGTATATTTTAATAATTATCCTTCCAACTCAAAGTATCTAAATGCTCATGTAAAGAGTACTAAATGTTAGGGTTAAGACATTTGTTAAAAATATTGATATAAACTGAAAAATATCACGCCATGTATGAGATAATAATGAATATAAAACAGAATCATTATAAAAAATATTATTAGAATATTTAAAACAGCAGAAATTCTTACCTTTTCAAATATTCCTTTTTTAAAATTATCTTTTTGGACCGCTCGAATAACTAACATAATATTTTCCACAGCCCCAACAACGTGCTGCTTTAGCTTTGCCACTAACAGGGTAAACTGCTTGAAATAGTTGAGAAGAGAAATATTTGGAATGCGCACAAACTGGTTTGCTATAGACGAGGGTCGGTTTCAATCACCTAAACCTAAACATACGGAAAGGTTTCTGATGGTTTCAGAAAGTGAAAATAGCTCTCAGATATCCGATGGTATCAGAAACATTCCTGTTAGAATACTAAACGTTCCAAATATTTTTTACAGTGCAGTCATGAAATAAGGCGGGATTTTTATGACAAACATTGAATGCTTATAAAAGTATTGTAAAAGTATTTTTAGTTTTATATTCATTTATAAGTATTTCATTAAATTTTAGTTTTTCTATATTTTTTGTTTATTTCTGGAAATATTTCAAGAAAACATTTATGTTTGTCTTCAACAGATGCGTGGGACACGAAAAGTTTCAGAATTGTTCATTATGATTAATAATAAAACCAGAAGGACCCGTGCGAAGCTTTCGCACTGCAATCTTTGAGATTATTTCCTGGTACGTTTTAGCACTAATTTTTAATTAACTGATTTTGTTTTTAAATCAAACAACGCGTTTTAACGAAATGTGGGTGTACTATCTCAGAAACTTGTTCAAACACTTTTCGAATGATACCTCATTGATCGTACTATGTTTTGTATGTGTATAGAAAAAGGATGTTGAGAACAGAAATAATATATATAATGATAGCTTGTGTATAAGAAAATGGGAATAGATTGCCAGAAAATGTTTTGCCAAATTTTCTTCTCTCGCCAAGATTATTTCTCTACACTCTCAAAAATGAATACTCAGATTTCAAGAAATTTTCTTCGTTTTTGACGAAACGGTTTCCTGGGAAATGCTCCGAGTAAATATTTCGTAAAATCGTGTAAATTTGCATCCTCAAAATTACGAAGAAATGAGTTTCGTCAAGTTATTTCTTTGAAAGTTCCAAAAAAAGGTTGGTGCTGCCATCTATTGGAGTTTTTAGAAGCATCTTTAATTGACTTGGGGAAAAATAACATGATTCTGCGACGGGGTTCGAAGGCTCGACTTTTAGCTTCACAGCGCAGCGCTTCTTACCACTTAGCTAGCGGGACTTCGGAATTATTTAATTTTAAAAGTATTTACGGGATGCTGATGTGTGTTTATATTTTAAAAAGCAGATTGTATTTTTATCGGTACTGTTATAACTTCTGCATGTTTTAATTAATAAGGCTAGATTATTATTATGGTTTTTCTATGGTTAATAAATAATTAGAATATGGCTGGATTAATATAATTTATTAGAGAAATTTCCTTTGTTCAATGATTGATTAAAATATGGTCTAGTTATTTTGTCGATCAGAAATAATTAATTTTGAAGTGCATATTTTGGAGGCGAGTTCATCAATTTTAGCGGATAAGATTACTGTTTATAGAAGGGAAGGGGTCAGTTATACCTATTTTAAATTTGATTGTTATATGAATCTATTTCTTAAATAAAAAGAGCTCCTAAAATTTTGATTTTTTTTTTTTAACCATTGGGAAAATGTTGTTGTATGAATGTGTTGTTGAAATGATGTTCGTATTTTACTATTTTAACCGTTTTTAACGAAATTCTGTAACTTTAGAAGAATTTTTTAAGCGTTTTTAACGAAATTCTGTAACTTTAGAAGAATTTTTTAAGCGTTTTTAACGAAATTCTGTAACTTTAGAACAATTTATCTTTGAATAGGCAATAGAAATACAAGGCCCCCAAGGATGAAATATTTTTGTTACTGTTTTCATTAATATATTGTAAATTTAGTACTTTTGTGTAATATTTTTTTGAACGATTTTGTAACAACAAAAATAATCTGGCCGGGAATGGGGAAACATTTTTGTCAAAGATTTGAGATTTTCATTTCATTAAAAATCACTTAATTTTGAGACGACGAAATGATTGTCAAAAATGTTGAAATATAGCTCAAGAATTGCGGAATCGTCAAAACTGAGAGTTTTATTTTATTTTTTTTTTTTTTTTTGACAGCGAGGAAACAGTTTGGTCAGATATTTGAGGATTCAAGTTTCGTCAAAAACCACGTGACTCTGTGACGAAATGATTGTCAAAAATAACGAAATGAGGTCTGAGGATTGCAGAATAGTCAAAATTGAGTGTTTTATTTCTGAGAGTGTAGGTTGCCAAGACCCCTATACCGAAAAAAAAAACCGAATTATAAAAAAATTGAAACAGTGAATCAGACGTGAATTCATGTGAAAGCACTGGTACTTCTCTATTATCCCGTCGACCACTTTTCATAACGAAAAACTTTGCCAAACTGTAAGATTAAACGCTTAAAATGCAGTCCCATTTACTGGATGTCAGAAGCATTATACGTGTGTGTTACGTCATCAAGTGGTTTTTAATTCGACATTTGCATGTATTTTTCATTATGTTTTACTGATTTATTAGTTATTTCATTAATTACAATATCAATTGTGTCCTTAAATTCTTATATTTTATTTATTTATTTATTTTGATATTCCAATGGCAACGTTCTCCCGCTTATTTGGCGTTACAGTTTGGCAATAGTTTTTTGTTATGAAAAGTGGTCGATGGGATAATAAAGAAGTACCGTTATTTCATTAATTAAAATAACAAGTGTGTCCTTAAATTCGTATATTATTTTTATTTATTATTTTGATATTCCAGTGACAACGTTCTTCCGTTTATTTGGCGTTACAGTTTGGCGATATTTTTTTGTTATCAAAAGTTGTCGACGGGATAATAGAGAAGTACCAGAGCATTTCCTCAGCTTTTTCAAAACTGTTCCATAAATGTCTTAAATACATAAATCAATATTTGGTACACCACTTTTTTGCAAGCCTATGGGAACTTAAACATGGGATTAAACTTTGTGGTCCAGCAGCCATTTAAGTGACGTCAGACTTCGCTGTCTTATTAACAGCTTAATGAAATATTAAAAAATAAATGCTTACAATTTTTGTGAATGCTAATGAACTGTATTTCTAAATGGAAAATAATCCTTAAATTACGTAATCTACTGGTGCTCCGATACAGTACGCATACACACAGACATGATTAAACAAAGTATAAACAAATAAACAATAAGTGACGCACGCATAAAAATTAAATAAAAACCCTATTAAAAGCGCGATATTTTTTTCAAAAAGTACGCGCAAGAAATAAATTAACAATCGTATTTCAATTGCATTATAGGATGACGTCATCTGATAATGCAGTATTTTATTTTGGTGGCAACAATAATTTGAGTAAAGCCTTTCATTTCTTTTATGAAAACAATGCCGATTTAATTTTTATTTAACAGCAATTTTTAATTAAAAACATGTTTTAATGAAATGTTAAGTGTGCTATGTTA
This sequence comes from Maratus michaelseni, assembly GCA_963931845.1. Lineage (NCBI taxonomy): Eukaryota > Metazoa > Arthropoda > Arachnida > Araneae > Salticidae > Maratus > Maratus michaelseni. Next base: position 102,886,059 of record OZ007593.1, on the reverse strand, counting down.
GAAGCCTGTTCAAAATCCTTTCATATGCTATCTCCTTCGTCGTTCTGCGTTTCGTATTTTCTGAGAAAAAGGGATGTTGACAGGAGAAATAATATATATGATAGTTACACATTAAATGTTGTTTCTCAGGTAAAAGTAAACTTTTATTTTTATTCAATTTGCAATATACTTACGCGAAAAGTGCATGAGAAATTATGAGGTAAAGTAAAAGATGAAAATAATGATTTTTTTTTCTTTTTTTTAATAGGGAATAGGGCACAAATTGCTAATTATATTTTCTGTAATACTTCATGAATTTTAAGAACTATGACAGATATTCAATATTTTTATTACAATAGAAGTTCAGCTATCATTTCTAAAATCTAACATGCCAAAGTTACATTGTAGGAAAAAAATCTGAAATTATTGACTACAAAAATCGAAATATTTGAATCCAAACTCTTTTTTGAAATGCAGTAACGCAAAGTATTGATTTTCTGTCAAGTCACGTGCTAACACAGTTTTGCAGAGATATACAATTATTCAAATTCGCTTCATTATTTTAAATAAAAAATTGTAGGAGATAACAAATAGAGACCACATATTTCACTTTTGTTAGCAGAAATATAGAAAAATATTGATAAAAAACATTTTAAATAATGTGTGAAACATATCCGAATTAAAAAAACAACTTAAAACCCAGTATAATTTAAATACATAACTCCTACTTCAAATTCTATTACATATTCATTTCAATTAGATTAAAATTTCACATTATTGTGTTTGAATACTTAAATATAATATAGTTAGGAATGAAACACTCGAAAAAAAATTATTTTAGATACATATATACATATTTAAAAAAATTGTAATCATAACAACAAGAAAAAAAGTAATAAAAAGAAACTTTTACTTTGGCTGATATAGAAATTTTTTAAAGTATTAAGACATTTAGTATACTTATTTGCATAAGGTAAAAAAAGAGAAATGTTTCCTAATCTATAAATACTTTAAATAACTACTAAAAATATATATACACAGTAACCTCTTCTGAGTTACCCACGATACCGAAAAAAGTTTTTTATCTTTTGAAAAAGCAGAAACCAATGTATTTTAAATATTTAAAGAAGTATTCATAAAAACAAAGATTCTTTTGCTGCCACTGAGTTTCTGAAACGTTTCTGAGAACTTTTTATAGCATATTAATCAATTTTCTCATTCTGAATATAGGTTTTACATATGCTATCAATTCTCATGTAAACATTTCCATGTTCAACAAACATATTTTACAGACAAACATGATAAATTAACAGTAGTAAGATTAATAACAAAATTAATATTATTTTGTTTCTCCTGCATGTGTAAATTTAGTTACGTACCTGAAAATCTTTATTTGAGAATTGATAGTATCCGAAAAACTCATATTCAGGGAAAACTGATAAATACAATATAAAAACTACTCGGGACACTTTTCTGAATCGTGGGTAATTCGGAAGTAGTTATTGTAATGTTTTCATAATTGGTTATTCTACATTTTCGTAGATTCAAAAATATTTGTCTTTCTTTTTTTTTTTTTCTTTTTTTTTTTTTTTTTTTTTTTTTTTTTTTTTTTTTTTTTACAGTATTGCGTTCAATTTGATTCTTTAATAACTTTTTGCATTGTAGTTTGAAAATTTAAAAAACTTCGATAGATATTTTAGCTTTCTTTTATAATAGAAGTTCAGATCTCATTCCAAAAATCCAGAATACCAAAATTACACTGAAGGGAGAAACTCTGAAACGTTTAATCTATTCAAAAAATCAAAATGTGTGAACCCCAAACTATTTTTTTAAAGGAAATAACGGAAATTATTGATTTTCTGGCAAATTACGTGCTATGATTGTTTTGTAGGCGTGGGAGATTATGCAAATTCACTTCGTTATTCTAAGTATACAAGTGTAACAGATATAAAAGGAGAACGTGTATTTCAGTTTGTGCGTAAGAGAAAGCGAAAGAAATTATTTGGGAAAATGTGCAAAATATATTCAAACACAACACAACAACAACAAAATCAAGAATTAAAAATCATACTTCGAGAACAGATTATGAGACACTTTCCAACACTTCTAGAATTATTTCCAAAACTTCACCATTCGATAATGTAAATAAAATACTTAAGGACACAATCTAAACACATATAACACATTTGAAAACTAAATTTTAGAGTTTACTGTCCATAGCGAGTAATGTACTCTAATTCTTTTGTGCAGCCCTGTATATTGTCTATAAATTTTTACATGTTCTACATATCATTCTAAAATTAATTTAGTTGACAATTCACCTTCAACAATTATTGCCAACAGACGGAAATGTAATAGACATATTCTGTACAACCCCGAATTTTATCTACTAATTTTTATATTCACCCCATATTAAGCTAAAATTTAATTCAAGCAAAAGACATTATAAATTATAAGCATGATTCCATAAATTATCATCTATTCTCGGCAATGTATCCAGTTCTTTGAATATATTTATATTCTGCAGACACTTCTTAGGGTTCTAAATATATTTCTGCTGCAAAATGCATAATTTAAATAAAAAACACGCAGTTATTCACGCTCATACTCAGTAGTGCTTATGTATTCTTTTGCGTAACCCTGTATAAGAAGTATAGAATTTATACACGTTAACTAGTATGCAAAAATGTAGTTAAACGTTATGACGCATACGACTGAAAATGCACTTAGAGCGATTATCGCCACTACACAGTACTGTATCGATATATTTTTGAGTCCCTGTAATGATATGCACAAGATAATTCTGCAACAGGCATACTGTAGTGAACCTCACTAATAAATATCAATTTCATTAAATGTGAAACAGTGCAACATGTTTAAAATACGCTGCAAACAGTTTATCTCGTATACCATTATGTAACCGAATTCATTTGTGTGACCCTGTAAATAAATGATAAATGCTTTGAACTCCATATTCTATAGAAAGCATGTTTTATTGCACTTTCGAAATTAAAATCGATTTTATTATATTTGTAAAAACGAACTTCCAGACAGATGGAAGACATACAGACCAACGTCATACACACTTTTCAACTATATTACAAAGTGTTGAAAAGGTTTGTTTAATTTAATTGCATTTATCGAACTTTTGAAACTATTTTCTCTCGTCGCAAAAAAAGATTTAATAAAATGAAATAACGTTTTGTTTAATTTTCTGATTATCACCAAGCAGAAACCTTTCTATAAATCGAATGATTCGTGTGATTGTAAAATATAGAACGTGGAAAAGCGGCACTAACAAGAAAAATAAAAATTGCCAGTATAATTTGAAATACTGTAAATGTTAATTATTTTCTATCTTGTCTGAATTACGGTTAGATCATTCGATTTGTTATCCTTTGTTAAATTTATCCGATTTCAGAAAGATAAAAATTCAATTTTGAAATATAAACATGATATGTAGCCATATATAATATTTAAACATTTCTTGTAGCAGATTTTACAACTATTTTTGATTATATTTTAAAATAAAATTGGTTTTCGTAATTTATAAGTTCAGAATATTATATGTGTATATTAGTTGTATCGGAATTTTATTACAGTTTAGGATTATGATGGAACCAATTTTACTTGCTTCTAAATTGTTTCCAATATGTAGATAGAGCAAAATTTGTTTGGATGGAAAATAGATTTTTAACTTTGTGGATCTGGTACCAAAGACATATAAAATTCCATTAGAAAGTTCTACAATCAGTAATCCCGTTTTCCGGTTTCAGTTTAGGATATCCGTATGATTTTAAACATTATTAATCGGAATATACTATCATATATCTTTTATTTACATGCTGCCTGCAAGATATTATCAAACTGCAAATAAACATTGCCAAAATCATAACAAAACCCCTAAAACTCCATATCATATTATGTGTATTAAGTTTAAATCAGATTTGTGTATTAATTCAAATAATATACGTATACCGAAATACTATCATTTAAAACCTTTGAATTGTTGAAGCTTCTAAAAACTACACCAGACCTTTTAAAACGCATTCATAACTAAGAATTTCAGACATTTTTAAAACTTTATCAGTTTTTATAAATAAGGACTATAGCTCTGTTTTTTTTAAAGGATTTCTGTCATACGTAACGCAGATACGTGCTATATATCTATAATAATTTTACATATCTAGCTTAAAATCATACATGTATAATCAAGCGGGTATTATAAATTCTAAAATACCTCAAAAAATGTTCAAATTTGTAAACGAAATAACATTTTCTCTTTAAATTCTTGACTATTTTCTATAATAATTTTAATATATCCCACTCACTTAACAGTATTGGTAATAATATCTCTCTAATACATTGAAATGACATAGCTTAAGACTTACAATTAACCTGAAATATTTTAATGTTATAATTTTTAATGGATATATCATAAAATATAATTAGTTTTATAATACATACTTAAATGTTGGAATTAATAGAATTTTTTAATTTAGATAAAGTCAATTTATTCCTGATACAAATCGTGAAATTTATTTTTATATAAGTCTCGTTAATGTAAATGAAAATATTTCTAAAATAAATATTTCATTAAAACATTACTTAAAAATATAATTTAATGAGAAATAATTTTTTAATTTAGTAGAAATACTTTTAGACTTACAATTAAGACAAATTACCGATTACGTTTAAGACTGAAAAATATATGTAATTAATACTCTATATAAATATCACAACCGTAATCTCAAATTTACGTTTCCAAATACTTTACAAATTTGAAATTAGCTGTATTACTGTAATTTTACTTTTTTTTATGTAATAATTACACTTTTGTATAATTGTGTCTTTTGCTGAAATTACTATAAATATAAATGATTTTATTAATGATATTCGATGATTACACAATATGTTAGTTATATATGTGTATATTTCTGAATAATACAACTCTATAATATGTATGTTTAATTGAAAATATGAGTGTTATAACTTACCTTTGGTTTCAGGATATATCAGGCAGTTAAGTATATATTTTTACTTTAATAAAAACTAATTTATCTGCAAATACACAACGTCTTTTAATACTGGTAGAAAATTTTAGATAAGATAATAATAATTTTTTTATGAATAACAATCAATAATGATGGACTAAATGCGAAGGTAAGTCATTAAGTAAAACACAAAAGATAATTAAATAATAACTTACAATGATATTCACTTCAAAACTATTTTTATTCTCCACCAATATTTATGCACTTATATCACCGTTTTATCAGTGCCCCAACTCCAGCTGCATATAAGTATTCGGGTTGTTGTCTCAGCCCTATTAGGACTTCAAGTTGAGCATTTTCATCATCTGTGAACATCATCTTGCAACTTCTTCAACGTCTACCATACACCGTCGACTTAGTCCCAAGCGATTTTCATTTGTTTAGTCCATTAAAAAACCATCTTGGAAGCAAGATGGTGTTCACGGATGATGAAAAGTTTCAACTAGTGGTCCTAATGCGGAGGCAAAAACTCTGAAACAGCAACCCAAAGAATGTTATGCAGCTGGTGTTGGGCCACTGATAAAACGGTGATATAAGTGTATAAATATTGGTGGAGAGTATGTTGAGAAATAAAAATAGTTTTGAAGTGAATATCATTGTAAGTTATTATTTAATTATCTTTTATGACTTACTTAACGACTTTCTCTCGTAGAAACGAGAATGAGATGTTATGGTAATGCAATCAGCGTCAACAGAAATATTATTTTTATATCATTTACATACAGTATTTCCCCGAAAATAAGACCAGGTTTTATTTTCGGGGCTTCTTTTTCATCTTCATTTATCTGCTTCATTTATCCTTTTTATTCAAGTTATTCTCATTTGTAAATGGGTAAATGTTGTTAAAATAAAATCACTACTTTAAGCTAATTTAACTAGAGATTATATTTCTAAAAAGTTAAAAAAAAATAGCTATGGATATAAGGCACGTTTATTGCAGTTAAGAGGTATGTTTGTTCCAAAAGACACAATAGGACATTTTTTTATAGAAGCCTTTTATTTGTATGTACAGCTTGTATTTATTCATTTGCAGCAATCTAAATATTCATATACTCTTTGAAACAATCTATATTTATACGTGGTGTTTAATTAACAAATTTGACATTGTTTTTTTATATTCGTGTCACACTGATGTAATTTTCAAAAGCTTTTATTTCTACCAGCTCCAAATTTACAGATCAAAGCCTTTAATCTGGGTACTGGACGAACAAAAAGCCAGTGAAATTACATTATTTTGACGCCAGTATAAAATATTTTTTCAAAATGTAATTTATAATGTTACTTCTTTTCTGATAGAAGCCTTCCTCCTTTTTACTTTCTTCTATCTTTACAAGAAGAAAGTATTGGATTCATGAAAATTTTCGACTTCCGGTTTTCAACGGATTCATACGTTTTAGAAGGTTCTGAACACGATTTGACCAGTTTTAGAAAATGTCTGTCTGTGAGTGTTGAGTCTGTCAGTCTGTCTGTCTGTATGTATGTGACACAAATTTTGTGGGCGCTCTATCTCAAGAACTAATGCACTAAATTTAATAATACTTTATATTCAGTTAGTCCCTGCTAAAAATTGGTGCTGATTAGTTTTAGGTGAAAATCGCCCAACAGATGGCGCTGCTATGCTGCATTTTTCGGAATTTCCGCAATAGCTATATCTCAAGAACTAATGCACGGAATTTCATCAAACTTCATATTCTCTTATACCATGACATAAATAGATGCTGCTTACGTTTTGGCGGAAATAGCCCAACAGGTGGCTCTGTCATGCTGCTTTTTTCATTATTAACACGATAACTATATCTCAAGAATTAATGCACGGATTTTCATCAAACTTCAGATTCAGTTAGACGTTGACATAAATTGTTGTTGATTAGGTTTTGTTATCAGTATTCCAACAGGTGGCACTGCTACGCTGCATTTTTCCGGATTTACACGATTTTAGCAATAGTCATATCTTAAGAACTAATGCACGGAATTTAATAAAACTTTAGATTTAGTTAGACCGTGATATAAATTGGTTCTGATTCTTTTTAGTGTATGTGAAACCTATGTGAGATAGAAGAAAGTTCTGAGATTGGCACATCCGACTAGTTTAAATTATGGTCACAGATTATGTAAAATTATGTAATTTACAATATTTTTTATTTTGCTGGTACTAAGATTGTGGACCTAGTCTCGAAAAACGAAAACGCTGCTAATCGGTAAAATTATGTTATTATTTAAGAAATTAAAAAGAAAACGAGACTCGATGGGAGGCATTCGTGCTGCTTGTTTTCAAATCCCACTTGGACACTTTTTGGAAGTCGTTTTTTTTATAATGAAATAATAATTCTTATTCATAAATGCGTAAATTTTCATGAAAGAAAAATATTTTAATACCATTTGCTTACACTAAACATATATTATTTGAAATTATTTTCGTGATTGCATACATATCACCACTGTCTAAGAAAAGTACATTTGTGAGAAATTGAGATAGGCTAATGTTTGGGGTAGGTAATAATTTCGGGTTAAGTCTTATATTAGAAGTAAGTTGAAAAATCATGATAGGTTTTATTTTTGAGATAGGTTTTTATTTTTGGGGAAAATAGTAATTTATACTCCTCACAAGTCAATTACCGATTAAGCCTAGGTAGAGATTATATTTCTGAAAAGTTTAAAAAATAAATAGCTATGCAATTACGAGACCTTTATTTCTTTTAAGGAGAATTTTTTCTGCGAATTGAAATGTTATATAAAATCTCTAAACATAATGAATTGGAACAACACGAGAGTTCAAAGTGTTATCTTTATTTCCATAAACTTTTAGAGCATTTTCTAAAGCTTTACCATTTAATTTTTTTTAAAAATAATTTGGAATATCTGACGAACTGTGTATATGTATACACATAATTGCTAATAATAAAGTATACCAATGAAACGTATTGCAAAAACTGTAATAGGTCTTGTCTAATCCCTGCTTCTTTGCAAATTTCTATCGATATTAATTACATGAATATCAATTATTCATCAATTTATATTGTTAAAATGTTCAATGCATCCCTGTATTTCTACAGAAATATTAAAAGAAAAACTTACGTTTCTAAAGAAATCTTCAATGCGAAATAGACATTACTTTCGGTATTCTTTTCTTTGTAGAAAAAGAAACTGATAACAAATGATAATGACTCTTGTTTCAAGAATTTCGCAGGAAATCTACTGCAAGTAACAATTTGTGTCTGAAACGATGTCTTATTCTACTAAGTTCTTTGAAGCGGGACTTTAATTTGTAGAGTAGATTGTCTGAAGAGGCACCATTGTAAATTATTGTTGTGGAGCGTTAAGTAATAATTCTAAAGGGAGGAAAACTGAAATTAGAAAAAAAAATAGAAATTACAGATACTATGGTTTCTTTTTTTAAATTAATGAGTTTTGCTAAATCACCAACATTCAACACGAATGTTAAGTTAAATTTGTACTATGAATCCAGTTTATAAATTGGGATAAATGCATAAATTTTCACTGCATAAATTTGTTTTAAAGTATATAATTATATTTCTCAAAATTTCAGGCATAATATCAGTCTTACAAATTTGAAGTAAGAGATGATGGGATAGCACACACTCATGAGTTAATTTTGAAACAGTATCAAGTCTTACTAGACAAGATGGCAAACTGTAAAATAAGGAAACAATTTTTCTTTCATTTAAGACACGTTTTAAATCCCGATTAAATTTTAAATAAATATTTTCTGTAATATTTTTCGATTTTTGCTATATTAGATTGTAATTTATTTCTGTATTAGGTATGTTCTTTTGATAATTCAGAAAAAAAAATTTATTTGTTGAGCACTAGATTTTACTGTTTTAGCAATAAATAATATTTTTAATAATATTTTTATAAAAAAATAACAATAAACCCTTAATAAGTTTAAATTTAAAGATCAGTTGAATAACATTCTAAGAAACTGTAAAATTTACAAAAGTTTTTGACTGAAGATAGTCTTTTATATTCACTAGATTTTTTACCAAATTTACAGTTACCTATTTTTTTGTATGTTAGAGCAAGAATTAACTATGCTTGAATGTTATAATATTCATTTTCAATTATACTAACATTTAAAATTACATATTTATTTAAACATATTTATTAATTAAGTCAATATTTTGAATTATACAGATTCTTTGTAGAAATAGTTTTATGTTTTTATGTTTTACCGACAAAATTTCACACTTTTTAACCACATGTTGTGATTAAATAAAATATTTCGACTTAGACCAATGTGGGTGTACAGCGCCATGCATTTGATTAAGATATATACTGTATCAATTTGTTCGGGGGGAAAAGCTAAAATTTAGACTAAAACCCGAAAAAATATGTACAGCCATTTTACGGGTTTTTCAAATGATAATTATTTCAACTCAAGTCTTAAAAATTTAATCAAAAATCAATAGTTTCTTAAAGAATAAATAAAAATGTTTACTAAATTGAAAGCTTGCAAATATACAAGGTACCCATAAATAAACTTACAGTACTTAGCGTGTTCTGCTCTGTAGTTTCAGTTCACTTTGCAAAGAAGTGGAAGTTCTTCTCTCAATGTTTTCTTTCGTAAGGGCGTTTTCTAGCTGTCTCAGGCATTTTCTTCTACATAATTTTTCTTTGTTGTTTGTTGAATGAATAATGTAGCTATTTATTGCAACTATATTCAACATAGAGAAAAAACCACAAGAGGCCAGTGTCTTGTTTTCCTGGAAACATAATAGGAAGCACAGAGTTTGTCCACTGTGTCCACACCTTCCTTGGTAAGTAAGGTAAAACGTAATAATCTCAGGTTTCTTTTGGTCTCTTGCATCCTCATTGGTTGCTGCGTGATCATGAATGCTTGAAATCAATATAACATTTTTGAACGTTTTTGTGCATAGGAAAGAAGAGTTAAATCTTTTCTAAAACCGAAGAGACTCGTATTGGGTTCCCGCTATTTTGTCTTCTTGAACTGATCAGAAATTCGGTTTTATTTTTTATTTTTAAGTGCCAATAAATGATAGTTTTTTTCCAGACAGATATCGCACTAAATCAAAACTTGAAAACTAGTTGTCTGTGGTCATATGTCTTCCAGTGTTGTAAATGGATGATATTAATCTATTTACAAATATGGTGGCATGTTGCTTATTGAAAAATGACCATTCATTCGGTTGCGTTCTAGCATATATTTCCATATTGTTGATGTAACATATGCGAGCATCTACCATGACGTAATTTTTATGCCATATTTATTAGGTTTTTCTTATTCTATTGAATGAAACAACATCTTCCGCGAAATCTTCTAATTTCTCGTTGATTGTAACATTTCCTCTGAGAACACAGCTGAGCTTCTTATATAATTGCCATAGTTTGTAATATAAACTTATCTTTTAAACTTTTAAGATAATGCAAATAACTTCTCGACCTAGTTTTCCTGCAATTTCAATGAATCATTTTTCTTGCCTTCTTCATCTTGAATAACACTTCTGGCATTTATAAGCAAACTTCTCAAAAATGTTTTATATTGGAGCTAAGCGATCTACTTTTCTCTGTTCTACTGTTATACTTACGTCATCAAAACGTAAAGCTATCAATAAGAATAAAAACGTCTTCAAGCTCATTACTACTTTGAAATCATCCATTCTCCACAGTTCTTCATAAACACCAGCCAAATACAGCAATCCTATAAGATCTTTTATTTCTACTTCGTCTGTATCTATGGCGTCCATTGAACGAGAGTAATTAAGTCTGACAGAACAAATGTATTTATCATTCTCGTGAACTGTGCTTTCGATTATGGGATCAGTAATAAGACATTTCCATATATTTAAAATATCTGTTAGACTTTTAGAGGGCCCGATTACTGCAAGAACATGAATAAATATGTTGCGAGGCGCTCGTTTTGTTTTGTTGAATGGTTTATTTTGCCATATTCATGAGTCGATAATGTGTTTTTGGGTAGCTTTCAATACAAAAAACCCTTCCGGCCTGTACCGAGAAGAAAAGGTAGCTTTCATAGTCCATGTTTTTAAAAATTCAACTCATTTTATTCAAAAACCCTAAGCTAAATTGCTTGGAACCCGGTTATAGAAGATTCAATCCTGGTTTTCGTTAATACTGAATTTGAATGCGAATTTCAACATGAAAGTTACAGCATAACAGAAATCAGATTGTTTCAAAATTTCAAACACCCTAGAATGTCAGACTGCCATATCTCAGCCATTTTTTAAGATAAAGCCAAAACAAAAAATGTTCCAGAATCCTTATATCATGTTTTAACACTTAACAGAAACAAATTTTTTCAATTTATAATTTTTTGTACATATTTTGGAATTTATTAAATTTTTTTTTAACTGGAAGCCATTTATAAACAAGATGGCAGATGTAGCTGGCCAACGAATTTGGTCGGTACCTTGGTATGTCCTATACACATATTCAGTCACATCCGAATTGGTTAAAAAATAAGAGAGTTACAGCATGACATATGTCAGATATATATATATTTCGGATGTGACTGAGTATACGTATAGGATATACCAAGTTATCGACCGGGTTCGTTGGCCAGCTTCATCCGCCATCTTGTTTCAAAATGGCAAGCAGTTAAAAATGTTTAAATTTTTAAAAATTCAAAAAGGTGTACAAAAAAATTCTAAATTGAAAATATTGTTTCTGTTAAGTGTTAGTACGTGATACAAGGATTCTGGAACATTTTTTGTGTTTGCTATATCTTAAAAAATGGCTGAGATATGACAGTTTAAAATTCTAGAGTGGCTGAGATATTGAAACAATCTGATATTTGTTATGCCGTAACTCTCGTATTTATGAACCAATATGAATGTGACTGATTAAGTGTACGGAACATACGAAGGTCTCGACTGAGTTCGTTAGCCAGCTTCATCCGCCATCTTGTTTCAAAATGGCGGCCAGTTAAAAAATTTTAAATTTTTTGGAATTTTCCCCAAGCTTGGATATTTTGGGTATATTGGGTATTTTGGTATACTTGGGATCTTTGGTATTTACCCCAGGCTTGGGTAAATATCCAGGTATATACCAAAAAGTAAATAAATACCTACCCGCTGGGTATTTACCCTTCCCACATCACTGTGGCAAAAAGCATATCCATATTCCGAGCTACCCCACAGGCGCTGGAAGTACCAGCAATATTGTCGTGTGCTCTGTCGACAATCGCTGTTCCAACTTCTTCGATTGTATACTATGGTACACGTTTCCGACATTTGACTGACTAAACTTTCTGATAACCTGTTTTCTTAAACCTCTCAACCATTGCTTTAGCTGGTTGACGGCTTGCGTCAACCAGCCATTAACTGACAAAGGACTATTACATGTATGCATATTTTGTGCTTTCTAATAGTACGAAGAGTGGCTGACGCATCGAATTGGTTGAGTTAAATGAATTTGACAAGTAATGCGCGCCTGCCTAAAGAAAGAAACATATAGAACATAACTTTCAATCAAGTTGTTTCTAAAAGTAACACTTTGTATTTTAAAGCACAGCAAGTTGGTGCTGTGTCAAAGGATGAAACGTGAAATTTGAATAAAGACACGTCTTTTTCTTCGTTCTTTGGGACTCAATGAGTGAAATTGTAGATAATCATGAACGTTATCAGTGTTTATGTAAATGTTCATATTTTTTTAAAATGTTGTCATATTGAGCTTGAATTAAATAGTTAAATTTGCGAAATAAAAGGTAATCTTATTTTAATATTGAATCTACATCTTTTAAAACTCTCCTTCTATTTCACAGCGCCACATAATCCCTAGCAGCAAATTTTGGAATTAATTTCTTTTCGCGGATTCCTTCGTGTTGTCCCAGTCTTGTTTAATTATCCTACAAAATGTGGCTCAATTCTCACAATTGGATATCGCTACAGAACACGCTGAGTACTGTCAATTTAAACATGGTCACCTTGCATATTATATAAAATTAAAAAATGAGTCAAATATGAGAAATTGTCATAAGTGCCTAAAAACTCTTTTTTTTTATGTGAAGGATTTATTTCCTGCTGTATGTCTTCACATGCAATGTTTTAGTTAATAAAAAATAGTTTAGGGTTATAGCAATGCATGCGTGTTGTGACGCTCATTCTTAAGCTTCGGGTATCCGGGGTTTTACACCAAAAGTTTAATCATATTTTCATGACGTTTTTCTTTACATAAAAAGCAGATGATTTTCTTTTACTTGTTTATAGAGTAATAATCGAAGACTCATTTCTGAGGCTTTATTTTTGTAACAAACTTTACGATTTTACTTTTATATGATTTAGATTTGTGACGTACTGCTCCAATTTTAGTAACTATTTAGAAGTATAGTTATTTATTCATCCGATTGTTAACTGAAAATTTTTTTTTATATATTTTCCCAATAGATTAAGGAAATAGTTAAAGGAAGGTCCGAGTAGTTTTTAAATTGTATTAATAAGTTTTCTGAACACTAAATATTGCTTTTTAAGATGCTGTCAATTCTCAAGCAAAAATTTTCAGCTGTGTAACACAATTTTTAACAAAAAAAAATAATTTTTAATTCTGTTAATTTAGTATCTTTGTCTGTTGAACATGGTTTTGGAACATGGAAAAGTTTACATGAGGATTGATATCATCCGAAAAAGTGATATTTCGAGATGACAAAACTGATTAATACACTGTAAAAAATATTTGTAAACGATTTCGAAAAATACGGGCAGCAAAAGAAACTTTTGTTTCAGAAATGCTTTTTCTGATCTCAAAAATATATATTTTTTGGGAAGTTTCGGAAGATAAAGGAACGTTTTTCGGAATCATAGGTAACTCGAATGAAGTTATATTATATTTTCGTAAACCATACTATATTTTGTATTATTTTGGGGTATTTTTATCTTTTATTTTATGTGCATTGCTAAATAATCCGTATGGTGTGAGAACATTAGTGTTTGTGTTATTTTCGTGAAGTTATAAAAAAAATGGTAATATTGATAGAAAAATTTTACAATGTTAAAGAAATACTTTGTATTTAAATATATTTTAATTATACCTACTTTTAAACCAACATACGTTTTTATTACTTAAATAGCTTACGACATTTCTACATGGTTCTGTAAATTTATTTGGAAAATATAAAAAAACGTTTCCTGAGATGACAACTGGATGAATAAATTACTATTTCTATACAGCTACATAAATTGTAGAAGTACGTCACAAATCGAAATATTACAAGAAAAGCATTATAAATGTTTATTATAAAATAAAGCTTCACAAACTGAGTCTTCGATAATTACTCTATAAACAATTTAAAAAAAAAATGGTCTGATATTTTATGTGAAGAATATCGTCATGAAGTTATTATTAAAGTTTGGGTGTAAAATTTGGATAAACGAAGCTTAAATTACTATAATCCTATTTTTTACATTAATATAAATATTTTTTTAGTAATCATGTCTTAATACTTTCAAACCAAATAAGTTACTTTCGGAAATCAGACCACGTGATATAAAATAATATTTGCCAAAATCTTACATTTGCATCAATTTCAAACTATTACATTCATGTAACAAACATTTAAAAAATATATATATCTGCTGTTTCAAATTGTTTAATTAAAAAGGTCATTCTATATTTAGTCAATTTTGTTTTCTTCAAAAAACCTACCAGATCTACAAATAGTCTAAAAAAAATTCGTGAATTGGCCGAATTTTTCGGTTGAATATATTTCGTTAAAACACGAAAGTTTCTGCTTTCCCATTTTCACCCAAAATACAGAAAATTCCACAATTTAACGTAAAATTTACTTGAAACTTTCCAAAATATAGCTGCAACTTCGTGAAATCACAGGGGTGTTCCGGTAACTGTGCTGCTAGTACTTTTTCGTATTAGATTCGTATTTTTTACGTATGTCCTTTCCCCACGAAAACACGAAAAATTCGCGTACCTATGCTAAAAATTTCCTGAAATTCGCCAATCAAAAGACGGAAATTTCTTCAAATAACAGTAAAATCTCTTCTAACCACAAGTGTTTCCGGCAACTTTTTACCCGTGGTTTTACGTTTTTGGACGGAGATGTATTTGAGAATGTACACATAAAATTCCACATATTACGAATTTTACAACATTTCTGTATATAAATTAAAGACAAATACCACATTTTTATTTTTGTTTTAACAATATTTTATGAAAGAGAAACTAGTTATTGTTCAAATATTGTGCTTTCTTAAATGTTACTTAAAACTTAAAAACGTTAATAGCAAATATTTATTGAACTAATTTATGAAACAGGGATAATATGAATAAGAAAAAACACATTAAGCATTTTACGTATATTAAAGTTTTAAAAAAATTCGTTATTTTTACAAAAATGTCCTTAATAATTCCTTAATAGAAGTGGGTAGGAATAAACTTACAGAGAAATATGAATTGCTATTTTTATTTCTATTGTGGTACATATTCTTAAATGTTACTTAAAACTTAAAAACGTTAATAGCAAATATTTATTGAACTAATTTATGAAACAGGGATAATATGAATAAGAAAAAACACATTAAGCATTTTACGTATATTAAAGTTTTAAAAAAATTCGTTATTTTTACAAAAATGTCCTTAATAATTCCTTAATAGAAGTGGGTAGGAATAAACTTACAGAGAAATATGAATTGCTATTTTTATTTCTATTGTGGTACATATTCTTAAATGTTACTTAAAACTTAAAAACGTTAATAGCAAATATTTATTGAACTAATTTATGAAACAGGGATAATATGAATAAGAAAAAACACATTAAGCATTTTACGTATATTAAAGTTTTTAAAAAATTCGTTATTTTTACAAAAATGTCCTTAATAATTCCTTAATAGAAGTGGGTAGGAATAAACTTACAGAGAAATATGAATTGCTATTTTTATTTCTATTGTGGTACATATTCTTAAATGTTACTTAAAACTTAAAAACGTTAATAGCAAATATTTATTGAACTAATTTATGAAACAGGGATAATATGAATAAGAAAAAACACACTAAGCATTTTACGTATATTAAAGTTTTAAAAAAAATCGTTATTTTTACAAAAATGTCCTTAATAATTCCTTAATAGAAGTGGGTAGGAATAAACTTACAGAGAAATATGAATTGCTATTTTTATTTCTATTGTGGTACATATTCACAAATTTCTTTCTCCGATAATTAAAAAAAAAATAACAGGTGCTTTCTTGACTTCATATATTTTTCATGTACTTTAAAGTGTACCACTTTTTTTTAAAAAACGATGCTTAAGAAAAAATAAATATATTTTATGAAGAACCACATTATTAAACGATGGGATGTCACGTTAAATATATATAAAACTTTATTAGCCTATTACGTGAGTAATGGTGATTTTGAGTAAAGGTAAAAATTCATTTGTAGAACTGAAATAGTTTTTATGAACCAATTTCTTTTTTTCTAAAAATCGTATAAAAATAATAAAATTGCGACAAATGAAAGGTAATTTTATTAGCGAGAATTAATTGTTGTATTTCGTGCTGAAATATGTTTAGATTTCTATCGTATATCAATTCAAATATATTTCTGAGTTATTTATTTTAATTTTTAAATTAATGCACCGAACATTTCGATATTATTTGAACTGATAATAAAATATCTGTTGTCGTTACTTGAGTTGTGGCTTGCGAACATATTTTGTTAAAACATTTATATTTGATATTAAAAAGTTTTCATTGATTTAATCATTTAAGTAACTCAGGAATACAAGGTAAAATGAATATTTAATTGAAAATACATTTAGACATTTTTTTTTAACAGTAACACTTACCATATAAATAATTTGTAACTTTAGGTAAACAATTCTTCTAAAAAGGCATGTACCGCATATTACAAATTTGCATTTTTTACCAATGTTTTGTTACGAAAATCCATGTAATATTATATTTTTAAAGTTTTTTAAAAAATAACTTTACATTCTTATATTCTTATACATTTTATTTCAGGAAAATTTCTACAGTCTCGTAAAAGAAAAAAACAAATTCTAAGAAAAGATCAACTGTAAGTGTAGTAAACTAAATTTTATTTTAAAAACATGACGTATTTAAGTTATAATTAAATTTTGAATGGATGAAATGTGAACAACAAAGAATAAGACATACAAAAAAAAAACAACAAAATCGGGAATTATTTAAAAGTTAATACATAAGCTTCTTTAATAATCATTTTGCAATTCTATGTTTTCAAAGTTCGTTACACAGCCAAATAGGGATGTTATATAATTAGCATAATATTAAAAAGAAGATGCACAGCCGCTTTAGAAAATTCCTGAATTAAACAGAAAAAAATATTTCAGTCATACAATTGTGGTAAACATATGCCATGATTCTCCAAAGATAAAAAAGACTCTTAATATTATATTTGCATAATCCAATGAGTATTTAAAAACAAGTGAACAAATGTATAACGATACATATCGCCAGGGGAAAAATTTACATTTTGGAATTTTAATACATAAATCTAAAACATTAATTTATCAGTAACTTGGAAGCTAAAAACACTGTAAAAAAGTGAAAAAATGCGTGTAGTGGTAGCCTATAAGTAGAGGTGGCATAGTAGTAACAACCTATATATATATAGGTTACGATCAATATGATTAATACGGTTATTATTAATAATGACCGGACGTAATTAATAATAACTGATTATTATTAATAATGACCGGATTAATCATACTGACCGTAACATATACATTCTCTCTTTTTTTTATAAAACTTGCATAACTTTTTATAAAAATATATTAAGCATTTCACATATATTAATTTTTTAATAATAAAGGATTTTTACAAAATGACCTTAATAATTACAGAAAGGAAATGAGTACAAATAAACATACAGCATAATATGATTTACTGTTTTTATTTCGATTGTGTGTACCTATTAAACTTTTTCCTTCTCTTATATTTTAACAAATTTAACAGGTGAAGCTTTTTTTACTTTATATTTTTTATGTACGTTAAATTATCCCACTTTTTAAAAATTTTGAATAACGATGCTTAGGTAAAAATAAATATATTTTTTAAAGAACTACTTTATACTAAACGATGGGATGTCACGTTAAATATACATAAAATATTATTGGCCTATAACGTGAGTAATGGTGATTTTGAATAAGGGTAAAATTGAATTCTTACAAAGGAAATAGTTTTTTATAAACCTTTTTTTAAAAAAAGAAATCGCATAAAAATGATAAAATGACGACTTATGAAAAGTATTTTTGTGACCGAGAACTAATTGTTGCATTTCGTGATAGAAAATGTCTAGATTTCTATTATATCTTTATGCGAAAAAATTACTGATTTATTTATTTTATTTTTTAAAACAATGCACTAAACATTTGCATACTATTTCCACCGAGTTTTAAATATATGTTACTAGAGTTGCATCTCGTGCAAATATTTTGTTAAAACATTTACATTTTATTTATAACATATATACATATTTTTAATTCCATTTTGATATTCCCCCGTTTTCAAGATGGAAATTTTTCGTTATTCAAAACGGGAAATTTCAATTTTTAGAAATAAATGCAGAGCAATAGAGCAATATTATAAAAATATAAATAATAAGTATATGTACTAATGCATATTTACAGGGAATAGATATTTGTATAGAATATTATTACACCCGTTTTTAGGTGCGTTCGTAATTAAATAAATACGTAGCACCTATTGTTGTCGCTTGGTCCGTCCGTCTGTCTGTCCATCCGTCCGCATATAAAAACGCAAAAACAACCCAACCGAATGGTTTGCAATTTAAAATGTATTATCTTTGAAGAATTTTGTCGCGACATTTCAAATTTTATTAAAATCGAATCAAAACTTTAGGAGATATTAATAAAAATATTTATTAAGAAATTTGGATTTTTTTTTAAATCGGTGCTTTTTTGTTATAGGAGCTTCCGAAGTTTAATCGTCAAGCGACCGAGATACTTATTTTATGACAGAAATTAATCTGCAGACGATATAATTCATTTCACAGAATTAAAAATCGGAAAAGATCTGAATATTTATGTAACTAGCTATAGTACGAACGCACCTCATTTGTCACGTTTGACGTACAATTTTCAACTTGTTTATTTTCTTGATTTCCTTCTGATTCAAACCTCGGTACTCGCCACTAGAAGATGAATGATGTGTCTCCTACAGCAACTGGCCAGATACAACGTCTTGGCTATGGGCCACAAAACATCAATTACGAAAATTTAACTGGATTTTTTCTGTTTTTAACATTGGATGAGAAAGGATAAAAAAAGACAGTTTCCGTTTATTCCATGAAATTTTTTGACTTCCACTGAAAAAAGAACGTTTTCGTGAAAAGTAATAAATTTCCCATAAAATCAACCGCATATATGCTAAATTTTGTTACTGGTGTACAGTACATAGTACAATAATGCTCAACAGTGATAAACTTAACTGAAGTAATAATCCATTGGTTCTTCGAAAATGTTATAAAAGTGTACTATAAAAAAATCAACCACGTTGTTTGCATCTTATCAAACACTATGATGGGTTCGATATATTTTAATATTCAATCCTTTTAATTATCACAAAATTTATTTACACACATATAAAATACAGTTATGGGACATTCGACGAGATGTTGATATAGACAATTATTTACATATATACAAATTCTAGATTAATTTTACCTTGATTCTGATCATCGTACTATACCCAATAAAAGATGATCCTAAATTATATCTTCTAGATGCACTTTACTCCATGCCCGTCATTCTTTTTCTGGAAAATTAGACGGTATTCTTTTTATTCACATTCGTAGCTACTCCTCACAAAACATTCCTTTTAATTACACAACAAAAAACAGATGCCAATTTCTTTTTCCTAAATTTTTAACCTCTTCTCGAGATAATAAAATGTAAAGAGAAAGCAAAAGAAAAAACAACTACCTTGCTATAGCAACGAGCCGCATTTAACAAATAAAATAAAATATAAAAGAAACAATTTTATCGGCGTTAGCTAAAATCGTCTGCATAAATAAAAATAATTATTAACCGATTCCTAACACACGTCGTATATTAATTCTAATTATTTATGTGATTTATCTTCTTTATAATCATCTGCATCTCAAGGGTTATATACTCTGTAGTTATTTACACTGAAAGTATAATTAACTAAATTAACCACTTTAACAAATGTATGTAACTTGAAAAGAAAGTGACATTAAATAAATGTCTCATAGTTTTTACTTCGGATCAGTCTGACAAAACTGAAAAATATCTGGTATTAAAAAATAATATCACTTTTCATGGAATTACGTAAATCTATCTATTTCCAAGCAGCATTATTAGTATGTATATATTGTGATGTGTAATACAATAATTTTATTTTGAACAGCTTTTTTTTTCCTTTTTTTAAATTTTATTTACCACATTACTAAAAATGTAAAAGGTTACAATGTCTAAACGTTTCGAGGATTATCAACACATGAAATTTGATATCTTATTTTATACAAAGTCTTTTTAAACGTATAATAATAGACGGAACCTTTACATTTTATAAATTTTAGAATTTATCTATTTATATAAAACTAGCGGCCCGTCCCGGCTTTGCACGGGTAGACAATGTAATTTTTTGAGTACATTTGTTTTCCTGAATTTCACGCTCCTACCAAAAACTGTCGTTGAGATATGGCGAAATAACCTAAAACTTTCGAATCCCCCTTTAACCACCAACGGGGGCGGGATTTCTAAATTCACTGAAATACGTTTTTAATCATTTGTTTAGTAGATTTGTTTTCCCGAATTTCGCGCTCCTACATAAACTGCTGCTGAGATATGGCGAAATGTTCTAAAATGTTCGGAACCACCCCCTTTAAAACCCTTCTGGGGGGGGGGATTTCTAAAATCACTGAAATGCGTGTTTATCCAATTTTTAGTAGATGTGTTTTCCTGAATTTCACGCACCTACCTAAATCTGCTGCTGAGATATAGCGAAATGACCGAAAACTTTTGAATAAGCTTTTTTAAATACCTGGGGGGAATTTCCAAAATCGCCGAAATAAGTGTTTAACCTATTTTTTAGTAGATTTGTTTTAATTAATTTCTCCCTCCTATATAAAAGCCGAGATTTGGTGAAATGACCTAAAAAATTCGACCCCCCCCCCATTTAACCACCTTCTGGGGGAATTTCCAAAATTGCTGAAATACGTGTTTTATTCAATTTTTAGTAGATTTGCTTTCCTGATTTTCGCGCTCCTAACTAAAACTGCTGCTGAGATATGACGAAATGATCTAAAACATTCGATCCCCTTTTAATCATCCTTTCGGGGGAAAATTCTAAAATCGCTGAAATACGTGTTTAACAAATTTTTTAGTAGATTTGTTTTCCTTAATTTCGTGCCCCTACCTATAACTGCAGCTGAGATATGGCGAAATGACCTAAAACATTCGACCACACCCCTTTAACCCCTTCCGGGAGGGGAATTTCTAAAATCGCTGAAATACGTGTTTAACAAATTTTTTAGTAGATTTGTTTTCCTTAATTTCGTGCCCCTACCTATAACTGCAGCTGAGATATGGCGAAATGACCTAAAACATTCGACCACACCCCTTTAACCTCTTCCGGGAGGGGAATTTCTAAAATCGCTGAAATACGTGTTTAACAAATTTTTTAGTAGATTTGTTTTCCTTAATTTCGTGCCCCTACCTATATGTGCAGCTGATATATGGCGAAATAACCTAAAACATTCGACCACCCCCCTTTAACCCCCTCCGGGAGGGGAATTTCTAAAGTCACTGAAATAGGTGTTTAACAAATTTTTTAGTAGATTTGTTTTCCTTAATTTCGTGCCCCTACCTATAACTGCAGCTGAGATATGGCGAAATGACCTAAAACATTCGACCACACCCCTTTAACCTCTTCCGGGAGGGGAATTTCTAAAATCGCTGAAATACGTGTTTAACAAATTTTTTAGTAGATTTGTTTTCCTTAATTTCGTGCCCCTACCTATATGTGCAGCTGATATATGGCGAAATAACCTAAAACATTCGACCACCCCCCTTTAACCCCCTCCGGGAGGGGAATTTCTAAAGTCACTGAAATAGGTGTTTAATCATTTTTTTAGTAGATTTGTTTTCCGGATTTTCACGCTCCTAACTATAACTGCTGCTGAGATATGGCGAAATGACCTAAAACATTCGACCACCTTCTTTAATACCCTTCGGGGAGGGGGGGGGATTTCTAAAATTTCTGAAATACATGTTTAATCATTTTTTTAGTAGATTTGTTTTCCGGATTTTCGTGCTCCTTACCTATAACTGCAGCTGAGATATGGCGAAGTGACCTAAAACATGCGACCACCCTCTTTAACACCCTTCGGGGTGTGGGGGGGAGTGAATTTCTAAAATTACTGAAATACATATTTAATCATTTTTTAGTAGATTTGCTTTCCTGTTTTTCGCGCTCCTACCTATAACTGCTGCTGAGATATGGCGAAATGACCTGAAACATTCGACATCCCCTTTAACCCCCTTCTGGGGGGAATTTCTAAAATCGCTGAAATAGGTGTTTAATCATTTTTTTAGTAGATTTGTTTTCCTGATTTTCGCGCTCCTACCTATAACTGCTGCTGATATATAGCGAAATGACTTAAAACATTCGACCACCCCCCTTTAACCCCCTTCTGGGGGGAATTTCTAATATCGTGAAATAGGTGTTTAATCATTTTTAGTAGCTTTGTTTTCCTGATTTTTGCGCTCCTACCTAAAACTGATGCTGAGATATGGCGAAATGACCTAAAACATTCGACCACCCCCTTTAACCTCCTTCTGGGGGGAATTACTAAAATCGCTGAAATAGGTGTTTAATAATTTTTTTAGTAGGTTTGTTTTTCCTGATTTTCGCGCTCCTACCTATAACTGCTGCTGAGATATGACGAAAGGACTAAAACATTCGACCACCCCCTTTATCCCCCTTCTGGGGGGAATTTCTAAAATCGCTGAAATAGGTGTTTAATAATTTTTTTAGTAGATTTGTTTTCTGGAATTTCAAGCTCTTTCCTGCAACTGCTGCTGAGATATGGCAAAGTGACCTAGAACATTCGAACCCCCCTTTAACCCCCTTCGGGGGGGAATTTTCAAAAATCCCTTCTTATTGCTTGCCTAGGCCATAACAGCAATCTACAGTCCAAATTGCGTGACCCTGACTTTAGTAGTTTCGGCTGGGCGTTTATGAGTCACTCAGTCAGTCAGTCAGTCAGTCACCGTTTTCTCTTATATAATAGTATAGATTATGGCTTAACATTTAAATTAATTCTTTTTGTAAATACTGCAAGATAACTTTGAAAATATATTTAGATTTATTAAGCTATAAATAGAACCAATAGTATCGTACCTTATTTTAAACATGTAATTAGTTTCAGTAAATATATGTTTTTCATCAATTCAAAATTTTTAAATGATATAAAATGTTATGCTTTATTAAACGATGCAATACAGAATATATATATATATATATATATATATATATATATTTAATATATATATATATATATATATATATATATTAACTGCTGCTGAGCTATTAAATATATATATATTATATTTAATATATATATATTTAATCCGAAGAAAAATAAAAGTTTATATTTCTTGTAAGAGCCGTTTTACTATCACAATTATTGCAACAGAAGATTTTTCTAATCAAACATATAAAAGAAATGTGTTTTTTTTTTGTTTGTTTGTTAATGAAACATGTTTATTAAGGTTTACTCGGTTTCTAGCGTAAAATGTACATGTGAAGTAATTTCCAGTTTCTCTTAGCAGAGCATCTTTTGCGGTTATATTTACAAATATCGATAATATAATGTACTTTTATTTTTTTATTATAAGAAATCAATTTAAAATTCATGAACAAAATTAAATGTTTTCTTAAATACTAGTTTATTACACTAGGCATTAAGTTCAAACCTCGTGAAACAAAATGAAAACAAAGTAAATGCAGCAGAAATAGCAGTTATTGATTTTATCTCTGCTTTCTGAGAGGGAAAGAATAATGATGTGCCTCACAATACGTTCACTTTGGAGAATAAACTTTGAAATCATGCCAGCTCCAGCTGACGCAGAAAGTATAAAGAGATGAACTTGTCCTTTAAAATACTGAATTTTAACAGCAAAAACAGGGCTTGTTATCACTTTATGCTCGTCTCTAGTGAACATCATTAGATAATATCTCAAATAAATCCCATTACTATCTATATTTATTGCTTACATACTCTTTATTGCTATTTTATATGCAATTAACTCTTTAAAATAATTATCAACATTAGATTAGCCCTTTGTGTAAATTACGTACTAGTGTAATTAAATGCAATATTAATATTTAAAATAAGAAATATCAGCTTTTTAACGCGTTCCAACCTGGTTGAATATTGAATTCGGTTTATCTGTCAGCCGGATTGTCTGTCTGTCTGTCTGCCGACTGTCCATATTCTAACTCGCGTAAAGATACTCGGATTGCCAAGCAATTGATATATGTTATTGAGGATTACTATGGCTTGTTCGGTATTTAAAATGAAGTATGTAGCATTTATAGTTCATTTACAGAGACACTCAAAAAATTACGTTATATTTCGGTCTATGGGAAGAAAACGTTTGCGATGTACATTATTTCAAGCATATTGAAATTGATATATATCAGTAAGGTACACTACAGGATGTTTACTATAGAATAATGTGTGTATAGCATTCATCTTTCATTTACAGGGACATACAAATTAATTCGGTTACAGTTCTATCAATGAAAATTTAATAGCAATTGCTGGAAGCGCGTTTTCAGGCATGGTACGCGTTTTTAAATTTAACTAATTTTTTTTTTCATATTACCTGGTGCATAACAATTTGTATAGATCCTACACAAGCTTCACAAAATATCTAAAATATATATATTTTTTTTTTTTGTGGAATTTTGAGTAGGGAAATTTTCAACTGTCCTTATGATTTTTCCTAACTGCAGTAAATTTAGATTACTATGTAGTAAATATTCAAATCTATAGATCCTATACAGGGAGGCACAAAATAATTATGATATTTTTCCGAATATTGGCGATAATTGCTGGCTTTGGGTTTTCAAATGTGTTAACTGTGTTATGAGTTTTCCAAATTGTTTACTTAGACATCATCTTTCACAACATTATACTGCGTAATTTTGTTACAGTATTCTGAATGTGTCTTGACTCGTGATTTTACTTTCATGATTAAGTTTATTCACCAATATAAAACTTACTACATTTTTTCTGTTGCATTTTTATTTCAATATAATACTAAGAAATTTTAAACCTCCCGAAAAGTTATCTATGCAGTATATTATACAAATTCTAATAAAGTGATTTAAATATACCTGTGGCCCGTGCGAGGATTTCGCACTGCAGTCTTATGTTTTTTAACAATATCTAATATTTATGAGATACAGGTTTAAACTTTTAAAGGAAAATTAAGGATAAAAATATCTACAAACAACATTAATCAAGCCAGAATATCATCTCATTTATTCTATCAAAGTGACAGTAAAAACAGATCGAAGATAGCAAAAGGCACAAGTGAGAAAAAAAATTAACAGTCGTATTTTAACTACATTAGAGGATGACGTCACTCGCTTCGGAAAAAACTGAGAAAGCATTTCCTTTCATTCAAGAAAACAATGCTGATTTAAATTTTATTTAACTGCAATTTTGCTTCGATCGATCGATGGTGTTTTTTTTTTCTTCTAAAGATTTCAATTTTCATTTTTAATCATAAATATAAAATAAACCCGTGCTCAGTTGTCACAATTTGGACTTATTATGAATTGTACACATTATGTATCACGTAAATAATGTACTCTTATCACGTATGCCACGGCTGTACTATTTATTTTTTTTATAATCATTGTTAAGCATCACATAATGCAATATTTTATTTTTGTGGCAATACTAATTTGAGGTAAATCTTTCATTTCATTTATGAAAACAATGCCGATTTAATTTTTAATTAATTACAATTTTTAAACAATCAATATGTTTTTACGAAATGCTAAGTGTGCTATGTCAGAAGCCTGTTCAAAATTCTTTCATAAGGTATCTTATTTATCGTTCTACGTTTTGTATTTGCTTAGAAAAAGGGATGTTAACAGCAGAAATATTATATAGGATACTTATATAATTAAATTAAATATTTATCCTCATTTTCAACTTTCTTGCTTGTTTAACAAATTTTTAAACCTTAGAAGTGATAATGTTTTATTTATTATAATACTGGTCTTCAGTATATTTTAAATTATTAAAACTATAAGGAAAATAATAATTTTCTGACATCTAAATTCTTTTGAATTTCATTTTCCAAAGTTTATTTAACCTTCATATTTAAGGAATTATTATATACTAGGATATTAGTATAGTTTGATATTAAAAGTTAGCACAATTATGAATCTCTATAACGTTAATAAATTAATGCAACGTATCCAAACATTGATTTCTTTTCTAATACGTATTTACTCATAAGAAATGATAAAGCTCATTTATTATACCATTAGAAAGTACATGCATGAATGATTTATGCATGAATAATGCATAAATAATACAAATCCTGTCATTATATCTTCCTAAATGTTAATTTGAATTTTATTATCAGATTTAATGTATTATTAATATAATAGTAAATTATTTTAATATTTTTGCGTAAGCAACTATCATAATAGATATGATGAGAAAATTACAAAAGATAGCTATTTACAGGGATCGCCACGATGAATTTTTTGGCTGCAACTATTTTGAAACAATAACCTTTGTGATAGATTTTACCTTCAAATTTTGTAGAAATACTACGTCGAAAATTATTGTTTGTGGACAAAAATATAACCGCGCTGGTCATTACTTATTACAATTTGTACCGAGAGAAGATACTTTTTCCTTTTTATTTCAAAATTAAGATCTTTCAAACATTTTTTAAACATTTTTTTCATTTTACCACATTTTTAAGATATTTTTCTGAGAGATAAATTCATTCTGTACAAAGAAAAATGCGTTTTTGAGAATATATAATAGAAAGTTTAATGGATAATTACAGTTTTTTTTTTTCGTTTAAACTATAAAATGATTATTTCATTTTAAAAGAAGTTTAAATATATTTGGTAACTTCGGTATTATATAATACCGACGTTTGAAGCAATACCACAGCTCGATATTTTTTTTTAATCCGAAAACCGAAAACAATCACAAACTGCAACTATCTGGGATTAGTTATTTGTAGACAAAAAAGATTTTATGAATTTTCATCACATGCAAATAAATAATAATAATAATAAACGTTTTTGGAGGTTATTGTGAGATAGTCGGGAAATATGGAATAGCAGGTTAAAAGGAAGAAAACGAGCAAAATTTGACAACAAATTGATGTAATGGAGTCAAGAGTGCATAATCAAAATATAATGCCTAGGCAGTCAGCCATTATATTCTGATTTACACAAATTACAAATATAACTAAATGTCTTTGCACCACCATAATCATGGAGTATTATGAAATATTGCTATTCCATATAACCTAATACTGCCTATATTGCGAAAAATTCTTCTATATTTATTGGTGTGAATTGCGAGCTAAAAAAGAGTATTACATTAGTATTTCTGTGTACATTATGCTTAATTTCAATGTAAAAAATATTACTTCTAATAATAAATAAAAAATATTGAAAAATTATCTCCAGAAGCTTTTCCAAAGACAAAAAACCAATATCTATTCACACAATGCGCCCTGACTCCGACCAACAAACTGCGCGCTCTGGGGGACATTCTGGAAACGTTCTTAAGTAGTTTATAATATTGCCGCTTGGTGGCAGCACTTTACCAAACAGAAACCTTGGTATGCCATATTACCCGACTACTCCATCTATATATTTAAAACGCTAAGCTTTTTCTTTCGACAATCCGTGAGAACAAACTACTGCATCAAATTACACCATTCTTTTTTTTAATGAAATATATTTGGACACAGATTTGTTATCGTACATTCGTTTGTTCGAAATTTTAATTAATTAGCCGTAGTTTTCAATTAAAGCTTTACTTCTGCTTATGACGTCATAAAGTCGGCAACTCCCACTGTTGCAAGGCATAGAGTTTATTCTCTAAACTCTGTGGTTCGCCAATCTTTTGACATTAGCTAATATCAACTATGTAATATTTGAACATTGTAATATAAAATCTTTAAAAACTTACTTAAAATTAGCTAAAATATAATCATAATAAAATATCTAAACATACATATCAATATGAATAACAAATCTCACGTAAAATATTGCAATTTAAATTATTCCAATTGAAACAAGATTTGGAGAGTTATCCCTGACGCCCACCTAACATAAAAGTACCTATTTTATTTTATTTATTTACACACATATTCAATTTTATTATAAAACACCAGGTTGCCATAGAAAGCAAAAATCGTCATTTAGGCGCCAAAAATTAACCCCGGTGCGTCTGCGATATTTGTACCGATTTAATCACAATTGTTTTGATTGCACCACATATTCCAAAATTAATTAAATCCATGATTATTGGGCACAGATGTCATATACGCACCACATTGGCGCGATTTTTTCCCCCGCCAATTTGGCGAAAACTTTGTTTTTGAATATTAGTTACAAATAGCATGCAATAATGGTACGCGATTTTTTATTTCAATAAAAAAAAAAATAACGTAATAAATGAAATAGCTTCTATTATTTAAAAAAAGGAAATAAAAATAAATAAATGATAGTTTGATATAAATAAATATTGATATACATAATAAAAACAATTTATAGAATTAAAATAAAAAATAAAAGTAAATAAACAGTATTATAAACAAAATAACCGGGTTGCCATGTGAGGCATAAAATTGCCATTTTGTTGCAATCGCGCCAATGTGGTGCGTATATGACATCTGTGCCAAAATTGCCTGTACAGATTTGTTGGGAATTTTTGAAATTTTCGACACATTTTTTCATTAGAGGCAAAAGGTGCATGGAAATGGAGCAAAATTTATTAAAACCAAGCAAAAATATTGGGCACAGATGTGATATACGCACCACATTGGCGCGATTGCAACAAAATTGCAATTTTATGCTTCACATTGTAACCCGGTTATTTTGTTTATATTGCTGTTTATTTACTTTTATTTTTATTTTAATTCTATAAATTGTTTTTATTATGTATATCAATATTTATTTATATCAAACTATCATTTATTTATTTTTATTTCCTTTTTTTAAATAATAGAAGCTATTTCATTTATTACGTTATTTTATTTTTATATTGAAATAAAAAATCACATGCTATTATTGCATGCTATTTGTAACTAATATTCAAAAACAAAGTTTTCGCCAAATTTGCGGGGGAAAAAATATGACATCATGCCGTGATTTTTTTATGTACTACATAATAAATGTCCATTTTTAGGTGCGTTCGTAATTATATAAATACGTAGCACCTATAGTCGTCGTTTGGTCCGTCCGTCTGTCCGTCCGTCTGTCTGTCCGTCCGTCTGTCTGTCTGTCCGCATATAACAACGCAAAAACTACCCAACCAAATGGTTTGCAATTTAAAATATATTATCTTTGCAGAATTTTGTCGAGACATTTCAAATTTTATTAAAATCGAATCAAAACTTTAGGAGATATTAATAAAAATATTTATTAAGAAATTTGAATTTTTTTTTTTTAAATCGGTGCTTTCTTGTTAGAGGAGCTTCCGATGGATGTTAAATCGTCAAGCGACCGAGACACTTATTTTATGACAGAAATTAATCTGCAGACGATATAATTCATTTCACAGAATTAAAAATCATCAAGATCTGAATATTTATATAACTAGCTGATACATATATATCTGAATATTTATATAACTAGTTAAGATATTTGTATGAACAGTGTCATAAAATATATACTTAACTAGCTGTTTAACCCGTTCTACGCACGGGATATCATGAATTTAATTCTAAAACGTGCGTACGAACGCACCTCGTTTGTAACGTTTGACGTACAATTTCCAACTTGTTTTTCATAACATCGAAATGGGCACTGAAATGTCTGAATATATGTATTTTGGGTACTTTTATGTTCGCCGAGTGCCAGTGATCACCAATTTTTTTAATCTCGCCAATTCTTTTTTTCTCGACAATCTTTTAACATTAGCTAATAACAAATAACCAATATTTTAACATTGCAGCATAATGTCTTTAAAAACTTACTTAAAAATAGCTAAAATATAATCATGAGGAAATACGTAATCACAAAGGCACAGATGTCATATAAGCATCCCATTGGCGCGATTTTTCCTCCGCCAATTTGGCGAAAACTTTGTTTTTGTATATTAGTTACAAATAGCATGCAATAATTTGTCAATTTTTTAATTTCAATATAAAAATAAAATAACGTTATAACGTTAGTGTTATAACGTTAATATACATTATAACGTTAATATTGAAAAACAAAGTTTTTGCCAGATTAGCGGGTAAACAAATTGCGCCAATGTGGTGCGTATATGATATCTGTGCCACCACAAACACATCAATACAAATAACAAAATCTCAAGAATTGAACTGAAATCAAAATTGAAATAATTGAATTGAAAGGGTTGCAATTCAGATGATACCAATTGAAACAAGATTTGGCGAGTTATCACTGGCGCCCAGCAAACATAAAAGTACCGTATTGGATATATATTTTTTTTACTTTCTTCTATCTATAATAGTCTCACATAAACATTCTGTCCGTCATTCCGTCTGTCCGTCTTCATTGTATCATCAAAAAGTGTATGAAGTTATGCTTCAAATTGAACCTAATTTTTTTTT
Organism: Maratus michaelseni; assembly: GCA_963931845.1. Taxonomy (NCBI): domain Eukaryota; kingdom Metazoa; phylum Arthropoda; class Arachnida; order Araneae; family Salticidae; genus Maratus; species Maratus michaelseni. The sequence continues at coordinate 102,855,186 of OZ007593.1, read as the reverse complement.
TCTATATTTTTGGCTATGGCAAGCAGGTTCTATTAGAATTTGAGGATATTTCGACGAAAGGGGGCGCTGTGATCGATATTTTTGTTCCATTTTCATTATTGTACCATCTAAAAGTGTATGAAGTTATGCTTCAAATTGAACCTATTTTTTTTCTATGTTTTTGGCTATGACAAGCAGATTCTATGAGAATTTGGGGATATTTCGACGAAAGGGGGCGCTGTGATCGATATTTTTGTTTCATTTTCACTATTGTACCATCTAAAACTGTATGAAGTTATGCTTCAAATTGAACCTAATTTTTTTTCTATGTTTTTGGCTATGACAAGCAGATTCTATCAAAATTTGGGGATATTTCGATGAAAAGGGGTGCTGTGAACGATATTTTTGTTTCATTTTCACTATTGTACCATCTAAAACTGTATGAAGTTATGCTTCAAATTGAACCTAATATTTTTTCTAAGTTTTTGGCTATGACAAGCAGGTTCTATTAGAATTTGGGGATATTTCGACGAAAGGGGGCGCTGTGATCGATATTTTTGTTCCATTTTCACTATTGTATCATCGAAAAGTGTATGAAGTTATGCAGATAATTGAACCAATTTTTTTTCTGTGTTTTTGACCATAGCCTGCAGGTCCAGGTTGAATTCGGGGATATTTCGACGAAAGGGGGCGCTGTCATCGCGATTTTTGTTCGATTTTCACTATTGTATCATCAAAAAGTGTATGATGTTATGCAGATAATTAAACCAAAAATTTTTAATATGCTTTTGTCTGTAGCCAGCAGGTCCTACTAGAATGTGGGGATATTCCGCCGGAAGGGGGCGCTGTAATAGCCATTTAAAGATTTCAAATTCAAAAAGATGTATAAAAAAATTAGAAATCCTAAAAGTTTTTTCCGTTAAATGTTTGGCCTTGATCCGGAGAATCCGGAGCAGTTTTTGTTTTGTCTCTATATTAAAAAATTGTGGAGATATAGCGGTTTGAAATTTTAGGGTGGTTGACATTTTCAAATAAGACAGCAGAATTCATCCATAAACGGGTTTAATTTATGCGTTTTAGTTAACTGGGTTTCAGCAAATTTTCTTTCATTGTTGTAACCATTGTTCCTATTTCTAAATGCTTAACACTATATATTTATATTCGCCAACATCACATTCTCGCCAAGCTTGGCGTCAATTGACGAAATATCGCCAAATTTGGCGATAAAAATAGGTTGCCACAAATGAAGCCAACTTGGCTGTAAAAGACTAATTTGGCGATATTCTCATTCAAATTCAATGTTGACGAGAACTGGGAATGAATCTTCTTTAATTGGGTTCCACGCATTTTAGCTTCGTGTTTTCCAGTAAAATTAGCTAAAATCGTAAAACCAAGGCATAGGGAGGCTATCTGTTCTGGTCGGTACAGGCCAAAAGAACTTTTCGTAGTTTAGTATACACCAGTTGATTGCATCCCGATAACCCGATGATTTCCAAGCAGCTGACGTACAACAGAATGACGAAAAATATTGATTTTATTGGCGATGTGAGGACGAAATTAGAAGTATTTACATGATTGAGATAGAAGAAAGTTTTGGGATTGGCACAGCCGACTAGTTTTCGCTTTGTTGCTGATCTTGGAAATATGCCTCATGGCTCAATGGCGTTTAATTAAGCAAAAAAAAAAGCTTCTGTGAAAATTCTGAGATTCAGACAAAATTTTTAACAGTAAAAATTATATATATATATTTTGTAACATATTTATGTGCAGTGAAAATAATCCATACCTCATAAGCCTAAAAATTATTAATTTTATATTTTGTAAGAAAAATAATTGTAAGAAAATCTTTTAGGGAAGAGTTCCGTATCCTTGATGATTTTTTTTTGGCGAGTTGATTTTGACGATAAGTGTTTGATGTGATTGTTGCGATCTTCAGTCTTTGGGGTTACATTTTAACTACTGAAGTGAACTTAATCTACGTGACGCCACACTCCTTTTCGCGCTATTTTGGATTTTTTGGCCAATCGCACCAACCAGCACAGAATGTGAAACTCTTCCCATACTACGTTAGTTAAAAATATGTAAGAGGAAATTTGGTACTTTCGTTATACGGACACCATTGTCGCCAAGCATACATTTACATACATTTAATGCATGCATTTACATACATTAACATACATTCATTTACATACATTTACATACATACATTTACATACATTATGCATTAGCATACATTTTGGCGTGGTGTCGGTAATAACGGAGAAGTACCGGAAATTTTTTGAACAACAATGTTTGTCTAAAACTTTTTAACGCATATAGCCACTGAAACGTTAATAAAGGGTTAGAGTTCACTATACCCCTTGGGTGTATCGCAATTGATAATTATTTTTATTTTCACACTTTATGAATTAGATTTTTTACATATAGCTGCAGACATCCTGCACTGAGAAAATTTTCAGAAATCAAAACTGATTTTAAACATATCTAAGGTTTTTGTCACATGCCCGAGCAATATTCATATAAAATTTGTAATTTATATCAAATTGTTTACCGTCAAGTTTTGACGGGTTCCATCTAGTAATACATGAAGTTCCTATATAACATCCCAAGAAAAAAAATCAAAGATTGACTACCAAGACAAATAAAAACAATCCATGAATATCGCCATAAAAATGAAAAAAAAATTAAACTATTTTTAAGAAAAACTAAACATAGTGTCATAAGCAGCACAAAAAATGGTTATATATATATATATATATATATATATATATATATATATATATACTTTCTAACATAACACATCGACTGATAAGTTCCCGGTCTGCCACACAGATGGCGTTGTAATCGTCGAACCGATGCTTTTTTTTAGTAAATACTAACCTTTACAATGTAGCAGAAAAATGTCATGACGATTCGCCGTGTGGATAAAACGTTAGAGTGGTTTTAGTTGAGCGACTTTATTGATAAACAAAAAAAATGATAAACAAGAATTTCAAAAATTGTTATTTGATGGGAAAAAACACCGTTCAAACAAAAGCTTGGCTTGATTAGTGTTATCCGGACACTGCACCAGCTAAATCAACCATTATTGACTGGTTTCCTGAATTTAAACGTGGTCGTACGGACACCAGTGATGCACCACGCAAAAGAGGTGGTTACTCCGGAAAACGTAAAAAAAGTCCACAAAATCGTTTTGAGGAACCGTAAAGTGAAGTTGCAGGAGATAGCTCAGACTCTGAAGATATCCAACGAACGTGTAGGTTTTATTTTGAATGAACATTTGTCTATGAAAAAGCTGCTGTCAAAGTGGGTGCCGCGCGTGTTGACTTTTTTCCAAAAACAATAACGAGTCGATGATTCTGAGCACTGTTTGGAGCTTTTTCGTTATAAAATTGTGTTATTTATTATAAAATTATTGTTATTATTTATTTATCAAATTAATATTATTAAATTATTATTATTAAATTATTAATATTAAATTATTAAATTATTATTATTATTATTATTATTATTATTATTATTATTATTATTATTATTATTAAATTATTATTATTATTATTATTATTATTATTATTATTATTATTATTATTATTATTATTATTAAATTATTATTATTATTATTATTATTATTATTATTATTATTATTATTATTATTATTATTATTATTATTATTATTATTAAATTATTATTATTATTATTATTAAATTATTATTTATTATTAAGATTATGTTATTTTTTAAAGTTTTAAAGTGATAAAGTTATAAAGTTATAAAGTTATGTTAAAAAGTTGTGTTTTCTTTATTAGACCGGGAACTTATCAGCCCATGTGTTAGTTGGCAATTTTTTATAATTTCGGTTTGTCTGTTTGTTCCTTATATTAAATCGTTATAATAGATGGAGTCAAAATCTTTTATGGCCCCTGGTGACCAACCTGACAGTATATTCTAGTGTCAGCCGAATCGGGTTTTACTTCCGGCGATGGAAATTGATAGCATTGATTTATTTATTACAGTCTGCAGTTTTCCGGAGCGTCCGAGAAATTAACGTAAACAAGAAAACACAAAGAACGACCAATGGGAGATTTACAGATTTGTATCAAAACTCCTAAAATTTTGAGAACCACTGAAATTCGTCAAGGAGTCTTGTATGGATGTGTCTTAGCCACGAATAATTACTGTTAAACAATAATGCTAAATCCATGCATATTTTTGTGTCATTCTTTCGTAATTATTTTGGAGTGAATTTATTACAGACCGCTGTAGTCTGTTAGACTCTCTTGAAGTTAAACAAAATTAGTAAACACGTAGTGATGTAAGACGAGATTTGTCCTCTATTATGTCATGTCGTGTGATAATACTCTAACAGAGTTTTACCAATGTGGTAAGAACCGCGGCTGAGAAAAGAAGTAAGGAAATAGATTATGTCAGCAGACATTATTAGGATGCGTTCAAGAACCTTAAATAACATACATTTCAATTGGTGTGACGGAAAAGGATATTCTTGAAATGTGCATTTAACTATTCATTTTTTTAAAGTTTTCATTATATAAATCTATGTGTACGGCGATGCGCCCCACATAACGGATTATTACTATAGTAGTGTGTATCGGATCCAAGGCAAGTTGTATTTTCCATTAATATTATGATTTATAATTGACATGGGGTTGTGTTTGCTTTCCACGGTCTCGGTAAATTAAAATATAATGTATTTTTAAAAATTGCTTCTGTTAAATGGAAATAATGTGTAATTATAACTTAAACCATAAGAAGAACATGATAAATATATGTATACGAAAGGAATTATGTTGGAGTAAATTAAATATTAATGACGTGGCTAACAACGATAAATAAATTAAACAATTCTGAAATAGATACAGGGAGTAGCACTTTGGCAATTTATGACATGTTTACTTTTCTTGTATCTTTCTTGTATGTATTTATGATAGTTCAACTAATTTATGATCAAATGTAGTTAGTTCTCCTTGATGGCATCAGTTGTATTTATTATTCAGTCAACCACCTATTGCAGGCTTTAGTTAACAGCTTTCAAAGATCTATTGTTTATTCGCCAATGACACAACGCAATTAATAGGTATTCCATTTTTGTTAATTAATGCAATTATCTAGATATATATTTATTCTTTAATTTTATGGGAGAAATTAACAACAATGTATCTAAGCTCTTAACAAGGTTCCAGAGCAGCCCTTCTGTACAGATATGACATGTTTACTTTTCTTGTATATTTCTTGTATGTATTTCGGTAGTTCGATTAATTTTTGAGCAAATATAATTAGTTCTCCTTGATGGCATCAGTTGTATTTATTATTTAGTCAACCACCTATTGCAGGCTTTAGTTAACAGCTTTCAAAGATCTTTTGTCTATTCACCAGTGAATGGGTATTCAGTTTTTGTTGATTAATGCAATTATCTAGATATATTTTTATTCTTTAATTTTATGGGAGCAATTAGCAACGAAGCTCCTAACGAGAATTTCAGAGCAACCCTTTTGTACAATCACATTTAATTATGTTAAATATATAGGAGCACTAAGATTTATTGGTGGTTGTAGATGTCGCCGAGGTAATGTAGGATGTATTCAATAAGGGTGATTATCTCCCCAACAATTACAATACTTCAAACATAGTTTAATTAAAAATTATCACTGAAGTGCACTAAAACATCTTGTTTTCTATAGGTTATGGCGTGCTTATAATTTATCGTTTATTTATAGAAACACATCAATAAAAGCGGTAAAAAAATAGACTATGATCGGTTTCACCGTATGAAAAAATTAATCTTCTTAATAATATTCTGTTAGTGTTTGAATGTGCTTCATAACATATGCCTGAGGCAGGATTTTTCGTTCTAGTACTTTAAGAAATTTGAAAAGAATTTCCAGTATTTTTTTTTTTTTAACAATTAGGTTTTTGCAAGAGTATTTTTTTTATTATAATTTTAAATTACTGGACAAAATTTTTTCATACTATTGAATTATAATATTCCATTTTCTGCAGTATAAACATATATTTAAATACCTCGTATACAACTAAACTTTTTTTATATAGCTTCAAAATATTAATTATATGTACGTTCAATCTATACTATTGTAGTAATTTTTACTCTTATTGCAAGGTCGTTATTATAAATGAGGTAAACATATTTTGCCTTAATAACCTTACTTTAATTTAGAATTAGACATAAAGATATAATGTACTAAGGAATAATTGTTGTTATTTGATTTCTCATTTCAGTACCAATAGAATAAATTATTCAGAAATTCAACTCACTGTAAAAAATTTGCAGCAGAGTAACGTCATTCGACCGTTTTTATAAAAAACGGTTACATAACCGTAATTTAACAGTATTCTGACCCTAATATGAGCAATATTATGGTCAAAATAGCATTAAATTACGGTTAAGTACTATCATTCAACCATTTTTATAGAAAACGGTCGAATGACCGGTTACTTTGCCGCAAAATTTTTTACAGTGTTGAATATTATTCTTTTGGTAGGTTTTGTAACGTTTTATGCGATAAATGTTAAAATATACGCTAATTAAGAATTAATTACATTGACTCTACATTATCTTTGAATAGAAGTGCGTTTTATATCTTTGTTTGATAGTTTTGTAAATTAAATTGAAATAATTTTTTAGTTAATATAATCGATTAAAGATACGGTTAGGTGGGAGTAATAACAAACTAAAGGGGCTATAAGAGACATGAAATATTTTTTTAGCTATTTTTTATTTTATTTTTTATGAGAAAAGAGATTTGCAAAAATACATTTCATAAATTTTATGAAGTTTTAACAAATATTTTTCAAATTTTAAACCCAATTTTACTTTTCAATTTTACTGAAAGCCCCCTTGGGGAGTAATATAAATTTTGCAAATGTAAGAATAAGGTATATTTTTTAATTGATCTGAAAACAAAAAAAAATTTAGTTTTTTCATGTAACGATATTTTAACTTGCAAATATTTTATTTGTATTATACTAAATATGTAATATATATAAATTATTTATAAATAATTAATATTATTAATATAATAATAATATTAGTATAATTATAATTTAATTTCATATAAATACTATATAAATAACAAAAAATAAATAAAAATACTCACAAATATCTACAATAATATATATAAAATATTTTTTAGAACGTTATAAGATATAAATAATAATATGAATAAAAGTCAAAAAATGCTTTGTATAATAAAGCGAACCACCATTTATATCTCCAGTATTTATTTCAGAAGAAGTTTTCAAACTTTTCTCTTTAAAGAGCATTTTGATAAATGACTTTTATGCGATTGAGTGCATCAAAAGCTTTAAAATTTAATTCTTTTGACATATTTCTTTCATCCCTACAGCATTAAAATATTTCGAAGAAATATTTTTATTATGGAATACGTTGAGAAATAAAATATAAAATTCAGTAAATTTAAAAAGTCCGAAGTATAATACTTTTAACCGATTTGAAACAAATGACGGTATACAATTCATTTGTTTGTTGTTGTATTCTGTGAATGTATGTCCACTGATAACTTTTAAATGAATGTTCCGATTTTATAGCTATTTTTAACACTTTTCAAAATACTTGAAAAATCTTTATTGCTTCGATTTGTCTGGGCGTCTGTCTGACTGTGATCTAACTCGCGTAAATATGCTTCTATTACTATCTTTTTGATACATGCTTTTTAGGTTTATCGTAGGTTATCCCGTATTGAAAACGAAGTATATAGTATTTTTAGTACTTTTACAGGGCGTCACAAAAGTATTTCTTTATATTATGGTTTTTGAGGAAAACTCGTTGGCACTGTATTTTAATGCAGTCACACTATTTCAAACATAATGAAATATTGATAAATATTACCTAGATGCAATACAACATTTTGTTCTAAAGAATATGGAGTGCATAGCATTCATCACCCTTTTACAGAAATTCACAAAACAATTCCATTCAATTATGGACTGTGGATAATGTCGATTGCTGTGTATTTTAAATATGTCTCATTATTTTAAATACAATGAAATTGATGTGGTGACTAAGATGCTATCAATGGCTTACTGTAGAATATGGAGTTGTATAACATTTATTCGTTTATTTAAAAGGGTACAAAAATCATTCTGTTAAAGTACAGCACATAAATTATAGTAGCTGAAAATGAGTTTACAAATGCTCTATGCATTTAAACCTAACCAAATGTTTTAGTGCATTACGTGTTTTGATAAATTCTATAGCTCATATAGAGAAGTGCGCAAAAAAATCACAAGCATTACTGCTTATAGGCGTGAATTGCTTAGCAGTATTTTTTATTGTATTTTTCTTTATATATTTAGTATACTAAGGTATGTTTTAGGATGTAAATAAATTCATATACAAAGCTATACAAAATACTGATTATATTGCCGTCTATGTATGATAATTGCTGGAAGTGCGAGCTTACTTGTGGTTCGTACTTCATAGTTAAAATAAATTTTTGCTTAATTTCAATATAAAAATATTGATTCTATTAATAAATAAAAAATATTGAAAAATTATCTTCTGAATCTTTCCAAAAAGACAAAAACTAAATTTTTTGTGTGTATTGAAATCTGTAGATTAGATACAGAGTTGCTTAAAAATAGTAATAATAAGTTATATTCTATACGCAGTAAATTCTGAAAATAAATTTACAAATGTGTATTCGTTTCATAGCTAAATTAATTTTTAGAAAATATGATATGCATACCTACTTTATGCATTGTTACCATTGTATGCATACATATTGATCATATACAGCTTTTCAAAGAATTCGAATATCTTATCGACAATAGGCGCTAATTGCTGCAATTGGATTTTCAATTGTTTTATGCGTTTTCTTAATTGTTTATTTCGATATCTTCTTTCTACCTTAATAAATAATAAAGTTTCGTTACAGAATTCTGGACGTGTTGTGAAATGTTTCATAATCTGTGGGAGATGCAAGGTTTTATTTTCTGGTTGGACAGAGATCATTTAGGTGATGATCCAGTATAAATATCTTGAAGATTACTTTTTACTTTCCACCATCTAATTCAATCATCAGAAGCCTTTATTAGATTGAAAAAAAGCGATAATACTACTATTACTTTTTTAAATAATCGTGGCATAGTAAGTTTTTTTTTATAATGATATCTAAAATATTAACATATACTCGTTTACTATATGGTAACCATCACCAATGCTACAAATGATAAGGCTAAATGTAAATAGAAAGAAAAATAATGGGTTACCACAATAACAATTCTCTGTTAGAACAAGCCACTCTCAATAAATTATACTAAATGGTATAATCGAAACTAGTCGGATGTGCCAATCCCAAAACTTTCTTCCTTACAGCTTTCATATACACCAAAAAGGAATTAGCAACAATTTCTATCAAGGTCTAACTGAATCTAAAGTTTTATTAAATTCAGTGCGTTAGTTCTTGCGATATGACTGTCTCTTAAATCTTGTAAATCCTGAAAATTACAGACTCCTACGTCAAATGTTGAGCGATTTACACCAAAACCTAATCAACAACAACGTATGTAAACTTCTCACTAAATTTGAAGTTGGATCAAATTTTGAGTATTAGTTCATAATATATTGCTACCGTGAAAATCGTGAAAAATGTAGCATAGCAGTGCCACTTATTAAGAGATTAACACCAAAACTAATCAGCACCAATTTATATCAAGGTCTAACTGAATCTAAAATTTTATTAAATTCCGAGCTTTAGTTCATGAGATAGAGCGCCCACAATTTTTTGTCACATATAGACAGACACATAAACAGACAGACTCACAGGCAGACATTTTTTAAAAACAGTCAAATAGTGTTCAGAACCTTCAAAAATGTATAAATCCATCGAAAACTGGAAGTCGAACATTTTCATGAATCCAATACTTTCTTTTTGCAAAAATAGAACAAAGTAAAAATGGATAAACACTTAAAGTCGATTTCAATTTTTTAAAAATCATTTGCTGATATAATAAAAAGTTTTAAATTTAACAGTATATGCAATTAAGGACTGAAGAACTTTCTTCCAAACATTCATGTGATATGACTTTTAAAAGAATGAATGGTTAATTATTTATTTTTTACTATGCCAGGCTGGTAAATACAAGCTTTTTGAAACGTAAGAATAATAATAAAAAAAGAGCATACAAATATTTGAAAACAATCCTTAAAATACAATGCAATTCCTTCAAAAATAACATATTTAATATATTCTATTTAAATAAAATAAAATGTGTTTAAAAAATATAATTTAGACGTGAAAGATAAACTTAAAGTTCAATTAGTATACTCGTTCTACACCAGCTTAATCTTTTCTGTCTAAATTTATTTACGGAATCAGAATATTTTAAATATTAACCCCTTAAAAAACGATTTATTTTACACAAAAACTAAAAATGGGGGCAAAACACCACTTTTTCCATACTAAAATATTTGCTTTATAAAAAAAAAAAAGAAAAATGTCTGAAAATTAATAAAACAAAGATTACAGTTAAAAGTTAGTGACATCCAAAAGTTTTTAATAATGAAGCAAGCAAACTCTTCTTGCCCGAGCGGCGTTCGGGCAAAACTGTCAAGTTCTCCCTATTTACCACACACCTAATTTCACTAATATATATATATTTTTCCTTTTTAAAATGCATTAGAAATCTATGTTAGTATTTCTGTTTCATCGATTTATATCAAGTTCTATTCATTAATATGTTTTTTGCAATAAAGAGATAGCGTATAACTCGTTACAATCCTTATTGATGCGCGTATTTTAATAGTTTTAATACAGCAATATTAACTATTATTTGGTTTATTTAAGTTATTTATTTTAAATTATTTATTTTTCTGTAAAATTGTATCAAGGGTTTAAGTTATGTCAGTTACTTTTTAATGCTCAATAACTACATGGTGGAGGAAATAGCTTTGGTGCTTTTTACTCCCCAATGGTGCTTTTTACTCACTATACTTTACGGAAGCTTAATACTCTTATTTTCCTCTACCTAAAGCAAAACAAATCCGATATCCTATATTTGAATGTTAATTTTTATTTGATTACCTAAACAGATCTGTGGCCTTCCAGCCCTACACTTTTAAAATCTATGTAATACAGCAGTTTTTAAGGATATAAAAATGTTCATAAAATATGTTCAGAACTAATTATTAAACATACAATGCTAAACTGAAAAATAATATTGTAAGAATATATTGATTTATTTCCATTCAGTATGTTTGTTCTATGAAAAACATACTGAGCACCTCACAAATATTATAAACTTTCTGTAGAACAAAAGCTCATAGCAAATGTTCATAAAAAGAACAGATGGATAATGACTGTACCATCCCTAATTACTGAAAAAAATATGAAAGAGAAAACATCCATTACACATATAATAAACTAATAGAAAATGAATTAGTGCATAATCATATATTAAGAGATGTTTACGTGAGATAATGATAAAAATGGGTACTACCCTTATCCAGACATGCTAGAATACAGCGTGGCAGTTTATGATCTTGCCATCCCGAAAATTTTGTAGTATCTTTGTCTAGACGATTTTTTATTTAATTTTTAAATCAGAGAAGGCTACAAGTTGCAATACTCACAGAGGTTATTTTAACACATCATTTGCCCCTATACTTTTCAAATATATGCAATTTTAAAACTTAGGCCGCTTAGTTTTGGCCTTTCTGTTCTTTCCCCAGTTGATTAGTATTCGATGTATTCGAATGTTTTAGTGTTTACATCTATTGATGAAATGAACAATCCCTTATAGAACATGGAATACGTATTCATACAGTTCAAAACCTTTAAAAATTCATATAGACGCGTGCATTGCGTCCGTAATGTTGAGAAATAGGGTCAGAGATAGACGCGCTAAGCATGTTCATAACGGTCTAAGGGTTAATGTTGTAATTTTCTTAATTAAGTTGTTATAGCAAAACTTCTTATAATTTTAATTTAGTTGTTTTCGCAAAGCACACTGCAGTGTGCATTTGGTACCGTAGTAAAACGTCCTTGACAGATAACACTTATCATACAAAATACTTTTAAATCAATCAGATTAGCGGTTAATCGTGAAAAGCGTGGCGAACCGACATGAAACAACCTGAACCATAAGTCAAATTGGGTTGATGCTAATATTTTCGTTACGAGTTGAATTCAGGTCAGGTTTTGTTTAGATTTTTACTCTTTCGTGTCGTGTTGGGGCTGACCCGATTTTTCAAAAGAAAGTCTTGTATATTTTTTTTAAAATGAAAAACTACATATTTCACCATTAATGAGTGTAGATGTGTTCATTTTTATACTATAAAATATCAATCATATTACTGATATAATTGTAGGCTATTTTTCCCTAATTTTACTGAAATATGGAATAATTTTTTTCACCCCTGGTTCGGGTCGAAAATTATAGCTTCTGGTGGGTGCGGGTTAAAGTGTATCGGGTTCGTGTCGTGTTTCGAGTTGACAAAATGTTTTGTTGGGTTCTGGATGGGTTCATAACTGTCTAAGGGTTAATGTTGTAGTTTTCTTAATTAAGTTGTTATAGCAAAACTTCTTATAATTTTAATTTAGTTGTTTTCGCAAAGCACACTGCAGTGGGCATTTGGTACTGTAGCAAAACTTCCTTGACAGATACAACTTTTCATACAAACTACTTTTAAATCAATCAGATTAGCAGTTAATCGTGAAAAACGTGACGAACCGACATGAAACAACCTGAACCATGAGTCAAATTGGTTGATGCTAATATTTTCGTTACGAGTTGAATTCAGGTCAGATTTTGTTTAGATTTTTACTCTTTCGTGTCGTGTTGGGGCTGATCCGATTTTTCAAAAGAAAGTCTTGTATATTTTTTTAAAATGAAAAACTACATATTTCACCATTAATGAGTGTAGATGTGTTCATTTTTACACGATAAAAATATCAGTCATATTACTGATATAATTGTAGGCTATTTTTCCCTAATTGTATTGAAATATGGAATAATTTTTTTCACTCCTGGTTCGGGTCGAAAATTATAGCTTCTGGTGGGTGCGGGTTGAAGTGTATCGGGTTCGTGTCTTGTTTCGAGTTGACGAAATGTTTTGTTGGGTTCTGGATGACTAAGCAGAAATTTGTGTTCTGGTCGGGTTGCCCCCGATGCGTTTACGACAATACGCTGAATTTTACTGTGTTGATTTCTTTTGAAAATTACAAAGCTAAAAAAAGAGGCGCAACACGGATGGCGCATTGGAAAGTAGAAGGTAAAGCATCTGTATCTAATAATCTATAATAATTATAAACATAGTATCATTAAAACAAATTGGTTTTACACCCAATGTTTGGTATATAACTATTGTTACGCTGCAGTGGGATATGACTACATGATAGATAAAAAACAGTGTTGTAAGTTGACTTGTATATTGTTTTGAGTAAAGTTTATTTTCAGAGCACATTATGTAACGTCCTTTCGGATTTTTCTCAAAAATTAAGAATCGTACAGATAAGCTTCTTAAATATACACATCGCTTTTTAAGTTAGGCTGACACGGTATCTTAATTATAACATTATATCAGTGACATTCTTAAGATTAAAATAAATGAAATATTACAACTGTTTTTTATGAACACCAAAAGTTCTAAACTGAAGAATGGCAAACGAAAAAAATGGTCGAACTTATAGGCAATGAAGTGAGAATTTTTCATTAGAAATGCATTTTATGGAAAAAATGTATTTGTCATTTTTGCTTTAGAGTCTAAAGGAAAAAAACTATAAGAATTTAGATATCTGTAATTATGATGCAATGATGTCTGTAAATATTGTGCCTGAAATACAAACGTTATTTATATATTTTTTTCCTGAAATTCACACTAAAATGTTGCATATAAATATTTTGAATAACTGGCATTTTAAGGAATAAATTTACAGTAAAATAGTAGTATTATATAATAGATATTTTAAAGAGTAATCCCCCATAAAATTTACTGAATTTCGTTTAAGATTTCCTGTATTGAACTTATTTTTACATTCGGATAAAAGAACCAGTACATATAATAATTTGGGTCCGTACTTTAAAAAGGTAATAAAAATGGGATCAAAAGACAGTTTTCCCACAGTTGTTTGTAAATTTTAAACTATAATATGCTGTTCGATACATATAAAAGTTTCAGACGTTAAAGAACATTTTAACAACTCCGGCTGACGTTTGTGTTAATATTTTCCAATGCAAATGCTGTCAACTGTCTACAACCTATAAATTTTGTACATATAATCAGAAACTACTTTACATAACCGTGTCAAAACTTATTTTTCTCAAAACATTTCTCTTAGACAAGAAAATGTATCTAATAAGTATGAGTAAGTAGGGAATCGGACATATATTTTCAGTTAGTACTAGTTTATATATTTTTTAATTTGATTACCGATTGGTAACGTTTTCGCTTTGTACTGTTTTATAGCTTTTTGTTTTAAATTTGTATAATTTTTGTATTACATTATATTCTTGATGTTTTATCCCTTAAAAATTGTCCCTTACTTTGAAATCCCTTACTTTGAAAGTTAGTATATCAATAAATTTCAAAACACACATTCTGACATTGCTTATAAGCTTCACTTTTTTTAACATTTTTAACTTAGTTAAAGATTGTTTATGAATACGGATTGTCTGTCTATCCATCCGTCCGAACAGTAAGTCTCGTAAATATGCTCGGAGTGCTATTTAATTTATATATGTTATTGTGGTTTACTATAGAATGTTCGGTATTGAAAAAGAAGTGCATAACATTTATATTTTGTTTACGATGGCATACAGAAGAATTCCGTTATATTATTTTCGATCGAGAAAAATCGTTTGCAGTGCATTTTATTGATGATACGATATTTCAAACTTAATGGCATTGCACACTGAGGTGCACTACAACATTTTCTCTATAGATTATAGAGGGCGTAGTATTTATCGTTCATTTACACAGACGCACAAAAGAAATTGTTACAGATCTGACTATGATACATAATTGCTGGAAGTGAGTTTTCCTTTGTTAAATTTTCTAATCTTTAGCGTATTACGTGTTACGTATAATTTGTTTAGATCATATGCAGGGCTGCGAAGAAGAATTTGTACACATTTCCGGATACATTTTCCGTAAAAATGTCTGTAAACTAATTTCACTGGTTCTGAATTCTTTAATTCTTATATTAAATTAGCATCTTCTCCAATTTATTTTAACTTTGTTCACTTATTAATATTAAATGTAATTTTAAGTATTAAGTTTGGTCCCAGCTACATTGAAATTTCTTGTACATTTTAATTTGCTTATATTTTATATTTGTTTACTCTAGTATTATTATTCATTCATTACTGTTCATTTAGTACTTCTATCCAATATTATTATCTACTTCAGTATCATACAGTATTATGGCATGGTTGTATTATTGCTGTATCACATTGTATTATAAGATTATTTAGTATTGCTCAGTATAATTGGTTAATTGAATTTTCAGAATTCGTATTTTAGTATTACATAGTATAATTATTGCTTAGTATCACAAAGTATTATTTAGTATTGCTCAGTATAATTAGTAAATTGTTTTCTCAGTTATTATATCATAAAAATTTGAATTTTTGGAATTTGTGTTTCAGTACTATTTCTCTAATCTCATGGTGGTGTTTGATTTATGTTTATTTTATGATTATTTTATTTGTCATTATCGTATTTATTAATTGTTTATCATTTAATAAGTGAGCTATTAGTATTGTTTTGCATTTATTGTCTTCTCTCAAATTTAATAATTATCTTGTAAGGCTTTGCCGCATAGTAAACAAACCTGCTGGGCGGGTCTAGTTGAGCTAAAGCCGAAAGGTAGTCCTCCCCGCCCGGCTTGACTTTGAATTTGCTTCCTTAGCTATCTCATTTCACTGGATTAAAAATTGAAATTTCTTAATAATATTCTGTTTGTTCAGGGAAGGGTTTCATAATCATTATCTGATACAAGATTTTTGTATTTTTACTAAGTTTATGACAGATTTTATTATATCTTGGAAAAAAACGCTAACGAAAACATTTATTTTTTTTGCATTGATTAAGTCTGATACACAAAACAGAATATTTTTCTATATACAATGAAACATGAAAAACTTGGCCTGGGTAAGCTCACAAAAAACAAAATAAGTAGATCAATTCATTGACAATTACCAATTTAAAAGATAAAATACTTAAAGTAAGTGGCGGATATCCAATATATAGCAAATACCAGAAATCCAGTAGGAAAAAATCTTTAAATTTCTTTTTCAAATGTTGTTTTTTTTTTCTTTATTATATCTTTTTTTTTTTTTTTTTTTTTTTTTTTGTAAGGTTTGAATTTATTTTCAATTTGTACTTGAAAGAATATTATACTACTCAATAGAACATTTTTCCATTCTAAGACTTATAGAAATCAGAATCAAAACAATTTTCATTTTCAATTTAAAATAAAATGGATTAAAATTGAAAATGAAATGCAATTTTTAGCGAGATGATTTACTTATACTATTTCAAAATATCGATTCACCCTATAGTTTTGTTTTTTATTCATTTTCATCACTGCATGGTAATTGCGAAATTTTAGTTTCTGATAAACAGTTAATTAATCATTTCCTTTCTTATTTTTCTACATATAATAGCAATGAAATTATATTTTGATAAGTGAAAAAATCACATTTATCTTACATGTTAATTTTTGTAAAAATAAAATATTAAATTTTTTCTTTCAATTGTATTTAATAAAACCTTCTGCAACAAATTTGTTTAAAACAAATTACGTAAGATAAATAGAGTCAATTCAAAGATCGCAAAATTTATTTGTAATAAGTAACCAAATTTATAATATGTTTTTTATATAATATATAAGTCATATATTAATTTAGTATTTAATTTAATCTCCTTTATTTTATAGCAGTGCGAGGATTTGTAATAAAATAAGGAAATTTTCAATACAGTGGCAATGTATTTTATTCCTATATTATACATCTACAAAAGCTATTTTAAAATAAATAGTACAATTATAGAAAATTCGTCAGTGCGCCGAAATATATTAAGTTTCAACTAATCATAAAAAAAATATTATACTTGAAGCCACATGTGATAAATTTATTTATCCTGTTACACCGCAAATTACGAAACCGGCTAATACTGTATGCTTATATCAAATATGCAAAGTTAACATTAATGGAAAAAGACATTTGTTTTAGATAAAAGTTATATGCACATTTTTTACATCTATAAAGAAGAAAATATAGCCATTTTAAATTTGTAGCTAATAAATCCAGTACATTGTTCAGAGCTTATATAAAAAATTAGAAACAATATGTGTTTGCAGAACAACTTATTCAACAATAAAAGAAAAAAAGCATAAAAAAAGTGTCCTCAATCCTGATGATTGAAAATTATTTTCATATTTCAGGAAGGAGTTTTTTTAATGCATTTTTTTTTTGGTTGGAGGATTTTGTATTGGAGCACATTTATTTATAATTTACGAATTATTTAGGATGTCCATTTGAAAATAAATGCTATTCATGTATCTGAATTTCGATAACATAATATTTAATTAATTTGTATAAATCTTTATTTTAAATAAAAATATTTTATTGTAATTAAAAATTACATACAATATTTATTTTAGTAAGATGTCAGTTTTTAAAATTGTAATAAAGTACCACAAAACAAAATAAACGAACCTAGGCTGATTGCAAAGAGATCGGCTGTTTGTAGAATCTTCTTTCTTTTTCCAATCAGCTAGATATTTGTCATGATTTATGCAAGGAACTAATGCAGCTTTAGGCTAATTAGGAAAATATGATTTGTTTCTCAATCAAATGATATTTTTCAGACTTATTTCAAAGGTCCTGTGGAACGTTAGACTAATAATTAATTTGTCTATTTATTTTTCAATCAGCCTGATTTTTTTTTTAGACTCATTTCAACGAGTCTATGGATTTTTAGCTAGAATTGTGCTGAAGAAAAAATATTTTTTATTTCTAAACTCGTATGATCTATTTAAGTTGTGATGTTATGACCTATTTTATGTTATGGTGCATGTAAGGAGTGTATTTTCTTGGTCTTAAGAGACAAAGTTTCAGACATTCTGTTTTTTTTTTCTTGGCGTTCTAAAGATATCCTAAAAAATGTCGCCTAAATTAAAAAAAATAAACAAATTGCTCGTTTACGGATTTGTTCAAGCAAACCTATTATCTTCTTTAATATTCACACATTAAAAAAATAAACATTTATGTATACAGGGTGTTTCGAAAGCTCGTAAACAAACTTTTAGAGGAGATAGTGCACATTGCAACAAACGATTTTTGCATAAGAAATCAAAATCGTAATCTAATTATTCAACTATAAATACAGGGTGTCTCATCATATCCTACGATGAATTCAAATTTCATTCTAAACTTTAAGACAATTTAAGAATATTTTCTACAAATTGCTTTTTCGGAAATTTGATAACTTCCAGAGAATTTCTGAAAATGGCCAGGATGGGTATCTGAACAACAATGATCTAGATTCTCCGTATTTTACAATGTATCTCACATGACATACAATGTCACTGGTCTAATTACAACGCACTTCTTTTAATGTGATCACATTTTACATAAATAAAAGTTATTATGTTGAATATTGCGATAAATAACTTGTTCAACTTTGTAAACATAGTAATGGAAATATGTGGTCTGTTACGAGTGAGTCTCATCTGTAGATAACTGCACACATGATGAAATGGATTATGAAATAATTGGATTACGAACCATAGTTACAATGTAAAAATACTTGTTGAAGCGTGCTCTATCGCTTCTTAAAGTTTGCACACGACATTTCGGGACACCCTGTATTTGAGGCAATTATCTCTTTTTGATGCTTAATGAGGAGAAAAGTGTTGTTAGACCTTTTTTTTTATTTTTGCTGTTAAAATATTCGTTATATTTCTGTACTCATTATTAAACCTTATAGATTTTTTCCTTATACACACATAATTCATATACACTTATTCAATTCAAAATTTAATTAATTGTAGTTTTAAATGACATCTACATAAATTTTTTGGAAGAATTATTTTTATTTTTATATTAACAATGTAAAACATATAAAAAATAAATTCCACAGAAGTGACAATATTTATACAGCAAATTTATGGAAAATATAAAAAAATAGTTTAAGTTGATCCTGTCTTTACCATATGATTTTTCCTCTTTGTATGTTCAAACGTATATGAAAATAACTTGTGGGTGTTTATATAATCTTTTACAATACAATTTATTGCTTGATAAAGAATGATTGCATTCGTAAATATTTCATGAACGAATTTTAAAAGTAAATATATTCTCACATTTTTTTTTTTCAATTATACATTTATTTATTTTCTCCGATACAATGTTATATTTTTTGCATTAGAGCTTAAAGTATTTACTACACTTTAAATATATATATATATATAGACAGGAAGAGAGACGCATAGAAAGTGTTCTTACCTGGGGTCAATTTATTGTAACGAGATCCAACTGTCAGATAGAAACAGTTAAAAAATGACACACTTTTCAGTAAAATTATTCGTAGCTAATACGTTTGTCCATGACATAATATATTTTTTATGTATGACAGCATTAGTATTATTTGTGGAGTTTATGAAAACATATAAATCATTTATTTATTCAATGTCCATATTTTTATATTTCAGCTTATTTTTATGAAGTTTTGTAGCTTCGTATTAAATAATTTGGTAACATAGTTAACTTATGGAAAAGTGACAGGAAGTATGTTAAGCATTTTGTTTTTCAAAAAAAGTAGAGAAATATATTTAAATTACATATCGCTATTACGTAGAATTTCGCAAAGTGTTTATATTTTTTTTTTCTTAAATAATTTATGCATTTCTCCTATTTCATTATAGATGGATAAAATTGCTTAGTGACTTCCTCTGGAAGTAGCTATTTGTGGAGAGTTTAAAATATGAAATAAATGCATGTATTAAGATTTTAGGAAAAATCGGTCAATTATCTTAATGTTTCTGTTTACAATTTCAGTCTTCTCTAAACTTTAAAATTTATAGAAGAACGTATACACAGTTTCGATTTGATTTGAATACTGGATTTAGTATTTACAATGTGTACATTGTTCACGTTTTATTAAAAATATAATTAGCGTTTCTGAAATTATGTTTTTCTGCAAATATATATCGTCTACATTTCTGTTTTTAATTAATTCTAGAAAATTCGACTGTAAGCAGATGTCGTTAACTGCAAATTAAACCTATAAACTACAACTGAAATTAATTGTAGAAATGTACAACACATAAAAAAATTCATATACGTAAATTGTATTGTATCAGACGTTTCTGAAATCTGTTTAAAATTTTGAAAAAAAACTTATCTTGACGTAAATAAAAAATAAATAAATAAATAAATAAATACATTGGTTTCTAAACAGATACAATATCCTGCAGTACATCATACAACATGCCAACAAAAGCATCTATTTCTACAATTTCTTTTCGAAATCACTTAAAATGAAGGAATGAAAATTGCATTTCGAAATGAAAATAATGTGTTACATTAGTTTCTATAATTTTGGAAAAAAAAGTATCCTTTTTGTGTTTACTTCGTTCAATACATTTAATTATTAAAAAACGAAAAAACAAAAAAAAACAAAAAAAAAAATCACTGCGTAAAGCATGGAATATGGATATGGATGTCAACGTATATAAATATGTTTTTTTTTCAATTTTAAGATTTATATTTCAGAACAGAGAAATAGACATTTTTATCAATATAAATGTGATGCAATACTAGGATACATTTTGTAATAATCACAGAATACATTTAAATTTATTACTAAACGAAAAAAGTGTGTTATAGAAACTGGGAATGTAACTTTAGTTAATAAATTATATATGCATTCTGTTATGTGTACCAAAGTTATTATTTTTTTCTCAAGATTTAAAAAAAAAAGTTAAAAGGAATATGTTAGGTAAAAGTCAACTGTGGGAGATCAATTAATTTAGATACTGTTTATTATATACGAAGAAATTTACTGGCACATTAACGATATTATGTAATAAATATTCATATGAAAAATTTCTTTAAAGGAATTTTATTACATTTTTCACATTAAGTAAATTCCCTTTGGGAAAAATCCCATTGTGAAGAACTTTAAAAAATGATTTTTCTTTGATCTTGATATATTTGAGCTTAAATTCCGTAATCAGTTTTTATCTAAGTACTTAAACGATTAGAAACAAATAAACAAAAGAATAGCGAGAAATAAATACAAAGGATATTTTCTTATAAATTCCCGTATGAGTTTATTTTTTTATTACTTCTTGTTAAAGAAATATGCTATATACTATTAAGTAAAAAAAAAGTCACAGTTGTGCAAGCGGGTCTTTATATAGAAACAGAATGAAATACAGTATGCATTTTTCTATGTGCATGCGTGTTGGTAAAAAAAGATTCGCTGAAAAAGTGATACATTTAATATATTCTTAAATATTGAATATTTTTAAAATATTTTTTGAAGAAATATTGACCTTTATATTAAAGAATTTTAGGATCCAGATCAGTAATAATTCATGATACTCTAAAAATTTGAGAATGTGATTGAAACAATAAGATGTGTGTGACAATAAGATGTCAGTGAGTAAACAGCTGTAGAATAGTCGAAAATCATGTTTGGTATTGTGTTTAAACTTTAACTTAAATATAAAATAGATATGTGCCCTTGTAAAATTGTCTTCAAATTCGTGTTTTGAATAAAATATTCACATAGTTAAAACATTATGATTTTAGATCTTTTAGTACATAATAAACATTTTAATTTATAATTTAAACTATGTTAACTTGAAAAAATTAATCGTAAGAATCACTGTATATGAGTGTAAATTGATTATGTGTGGAGGATTTCCTTTTCGAGGAAGGAATCGTTCGAATGGAATGGCCAGCGTGTTCTCCAGACATGAATCCAATCGAGCACGTTTGGGACGCTCTAGGAAGACGAGTTTCTGGCCGCCAACAACCCCTACAAACTCTCCAAGAACTGGAAAGAGCTCTTCTGGAAGAGTGGGGCAGAATACCCCAACTCGTCGTTAATAGCCTCATTGAGTCCATGCCTCAAAGGTGTTCAACGTTGCTGGCCGCCCGTGGAAACCATACCCCCTACTGAAAATGATTTTCCTTGAAGAAAACACCTTTTCTTATTCTTTTTTTCTCATATGCACAAATTGTGTTTTTTTCCTTTTGTACACAAATGCGCAATAAAATGCATTTTTTTCTGCCAAACATGTGTAATTTATTCTCATATAACCTACTATGTCAGTCGACCATGTATCAATCAGCTAAAAAGTTTCCCAGATACAAAATCCACCTAAAACTGCAATATCCTTTAATTGTTTTGAGCAGTGTATTTTAAAATCCCTTAAAAATCAGTTTAAAATAAATTAAATTGTCACTGATGAGATATAAGGGGAAATTTCATATCTGATTCTGAAGCATTTGTATGATCAGTGTTGGTAACATAAGAAGCTCCTCAATATATCTTATGCGTGGTCTTATCTATCGTCGTTTTTTGTTTGAAGTCATTTTCCAGGATTACTGGAAAACAGAAAACTCGTATCGTTCTGCCTTAGTTCTACAGTGATATTTAAAAAATATATATGAATTGTGATTTTTGCAAATTTCTGCCAGTAGTTGGCTGAAAAAGAAAGCATTGTTATTTCAAACAGTTTTTCAAGGACTTGAAAATCCCGAAACATTATTTAGGGTTCGAAATTTCGAAAATTCGTGTCAATATTTAGAATCAATATTTAT
The DNA here is from genome assembly GCA_963931845.1 of Maratus michaelseni. Classification (NCBI taxonomy): domain Eukaryota; kingdom Metazoa; phylum Arthropoda; class Arachnida; order Araneae; family Salticidae; genus Maratus; species Maratus michaelseni. Next base: position 102,832,372 of record OZ007593.1, on the reverse strand, counting down.
TCCTATGTAAAAAGAGATTTTTAAATGAGAAATTAATCTTAAATCTATTTTTAAATGTTATTAACAGCCTTCTAATACGTTCTTTTGGTGTTGGGTTCGGTCTCTGATGACACAAAATTATTAGGTCTTGGGCTGCAAAAAAAGAGATTTTATCATCATGGAGCATGCGTCACATTCCGGATTTATCAAATTTCTATTTAATTCTTTAACACGTTTTAGTGTCATATGTGCCTCCAGTGGTGTACACTTTATTTTTATTAGAGTGCCGTGTGTACCGCCGGTGGTGCACACTTTATTTTTGTTAGAGTGCTATGCGTACCACCGGCAAGGCACACTTTATTTTTATTAGAGTACCGTATGTACAGCCGGCGGTCGTATGTAAATCTAAATTTAAAGCATATTAATTTTGATGGCATAACATACATTACTGTCGTTCTGTAGCACCTAGATAAAGCATTTTTTGCGTTACAGTCGGCGGCGCATAAAACACATTTTTTTTTAAATATAAATTCTACTTGTAATAAATATTACTAAAGATATTAGTTTGCCACTGAATAAATGTAATAATGGCACCCTATGAAATCTTATTTCATATATATGTTGGCACTCAACTTGTTAATTATGTATTTTTTTTTCAGCACATATAATTTTTACTCACCAGACCAACTAATTAAATATATTTTGGTCATAATGATTGTAGCAATTTTTTTAATTGCATAGTTTTATTAAACAAAATACTTTACACTTTTATCATTTGATGCATCGTGCCATCTATTATTCTTTAAAAAAGATCAAGCGGATAAATGATTTAGAAAGAATCATTTTACACATGTCTCTGAGTTCAGTAAATCCTTTGAAAAAAATAATGACTTCCGACACATAATAGTTTCTACTGCCATTCAAAACTTAATATTTAAGTCCTCACAATATGGTGTTATTGCTATGTATTGCCATCAAAAGAAAAATATAGTTTGTAATCTTTTAAATAAAAAAGAAAAAAAAAAAAGAAAAATACAGCATTTTATTTATTTTTTAGGAAATTTTCCTTTAAGCCTCAAAAGTTTTATTATTTCCTTCCTTTAAAGAAACAAGATATCAGGTTTGAAAAAATCCCCCAAGTGTATTTTCTCAAATATTGGTATTCTATAAAAATAAATTATTTCAAAAAAATTCTAAAGATTACATATGGGGAATTTCAATACATGTATTTAGTGCTGTAATATTGCAGACAAGTCTGGAAATAATATTCTCAGATGTTTAAACTTTTTTTCTTTCTATATTACTAAGAATAAAACATTAGATAAGAATATTCATAAAATATTTTCACAGATTATGTGATTTTCTTTCTTTTCTTTATACCATTAACACAACCTAAAAATCCCAAAGTATTAGTATTGGTGTAAATATAAAATATTTAAAATAGGGACAATGTACAAAGTATTATGTAAATGGATTTTCAGTGCGTGTATTTAGGAATTAAGTGCGATTGGCAATTCTTGGAACAATATTGTAATATATTTAAGCGTCTTACTGTCTCATTTCCAAGAATAAACATAAAATAAGCAAAGGGATAACACATTATTCAGATTAATTTTTTTTGCTTTTTCTTATATTGTTAATTTTATAGTTATCTTATATAGTTAAGTTTTGCATCTTTTGTATTTGAAGTGGCGCTAGATTTAAATATGATTTAAATATTAGATTTAAATATGTTTAATATTAGTTTTAGATTTAAAAAAATATAATAAGTGTGAAATAATGGCTGCGTAATTTTTATTCGTCTTTCTTTTACTTGCCCAAATGTTTGAGAAATTTTGTGAAACATGTGTTTCTTTATGCTTTTTACATTTAATAAATTTAATGAGATTAAGATAGTTTTCTCAAACTTTTCAGATCTCCTATGATATAAAGTATCATATATTAATTATTTTCCTTGCATTTATTCAAAATTCTGCAAATTTCCCTTTCATGTATTCAAAATTCTAAAATTTCGTCCTGTAAATAACAAAACCTGATTTTATTTACTGTAAGTACTTCCCCATTTAAAGTATATTTAATTTTTACACCGTCCCACTCGTTACCACAATATTGCACTGCCTATTTATATTGCATTATTTCATTTTCCGTTAAAAAAATAATTAAATAAAAAATAAATAAATAAACATATCGTACCTACCAACGGCTAAGATATAATATTGATTTACTACAGTGTTTTCAGATGGTTAATTTAATATAAAGATTTATTGATCTAATTTTCCAGCCAATATATAATAGAAAATATATTTTATTTTCATTCATTCTCAAATTAAGCATTTTCTTGTGTAAACAAATACTTCAACACTTGATATATTTATCATTTCAAATAGGTTTAACAGAAAATAATAACCTTTCACCATAATTAATCGTTTGAAAATAATTTTCTGTACGCAAATATATTATATAAATTATTTTCTATCAAGTAAATCATGAAAGTTATCTGTTTAATGAGCTTATTTTTCCATTCGGAAGAACTCTATCACCAGTTGTGCCATAAATATGTCATGTAATGTAATTTAATGCTTTTCTAGAATTTTCCATTATTGGATAAAATCAATCATTGCTAAATTTGCCAAGATGGTTTTAACAAACAATTCTATTTTCAAAATGTTATGGTCTCTTTTAAAACAATCTTGCCAAATAATGTAACCTTTTGGCGATTTAATGCAATTTTAAAAAGTTCAGCGTGTGGTTAATTGAGTCGCACATTTCTGCTTGCTGTGATCCTGTTTAGACGTATGTATCTGAGCCCCACTTGGTATATTCACTGTAATTTGTTCGTCTAATGTCCGTCGTACATCCAGTGACAATTTAATTTTTTTTTTTTTTTTTTTTTTTTTTTTTTTGTACAATGCTAAATAAGATGATCTTCTGAAAATAAAAACATCTGGGCTCCTGCATTGCCGTCTGTTCTTGGGTACTTATTGTTATATACCCCAATTATTGCTAAATTCTACGCAAATGTTCATCACTACGATCAGAAAACTATACTACATCCCCATATTAAAAATATTTATTATATTGAAAGAATTAAAGTAAATAAAAATGATTATGAAAATTTTTAAGCATACATGTGCGTTAATATAAAGTGCCAATTTGGTTTATCACTGCAAAGTATGCATGCTCGTCTGAAAACTTCAGCTTTATGCAATTTTATAAATACTATGTGATACGTACTAACAGAAAAAAATTATAGAAGATAATGCATTTGTTTTAATTTACAGCCGTATTTAAGGATGTCAAAGAACGCAAGGTGTAGCTTATTTTTATTCACTTAGTGTTTAATTTTGCTCGCTTTTAATTGTGTAATATTCATAATATCATAATAACATTCAGCCAATTTTTTTTTTTTAATATTACTCATGTTACAATTATCTGGAGTATATTTTTAAATAATAATGACTATACATTCTAAATGCGCTCTCTAGTCATTCAATGAATATATGGATATACGTTATATGGTGGTTTATGCTTGTCAATGTATGTTCTACCTTTCCTAAATTTTTGCACTAATAATTAGTAGACTTCCCGGTGTAATGGTTTTAATTTAAAATCAAGTTACAATCAATTGTTATAATACATCTCAAAATACTTGTAATGTAGAATATATTTAAATGCAAAAATAAAATGGTATGAAACGTAGCAGAAACAATCAGATCGAGATAACATAAATGGTCAACACCAAATCTAAAACAGCCCAAAAGCAAATAAGATTTTTTGTGTGTAAGAATGTGAAAAAAGTAGTTTTTATCTTCCGAAAATTTATCTTATTTTATTTCCATTCATCAAAGACTGCAAACTGCAAATCTAGTAATATAATATCCAAGAAAAAAGTTTTATTTCTTTTACTTTGTCAGTTTTTATTCCTTAATTCCTTTAAGCAATATATTTTTCAGGACAGAGAATTAAGCTTTTTATTGTGTAAATAAACGTAACTTACAGTTACATATTATATTACAAAAGACAAAAAAAAGTTTGTATATATTTTTTAAAAATCCTTAAGATATAAATAGGAAAATAAATTTGAAAGTATTATCATTTTTATAAAATTATTTATCGAGATTTTTTTAAGATACAATTGAAAAAAAAATTGAAAATTAATAGTTTGTCACAATACATTTTATTTTTATTTAAGAGAATCAGCCGAATTCGACAAATTAACAGTTTTAAATTTAATGTATTTTACATATGATTTTTTAAGTGTTATACATTTCATTGATTACAACAAAAATATTTTTTAATGTGAAAGAACATCGTAGATTTTGTTTTTACTAAGTTAATTTGAAAGTATTTCATATAAGCTGTTTATTTTTCGTAAAATAACATAATTTTCTATTCATACTATCTATACAATTATTAATGTTTTTAATAGAGAATTATTTTACATATAAAAATGATATGGGATAAGACTGAAAGAAACGAGCCGAATGAACATTGAAAAAATCTGAAAGAACCAAATATGAAATAAGGTATTATTATTGCTTATAATGCCGTAAAAAGTGGATTTTCACTTTTTCTCATTCGTCAAATCTGCAAACTCACAAATTTAGAAATATAATATCCGTGTTAGGCATTTTATTTTCTTCTTTTGTCGAATTTTCTTTTTGTGAATTTCTTTAAGCATTTTTTACGACAGTAAATTAATCTTTTCTTGCATAAATAAACTACCCTTCTAGTTACGTATCATCTTACTAAAGACAAAAGAGAAAAAACGTATCTTTTCTTAAATGTCTGAAGCTTCTAATATATAACTGAGAAAATAAATCCACAATTGCTATCGTTTTGTAATTTCACGTGTGTAATTTTAAAGTTCAAAGTACTATAGTCAAACAGAAAATTAATATGAACATTTTGATGGTATTTAATTTTGTTATTTATTTATTTAGGTTAGGTAATTATTAAATATGCTTTAAAACATTTTTCGTAAGATTGAATTGATAAATTCAACTGATATATTGAAACATGCTACATTAAATGTAAAAAAAGACACGGTAAAAAGGATTTTTTTTTCGTGTTTTATTTTAAACCTCTTTGATGTAATTATTTCTTTGTAAAACAATTAGTAAAACTAAACATGTGATCGAAACAAAACTCGATTTTTCGAAACAATTTTATTTTTGTATATCCTCTCTAAATATTACATTTATTACAATTACAGTATCTATTGCCAAAGATTTTCCTCATTTTCTTGAAAATTATCAGTACTCAAATATGTAACCTCTGATTTCATTAACTAAATCGAATTCAAAGAATATAACCAAACAATTCTGCACCAACCTTTAACTCGCCATTCATCTACCAGTTGAGTAACCTCGGGTTAGCAAATCTAACCACCGGTTAATATTTCGAATTCATCGATAACTTCAGAGCCGCGGTTAATCAACCTGAGGTTGAAATATGTATATATGATTGGCCAAAAGGATTTCATGACGCTTCATGAGTTGTGTCCTCTCTTACGCCAGTTTTAAACAGCGAAACAAAACAGATATTTTTTGCATACTTCTGGTGTTTAATTTTTAGATAAATAAACATCACAAATAAATTTCAAATTATCATTTTCATTTGATTAGAAATACCGTTAAAGTAATAAAAATTGCGTTACAGCAAATTTCTTAAAAACAAATTACTTGATTAACTAAAGAAATACACATAATATATTTTATCTATAAGTTTAATAAACAATTTTCTGATCAGGCTAACAGTAGTAAGTAGAATAAAATAAATAACGATCTAGGTTTATTAAATTTGCAACGAATATAATATATATAAAAAAATTCATATATTTATTTATAATATATGTATTTTTTTATTTATCTAAAGTAATTGAATACAGATTCAAATAAATTCTCTTGGAAAAAATGCATGTCCGGCAGCCTATATTTCTTATACAAGACGTAAGAAGGTTTTTGTTATTATTTCATGTGTGGATTATGCTCCTATTTTTTATTTTAGTTCATTGTATAATAATTTTAGAATATGTTTGAAACATTTCCAGTGAAGTGCAAAAATGTTCAAGAAATCCTCCGAAAAAGGTTTCTTTCAACCAAAAATAATTATTAAAAACTAACAATTATAAATATTAGTTCAAATTATTTAGTTTGGTATCAACAGATTGGTATTTATCTACTGCAAAGAGATGAACAAACGTGATAATAAACAGAAAATTCCTGCTCTTTAATTGTATGCTCTAAACAAAAAGTAGAGGTAAAACTAAAAAATATAAAAAAACAGCTTTACTTTTTAATAATTATTTTAAGAATTGTGCTTTGAATCATACACCGAAAATTTTTGGTTTAAGAGCATTTGTTTCTATTCGCATACGGTAGATGGCGCTACCAAATACCAAATATGTAAATCAGTAAATATCTAGGCCTCAAAAGCTGAAAGCTTCGTCACAAATTAATATAATCCTGAATTCACAAAGCTAAAATATCCATAAATTATTAAGATTTAAAAATAACACATTCTTTCACATTAATTTATTTTAAAATTAACATTTCGCTTGCTTATTGCATCACAAACAGCGTTGGCTACAAAATAAACTGAACCAAAACGACCGCCATTTTCGCTTCAACTGGACATGCGCGGTCGAATAACCTCAGCTGAAAAGCAAGGTTCAGTTTATCAAATTGAGTTTCATTTTCCTTATCCGTTTCACCTGGTTTAGTTATTGAATAATTGGAATTCAGGGTTTGAAGTTGACTGTGAATTGACCGGTAAGTCTTTTTCAATATCAGTTGAGAGTGATAAAGGATAACAAAAAGAGTTATAAATGTCATTAAAATTTTTAAAGGGAACCAATTTTACTTATTTATAGGGTAACCTTTTGTAGAATGTTTATGCTATGTATATGTAAGATAATAAAGTTTTCGTGAAAAATTAGCCAGTTATTTTGTTTTACAGATTCTTACCTTTTATATTTGGAAGATGAAAGTAAATTATTAAAATTGATTTATACTGTTTACTAAAAATACGCGTAAAAACACTGCACATGAAAAAGCTGCCTTAAAAGTCCAAACTTGTTTAACAGGTTTAGATAATACAATAAAGACTAAAAAACGAAGAAAATTAAATGCGATTTCCTTTTTTCTAGAATTTAATTTGAGGTATTAAGGTATTCTCTTACTAGCTCAAAATGTGAAAATGGAAATTATATAATATGAATATGTTTAATATTTTACTATTCTATTAATCTATCTCCGTCTTTGTTTAGAATCTTGCGAAATTTAATTTATATACTACTTTTTAATTGCTAAAAGGTGTAAAATAAAATATTATAAACAGTAAAATAGGTTTTATTAGACTGTTGACATATGTTTCATCTCAATTTGAGCCAGTATCAAAACTAACAAAAGTATTCTATAAATGCATGGTCTATGAAGTTATTTGAAACGCAATCATTTAATTTTGCACATACTTTTTAAAAATTACTCCCGTTATAATATTTTTTTTTACTTGGATGTTTATTTCGATATTTGCAACCACTCGAGCCACAATTTTGGTAAATTAAATCATGTGGCTCGAGTTATTCCATGGTTACAAATATGGAATAAACATCCGTATAAAAAATATAAATAACGTAAGTAATTTTTTATTTTAACTGTTACCGGAAAATGAATACACCTCAATAGCGGAAAACTCTACTGTCTTGACGTGTCTGATATTACGAATCAGAAAAAAATAGGAATTGGCCGACTGCTGCTTGCCATTTACGGTAGTATCGGTGTCGATGCTGATTTCCGATGCTACGTCTGACATGTTTCTCTAAACAGCGGGTGACTGACGTCCAACAGACAGTCACATAGACAGTCCGGTAACGGCAATGCCGATAGAATTCACGTCATGATACTGTATACCGACTGTCTGTGTTCTTTGCATATCAACAGTTATTATACAACAGCCGATTTTGGTCCGATTTTGACAACATCGATATCGGCAAGTCCCTGTGACAACCGTACACCAATAACTATTTTCAAATATGGTCCGATATTGGTTATCATAAAATGCGGCGAGCACCCACGATTTTGTAGGCAGCTCTTATTATACTATATAGTCTCTATCTGCTTATTTAGGAAATATACTATAAAAGAGTGGAGCGGTTTACAAAAATGAGAGTTTTACTGATGCCTTCAAAATTATATCCGAGGGATAGGTGGATTTTTTCACCTGGAAAAATAATTTTCAATTAAAAAACTAAGGTGCTACTGGTGATTATTATTTTTTCATTTTGTCTACATTCGATTGAGTATTATCAACGGCTGCTACGGGTTAGAAAATGTTCCTGGGAAAGTACCATTATTTTCTTATAGAAAAACTTATCTTTAAAAAAGAGAGAAAGTTTCACGCGTATAAATTACACGACTTTTTCTGTAAGAAAATACTGGGTAAGTTCCAAGAAAAATTCCCGGACACGTAACAACACTAATTATGGCTTTTTTCAATTTCTGTTAAAAAAAATGTAGGTTTAGAGGGCCGTCTTCATACTGAAATTGTACCAAATTTTAAAATTTTCAATACGAATACTTAATTTTGGCATTAAATTTAGATTTCTTGAAATTTTTTCCATGTGGTGTAAACCAAACGTGGTGACATGGTTTAAGAACTTTACAGCTGAAAATTTTTCAACTCCAAATGTTAAATTCATTTGTAATAGCTGTAAAACAAACTGCAATGTGTGCAGCGTGAAAGTTCTACTTCTTTGGCCTAAAATTACATGATTTTTACAATTTTCTTTCGGTTACAAAGAAAAGAGATACTACCTTCGAAATTTTTGCATTTTATTTAATGTCATTTCACTTATATTGTGGTATATTTTACTCCACGTTTCAATCCGACACCCGGGGAGAAAAATATATTATTCTTTATCGTTGATTGATATACTGCCACCACCGGTATAGAGATGCCAGATGCGTGATATCGGACACGATGTCAGTTCGCAAAACAGTTCAATAGGACACTTCCATTAAATATTAAATTAACATTTATTAACGGCACCTTTTAAAATTTACAAGAAAACACAATGTTTACATTTACCCACAGCAGATCCTGCACTCTATTAAGTTACACTTGGAATTCTCGCTACGATTCGGTTAAAACGATATTAAAACACTGTGCTTGTCTCTTTAAACGCACACTGCTAGATTTATCTGATATCACGACCACGCACGTCTTCAGAATAACATTTTGCCCTTAGGCTTTTTCTTACAAGGCACTTCCAGGAAACAAACACCCGTGGTCTGCTCACAGCACAACCACTCTCAAAACTCAATTCAAGCTGACCTCACTGCCTGCCCACATCAAGAACGCACTCCAAACTAAACTGCTTCTAATATCAACTGAAAAAGGCTTTCCCCTCCTTTCTCAATCCGAATCTACGGAAGGAATACTATTTCATTATTTCCACTAGCAACTCCACATGCCATTCTCACACTCTGGTCACGTGGCAATCCCTCAAGATCGCCACCTCCTGCTCACCAATTCCTCCTTCTATTGTTCAGTACATTCTTTTGGTACTTTCTAGATTCTAAGGGATTATAACACTTTTTGTGGAAATGCTTTCAATTTAAATATCGTAGATAAGAAACTTTGTCTTTAACGTAGATATCAATATACAGATAAGTACAATACATGAAAACAAAAGAAAGTTAGTTAAACAGTAATTTAAATTAAACTATACGTCTCACTGACGTCAGAAGTTACATTTTTGTGTTTAAAAAAATGAATAATACCCTTGTGCGAGTAGAAGTACCTGCAAGTACGCGCCGGGAAATTTCGATCGGGCGGCCATTTTCCTCCGGTCACAAGCATCAGGAACAAATTGGATCGCAAAATTATGAAAGATCATTAAATTTTCTGGAGCTTATTCCAACATTTCGTTTAAATCGTTGATTTTTGAGAAAATTGAGCTCATTTGACAATAAAAGGTGATTTTTCGCAATTTTTCTTAGTTTTGTGAGTTTCAAAAAATAGTTAACCCGTTGCCTGTGGAATATATTTGGGAAAAACGTGCCAAAAAGGGATTTTTTTATCGCTAACCTCTTGCCTGTGACGCTCGAACTCAGTCCGGGCAATGCAAATGCGCCAATTTTGTAATTCCCGATATGAGTTCGGACAAAAGAAAAATCGGTATTTCAATTCCGGGAAATCCGAACTCAGCTCGTTCAATGCATAATATGTAAGTTACCATTTTCCCAATAGATGGCGATACTTTTCCGCGAAAAGTTCAGCAGTTTCGCGCCATTTGTCAGATTTTTGAAATTTTGCAGTTCTTTCTAAATTTTATTCAAACCACATTATGTTTGACAGGCAGGTATATAAATTTTTTGCAAATTAAGAGTTTCTTTGCATTGGACGAACTGACTTCGGGCTTCACGTAATTGAAACACCGATTTTTCTCTTGCCTGAACTCAGGTCGGGTATTCCAATAATGTTGCAGTAGCGTTATCCGAACTGAGTTCGGGTGTCACAGGCAAGGGAAATGAATCAACTGAATGAGATGAATGAACAAAATGAATGAACTGAAATGAATCAAATGAATGAACTGAAATCAATGAAAATTATGCGTTTCGGTTTTATAAGCTCCAGCAAAAACTATTAACTTTATTTTAAATAAAAAATGAAGGGTTTCGGTCGAATAATTCTCGTAAAAAAAGTCGCCAATTTCAAAAACAAGGTTTCAAGAAAACAAAATGTTTTACAATGATATCGCTACGTTTAAGGAGCAGAGTTACGTTCATCGAGCCAAAAAATATTGTAAAGAATTGGAATATCACAAAATCGCTGTAGGGAAACTATCTACATCACACTTGAGAGATGCAAAAAATGCAAAATAAAAGAATAATCGAAAATTTAGATCTAAAGAAGTAGAACCTCCCCTTAAGCATAATTACAAAACTTCTTAACAAAATGCGTAATTTTGGATTCGCTAAAGCTTCTAGAAAGCAATTTTATTCTAAAATTTTTATGGGTTACACTTCGTTTTATTATTTTTTTTTATTTATAAATTTCACAATGTATGAAATTAATAACCGTTTATGTATTAATAACCGTTTATGTAAAACCGTTTATGAAAATTTTATGTATATAAACTTATAAAAATTTAACAGAAATTGATTTCTAGAAGCTTCAAATATGTGAATCTAAATCTAGCTCATTCTGAAAGTAGTTTTTGAGTTATACTCAAAAATCTACATACATTTTGCAGCTATTAAAAATAAGTTTAACGCTAGTAGTTGAAAACTTTACAGCTATATTATGCAGCCCGCGTGTAAAAGAATAATTCTGTAGTAAAATATAGTCCTAAACTTGGAGCCTTATCATAAACAAATTCGTCAAATGACTTTCCGTTTGGTATCCCTTTGTAATATTTCCCCCATAATCTAAATATGATCCAAAATTCGGTGTTCGTAGAGAAAATTTCAAAATTTGGTACAATTTCAATATGAATGGAACCCTTCGACTTTAAAAAATATATATAAATTGAAAGAAAACAATCCTTAATAGAATGGCTACTTTTGTTTTCTCTGAAAAAAAATTAGCCAATTAAAAGTGTTGGGTATTGCCTTTTTTCTTTGTTCGACTGTACGTTTTCAGGAGTGTATCAATAAAGAAACTTTCCGTTGCGTATTATTAGCTTTAACAAAAGTGTTTGCTGTCATTGTTTGGAAATTATGAAATAGATTGGGCTGTGCCTCCCCCCCCCACACTTAGAAAAAATCCCTAGTTATGCCCAAGACTGCATGCTATCGGAAATTAGGTTAGCAAGAGAAAGTAGGAGACCTAAGCTAATGTCTATTCCCCCTTTTATTCGCACCTAAGAATTCTTCTTAAAGAAGGGCTTCGATTACTGAGTCTTTGTAATCAAGTGTAGAGAAATAATATAACTTTGTCTCATACTACTATATGGAGTGAAAAGTCCCGAAAATAGCATTAAGAAAAAAAAATGCCAAAAATATATTTCATACTTCAACATAGTTTCCTTCAAAAAACATGCACTTATTCCAACGATCATAATTCAACAACATTTGGATAAGTTTCATATAGTACAATTCCTTAAGGGCTCCAAAATATGCATCAATTTCGCATTCGACTCCCTCATTTCAGGCAAATCTCTTCCTATGGAGCCACCTTTTCAAATCACGAAACAAATTATAGTCGCTCGGCGACAGATCTGCAGAATACGGGGAGTGGGGTGACAATTTAATTCAGTTAATTCAGATTCGATATTGTTTTAATAGATGTTGAGCCTGTGCGTTGTTTTGGTGAAAAAATACTTTTTTCTTTGCCATATTTGGCCTTTTCTTCTTGATTACTTTGTTGAGACGATTGAATAATGCTTCATAACACTCTCCTGTGACTAGTTTTCTTTCCTCAATATTATGCCACGAGCATCTCAAAAGTACTGGCCAAGATTTTTCCAGATCATTTTTGCGTCTTTTGTCGCGTTAGTCGGTTTTCGCTGACTCCCAACTACTCAGTTGACATACTATTGGACTCAGGTGTGTACTGATGGATCTATGTTTCATCCATTGTTATGAATAGTTATCAGTTGGATTACGTTGAAATATCCCCAAATATATTTCGAAATCATCGACACATAGCTGTTTTTCGCGTTTTGATAGGAAACGTTATACTCATATCGCACAAAGCTTTTTCATAAGCAAATGTTCATGCAAAATATTCCTCACACATTCTGTTGATATTACACGATGTCCGCTATCTCCCTCACTTGCACTTTGTTCACATCCAAAAGATTATTGGGTACTTTTGTAGTGTTTTTTTTTCAGTTGATGCCTCAGTTGGACGTCCACAACGTGGAACGTCATTTGTGCTGGTAAGGCTGCATTTAAATTCACTAAACCATGACCAAATAGTTGTTTTCAATGAATCAGTTTTTTCGTAATGTTTCACAAGCTAGTTTTGAGTTTGCACTACATTTTATTGCCAAAAAGTAATATTTAATCAAAACGCGATATTCACTTTCGTCCATTGTTTTCACAAAGAAAAAATTTATGTCATTTATACAACTGCAGTTCATAATGAAATAACGGAAATGTCATGTAAATTTGACAAGAATCTTTTGATGGATAACACCTTCAAGAAATTATATGGATACCATTTAGATATGGATAATATTTAGATTACCGCTACCTAATAGCATGTCCCGGAACTTTTCTCTTCATGTTGTATATTGTCAAACAGGTGTCCAATCTTGAAAATCTTGTCTAGCAAAGTCGAAACTTTCTTAATGCATTGTGAAAATAAATATTTTAATTATTATCCACTATTTACTGTTTTATTAAATACTAGTGGATCCGCTCGGCGTTAACCGGGCCCGTGATAATAACCGTAATTATACGAAAATCAATGTCGGATGATTTTATATATTTAAACGAAAATCCTTCTAAATTATCCTAATGCAGGGGACAGCATTGCATTCAGTAGGGTACACCCTCATTTTTTTCAAATGAAAATCTAAGTAAATAAACTTAGAGTGTGAGCCTCACTGCCTTTGGCAGCGTACACAAGGCATAAGGCGCACACTCTTGTCCTTTTTTTTTTTAAACGAAAGACGGACGTAGCCTGTCCTTAATGTTACTAAGATTAGTTTTATATAAATTTATATATATAAACAAAAAATATTCCAAATAAACCTAATAATGTTGGCTCCATTGCCTTCGGCAGCTAAAAAATTTTTCCATCCCACTTTTTTTCCACATCGCGTCATTTAATATTTAAAAAAAAAAATTCTTATTCTCCAAACGTTTTGAAATTTTTGTTTTAAATTTTCAAACTGAATTTTTTATATTATTCATACGTATGAAATAATATCTCTCGAATTTGTTTAAAACGTAAATGAATGGACTGTGACAGAACATGGAGTTTTGTGCATACTGTCTGAACATACGTACAGGCCATGTGTTTAGATTACAAGATTTTGAAAATTTTGCAATGATGGAAATCTCTCCAATTTTTAATCAAAAACCTCGCAGTCAGTGGAATTTTCTTGCCCATTTGTCGCCATTTTCATAAAAAAAGCATTCTTCTAAACAATACAATGACGTAACTTTCAAAATACAATTTCCGTAATTTTTAGTTCATTTATATTGTAGAAATGATTTTTTACTGATAATAAGAAATTTAATAAAGTTTTAATTAAAAATATTTCTATATGTAGAATTAAATTAGATTTATTTTTCCCCAAATAAATGAAATATCTCATGCTATGCAAATGCGACACATCGGCGTGTTATATCAGCTTGTTCTATTTATGTATCGTTAGCGGCACGATCAAGTTTAAATATTTTTTATGAGCATTTTTTCAATGTCCTGAAGATTCTGATTAAAAAAATATATATATTTAAAAATCTTTGAAATGGATGGAATTTTTAAATATATATACAATCTCAAAAAATCCGTTAATTGAACGAATTTTTCCGTTGACTATATTTCGTTAAAAAAGGAAAGTTTCTGCTTTCATTCGACATTTTTCACCCAAAATACAGAAAATTCCACAATTTAACGTAAAATTTCCAAAATATAGCTGCAATTTCGTGAAATCACAGGCGAGTTCTGGCAACTGTGCTGTTAGTACTTTTTCGTATTAGAAACGTAATTCTTACGTATGTCCTTTCCCCCTCAAAAAACGAAAAATTCACGAACCTATGCTCAAAATTTCCTGAAATTCGCTAATTGAAAGACGGAAATTTCTTTAATTAACAGAAAAATCTGTTCTAACCACAAGGGTGTTCCGGAAACTTGGTGCTTGTGGTTTTACGTTTTTGGACGAAATTTTTTTTGAGAGTGTATATTTAATTAAAAATTTTTATTTTCTCGTGCATTATTTTTTTTTGTTTGATTTTTATTCAATGTATGATTAAATTTATTAATTTAGCAATTTTACTATAAGACATTTGTTACTATAGTTTCCTACATGCATTTTGCTGCACTTTTTTTTTCAAGATCGCTTATTTTTTAGTACTTAAAATATGATATAAATATGCTATATAACATTTGCTATATAAAATATGCTATATAACAATATTTTTGAAAAAGTCTTTAAGGATGTTGGTTAGTGAGATCGAAAACTTCCCTCGCGAATATCAAACCTATGACCGTGGCGTGGACCGGCATTTTTTAAATATCTCCTCAGAAAATTAATGTTTTTTACTTTTTTTTATGTGCACTCTTTTTAAAGGATTTCTCTTTCTTCTTTAGTTAACAAAATATTTGCAAAACGCAAGTTCAATTTAATATTTTATGGTTTAAAATCTTAGTTAAGATGAGTAGCTGTTAGTAAGATTTAAATACTTGAAATATAAAATTAAGTAATATTTTAGAAATATTTTCATAATTATGAAAAAAAGAGAGACATCCTTTTAGAAGAGTAAAATAATTTTGTTCTTTTACACTATTATAATTACTGCTTTATTATAACTATTACTATTTATAAAAAATATAAAATTTAGATATTTATCGTAATTTTTTTTAATAATATTAAGTACTTTCTAAAAAAAAACATTTTCTTAATTAATTCTGTGTGTTAGATAAGAAATAATTTAATGCACCTTACATATAATACAAGATCTACCAGTTTTTCATGACAAGCCATATATATATTCTTCATTTATTAATTAGTTATGCCTTTAAGGTGTGGAAGATTTATAAAACTTTGTAGCAGTGATAAACGGTTTTTTTTTTTTTTTTTTTTTTTTTTTTTTAAACATTTTAAAAAGACTAAAGCTATTTGATGTCAATAAAAAACATATTTACATACTGAAATTAAAGATATTTTTTAAATAGGAATTTTTTTCTCTGATGCTATTAGCAACGTAAACAGACAGTGTTTCTTACAAAAAAAAACTTCGAGTATAAAAACACAAATTTCTCCTATCTCTTAATTAGATTTTAAAATTCCACTTTGGTGTTAAAGATAATAATTTTAAATATTTAGAACATAAATATTTTAACAGAGAAACTTTTTATCTTAGGGCAATTTTTGATAAAGTTAATAAATTTATCTTCTATTTTTTTTAAATTATTATTGAACAAAACAAAGCCAACATATTAAAAATTTCATTAAATATGTACCGGGTGATTCAAGAGTAACACAAACTACTCGGATGTGACAATCCCAAACGTTTCTTCTATCTCATACAGGTTTCACATACACCAAAAACGAATCAGCACCAATTTATATCAAGGTATAACTCAATCTAAAGTTTTATTAAATTCCATGCATTAGTTCTTGAGATATGACTATCGCTAAAACCATGTAAATCTTGAAAAATGCAGCATAGCCGCTCCACCTGTTGGGAAATTTGCACCAAAACCTGATCAACAACAACTTATGTCGAAGTCTAACGTGAAAAATGTAGTATTGCAGAACCACCTGTTGGGCTAGTTACACCAAAACGTAATCTTCGTCTATTTATGCCAAGGTCTAAAAGAATCTGAAGTCTGATGAAATTCTGCGCATTAGTTCTTGAGATATAGGTAAAGTGAAAATCATGAAAAATGTAGCAAAACAGCGCCAGCTGTTGGGCGATTTACAATAAAAACTAATCAGCACCAAATTATCTTGACTCTAACTGACTCGGTCTAACTGAGCATAAAGTTTTATTAAATTCCGTGCATTAGTTCTTGAGATAGAGTGCCCACAAATTCAGACAGAGTCACAGACAGACATTTTCTAAAACAGTGAAATCGTGGTCAGGACATTCTAAAACATATAAATCCATCGAAAACGGGAACTGGAAAATATTCATGAATCCAGTATGAACAAATTACAAATGTTTCTTAATCTAGGAAAATATAATATAACCACGAACTAATATATACCTTCCGAGGTACTAACGATTCCGAAAAAGTTCTTTATCTTTTAGAATCCCAGAATACAATATATTTTCTATATTTTAAGCAGAATTTATAAAAACAAAGCTTCTTTTTCTGCCACTGATCTTCGGAAACGTTTTTGAGTAGTATTTTATAGTGTATTATTAAGTTTTTTCAACCGGAAAAATCTTTTTTTTGTATGATATCAAACATTTTCATATTCGACGAACATGTTTTACAGACAAAAATGATAAATTAACAGCATTACCATTGACACTGTTTTATAAATCTTCCTTGTATAAATTCAGTTACGCATCTAAAAATGTTTAATTAAAAGTAATAACATCCAAAAAAACGATATTCCGGTTTGAGAAAATTGATTAATACACTATAAAGACTGCACGGAAACTTTTTCAAAAATCAGTGGCAGCAAAAGAAATTATTTTTATATAAATAATTCTTTAAGTCAAGAAAATATATTGATTTCTGAAATTTCTAATACTAAAGAACGCTTTTCGAAACCATGGGTAACTCAGAAGAGGCTATTGAATAATTTCGTTCTTGGTTATATTAGATTTTCGTAGATTAAGAAACGTTTGTATTTTTTACAGTGAGTGCACCGTTTTCCTTTTTATTTGAATTTAGGATAACTTTAGCTCAGTAAGCTAGCATATGAACTTTTTAGAATAAAGTCAGAAATATATTTAAATCACACATAATTATAATAGATTTAAATTGATTTCATTCTAATGAAGTCAAATTTCCTGAACTTTTAACGTATTCAATTCGATATCGCATTTTTACTAAATATTGATGTGTTCTCAGTTTTGATTGTTGACTCTCAACAAGACTTACCTGTCTAAAACAAATCACAAAGTCATTTTTTATACTGCAGCGTTGAAGAAACGAACAACCTTTCCATATTCTTTAAAATGTGGTACATTTTGAATTATAGGATTATTTCGTCTTTTAAGAAAGCCTTTTCGGAATGTTCTGTCCCGAAAAATCGCCTCGAAATGCCACATTTTTTAACATTTTTCAAAAGTTTGTTGGAATTATAGGAAAATCACAAATCTATTTATTTTCTAATATGTGTGTTAGAGTATCTGCAAACTTTAGGAAAATTAATTAGTGAATGGGACAAACAGCATTTAGATTGATTTTGAAGAGAAATTTAAGGAATTGTTTTCAGCAAATGTACGGGTTCTACTCAATTTAGTGGTTAGCATGATTTCCGCAAAACGAGAAGCTTGGGCCGATTTTCGCGACTTCGAAACCATCGGGATCTGGTCGGTGTGACTGTGCAAGATGTTCAGGGATTGTCTTGTACGAAAATGACATTTCCGGTAAATTTCCCTTTAAAAGTATTTCCTGAAGGCATCCCTTCTTTGGCAATGTGGTCAGAACTGGCCTATGCTTAGTAAAATGCTTCCCACAAACGTATGTATAGAAGAATCTGTCTATATAAAAATACAGGGGGATTATAAAAAAACTATCCCGATATATGAGACCCTAACTATCATACCGTTCACAAAAACTGAATGAAACTTTAGTTTAAAGTATTTTGAGGTATGCGCTCAAGAATCATATGAAAGACAACAGTTAAATTCTAACAGTTACGGTTGCAGTGACAAAATTTCGAAAATTTCAAATGGCAACACATACTTTTTTTTTATTGGAATGTGATCTTCATAGTGAAAACCCATGAAAAACGTTGGAACGGTACCTGTAGCACGAAAATCGCCGGCGCTAGACAGACTAAGAAGAATAGTGAGAACAACCAATAAGGACAGAGAAGCAACAGAAAACAAAACATTTTATTGTGTTTCATACATTTTCCATTTTACACACGACGACACTTTACATGCTGCAGATGGCGAGTAGCACTGAACAATAAAATGTTTCACTTTCTGTTGCTTCTCTGTCCTTTATTGGTTGTTTTCACTTTTCTTCTTAGTCTGTCTAGCGCCGGCGATTTTCGTGCTACAGGTAACATTCCAACGCTTTTTATGGTTTTTCACTACGAAGATCACATTCCAATAAAAAAAAGGCAGGTGTTGTCATTTGAAGTTTTCGAAATTTTGTCACTGTAACCGTAACTGTTAGAATTTAACTGTTGATTTTCATATGATTCTTGAGCACATACCTCAAAATACTTTAAACCAAAGTTTCATTCAGTTTCTGTGAACGGTATGATAGTTAGGGGCTCATATATCGGGATAGTTTTTTTATAATCACCCTGTAATTAGTTCATTTGGGTATCCAATTAGGATTTATTGTATAAATATTAATATGTAATTTTTTTTTCAGTATAACTGTGGAGAAGGCATTCTCATCAAATTATCGAAGTTCAGCACAATCAGGCAAAGTTAATATTTTGGTAAGTGATTCATAAAAATGTTGTTGGTAGTGCCACGTTGATGCCACAGACGGAATGCGAAACCCGTAATGTAGAGAGTCAACTAATCGCTAGAAGGAACATAGGTTGGAGAAAGGAGTTATACCAAGTGATACCCCTTCTTCATTATGGTACAAAATTGCAGAGAGAACATTAAGAAGAAATTTGGCTGTCCAACCTACGGTTCGTCTTCAATTGAGAACTTTCTTTTCTCCCTGCGCTTTCGGAACATGCTTAAATATCTACTCTCGTCCAGGGACCATAAGTCACCAAAGTATTAAATATTTGTAAGCTTTAATGTCAGCATAATCAAATATAATTTACATCACAATCTTACAATTTAGGATTCAGGAAATACAGCCGTATGAAATTTGATCAGTTCGTTTAAATTATCCAGTAAACAGACATTTATTTATTTTAGTAAACGCCCTGTATTCAAGGGGGATCCAAAAAAGGTTACAAGCAGCAGAATTTGAAAAGTACTTATTGTGGAGAGAATATTTTCCCACAGATTAGATACAGATGGCACTTGTTGTCTTAAAATAGTTGTGCGTGTAGGTTGTGAAAGTTCGGAAACACATCAGACCGATTGAAATGGTAAGACGTTTAGAAAAGTTGTCTCGCTTGCTAGTGCGAGCCGTAATTCGTTTCTTATGGGCAAAGAATGTGTCCCATACCTGGAGTGTTGAATGATGGTGTTATTCTCCTGCATGACAATTCCATACACCATAATGCTCGCCCAACTCAAAAATTTCTGAAAATTTTCAAGTGGTAAGTCCCCATACAGCCCGGATTTGGCACCCAGTGACAATTTCTTTTTTCCGAAATTGAAAGAACACTTATCTGGAACAATGTTCTATTCATACAGTGATCTGAAAACAGCTACCGAGAAATTGCTCAATAGACAGGCACGTGATTTCTACAAAGCCCTTGTAAACAGGTTAGCCCTGAGTTCAGATAGATGCCTAAATAGATATAGTGATTTAGTGGAAAAGTGATCGGCAAGTATGCCTCGTAATTCCTTTTTGTATTTTTTGTCTATTGTTAATAAATAATTTTTATTACCACTCTTACCTTTTTTTAGGATCCAACTTCGTATTTATTTCATGTACGTACACACACTAGAATTTTTTCTGTTTTCGTTTAAAAGCATATCAAATGTAAAAAATCTTCATATCATTCTATTAACATTGTACATTCATTTGCTTTACAATCTCTTTCTATTTTGAATTTTTTTTAATTATAATACCATTTTTTAATGAATTAGACATCCATAAATAAGAAATCATCTCATTCATTTTTTTGGGTTTATTAATTAGTTATTTAGATACGTATATACGTAACTATTATATTTTAATTTGGAAATACTATCTTAAAAATCCTATATTAAAGATAGCAGTTAAAGGGAACATATTAATCTTACCTTTATTTTAGAAATAGCTTCAAATATTTCATCTGTCGTAGGAGAAAATAAATTATTCATTTAATTTTACATCACGATAGAATAAATCATACAGAAATTCTATTTAAAATTCTCCTTTAGAAATTATTAAAAGTTTCTCACTGTAAATTATAACAGATGAGCTAATTAACAAAGATAATTACTTTGAAACTAAAACGTTATCTTTAGCAGAAAATTCATAATATTTATAGCTTTGTTCGATAAGGTTTTTCTTATTAAGTAAGATAGATTTCAATTTAACTAAATGAATTCTATAAAAACGTTGTTCATTGAAAATATAAAGATTGTAATAATTTAGGATATATAAATATATGTATGAAAATAATTATCAGTTTTTTAAGTCTGAATTATCTCGTGACAGAAAACAAAACGTCCAGTAAAATGGTACTCATAAAGTGCCTGAAGTGGAAAATTCTGGTGTAATTGTTTTTAGTGGCTTACTTTATGTTTTTTGATATGCTGAACACGAATCTCAAGTTGTCCAACAAAGTTGTTTTGGGCAAATATGCAAAATCATGAAAAAATCATTAAAAATCATTTTTTTTTGTTTTTGGCTTATAATTTGCAAGTAAGATATTTACGCAAAGGGTGATCCTATGTTAAAATAAAGGCGAGTAAAGTACCTACAATTCATGTTTTTATGAATTTTTTTGTTTAACATGTAGTTGCCGTAGAAACGTTGGAAAAGCGGCGAAAATCAGTAATTTTTGAAAATAGCAAAACACAAATTTTGTTTTACAGATTTTTCGTTCATAACACGAAAAGTAAACATTTTATTGTGAACATTATCCTATACTTTGAGAAGCAGATACAATTCTCTACAATTTATGTCTAAGTAATATTTTCGAACCTTGAACAGCTATAAGAAAATCAATGACGAATTCACGAAGTAGTCACCCTTCTTCTTATTGAAGGCATGTAACTTATATGCATCACTATACGTCTACGCAGATTTGTAAACGTTAGGTTAAAATATGTAAAACAAAATGATAAACAGTGATTCGTGATTGGTTACGATGAAAATTGTTTCAAGTTAAACAATATAATAAAATAGGTAAGTAGGTAATTATACAACACCTTTCATTAATTGATTATCGATGTTGAAGTGAACCTCATTAATCATATCGAGCTCTCTTGGACAAAGGTTCCCTGATTTCTGCAGGAAAGCCGTCTAGATTTTCTAAACCTACAAAAAAAGTAAATATAATAGTAATTTTCGAACTCTGGCGCGAAAGAGCCGTTTTCGTCTCGACGGCTGCAAGCACACCAGGAGTAATTATAATTAAGTAAGTAATGATTCATACAACATTTTATCATAAAATGATTTTTACCTAATTTTACATCAGCACTCTTTTACAACTCAGGCCTAGAATCGGTTACTTTTGGACCTCAAATCAGGGACCAAAGTAGCGTTTTATATTATGTAGCACCATTTAAAAAAATAATTAATGACTTTGTACTAATTGTTTAAAAATTGAATAGTTATGCACACTGTATTAGACTACATATTTTAAACAAAAAAAAGTGAGTGAAGAAATAAAGGTGAAATGGAATTATTTATGCCTAGTTAGTTACCTTCAAGTACTTCTAGGGATTCTGGGTCATCCTCGTCTTCTTCGATATCAGTAAGAGGCATATTATTGCAAGAGCTTTCGCAGTTCACACACATATTAGAGCAAGCAATAAATGCCTGTTTTTTTGCAGTGGGTTCCCAGGGCGGTCATCTCTGCCCTCTCTGTCGCTCTCTCTCTCTCTCTTTCTGCTTTTCTGAACCCAGAGTGTTTATTTAGCAGATCTCTTTCCATTTGCAAGAAATAAGTTTCAAAACGGCTTGAGGTGCTGATGAATGTAGCATAGTTACCGGCTACAGACCATCTTTGATTTTCTTCTAACACCATTGTTCAGGATCTTTTTCATTCTCAATCCATTGTTGAACTTGAAAATACACTCTTTAAGAATGTTTTTGAGCTGCAGCCTCAGTAGGATGTAGAGACGCCAAATGCGTTGATGTCTTGAAAGCATAAATACCTCAATTTGTTTAATGGCGTGGCGTCTTTTTCAGCCAATTGATATTATGAGGCCAAAAAGCCAGCAACAGAAACTGCATCAGCATCTGTTATTGGGTTTTTAAAAATCTCAATGGTTTTAGTTAATTCAGGTTATTATTCTATATTTTTTCGCTCACTCTTTAATTATGTGTTGAAAATATGTACCGTAATGCAGTGTGCATAACTAATCAATTTTCAAACAATTAGAAATATGTCATTAATTAATTTTTAAACCTTGGTAAGTAATATAATAGGCTACTTCGTTACCTGATTTAATGTCCAAAAGCAACCGATACCTGACCTGAGTTGTAAAAGTGTAACGGCCATAATGTTGAGTACCAGGCCGTTCGGTAGAGCAAAGAGAGAATAAAAGTTAAGTTTTATTACAAAGCAAAAAGCTTCAATGTCTTGTAATAAGATAATTTCTACGTACATTATAATCTTCACAGCAGAATTTATGAATTTTACCTTTAAGCAATGGACAAATTTTCGTTTTTCTGTTACAAAAAGTTTCTTCATATTACATATTCCATAATTTGAAAATAGTTAATTATATAAATCTCTGCAAATGAATATACAATAAATTAACATTGGAACAATGGATAAAGATGTTTGCTGTTCTTCAATTATATTTAATTTCATCCGTTCATAGGATGTAAGGTTAGGCTGTGATTATGGAAAAGCCATG
Source organism: Maratus michaelseni (assembly GCA_963931845.1). Taxonomy (NCBI): domain Eukaryota; kingdom Metazoa; phylum Arthropoda; class Arachnida; order Araneae; family Salticidae; genus Maratus; species Maratus michaelseni. The sequence continues at coordinate 102,808,907 of OZ007593.1, read as the reverse complement.
TCACTGTACAAATTCTCTTTATTAACAGAAAATATATTAAATTTCTAACTAAATCAACATAGTAAAATATTAAGCAAAAACATTAAATATTGTGTATAAAAATGAAGCCGCACAGTAGCATTTCGACGATGCTTCACCGGTGACTATCGTAAGCAAGTAGTCAAATATTTTTCGCAGAGAGTTCTCAGTCTGTCTCTGTACTTGGAGAAACCCCGCCAAACTTTCGCCTAACAGGAGAACCTTTTTTTGCTGCGCTGAATAAAATGGATTATGATTCAGCTTCCACTTTCGGATAAAACAAATTAGCGTCGCCACGCAACTCTCCCGGCAGTCTCACACAACCTGTGGGAGACCAAAACGAACCTTTCTTCTTCCCGACCTGGTTATGTAAGTCACAGGATCAGGTTCACTGTCTTCATCCAATAGAAAAGCAAACTTTAATCGATCAATATTTATGACATTTTCCCGACTACCGATGAAAACAATAAAATCAAACTTTAGTCGCTTTACGACTTTGAACGGACATTCATAAGTCGGTTGAAAATATCTCTTAAAAGGACCTCTCAGAACAAACACATTGGTGCAGTTCTTTAGTTCTTTTGCTACATAGATCTTTTGCTGTCCATGCCTTAAATGCTGACAAGGTCTCAATGCATACATAATATTGTATAGCTTAGATATTTAAATCGGGAGGACTGATAAGGGAATATCTTCATACAACTGGCTTGGAAGACGTAAAGTTGTTCCATACCTCAGTTCTGCTGTAGACGCACTAAGTTCTTTACGTACTGTAGTCCGTAGTCGTAGCAAAACAAGAGTGAGAGCTTCCAACTAATCCACCTTATAGCACATTAAAGCTTTCTTTAAAGGTCGATGAAGTCGCTCCTTGGTCTGATGTCTATACAGAGCGGTTTTAGCTATACCAGAGCCTAGCAATCTTGCAAGACTGCCGAAAAGTATGAATTCAAATTGTTTCGCATGTTATCCTTTGAGACATACCAAAACGGAAAACCCATGTCTGAACAAAAGCCTGAGGAAGTATTTCAGCAGTCATATCCACTATAGGTACAGACTCTGGAAACCGAGTAAACCTATCATTCATGGTTAGATAATATCTGAATCCACGTACTAGAGGCAAAGGAACAATGACGTCGATATGTATATGCGTAAATCTCTCAACTGGAACCAAAATTCGCAACAAAGGTGACTTAGTATGTAAGTGTACCTGTGTCCTTTGACAGGGTATACACGCCCTACACCACGCAGCAATATCCTTATTTAGCCCTGGCGAAACGTATTTCTAACAGATCAGCTGCCTTGAAGCCCGTATTCCTGGATGTAACATCCCATCTATTGACTCAAATACCTATATCTTAGGGAATATCATCCTATACTCTCACTTATATCTCAGGTTTTGGGGGCATAAAATCTATTCCCCTCACCAGATTTTTCCCAATACAATAATGTCTTAGCTTCCGCCATTTTTACTTTAGCTAACTTTCCACTAAACTCAACCTTTCCTTCCAAAATAACTTTTAGCTCCTCATCCTATGTTTAGAACTTTTCCCACAACTCAAAATCTGCAAGTGACGAAAATTCAACCTTACAAACTAGCGATAAACTGTCAGAAACAAAATTTTCCCTTGCCTGGCAAATAACGTATATCCATAGTAAATTGTGATATAAAGTCTAACTGCCGAAGCTTCTAAGGGAACACTTCATATGCTTTTGCTGAAATGCGAAAAATTAGGGGTTTGTGATCCACGTAAAACGTAAATACCCGAACCTCCAACATATACCAAAATATTGAATCGCAGAATATACCGCTAACTATTTCCGATCATATGTTGAATATGGGCAGCGGATAACATACGAGAGAAAAATACAAGTGGTTTTGGACCATCAAGCGTAACTTCCTGTACACCCCACCAATGGCAAAATCATTGCAATCTGTTATAAGTGGAAGTTTTGCATCTTGCGGAGGTTGATAAAGCAAAGTCGCATTAGTTATAGCTTGCTTAATTTCCTCAAAACTGCTTCTTGCATCCGTATACCACTGAATTTCTCTTTTATCAAGCTTTTTTCTCCATTTCAGAACACATTTATTGATCTCAATATTACTGCATTATGTGGCACAAAAAGAGGATAGTAATTCACCATACCCGAAAATCTCCTCAAATCGGTAACAGTTTTTGGCTTTGAAAATTCAATAAATGTTTTCACTTTATCTTTGTTTGGAAAACAGACCTGGATATCTATAGCGTGGCCCAGAAAATCTATAGTTTCTTTAATGAACTCACATTCCGATTCATTAATTATTTCCCCGTAATCACTAAACCACTTAAAAAGTTTCTCTAGATATTGCATATACTCAGCGTGTGTTTCATTCGCTATTAAGATATCATCGAGATAAGGAAAACAATGGTCCAAACCTCGTAGTACCTCATTTATGAGGTGTTGAAGCGTTTGCGCTGCAGAGGATAAACCAAAATTTAAAAATGGAAATACAAACAAACCGAAAGGTGTATAATAGCATTTTTAGGGATATCGGGAGAATGAACCGGAATTTGATGATAAACACGGACTAAACCACTTTAGAAAATATTTTTTTCCTTTTAACATATACGTGAAATCTTGAATGTGAGGAATAAGGTACCTATCTTTCACTGTAATTCGATTAAATGCCATGTCATCCCCAGTTGGTCTCCAATCTGAAACGCCTTTAGGGATCATATTCAATGGACTAGTCCAATTGCTTTTAGATGGCCTACACATACCTTTCTCAAGCATGTAGTCAAACTCCTGCTTAGCTATCCGGAGCTGCGCTGGATGTAACCGCCGAGCTCTAGCTGTAAGAAGTGAGCCAACAGTAGGTATAAAATGAACTGTATCATGTTTTACAGCTCGCTTGTTAGTATTATGCAACTGCGTAATCTCTTTATATTTTCTTAGCAGTTCTGTATATGCAGTGTCTTCAAAAACACCACTGGGTCTTAACCACTGGGACATCACACAGGTAGAAAAATTAGTCACAGGATTTAATAAACGCCGCTTCTTTTAATCAACCAGTAATCCAAAATGTTGTAAAAATCCAGCGCCAATAACTGGTTTCATTACCTCAGCTATGATAAATGGCCACTTACGTTACTCCAATGTACGTTTCAATCGTAAATCCAATGTCAATAGTTTAGTACCATAAGTGCTGATTTTTGTGCCATTAGCGGCATACAATGTAAAATCCCTCTGTCTAGTACTTTTAACTAAAAATGATTTTGGAAAACATGAGACATCGTTGCCCGTATCTATCAAATAGTTGGATTGTGTACATTTATCAGTAACATACAGCATGCGACTCAAGCCCATACGTGCAGTAGCCATCGCTACTCCCGCGAGCGAGGGTCGTTTTTTGGTTGGTAAGCGCACGAAAGTACACATTTTGGAGCCTTTTCCTTAAATCAAAAATGATACCAACATAGCCACCATTCTCTGTGTGACCCATCCTTTTAATTAAATTAGTTCCGCCTGTAAAACTTTCTAGGCGACATGGGACAAGAACCCGCTTCAAGGAACTTAGAAAGTTCCTGAACTTGAAATTGTAGCTGCTCCATCTGTTTAGTTTACTGACTAAACTGAGTTTGTTTAGCCCCTCTCAATTCTAGGGAGTTACCAACAACATGCGTACATTCACAAATCCTATCCGCCATCTCTGCTAATTTATTTAAACCCTCAGAGTTGACAGAAAAAATTCTTTGTACAGATACCGGTAATCTGAGAAGCCATATAGTTTTTAAAAAGTCATCATCAACATGGCCCTCACTTAACTTTCTCATCTTACGCAACATTGAAGGGGACTTATCCCCCAGATCTAAATCTTCATGTAAAGTTTTAACCTTCCGTTTCTGAGAAACTTCCAATTCCGATAATAACCGCGATTTAACAGCAATGTGCAGTTCTTCTGGGAGTTTAAACACTATATCGGAAGCAAAAGACAAAGTGGCAGCATCCAGAGATGCCACCAAATGATCAAATTTAATTTGTTCGACTGAGATTCCTGCTAACCTGAAACTAGCCTCCAGCTGTACAAAGAATAACTTCGCATTACTAGGCAAAAACTTCCACCGACACTCTACCACATTCTGTAATTTTATTCCCTCCTTCAACACTCATGTTGAGAATGTAGTCAGGCATCCATTATAATGTTGAAAACAAACAGTAATCTCAAAATCCTGAACTAAACAACATTTAATCAAGATTGTAAGAAGATTAAAACATTTTAAAACACTAAAACAGCAATATGAAATTCTAACCTAACAACCATTGCAAACTAAAAAAGTTTAAAATATCTAAAAGCCCCAGAGGACAAACGCAACAGGAAATAAACAAAACGGAAATCTCATACTTAAAACTTGAAAGACATCCCAATAGATCTGAAGAGAACTCGTTCGGAAAACATCTTTTTTTTATCTCTTTTTAACCACAGCTCCAAACGTGTATAAAGTGTCATCACTTATAGAATGTAAGGTTACGCCGTGATCATGTAAAAGCCATGTAACTGTATAAATTACTCTTTATTAACAGAAAATGTGTAACTAAATGCATAAATAAATCAATATAGTAAAATATTAAGCAAACATTTTAAGTATTGTGTATAAAAATGATGCCGCAAAGCAGCATTTCGACGATGTTTCACCGGTGACTATCGTAAGCAAGTTGGCAAAGATTTTTCACAGGGAGTTCTCAGACTGTCTCTGTACTTGGCGAAACCCCTGCAAACTTTCACCAAACAGGAGAACGCTCTTTTGCTCCGCTGGGGCGCTGAATGAAATGGATTATGTTTAAGCTTCCCCTTTCGGCTAAGACAAATTAGCGTCTCCCACAAAATTTTGTCGCATACAGATAATCAGAAAAAAAATAACAAACATAAACAATATTAATACATAAGACCTGAAGGACATCTTAAATAATATTATTTTAGCAGATAGACATTCTACTTGTAATGCTTTATTTATAAAATAATTCCCATCATTACTCTTACCTAATAATATTCAAAAATGATGTTCAAAATATTAATGTTAAATATTGTTTCTAAAACTTTCAAGTTAAAAAAAATGAAAAACCCACAATGAAATTTTCCAACAAGCGGCATATTGATTGTGTGGGTCAATTTGAATAAATATATATTCATGACCCTGAGTATTTAACAGCATGTCATTACTGGTGTTGTTCTTATGTTTTAGATTACTGTTCAGCACAATCCCTGCACCGTACAAAGTCCTGCCCGTACGCACACATGATTTAAAATAAGAATACCGTCACGAGTTTATATATATTTCATACGCGAAAAAATGCCAAAATAATCAAAAATGTATTTGTTTAGTGGGAAAAAAACACTTTTGATTTATGGATCCTTCAATGAAAACTAACGTCTACTTTTTATGCCTACAAAATGGAATCTCCCCTTACAGAAAGATAAATTTAAAATCCACTTCTCATTTAATTTCTTGCGAATCTACGCATAATCATGTTAAGATAATTTTAACTATCCTATTAATATTTCCGTTATCGTCATTATCATCTTGTTTAAGTAAAAAGACAAGTAAGATTAAAAATGAAATTCTGGTACAGAATTGAGATTTTTATTATCATACAAATTTAATAATTAACATACCATATTCGTTTTTAATAAACAGAATATTACAGAAAAAATCATTCAGTTTATTTGAATATTTATTTTTTTAAACTTTCTAAGAAAACATTTTCATTGAAAAAATGCATAAGACACGTCTATTTCTTTGCAAAAGCTCTGATACACTTTGAAATATTTCTTGAATGTCTTTCTTTTATACTCCATACGTTTTTTCAAATACTTCTTTTAACAAGGATTTTCTATAGATTTTCCAAACTTTTGACAAAGCTACTTTAAGTTTATATATAGGGGTTGGACACTAGTAAAAGTAAAAGAAAGTGCTCTATTATGTACATTTTTAAACTTATATGTTTAGTATATATATTTTGAAAAGCAAAATTCATGATGAAAATTTTAGACATGGTACTCTCTATTTCGAATAATAATTTCAACGCATACATTGCGCCTAGATATATGTAAGATGCTTACATTATTTTTGAATGAAATGTAGTAGAATAATATTAGACACCAGGAATCATGGTATCGTTTGCAGGCACATAAAAGAAAATCTTGGAGACTAGCCGGAAAAGGTATGTAATATGTTTTCACAAAATTAGATTATTTTACATTTATATAACTGTATAAACTGAATATATATAGTAGTCTCCGTATAGTAATATATATATATGAGATATTGGTCAGCGTGTAGAGGAATGAAAAAATAAGTCCACCCTGTTTTCAAATTTAATTACGTAGAATTTTTCTTGGTTAGAAAATAACTATATAAATATTTACAATAATAATTTAAACTATTATGGCATTATCCGACCGTCTGTTGGGTTTAAAAATTAATTAGTTGCGCGATCCACCAACCGGCAAAAAAATTACAAAGAGAAGCAATCTCTCGGTCCGTCTGACCGGGACGAAGTCTTTCGCTCATTTGCTATCTTCTCACGATGAAAATGCATATCTCATCAAATTTCTATTGTGCGAGTGACATAGAACTTAGATCCCAAATCACAAGCCTGAGTTAAATTGCTGTGCCTTTGAAGTCTGAAGTTCAGATGAAGAACTATTGCTACCACAGCTTCGGCCATCCTGACTGTGCTGTGTCCTCACAGTGATCATCTACTAATTATGCTAGATCAGGAGCCAATTGACTAGAATCTAAAATTATCAAATACACACAAAAACATACAAGCAAAACAATAAACAATAGTAAATATCGAAACATACAATGTTTCGTAGAATATACAATATGAAAATAATACAACAAAAAACTAGTTTTAAACGATAATGTTGAAAATTGTTCAAAAGTTTCAGAGTTCAAATGTATAATGCTCAATAATAAAAAAAAAACGTTCACAGTTCTTAATATCAAATTGTCCAATGTTTCATAAGATCAGCAGCACTCGAAGTATCGGTACTTTTCTTTCACTGTTGTAATTTCATAGGGACCAAGAAATGTAGGTCTTAACTTCATATCTGTACCGAATTGTGTTTTCTGTATCGCAACTAAATCATCGAGTTTGTAGGTTTTGGCTGTTTTACTTTTTTTTATTATACGTTTTCATATTTTCTTCCAGTATTTTTAAAATTTTCTCTTTTCCAATTTCCCTATTTACATTTCTCTCCTTCATAATCGAATTTACACGCTCTTCGTATAATAATTCATTTTTTTGCAAATCGGTTTTATGTTGCAATTTGACGCCAGTTAGATGCTCAAATGTTGAAAATTTTGTGCTTGTATATATTGTACTGTTACTAATGCGTTGGACCGATGATACATATTTGTACCATTTAGTGGGGTCTTCTATGCTAAGGTTTGCTAAAATTGGGATAAGAATTCAGTGCATTCGTTCTATCCGCCCATTTCTTCTTGGAACTCCTGTCGTTATTGCGACATGTTCTATTTTTTGTTAGTTACAATATGTTTCAAAATCATCAGATGTGAAAGCTTGTCCTTTGTCGGTTATGATTCGGGACGAGTTTCTGAAAATATTGCGTTATAACTTTAATTTATCTATAACTTCTACGGCAGCTGTAGTTTTAACGGGGTATAACCAGACAAATTTTGTGAAAGCATCTAAGACGGTAAAGATATGGTTAGAATTTTTGTGAGTGGATGGCATTGGTACAATATGATCAATATGATAAGTCTCGAGGGGGATATTTTGTTTTGAAATCGGGTTTAATAAACCTTCTCCTTTCCCTTGCTTTTTATTACACATTATACACTCTACGTAATTCGCGATGACGTTTTCAATTTGTTTTCTTAAATGGGGTATAAAATATTTTTCTTTCAGCATTGTTTTGGTTTTTGCTACCACATAATGACCTTTGTTGTGGACATCGCGTATTATTTCTTTTTGCATGTTTGTGGGAATCATCAACAGTTCTCTGTCGTTTTCATATTTGTATCGGATGTCATTTCTATTCAAATATTCTGTGCTTTCATTTTTTTTCGATTATTTTTTTAATGGTTTGAATGTGTTTATCTTCTTGTTGACTTAATTTATTTTTGCTGTAAATTCGCCATAAGAACGTGTTACTACAAATACTATATTTCTGCTTAGTGCATCGACATGCTTCATTTGATTTCCCGCACGATGCGCTATTTCATAGTCAAACTCTTGTAAAAATAGAGTACAGCTCGCATCTTTTGGCGTAAGACCTTTTTGTCGAGTGACTTTTAGAATGCTCCACAGTCAGTAACAATTTTAACTTTTGTTCCCAATAGATAATTGCGAAATTTGTTCATTGACTCGATTACTCCAAGAGTTTCTAATTCATAACTCGAAGTTTTCTACTCAAGTAATGTATGAGGTATAGATTTTTGTTCTCATCTTCTTGTAGTAGGATACTACCAAAACCTATAGCGCCTGCATCTGTGTGCAAATCAAATTTAGCGCCACGTCTGAATATGTGCAATAAAAGGGCATTTATTCTACTATTTTACTATTTTAAGTCTCTCAAATGCTTCGCGTTTCCCATGGATCCAAATTTAAATGAATTTTCTGCTTTTAACAAATCGCTTAAGGGCACGCTATTCTAGCAGAATGAGGAATGTATTTTCTAAAAAAAGATGTTAAACCTAAAAAGCTATGTAGTTGCTTAAGAGTGTGGGGTTCAGGGAAATTTTTCACTGCCAAGGTTTTAGCTTCTGATGGTCTAACAGTACCATTTTCTATTACATAACTTAAAATTCTATTTTTCGCTTGAGAAATTAGTATGTTGAAAAATTAAATTTAAGTCCGTAGTCCACTGCAAATTCTAGAACATGTTTCAGTTTTAAAAGGACTTTTTCATCAGTTTGCGCAAATATTTTTATATCATCTAAATAAACTAGTATAACTTTTTTCTTTCATTAGCTGTTTAAAGCCACCCTGAATGTATATTTGAAATTGCTGTGGCCCAATTGATAATCCGAACGGGAGTTTTTCGTACTGGTACTGAGATTTATGTGTTACAAACGAGGTATATTTCTTACTATCCTCTGCTATATCAATATGAAAAAAAAACATTTTTTAAATCTAAGATAGTGAAAAATTGTGCATACAATCATTTTTTCTAATATTGTTTCTTGTCGATTCATAAACATCTACTTTAACATTAACTCCTCTACATTTGTTACTTTTGGCAAATCATCTCAAAAATGTTCGCGAATGTTTGGAGGTAATTTTTTTCCGAATCTGATCTATAACTATTAGGTCTTGAAACTCTGAGAATGTCCGGAATCGGTAGTCCTTCAAGCCATTCATGCAAAAATGCGTTTATCCCAAAAGCGTAATCCTGCCAAGAAGATGAAGTGTCTTTACGATGAACATTGAATTTCTGTCTGAATTGTTCAGGTGACAAGCGGTACCATTTAAGCAGCAATTTCTTCACGAAATCATAATCTGAATCATTTGGGTAACGTTCACGAGCAACGAATTGAACTATGTCGAGAGGCAACAAGCCTAACAAATGAGACACCCACTCATTCTTATCTAATCCAATCCTAGTTATTTGCCTTTCGACAAGATTGAGGTATACTCCGATATAGCCTGGTAACTCAAAATTTTCCATATTTTTTAACAAATTATTTTTATTTGCCGAAAGGGGGGGGAGGGCAATTAGCACTAATTCTTGATTGCAGCTCCAATTTGCGAAACTCAAATTCTTTGGTTGATTGTACCTCGGCAAACTGTTTTTCCTCATTTCTTTTTCTTCTCTGTCTGACGTAATACGCATTAAAATATTTTTCGTGTATTCCTCATCGTAAGTATCGGATTAAATTATTATGTCCGCAAGTATAGAACACTTTGTATTTTCTGGCAATACCAGACTTAATTCTTCAACTACTGTGATTAGATCACATTTCTTAATAGCTGGATATGCCATTTTATATTAAATTCAAAATTAGCTGTCTAATCACAACAAACAATTCATGTAAAAAAAATTTCACTTACTTTCATATGCGTTATCCAATTTAGATATATATATATATATATATATATATATATATAAACACTATGGGAATCTGAGCTACCTATATATTTTTAAATGACAAAGATACGACGAGCTTGTCTTGTTAAATATTACCTGCAAAAAACCACTACAGGTATTAATTTTTACTTTTTCACTTACTTAGGAGACTATTGTATCTCAGTTATAATTGAATGGAGAGAAAAAAAATCACCTTTACATTTCTCTTTCAATGTAAAAGAAGAACAACAAAAATAAATGAATAAAATAACGTTACACTTCACTTCGAAAACATACCACAATTGTACCACATTCAGTTTTTGCAGCTAAAAAATTAATAAACTCCCTTGATTACTGCTGCTTATCTCTTTAACACAAATTTTCTTTTCGCATCGACATACACTTTCTGCCATTAATGAGTTGATTCCTCGATGTAGGGAGATGAATCACGAACACACCATAGAAAAACATTCAGCAGTAGCTCAAAAGTTTTTTTCTTTCTTTCTTTTCGATTCGAGCACTTCTTTTTAACTCCGTCAGAATTAAGTCAATTGATTTTATTATCAGTCATTCAGTAAAAAAAGGACACAGTTAATTGTTTACTTAATGGATTTATAATCCAAAAAACTTTGAAAGAACATTCACGAAAACATTAACGTTAGTAGTTTTCAAAAGCTTATAATCTAGTCCTGGAAATGTTCAACTGCAGACGTGTTCCCCAAATCTGTGGGATCTTGGTCGGCGTCCAGAAGAATGAAAAATATTGTCTTGGTTAGAATATAACTACATGAAATATTTACAATAATAATTTAAACTGTTATGACCTTATCCGACCATCTGTCGGGTTTAAAAATTAATTAATTGCACGATCTACCGACCGGCATAAAAATTGCAAAGAGAAGCAACCTCTCTGTCCGTCTGACTGGAACGAAGTCTTTCGCTCATGGTCTATCTTCTCACAATGAAAAAGCATATCTCATCAAATTTCTATTCTGCGGGAATCGTAGAACTTGATTCCAAATCACAAGCCTCAGTCAAATATTTGCTGTGCTTAGCAGTCCGAATTTCAGATGAAGAATTTCATTCATTTATTATACTGACAACAAAAACTAGAATCGAATAGAATCTAAATTATTTTTAATTAAATAAGGCATTTCTTTCACCACCTATATCATGTTAGCAGTTTTCAATCCCTGTACCATAGTACATGCTTCAAAACAACCATCTAAACTTTTTAAAGCATAATTTTGCATTGCGTGATTTTAATTTCATTTTCATAAATTTGTGGATAAACACCTGAAACATTTTCTTTTATATCCCCTTTACTTATGAATGCGTTCACATTAAATTTTGTTGGTTGGGTAAATGCAAAAAAAAAAAAAAATTGCAGATAATCTCTTGTAGTACTGGAATTATAATACTTAATGTTGAAAAAATCTTCAGTGTGAAGACGGCTCATAAAGCAAAAGTCGTAATCATTTTCGGAAAGTAGTTATTTTTCCATCTATGCACCACTGTTGTGGTTTCACTGTAAAATATTCTCCAATAAAGTTGAGTCAAATATTTTTATGAAACGGTCTGTACATATTAACTTTTTGTAGCTCCATAATTCTTACATTCATCTCAAATAACCTCGACATTGCTTTCGTGATTTTATATTGGCAAAAATTCTTCCATGCTATGTTATATACTCTTAAAATCATCATAATAGAAGAAGGCGAATAATTAATTAAGCTAATTATTATTATCTATTTAAAGCATTCACAATCTTTGAACATTAAAAATCAATAAATAGATCATTACTTTTTCAAACAATTCAGTAAAACATAAACAGGGTTTTATTATTTTTAATTCAGCCTAAGGAGAAAGGTAAAAATTAAATATGAGCTAGCAAAATAACCTAGCATATACATATAACAGTTCTAAAAATATTTGATATGAAAAACCGCATAAAAGTCGACTAAACTCAAAATTGATACAGAAAGCCCTTTTTTAAACAGTCACTTGTTTAATCGTCGCCCCATATATAATGTCAATCTCTAAAAGTTTCGGTCTAAGAGATTAGGAAGTAGTGATAAACAATCACTTGCAAATTATCAAACCCTGTTAAACAGTTAATTTTCATTTCCAATTCCGGTTCTTTTTCCCCACAAATGATAGAAGAAACAAAATTTGAAAAGTAAATGCACGAACAGAATTTTTCCAACTGAGTGAAAAAAGTTCAGTAATCAGTGGGAGAGACGACGAACTCGTGAAGAGAAATGAAAAACATCCAAATTCTAAGACGCTGTTGTATTTCATGTTTGCGTAGGTTTTCAATTTCTTTTGAAAATACTGGAGACGAGGATTTTTGAACGTTATGAAATAGAAAATGAAACTGAGTTAACAACGCCAAATGTTTGTTTATTTGTGATATTTTGTAATATATTTTAATAATCGTATATATTTTCTATTTAATAACTGTTGTAAAGTAATTTGTGTGTAATTGTTTATTTCTAGATTTTTTTTATTTTAATCTTTTTTTTCTATGTGAATGTATTTTGAAAAACATTAGCTCTATTATACTGTAAACTAATATTAAAGCTCACACATAAGTTCCAATATCATACTCTTAAAAAATAAATAGTACCAATTTAACTACAATCAATAAAGAAATTAGGTTGTACCAGTTACAGTTCTTAAAGCGTCACAATCGTCAGGTTCCAAGGGCTGACGATTTATCGAGGTGTCAGTGTATATCAACAAAGTTTTTTCTGTTAATTATCATGTTTTGTCAAAAATAAACATAAAAGTCTAGAAAAAAATTCAAACGTGAATATCCCATTTTGTAAGTAGGAAAAAAATGTTCGGATGTATGTATCTCTTTACTACAAATTATATTGTTAATCAAAGTAATATTATTTGAGAGGAAAGTCGCGCATAATTTTAGGAAAATATGTATTTAATTTAAAATGTTAAATTAATCTCGAGAAATCTAGCAAATATAATTCAAAATTTATTATGGTTTACTATAATCGTTACAATTAATGCAGAACAGCATACTCAATCTATTTAAATTGTGCAACAACTCTATCCGTCTTAAAAGTTTCTATAATAAAAATAAAACATTTCTTATAAAAAAATTTATGTCGATATACAGCAGGAATGTAAAGCACACTTTTGTCAATATTGTTATTAATTTCATTACTTGTCCCTTTTATCATTTAGACAATTCTTCACTATTTGCTGAATCATACATTTTCTGGTAATACGTGTGTGACATGATTAATATTTACTGAATTATATAGCTATATACACTATTACGTATGCATACAATTTTCTGAAGTTTTCTCATGAAAAGTCTGATATGACACATAAACATACCTACAAGAACGTCTGAAAGAGCTAATATCTGACTAATTCGTTTATTTAAAGTCAGTAACTGGTTTTACTGCCGCATTAAGTTTTGAAATTTTGAGATTTTTATGTGAAACAATCTAATCTAGTACTTTAAACTCGTGTAAAAATTTTCTTGAAACTCTGAAAGTTTAAAATATTTCAAATAGTCATGTGCATGTCAAATATAGATATGGGTTTTAAGCTTAAAAACCTTTCAAAAAGAAGATTATTTTAACGCTTAAAATTTAACTTCAAATGCTTTTAGTGCATTTGTTTCGTTCACTTCTAATTATACCTTAAACTTAATTTTTTTACAGGTAGCTAAGAAATCTACTTAACTCACCGAGAGTACAGAGTACGTAATATTTAATTAAAATGTAGGATTATCATAGTATTTTGCTTCTATTATATCAATCATGATATTTCATAAAATTAAAATATTAAAACTTTTAATTTAACTTAGTTTTATAATTTGCTTTAATTAGACAAAATTGAAGATATAGAGCATCTTTGATGACAGACACATATTAGATTTCCCCTGTAAAGCACATGTGTGATATTTTTATGCGTTTTCCTATCTCTTAATCAGCTCTTTTAAGTGCGTTTTAAGAAATTAAGAAAGATTTTTAAGAAAGATTTTCTAGAATATAAATCCAACACTATTCAGAAATATATCAGGAACAAATATTTGTCTGTCTACAACAGAATGATTAATAATGTCAAAGAAGATGCTTCTTCTAATATGACAATGGTTGATTTGACTAAAAACTTTAAAAAATAAATATACGTTTAATCTACGTTATACCTAAACAGAAAACTTAAAACCTCTATTTTGTATGTGCTTATTTCAAAAAAAGGATTCGGCACAACGGTATCGGCTTTCGTCAGTGTTAATAAAAAATATTTCTCTAAAGATTTGAAAAGTATGTTCTATAAGCTTCCGAAATACCATTACGTAATTATCTATTATTAAATGGATACTTGTATGTTTTGTATTCTATGTATATACTTGTAAATTTTGAGATTTTAATGTGAAATAATCTAATCTAGTATTTTAATCTCGTGTAAAAACTTTCTCGAAATTCTAAAAGTTATATCATTATATCTTAAACTTTAATTTTTTTAGAGGTAGCTAAAAATTTTACTTAACTCATTGAGCGTACAGCATAAATTAAATCATGCACTAAAATATACAAGTATATACATAAATAAATTTAAATAAATAGTGTATCTATCATTAAATTACTTATTTATATATTTATTATAATATAAATAAAATTATAAAATACAATCAATAAAAAACAATAATATAGACTCTATCTATCCATAAATACTCTTTCTATCTATGTATTTCCACTATCAAGAAAATGTCAAGAAATGCATAATAATGTGCTTAAGAATAAAATTACGTGTAAACTTATTGAACCCTCATTTTACACACCTTTCAGTCAGAATGTGATATTTAACTTCATTACATAAAACTCACAACAACGCTTAAAAATAGAGTTTGCACTAGCACAATAAAACAAAATTATTTCTGGTGGTCTTTGCAATTTGTTTAATTTATTTTATCTCTACTCATTCCTATTTGATCATAAAAAGTTGGCTTGTATTCTTCAAGTGATCGCAATGCTACAGGGAATGAAAATAGCTAAAATGACATGGATGATGAAGAAAACCCTATATTTAATTTAAAAAAATTGTATTAGTTTCTAGATCTTGTTGGCACCATAATCAAGGAATGAACTAGTCTAAACCTACGTTACATATAAGCTTACGTATTGTATTTGAAAACTATCTGGGGTGAAGCAAAAATGTTTGTGCAAAATTTTATATATGTGTGAGTGCACGACAAAAAGTGACAATGTTCTTATTAGGAACCATGGTTGTATTTTTTTTTTTTTTTTTTTTACAAAAAGATACTTAAGAGCCTACATCAGTCTTGCGAAAAAACGCTCAAGTTAATGTTAAGTCTATGGGAAGGTTCTTGGCAGATTTCTCGCTTGCATTTTAATATTTTTAAATGATGTTTTTTGCATAGGATAGCTGAGGTCGATCTGTAACGTTGTTAGTTTTTACATTTTCGATTTTGGTTTCAGTTTTTTTATATAAGGGTACTTTCACTTTCAGAACAGGTTCCAACCGGTTCCAAAATTAAAAATGTCCACTTATAAAAAATTTTTAACCAAAATAAAAAAAGTAAAAACTAACAATGTTACAGATCGACCTCAGCTATCCTATGCCAAAAACATCAAATAAAAATATTAAAATGCGAGCGAGAAATCTGCCAAGAACCTTCCCATAGACTTGTAACATATTATTTTGAGTCCGGGGTGGAAAATATTTTAGTTACAAATAAAACTTGATAACTTCTTCATAGACTAATAAATTTAATATTTACAACGTATTTATATGTTACTATTTACAAAATAATTCATTTAATTTAATATTACGGCTTAGCTCAGATGCCTTGTCGGTAACAACTCTGTAAACATTCTTCTCGTCTGGTAAAGTCTAAATTACCCAGCTTGTCAATTCTTTTGAAAAAAAGAAAAGGAGAGAAAATATGATGGAGTGAGTATAGTTCGAGCGTTACACCCTTCCCCTCGCACTGCATTACTGGTCCCTGAGATGCAGTGTGCATTTCCAGGGTGGATTCCTTCGGGATGCTTTCTGGTGACTAAATACCTCTGTTGTTCTCGCGTTTTTTTAACCTTTAGTAAATATTTGCTGGCTGGGCGTCTGACGTTTCCCGGCTCTGCCTCTTGGACGAATGAAGCCTTTAGAACATCCACCATCATCTTGCTTGAAAGGACACAAAGCTGATATGTGATAATTTCCTAAGGGAGAAAAGGGGTTTTCTTTAGTAGCAATGGTATAAGAAGTAGGAGATCTTTGTTTTAAAATAACATAGGGGCCTTCGCGACGGGGCATGAATTTAGCTGTTTTGTTATTTTTCCTTTGGCTAATGGGATGCAAAGTAACCCAAACATGATCGCCTGGTTTGTATTGTTCAGAAGCATTTAAATGTTTGTCGGCATAATATTTATGCTTATCTTGGCTTTGTTCTATGCGATCTCTTATCTGCATAGTAATTTTAGCAAAGTTTTTTAAATAAGGGGTTATTTCCGGAATGAAATTATCATTCGCAATTACAGGGCGTAAGTCATGAGCAACATCATCGGAGGTACGTAATTCCCGACCGAACATTAAATATGCAGCTGTGTGACCTGTGGAACTACATCTTGCAGTATTAAGGGCAAAACGGATTAATGGTAATTTTTCACTCCAAGTTGTATGATCATCTCCAACTAGCATCGCTAAGCGGGGTTTTAGATCTCGAGCTTGAGCATAATCAACATGTAGCCTTCCAGTAAAAGGTGCCTCGTCTTTATTTTCTATTTTTAACCTATATCCAGAAAAATACAAAGCATTATCTACGTAGAGCTCATCAGAAAATCTTATACGGCAAAAATTCTTTTTAGACATTCTAACTGTCTCTACAGACCCACAACGTTTGAAAATTTCTCGAATAATTTCCTCCGTAATCTTTTCTGGCAAACCGCCCACAAACACTGTTTTGCACCCCAATGGGCGTTCTCTAGTAGTAGGTCGAGGTGAATTTGGATTCGGGGGATATAAAACACTTTTTGCAAGCTGCACAACTTCTTTAACAGGAGGATGTGATCCAGTATCAATATAATGTTTAACTTTAGGTGTAGCCTCTATCCCTAGTTGGAAGCTACTTGTAAATTTTCCAAGCAGTTCATTCAACCTAACTCGTTGATCTGAAGTGAGATGTCTACCTTCATCTTCTCTAAGAAAAACAGTGTCTAAATCAACGGTTTTTATTGCTAATTCACTGGGAGGTCTATAGGTATCTTCGGCAAATCTATACTTCTACCTGCATCTATCAGCAAAGAACCAATCTTGATTTACTACATCCAAAACAATTTTTGCTTTGCGTAAAAAATCGATTCCCAAAATTGTACGATTATTTTTGGCATTCGGCAGAGCATAAAGTGTTGTTTTAATATCGCGACCTTCAATTTTAACACGAACCTCTGTTTTATAAACTTCGGTAGTGTTTTGTAGCCCATCCGCTAAGACTAAGATCATTTGAGTTTTTTCAAACTTCACACCTTGGTCTTTTAATAAAGAATACAAAACTTCAGCCGCAACGCAATGTGTTGCGCCAGTGTCAGCACAGGCTGTGCCAGAGAGACCATTTATACTTATTTTTACCAATGATGTTGGTGATGTTTGCATATTACATGTACGAAATTCTAGAGATTGAAAGTGCGCCGATACATTTTTAGAACAAGTTGGACACTTGGATTTAATAACTCCCTGGTTTCCACATCCATAGCAACTTAACATTGGCCGATTTAAATTTGAAGGATAATTAATTTTATTTCGCTTGGACTCATTTTGATTGCCAAATTTACCAAACTCATTTCTTTTAAATTCTAAAGGCGTTTTTTCAAACAAATAGAACTCCCGACCTCACTGATTTTATTTGATCTCTTTATTTCTACTTTGTATGACCTCAAATTATCATATAAATCTAACTTTTCAGCTAATTCAACAGGATCTGTTAAATTCTCCCATTGGTCTAAATAATGTTCTTTGCAATCAGGGGAAACCTTTTTCTTTAATTGATCAGCAATAATTAATTCCGATAGTTTTTCAAAGGAATTTATATTTAATTCGGATAGCCATCCCTCAAAATAGCTTCTAATTTCAAAGTAATAGCTTTCCAGCTAATATGGGTTCGCTTTGGATGTCGATTAAATAAAACTCTAAACCTTCCAGCAGTTAACTTGAACCTCTGCAACAATCTATCTTTAATATAAGAATAATCCTCAAATTTTTCTTCCGGTTCGCGCGCTATTAATTTACCGATTTCATGTCGAAAGACTCCAATTAAATACGTAATCCACAGTTCTTTAGAAACCTTTAAAAGTTTCATTTGCCTCTCAAAAGTTATTAAAAATAAATTCATATCATCTTTTTCAGGATTGAAATCGGGTAAAACCTTTTTCAAGTCAACGCGGATTGAAGAAGTTTCTAGAGGGTTGCTTGTATTTGCAACAACATCTCTTGTTCCTGTTTCTAACCTGAGCTTCTTTAGCTCAAATTCTCTTTCTTCGGCTAA
Source organism: Maratus michaelseni (assembly GCA_963931845.1). NCBI lineage: Eukaryota > Metazoa > Arthropoda > Arachnida > Araneae > Salticidae > Maratus > Maratus michaelseni. The sequence goes on along the minus strand of OZ007593.1, from coordinate 102,790,278 downwards.
ACTCTTCTCTTCCTCAAGAGTCTTTCTTCCTTCTATGATATTTTCTAAAATTCCCTGTACAAAATCTATGTTATCTTTAAATGCGTCACTATTTACAATTTTATCACGTAATTCGAGGACTTTATCATCACTACTTATTTGTACTTTTAACTCTGAAGCCAAAGTGATTAAATCAGTTTTCTTACCCTTAGAAAGAAACTGAATTAATTATGTTTTAGCTAACTTCAAACTTAATTTGCGTTACGAATAACTCTTAGCAAAGTAATTTAAATCAATTCTTCATATAATAAAAAAAATAATGCCAAGCACTCATTTATAATAATAACTTCAATAATAGTATAGCTCAGTGCAACTATATAAATGTATAAAATAAAGCAAATGAGTTTATTTTTCAATAATAATTATTAGATATATTTCTCTTGTGAATATCTTCATTTAATTCAGATACTAAAATACTTGAAGCTGCAGACGATTTTTCGTATTTCAATTCCAAGGAAAATACCATTCAGGTTGAATAGAATAATTCCAAAATATTTCGATTCTGGAGGAATCAAATACAATTTTTCAAAAAATCCTCAGATTCCGGATGAATCAAAAGAAATACTTTTTGTATTTTAGTATCTAAATTTTCTTTTTAAAAATTTTCTTAATTAATTCTTAATTAATTTTTCTTAAATTCTTGTTAAACAGTTTAACACAATTTTAAAATAATACTTATTTTCATATCTTGCCTATATTCGGGCCCGACGTTGGGGAGCCAATCTTTTGTACCATATTATTTTGAATCCGGGGTGGAAACTATTTTAGTTACAAATAAATCTTGATAACTTCTTCATAGACAAATTTAATATTTACAAGGTATTTACATGTTACTATTTACAAAATAATTCATTTAATTTAATATTACGGCTTAGCTCAGATGCCTTGTCGGTAACAACTCTGTAAACATTCTTCTCTTCTGGTAAAGTCTAAATTACTCAGCTTGTCAATTCTTTTGAAAGAAAAAAAAAAGAAAAGGAGAGAAAATATGATGGAGTGAGTATAGTTCGAGCGTTACAGACTTAACATTAGCTTGAGCGTTTCTTCTCGTGACTAGCGTAGGTTCCTAATCTAATCCTAATATAATCTAATCCGAGTTCAACGATCGTTGACAACTTCAAATGAAGCAAATACGTCTAAAATCAATTTGAAAAGAAAGTTTGTGTGAAAGGTAATGATATTATGTAAGCTTAGAGAAGTGTTCAGCATTTCAGTAAGTGAACTTTTATGAACTAGCAATTACATTCGGAAATATAGAGCATCACGTTTAGCGCTATTTGGTTAAGGTTGCTAGTCGTTTCTACAATTTCTCGTGATAGGCTTACATTTCTCAAAAAGAAAATTCACTATTCTTCAAATTTCGAAAAAAAATATTATTGTTAAAGTTATTCATAAAATTAATTTAAAAAACGGATTCGGATTCAAGAGAGAATGAAAAAGTATTTTTGAGTTAATACATGAATTGTGATTCTAGTTTCCTATACAAAGAAAGGTTATTGAAGGATGGACTCCCACTTGTTAAAGTTTTTCCAATCTTTTTTATAGCACCCTCTATATGTATTACAAATTTTATGGAAACGTGTGTTTTATATTGTATGATATCTGTATAAAATACTACAATTTCCTTCTTCATGAATGACATCACGAAAACTTTATATATATATATATATATATATAATATGTGTGTGTGTGTTTATATAACAAAAATTAATTTCCGCGCTTCATTAAATTTATTCCCTATAACTTCCATTCTAAATTTATTCTGCAAGCCTAGTTAATTAAATTAGTTCCTATCTTCAACAATATTCCATTCATTTCGCTTAATTAAATCATTTTCTATCTAAAATGCGTATTTGAATATTTTATTTCCTTTCAAAAATTTTATAAAAAAAACATTTCCCATAATCATTTTTCTTCAAAACCCTTTTTATTTATCAAATCTTAAAATGCAGAAATTTATTCCATTAAAAATATCTAATTTATACCATTTTCTTTTCCAAAGCTAAAATCGCACAGTTTTCCGGAAAGACCGCATCAGTACATTTTCTCTCCGACCTTAAAAAATAGTTCTCCTCTTCGAAACCTTGATTGGCTGTTCTATGTATCGCATTGCGTAAATACCCTTCCACCACCTTGGTACTTAGTACCGAACATGAGTGAAATGTCTCAGATTTTCTGTGACATTTGCCATCTTAAAAACTTGAAGTGAGTCAGCAGACTATTCGAAACGAGAATTATAACATGTTTTTGTAATGTAATGTAGTGTGGAAGTATGACATGATTAACTGCTAGAATTTTACGCTAAAAGTGTCTAACTATATCAAGAAAGACTGGCGGATGTTTGTTAGGTAGATTTCGTAAGAAATACTACTTATTACATTCTCCCCTATGTTGGAATTTCTGAAAAAATTCTGCAGATCTACAGCGATTATGACTTCTAGAACCCAAAACCACCCCGAATTCAAAACTTTATCTATCTATCTATCTATCTAGCTAGCTATTTATCCATTTAACTATCTACATCACTTTTTTGCGGATACGATAACTTCCATAATTCTGAAAAAATCTCTTCCAAACTGATACATAAAATTAAGAGGCTTACAATCTGGGTCAAGTTCATTAATGGGGAAAGTCGGACTGGAGGGGGGGGGGGTGGGTTTTTATTTGTAAAAACAGAAAAAAACTATCATTTTTTAATTATGATATATATCGAACCCGTTTAAAGTTATTATTACTTCTAGTAAAAGGAGCAAAATTTATGTATGACAGATTTTTGATATTATTAAAAATGGCCATAAAGAGGGAAAAAATAAGGGTTTAAGAAGAAAAAAAAATCATAATTTTGTCAATTCACAAGATATCAAATCCGCTTACATCTATTATAAATCCCCTTAATATTATCTACAACAAGTGCTTTATAGGACCAACTCTTACAGCAAAAATAAAATAAAATAAAAACAAAACAATCCATGCCGGCTCCACCTACAGGCACAGATAGATTTCGAAGTGGGTGGTCCTAACTGCTGCATCATTGCAAAAGGTCCTTCTTCTGCAATTCCCAATAAACTGGCGCCTCACGTTCTTTGTCTACGACATCTACCTGTGCCTCTAGGCCAAGCTGTCAGGGATTTTTTTTAATTTATTATATGGGAAGAAAACAATAAAATTTCTTCATGGAGATTTCTTCCTTTTTATGCGGGAAATTCCCAGTGTTTATGGACCAAGGCCTATGAATATCACAACGAAAACTGCTTAAACTTTAATTAATATGATCTTAATATTTCATCGAAATACAGTTTTATTTATAGAATAATCGTAACACATATGTATATATATATTTTTTTCAATTATTATAGTTCTCGATTGAGTTAAAAAAATACATAAAACTATTCCCATTTAATTGGAAGTACTATCCAAAAGTGTTCTATAATTAAGTTATATAATTAAGAGTAATGTTGTTATCGTATTTTAATTTTCAATTAGTCTGAAATAATCATTCACAAGATATTTTTTTTTCTTTTAATTTCAAATTACAACTGAATAAATCATACTGAAATCCTATTTAAAAATTTCTCTTAGAAATTATTAAAAGTTTCACGCTGAAAATTGTAACAGATAAGCTAATTAACAAAGATAATGACTTTGAATCTAAAACTTTATCGTTGGAAGAAAAATCTTTATAATAATGGCTTTGTCGAATAAATGATTTCTTATTAAAAATGGATATCTTTAAATTAAATTAAAATAATTCGATAAAGATTCTGTTGTTTAAAAATATGAAGTGTGGAAAATATTTAAAAAATTTTTCAGCTTTGGCATGAAATGTTTAATTATGGGAAGGTGGCCTAAAATAAAGGGAAATCTTGTGTAAAAAGGGAAATCTTGTGTCCCTTAAGGGAAATCTTGTGTAAAATAACACAACTGTTTAAATAAAACTTTTGCCCTTTGCTAGTATGTTTTACACAATATTTTGCATTACAAATATATTTTAATAATATTTCAAACCCAAATTCAGTAATGAAAAAAAAATAGATTTTTTAAAGAGTGTCCAAAGGATCATTTTACCCTCACCAAAGAGCAAAATGATCCTTCACTTAAAAATAATTGTAAATTGTTTTTTTTATCGGCAAAATAATGGATATAAAAGTAATTATGACAATACATAACCGTAATTCACATGTAAAAACATACTCCATTAGGTAAACCAATTCATATTTCTGTATATGAAAGACTGCCATCTTAATAAATGTGAAAGTTAGTGCCTACCTTATGAAAGCTGTTATAAAAAGAAATTTTTCAAAGAATTCTATTTAGACGCGTAATACTGCTATCGCTTGAATACCGCCATTGCTTCTCCTTTACTTATCACAACTAGTTTTTGTTTTAACCTTTAGATAGCGCGACCTGTCTGAAAGAAAACATATGTGGATCGTTTTGCCCGTTAGGATCATTTTAGGCCACCTTCCCCTACTTTAGAACATTGCGAATTTTTTTTGAAAATGTTGAAAATCCAATGAAATTTGAAAATCTTCTCTAAGCATAGAAGCAAGATTATAAATAAAATTTAGTACTAGTCATTACGTAGGGGGAAAAATCCTTATCATGTGATTTGACACCTTTTGCGACGACATGAATTTTCTAAAAATATATTGTTTTGTTTGTTTAATGGCACAGGTTGATTGTCTGTCAGATGAGAGATAAATTTTTGGAAAATAAAAATATGTTGTATCCAAAGAAAATATTTTATTTAACCATAGTTAAAATAATATATTCATGTCACTGTGAAAGTACCGAGAAATGGAAATATTAAACTCGAAATAAAAAGTTAAATAAAAACCACGTTCATTGCGAATTTTATTTACTTATATTATTTATACCTACGTAGTCAGCATTGTATATCTCATTAGTTGGATATTAATTGAAAAAAAGAAATACAAAAAATTAACATGCAGGTGTAAAATGTAGAACATTCAATATGATTGCACATTTATTTCCTGTTTCTTCAAATCATATTCATCTATTAACTGCCAAATCATGTAGAGAACTTGGTTTTGGCAATAAAACTGATTTTTTCAAAATTTGTTTCATGATTCTGCCACAAATGTTGACACGTCTTATATGGTACAGATAGAGAGAGACTATTCAGTATTTTTGTCATGATTTGTTGAGATCGCGCTTTGAGAGTTAATTCATCTACAGAGAAAAAGTATTCTATGCTTACTTATGTATTCATAACTATTTTTAAAAAAACAATACAAATAAAAATAATATATCAATTTATTTATGGTGCTAGAAACTAATAGTGAGATTCTGTTTTCAATTTCCATATCTCATTTTAAACTTTTCAGTGGTTTAATAAACACAGAAATACAAAGTTTATGTTTTGTTTTGCTGTCATGCACAGAAAATAACCTATATTTAAAAAACAAAAATCATTAATTATGAGCTAGCTCTATACATTATACGGATAAATATGGGTTGTTTTGTTAATAGTCGAAAATGACAATTTTCGATTTCGTAAAACGCATCCGTGTTTAGCGCTAGCTTTTCTTTCCGTAAAAGTGACCGTGTAATATGTAGTTTCTGTTTTCTGTGACAAATTATTAATACTGTACGGTACATTGTGATTTACGAACAATTTGTTTCCCCTTTCAAGTGTTGAAAGATCCATCACATCTGTTTGTACATTAGGCAAGGTGATGATTGACCACACTGTACTAGAATCGTATTCGCATTTCTTAAAAATTACGTTATAATAAAATATTTAATTTGGACTATTCAGAAGTTGGTAGACTATGCATAGATTGGCCTCCATAATCACCCAATTTTAATCCGTGTGACATTGGACTATTTTCTATGGACCACATTGAAGACTATTACTTTTTGAATCAAACCTGCAATATTAGACGGCATGGAAAGTAGATCTAGGACTGCCGTGTTTCATTTCAATAAAGACCTAGAAGAAAGTGACTTTAATTCTAATCCTTCAATTGTGCCCATTGCCGTGAAAGGTGCTCAATTTGAATCATTCTGATGTGATTGTTAGGATTGTTTGCTCGGAATCGTACTGTGACTATAGCGTGCGAGGCCATCTATAGGCTATATGTGCATTTAATTCTGAGACAACTGTATTAGATTTTTACGCTTTTCTATTTAAATATACAACTTTTTTACCCTTCTATCTATATCCGATTTATTTCAAAGTTTGGCAGGTTTTATGAAACATCTTGTACCATTTTTAACTTTTTACTGTATGTTTTGTTTTATAAAAAGAAAATTGATTCAAATACTCATCCATTTAATTTTAAGTGACTTCTTTTGTAGTGCTCGAAAATGCATAACAATATGAAGTCTTGCGTAAAATCGAATTATTATGCATTTTGTAATTTATTTTAACAGCATAATTGTTTTCGACATTATCAGATTTTCCAAGTAACGATAAGTATTAATTCAAAATGAGTTTCAGACACATAAGAAGGCAAAGGAAAAATGTATATATTTTTCATGCATATAGTACAATCCAACATACTGCCTCGAATTTTAATAAACAGAACAATATTCATTCATGCATTACATCGTTATAGTATTTCTTAGTAGTATTACTTTTTCCAGTTGGAAAGAATATATAATATATCTACTTTATTGCGAAAGTTCTAATATACTTTGAGATATCTGTTAGATATCTCCTTTTTTTTCTCCCATAAGTTTTTGAAAGACTTCTCTTAACAAGGACTTTCCATAGCTTTTAGAAGCTTTTGACAAAGCTACTTTAAGTTTAGATGTATGGGTGGGATATGCGTTTGAAAGGAAATACTCTGATGTACTTTCTTCGGCTCTAAAATATACCAAAGTTTTATATTTTCTAAAAGAAGAAAATTTATGAGGGAAAATATACGACATATTTACGGTGAAAATATATGACATATTTATTCCCCTATTGCCAATAATAATTCTTAAGAAGTTAATCTACACAAATAAATTCGAATACAATTTTTTCTAAATCTAATATTTCGGAATTAAATCCATCATATAATTTTAATAACCATCAATAAGTGCATGGGTAAAGAGTTTTCACGTACGATTATCCATTAAAAAGTGTCATATGGTTTGTCTTCTACAACAAGATTAAATAATAATAATAATAATAATAATAAAACTGGAAGCATATATATATATATATATATATATATATATATATATATATAGAGAGAGAGAGAGAGAGAGAGAGAGAGAAAGATTTCCCTTGCATCAGTTAAATATAACGAATTACTTCTGTGTGGTTCTGAGCTGCATACTTTTTTATTACTGAATTGTACAAATATTGTTTTCTTTTATTTAGTATTTATCTCTTTCTTTACACATGAGTTTTTTTTTTTTTTTTAACTTATGACTATATAAGAATATGAACTGGATGTGTATTAATATCAAAACTTGTGTTAACATATAAATGTTACAAAAAACATATCTCTAAATGTATTGTTTTATCTTATGTAATACCTGTCCCAATATTAAAAGTTTTTGTTAGTTTTGTTAGTTTATAGCTTTTAATACAATTTGTTTATCTTTCTAGAGAACATGTAATTTTGGTAATCTTACATTTTGCATTCTTGTCGATTCAGAAGTGATTTACCCTGCGTGGCAAATTGTAAATATCATTTAATTAATATTTTTCAAAGTCTTATTCATTGTTTCCCTTCTTCATTTATGTTCTATAGGCCTTTCATTGTTAAAGTGTATTTTTGATGTATTTAAGAAATTTTACATATTGTATATGCAAAAGTCTATGTAGTGATGTATATATATTTAACGTATCAATATTCAACCAGGATTATATTTTCGATAACGTGTAATATATACTTGTGCATTTCTTAATAAAAACACCAGTGGATGCATAAAATGCTCCAAAGTAAACTTTTGATAAATAGACAACTTTGATATAAAATATGAAATATATGCATAATAAATGGATTTTCTTTAAATTTCATTATTAAAAAAGTTTTTCATTAAAAAGCTTTAAAATAGAATTGCATGCCCGCTTAAAACAGGGTATCCGAGGAATATACAGGCTATCCGAAAAAGACACGTTTTAATTTTTTAACCTGTGGAGATATTTAGGTAAATAAATGGCAAAAATAGTTAAAATATGATAGGAATTAAGATTGTGTTGATAACGTAGTCATCCCAATAAATTTCAAAAAGTTGTACTTTTTCAATTTTATTTGGCAACTGTACATGATTTATTGAAATTATATATATATATATATATATATATGCTCTGACAAGCAAAATAGTAAAAGCTGTATTCTTCTACTTTCAAAAGCGAATTATGATACTTTAATGTTTATAAAATTACGGAGATTTTTGGCATTAAAAAAATCACCTGCCTGTTTTTAAATAGTTTTCGTTATTTAAATATACAATTTTCTGAACGTTAAAAATATTGCGCCTAAATATGCCAAAACCAAAAATTTTCACATTCAAGCATTTTTATTCTTAAATCCATTTTCTGCCTTTTTTGAACATTGAAATAAATAATTTTGTATGTATTAAATTAATTTCTTTAGAAGTAAAACTATTGCAATCATTTCGTTTATAGTTGTACCTAAATATCTATTCTATATATACTGAAAATTTTGTCATCACAAACATCCGAAATACTGAACAAATTTAAATCTAATTGGGACACTGCAATCTTGTAAGATGATCTTAGATGAGATAGTTACTTAAGTATGTAGCTCTTATAGTTCTATTACAGGAACACACAAAAGCAAAACTTGTCACGAAGATAATGTCTGTAATACTGAACATTTTCAAACCTAATTAGGAGTCTCTATTTATCTTTCAAGTATCGTAGATGAATTCGTTAATCAAGTATTTTGCTTTTATAGTTTGTTTATAGTGGCACACAAACATTTTTGCTGAAATTAACTAAATTATCTGAATTATATTATGAACTACAAGCAATTTTTAAACAATTATTTCAACAAATGTTTAACATTTCTTATATAAATACCTCATATGCATTCAATTACATTTAGTGAGCATAATTTAAAATTTTCCTACATATTAACTTTTTTGTCAAATAGAGAACTTAATTGAACAATTTGTATTTTTTGTATTAAATCGCATGTATGTACCATAAAATAATAATAATAATAATAAATTAATCTACACTTATGATTGACCCGGAAGAATGTGCTTTATTGAAGGATTGTACAATTACATTAGAAAACTCGACATATTCAAATATCAAATTCAAGACATGGCTCTGTCACATTCAATTATTAGTACAATGAATTTAAAAGAACATCAATATGTTCTACAAGATATTCGCCAATTTGATACTATTTATTCAAACAAACATTCTCGTCTGTCTAAACTATATTTTTCTATCTCTACTCGACGAGCTAACACCACTTTAAATATGTTTCTGAAAAAAAAATCATTGACAGTGATGTTTATTATCTATACTGTCATAGTTTAAATGCATACTATAGTATATATGTCTACACAGTACTGAATTTGGGGATTTTAAGGAAAAAATCTAAATAAAAAAGCGACAGTTTACCGTAACTTATACAACAACACAAGTACACAATAGAAATATACAAATAGTCTTCCAGACATACTGGCAGATATCCAATATACAGGAAATTCTGTAAATCTTGAAAAGAACAGCGACTTAAATTCCTTTTCACGAGTACTGTGTCAATTTATTTTGTGTCATTTTGTTTCTCTAAAATTGAATTATTTTCACAGTCAAAGAAATTTACCCCTTGACTTTAAGCTTTTACTTTACTGCGATTTAAAAAAAATAGATGATGAAGTACGAAAACCTAATGTAGTAATTCTGTTAAATGTCGAAAATTTATTTTTAGTTAAGTTTGCGTTTGTTATGTTCTAACTGGCAAATTTTATTCTGATATATATATAGGACAATTCTAGTATATTAAAATTGTATTTTTCAGAATGTACCAGTCATACTTGAGAGACTGATAAAAAACATTCAGCTCATATAATTTTACAGTATCTATTTATTTGAAAAGTATCATTCAACGAGGTTTTGTGGTTTTACACAGCATACAAGTGTTTGAAGCAAATGTAATAAAAAAAGTATTGACTACAAAAATTGCCAGGATACATTATAGCAGAATATTTTTTGGTCTCGTACAATATCTTTTACATGTCAATTTTTCCAGAAAAAAAATAAGCTGGTAAAAATTCTTCAATTTTAGAATTTCAGTTGATTCTGTTGTAGCGGATTTCTACAGAATTTTAAGTCATAAATTACAGTTTTATGCAATTTGCGTCTTATAAATAATAAAGGAAAATGTATACGATTCAAAACACAATTTTATTGTAAAACATAATTCGTAATTTATATTCTATGTTCTTAAATATTATTTTTATTACTTTCCTTCAATTACGTTCTTCCTTCCAACATAGCATTTTGCTCTGTTAAATTCTGAATGTACAAAAAAAAAAAAAAAAAAAAAGGTTGTGGTTTAAAAATGGTGTGATATCAAATTTCCAAGCTATTATATTACTTATTTAACTTTTTTCCATTAAATAAGTTATCATATATATAAGTCGAGTGCGTACGTATATAATAATAGAAATCGTTTTCTCCTGTACTAAATACATCCTAACGAGCTTCTGAAAATTCAATTGTTTTCAAATTATGCATGATGGGCTTGGCGGCCATCTTTCCATATTATTCACAAAATTCTAAGCACCCAAATCCGTAGTTAAAATCCGAAGTTCAAAATTGTTATTTAAGCAAATATTTCATTTATAGACTTGTATGCTCTGAAAATTGTGTCTTAAGATAATGATGACTTATCTTAAAGATTCATCTTATGATTTATTTGTTAGAGTAATTAATAATTTCAAACTAGTAAAAATCAATTTCTCAAAATACCAGTCTTATCTAATTTATCTGTCCGTAGTTAAGTTCGAAATTGTTATAAACATATTACATTGCAAACATATTACGCTTTTACTTTTGAAATTTGGGTGCTTAGAAATATGGAAAGATGACCGCCAAACACATCATGCATAATTTGAAATAAATTGAATTTTCAGAAACTCATTAGGATGTATTTAGTACAGGAGAAAACGATTTCTATTAACATATACGTACGCACTCGACTTATATACATGATAACTCATTTAATGGAAAAAAGTTAAATAAGTAATATAATAGCTTGGAAATTTGATATCACACCATTTTTTAGCTACAACTTTTTTTTTTTTTTTTTTTTTTTTACTTTTGAAAAATTTTTTTTGTAGATATCATTTCTTTTTTTTTAAATAGATTAAACATAATTTAAATAAACTAAACATGAGAAATAATTTAAAATTACATTTTACTTTCAGTCATTGTTTAAAGAGTTAACTAGAAATACCAGTAGATTTTTCAGTTAAACTAATTACACTCTTAAAAACAACATACTAAATGTGGCTTGTTATAATACTTGCTATCCTCCGTTAAAAATATCACTGACTTATCCATGAAAAAATGGAATACGTACATAGCGTGTCAGCGCTGCATTTGAAATCAAACGTGATATCACGCTCTTTTATTATCAGCAGTAGCTGGCTTCGCCCGCTAGCGGACCCCTAATTTACATTGGGGTCTCGAATCTTGTAAAACCTCGAATATGATAAACCTCGAACCGAACGAACCTCCGACCCGGTTCCCCGCTGCCTTCGGCAACGGATAATCCCTTAATTTGCGCATCGAATAGTATATACTTCTAACCAAACGAACCTCCGATACGGGTCCCCGCTTCCTTCGGCACCGTATAGCAGTCGTGCTGCGCACGCTCAAGTTCCATCTTCCACCACCAGGTAGCGCAATCTGTTCTATATGAACCTCGGGCACTGACATCGTTAAGGCTATAGATGTCGAGTCGAAAGAGCTATACCCCGTCGTGATCCAGCCCATAGAACCAGAGATAGGAAAGTGCCCCCTGGTGGTGAAAAAACGAATTAAAATCGGAAATCTCTATCGATGTCGCGTCGAATGAGCCATACCCCGTCGTGATCCGACCCATAGACACAGAGATAGGAAAGCGCCCCCTGGTGGTGATAGCTAATCGCGTTTGGGGGGCAAAGTGGGGTGCTGAACACCGGAGATGCATAATAGGATTAAGCGGTCGCAGACCTTTCCAACAATGTATCACATGAGGGGTATGTGCAAAATTTAGAAAATACCACCCTCCTCCAGCATAATATGATTAAGCTTTCACAGACCTTTCCAACGAGATATCACATGAGAGGTGTCGGCAAAATTTAGAAAAGTGCCCCTTTTAGGGGGGGGTGAAAGTGGGAGGATGGACCCCGAAGATACATAATATGAATAAGCGGTCACTGGCCTTTCGAACAATATATCACATGAGTAGTGTCGGGGGGGGGGCGCAAAATGTGGGGGTGACACCCGTGGTGCATAACATGAATAAGTGGTCACAGCCCTTTGTAACGATATGTGACATGACGGATATAGTTAAAATTTAGAAAAGTGCACCCCCCCCCCTTGTGTAGGCAAAACGCGCTCCACCCCTTCGTATAATTTTTGACGCGGCTTTATTTTTAAAATTTATGTTATGTGTTATAAAATATCGAAAAGTTTCAAACAGATAGCCTTATTATACTTCCTAATTTTGTTCACGCCCCTCCCCATCCCCTCCCCGAAATGTGACGCGCCATTCTTTTTTATAATTTTTTTTATCATGTGTTATAAACTGTCTTAAAGTTTAAAACAGATCGCATTGGAATTTAATATATTTACTGAAATTACTATTATATATAGAATAATATAGAAATAAACCCTCCTTTAGCTTGTAATTAAGATATATGAACAATTTTTAGAATTTCTGAAAGCTGATTTATATTTATTTATTTATTTATTTATCTATTTATTTATTTTTTGTTTATTTATTTATTTATTTATTTATTTGCGTTGCCCTGTGCATGTTAGAATTTCTTAGCAATTTCTTAGATTTACATTATTTTATTCAATTAAACATTGTACTGTTACATTAAATTTAAATGGAAACTTCACTTCTAAAACAAAAATAATTTAACAACTGGATTTCATTAATTTATAGGAAAATGACGTGAAAGATATTCCTGCGAATGAAATGCCTGTCCTTTACCATGTTTTTGTTTTTTGTTTTTTGTTTTTTAGAAATAAATGAATCACATTTAATTCATTTCAAAAATTTTGTTTACGTTTGGAAAGAGATTTTAAATGCCGATAACTCTTAATGTATACATTTTAGAAGGTACATCTTCCCTCAAAAACTAATTTATTTTTAAAGATCTTTCTAAACACGTAAATTATATATTTAAAATATTTTTAAAGCATAAACACTACGTCTGATTACTCTATTTTACAATATTATAAAGAACACGCATTTTACCAGTCAATTATGTACACTGAACAAACATGAGTGAAAAATAGACCTGGGCCAGGACTCGAACCTGGGACCTTATGCGTACCGTGCTGACACTCTGCGACTGAGCCACCCAGACCGATATCCTTGACTGGCAATTTCTCATACTTATTCATGTCTCAAACAGTCATCTGCCACAGTTTACAGTCATATTTAATTGTCTGATAAAATGTGTGTTCTTATAATTAAAAAGTTTTATTTTTAAAAAAATATCTTCAGAAGAAAATGTTTGACTTGCAGAAGAAATTTGATGTGGTTATAACCTGTAACTGATCTGTGCTATTATAATACAGATGGCACATGGTCGTTGGCGGGTTTTATCTCTGTTTTGGCATAATTTTTTAATCGCCAAGTTAATTAACAGTTTTTTGCTAATTAAGGATAGAAAATATTTTTTTTTTGCACTGGATTTTATAAAAGCACATAGATTACGTAATTACTTGTCCAAAAATGCATTCCTTTTTTTGTTCTGCCCAATATTAAGGCCTGTAGGTTGTTTGAAAAAAAAAAGTTTGACGAAGAAAAAAGTGATCATTTTAAGCAACTCTACTTTTAAAAAAAAATCTATATCTCTGTTTATAAATCACTTATGAAGATGAGTTTGGTCTTAAATTGAAGAAATTCTTCATTAGATTCTTCTAGTTTTCGTTTTTTTTTCTGCGACGCTTGGTTTATTTGATATCTGATATTTTAATCTGGCATGTTTTGTGGATTTAACATTGCGAAGTTGCTTTCTGTAAGTAAGCAGTAGCGTTCTTTAGTCCAGTTCTTGGCGTTGTTTGTGTGGCGTTTTTTTAAAGCTTGGCTTGGCAGAGCGACCACCCTGCTTGATAAATGTTTTTCAGAATAGCTTTTTTTTTTTTAAATGACGGCGGAATCTTTGACTGCTGGTAGAATAATGATTTTTTTTTTCGATTTTTTTTATATATTAGATATATTCCTTATTCATATTTTGATATTCATAAATATTAAAGTTTTAAGTATCTCTAATAAGTTACATTAAAGCAATTCATTACAAAACATTCAAATTTACACAAAAGATCAAAATTATTTTTGTACTTTTACTCTAAAATTGAAATACATTTATCTGTATATTCACGTACATCCAAACGTAACTGCATACGATGGAAAAATGGATAATTACAAGAAAAAGGCACTAAAATATTTCTCAATCTGAGTTTTCGCAGCTTTATTCGTAAGTAAATTAGTTTTGTATTCACGAGAAAATATAGAAACTTTTAAAAACTAATTTTAAAATTAATTTTTTAGGAAGAGAGTGAAAAGAAATCTAAAAAAAAATTTAATGTATATGGCAAATATTTCATGTATGTGATACTTTGAAATTGTCAAATAATAAGTGATAATCAATATTTAAGAATAGTAAAATCAGATTTTTCTAGATAATGACATTTGATACAGTTTCTGCTGTCTCGTAATCTTCATGTTTATTAACTGTAGACTTTAACACAAAAAAATAGCACAATAGGTTTTTAAAGCAGCACATTTAAAGATTTCTTATTAAATACAAATAAAAAATAAGTGTTTTGTATACTTAGTATAAAGCATTGATTTTATATTAAAGCGTGCATATTATTTTTAAAATATTATATTATCATAATTGTCATAATTTTAAAGGTATTATCTTATACAATTTTTGATGTTCCCTCTATCTCTAAAAGAAATTTCCCAAGATTACTACCAAAAAAATACTTTATATTTTTTTGATTTGGTAATTAATTTATCCTAATCTCTGTTCATTCAATTTTGCTTTATGTGAGAAAGAATGAAAAATTTTAGAAGGAAATAAATAAAAGTAAAAAATAAAATACAGATTATTTTATCTTCTTAAACACCCGTGAAAGCTTGAAGAATTTGATTATTTCATTCAAGGTAAAAAATAAATTATTGTCATATACAGTGGCGGTCAAAAGTTTCCGGCCAGCATAGAATTTTTGGTTAATTTGTAAGTATATCCATAGGAAGAGGAATCTCAAAGTAATATTTATACATTTTATTGACATAATAATTAGGAACTTATTTATGGAATAACAGATAAATATCAATAAATTAAATTGACAAAATTAAGTGCAAAGGAAAACGCATGTTCTCAAAAGTTTCCGGCCATCATGGCAAGTATGGAAAAATTGGTTTTATAATAGAAAATAACAGTGATCAACAACATTTACAATTATTATTTTGCCGTCATACCTTTAGCAATAAGTACTTCGGCGCAGCCACGTGGCATCGAATCAATGAACAATTAAAGATCGTCTGTGGCAAGTTTTTTCCACTCTTCTTGCAATTTTTGGGAAAATTCTGCTGAATTGGAATATTTATTATTTCACAGATGTTTGTAAAGTTAGTTCCAAAGATTGTCTATTGGATTCAGATCAGGTGATTGGGCTGGCCATTTCAAAAGCGGAATTATTTTCTGCGAAAGCCACTGCTTTACGAGCTTGCATGTATGTTTTGGGTCGTTATCATGCTGAAAAAAATAGTTGCGACTACAATTTTTTCTCCAATAAGGCAGCAAATGATCTTGCAAGATATCCTTATACATTGCACCATTCATCTTGCCACGGATTTCAACTAACGGACCGATACCTTTTCCAGAAAATGCTTCACACAGCATAACTTGTCCTCCGCCATGTTTCATTGTAGAAATAATATATCTCGAATAATATCTTTTTTTTTAGGTCGTCGGACGTAGCGTCTGTTATCACTCCCAAAAAGGTTGAACTTCGATTCATCGGAAATTAGTACTTTTTTCAGTTTTAACTTGTCGAGTCTTTGTGCTCCTTGGCAAACGCCTGTCGGCCCGCTGTGTTTTTACGTATGAAGGTTTTTTTAACACTGACTCTTCCATAACGTCCTACTTCACATAAACATCTTGACACGGTAGACCGACTTATTTCAGCAATATTTTCACTCCGTAAATCGCGGGATATTGCAGCGACATTTTTATGCGGGTCATCAACTGCTTTTCTCCCAATAATTCTGTCCACACGAATAGTCATTTTCCGGGGTCTCTTGGACCATGGCAAGTCCTGAAGGTCATGGACATCTTTATATATATTTTTTTAAAGATCGTTCACAGTAGATTTTCCGTTTGATCACTTTGCCGCAATCTCACGAAAGGTTTGGCCCTTTACCGACAAACAAATCACTCGTTTACGAACAATAATTGTTGAACTTTCATTTTTTAATGGATAATTACTACGTTAAACTACGTTATTCAAGTTGATTAACTAACAAACACGGCCAAAAAACACTTTAGCGATAGCAAAAACTAACGAATGACGAATGGCCGGAAACTTTTGCACACGGGAATTTTGAATTCCTCCCCTTTGCATCCAGTGTCTTTAGTATCCAATCAAAATGATCACGTGGTTAGAGGTCATTTGCATATTCCTAATTTTTGCAGAATTGCGCTTCTTCTTCGCCGAAACGTTCTGACAAACAAATCAAAGAAACTAACTGGCCGGAAACTTTTGAGCGTCACTGTACTATAAAGGAAAGATAGCCTATAGATGTTTAAGAAATTCTGATATTTACGTGAAATATCAGATATCTTCGAATTTTGTAAACAAAATGTTGAATTGGATCAATTAGTTTCAAAATAAATTTAAATACTATTTATTTATTCGCTTATTTTTCAAACTTATATGCTTTATTTTGTATTAATATAATTAACAACTTAGAAACTTACAAGAGGTGTGCTTTATACCCTCTTATGGTTCCAGGAAAATATGCAAAATGTATAAATGGCAAGTGTATTTATTTTGTAACAATATTTACGAATGTCCGGGACAAAAGCTACAAATAAGAAGGGTGAAAAACGTTCTCAAAGATGCATGTATGACAATACTGTTTGTGGCAAAAGAAAAATGAACATATATACTTTTCGAAATCTTTTAGATATTTGCTTACATAAGCATTGGATTCACCGAGTTGGTCTCAGATCCCAAACTTCAACCGCTCTAGAATTATTTTCTTAGCCCACATAAAAAAGCATCATTTACAGGACTTCAAATATGGATTTGGAATGTTTGCATCTTTGAATTTTCGCTGAGTTTGGATATTTGATTCCATAAGCATTGGATTCATCGAGTTTGTCTCAGATCCCAAACTTCAACCGCTCTAGATTTATTTTCTTAGCCCACATAAAAAAGCATCATTTACAGGACTTCAAATATGGATTTGGAATGTTTGCATCTTTGAATTTTCGCTGCTTTTGGATATTTACTTCCATAAGCATTGGATTCATCGAGTTTGTCTCATATCCCAAACTTCAACCGCTCTAGATTTATTTTCTTAGCCCACATAAAAAAGCACCATTTACAGGACTTCAAATATGGATTTGGAATTTTTGCATCCTTGAATTTTCGCTGCGTTTGGATATTTGCTTCCATAAGCATTGGATTCACCGAGTTGGTCTCAGATCCCAAACATCAACCGCTCCAGATTTATTTTTTTAGCCCACATAAAAAAGCATCATTTACAGGATTTCAAATATGGATTTGGAATGTTTGCCTACTTGAATTTTTGCTGCGTCTTGAAAGTATCTAGAAAACACTTTTAGACAAATGGTATAATACCTGGAAGTCTACCGTGTTACAAAATTTTCACGGTTATAGATTTATTGATAATCATAAAAAAAATTTAATGTTTGTCTATCATTTGCAGTAAACAGCATTTGCATACATATATTATTCAACGAGTGTTCAGCTTTGTAAAATATGAAATATTTTTGCTGAAGGGACTAAAATTAAATATTTTACCTACACTTTCAAATAAATTTCGTCAAAAAAAAAAAAAAAACGCATACAGGCTGCAAATTGCCGAAACGCACCTGCGCACTCTCAGAAATAAAACACTCAATTTTGACGATTCCGCAATCCTCAGGCCTCATTTCGTTATTTTTGACAATCATTTCGTCACACAGTCACGTGGTTTTTGACGAAACGTGAATCCTCAAATATCTGACGAAACTGTTTCCTCGCTGTCAAAAAAAAAAAAACTCTCACTTTTGACGATTCCGCAATTCTTGAGCTATATTTCAACATTTTTGACAATCATTTCGTCGTCTCAAAATTAAGTGATTTTTAATGAAAAGAAAAATCTCAAATATTTGACAAAAATGTTTCCCCATTCCCGGCCAGATTATTTTTGTTGATACAAAATCGACCAAAAAAAAATTACACAAAAGTACTAAATTTACAATGTATTAATGAAAACAGAAACAAAAATATTTCATCCTTGGGGGCCGCTATAACACGAAAGTGCCAAATTTCTACTTTATTTGTCATATCTGATAATTTGCGTCTATTCTTTTTGTAACGATTTTATGCATTTCTATTGCCTATTCAAAGATAAATTTTTCTAACGTTACAGAATTTCGTTAAAAACGCTTAAAAAATTCTTCTGAAGTTACAGAATTTCGTTAAAAACGGTTAAAATAGTAAAATGCGAACATCATTTGGTCCATTTTCGACCGAAAACAACAACTTTTTCCCAATGGTTAAAAAAAAAAAAAAAAAAATTAGGGGCTCTTCTTATTTAAGAAATAGATTCATATTACAATCAAATTTAAAATAGGTATAACTGACCCTTTCCCCTCTATAAACAGTAATCTTATCCACTAAAATTGATGAACTCGCCTCCAAAATATGCACTTCAAAATTAATTATTTCTGATCGATAAAATAACATATTTTAATCATTCATTGAACAAAGGAAATTTCTCTAATAAATTATATTAATCCAGCCATATTCTAATTATTTATTAACCATAGAAAAACCGTAATAATAATCTAGCCTTATTAATTAAAACAAGCAGAAGTTATAACAGTACCGATAAAAATACAATCTGCTTTCTAAAAATATAAACACACATCAGCATCCCGTAAATACTTTTAAAATCAAATAATTCCGAAGTCCCGCTAGCTGAGTGGTAAGAGACGCTGGGCTGTCAAGCTTAAAGTCGCGCGTTACAACCCCGTGAGAGGACGATCTTATTTTTCCCCAAGTCAATTAAAGATGCTTCTAAAAACTGCAATAGATGGCAGCACCAACCTTTTTTTGGAACTTTCAAAGAAATAATTTGACGAAACTCATTTCTTCGTAATTTTAAGGATGCAAATTTACTCGATTTGACGAAATATTTACTCGGAGCATTTTGCAGGAAACCGTTTCGTCAAAAACGAAGAAAATTTCTTGAAATCTGAGTATTCATTTTTGAGAGTGCGATTGGAAGAGATTTTTCTGTTATTTAAAAAAATTTCCTTTATTTGACTTGGGAATTTCAGAAATTTATCATGCTTGGTTTTCAAATGTTTTGTGTTAAGAGGGAAAAATGACAAACGTAAAAAATACGTTTCTAATAGGAAAAAGTAACACGCAGTACAGTTGCCGAAATATCATTCTGATTTAACGAAAATGCAGCTTCAGATTAGAGAATTGCAGGTGATATAAACGTTGGTGAACTTTTGTGTATTTATGGGGGAAATGTGAAAATCAAAACGGATATTTTCATGTTTTAATAAAAATAATAAACGGAAAAACTTCATTTTAACTTTTTTTTTTTTGAGAGAGAGTGTTTAGGGTGTTTTGTGCAAAAAGTCTAAATATCAGAACTACAGATATAGATCCAGAGCTGATCATCCTGTTTTATTTGGTCTCATGTTAAATTTAGGATGTTATGAGAATTATTTTTATTTTATCTGTAGTTATTATATTTATTATAATCCCTTATAATTATTTTAATTTTTATAATTATATATAATTATTATAATTATTATGATCATTTATATCTATAATTACAATTTCATTAAAATATTTCCTTTCATTCGTTTATGCAGATTCTTTTAAATACATTAAAAGTACAAGAAAAAAATATAAACCAAAATTGACAGTAATTTTTAATTTTGTAGTCTATTTTGAAATTCAGATAATTAATAAAACTGTTTGAAAAATAAAATTATAGCACAATTATTACTAAATAATTAACATTTTATTTTAAATATTATTTGTTTCCAAATCGAATAAAGCAGAGAATTATTTTTTTTTTATAATCTTATGCTGCAATTACATAACTGCATCATATCTTTAATTCATCAAATTTCACATCTTCGAAATATGTTAGGTCACATCATTAATAGATATTGCTGTAGTTTAAAAATTCAAAATTTCTGCAGGTTTTATGCTATTGAACTGGAATTACTTAAAGATAAAAACTCTATAAACTGAAAGAAACGTATACTATTTTTTTAAATCGAAAGAAAGGTAAAGATGTTCGGATATAGCTTATAGAAATGTTGATAACTACAAAATAATCTTGAATTGAAAAAAAACTAGCCTGTACTTTTATTTTCTTTTGTCCTGTTGCTTAATCTTTTTTGTTATTTTTTGCTGACATAGCTGCTGCATTGTCAGTCACAAACCAAGTAAACTTCCCAAAAGTAGACTCACGCAGAATTACCAGCTTCTATTTACTAAGCCAAATATATACAGGGCATGTAGCCTTTCCTAACTACCTAAATAGGTTTAATGCAAGGAGGAACCATACTGTTCACGCGGGGAAGTGGAAACCCCAAACATTAGTTAGCATCCTGCCGATTAACTCAAACACTCCACCGGATTCACATAACATCCAACAATGAGAAACTATTGCACAAACAGTTAGCAAACAACAAACATGTACAAACAAAAGGAAAAGCAGTGATCAGATGGTTAACAGAAAACATTGACCTAATATCACAGTACATATATATCTTCGCAGCAGCGATATCCTTTACGAATAACCCTTGCCCCCGATTCCCCCAACCTTAATAAGTATAACTTAATAATACTTAAAAATAAAGTAGCAAGGGAAACTTCTAGCTACAAAAAAATCGTTTTTTTTTTCAGCACTAATGAGAAGTGGAAGTCATCTGTGACGGATTGAATTTTACCAACGGATGAAGTCAAATAATAAACAAAAAGAGAACAAAACACTACAAAGTAATTAATCGGTGAATGCAAAAAGCACACCTGGCAAATAATGGTGAAAAAAAGGTAAGTGTCTCATCAAGCGAATGAAGCTTCATAGATATATGACGGACTAACGGTCACGGAACAAGCCCCACTCCATTAGTGTGCCAAGTTTCGCAAACAACAAATCAACCAAGTTGCACAAAATTCAAAAGTAGTAATAACAGCTTTTAGGATTCAATGGACTGATTGTAATAAGCGTATTCACGAAAGAAAAATATAAATGAAAACCACACGGGTGAGTGCACCATGCACGGGTGAGTTAAACTGACGAAACCAACAACAATGGTCGTGCAACATCCAAAAATGTGATAACCACCAGAAACAAAAGTTACAATGTGACAAAATCCACGATAGTGACATAATAACCAGTGAATCTCTCGCAAGAAGACAAAGTTTCAAAATGTGACAACCAGCAGTAACACAAGCTAGAGTTATCATTTTATCAAGCTAGAGACAAAATCCTAACCAATGATAATAGGCAGAAACAACCTACAACAGGGGAGAGCCCATAAAAGCGGCAAAAAACCCTGGCAGAGACAAATAAAAGAAAAAGTGAAACCAGCCAGTAAAAGTGGCGATAAACAATACAGCGACAATCCACCATGAACGTGATAAGCCAACAGTCATGACAAACATGTAAAGCTATGTACGCTAATGGCGCCTGGTGCATGTAAAATCCGTCGTGGGTGCAAAGTCCACCAAATTCCCTGTGAATTATACATCTGGGGATGCCTAATCAGGTGAAGGTCTCGTCACCTGATCAAGGTTCTAAATTACGAGACCAATTCTTTTCTTTCTTTAACTTTTGCTTTTTTTAAAAAATCTGCCAATTCAACAAAGTTAAATAGAAACTTTGAACCGGCAAACAAAGAAAACTGTAGCAAACCACTAGATAGTGCAACAGCGATGCCAACAAGGCTCTTGTCATGTGGATCACAGCGATGCTGTGATCAGGCGAATGTCGTCTTGCACCCAGATACTAATTCGTCAAGCTAGGCACTCTTGATCGACATATAGAGGCATGTTTAGCGGTATATAAAAAAAGTAAAGCAAATGACACATTTCTCGTATCTTACGATTTTAAAAAATCCTTTTAAATTTTTCAACATAACTTGACACAACTTAAACAAAATAATACATTATTTAATCTGAAAATGCAAATATAGAACCCGAATATGAAAGAATCAATAACATTTTACGCTCAATATGATGTATTTCTAAAAAAGCTAAAAAAACGCATAAACACAATAATTTTTAGGACACTGTAGCTTCTATTTCTTAAACGAAAAATCAATTTATCTAGAAGTAAAATTTTCTATTGTCTTCTTCGTGAGATATAAACTTGAGATATTGTTTGTGGTTTAAAAATACAATTTTTCTCAACTGCAACTGATTAAGAAAGAAATCGCAAAACATAACAATTTACTGAAAGTAACCGAAAAGAAAAAAAAAAAAAGAAAAAGAAGAAGAAGAAGATCAGATCTATTTTTCAGAAATCCTAATAACCACAAAATACTCTAGATTAGAGAAAAATAAAGCTGAATTTTTTAGTTTGTAATATGTACAAGTGCTTATTATTTTTTTTAAATTCATCTAATTTTATTTTTTAGTTTAAATGTTTTTCACAATGAGAAATTACATTTTTTTTTTTTACATATGTTGTATTATTATTAAAAAAAAAAAAAAAAAAAAAAAAAAAAAAAAAAAAAAAACATGAAATGCCAACATAAATGACACGTTTATGTTCACTGTTAAAAATTTTCGATTATTGACAGGTTGTCTTCCGTGAATTTTGATCAGAAATTTTCCGTTTTGTTAGAAAAATGGAATATCTCCCGTATATCTGTTGTCATTTTATGATTACAGTTTCAAATACGGAAATATTACTGTAAAAATCTATCATCCAATGGGATTGCAGTATTTTTGATCGCCACGTATGCGCTTCAACTCCATCGCGTCTGTATCGCGCCATTTACAGAATTTACGGACTACAAAGACGGAGCTTTCCTCAAAAAACGGAAACATTTCGGCAACTCTACTGCCAGTTCTTTTTCCGTAAATTGATGATTTTTTTTTTTTTTTTTTTTTTTACAGTGTTTCTATTTTGCGATTTTGTTTCTTTATATAACTTGATTTTGAGTTCCATTTGAATGGAATTAAACAAAAACAAAGGATTAACCAGAATTTTTTAAAATACATCTTTGCATTAATTTTAATAATTTATATAAATAAGCTAAAAATATAGTTTCCATTCGTATATCAGATTTACATATACATAAAATAATATTTGGATATACATTCCTTATACAAATCTATAAATTTAACAAATTTAAATGAAACTTGATATACATACGTTTTAGAACAAGGGTCAAATTACTGGCTACTTTAAAAAAATTCCCAGACCACTCTTTACCCTTTTTTTCAACCACCTGCCATAATTTATCTTTAAATAACTCTTTTATATATACATTCAAATGCATTTTTTTCCTGTTGCCACTACAAGAAAATTCCCATGGACAACATTTTAAAAAAAACAATACAAATTCAGACTCACCCGCGATATTTTCGCATCCGAAATTGATGTCACTCTGATCAGATAATGCGCTTTTGTCGAATATAAAATTGAATAATATAATTGGATTAAAATGGTGTAATATGTTCATTTAAAAGTGTTTGAAACTAAAACATCTAATATAATACAGCTATTTTAATTTCAAAACAAAATAAAATATTCAGGAAAGAAATAAAACAAAACAAAAACTAATTTTTAATTCATTTCCAGCACTGAATTACGCCTGTAATCCTTGAATAATAACCAGTGAGTTTTTATCCTGCTTTATCCAAGCATAAACCAACACAGGCGTAATTCAGTGCTGAAAATGAATTAAAATTAACTATGTGTTGTCGTATGCTTGGCTTTGTATTGTCGTCTCATGTTTGCCGCAGAAATTTGCGTGCTTATGATGACATTTTCATCTTGTGCTGCGGTTGCAGCCGGTCCGACATATATAAGATTGAGAAATTCCGAGTAGGGATATCGTTTCTTGTAGATCAGTGATAGAGCCTCAGAGCACTATTCTGAGTACTCGGGTTTGATTCTCGATTTGGGACATTTTTGCTCTGTTGGTTTACACTTGGAAAAAGCAGGATAAAAATTCACTGGTTATTATAAAAAGTAATATTTTGTATATGATGTCACATTCTACATGCACTTAGATGCTATCAGCGTTGCGTCAAAGTGACTCTAAACAAACTGTTGTTTTTTCTTGTTTCCTATTTCCTTTGTTTACTACAACTATATCTTTTACCTAAGTGTTTAAAAAATTTAGCTTCAGTAATAACATTTTCTACGATTTATGTTTAAATAATAATAATAAAAAAAAAAATAAAAAAAAAACTTCGATTTATGTTTAAAAGAAAACGAAATAAACAAACTTTTTTTTTTTTTTTTTTTTTTTTTTTTTTTTTTTTTATCGAACAAAACTTTATGACAGACGTATTGTTGCATTTCTATTAATTTTACCCGGTAGGTCCACACAATTAAAGTTGGCAAAGTTGGGTAGTTCTGCTAGTATTTTCATAGATGAGAAAGACAATAGTAATTATGTAAAGTTGCCCTTTAAAATTTCATATAATTGTTCGTATATTTATTTTAAAATTCAATCAATGTTCATAAATAATATATTTTCTTCAGTATAGATGTGTTTTCTGCTGCGTGAAGTATATGAAATTCAGTTCAAAATTAAATCTATTAAAATAGTTAATAAATGTATTAATGGCAGCTTTGGAAGATAGAATGGAATAAAATGCAGTTACATCAATGAGTATAATGCAATAATACATCTAAATTACTATTTTTGCACTTTTAATAAATTTTCTGTTCAGTACTTACGTTTTCGTTTTCACTGAAAAACAATGGTTTTTCTAACATGAATGGAACTTTTTATTATTTTTTTTTTATATATTGTAAATAAATTAATTTGGTATTTCTAATTTCTTTTTAAAATGTTGAAGTTGTGTATGATAATTTGAATTAGTTCGAAATGTTTACAAAATTTTCAGAAATTTAAGAGTTTTATATATTTTTGAAATCTAAACATTAATATCAAGTAAAAATTGTTTAAGTGCCCATAATACAAATTTTGTAATTGTAAGTGTTAAACGTAGCCACCATGCATGTTCAAGAACAACTCTAAGAAAGACTTTTTCCTAGTGTATCTGATACTATATACGGCGTCAGTGAGTGATTTACTATGTATTTACAGAACTATCGTTCATGTCATTACGTTTACGAGAAACCGAAAAAAAAATTCGATAGAGACGTTGTTTCAATATATGTCACTATTTCGAACAGTAATATTTGCCTTGTTTAATCGCTAAATTCTGCGATATATTAAGGCAAATATTACTATTTGGAAATAGTTTTATTAAAAATCCGTAACATTTGGCACACAACGAGGCAGATGTTTATCGTTCTTTGTGTATTTTATCAAATATCAAATTAAATATGATCAATACTACATTGTAACACTTGTAACACACCCTAAATATAATTTCTAGCAAAAATATGTAAATTATAAAACACTACAGCCGTATTTTTTTTTTTTACATTGTATCTAGAATTTTGTGGCCTAGGGTTATTCCCAAACTTTCGATGCCTTAATCTGACCTTAATTTTGGACCATTTTATACATCATTCAGAGGTAACATTTTCTTAATAAATTTTTAAAATATAATATATTGCATTCATAAGACCATATACTTATGTGAATTGTTTCGATTAGCAGAATTTCAATGGATTAATGTTAGAAGACATTTGCGTTTACTTAACTGACAATATTGACCATATGCAAATTATCAGTTTTTGAGATATTTACACAAAGTGTTTTTTTCTATTTATAACAACTTTTATATTTATATGAGTAAACAGAGATCAACTTAGAAATTTAAAGATTGAAGACGTCTAATGAGTATATAAAAGTTCTTTTAAATTAATTTTAAGTTCGCATTTCTTCCATTTATTTCACAAATTAAAATATTTTATCAATAAACGTTCTTCCACAAACTTAATACTGGGGTTTCTGCACAGCTAGCTATAATTTAATATTTTGTGGCCTAGGGTCCCCGATTTGTCGATGCCTTAATCTAGCCTTAATGTTGGAATCATTTCATATATCATTACCTTCATAATATATTAAAACATAAAATATTGCTTTCATAAGACAGTATACTTATATGAATTGTGTTGATTAGCAGAATTTCAATATATTAATGTCAGAAGGAATTTGCGTTTACTCAACTGACCATATTGAATCTATGCAAATTATCAATTTTTGAGATATTTGCAACAATATTTGTTTTTTTTCTCTATTTATAACAACTTTTATATTTATATGAATAAACAAAGACCAACTTAGAAATTTAAAGATTGAAGACGTCTAATGAATGTATAAAAGTTCTTATACATTATTTTTAAGTTCGCATTTCTTCCAATAATTTCACAAATTAAAATATTTTATCAATAAACGTTCATCCGCAGACTTAATATTGAAGTTTCTGCACAACTAGCTATAATTTATTACAGAAAATGTATTGTTCCGTAGAATCATTGTACCTTAAAAGCATTATTATTGAAGACATTTTAAAATTTCGGAAAAAAATGTCTGAAATGAAGATAAACATATTTTTTCATGTAACAATTTTATAAATTTACTTTATTTATACATATACTTAATCAAATACTGTGATAAAAAATATCAATGCTGTACATTTTATAAGCTTCTTAGAAACTTCAAGTGGTTTATATTTTTCCGGAAACTATAAATCATTTTACATCATGTTACAAAGGTTTTGATAGATATGATGAAATATTGGAGACATATTTTCTACCAACAAATTATTTGATTTATTATCTAGTGAGAAGAAACTTTGAGAGATTTCTGAAGCATTGCTTTAAAGAACTTTCAGGTGGATTAAAATTTCGTTGAGATATAAAGATAGGCCTATAAGACGTATAATGATAGATATCATTTGACAAAATATGTAATCTATAAAAAAGATGCATTGCAGAAATTAATATAGAAAGCTTGAGTTCATACCTGCAAATCTTTACACTTTTTTATTTAACGCTAAACATTAATAGTAAATTTGGACTTATTAAATCACATAAATCTGCAATTAAATTAGATAAACAATTCTATTAAATTTTGTTGGTACTTGAAAAATGTAAAATTTGCCTGCAATGACAGTCTTTTTTTTTTGTTATTGAAACTCTCCATGACAACCACGACTCACCATGAATTTCATCATAGAATGTATGGCCGCTCGAGCCACTAGGTGGCGTTGTAAATGGTATGACACATTCCTACGAGAGGTGTTGCCGGAGCTACTGCGTCCGATTCCAACCTCATTAGGTCGAGAAAGTGGTTCCAACACGACGGTGTGCCAGCACACTTTGCCTTGGATGTGTGGAACCCTTTAGATGCAACTTTGCCAGGGCGAAAGGTTGGTTGAGGTGGTCCCATAGATTGGCCACCAAGATCGCCGGATCTCTCGTTTTTAGACTTTTTCCTGTGGAGCCATATGAAAAGCCTAGTCTACAAGCGCCCCTTTTGACACCGATGTGGATCTAGTCGTCAAGATTGCCGTTGTTGCCGGGGATATTCGGGAAGTGCCTGGTGTCTTCGCAAATGTGCGTCTGTCCCTATCCCGCAGGTGTGAAGCGTGCATTACAGCTGTCAGAAGATCTTTTGAGCAAATTCTTTGAGCATGTACTTGTACATTAATTACATTGCTGTTAATAAAACTTTTTCTGAAGTAACTTCTCTCATTCTTGCGTTAGTTCTTAAACTGCGAAAGTGGAAAATTACTTTTTAACTTCTTAACGCTTGTGTTCCGACCATACATTCAGTGACGAAATTTGCTCGTGTAGCTGCGTTCTATCACCCCGTAAAGTTTTGCACACTTTTTCAGATACATCCTGTATACTGTCAGTGCAAGACATAATTCAAATGGAACAAATTGTGTCTCATGCATCTGATTTTTTTATGATATAAGTTTAATGTTTTTACTCCGTTTCTACCACTTTTATGAAGAAGTAAATTTTTTAAAAAGTAATTTCTGAATTCACTATTCTTTAGGGAAACATTTAATTAAAAGAGGCTTAAAAAAGTGTAAATCTTCTTTCAAAAAAGAAAATTCAATAAAGTGAGTGAAACCGAAAAAGGTATAATCTGTTTTATTTCCTATGAGAATTTCATTTGCCGCAAAAATATTATTTGTCACAAAAAACGTATTTGTTATATTCTTACCGTTAACGCAGAAATACAATCTTGAAGCTGGTTAACTGTGTTAAGTGTATTCACACTTCCTCATTCAATTTATTATACATTTTACAACTTGAGAAACGTTTTCATTTCGTACGATATAGTATTTCTGTACTTCGTTGGGAAATTTATTTTAAAAAGAAACTTGTTGAATGTTTCAAAAAATCATAAAATATATTTGCCGACGTGTAAAAGCATATGTTATACATATGAAAAATAATAGCTAGCTTTAGAAAAATACTGTGTAATGTTATATAATTTAAAAAAGCTAGGGTTAGAAAAACATCATTATTTAAAATGTGAATATAAATGTTTTGACACAGTAAGAAGTTAAAGTTTTATAAGGTAAGTTTAGTTTCTAAATGTAATGTAATTAAAGTTTTATTCTGTCTTTTGTTCTTAAATAATCAAACAAAATTCTACTTTCATTGAGTTAGACTAGAGCATGTGTGAAGCCATATTATATATAAACTTCTTGAAACATACATTTTGAATAAATCATATTGATGTTAGGGTATTTTTAATTTATCGTGGACAGGACATACATCTTTATAAATTATAAAGAATACTAAAACTTGAAATCCCATTCAAACATTACATTCATTCCATCTTATTAAAATATAGACTTTGTTGTTTGTAAAATAGTTTCTTAATAAATGTTTTCACCAATGTCCAAATTCGAAATTAGTGTATTTAAGGATCACTAACTTGATAATATTTAAAAAAGGGGTTCTGCGTCAATTCGTCGCGCACAATTCATCTCGAAACAACTCCTCGCAGCGTCAATTCGTGGCAGCGTCAATTCGTCGCAGCGTCAATTCGTCGCAGCGTCAATTCATCGCAGCGTCAATTCGTCGTGATGACAATTCGTCGCAACGGAAATGTTTTTGGAGGCTATGATGATAAAAGTGAAGATAATTTAATAAAATTATTATCTCCTATAAATTGTTAGTTACAATTCTCTATATCTAAAAAACAAATTATTTTTAAATAATTTTGTCTAAATTATGTTTACTTTTATCATCATAGCCTTCAATAACATTTTCGTTGCGACGAATTGACGTCGCGATGAATTGACGTCGCGACGAATTGACACCACGACGAATTGACGCCGCGATGAATTGACGCTGCGTTGAGTTGTCGCCGCGACGAATTGCCGTTGCGATGAATTCTTCGGCGATGAATTGTGCGCGACGAATTGACGCGACACCAAAAAAAAAAGGAAGGGAACATTATACCATAGTAGTATTTACAGGACATTTGAAAATCTTTCTTAATGACGATTTTATTACTAGAAAATACTATAAAAATTGCAAAAATTAATAAATGTTAAATCTATTATTTATACAGAAATATATGCACGAGCTTAACAGAGCCTGACATCTTCGTTCAAAAATAAACAAATAGATAAAAATAAAAGAGAAATCCATTAAATAGAATAAAACGAGAAAAGATGAAATCCAGTTTCATTCTTTCGAGAAAATAATTTACGTTAAAAACATATTTTCTTCAAAAGTTTTATTTCATCGGTTTGTTATTCAGTTTCTCATACCATTTGCAATTTGAGAAATATTTTATTTCGTTGTGATACAAGTCTATAGTTTTTATTGCGTTTCTACACCTTTTATTAGTAGAAAATATAATGACAAAATTATAAAATACTAAGTAAATTAATGTATCAAATTCTTACTCTTATAAAAACACTTTTTTAAAAACAATAACAGCTTTTTTTTATCAAAAAGAAAAATAATACAATAAATAAAATAGAACATGAAAAGATCAATTCTGGAAAGATCAATTTTCAACCTTTTCACTCCAAACCCTCCAAATTTAATTTGCGGTAAAAGTTAAATCTGATAAAATTCTATATGATCATTTTTATTATCCCCAAAATATAGTCTAGAGCTGAATAACTAAGTTAAATGCTTAAGCAGTTCCTTATTATATGCTTTTTTTTAACCCATTAAACGCAGCTATATGAACCATGTTAAATAAATATAACTTTTTTAATTTTTTAATGCACATTTGATGTCTCTATTATAGAACAGCTGAATTTTTTTCAGAAAGTGTAACCGTTTAAAAAATCCGGCATTTTCCCGTAACTGGAAATTTGGCGTCTTATAGCGGGGAAACGTTCCATCGATTGAACGCAAATAGCGTTTGTTTATCTGCTACTTAGAATAAGTTATGTTTTTAATTATTTTAAAAAAGTGGATTGTTCTTTTTTTGGATGATTAAAACAGTTAATTTTTTATATATGCAGGTATATAGAATTTAATACTGAATTAAAAATCATTATTTTGATTTCAATTTTTAAATATAAAGTTGAAAATTACTATTAGCTAATTTTAGTTTTCTATTTTAAACACAGAAAAGCTTACCTTTTTAATTATTATTTTTTATTTTTTGCAGACCTGTATGTACTTAAAAATCTATCTAGGAGATCTACACCTCCTAAAGGCTTATTATATGATGAAATTATCTTCGATTGAGATAAATCAATTTTCATTTTTTCTGTAGAGCACAATCTTTTTACCTGACCTATAAGGGAGTCTCTTCTTCAAAATTAGATGCCAAACACACAACCTTGTTGTCTTTCCATTTTACTACACACGGATTTTCTATAACAATGGATTAAAAAATTCCTCTTTAATTTTTTTCAATTGTTTACATTTACTTTGAGGGCAATCTTTCAACCTATTTCCTCTGATTGTACTTGTCATATGAAAGTTGCGCTTTCGAATTTCTTCTAATAATTGCAGAGATGTAAAAAAAAATGTCCATATAAATCTTATGTTTTGGGGGATCGTCAATGCATTTAATTAAGTCCAAAACCACCCTTGTTCTATTTCAATGGGTTTAATTTCTATTTCATTTTTTTCTACAAATGTATTTTTATTTTTTCCCACACAAACTTGTAAATTTAGTAGATAACCTTCAGAATCAGAATCCAGTGTATCGAAATATTCCTACGCTTGTTTTACTGTTAAAAATTTAACAGGCATTTTCACATATAGCGAATGTTTTTAAAAATTTATCTAAGCACTATTACTTATCGACTGCCAAACGATTAAAATACACTAGGCTTTTCAATATAAAAAACTAAAATGCAGTAAAATACAACTATATTTCACCGTATTGTTGTTTCTCCGAACCCAGGAACTAAAAATTTTCTTTTATCACTTTTAGGGGTTACTTTGCATCTTTCTTCCTAGGGGCGCATTCTTTTCTTTGTGAAAGTGCACTTTCACACAAAGGGGAAGGGAGATGCTACCAGGAAACGCCAACGCTGCCACCGTGGGAACATACCAAAAAAATCTTTCTATTCTTGCTTTAAATGAATCTATTTTCTCCGGGTGTTGAATATGTTATTACTTGGAATGTTGGTTTTAAAACAAGACTGTAGTTGAACAAAACTGAAGGTTTTTTTTTTCTTTTTAACTAAGTTTACTTGAAATAATCAAAACCCCAAAAATTCTCTTTTTTTAGAAATCTACAAAAAATATAAAAAAGTAAAATATTATTTTGTAAAAAATATATTTTATACTTCATACTAATAAATTTTCTGTGAAAAGATATTTTCTTAAATAGCTAAAAAATATTTTGAGAAAAAAATATAAAATACATGTTCCCGGAACGGGAGCGTTGGCGTTTAATGGGTTAACTTTTAACTTACAATTCTGTATGTGTGTGGCAGACAAATCTTGTCACTCATTCTTCACCCACTTCCTGTTTACATAAAGATTTTTAATTTGTAATGTATATGTATTCCTGATGGCAATACATGAATTGGACATTGATTTTTAAAAATTCGATCCCAAGGGTTGCGGGTGGGGGGAACGTCAGCCCAAAACTTGTACTTTCCCCATAGAAATAACGTTGCGATTGTTTAATATTAATTGAAAGAAAGATAGCTCCATGTTCAAACTGTCATCCATTTTAATCACATTTTTGCCCGCATCATTTACGGCGTCAGCATTTATATGAAATATATATGAATGAGTATGTTTTGATGAATACATATGAATACAAGGAGTAATTGGTGAAAAGTACTAATGACAGGATAAACAATAGCGCCAAAGTTTTGTCAACTTGGAGAAATATCACCAAATTTAGCTACAAAAATAAGTTGCAATATATGAAATCAAATTCGCGATAGCTGGCCAATTTGGCAAAATTCATTATTAAATCCATTAATCTTCCATAATCTTCTTCCATTGGCACAGCCGACTATTTTCTATAAAGTGGCATAAGACAAAAAAAAATAAAAATAAAACATTTTTATAAAGGTTATTATACTTATTCAATTTCACATACACTTCACATCTTAAGATATAGTTTGTTTTGTTACGATATAAGTTTAATGTTTTTGCTCCATTTCTACAATTTTTTAAACAGTTCTACGGAAAAATACATAAAAAATAATATCGCAATTCCGCAATTTTTTACAGAAGCTTTTACTGAAATAATAACAAATAATCTATTTTTCCCTGGGAATGAAAAAAAAAAGAATCCGGAAAATTGAATAAAACAAGAAAGGATGAATTCTGGTTTCATTCCTGTGAAAATTTCATTTACGGTAGAAACATTCTTTGTGATAAAAAAAAACTTAACTGACCTATTTTCCATTAATCTAGAAATATAGTCTTGAAGCTGAATAACTTACGTTAAATGTCTTAGCACTATCAATGTCTAATACAATTACAACTTGAAAAACATTTGGTTACCTTATGATATAAGGTTACTATTTTTTACTCTTGTGGAAAATTAATCATTTAAATAAAAATATATGTAATGAAACGAAGACGTTTATAATATATTTTCAATATATGAATGTATATGAGATGAATCTAAAAACAAATTAGACATTTTAAAGATATTATATAGAGTTTTGCATTATTAGTTACTTAAAATGCATTACTTGAAAAGTGGATGGAATTATTTTGTTCTAATGTGAATGTTATAGTACTTTTTTTTATGTTAGTTGTTAACATTTTCTTATTGTATTTGCATGGACGAATGCACATTCGAGCGCTTGTCTATAATTATTCAAATATTTTTTTTTATTTATTTATTTAACTATTTTGCGTCTTAAGCTGTTGCAAAATATTTTATTAAAATATTTATTGCAAGTCAATTGTAGTAAGTTTTCCATTATTTTTTTAAATAATTAATGTACAAATGTTCAGTATTAATCTTTATAAATTAAGCAAAACTCAAAAATTTCAAATTCAGTAGTGACTTTACAGGAAATCCAGCTGATTAATTTTCAAAAATTTCAATATATTAAAATCAGTGTGTGTGTGTTCCTTAAAACAATCTGAATTTTTTAATCTAATTGTACGAAACTTCATGTACGTACGTTTTAGAATCCCGATAAAACGATTGGCTACCTTCATAAGGTGTAGAAATTTCGAAGACAACTCTTAGCGCCTTTTTCAACCACCTTATATCTATATTATATATATATATATATATATATTAGGGTGTATCGATTTTTAACTTTTTTTTTTGTTTCCAAATTCCAAGTTGATTAAAAGTTGCTACTAGACACCACAACTTACCACAAAAAATTCTGGATTTTTTAAAAAATGTTTAGGTCTCCCGCACAAGGCCTAAAGTTTGGAAATTTTACTTAAAAAGTAAATTTTTACAAAATTTTTAAAAAAACCTAAAACACTTTTTTTTTAATTGCAAGTTAAAATTCCACTTACAATAAGCATGAAAGACGATAGAAAATGTATTTCAAAAACTTAGCACAACATTTAGGTCTCCCGCACAAGACCTAAAGTTTGTTAATTTTGACGAAACTTTCGTAATTTTTAGTGTAAATGTAGACTTTCATTATGAACTCTGCAAGCTTTCTCAGCTCAGGGGTCGGATCATCCATGGCTACATACAAACGAAGGATTCGATTTGCCAGAGTAAGCCAACTGGCGTGCGAGCTGTTTCCGGGGTTTCGTCTGGCCAACTCTTCTGTACATGTACCTGTTGATACGGCTTTGGATATTTCGTACAGATACTTTTGATCTGTGCTCAACGCTTTAAGATCAACTTCTGGTATATCGCCTTCAATTGCAACAACATTGACAACATCCAGATTTTGGCAGCTTAGAAGTTGTTTACCAATAGGCCCGCTAAATGTGTTTGGTCCAGAAGTTGGCCCATCAAGAGCAACCATAATTTTTCTAAATGGTAATTCATTCAAATGTAGTAGACACACAACTACCTGCAGTGGCTGATGTATTTTATTTTCAAATAAGGTGATAACTCCCTTTGAAGTGCCTGTGTTTGCTGCCGTACCATCACAATCAATAGCTTTTAGTATTTTAAGATCGACAGTTTTTACTTCACAATACTTTATAAGTGATGTAACTATTTCCTTTCCTGTTCCATTTATGGGAGTTACATGACCGAAATACTTGGATCCAGGTTCTTCAACAATAGATATGTGTTCTTCCATTAAAGATTTTCGGACACTTTTCCCAGCTACAATTTATTTTGTTATGCTTTCATCTTTACGACAATCAAAGTAAATGGCCAACAGATCGGAGGTTCGAGTTGAGCTTACTTCTTTACGAGACTTAAGTCTTTCACGTGCTACTTTTGATTTGTCGATTACTGCTTCTTGGTTCTCCGCAGTAACGTCTCGCAAAAGTGCAGTAGCTAACTGAGCTCCAGCTCTACTAGAAATGCCCCTCTGGTCACAAGCTCGTGAAAACAAAGACAAGCGTTGTGGCAGTTCTTGTTTTACTTCTACACTTGAAACACTTTTTTGACTCGTATCAAGTACATTTATTTCAAAATCACTATCTTGACATGATGTGTGAGACATTGAATCATCTGTACTATCACCAGAATAAACGTTTTCATCCTCAGTCTTTTTTACAACTACCTGCATTAAAGCTTGTGACCTATACTTTCTTTCTAATCACTTCTTAAGCTTTTTAGTGTCGTTTTTGTCACACTCTGCAATTGACATCAATCTAGGACCACGTTGGTAAAGCAAAAACTCGTGTTCTAGTGCCGGGACTTTTTTGTCAATAGAACAAATACAGTTGCTGCGGTCACATTTGCAAGTACAAATATCAAACAATGCAGTTTCGGTTTTTGACTGAAAGCTAGTAACTGCGTCTTTGTAGGAGTTAGGATACTTCCTTTTAGGCCCTGAACGTTTTTTAATTTTCTCCAGCTGCTCATGCCGTTTTAAAACCACAAATATTGTGTTTTTGGTGCCCAAACAGGAATTGAAGCTCTTTTCCATATTTCCTCAAGTTTTAAAACAACTCTTAACGCAATTACCTTCTTTGCAGGCTGATGTATTCCCTCTTGTTTCATTTCAATGCGTACCCACTCAAAATACTTCAAAACATCCAACTTGGTTGGCAGAACATTAAACTCACTCACATCAATAGATTGCCCGATAACCGGCCTGTCG
This sequence comes from Maratus michaelseni, assembly GCA_963931845.1. Lineage (NCBI taxonomy): Eukaryota > Metazoa > Arthropoda > Arachnida > Araneae > Salticidae > Maratus > Maratus michaelseni. The sequence continues at coordinate 102,753,983 of OZ007593.1, read as the reverse complement.
GTAGTTTGTCTAGTTACATGCGGTTTTTTACTCTTAATGAACAACAACAACACTCACTCAATTGATTCTTACAACAAGACTATCGCACTTAAACACAACCGTAATCCTCGTTCGCGGGCAGACGATTACTGACAAGTCTGCGCTGTGATTCATATTTGTCGCGTCACCGCGGCGCGACAGTCTGGCCTTCCCCCACCCCATCGCTTCAAGTTGACGCTTGACGTATTGAAATGTGATTTATTATTTCACTTATTTCAAAAATTCCAATCAAGCCTAACGAGACTTTAGTTACATTTAATTTTTAAACCAGCAACAACACAAATATCAAAGCACTGAAAAATGTTCAAAAATTGGCTGAAATTTACGACTTTTAGGCCTTGTGCGGGAGACCTAAATGTTGTGCTAAGTTTTTGAAATACATTTTATATCGTTTTTTGTGCTTATTGTTAATGGAATTTTAACTTGCAATTTAGAAAAAAAGTGTTTTAGGTTTTTTAAAAATTTTGTAAAAATTTACTTTTTAAGTAAAATTTCTAAATTTTAGGCCTTGTGCGGGAGACCTAAACATTTTTTAAAAAATCCAAAATTTTTTGTGGTAAGTTGTGGTGTCTAGTAGCAACTTTTTATCAACTTGGAATTTGGAAACAAAAAAAAGTTAAAAATCGATACACCCTAATATATATATATATATATGAAACAAATTTTAATTTTTTTCGCCGTTGGCCTCATCAAAGCTATAATTCTGTTTAAATCCCATTATTCTAAATTATTTTCTCGTTCTCGATTTTAGATTGTCAAAATTCCGTCTAGCTAAAAATGCTTTATTCTAAATTCAATCTCTTAAAAAAATGGCGCTATGTGCTGTTAGGTTAGAATTACATACTTTTTATTCCATTAAATTTACGCATCCTAAAATTTAATTCTTTTAAAATATCACTTTCCTAGCTAAATATGTTAATTCTCTTGAAATAACAACCTATATCTTTTCATTTTTATTTCCCTATGTTTTCTGGCAAAAAGGTATGCTTTCTCAAAATATAAAAGCTAATCTCAGTTTCAATGTAAAATTTTTATTTTGGCATTCTGCCCACACTCGGTAAAACCTACGTATTTTTTTTCTTTCTTATTTGTTCGAAGGAATCAGATTTTTCCGGAACAATTCTAGAATATTTCCCCGCGCTTTTCAGCCTGCAGCTTGATCTCTTCCAAACCATAGCACCCAGAAAATTGAGTTCCGTAGTGCTGATTGGTCGAAAGTGCTCGAATGCATCGAGCTCCATTATTGTGGTAGCCGTATTTTTAGTATATTACATTTTTACTTATTTTAACTGACTACAGCTCTTTGTCTGAGCTATATAACACGGGCAAGCCGTGCTACTCAGCTCGTTTTCTATAAAATGAGGGACTGATGATGAAGATATTATTTTATTTACAAAATTGTATTTTATTGAAATTTTAGTACTCTTTTAACGTCTAGTGTCTACTTCAGGATAAAACAAACAATGAAATATAAATAATGCTAATAGGCATTTTATAATATAATAATCAGTGTGGTTTAGAATTTAATAGGTTGCAGCATTGTTCGATATTCACCCAACGCTATAACGTCTATCTCTAATGTTTCCATGTGACAGTAAAGATGCTGATTTCCATTTATTAATAAAGAAGTTAATATTTTAACTCTCTAATTCAGGGAGCTCCCGTTGGAAATCATCACATTTGAGCATTTCACTTTAGACGTGGAAATGTATTTTCCCTGTTGCAGCTTTTATTACCAGGAACAAACACAAACAAAACTGTAGAAAAAATACATAAAAAGTATACATTCATTTCATTATTTTTATAATAAATTCATTTGCTTACGAAAGCTTAGTCTAATTTTGTTTGCCGAAAAACATCTAGCAAATAGAATAAATCGAAAGAAATATAAAATCCTGTTTCATCCCTGAGAGAATTTCATTTGCAGTAAAAACATTCCTTTTGATAAAACCTATCTGATCTTCTTTCCATTAACCCAGAAATATCTTGGGGCTGAATAACTGTGTTAAGTGTCTTAGCACTTCCTTATTGAATTTCTGAAACCTTTTACAATATGAGAAACGTTTCATTTCGTTACGGTATAATGTTAATATATTTACCCGGTGCAAAATCTGTATTTTCAGAGAAAAAAAAAAGTTTATTCGTGTATTAAATAAGTTTAGAATATGTTTTCAATGTAAAAATATATGTATAATGCTAAAATGAAAAAAAAACAGCTTTAGGAAAATATTGGTATTTTTTGTTAGACGAACATCAGTCGTACGTGCTAAACCGGCAAATGTGGTATGCTAATACTTGTTTGTCGACAACATAAAAACCCGATTATAAATACTCTTTTATTATTTCAAGTATTTTTTTAATGAACAGGTGTCTGTTTTTTAACACTTTCCAACACAGTTGAAAAGTGTTTATTAGATTTGTCAGTCTGTCTGTCTGTGTGCTCACGTAAGTATACTTGGATTGTCATGCAATTGATCTACTATTTAGTTAGGTTTACTATTGCATGGTCCGTATTGAAAACGAAGTGTAGCATTTATTGTTCGTTTAGAGGGACACTCAAAGAATTCCGTTAAATTACGGTCTATGGGAAAAGTCGTTTGCAGAGCGTTTGGATGATATTACACTATTTAAAACATATTGAAAATTATATATATATCACGAGGTGCACTACAAAATATGGCGTGGATACCATTCATCGTTCATTTACAGGCATACACAAAAGAATTTGGTTTCAGTACAGTCTATGAACAATATTTGCTGTCAGTTCGTTTTCAGTTGTGGTACGCGTGTTTAGATGTAATTATGTTTTTTGCATATTACTTATTGCGTATAAATACTATAGACTGTGTACAGGGCTGCACAAAAGATCTCAAGTGCATTTTGTTTATTGACGGTAACTGCTGATGGGGGATTTTCAATTGTGCTCTGTGCTTCCAAACTAAACTAAATTTTAGCATACTATTTAGTATATATATATAAATATATAGATAATATACTATAGATCTACAGAAAATAACTGGGATGGTAATTGTTGATGTTAACTATTGATAGTAATTGGTGAAATTGGGTTTTCAAATGTGTTATGAGTTTTCCAAATTATTTACTTAGACATCATTTTTCATCATATTAAACTGTGAAATATTGTTACTGTTCTCTTTTCTTTATAAATTGAGGACATATATTCAGCAAGAGTAGCAGTGGAACCTTAGTTATAGAAATGCATAATTATGGAAGACTTTAAGAAATACAGCAGAAGTTTAACTAAGTTGATTTATTGATGATAACTATACAGATGAAAATCCAACGTCAGCATTACTTTGCAGAACAAATTAAAAATAAAAGTAAAAATAAACGTAATACAAAACTATCTACCAGCAGCCTTCATAACGTAGCAAAGCTACGACGCGACGCCATAATTACATGCAAAAATAAACGCTGCTTCCAAGCAGGCCAGGCAAGGAAAATGACAGAGGCGAGGTGAATACAAGCATTTCGTTCTGCTACATATATCAGTATGTTTTGAAAAATTTGCATACAGTTGCTGCCACTCTGTAAATTGAAAAAAAGTACGCGAAACACCATTGGCTTCACGGGTTATGACGTCAAAAATGTAACGAATCAGAGCAGCGATCGCCGAACGAGAGCCCTGAACTGTGAGTAACAGTGAACAACAGTGATTCAAAATCACAGCGCCAGCGATAGATCGTGAATGAATGGCGTGTTTATCGGAAAAACCGCGTGAAGCAATGCATTCGTCTGTATTTTAACGTAGGCTTGGGGATGGTAAAAACACATGTATGTCATGTGAAATAGAGATATTTTAAATGAATATATTAATCTTAAACTTTCATACATTAATCTCAAACTTTAATACATTAATCAAACTTTTATACATGACATAACAGTTACAATAAGCTGAATGGGTTGGAAAATGTTTCATAGTCTATGCTTGATGCAGCATTTTTCTTTTTTGTTAATATTTTATTGTGGGTTATACGATTTGGAATTTTCCAAATGATGAACGCTCTTCGATTATCCTCTTCCGAAACAACGGTGTAACTCCCATTGTGGGATTTGTTCATAAAAGTATACGTTAAAATAATGTATTCCTTGATTTCAAAAGACCTAAATGTCACTGTGATCAAAGAATTAAGATAAATACATCAAAGCATGATTTCAGAATATTCCCACATCCCTTTAAAAACGACTTAAACTTCTTCCGTAAATTCATAGACTTCTGGGAATCAAACTTAAATGAAATCACATACCGGCACTGTCGTGAACAAAAGTTAGATATTTTCAGCAATGCCAATAAAATCATTAACGCTATGCTTGCTCTCTAAATAACTGTTAATTATTTATATTGTTTCTGGGAATTCTGTCTACATTTCATATTTTCATTTAAAAAGTCAGACTTTTCATTAAAGTGTATGCATATCTTTAGAATTACGTACTATATTTTTTATTAATATTTGTAATCGGCATCATTATTAGATTACGCAACAACATTTGCAATTGACGCGAAGTGATGTTCGTCAAGGAAAAATGCACCAACATATTATGTAATTGTATGTTATAACTTGTAAATTACATAAATTTGTACAATTATTTACTAAATATTTATTGCTTAAAATGTGAATATGATTATTTTCTCATAATGTGAACATTTTTAATGTGAAAATTTTTAAAAAATAAATTTACTTCCTAAACAAATATATTGGATATGCTATATGTATACTGGCTGTATAAAAAAAGAAGACAGCTTGTAGCATAAGTGTCTAGTTACTCATTAATGGAGGTAGTCTACTGTCGAGTAAGTTTTGAGTTTTGCGCGCGATCGAGGAGACCTGAATTTGTGTATAGTATTTGTTAGTGAATGAGCCATTCAGCTCTACAATAGTACGATGGGCTATCTTCCTATTCTGATATATTGAATCCAGCGGTTCGCCCATAAATATAATGCCAAAGAAATTTTTCGAAATAATGTTTGGCAAAACAAAGATTTCCTCCCATAAAGAAATATGGGGTGGATATTTTCAAAATGTATTATCTTTTAAAATTATGACGAAGTTGCTGCAATTTTCACTCTTACATACATATATATATATATATATATATATATATATATATTGTTGAAAAACTACAAGATTTCATTTAAATTCATCGCAAATATTTAATTTAACATTAGTTAAAAATGAAATTTTATGTAAACTCAACAAAAAAATATATAATATTTTAAATATTACTTATAAAAATATGAAAAGGGTGTAGAAATAAGCAAAAGTGATAAAAAGTTTGCGAAAAAGTTAGAAAAAAATACCGTAATATTTAAAAAAAATGCAGGGTTCATTGCTTGCACGCATTGAAAGAATGATGCGGTTGCGGTAGAAAGTGGAAATTTGAGTTAGCCCTCCGTTCTATAATGAAGTTGAGTGGAATAAGCTAACTATTCTGTAAGCATTTAAATTTTACAAAGAGTGGATGAATCTCCGGGCATCTGATTTTCACGGTTAATTTAAGAAATGTTATGATAATTAGGTATTTATTGTTTTCTAGCTGGTTTAAATACGTCGATATGCGTTAGATTTAGTTGATGTTTCAGCATCTTGTCCCGTGTAGTGTCTGAGACTAGATTCGAGCGTCGTCAAGCCTTCCACATGTTATGCAGTAAGCGAAGTTTTTCCGATGAGCTATTTTTGGATTAGAATTTTCGACTGTGACGTCACCAGCATGTTAATGTGGTGAAATTTTGTGTTTTATCTGAAAGAGTATTGGAATAGACGGAGTTACCTTTTAGAGCTATTGCAGTATTTTGAAGAGAAATTTCCTAGTGAATTTTTATCGTGTTAACTAAAGTGTTTCTAGTGACATTTTGATAGTGAAGCTAAAGCGAACTTTCATCAAGTTCCCCTACACTATCATCGTAGTCATCTCGTTTTCATCAAGTGCTAGAATTTAATTAATTTCTTGATTATGGCATTTCTCCTCTCAGTGACAGTGCTTCAATCTATTTTACTTATCATTGTTAGGTTAAATCTATCCGCTTCATTGTCATCCATCTTTTTCTATTCATTTTGATAAATTGTTGTTATTGTTAAATCTCGTTTCATGTCTACATTTCTAGACGAGGTGACTATAGAATCCGCCACAAATTTTAAGAAATAGCATTTACATTATAAGAAATAATTTAATATAAGAAATCAGGACATCCTTTTATTCAATTATAATTAAAGGATGTCTCACTCCAATCCTATGCATCATTTTTTGTTCATAATTTTCACAATACTAAAGATATTTTAATGAGCTGTAATTTGATGACGAAATGAAAATTGTTTAAAGTGCATAGTAATTTGATCATTGACACCGTATGTAATGTTTATATTAATAACACATTCTGTCTCTAGCCTTTAATTTTTAATGACAATTTTAACGTTTAACACTAAAGAATGTGCTAAATTATAGTACATATAATTCACATAAAAATTTCGCCCAAAAAGAGATCCAATAACTATTATAAAACGGTAAGCAATGAAATATTGTTTTATCCCTGTGAGAATTTCATTTGCGATAAAAGCATTCTTTCTGATAAAAACCTATTTGATCTTCTTTCCCTTACCACAGAAATATAATCTTGAAGCTAAATAACTCTGTTAAGTGGCTTACTATTTCCTTATTGGATTTCTCATACCTTTTACCGTTTGAGAAATTTTTATTGTTTTGCGTTGAAGATTAATGATTTTACACATTTGGGGAAAAGAAAATTTTTGAGACATAATTTTCAGACAGAACAATATTTTGAGAAGAAAAATATTGTTCATGTAGAGAAAATGCTTAGACTATGTTTTCAATCTGTAAAATTATGCGAGACAAATGTGAAAAGTAATAAACATTCAGAAAAATATTACGTAATATCATATAATTTAACATTATTAGATTTACAAAATTATCACAATGTAAAGCATGTGTATTCTGTAATACATGAAGTATTAAATTTATTTATTTTAGTGGTAAGTTTAGTTGTAAAAATATAATGTTGTTAAATGTCTATATACTCGCTATCTCTAGTCAATAATTATCCAAACACAAGTCTAATCTTAAGGAATTCTACTGGAACATTGCACAGTACCACAAAAATAATCCGAACGATTGTTTTTTCTCCAGTTCTGAAAGTTGCAGAGTATATATGTTTCTAAAAAAGTCCCTTGTTATAAAATCTTACTGCAATAAACTTTTCTTGGGGGGTCGAATCCATATTGAATAGGCATGAAAATGTAAACTTTTCAATACTAACACCTGATTTTGATATCATAGTTGGGTTCTCCAGTAACATTTACCTTCGGATACCAAATTATAACTCATTCGCTTAAGTAGTTTAGTAATTGCGCAGTTTAAATTTTGGAGATCCTAATGTTATTTATTAACCGTTAGAAAATACATATCAGTCCGGCTATTTTTTAAGCATACATCAATAACTATTTTACAGAAAGAGCTGTAATTTTGTATTCCCATTATTGAAGGTTCTAGAAATAGATTTCTGTTAAAAAGTTATCAGGTTACAATTCATTTTTTTTAAATTATTTTAATAAGATCTTAGTATGAAAAGGATTACAGTTTTGTACAATTTTAGTCTGTAGATGACAACTCGAGAAAATTTCGTTGTTAACAGAATTGTTGAAAATAATAAACTAGGAGCTTTGATGCAAACAGATTGATTCTACGACATTTAGAACAAAAGTAATGACTTTTTGTCTTTATGAGGGTATTGTACATATTCTACATACTGTGCATACATATCTATTTGAAATATTTAAGGTAAATTAACCATAGTAATATTTTGGACTTTTTTAAATGTTGTGAAAAATTATTTAATATTAATCTTTATGAAATAAGAAAAACAAAAATCCTAATAAGATAAAATCAAGTTGTGCTTTTAGCCAAAAATGTTCTAATGTTGATTTAATTCTCAGTGTATCGCGATAACCACCCCTCTCCCCAACCTATAAAATCAGCGTAATTCATTGTAATTTCTTATTGTTTTTTTATTAAATAAAATGTAATGATGGCGATATTATTTTAAATAATGAAAAAAAAATATATATCCCATGCAAATTTAATCTTATTTCGATTTTGACGCGTCAATGAAAGAAAAGAAACAACTTTTTATTTAAAATTAATGGTATTATTTCTTTTATATTTTAATAACTTTCAATACATTTCAAACTCATCTAATAGTAAATAAATATCTATTAATTTCCCATGTGCAAAACATGCTAATTTCTATTTATTAATCTTGAAATTAGAAATTTGTTCTTATATTGTGCGCCCATGTTTGAAAATTTAGATAAATATGAACATGTGATTATAAAATTTGAATTAAGAATCATAATCTATAAACAGGTGCAATAATAATAATAATAATAAATGTTCGTGATTGTTTGCTCTCAATTACTTCAAAACATTCCCGTTTTAGGAATAATTATTCTAATTGCCAATCCCAAAACTTTCTTCTATCTGATATATGTTAATATACTTCAAAATTCGCTATCACATCGCCAATAAAATCAATATTTTTCGTCAATCTGTTGTACGTCAGCTGCTTGCGAATCACCTGGTTACGTATATGGGAAGCATCCTTTGTTGCACGATCAGCCAATGTACAACACAACTACGAAAAATAGAGAGAATCGTACAAAAGTTGCTATCACACCATCCACCCTTCCGTCGGAATTTCATCAAATTCAATTGGGACCCGCAAGCAATAATCAAAACATATACATAAAATTTGGTTAAATTCTATGTTTAATTTCATACACTTTTCAATGATACAATAATGAAAATGGCACAAAAATGGCTGTTTCAGCGCCCCTTCCTGCGCAATACCTTGAAATTTGAGTACGATCTGCTGGCCATAGCGAAAATCCTATAAATGAAATTTGGTTCAATTCTATGCCTAACTTCATACACATTCGAAGGCACAAAAATTGTTATTTCAGTGTACCCTTTTGGCGGAATATCTGCAAATTCAAGTAGGGCCTTTTCACCAAACTCGCAAACCTTTAACTCAAATCTGGTTCAATTCACTGAATTATGATATGCACTTTTAGACAGACAGACAGCGCCCAGCCTAGGGACCAGCTTATGGCTAATGGCCAGTACAAACCCCTAAGCCTAGGGAGGGAAAATACTCTTTTAGACAGTACAATAATCGCTATTACAGCCCTCCCTTACGGCGGAATATCTTCAAATTGATGTAGGATCTGCTCGTCATACTCACAAATCTATAAATAAAAACTGGTTCAATTCTATGCATACTCTGATACACTTTTCGATGATACAATGAAGACACGCAGACAGTCATTTTATATAAACATGTTTTTCGGGATCTTTGATCCCTAAAACGTGTAAATACGTCTAAAACTGGAAGTCGCAAAATTTTCTATTACAATACCTTCTTCTGTTATAGATAGAAGAAAATAAAAATGCATTTTGTTTACCTATGAGGCGTCATTTTTCATCCGGTGAATTATTTTCCCTCGAACTCAGAATACGACACGAAATACAATGAGTTTTAATCATACAGAAAAGAAGTGGTATTAAAAATATTTAGAAAGCGTATAAGATTTTCATTCTTTAATCATTTTCTTAAATATGGTAATACAAAAGTGAAACAACGCAATTATTTCCAGAATAACTAATAAATCGAAACGAATAATTGAAAGTAATAAAAATTTCGAATTTTTCCTTTTTTAGCATGCTGAAATAAAATGTGCATATATACGTTTTTCAATACTGTTATTGAACATTTTAAAGTTAAATTTAATATTAATGTGTATATCGCAGGTTATGACAAAATAATCCACATACACTTATAAAAAACTCCTACCAATGAAAACGTTTAGAATTTAATTAGAATTTAAGTAGAGTTTAATGATTTTTCGTACTGTACCTAACATAGTACTGAATCAATATGTCACCAAGTTAAAGCAAACATTAATTTCTTTTTACAATCTATTGCGTGATTCATATTCTTTTAACGATCCATTTTAGTTTATCTTTGCCTTCAGAAAGTACAAAATGATACTGAACATGCCATTAAAAATCGTTTGTTCCAAAAAAATATTTTATTTGAATGTTTTAATAGCACATCCACTTCAATTTATTTTTATATTTATTCTCTCAATAGAACACTTTCATAAAGACATGAATGACATTACCAGGTTTAAGTAAAAAGGTTTTATAAAGTTCTATGTCAATTTTATTGCCAGATTTATAAAAGTTTCAATATTTCGAGAAAACTCGCTTTATCAGTTTTGTAAAATTATCTGTTATGGATGTGTTTTTCTGTTATTAAGGATAAACACGTTATCAAACATTCTAAAATCTTTTATCTATAAGATTGTTTTCATAAAAGTACAGACAACTATAATTCAAAAATAAAGTATGTACTGTCACGAAACAGAACCTTCCGTGCAGTCATTTCATCATTGAAATATTGTTGACTATTTTATTCCCAAACTGTAATTAAATAAAAATTTAAATTGAAAATGTCTAAAAATTTGAGCTTTATATTTTAAAAATAGGACTCGGAACAGTCGTAGAAAACATATTCGTTTATTTATTTTATATATTTCTTTAAAATCTTTAAAATTATCTTGATTTATTGTGATGAAAATCTTACATTATGGTATTTTTTTAATATTATTTTAGATATTATATCGGTATGAAACAATTTATTATAGAAACGGATTAATTTTTATTAAGTACTGTTTTTTTTCTAATATCAACTATTTAAAATATGGTAAAAAGACAATAAAACATGCTGATAATATTTTTACATTTTAACACAGAATTCAAATCTTTGCTAATCTGATATGATCTATTTCTGACTCCAAATATAATAATCATTCAGTTATCTTACGATCATATATTTAAAACTAAATTACCTTATAAAAACATTCCATGTTTCCATTTCTAGTGTCATGTAAATTCCTGCAATTTTTTTTAAATCAGACATAACTTACATTGAGTTATCCTTTAATTTTTAGCAATCAGGTGAATTGTGGATTATGTTTTTTTGTTTGGATACGTAGGCCTAATTTACCCTTTTATCTTTGCCAAGTAATTGAAGATCCTCTTCTACATTATGTTTATTCTTATGAAACTTTTGGCTGTTTTAACGTTTTGCTTAAAATATTATTAACATATTCGCGCCTTTAGAGACGCATGTATGTGTCCATTTCAGGAATAATTTCTTTTTTTATTCAGAAATTCCGAATGCATACGGTAAATTCCGAAAGACGAGTTTTACTTCATGTAATCACAAAACTTCTATCATAAAATAAAGTAAAAAGTACTATTAAGAATTTCTTAAGAAGGAAAAAAAAAAGTCCTGAAATGCACGCTTCAGTTAAACATGCTGTAAAAAAAATTGTAATAAAAATTGTGTTAGTAATTAAAAATAAAACAAATCCTGCGAAGATTGCCAATGAAGGCAAGGCGGAAGTAAAATATGTTACATAAATTCCATTCATATTCTAAATATGCTTCTTTGTTATTATTACAAGCTAATGTGCCCGTCGTTGGCCGGTCCCGTCAAAAAATAAAACGAAAAGCGAAATCATCCTAAAAATAGATGCACGAAACCGTTCCTCTCGTAACTCGTTGTCTTTTGAAAATTAAATAGAGAAATGAACCCCCAAAGCGAAAATAAATCCAATACCACCCCCTCAAATGTCTGGATCATTTTTTTTCAAAGCGTCACTTTTGGACCAAAATTTAAAAAAAAAAAAGTTACCGTCCGATATTTACAAAATTTGTATTTTCGGAATTAGAAAAATAACCAACGTACATACGTACATACTGTGAGTTTGAATCGATACCTCTAGTAGTTTTTTTAATACTCGAGGATGAGTGAAAATGAGAATATTTCGGGTCATTTTCGGCATATGCGCAGGAAAATCTTTTAATTCCATCAACAGGTGATGCATTCAGTTCTAAACAAATTTGCGATACGTGTCCCCGCTGCTTACGGAAGCATACTGAAGGCATGCTGCGTACCCGCTTCAAAATATTTAATTCCAGTTTTCACCACCAGGGACGCACTCTGTTCTAAACAAACCTCTTTCCGAGCGAAACTCTAGCAGGTGTCCCGGCTTCTTATGGCGCCGTACGGCAGGCGTGCCGTGAGAATATTTCGTTGTCTGAGATTATCAAATCTGTAACTTTCTTTTGCAGTTTCAATAAAAATAGCCATTTTCGGCCCACGTGCAGGAAATTATTTTAGTTTCACCGCCTGAGTGTGCATTCTGTTTTAAACAAATTTTCGACACGTGTAACCATTGCCTACTGTACAGTGTATAGCAGATGTTCAGCGCACAGGCTGCAAAATCTTTTAGTTTCAGTTTCCACCACAAGGAAGCATTCTGTCCTAAATAAAACTCTTAAATAAAAACCGAACGAAACTCCGGCACTCGTCCCAGCTGCTTACGGCATCATGTAGAATGCGTGCTGTGCACGCGCGGAAAATCTATTAGTTCCACTTTCCACTTTGGTGATTATTGTTCAGAAATAGTGGTAACAAAGGACTGAAAAAATAATACCGAGGTTTGTCTAGTACCTAAGGGACTTAAAAAAATGTTCGAAAAGGTTTCGTTTGAATCGGACAAATAATAAAAATGTTCTCATTTTGGTGGCAGGTGGAAAGGAGGGAGTTTCGATCAGAGCATTAACGCGATATTTAAATTACAACCTGACATTCTCCTCACCCCCCTCAGAATTAAACCAACGACCTTAAAAATTAGGAATTATCATTAACTTTTGAAACAGAAACAAAATGATTTTTTTTACATACAAATACAGTGAGTTATCATTGGCAATTTCTGAAATCAAATACATAAATGATGCCACGTACATGAAAATCGCATAAAACAAATCGCGAAAAATTCACAAATCGCTGTTCGAATTGCAATTTTTTCTTCTGTTTTTCATCTACCTTTTCATCTGCCAATCACAAATGCACGGTTAACTTCCAGCTGTGCCTGATAGCACTCTTAACTACCAATCACAACTGCCCTTCAACGGTGTTTGACTTCAAATAGGCGATGTATGACGTCTTTTGAAACAAAAAACTCTGCAAAACATGAAAAAACGCATAAAAAATTAAAAAAATTAAAAAAATAAACTAATCAATATATCCAAATAGGATAATTAATAACCCGTCCTTCCCTTTGAAAACCATGATTTTTTATTTGTAAAGAATTATCAACTATTTCCAAACTAAGAAGAGAAAAAAAAATGACGATTCCGAAACAGAAGCAACCAACGAACCAATCAAGCATTCTTGGCAAAATTTGTTACTGTCGAAGGAAAAAAAGTCGTCACAAATTCGAAAACTGATGTACAAATTCCGCATAAACTTCATTGAAAAGAGGACAAAATTTAATATATTAGATAAAAGATTGGAAACGGATTCATGTTACTAATGTGAAAAAATCGCAACAAAATGCGAAAAAACACTAAAAATCGCATAAAAAAATTAATTTATAAAATCATTTCAAAAATTCCAAAATCAGGCTTCGAGGTGCAAAACTACATGCATAGAGGTACCTTCCCGCCAAATTTTGTAGCTCTGCATGCAGCGGTCTCTTCAGAGCCCAACAGAGAAGCACACACAAACTTCCTTCTTTATTATAGTTTCAGATTACAAATTACGTTAAAAATAAAATAAAAGTATAGTTTTGTATTATTATATCATTGTTTTAATGTTAAAATTTTGAACTATACCTAAAAATGAAAAGCGTTATTCTTTTAATTTATGATGTATTTTTTAATAATCGAATTTCAAAAAAGAATTAAATTAACATTATTCTAGTATACAAATCTATGTTACTACAATTATCACATGTTTCTTTTGTTTTATATATGTAGGTATGTATCTTTTCCATAAGCATTTTTCTGAACAAGAAATAAAAGAACATTTTAGTTTAATATAAGTCAAATATTATTACCACACCAGCTGCCCTGTTTTTATTTCTATTAAACAAATCGGTATGTATTTTCGATGAATGGTTTTTTTAAAGAGCTTATTTAGGAGTTATGTAATGAAATATTATTATTTTTGTCTTTATATCTTTCATAGAGGTACTTTCCCACCAAATTCTGTAGCTCTGCGTGCGGCGTTCTCTTCATAACACAACCGACAAAAACACACACAGATACTCCCGCAACGGCTTATTAATATAATAGATTTTTAAACGAAATACCAGCGTATCCCGGGCCATTGATGTTAATGCTAAATATATCTAAAATCAGTGTTGAATGAATTTATATATATAAACGAAAATATTTCCAAGCAAACCTAATATTCGGGCCTCACAGCTTTCGGCCGCGTATATCTTTGAATTTGCATAGTTTAATATTTTTAAATGAATATCTATCCAAACGAACTAAAGAGAACTCGTTATAGCGACTGCCGATTTATTTAATTTCTGACATATACATACATTAAACTTTCAATTTTGATAAAACGTTCCTGAGAAAACCTAAATAATATATCTCCTCCTTTATGGTTTTTTTAAACCCATAAAAATATATCTCTCTCTCTATTGAAAATTTTAGGTTTCCCAGAGCATGCGCAGAACCGAAAATGTTCTAAAGAAGAACGGGAAACTTACTTCAAGGCCCCTGATGCAGAGGAATAAGTGAGTTTCAGAAAATAATCGATTCGAAAGGTTTACTATTAGTATATTTTTTAAAACATAAGACGCCGTTTTAAAAATAAATGTACGCCATTTAATTTGGGTCATATTTTTGTATGATATTTCAATACGCAGAACGGATACAGAATTTTAAATATTGAAAAACTGATGAAACGGCGACTCTCCAAGAATTGTTTTTAAAAAGTTTAATATTCATATCTTTTTCACGTATTACATACGAAATTTAAGCATATATTTTCCTATTGTTTTATATATTTTCCTATTGTTTTATCCTATTTCGAATAATTCAGCCGATGCACCCTGCAAAATATACAAAAAAAAAATAGCGTTTTTCGGTTCCTAGTTCTTCATCTGCGGAATGGGCTCATGGTTGTGATATTTCAGGATATTTTGCGATGTCATGGTTCTTAATGAAATTAATAACCGAGTTAGTTAATTAACAAAACATAAAAATTCTGAGCTTTGGGTGCTTGAGGATATACCTTTATTATCCTCATTCAAATTTTGAGATCTCTACGTACGATAGATTTTTCCAGCCATACCACATACAGGCACATACACACAGGCAAAATCTTTTCTTTTATTAATATATATATATATATATATATATTATAATTATAGAAAATGTATATTCTTGTTTCCAGTGATGTTTAAATATCTAATTACACTCATCAAACTAAAATACTCCATACTTTCGTAAGTATTCTGAATTACTATTTGTTGATTTTTGTTAAATATTTACTATAGATTTATACGAAGATTCTTTCTAATGAATAAAAAGTATGTTAATTTGCTATTTTATCTCATTTTTATACATTATTCATAAGAAATTGTCGCGATGATTAAAATTAGTTAAACGAATATCTACAATTTTATTCATATGTTTTTTATAAAAAATAAATCCCACTTCTTAACTTCTGTAATTTTTTTTCGATAAAAAAAAAAACTCAAGAAATTTTACTTCATGTAATGGTTAATTGATAATGAAATGGTTATGAAAAAGTTAAATTTCTTCTTTGAATAGCAATAAATATTACGCAATCGGAATCAGTTTAACAAATAATTATTATCGAAAACTTTTTTCATGCATAATGGTGGTTGAATGAATATTAAGGGTTTCAGCCATATGAATGGGTATTTAAGTGGATATCGGAAGAGATCATTAAATATGTAAGTTTCAAATGTTTATTATTTATATCATGAGCATACACTTCAATAACTTCTTGTAAATCGCATGATTTCAGAAATCATAGATTAGTTTTATTTAGAGAATTTTATCATTTATTCCAGTTATTTTCTTATTAAGTGGCAGAGCTGCTTAGCCTTTTGAATCCGATTTTTTTTTCAATTTTGGGGAGGGGGGGGAAACAATTTTTACGTTAATAAAATTAAAAGTATTTAAAATATGAAAACATTGTAAAACCGTAAAATTAAATAATTAAAGTCCTAAATTTTAAAAAATAAGACTTTTATATGCAATCAATAAAATATAAGGCTCACCCAAATGAAAGAGGCATTGCTGTAATAACTCCGCCATTTGAAGAGATAGCATAAAGTCCTAAATTAAAAAAAAAAATAAGACTTTTATATGTAATCAATAAAATATAAGGCTCACCCAAATGACAGAGGCATTGCTGTAAAAACTCCACCATTTGAAGAGATAGCTCGTATAGAGGGATCCAGCGCATGCCCCTATAGAGGGCGTAGAGCACTGGGAATGGATGCGATATCGTCAGATCCAAACCAGATGCGTGTATGATAGCGTGGGAGCACGTTTAAAGGCATCGTTCGCATCATGGACTCCTCTCTATATGATGTCAACGCGCGATTGTGCAATTTTTAACAGCGGAAAATGTGAGTACTAGTGAAATCTATCGTCGAATTCCAAAATGTGTATGGCACGGAGTGTATGTCACGCAGCTCGGTATTCCGATGGTGTAGGGATTTTCGTAGTGAAAGAAACAGTACTGACGACAGGTAATGACCTGTTCAAGCTCATCTGGTTATCACCAAGGACCTACAAGGTGAATTTGTCTAACTTATCTGTTACGTCTGTATTACTTCTTTCTTTTGTATACTAATTTAGATTAATACCATTAAACCATTTCTCAAACCGACTGTAGTGCAACTTTCATTTGGGAGACTCATATAAATTGACTAAAAACTATATAAAATACATTAAAATTGCAATATAATGTAAAGACGTTTCGTAACACAACAAGTTTCCTCATCACTTCAATAAACTATCATCCATCGATCCAGAAGAACAAAGAAAAAAAAACCACAAACAGTTACAAAACCGTATCATTTCAGACTAGACTACATGTATATCCGTAATAAAAGAGAAAATTAAATTCAAAAATTGTGCAGCTTGTACTTGAAATGCATCATACTCCGCAATTTGCGAATGCCAATATTGTCAAAATGGGGGTGTAAAATTTACTACGGCAAGAATTTTTCTTGAAGGATGGTTATTGTGCCTGGAAAAGTTCACATTGACATCATATTGACATAATGACATCATATTGACATAATGACATCATATTGACATAATGAATCCTGTGCTATACTGAGTAAAAATACAGTTTTATTGAATATTTAACTGGTTTTGTAACCGTTTGTGGCTATTTTTCTGCGTCTTTCTGTGTCGATGGATGATAGATGATTGAACTGATGAGGTAACACGTTATGTTACGAAATGTCTTTATATTATATTGTAATTTTAATGTGTTTTATATAGTTTTATCCAATTTGTTTTATTGATTGTACATAAAAGTCTAGTTTTTAATACATTTGGACATTAAAATTGAAAGTAGCTATTCAAATCACAAATGATATTGTTTACTAAAATTTAACGAATAAGTCATTTAATGAAATTTAACGAGAATAGTTATTTTGCGTACTACTCATGTGACTATCTTCTCAAGAAAAAATTTTGAAATCGCTTGAAAAATGTATTTTAACAGCATTAAACAGACATAAAAACTTTTTACCATGTTTTATGATTTATGATAAATCACTCGTTTAGAAAAATAGCCTTTCTTTATTTACTTTCTTCTACCTTTACAAGAAGAAAGTATTAGATTAAATTTTCGTTTTCTGGTTTTTGATGGTTTGGTACGTTTTAGAAGGTCCTGAACACGGTTTAACTCTTTTTAGAAAATGTCTGCCCGTGAGTCTGTCTGTCGGTCTGTGTGTTTGTATGTGACAAAACTTTTGTTGGTGAACTATCTCAAGAACTAATGCACGGAATTTAATCAAACTTCAGATTCAGTCAGAACTGGGCATAAATTGGTGCTTATTAGGGTTTGGTGTAAATCGCCCAACAGGTAGCGCTGCTATACTGCATTTTTCACGATTTCCGCAATATAAACGAATTCTAAAGAACGAATAGACCGTAACTTAATTTTGTTTGCAGACCATTTAATTTATATAGAAAAAAGTTTTCTGATGCCCACGCCATACTAGTTTTAATTTATTTTGGTTTATAAGTTTTCTAAAGATAAAGAACACTTTTAAGAGTCATGCGTAACTTGGAAGAAGTTGTTGTATATTCTCGTTCTTGGTTAAATTATATTTTCCTAGATTAGGAAAATATTCTCGTTCTGTTTCATTGTGTCATATGATTATTATAATCATAAAATATAATCGATTGGTTCTATTAGACTAATCGACTCTATTAAATAAGGCTAATATGCTCTATTTCTATCTCTTAGTAATTTAATAGGTGGCGCTGCATGTCCTTCCTTGGACTTGGCAATAAAAAGACATTTAAAAAAGCCAATTTAATTTTATAGTCTCTTCAAAATGAAAATAAAAATTGTATCAGTAAATATAATCGTTCATTTTTCTCTTTATGTTTTGACCTATGACGATTTCACTGATTTCTATAGGCATTGTGAAACTTCATTTTTAAATTTTTTTAAAACGAATCTCAGTAACATAAAAAGGAAAGCACGTTTCGGCATTTATTTAACAAAAGTAACTGGGCGTAAAATATCTTAAATGACGGACATAAAAGGTATTAACTTTGAGAAACGCCCGTTATTTCTTTTCACTAATATGCTTTTTTGTCCGTTTATGTTGTTTATATATTTATTCTAAAAAAAGTGATAATATTTAAAAGATTTTATAAAGGAAATGTTTTAAAATAAACTAACTTAAATAGATAAAAAATCTTTGAAAGTAAAAAGTTAAAAATAAAATTACAGTATGCATTTTAAAGTATAACATTATGTAGAATAAAAATCATGCATGCAAATTCCTTTAAAAAATATAGGATTATTTTAAAAGAAAATTTTTGTAAAAAATATATAATTGCGCAAATGATTGTTACCTGTGTAAAAATAATTCGTTTTTCTTTAAATAATACTTGACAAAAATTCAAAACATTATTGAAATCTGTATACAAATCCAGATCTTCACCATCCTACCAGTGGATGAGATGTTCTGCTCTCAAAGGTTGGTTGGTTGGTTGTATAGGATTTTATGGCGCAAGGTCGGACAAGCTGCGCCACTGCTCTCAAAGGTAGTAGACGGGAGGTGCTGGGTTCAAACCCCTGTCGCGCTCGTCGACCTAACAGGTCGGAGTTTTCCGTGGTTTTCTTCGAACCTTGCCGTAAATACCAGTTAGGATCCCTTAGAAAGACCCCCCACGAAGGGCACCTCCCCCTAGGGCCTATATCCCTCGCGTTGATAATCGGCCGTCATCAATCAACCAACAAACCAACCATCAAATCCATTTATGCCCATTGGCTTAATCATTCGGAGATTTCGTGGTTTTCACCTTGGATTGGTTGTCCTTGCGTAAATACGGCTTACGTTCCCTTAGAAAGACCCCCCACGGACGTATATCTCTTGTTCAGATAATCAGCCGTCATTGTTAAACCACCACCACAATATACTAACCATAGATATATTATTAAGATAACTACCTTAGAATTTTTTTGCAAAACATCTCCAGAAGTTTTGAGTTATAATGTACGGCATCTTTAATTTTTTTCTTCCCTTACTCTTACTGATTAATTTGTTTCAGACACAAATAGAAGACTATTTATGGAGAATGTTGTCTATGCTGACAGCACATGTATTAAAGTTTTTTCTATTTCTAACATGCTTGCTTAAAACACATAAAGTAAAGCATAACACAAAAATGACCATGGATAATTTTCCAGTGATTATCTTTATCTTCAGTAGTAGTTAAAGTAATCTTGTTTCAACAAACAACATTTTCTTATTTAGATTTAGATTTATCTTTCTCATTTAAGCTAATCATATATAAATTTACTAGCAGAACCACCCGACTTTGCCCGGGTTAACATAAATTAAAATACAATAAAACGACAATAATATTGACGGAGCTTTGTGAATTTTTGACCATAAATCGATAAAAAAAAGACAATTAGAAAAAATAGCGATACTTTGACTCAACCATAGTAACACTTCTCAGCTTTATAAATGAGAATGGGCGTTTTCTTTGCCCAGACAATATACGATTTTCCTGACAATGAAAAAAAATCAACCAAATGTCGTAACATTTTGCGAAATTCGCTTTCATATGGCATCTATCTATATTATATAACAAAAACATATTCGTGAGTAATGTCGACATCATATTGACGGTAGCAACTACCAAACCATTGAATTTTGCTTGTACTGCATTTTTGTAACTATAAATATCGCATAATTTATTTTTTTTTAACTTTCAATGAGAAAAAAAATTTCAAATGTTGTTTGAAAATTTTATCTCAATTTACTGATTTTTTATGGTTTGTAAAATAATTTTAATGTATGTATAATTTTTAATCTGTGTCCAATCCAATTACGAAAGCTTATCTCATTTCATCTTTATAAAGTAAAGACATTTATTTCTAAACATAGCACATTCAATTTTTATGCGGAAGAATACCAAAAAATGTACTCTCAATATTATTTGTTTGAAAAGCGTATCTCAATTTACTGATGTTTTATGGATTTTAAAGTAATTTTCAAGAATGGATATTTTTAAATCTGCGTGTTACTAAGTTACAAAAGATTAACTGGTTTGCTCTTAGAACAATGTAAATAAATAAGCATTTGTTGCTTTACGTGTAATATTCCATAACTAAATTGCCAAATTAAATTAAAAACTTAAAAAGATAAAGAAAGAAAATATGGAAGCCTCGCATAATATTAGAAGGAGTGTTCAAAATATATTAATTTCATAGTTTTAAATCTTTTAATTCACCAAAGAAAACATTTATTTTTTTTATTATTCTAAAAAAACTGGAAAACTAGAAAACTGCCAGATTTCATTACATAGCTTGCTGATAATTGTAACAGCAAAAATAAAATAAAGTAATGGAAAAATTGAGTTAGTAAAAATGACAGTAAGGAGTATCTTAATATTTACTTTTAAGTTGGGCATAACCCAGACACTACAGTAACATTTAAAAAAATTATTTCATGTGGCTTAAACATAATTGTTGGAAAGCCTTTAATTTATTGACAATAATAAACGTTAATTTCGGAAAATCAAGACTTTTGACTGATAATAAAACATTTTTTTAAATTGAAATATAAATTTTCATTAATAAAAATTAAATCTATAATGATTAGATGAGAGTCATGTCTATTTTATATGCACTTTTAGTCGTGAAGTTTTTGTTGAAAAATGAAAGAAATGACCATTTTTTTAATATATAAAAAAAGGAAAAGAATACCACTTCTTCGAATCAATAAAACACTTAGCAATATAACGTATAGCTATAAGGTACAGCTGTAGTATACAACCGAAGTAGGAATAAAACATAGCAAACGATTACTTAGACTCAGTTTGAAATTAAAGTGAAAACCTTTAATAGAATATGACGTCATCCCTAGCTTTTTTTTTAAACCTTTTTATTAAATTGTTTTCTTGAAATTGAAACATCTTGTATTAAAGTAGATGTGTTAACTACAAATACATTTAAATTAAGGTACTACATCATTTTAATTCATTTAAAGTTATCGTTTTCTATTTATATAGAAACAAAATGCGCATTTCCTTCTTAGAATTATTTTAATTTCGGAAATTAAAAAATATAGCGAATGATTCTGAATTTTTATTGGCTGAATATCTGAATTTTTATATTATATTTTAAAAAAAAGAAAATAAATGTGTTATCATTTGTTTTTAAATTTTTGTGCCGTTTTTTAGAGTGTGGCAACAGGAAAGAATTATTGCATTAGAAATTGAGGGAAAAAAATAGATTTCTGTAATGGTAAACTATGGTAGATTCGGGAAAAAGGTGGTAAAGAATGGCGTGAGGAAAATTTAAAGTTGACAGTAATTTTACTCGTGTTCTAAAACATATGTACATCAAGTTTCGTTCCAATCGGACAAAAACTGTAGATTTGTATAAGGAACATACATACATACCAAGAACGGCTTTTATATATATAGATAGATTTTAATAACTATAGGATATCTGCCAGTTTTATTAGCATGCATATATTTTTTAAAAATTATCTTCTTAGATGCATCATAAAATGATAAACAATCTGGAGTGACTCTAGAGTGAATCTAGAGTGACTGGAGTTTCCGAACACCGGCGCTCGTGTCCAGAAAGTTAAAAAAAATTTGAAGTGATTGAAATCAAACACGGGCCCCCACATTTTGAGAATGGAGATGTTACATCTGCTTTACTAATGCTTGATTACATCCCCTCAATATTTATATGTTATATTATGTCACATTTCTGTGGTGATTTTCACTATGAAATCGTTTGCAAAATGACTTGAAAATGGTTTAAAAAATATTAAATACTTAATAAATCGGCTGATTTGTATAAAACTCTATACAGGTCTTGCGGCAGTGGCTTAACTTATTTGCCAAATGAATGCTTAATCGGAAGTACTGTTTGAGAATTATCGTGTTCACTCATATGAACAGAAACAAATAATGATTCTTGAACTATGTGTTTGGAAAGTACAAAGGCACAACGCGTTTCCAAGTATTGAATATTTCTTCTTCATTCATTAAAAGACGTATCTCACATTGTGAGAAGCATCAAGACTGTAAGGAAATAAAAAATAAAGTGAAGAAGGTAGGGGCAGGCATATACAGCCAATAAGACAGAAAGAAAATGATAAACAACCAATCAGATGTTGACACAGCAAGCAGAGTAAAACATAATGAATTCCTTACTAAATTTACAGTTACCACCTATCCTTCAGTTTCACCCATTTCATTATATTTTCTTTTAGTTTGCTTCTACTCTCAGTGTTATAATAGAGTATATTTTTTGCACTTGAATAAGAAAGGTCGTGTCCTTCGAAACGAATTATACGTTTATCCTTTTCCATACTTTATTTATAAATTTACTTCCATTATATTAAGTTTTATTTAAATAAATGTCACTGTTACTACTATGAAATCTGTTTTTTACATTTTTAGGGTTTTGTTCATCTCACGAAACCCTATTACTACCGCTCCGTTGTCTGTTCGTCACAGTGCCGCTCTCAGAAACTATATAACTTACGGGCATGAAAATTTGTGTACTTATAGCTAAATACCTATTATGAAGCTCAAAATATTAAAATTTGAAAGAATCGTATTATTTTTATATAGAGAGATAAAAACCAAAATTCTAACTTACTTTTCCTATTAAATTTAAACATTTTTGTTATAGCAGTTGTCAACAATTAAAAATCCACAATAAAAATTTTTCTACAATAATTAATTTTCTATTGAACGATTTCCACGTGAAAAATGAAAATGAAATAAAAAGTTTCATCAATTGAAAAAAAGACTAATATGACGTCATATTCGTAATAAAACGGAAAATTTCAAACATTTTTCAATAATTCAAGCAGTGTGAGTATGTGTATGTACAGAAAGCAGCTTTATTATCACGACATTAGAGAATTAAAAAGAAAATGAATCTGACGTCATATTGGAAGTTTAACGGATTTTTCAAATATTTGAGAATAATACAAAACGAGTATCAATATGAGTAATAGAGCATAGTAAATATATGAGTTTGAGGAATGTATTGAATCATGATAAAAACCCGATTATGGAAATATTCGCATATTTTAACATTTTGAAAGTGTACAACATGTTTAATTTTGAAATTATTTTTTTTAATATCGTATTTAGTCCACATGACAGATATTATTATGAAAGAGTATAATAGCGGGCTTCGCCCGCTATCAGGCCGGTTCAGATATTCGAAAAAACGAGAAAAGTAGACCGGTACATTTTTACTTTATAAAAAATATGACATTTTTTTTAATGAAATTTATTTGGATTTATTAAAGAAAGAATAAAGTGTTTTGAAAGGAATGTTAAACGAAACCCTTTGTGCGATCTTCGATCACACTTACCCACTTGTTCATATTTATTTCAGTTTTAAATAGAAAAAAATATTTATATTGAAGTTCAGACATACTCGAAATCATGAATAATTCAAATATTAATAAAATAAAACTCATTTCGGAATGAATTTTTGAATTTGTTAAAATTAATGACATATGTCTACTAAAATTGTTTTGGATACAATCAATAAAAAAAGTAATTACGTGATCTGTTAATTTACAACAAGAATAGTGCTGTTTCTTATGTTTATTTAATCATTATTGAAGGAAATTAAAATGCATGAATAAGTGTAAATTATAAAATATAATAAAAGTATTTTATTTGCCATTTGCATTTTTTGATAGTTTGAACTACCTTCATCATATTCTTTATTTAGTCATTATTCAAGTTTATGCAGGGTGTATTTTAAATATTTAACGCAGCATAATAAGATGGGTTTTTTTAAGTATGACGCAATTTGTTTTTCCTGTTTTCACTTGAATTTTCTGGATTATTTAGAATAATAAGATTCTTTCAATTTAAGGCGGTATTAAAAAAATATTTTTCCACGCTCAACAACTCGAAATTTTGAGACACATGTTCAGACTCATTTTTTAAAATAAAAAAATGAAACTTGGTGAGGTGATTTATGAAGAGATTTATAAGGGCCCCATGTTTTTATTTTTCGTTCAATTAATTAGAAATTGATTTACAAACAATTATTTTTACAGTACCATATTTTTTTTTGTTGTTGTTGTTTCTAGCGCTATCTTTCGGGAAATTCGGTTCAAAATGTCCACTTTGACAGCATTTTTTGAAATATATTCTGCTTTTATCAAAAATTTGAGACAATGGGGACATTATAAAGTTTCTGAATATAAGAACCTGCCAATTGGATGCATTTTAGAGCAAAAAGTAGTTTAAAAATGTGTCTCAAAATAAGCAGTTTGGATTTGAATACACCCTTAAGCACGCTCAAATGCATACCTAAAATGAACAAAATATAAAAAGTGCATTTGCCTCACGAACCATTATCGAAAGGTTTATTTTAAAAGCGAAATCAGGAATAATTAAAAATTTAATTTAATAACATGCATTCCAGAATTTTTTTCATTGACTTTGTTAAAATTAATGACATATGTTGGCTATTTGTTTTTTATACAATCAATAAAAAAAGAATTACGTGATGTGTTAATTCGCAACAAAAATAGTCCAGATTCTTATGTTTATTTAAACATTATTGGTTCAAATTTATATTAATGAAGATGCATAATTTATAAAATATAATGAGTCTATTATTTTCCATTTGCATTTTATGATGGCTTGAACCGCCATCATTATATTCTTTATTTAGTCCTTATGTAAGTTTATGCAGCGTACATTTTAAATATTTAATCAAGCATAATAAGATGTTTTTTTAAAGCAAGACTCAATTTGTTATTCCTGTTTTCACTTGAATTTTCTGGATTATTTAGAATAATAAGGTTGTTTCAATTTAAGCACGCTCAAATGCTTACCTAAAATGAACGAATTATAAGAAAAACGCATTTCCCTCACCGACCATTTTCAAAAGGTTTATATATATTTAGTTTAATTTATCTTTTTAAATTATTTAGTACTTTGTTTAAACATGTTTACTGTTATACTTTTTCTTTATTTTCCTTAAGAATTCTCAAATAAATCAAATTTTGATACGAGACCACATTTATTTGCTTACTCAGCTGAATTAAATTACAATAAATTACTTATAAAAATGAACAGAAGTAATTTATTTAAAATGAAATTTAAACTGTTGACGTTAATGTGAAAAAAAAAAGATAGTTTTTATGCATATTCAAAATTGACAAATCTCAGTTTTTGCATGCACTTTGGAAAAGAACTCAAATTAATTACTAATTTAATTAACGTATTAAAAATTCTGTTACGGTACGCTGTAAAAAAAGACAAATGTTTATTAATCTACAAAAATAGAATGTACATACTAAAAAAGTCCTTCCGGCCTGTATTGGGAGGAAAATGTAGCTTTCATAGTCCATAGTCCATGTTTTTAAAAATTCGACTCATTTTACTCAATACAGGGGACTGGCTGATTTTAAAATTTGAAACTTCCAAAAAGTGACAGATGTAAAATAAAAAGAAAACTGCCCAGTTAAACTGAGGGCATTGAGCTCACAGGCTATTCACGATAATTGCATATTATACTCTTATTTCAAAGAATTTGAAATAAGAGAAAAATAAAGAAATCAACAATATATTAAGGGGGGTCATCCCCCCGTTACCCCCCAGCTCATAGTTAAAAAATGAACCCCTTAAACTAATCAGGGAAGTCTCTAATTACAATGAATATATATATAAAATTTGAAGAAAATCGGATAATTCTGCATGAAAAACCCATTTATCTAATCTAAGGGGGGGATTAGCCCCCCCGTCCCCCCCCCTTTATACTTAACCAATCAATCCCGAAAACTAATCAGGGAAGCGTCTTAACCCAATGAACCTATAAACAAATTTTGAAGCAAATGGGATAATTCTGCATGAAAAATCCATTTATATAAATTAAGGGGGGATTAGCCCCCCCCCTTCATACTTAACCAATCAATACCGAAAACTAATCAGAGAAGTGCCTTAACCCAATGAACCTATAAACAAAATTTGAGGAAAATCGGATAATTCTGGATGGAAAACCCATTTATCTAAATTATGGGGGGAATAGCCCCCCTCCGTTCCCCCCCTTCATACTTAACCAATCAATCCCGAAAACTAATCAGGGAAGCGTCTTAACCCAATGAACCTATACACAAATTTTGAAGCAAATGGGATAATTCAGCATGAAAAACCCATTTATATAAATTAAGGGGGGGAATTAGCCCCCCCCCCGTTCCCCCCCCCCTTTATACTTAACCAATCAATCCCGAAAACTAATCAGGGAAGCGCCTTAACACAGTGAAGCTATAAACAAAATTTGAAGGAAATGGGATAATTCTGCATGAAAAACTCATTTATATAAATTAAGGGGGGGGGGATTAGCCCCCACCCCTTCATACTTAACCAATCAATACCGAAAACTAATCAGGGAAGCGCCTTAACACAGTGAACCTATAAACACAATTTGAACGCAAACGGATATTTCTATGAAGAGTTATCGCGTTACGTACATACATACGTACGTACATACACAACCGGCGGGCACATAAGCTCTCAGGCTTTGATAGCCTGTGAGCTAAAAATATTCTTGCGAGAGAACAATGTATAATGTAAGAGTTTTTTTTTTTTTTTTTTTTTTTTTTTTTTTTTACTTCGATTCCTGATTTTAGTTCAAATTGCCAGCAATAGATGGCGTTGCCAGCACTAACACCTCTTTTCGAGGCAGAAACATCAATTACCCAGCATTGTTGCGGAGGAAGGAGGTTATATACATGGAGTGGTCCTCACTCACTAATAAAAACCTTATTCAGAATCGGGCCCTAAGAACAAGATTATATTAGAAAATGAGACCCACTCCATCTATTTAACAGGCCTTCCTTCGCATCAATGCTGGGTGATTTTCGTTTTTGCCGCGATTGCCCGCGAATCGCTCGCAGCGCCATCTATTGCTGGTAATTCGAACTCAATCAGGAATCGCAGTAAAAAAAAAAAAAAAAAAAAAAAAAAAAAAGTTTCAAGCGAAAACCATGATTTCTACCCACCACCCTAGGACGAGCATTTACACTAGTTTTAATATAATAAAATGTATGGCGGAAATTTTTTTATTGACTTTGTTAAAATTAATGGCATATGTTGACTATTTGTTTTTAACAATCAATAAAAAATTAATTACGTTATCTGTTAAATCACAATAAAAATAGTGCAGTTTCATATGTTTATTTAAATATTATTGCATCAAATTAAAATGCATTAATAAGTGTCAGTTATAAAATATAATCAAAGTCTTTTATTTTCCATTTGCATTTTTTGATAGTTTGAACCACTATCATCCTATTCTTTATTTAGTCATTATGTAAGTTTATGCAGGTTGCATTTGAAATATTTAATCAAGCATAATAAGATGATTTTTTTAAAGCAAGACGTAATTCACGTTTTCATTTGAATTTTCTGGATTATTTAGAATATATGCTTGTTTCAATTTAAGCACGCTCAAGTGCTTACTTAACATGAAATAATTATAAAAAATGCCTCACGAACCACTATCAGAAGATTTATTTTAAGTACGAAACCATGAATAATTCAAATTTTAATAAAATAAAATGCATGGCTGATTTTTTTTTCTTTTGACTTTGTTAAAATTAATGACATGTTTTTTTTAATACAATCAATAAAATATGAATTACGTGATTTGTTAATTCACAACAAAAATACTGCACGTTTTATGTTTATTTAAACACTATTGAATCAAATTAAAATGCATTAATAAGTGTAAATTATAAAATATAATGAAAGTAATCACGCGATTACATGAGATTAGTTTTTCTGTAAAAATACTGGTATTTTCACTGAAAAATTCCCTGACCCGTGGTAACCCGGGTTTGAACAACTATCATCATATTCTTTAATTACTCTTTATGTATGTTTATGCAGCGTGCATTTTAAATACATAATCAAGCATAAATAAGGTTTTTTTTAAAGCAAAACGCAATTTGTTATTCATGTTTTCACTTGAATTTTCTTGATTATTTAGAATAATACGCTTGTTTTAATTTAAGCACGCCCAAATGCATTCCTAAAATGAACGAATTATAAAAAAAATGCATTTGCCTCATGAACCATTTATGAAAGGTTTATTTGGTAACGGTTTGGTAAAGGTTTTATTTGGTTTTAGTTTACTTAAACTTTAATTTATTTGTTTCAACATGTTTACTTTTTAATTATTTTCTTTTTTTCTCTTAGGAATTCCCAAATAAATAAAATTATGATACAGACCACATTTATTTGTTTACTCAGCTGAAATAAATTACAATAAATAGGTTATAAGAATGAAAAGAAGTGATGTACTTAAAATAAAATTTAAACTATTGACGTCAATCGGGATTTATGTATAATCAAAATTGACAAACCTCAACATTTGATTTGGAAAATGATTTAAATCAATTACTAATTTAATTACCGTATTTAAAATTTCATTTCGGTACGCTGTATAAAAGACAAATGTTTATTAATATATAAAAATATAATATTATACTAAAATATAAGGTAACCCCTTTCGAGTTCCTTAAGATTATGAAAAATGTTCTATATTTTTAGAAACATTAAAAACTAATACATTTTTACATTTAAAGAAGTAATTATAAAAACGAAATTTCGTTTGCTGCCACTGATTTTAAGAAATTATTTCCGAGTAGTTTTTATAGAGGATTAAACAGTTTTGTCCAAGTTAAATAATGGTTGGGCAATGCCGTCAATTCTCAATAAAGTATTTTCGGCTGTGTAACTTAATTTATACATACAAGAGAAATAAGATAAAATTGAGGTTAATGTTGTAAATTTCATGTTTGTCTGTAAAACATGTTTATTGAACATGAAAATATTTAATTAAGTACTGACAGATGTTCAAGTTTGAGAAAACTGATTAAGACATTACATTAATTACTCGAAAGCATTTCTGAAAATTAGCAGCAGCAAAAGAAACTTTGTTTTTTAAATGATTATTTAAATCTCAAAAGTACATTAGTTTGTGAGGTTTCTAAAGATAAACAACACT
Organism: Maratus michaelseni; assembly: GCA_963931845.1. Taxonomy (NCBI): domain Eukaryota; kingdom Metazoa; phylum Arthropoda; class Arachnida; order Araneae; family Salticidae; genus Maratus; species Maratus michaelseni. The sequence continues at coordinate 102,724,213 of OZ007593.1, read as the reverse complement.
TTTTCGAATCGTGAGTAAGTCGGAAGAAGTTATTTATTTTCTCAATTGTGGTTACATTACGATTTCCTAGTTTAAGAAACATTTGTCTTTTTTTACAGTGTATGTTCAAGCCTCATTTACTCAAATTAGGACACATATTACATTATAAATTCAGACTTCCGTCCACTCTCACTTATAGCTATTATCTTCCTATATATATATATATATATATATATATATATATATATATATATATATATATATATATATATATATATACATATATATATTCAAGTCAAATAAACATATTTTGAACCAGAAATTTTATTAAATGAATGAAATTAAATAAATACCACACTTGGATACTACACATTTTATTAAGTAAATTTCCTAGTTCAAAATTTGTATATTTGACTTGAAAAAAAAAAATAAAATACGGGAAATTGGAAAATTGGGCTCACGTACTTGAACTCTGGATACCATTTTATACATTTAGAGCTGAGTATTCGCAATTATCCAATATTTATTCGTAGTTTAAAGAATAATAATGTATTATAGAATATTTTAAAGTTTATTAAATCCATACTGTTTGTATATAAACATTCTCACATTATTTTTTTTATCAACGATCTGAAATAGAATAGTGGGGACACATAGTTTTAAGCATCTGTGATGTTGATATTAAGAAAATATAATATATGCAAAAAATTATAATTAATTTCTTAAAACACAGTACCCTGAAAAACGGAACCTGTGTATAAGAGGATCCTGTATTAAATGGGAAAGTTTAGTGGTCCAAACGAAAATAATATAGTGCAATTCAAATTGACGCTGTGCTGCCTAAAATATAATTTATAGCATTGTCTAGCTACTCTCTTATGAGGGCATTTAGTTTTCGTAATAAACGTGTTGTCGGACTTCTAACAGATGTGCGTGAAAGTGCCGCTTATCTGTCGTTTCGATTATTTTCGAAGCAAGATTGAGTATCCCTGAATTTGATAGCTACGGTTATTTTGTGCGGTTATATCCTAATTAGTTTGATGTGGTCAACTGGTGAATATAAATACGCTAGTTGGAGTTGGATTGAGCGGATATGCCGAGTTTCGTTCCAGTTTTTCAGAGCTTTATTTCAAGCCCGTGCCATTTTGTCGTGACGTAGACGTGGATTAATTGAGGAATTTAATTTCTGCAGCCTAGATGTGTGCTTTTGTTAAGAAGTTAATTTTAGAACTTTGAATGAAATGAATTTTGGAGTCCACTGTTATTTACAGCTATTTAGTGACATTTGACGTATTTCCAAGTGACATTATGAACAGTACTTTCAGCGCTGTTAGTGAACTTTGACGTAGCAGTCTTCTTAAAAACGATTAGAGCAGTCGTTTACTTTTCGTAAGTTGCAGTCTTTGCATTTGAGAATTAACTGAGCATCCCAAGCTCCACTCCATTGATCCATTAAATAATGGTTTTAAATAAACCTGTGTTTTATTTTAGATAAAGTGTCATAAATTATCAGCTTCTTAAGTCACATGACCAAAGTGTACTGCACATTTTTATTTATTTTTATTTATCATATATATATTATTTCTACTGTCAACATCCCCTTTTCTCAGAAAATACGAAACGCAGAACAACGAATGAGATACCATATGAAAGGATTTTGAACAGGCTTCTGACATAGCACACTTAACATTTCGTTAAAACATGTTTTTGATTAAAATTTGCCGTTAATTAAAAATTAAATCGGCATTGTTTTTCATAAATGAAATGAAAAGTTTTCCTGAAACTTGTGTTGCCACAAAACTAAAATACCGCAATATATCATGTTCAACAATAATTATAAAAAGAAATAAACAGTACAAAAAGATAAAGTATGATTTCTCCGCCCGGTTTATTTAATATTTATTTTTAAAAAGCAAAATTGAAATAAAATAAAAGATATGCTTTATTATATTAGAAATGCATTCAATTTATTTCATGTTTTTCAAGAATAAGCGGATGACACGCCATCTTCTAATGCAGTTAAAATACGATTGATAATTTTTTTCTCGCACATGCTTTTTGAAAAAAATATCGAGCCTTTAATCGGGTTTTTATAATTTTACCGGTTTGCCATACGAAGCAAAATCTCGCCAAAATCGTCGGGTTGCCTAGGCAATCGCCCTTTTGGCGCCAAAAAAGATACCCCGGTGCATCTGCGACATCTATACCTTATTGAAATGTACAATCAGAAGTAAATTGTATATAAATAATATCGGTACAGATGCCGCAGACGCACCGGGATATATTTTTGGCGCTAAAAGGATGATTTTATGCCTAGGCAACACGATGATTTTGGGAGATTTTGCTTCATATGGCAACGCGGTAGAGAAGATTGCATGTGTTTTATATTAAATTAAATATTGTATGTTTTATAATAAATTGATCATTGTGAGTGTTTTATGTTAAAATAATCATTCAGTGTGTTTTATTAAAAAAAATACAAATGTACTTACGTATTATACGGGAAGCTCAAATACAATTGCGCCAATTAACTAATTACAGTAACCCTTATTTTTCGATAAGTATGTATTTTATTTATGATACCTTTCGGTTAGTCGGATGTCAGTGAAATATATATATATATATATATATATATATATATATATATAGCTTTTTATGCTTTTATAATATCACACCAGTTTGTTCAATACTTTAATATATTTTATTTATTTATTTTATATTATTTACTATTTTTAACAATGTTATGTATTCAACCATTGGACCTCTGCGAGGATTTCGTACTGCAGTCTAATAATTTTTAGAAATATCTAATATTTTTTAGATGCAGGTTTAAACTTCTAAAGAAAAATTAAGGATAAAAATATCTTGAAACAACATTAGTCAAGCGATAATATCATCTCATTTATTCCTAACAATAAAATCCCATCGAAGATAGAAAAAGGCATGCGCGAGAGAAAAAAATAACAATTGTATTTTAATTGTATTAGAGGATGACGGCATCTCTTCTTCGGGAAAAATACGGAATAATACGGAAAAATACAAAGAAAAATAAATTTAAAAATACTTAAATTACAATTCAATCTTATATAACAAATCATACCTTTTATGCTACACGTGTAAAATACCACTGCTTTGATCAGTCAATAATATTTAATTTCTTCTAAACATTTCAATTTTGGTTTTTAATGATAAATATAAAATAACCCGTGCGAAAAGTCACATTTTACCTGTTTTGTACTATTTATAATTTTTTATAATCACTGTTGAACATCATATAATGCAGTATTTTATTTTTGTGGCAACATTGATTTGAAAAAAGCTTTGATTTCATTTATGAAAAAACAATCCAGATCACATATCTAATTTCTGTTGTCAACATCCCTTTTTCTTTGCACATACAAAACATACAACGATCAAAGAGGTATCATTCGAAAAGTTTTTGAACGGGCTTCTGACATAGTACACTCACATTTCGTTAAAACGCGTTGTTGGATTAAAAAAAATAGTTAATTAAAAATTCATGCTAAAACGTACCAGGAAATAATCTCAAATATTGCAGTGCGAAAGCTTCGCACGGGTTTATTTTTTTGGTTTATTTTTAATAATCCCATGCGATTTAGTTTTAGCAGGATCCACTGTAATTCAAATCTTTTATACATCAACCAATCAACATAGTTCAGTTTCTTTATTCATGAAAACTATTTAATTAATATAACGTAATAGATAACACTGTGCAAATAACACGACATTCAAGAGTTTAAATTTATCATTCTCGAAATTTTGTTATAATAAAATGGCGCATTTAATTAAATTTAACATCGAAGTTCTCAAATTGCGAAAACAGGCGTAAAGTAAAAAATAAGTTTTGAAATAAAAACTATTTACTCAAACATTGATAAATTTTCTTTTTATCGACTCGCTAAGTGAAAATTATCGTTAAATTAAGTTTTCTTTTTAAAAAATGCAGTACTTTTGCAGACATTTAATTTATAAGAAAAAGTGCCTGACTTTTAGAGTACAAAACTATAAAAGTTACTTCAGAAAATTCTTTTTTAAAAATCTTCATGGAATTTTAATTAACGAAAATCTTGTAACATACGTCGCGTTCACACGCAGGTAAAATTGTTTTTTGATATTTTTTAAGCACTTAATTTTTATTAAATCTGCGAATAGACTGTTAAATTCTAGAAATTTAAATAGTGAATATTTTTTAATTAAAATGATTTCGAAAAAGAATCTCTTTAAGGAATAAAAGATTTTAATTGTGTAAATCTAATCAAATGAAAGAACAGCGTATTTTAAATTTTGTATTTTTTAAATGTTAAGTGTTACTTAAATATTAGCTCGAGATATTTAAATTGTGATTTTTTTTATAGATAAAATGATTTAGAAAAAACCTTTCTGATAAAGGAAAAGTTTTTAATTGTGTAAGAATAATCAATTGAACGAATATTTGCTATGGAAAAAGTAAAGTTATGATAATGTCTGTTATGGGTAAAGTATTTTAAATCATGTATATAAATATTGATAAGTTGGTATAGAAAATGCATCATATGTTTCAAGCCTCGATATTTTTCACTGTTTTGTTTAAGGCTATTCTTAAAGCCAAACTGTCATATTTTTTAATTCATTTTTTTTCCTGAAAATATTAAAATATAAGTTTATTTAAAAAAAAAACTATGTAATCGAATGGAATTTTGTTTTAGCTTATACAGGTAAAGACAGAAGATGGTTCAGAAAATACTGTCAAAGTGGTCTTTTTGAACCATATTTCTGGACGCTACACTACAGGAAAGGGCGATAAAACTGCCCTCCCGAGACAATAATCACCTATAAATCAAGATTTAACTTATTTACTGGAAAATGAAGAAAAATGTTCGACAACTGTTCTTTGTATTTTTTAAATGTTAAATAATATTAAATATTAGATCAATATATTTAAATTGTGACTTTTTTTAAAATGATTTTTTTTTAAACTTCTCTGATACACTGTTAGAAATGGATACTCAAATTCCAATAAATTTTCTTCGTTTTTGACGAAACTGTTTCCTCGGAAATGCTCCGAGCAGGGGTCGGAAAAACTACTTTTTTTATTGTAATGAATTACAACTACAACTACTTTGTCGAAAATGTAGTTAACTACAACTACAACTACTTATTTTAAAAAGTAGCGACTACAAACTACTTTTCAAAAGTAGTCACTATTTTGCTACTTTCAAATTTTGTCAAAGTGTTCAATTTACACTAGAAATTGAAGACACGGATTAAATAATAAAGTGACTCCTCGTTATATCGCGTCTGCCGGGATACAATTAAATAAATGAGACACAACCAAAGGCATTGAAAAATTAAGAAAGATACAGTACAAGGAAATTTTTGTGTTCGTCTCGAAAACATTAGTTTATACATACTTAACAGATTTCGTAGCAAAATTAAGAAATATATTATAATCTAGAAAATTACAGAAAAACAACCCTGAACCTGTAAATGGAGCAATTCCGAATAATATAAAGACATCTTAACAAGTAAATAGACAAGTTGTGCCCACAAGAAAATTAATTCCTTTGGTGGGTTAGTACTTGATTTCAGCAACAAGTGTCAATGAAAAAAAATCTATGACTTCATGCGATGCATTGCTATACACTGCCGCTCAGATTTGTCACTGCGATTCGGAAATTTTTGAGTAGAACAAATTCTGCACAAAATAAGCGAGTTTCGACCACGTGATTTGCAGAATGGTACTTTTTTTCTCCTGAAGAAGCGTTAAAAGTAGCATCGGTTCTCGCTACAAACTACTGATTTTTTGTATCGCGCTACACGCTACAAACTACTGTAAAAAGTAGCGACTACAGTAGTTTCGCTACTTCCAACCCCTGGCTCCGAGCGAATACTTCGTCAAATCGAGTAAATTTCTTTCCTCAAAAAAGTGAGGAAATTGATTTCGTCAAACTGCTTATTCGAAAGAAAGTGCAAAAAAAGATTTGTGGTTCAGCCATCTATTGACAATTTAGAAGCATCTGTAATTGACAGGGTTAAAAAGTAAGAAACATTTCTCAAGTCTTCAACGGGTTGCAACGTGTAGCGGGGCATCGCTACCTTCGATGTGGGAGAGCGCTGTTCTGCGTCCTACGCCAGCAGGGCCTTGAAAGAACTTGATTTTAAATGTATCTATGAGATGGTGATGTGTGTTTATGTTTGGAGAAGTATTTTTATCGGTGCTCTTATAATTTCTGCATGTTTTAATTAATAAGGCTAGATTATTATTATGGTTTATCTATGGTTAATAAATAATTAGAGTATGGCTTGATTAATATAATTTATTACAGAAATTTCCTTTGTTCAATGAATGATTAGAATATAGTCTAGTTAATTTGTTGGTCAGAAATAATAAATTTTTAAGTGCAAAATTGGAGAAGAGTCCATCAATTTTAGATAAGATTTTAACACGTTACTGTTTATAGAGAGGAAAGAGATCAGTTATGCATATTTTAAATTTGATTGTTATATGAATATATTTCTTAAATAAAAAAAGAGCTCCTAAAATTTTGATTTTTTTTAAACCATTGGGAAAATGGTTGTTGCTTTCGGTCGAAAATGGAACAAATGATGTTCGCATTTTACTATTTTAACCATTTTTAACGAAATTTTGTAACTTTAGAAAATTTTTTAAGCGTTTTTAACGAAATTCTGTAATTTTAGAAAAATTTATCGTTGAATTGGCAATAGAAATGCATAAAATCGTTACAAAACTGTTAAAGTTGCAAAAAGGATAAACGCAAATTATCAGATATGAAAAATAAAGTAGAAATTTAGTAATTTCGTGTTATAGCGGCCACCAAGGAGAAATATTTTTGTTTCTGTTTTCATTAATATATTGTAAATTTAGTACTTTCGTGTTTTTTTTTTTTTTTTTTTTTTTTTTTTTTTTTGACAGTGAGGAAACAGTTTCATCAGATGTTTGAAGATTCGCGTTTCGTCAAAAGCCACGTGACTCTGTGACGAAATGATTGTCAAATATAACGAAATAGGGATTGCCGAATCGTCAAAATTGAGTGTTTTATTTCTGAGAGTGTAAAGGAAAAGTTTTTAATCGTGTAAGAATAATCAATTGAACGAATATCTTCTATCTATAAAGTAAAGTTATGATATAGTCTGTTATGGGTAAAGCATTTCAAATCATGTATATATGATAGACTGGTATAGAAAATGCATCATATGTATCGAGCATCAATATTTTTCACTGTTTTGTTTACGGCTATTCTTAAATCCAAACTGTCATATTTTTTAATTCATTTTTTTTTCTTCCTGAACGTATTAAAATATAACTGTATTTTTCTTTAAACTATGTAATCGAATTGAATTTTGTTTTAGTTTATCGGTAAAGTCAAAAGATGGTTCAGAAAATATTGTCAAAGTGGGCGTTTTGAACCATATTTCCGGACGTCACACCACAGGAAAGGGCGGTAAAACCACCCTCTCGAGACAATAATCGCCTATAATTCAAGATTTATCCAATTTACAGGGAAATGAAAAAACTGTTCTTTGTATTTTTTTTAATGTTAAATAATACTAAAATATTAGACCGAGAAAATTTAATTGTGATTATTTCAATAGCTAAAATGTTTTAGAAAGAAACACTGATAAAGGAAACGTTTTTAATTGTGTAAAAATAATTAATTGAACGAATATCTGCTATGGGTAAAGCAGTTATGATAATGTTGGAGGTAAAGTATTATGGGTAAATTATTTTAAATCATATATATAAATATTGATAGGTTGGTGTAGAAAATGCATCATATGTATCGACCATCGACATTTTTCACTGTTTTGTCTATTCTTAAATGCAAACTGTCATATTTTTTAAATCATTTTTTCTCCTGAACGTATTAAAATATAAGTGTATTTATTAAAAAAACTATGTAATCGATTTGAATTTTGTTATAGTTTATCGGTAATGTCAGAAGATGATTCGAAAAGCCAAAATGCCAAGATGAGCCAAAATGCCGGACTATTGGATAAATTTTTCAAAAATATTGAACATGCATTTTGCCGTTTTTCAATCCGATGTATATTTCTCGAGTTATTTGACAGTTTCCAGACTTTTCGGACACCCTGTATATATATATATATATATTTTCCCGTAGAATCAGAATCTGCAATAATATGTATGTATGTATGCATGCGTGTATGTATGTATGTATGTATGTATTAATTAACGGGGCAACATTTATTGGATAAGTAATAGAAATTTAAATGTAAAAACTACATTTTAGCAATTTTATTTATATTTTTAAGTATTTATTTACCGGTAGTCCTTCTGTTCCTTTGATTATCCACCTCCTGCCTTAAGTTCAATTTATGTTTAATTAATTTTCAATTTACAACGAACTTTTTCTCTTCACTTTTTATTTAAGAATTTTATTAATATTCTATATGTTTTCAATCACAATTTTTATAAATGGATACATAGGTTATATTTAAAATTTTATTTGTGAAATTTCATACACTTTATTTGTTCAATTTAAATTTAATTAATTTGCAATTTGCAATATTTCTCTTCTCTTTTTTATGTAAGAATTTTATTAATATTACATATGTTTTCAATCAAAATCCTTTATGATTACACTCGCATTTTTTATAAATACCTAAAACTGTCATAGGTTATATTTCTATGAATATCTGAGAACTTGACGAATTCCATACACTCATTGCATGACAAGATTGATAAAAATTTTAAAAACTTATCTGTCTGCGTTAAAAGGGTGGTGTATAAATATATTTAATTTCTTTTAATACTTTGAAAATTAATCTTTCAGTCATACTGTCGAATGCTTGAAAAATATCTTAAAGACTTCATGAAACTTTGCGTAAGATTTTTGGAAAGGAAATATGATTTAGATCATAAAGCAGTTAAAATACTCAAAATTATGGATGAAAAAAAAGTAGAAATCGGGGGAAAAAAACATACATTTTATATATTGAGATACAGATTATCCTTTGTCTAATTCAGGTACGTAACCTACCTAAGGACCAAGTTTTAGTGGAATCGTTTAATGTTTTTATGTGATTAAAGGGTATGTAAATAATTGCATTTTAAAAATATTAGTAGTATACGATAAAAGAAAAAATATTTATTTCAGCTATCATACAAATTTTATACATATTAGTTTATACAACATATTTAATTCCTTTATTGCATAATTGCTTTCTCAAAAACAATGTATGTTTCCAAAAACCTTTGCATACATACAGTCTCTCTCAAAAATTTAAAAGAAAACTCTCTTAAAAGTTTAGGCACATTATGTTAACGTTAACGAATACTAGAATGATTTCCTCCATTGGTTTTAACCAATAAACTCTTCCAAACAAAAAATCGTTTTCCATTAGAAGTATAACAGAAAATATACAACTTCCGTTGGTTATTTACGATGTCGAATACTACGGAATTCAGAAGAGAGGAAAAACGAATGATATTTATGTTGAAATAGAAAATAAGCCCGTTATTAAAATTTCTAGAACATTAAATCGTTCACAAGGTACAATGTATAGAGTAGTTTGTAGAAATAAAATTTCTACAGGCAACAAAGTTGCGGGCGACCACGTGTAACAAAGTCCAGACTGATAGAAAAATTAGAACATTGGTGCCAAACCAAGACATTCACACAAGCCAAATTAAAATTAATTTTGATGTCAATATCTCAAAGGACTGACACAAAGACACAGACTGCAATAACAGACGGCAAGAATACTGTTTTAAAAAAATGCGTTGCAAACCGTGCCTCAAATCCCACCATAAACAGGCCAAATCGGATTTGCCTCTATAGTAAAGGGAAAGTTGCTCGCCGTATTATTCACCGACGAAAAAATTGAATCTGGATGTTCCGGATGACTGGAATTTTTACTGGTATGACATCAGGAAACAGCCACGTACTTACTGCAGTAGATGGGAAGGCGATAGGTATCTGATAGTTTGGATGGGTGATTGACTTTAATGGCCAAATCTGCTTCGCATTTCCCCATGGGAAACAAAATTCAGACCTGCCAATTCTCCGGCTTTTTGGATATCAGTAATTTAGTACAGAAAATGTTTATTTATTTAATCGGAGCATTTTGCGATTTAAAAGAACAACATTTTCTTTCAAAATTACTGGTGGGCAAACATCTGGAGACGTGGCAACTCTGAAAATCCAATACAGTATCAAGAGACACTAGAGATACAGCAGCATCTACTACCATTTGGCCTTCTTATTACCTTCTCAGATGGTCTTAAGTGGAGAGTGAACAGTGCTTGTATACAAATCTCGAATAGCACGAAACAGTGGCTTTAAACCAGAATTTTTAGAATGGTCATCTTTAAGCCTGGACTTAAAACCCAATTGAGAAAAATTGGGTTATCATAATCCGTGAAATATACAAGAATTTAAAGGAATATGACTCTAGTTAAGAACAAAAATGTGCAAAAGTTTCAAAAGTATGGTAGTCTCTGCCAGCAATAATATTTCAAAAACTAATTGATTCAATGGAAACAGGGTTATTTAAAGTTATCCAAAACGAGGGGAATACTATTAATAAATAGCATCATGTAAAAGTGTTAAATGATGTATTTTTTTCTATTGTGCCTAAACATTTGTGACACTGTTTAGTTACATAGTTTTATGTTTTTTATCAAAGTTATGATAATGCACCCATTTTATTATTTTGATATGATTTATTTGAATAATTTTAAAGAGTATAATAAGTAAATAACATGTTATTGTTTAATTATATACTATTTTTATTTAATAAAAGACATTTTTTTGTTGTGCCTAAAATTTTGAGACAGACTGTATAAATACACACTGACAAAATTTGACAAGTTCCATAAAAATGTTAACACACGTAGAGGACAATTTCAATGCAATTTATATACATACGGAATGTTTTCACTCAAAAACATAAATAACATATAAAAATATTAATAATTTATAACAACATTATAAAACCAAATACAATAAAACCATTAACAATATAGTTTGTTCACTGTAAATGCCAAGCTGCAGATTCAAATCTCTCTCACATTCAGCTGTCGTATAACAAATGTCATTTTTCTCCATCATCACTAACGTCTATATTTTCAAAAATATCCCTCAGCGTGTGGACAAATTTATAAACTTCCGTGAAGGTATTATACAGAGGCACAGGAGTAACTCGGATAACTGAAGGTTTGCGGACATCACACTGAAAAAAGAAGAAATGAGAATAATTTTGAATTTACAGAATGTCTCAATCTAATGTTTATACTATTTTGTGCATTAATATCAGTAAAATTATTTTGACAAACTAATCGGTCTGTAAAATTCTCCTAGGAGATTTGAAAAGTATTGATTTTTAAAAAAGCAAAGTATGTTTCAAAAACCTAATTATAAATAAAATGTAGTCATAGACACAATATAACAATAGTTATAAACACATTTAACCCTTTCAGGGGCAAGCACTTGTGCTCCTGTAACGTTGAGTTCCCAGCGGAATTTAGGAAAGAATTTAGTTCAAAATAAGCAATTTTTCACCTTTTCTCGTCAAAGTTAAAAAAGTAAAATTTAATTAAAAGTTTCTGGTTTGAATCGGATTAAAATTAGGTGGTATATAATATATACCACCGCCCCTGAAAGGGTTAACACAGGTACAAGGCAATTGCAATGCAATATCAATATATAGGAAATGTTTTTCACTAAAAAACGTAAAGAAAATATAAATAATAAAAAAATAATAAATTCCGTATAATATTAATGTAGTGTAATATACACACAAATTTTAAATATATATCTAGATACATAGATAGATATACCTTTATAAGCTGTTAGCTTTCTTTAAAAAAATAGGCAGTTCAAATACGAAATTCTGTTAACAGTTTAACTATTTATGAACAAAGTAAAGCATTTTCATTTAAAATAAAGTAATTAACCTACTGCTTTCATAGCTAAAGAAATGTAGTGGAAGAATCCGGATCGTCTATTATTCAGAAAACTCAGCAAATAATTAAAATCTCGGATACGATATAAAAGTAATATGGTTTTCAACATATAAACAACGAGGTTAATAGACTTTTTCATAGAATACAGTTTTACTTCAACATTTAAAAAATTAAAACGTTTGAAAATAATTACTTATCAACATGGAAAAACTTTTAGACAAAACATTTAAAGCTACTACCAATTGAAATGTACGTGACATGTTACAGTAATATATATATATATATATATATATATATATATATATATATATATATATATATATAATTATAATATCTTTGAATTTCAAAAAAACATATCAAGTTCTTGTAACATTCTAATTAAATCTCCAAAGAGATAATTAATAATAATGTGTAGACAGAATACCACCTAGTTAATAAATTAACAAGTGCAATCATAATTTTTCATAAATCACTTTGATTAGCTTCTATATATATATATATATATATATATATATATATATATATATATATTTGAAAATGCCATTTGTGGAGGAGTGCTAAAATTTGATTTTGAATTTCTCGTTGCATGCTATTTTTTTCTTACACTTTAAAAAAATACTAATATTTCTTAATACAGAAAAAATGTTAATATAACCACAAACGGAAATGTAAACTAATCTCTTCCGAATTACCCACGATTCCGAAAAGCGTTCTTTATCTTTAGAAAACTCATAAACGAGTATATTTTCGAGACTTAAAGAAGGATTTGTACAAACAAAGTTACATTTGGTGAAACTGATTTTGGATTTTTTTTTAGAGTTTGTTATAATGCATCAATTAGTTTTCTCAACCTGGAATATCCGTTTTACGGAAGCAGTCAATACTCATGTAAACAATTTCATCTTCAACAAACATGTTTTACAGACAAAAAATATATATTAAACAGCATTAACATTAATATTAATATTATTTTGTTACTTTTGCATATATAAATGCAGTTACTCAGCTTAAAACGTTTAATTGAGATTTGATAGCTTCCTAGAAATTTATTTTTTGGTTTGAGAAAACTGATTAATACACTATAAAAATATCTAGAAGATGTTTCCAAAAATCAGTGGTAGCAAATAAAACCTTGTTTAGAAATGCTTCTTTAATTCTCGAAAACATATTGGTTTCTAAGATTTATAAGAATAATGAACGCTTTTTGTAATAGTGGATACTTCGAAAAAGGTTATTGTGTTTTGTTGTTCGTGCACTAAGAAATATGACACATTCAAATCTGAGTAAATCAATGTTTTAATTTTGTTATGAAACTTTTTGTTTCGAATATGAGGACCCAGTGCTTTCAATTCTGAAATATCAGAAATTCTCAGAACATTGAAACATGGACATACTCAAAACTGAGCAGATAGAGGTCTTTTCTTACTCATTTTCGAAACAGGGACATACTCAAAAATGATTCGAATCAGTTCAAACTCATTTTTGAAACATGAAAATACTCACAAAGGAGCACATAGAAGTCAATTCATACTCATGTTGGAAGCATGGACATACTCAAATATGAGCACATTATGTTTAAATCTTTAGTGTGTGCCTGTTTTCAGAAATGTGTATGTGCATGTTTGAAACTTGAGTAATTTTGATTTGGAGCCAGTTTGACTATGCGACATACTCACCTTTGAGTATTTTTTGCTCAGTTTTGAAAAAGTATTTTTTAGAGTGTGGTTATATTACATTTTCGTAGATTAAGAAACATTTGATTTTATACATGTTGTGTAACATTTCGATGATTTATTGCGCATAAACTTTTAACGAAAAGTTTTGATTATTGATTCTTTAATAAAAAGAGGCATGATTGATGTAATTAAGTTCTGGATTAAACTTGTATGGCATTAGTATGTTGGAACAATGAGACAAGTTGTGAAATAAAAAAATTTCATTATTTTTTTTTCATATGAGGAATGTAAAAATTTTAAACAACGAAACACACTTTTAGTAGTTATACAAAAGATATACACTGTAAAAAAATTTCGTAAAATTTCAGTAGATGTACCGTAAATTAACGGTACTTGTACCGTTTTCAATCTTTACTGTATGAGTACCGTACGTCTAAGGTATATTAAGCGTAAATAAACCGTATATATGCCATTTCAATTACAAACGGTATTTATACCGTAAAATGATTGTTTTTGAGTAAAAAATTGCTATTTATACCGTAAAATAATTATTTTTTAGTAAGGAAAAAGCTGGTAGCCCCGCCTCGGTGTGCGGCAACCCCTGAAGTGAGGCTCTTGCTCTTGTTACGTAGTGCGTGCAGGCCTCAGGAGAGGGGGGAGTGCAGCCGGTACATATACTTTAAAAATTTTACGGTACATATAGCGTCCAGTTAAATTACGGTATGTATACTGGTCACAAAGTATACATACAAACATACATAGTATACATACATAGTATACATAACATACATAGTAAACATACAAAGTATACATACAAAGTATACATACAAAGTATACACAAAGTATATGTACCGTAATTTGTGACCAAATTTTTTACAGTGTATCTTTCTTTGCAATGACATATTTTACAAATAAGTCATACTCCTGAAACAATTTTATATATCATGTAAAATCGCTTTAATTTTTTGAAAAATACTTTCAAAAACACTTACTACAATTCCTTTCTCTTTTAGAATGTTTTCTAGTTCATCAATGGGAACTCTTGCAAGTAAACTGATTTGGCATCCTCTTCTCCTAGGATTATCAGGAGTTATGATATCAATAAGGCGAACTCGAGATTCTCCGTCAGGGGTATCGTAGAAATTTTTTCGCAGCAAATATTCCAAATATCCTGTGAGTAGACGTTGTTTTTGTAGCAGGTTTTCGATTCCAGCCTCCTGATATATCTGATAGAATCAAATAAAAATTAGTATGTTATAAGTAAATATTTCAAACTTAGTATTGTACTTTTTTTTCGATATCTATTTTCGTTTTGTTTTAAGACCTATTGGTGTAGCACTATATTTTGCCCGAACACAAACATCACAAAATGAAAGGAGTGTCAGTTACATAATCAGGGACAAAGTCACTTACGTAGTGTCTATTCAAATCACGTTCCCTAAAACAAAACCGGTTTCTTCCTTTCTCGATAAACAATTTTTAATTCTTGAAAATAACTGCACAATTTTCATTATCAATTTTTCTAATGGAAATAAACTGCCCATTTATGTCTGGAACATAATGTACATTATTCAAAGTAAAATCTATTCTATTTGATAATTTTCGGATGATATTTCGAACGCCTTTAATTTCAAGATTCCTTGTTTTCGACGCACACTTAATAGTTTCTGAAAAGAGCTTGTGCAGTGTTTAAGGATTAGCTACAAGACGAAAGTTTCTGGATTCGAAACCCGACTCAATCAGGAATGTTTGTGTAAGGTAGGACACTACTTTAAACGGACGACCTAGCCTATTAATCTCTCGTTCGTCCTCAACGAATAAACAAACCCGTTCTCTTTTAGGCATTGAAAATAACTTGTGTACCGAAATGTCAAACCTAAGCATATCAAACTGGAAATTAAAATGCTAAAGATGATTTCACTCAAGTTAAACGAACTTTTATAGCAACATACCTTGTTTTCTGTTACTGCTGTCTGCCTGTTAGATAAACAAAAAAAAATGCTTGAATGCAATTTTAATGCAAAAGTAGGTTGGGATTATCAGAAGGGCAATTTTATAATTAAATATTTTAGTTTTGTAAATAAAATTCTTAATACTTCCATATAATTAAAAAACGCACAAACTAGAATAACTGCAGCCAAAACTGTAAAAAAAATCATCTAATTCCTTAAAGGTTTTCTTCACATTTTTTCTTATTTTATATACATACATATAGTGATATGATGTGTACTTGACCTAAACAATGCAATTAACTTATTGCTGTTGTTAAACTGTAAATTTAAATTGCATTGCACTTGCATATAAGTTAAAAAAATATTTAATTTTTATGAATGCCAAGAGCAACTTCTTCACATTCGAATATTTGAAGTATAATTAAAACTTTCGATTTAAAAAAAAATATATTGAACAAAATATGGTTGACTCTTACTTATTGAGATTGAAATAGAACACTATTGTCGCTACTATAGAGAGGCATTCGGAATGTATATTGCAATAATTTAAAATCAGGTGCAGCTATTTTGTTTCAGTAATAAAGATTATGCAAATAAAGAAATAGGGAATGGTTTATTTCTTTATGATTTTTAACTTTAACGAATGAATTTAACTCACTTCTTGATACAGAATCGTCAGAAATTTAAAATCGCAATTTGAGAAAAAAAAGAAAACTAAGTTACGGTCATTTTTCATGGCAATGAATTAACTTATATACAGTAGGGCAAAAAGTTTTGGTAAGAAGTTTATAGCCCATTTGTTTTCAATTTATACAATGTAATTTTCAGATATTAATCATTTAATGTTTAATGATTTCACATAATAAAAAAAATATTTGACAAACTATAATATTAAACAAAACAATGTTACAGCGTTAAATTATCTCTGGACACTCAGGTACTAATTAAGGTAGGGAGTAACAAAATCGCTAAAAATCCTTTTCATACTATGATCAAAATGTTTTTTTTTTAATGTTGCAGTTACCACTTTGCTTTTAATTTTTAAACATACTATATAAGCAAACATAACGACAGTATACAATAATTTTATTTTCGTAAAGACAGTAATTTTGTTATAAAAAATAATTACACTGAAAATCGAAACAGTTTTCAATTTCAAAGAAAAGACCGTATTCGACTGGTCTGAAAACAAAAAATAGGGTAAGGACAAATATATCCTTAGAACCCTTTAGAAAACCCTTAAGAACGTGTAATCAAGTGAAAAAAAAATTTGAATAACATAAAGATATTTAATCAAAGGCTAGATCATGACGGAAGCTCAACTTTCACGCTACTGACCGACGTCGCCTGGAGCAATTTGCAGGTTTCCATTAAATACAAAGACTCGAAGTTACAGAAAATTTTGAAAAAGTAAGCAGAATGTTTTAGTATATTTGGAAGGACTGTTGCTGGAATTCTCAAAAATGTTCATTATTTTAATTGAATTCTGTACCAAATGTACAAAACGGTAAATATCTTGATAATCAGGGAATTCATTAATTTTATCGCCCCTAAACTTCTCAGACTTCCATCACATTAAAATTTAGCTACATATCCAGAGCCCGATTAAGGTTGTCTTGGGCCCAAGGCCCAACAGCCCCCAAACCAACATTATACCTAGAAATTTTTTTGGGAGTATTCGAAAAATTTTACTGCATTTTATAAAAATGCTCGTGAAACTTCGTTTAACTTAATTTTTTGTTCGCTGTTTGATAATAAAATAACTTAAATTTTCCTTCATCTGAAATATTTCTTAAAGCTGTTCCCAAATCCAAACTGGCTACTTTATGACATATTTTATAATTCATCTTTGTTAGGAAATACATGAAATTGGCACGTATTCTTATTCAGAAACTTTGTAATCGAAAGACGTTTTCCATTTTTTGGTAAAGGCAGAAAGTACTGTCAAAGTCGGCGTTTTGAACGGAGTTCCCGACTCCGCAGTACGAGAATGGGGAAAAACATTTTGTCACATGACACGAATCTGATAACTCGATACATAATTTATTTATCAAAAAATGGAAAACTCATTTCGATTCTAAATTGCTTCTATAGTCAGGCCAATTTTATGCCTTTGCGTTTAAAAATGAGTCAAAATACTTTGCGTTGTTGAGCAGGTCATTTAAGAACCACCTTAAACCTTTATGTACTGAATTATGAATTCATGAAAATTTTATCTTTTAAGCATTTTTCGTGAATTGTTGAAACTACATTAGAAGATTTCCATAATCATTTAATAAATTTTAGAGGGATTTTAGAATAATTGAAGGATTTAGGAGGATTAATTAAATTTGAATTTATAGTGATTTTGTGCAATATTTATAACACCATTCAAATATTTTATTAAATACTTTTCTTAGTATTTTGTAATATTAGGAAATGTACAAATATAATGTTCTTACAATAGAAATATAGAAATATTTCCGAATTGAAAATCGCCCCCCCCCCCCCCCCCGAACGCCAAGAAAGCTGAAAAGATGCAAAGGCAAAAAAAAATCATCCTTTTAAAAATATTTTTGTTTTGTGTATCCAATAACGCTTTTGGAGCAAGATAAATTAATGCATCTCTAACTCATTCTAAACTGTATTACTACTAATCGATGCATTAAATGAATTTTATAACAAGTTATTTTACTGGTACTTATGAGTACCGTCAGTAGATAAAGGGTTAAAAGATAATTCTAATAAAAGTATTTTGCCTACAGCGCACTTAATTTAAGCTGTTTTCAGATAACAGAAAAGTACAGGAAAAGTACTCTGCTCTCGAAGCTGGTAGACGGTAGGTGGTAGGTTCGATCCCAATCGCGCCCGTCGGCCTAATCGTTCGGAGTTTTCGTGGTTTTCTTCGAGCCGTGGATTTGTCCATGCGTAAATACGGGTTAGGTTCCCTTAGAAAGACCCCCACGAAGGGCACTCCCCCCCCGCCTATATCCCTAGTGTAGATAATTGGCCGTCAATAATCAACCCAACCCAACAGGAAAAGTACTTATACAGGTATCTGATACTTAGATATCGGATCTGGTAATTCAATTTTTCTAGGAGATTTAAGAGCTTTTTCTAAAGTATTTTACTCATTTTGGGGCTCCTTTCTGCAATGGGCCCAAAGCCGTGGATTAGTAACCCCGTGCAATAATCAGGCCCTGTACATATCAGTAAAGAAATCTCTTTCTAAAGAGGACTGAATCGGTGTTATGGAATTAAAGATCATTGTTGTGGATTTATAGGGCAATATATTTTTTCATAGATGTGAAAGGAATATTGCAAGAACATTTTCCGAAATGATTAACAGCTTGAAAAAATAAAGGATTACATGATTTGTAAATCAGTGTTTCTTGAAAAAAATAATGTAAGTTATGTTACAGTAAATGTTTTCCTAATATAATTATATCTGTGTATATATTTGCTAGTGCTCGTACTACTTACTATGAATTACCGTATATACTCGCGTATTAGTCGACTCGCGAATATGTCGAACCCCTATCTTTTAAATGCAAATTCTGCAAAAAATCAAAAACCTGCGTATAAGTCGACCCCCTGAGTTTTAGCTTAATATACGTTTCGCGTCCGAAGAAAAGATGGGAGAAAAACGCGCATTCCATATGGCAGGAGAGATTCCCAATGCGAAAAAGTGGTAAGTAAACGAAAACAAATCAATGAAATATTTTTAATGATAAATTATTATTATTTGTATATTTTAAATATTATTTTATTATTTTTACACATCAAAAGCCAGAATTTTGGCAGTATTTGAAGTTTTTTTAACACTTTCCAACCTAGTTGAAAAGTGTTTATGACTTCGGTTTGTCTGGCCGTCTGGCCGTCTGTCCGTGCTCTAACTCCCGTAAATATGCTCAGATTGCCCTGCAATTTTTATATGTTATTCTCGTTATCTATAGCATGTTCCCTATTTCAACGGAAGTGTGTAGCACTTATAGTTTTTTACAGGGACACTCAAAAGAATTCCGTTACATTACGGTCTATGGGGAAAAATCATTTGCGGTTTATTTTAATAATGTTACACAATTTCAAGCACATTGTAATTGACATATATCACTAAGGTGCATTAAAAGAAGCTTAATATGGAATAGGGTGTGCATAGTACTTATAGTTACTTTACAGGGACAGTCAAAATAATTCCGTTACATTACGTCTATGGAGAAAAATCGTTTGCGGTTTAATTAAATAATGTTTCACTATTTTAAACGCATTAAAATTTATATATATCACTAAGGTACATTACAAGAGGCTTACTACAGAATATTGTGTGTATAGCAGTCATCGTTCATTTACAGGGACACACAAAAGAATTCTCTATTGTCTGTTAACAATAATTCCTGGAAGTGCGTTTTTAGTTGCTGAAAGCGATTTTAAATTTAACTCACTTTTTGGCTATTACTTGGTGTGTATAAATTCTGTATTTCGTATACAGGGCAGCACAAAAGTTCGTGAACACATTTCCGTTTACTGACAGAAACTCCAGAAGGAGAATTTTAAACTGTGCTACGCGTTTCCTAACTAAACTAAAATTTAGCATCCTATGTAGTATATATACAAATCTATAGATCATATACAGGGCTGAATAAAAGTATTCGGATATTTTTCTGAATATTGTATATGTTGGAAATTCCTGAAATTATGTTTTTAAATATGTTATGCGTTTTCCAAATTGTTTACTTAGATGTTGTCTTTCAGCTTATTAAACGGTAATGATTTGTAAAATTATTTTGGGAGCGTTGGAAAGTTTTACATAATCTATGCTTGACGCATGATTTTTCGTTCTTGTTTTGTTGTTGTTTTAATTGACTCGCGTATAAGTCGACACCCCCCAATTTGCTTGTCAAAAAATGTCAGAAATTCTTCGACTTATACACGAGTATATACGATACTATAGTATAAAATATACCAACTATAAAAAGCCACAATTTTAAATAAAAGCATTATCTGATACTGTAGCCACATCTGAGTAATCTTAATCTCAAATTTAAAATAATTTACGCTACTTAGTATTTAGCATGAATTAAGTCGTCTTTTTAATATAAAATTTTCAGAATGTATACTTACGTCTAAACTGGCGGATATCATAGACACTAGAAAAGGGGATGGATTACTAATCCTAAATCTGTCTGCTCCATCTGCAGCCTCAAACACTATTAAATAAATAATTAAAACATAAATAAAATATGATTTTTTTAGAACTATTTTTATATTGTATATCATTTTATGTATTTTTATAATCTAAGTTAATATTGTTTTTTTTTCGTCGTCGTGATTATAAGTATATATTAGACTATATATATATTTTAAATAGTCTAATGTAACTGCACAGAATTTTTTTTTTATGTTGCTGCAGTTTTCTTAAAATTGGTATTTTGCTCATATTTATTTATCTTCAAATGAACCAGCTAGGAATATAAGCATTGAATGAATATTTGTGAGAGTTTGAATGTTTAATAAATGCACTGTTTCGTGCAGAAAAAAGCAAAGAAATTCTTATCATTTTCTTTGTGTGGTATGTTATAAGAATTATAGGATTGCTGAACATCAGCTAATCAAAATTTTACAATAAATCCTAAACATATGCAAGGTAATAGAATGTTGCATTATTTAAAGGAAAATGCAGACAAACAAAATTATAAAAGCTCTAAAAATTTGTATGCTTAGGTTTGATTGGGAAAGGAAGAAGGAAGTACTTATTTTGAATTAAGGGGTTCCGGGACGCAAAAATCTTCAAATATTTGAAAAATATTTTATTGTTTAAAAAATTTTTCTGTTTTTATCCGCTTAAACTGACGTTTAAATCACGTTTCTATCTTAATTAGAACAGGATATATATTTGTTTTTGAAAATCTACCTTCCAAGTAGTGGTTGTCATGGAAACGTTTTTGCGTTTTTCTGCATGACGGGTTTTTTAAGAGTTCTCGTCTTTAAATCGGTATAAATCGAGAACCGTTAAAGATAATTGGTTCAAACTTGGAACATAGAAGCAAATTTGAAAAAAAATATTTACTTTTGAAAATAGAATTTTTTTTTTTCAAATTTTTACTTTAAATATTTTTATTTTTTTAAATTAATATTTTAAAATATGCTGAATCAAAATTAAAGCTTATATCTTTCTGTTTAATTAAATGAAAACAAAATTGTAATTTGACGAATAATATTAGAGTTACAGAGATTTTAAATTACCCCACTTAAAAAAAAAATTAATTAAATTAAAACTTTATGAGAAGTTTTATGATATGATTTTATTTACAAATTATATGGTTAACCATCACAAAAAAACTTAAAATTATAATTCAATAAATAAAAATGTTTTTTAAATGTGTCCCGGAACCCCTTAAAAAACAATGTCAATGATTTAAAGGGGTTTGTAAAATACTCACTAGTTTGCATATCTTGTAAGAGTGTTAACATTATTCTTTCACGTCCAAGATAACTAATTTTCTGAACTTTAATTTTCAAATATATGTATTAATTTAATTCACATAATTAACTTAAAATAATGAGTACTTTTAACACAATTTTAAAATTTTGAATAATGATTTATAATATCAAATTTTATCTTTACATATTTAATTAGGGTTTCTTATATCACTTTTCAAAAACTATCTGTATTTAGCATTTGAAAAAACAGAGACAACAAAAATGCAATTTTTGCCTTTTTACAGGACACTAAAAAAAAAAAAAAACTTAAAATACTTACTTCTAGACATGGAAAACTTATCATTGATTCCCCACCATCCAGCCATCTTTGGCATTACTTGTTGATTTCCCTTCATATGCTTGTTATGGACAAAGATAGCTCCGAGACTTCCAGGTCCACTGTTCAAGTACTGTTTAATATCAGAATAAAACGAAATCAGTAGAATGAAAAGGGTTGGAGAAATGTACGATTTTGAAATATTTTAAAATACAGTCTCTATATTACGAGATCCGTTGTTCCAGTCAAAAAAATTGTTATTTAGATAATAATGCAAAAATTCTTACTTAATGCGTAAATTTTGAAAGAAATAGTTTCTGCGGTGTTTAATTAAGATTTTGAAATGTTTAACTTTAAATATTAACTTGATATCGTATTTTTTAATAATTAAACAGTTTCAAAATGGAAAATAAACATTTATTTGAAAGCTTAATAAAAAATCTCATAAGCAAAACTTACATTTGCTTTAGACGAAGAAAGCTACACTCTCAGAAAAAACTGTAATTTTATGAGCGTTTGCCCTTCAATTTTCACGGACTGTATTTCACGGACTGTACGGCCTTATTTGATGAAAAACGGTCTGATCCACTAAATAAGCGGCCTTATCTCTTAGATACTTAATTAAATGAAGAGCAATCCGCATATTCTTACAGTTCTAGCCCATATGTTAGCAAAAATATGGTACGACCCCATACATTGTCCTCCGCTAGGGTGTAACCCTTCATTTTACTCGTGTTTCGAAAATTTTAACCCGCCAAAACAGTGATTCTGTGATGATTATCTAACGTGCTTATTGCTATTGAACAGTAAGTAAAGTGTTATTGGGTTTTAAAGTGCATTATATCCTGTGCATTTTAATGCTGTATTACTTTGCCCTGTAAAATTACGGGCTGCACAAAACGATGGGCATGGACATTTTTTTACAGGGTATGACTCGAATCTCTGCTTCCGGCCTCTGCCCGTAATTTTACTGCAATTTTTTTCTGAGTGTATAATTTCGGTTGTTTGGATTTCAAAACTGTTACACCCTCGTACAAATGTTCACACTTTATAAAGGAATACAAAATTATAAAAGAAAATCACTTATTATCATAAAAGTGAAAATGTTTATGATTAAAGTGATAACAGTACACACAAATGCTTATAACTATCTTCTAAAAAAGAAATCAAGAAGTTTCGTACGCTCAATATGCGACAATTTCAAGATCAACAGTGAAAAATAATCGTTTTAAAAATGTTTGTGAAAATGAACTTCATAAAGAAAATAAAGAATAAGGTAGATTAAGTCAGCTTTGAAAGATAAACCAGGAATCAGTGAAAGAAAATTGATTCCACGTTGTTTTGAAGATTTTTCTGAACAAATGAAACAAAATTCTGAAAATTTCGTTATAAAGAGTTTGATTTTTTGCTATATGGATATTATTTTTGATGTAATCATAGAAAAAGTGACTGTTTATGCTGAAAAGTGATTAGATATCGAAGTTCGTTATAGAGAAACTCAACTACATTATAGTTGATTGAAAACAATTATAAACATTTTTTAATTCATATTTGCGACTTATCAAAATGATATACTAGTTAAACATTAGAAAGAAAATACTTCTTTAATAAATAATAAAGAGTGAAAACAATTTTGTTTAAGACAAAAAGCACTTATATTTATCTCTATTATTATTAAAAATAAATATTTGTAATACTTAATATTACAAAAAGGCCGAAGGCCATTTTTAATGATGTATTTACCATTATTTTTTATTATGATACACTTATATCATATTCATATAACGCATTTATACCATATTCATACTATGGTCAGTTAATATAATGATAATAATTATTCTAAAATTTCATGTTTCGATATCTGTTAAGGTTCAAATAACGCATTCTTTAAAAGAGATATTATTTTAATTTTTGAGTAATATTTACGCTAAATTTAAAAAAGGATGTACCTACCAAAACAAACTTATTTGCCTTATAGTACGTGTTAAATGAACGTTTATATAAAGTCTTTATATTAAACATATGTTTAAAGAAAACAGAATTAAAACAAATACTATAATTATAAACAAATGCTAAAATCTAAACAGCAAATCTAAAAGGAAAAATCATTAATAAAAAATTTGATAAACTCTACTAATTATTATGCTTTTATGAATGATGAACTTCATAAATGTTTCATTTATGTCAGAAAACTATGCAAAGAATTTGTGCTACATTTTAAAGTAATTGAAAAGTAGAGATTAAAAAATATATATATAGTATAATATTTAGTTAACAATTTTCCAGTAATCAGAAAAACGACATCTCCTTTACCTTGTAGGTGCACCACATGGCAAAATCAACATTCCATTCATGTAGTTGAAGTTTGACATTTCCAACAGCATGGGCGAGATCAAACGCTACTGTACATCCCTAAACATTATTAAAAAACATTAATATACTGATTAAAAATATAAAAAAATACTGTCGTTGTGTATGGTAATTAGTCTGAAACATTGTTGTGGTTTTATAATATGCCCACTGCTGATGAGGCCACAAATTTTTGGTTGTTTTTCTTGTTCAGGTTATATTTGTTGAAATTTCTTTGATGTTTGTTGTTTATTCTTAGTTTAATTATGGTGCGATATTCTGGGTTTGCCGAATGCATTTCATCCATAATGTGCTATATATATTTAATCTGTGTGGTTATTTGCAGCTATAGTGTTTATCGCATGAATTTTATTTTTATTTTTATTTTAAATCTTTTTTGGATCTGATATATATATATATATACCCATACGCGCACATACACAAATCATGATTGCAATACTTTCCTTACAACATACATGTTCGGAAAGTAAAAATGACATGCGAGATTTGAGAAAAGCTTTCCGTCAGTAATTTTCAACCGAATTTTAATATTTTCTCACATTTAATAATACAGGGTTATTCTAAATGATGGACCCATTTTCAAAAAAAAAAAATATTTATTAAAGTACAAATCCAAAATGAACAATCTTTATACCAATGAAAAGAGGAAGTTTCAAAGTTTTTTTTAATACATTATAAATGTTCAATTTGTCCACCGTTTGCTGCACGGCAAACATCTACGCGATAGCCAAACTCGTCCCACACACGAGAAAGCGTATCTGCTGTTACTGATTGCACGGCTTTCAAAGCGGTGGTGGTTCCAGAGGCGGCCGGTAGAGTTCGCGCGGCAATAGGCCACTGCGAGCTGAGTGCACTGCTGCCGTGCACTCAGTAACAGCGGATACGGTTTCTCGTGTGTAGGACGTGCTTGGCTATCACGTAGATGCTTGCCGTGCAGCAAACGGTGGGCACACTGAACATTTATAATGTCTTAAAAAAACTTTGAAACTTCCTCTTTTCATTGGTATAAAGATTGTTCATTTTGGATTTGTACTTTAATAAATACAATTTGTTTGAAAACGGGTCTATCATTTAGAATAATCCTGTATAATGCCAGTCAAAGACAATCGTGTTATATAATGAGTTTAGAACCATTTTTCGTTGAGGAGATATTTTCAGGTTAAAGTTCAACAGAGGAATTCAACAGAGGATTTTAATTAAATAATTGATAACTTTTAAATAACTTTTAGTGATATCATTATTTACACAACATCGGAAGATATATTTGAGAGAAGCTTTCCATGGGCATTTTTCTTCTGCATTTAAGTACGTTCTCCCATTCAATAGAACAATGCCAGTCATTGTGTTAAATAATGGCATTGGAGCTGTTTTGCTTACTTTGGGAATTTTTGGTTAATTTTATAGTTTGAGTAGGGGAACAATTAAATAATTTATATCGTGAAAGTAATCCCCAACAAATCATTCCATTCAAAGTATTTACATTTGAGTATTTTATTTTAATTAATTTATTTTTAATATTTAAATATTTTTCGGTGTTGTATAATGATCCTTGAAGAAACAATCTGAAATTCAGATTTAAATGATTTTCGACTTATATGTTTTTGTCGACGATTATTGTCTCACATATATTAAATAACTACACTGCTCAAAACAATTAAAGGATATTTGAAGTTTTATATAAAATAAAGATATAAACGAAATTTTTTTTGCCGAAAATAGAAGAAGAGAATCACAAATGCAAATTTTTCTGGTTTTCAAACTGTGGAGTATGCAAATTTTGAGTTCGACGTCAAAAACGTCGCTTCAGCGGCAGCGAATGAAATTTGACTTTCAACTGGATAAAAGAGAATGAAGACAAGGATGATCGGCATTCAGTGATTGCTTTGTTTCGATGAGTACGATGTCTCAGCGAAGTCATTTGACAGATTCAGAAGCTTGGAGAATTGTTGGTAGGTTAGATGGGGGCCAAACTCAAGCCGAAGTAGCGCAAGCCATTGGAGTGTCACAAAGTGTCATTTCCAGGATCTGGAACCGTTTTTTGGAGAGTGGATGTGCAGGCCGAAGACAAGGGCAAGGTCGTAGACGGGCAACAACGCCCAATGAAGATCGGTATTTAGCATTAACAGCTCGGAGACACCGAAACATGAACGCTACTCTTCTCCAACAACACCTTCGCTCGGCTACAGGCACCACGATTTCAACTCAGACTGTCCGAAACCGGCTCCATGCTGTAGGTCTGTATGCTCGCCGACCGATGGTATGTGTTAGATTAACATCAAGGCATCGTCGCGACCGCAGGGAGTGGGCAACCGAGCATGTCAACTGGAGGAGAAATGAATGGAGCAATATTCTGTTTTCTGACGAGTCCCGTTTTTCTGTGCATCCGGATAATAGGCGTATTTTCATCTGGAGGGACCGTGGCAGTAGGAATAATCCTGCGTTCGTGCACGAAAGTGTCAGATATGGCGGTAGAGGAGTGTTGGTGTATGGTGGCATCTCCATTGACGGACGCACTGACCTCTACATCATTCGAGATGGAGCTCTGACTGGTCGCCGATATAGGGATGAGATCCTCAGACCTATTGTAGTCCCTTACGCTGCAGCAATCGGAGATAACTTCATTTTAATGGACGATAACTGCAGGCCACATCGTGCAAACCTGGTGGAGGATTTCCTTTTCGAGGAAGGAATCGTTCGAATGGAATGGCCAGCGTGTTCTCCAGACATGAATCCAATCGAGCCCGTTTGGGACGCTCTAGGAAGACGAGTTTCTGGCCGCCAACAACCCCCACAAACTCTCCAAGAACTGGAAAGAGCTCTTCTGGAAGAGTGGGGCAGAATACCCCAACTCGTCATTAATAGCCTCATTGAGTCCATGCCTCAAAGGTGTTCAACGTTGCTGGCCGCCCGTGGAAACCATACCCCCTACTGAAAATGATTTTCTTTGAAGAAAACACCTTTTCTTATTCTTTTTTTCTCATATGCACAAATTGTGTTTTTTTCCTTTTGTACACAAATGCGCAATAAAATTCATTTTTTTCTGCCAAACATGTGTAATTTATTCTCATATAACCTACTATGTCTGTCGACCATGTATCAATCAGCTAAAAAGTTTCCCAGATACAAAATCCACCTAAAACTGCAATATCATTTAATTGTTTTGAGCAGTGTATATTAGGCAAAAAAACGTAAAAGAATGTCTTACTCAGAGTATATTACTAAAATAATAAAGCATAAGATTTTAAGACATAGGATAAAAGTCAAATATTTGTGATATTTGTGGCTCGTGGTAGGTGGGAAATGACAGCACCCAAAATGTTTTCAATAATAATTTCTTCATATTACTGTCTATGTCATTGTTTTATGGATATCATGAACACAGATGTGTATCTAAAACATATGCTGTTTCGAAATTCTTTTTGTTTTTGTTATATTTTTATTATTATATTTCTATAAAAGAATTATTTTATCCTTCTAGGCAAGCGCAAAATTCTCAAAAGTTTTTCGCAAAAATGTAAAATTACTGGCAGCAAATTACTAGAACACTCCATTGATTGGAAGAGATTTTCCTGTTCCGCCTTTGGATTGGGGAAATTTCAAGAAATTCTCAGATTCGATTCGTGTATTTTTTTCTTTTAACGGATAAAGGAAAAATTTTCCGTTTTTAATATGAAAAGGTAACACCAGGCTCAGTTGCCGGAATAACGTTGTGATTTGATGAAAATGAAGCTTTACATTGCAGTATTTCAGGTAAGTTTTACATCAAATTGCTTAATTTTCTGTATTCTGGCGTGGGGGGGGGGGGGATAAGGAAATCAAAGCTGACAATCTCGTGTTTTAACAAAAAATAAATAAAAATAAACAGCAAAGAAACTTCATTTCACGGATTTTTTGAGAGTGTAGAACTATTGTTATGTAAATGTTATATTTTTGTTTAAATAAATGTTGCTATTTCATATTTCAATTGCTTGAGTAGGAAATTGCAAAAACTTGCTTGTTACAAAAAAGTTCTCAATTTTAATATTTCTGTTTGCGCTGTGCATCATATTATTTTACATACTCTCACTTGTATTGCAAAAATATCTATTTGCTATTATTAAGATTTTTGTTAATCATAAAATATGATTTCGTATTCAGTTTTTTCATGATTTATGATTATTTAATTTCATCCTCTTGTTTTTCTATAATAAAATAAAACATGGTGAACAACTAAAATTAACTTTCTTTTCTTAAACAATTTTAATTAACACTTTACCTTTTTATGACTAGTCCGTGTAATGTTTTTCAAGTCAAACAATTGTCCAGTGTAAAAATGGACAGCTTCAAAGAAAATCAATGCAAAGTTTTCACCTTCATTTTCTATAAATGACAAAATGTCCTTTGGATTTAACACATGGGTCCCCTGTATAGAAATTTTAAAACATTAAAAAATAATTTAAAGGTGCCAATAACTTTTGATTCATCAATTATTATAGTGTTATTAAAAGATATGCACTTACAGGCTTTGGTTTCATAAATACTATTGTGGTGTCGGGATCATAACCACGAAGCCGGACATGGCTCTGCACTGCATACTAAAAATATTATTATGTTAGTTTTCTTATTTTTTAATAAAACATAGACAGTTATCATGAGCACTTATGCACAGTTGACCAAGAAAAAAGATAAAAATATAAATAAAAGTAAAAAGGCAATAAAAAAAACCCACTCTTTTATAAGCATTCAATGTTTACCCTAAAAATTACTGCTAATTTCATGACTGCAACTCATTTTTTTTCATAACAAAATCGGTACAGTATAGAATTTGCGTGGACCCGGATTATGGAAAATTCACAGCTTTGATTTACTCTTGGTAGAAATCGCAAACTAGTGAATTTATTAAAAAATATATAAATTTTACTCTGTCTTTTTTTAGATCTATAATGACAGGAAAGTGAAAAAAGCATTATTTAAACTATCCGTTCAAAAATTCTAAATTGTTTTCTTTTATATAAATATATTAAATTATTATGATTATAAATGGTTATAATCATGATTTTTTAGCATAAAAATATTAATTGATAAAAGCGTATTTTTGTAATTATTACACTCTTAATTTATTCATTTATATTTTATTTTCTACCTTCAGTGTTTAAAATATTTCATTGTTGTAGTTTCACAGTCAGTTGGCATAATGAACTCCATTGTTGTTGTAACTCTTATGCAATTGCAACCATAA
The DNA here is from genome assembly GCA_963931845.1 of Maratus michaelseni. NCBI lineage: Eukaryota > Metazoa > Arthropoda > Arachnida > Araneae > Salticidae > Maratus > Maratus michaelseni. Next base: position 102,694,332 of record OZ007593.1, on the reverse strand, counting down.
AGAATATTTTGCGATTAACCAGTTCCTAGATAACGGAAATATTACAATTAATTCATAATAAGTTCCAAAAATATTAAAATATTGTTTTATCACGGGAAATACGTACATACTTTCTCTACTTCTAATACAGCAGGAAATGAGTAAAAAATGAAATTCAAAATTTCATCTTTACATTCAGGAACCAAGTTAAGTTAAATAAAATAGTGTAAAAAAAACAAAAACAACAATAGAACAGTCATACATTTTAATCACTAAAATTATCTCAGGGAAAATCTAAATAGATATTTGACTGAAAATTGTCAGTCTTAAATCTATTTTCTGCTATATTAAGGCAACTAATAAATACATTTTTCATTCAGTTATAAAATATTCAATTAAGTTTAACACAAACACTGGGAATAAAATATTATTCTTGCTATTACTGTAACTATATATTACAACGCAAACCAAACTAACAGATAAAGTCTTCGAATAAATAAAAGTCAAATTACATGAAAAAAAATGCGGGAAACTGTGCATTTGGAATAAAAAGTAGCGCCCCCCGCCGCCCCCCCAAACAAAAATGTATAAAAGCTCTAAACAACGGAAACATGCTTGGCTAAATTATTGTACGGAAACTGCGGTGAGATTGCGTAGGTATATTTGGTCATTTTGTATTTTAACAGGGTTGCTAGTTTGTAATTCAGCTGCTAGATTTTAAATTATCCTCTTCTATTTGCATAACTTATGCAAGTTTTTTTGTGTTAATTGGCTTTTATATTTTTAATATTGTAAAATGTTACAAATCATCCTTGTTTTCAACTCAAAATAAGAGATATTCAATTAAAAATTATTAAATTGAACTATTATAAAGAAATAGGTCAATAAAAAGAAAAAAGTTTTAAATGTTAGGAAAATGCATCATAATATAAATATAATATCACATATTTAAGATCGTATTTGTATAATTTAAAACATATTAAAATATAAAGTGTGTATTAAATAGTATATTGATATATTTTATGATATACCATATAATATATTGCAACTTCAGACACATGTAACGTTATACTTCACAATGAACGTATTTTTTAGATTCTATAAGAAACAATTTACACTGAAATCTTACCAATGCTAAAATAGTCAAACATTGCTTGATATAAAAATCTACACTTTCAAGGGGACCACTTTTGGTGCAGCTCGCATCTAGCATTAAGAGGTGGCGCATTTTAAAGCACTATATTGCGATGTTTCAGAATCGATAAACATTTTTTTGTTAAAATCATACTTTTGTTTATTTTACAACAACATAACGTTCTGAAAATGCAATTTTCCAGACCACTTATCGAACTATTAACATAGAAGTGTTTTTTTTGTTGTTTTTTTAATCAGTTAAAAATACAAATTAGTCAATAATAAGTATAAAATATTTTAAAAAGTTTACAAATTCTTCCAAGAACCTACGAATTTGATTTTGTAAAATTACAACATCATATTTACATTTTGGCATCGCAAAATTGGCTTTATGCGTTAGCGTAAGGTTTTTCCCGGTAACCCTGGCAGAATGTCACAGTCGCCTGCTGTGTCTGAGTTAATAGTGATTTGGATTCGTAGCAACCTATTTGGCGAGTTAACTCACTTTTGGCGTGAAATTAACAATTAAAAATTCAATAATAAAAATTTAAAGTGTAAAGAAATATATAAAATATGATTTTAACGGAGAAATTTTATCGGTTCTCTAACTTTTATGTATAGGGCTACAAAATACACTAGGTCGCGATGCTAGGTGCGAACTGCACCAAAAGGGGTTCCCTTGTTTGTGCTAAAAGACTGTTATCATTAAAGTCATTCAGTTTAAATGGAAAAAAAAAATCTACTCTTACCAAATCGGAAGGAAAACCATTATTCAGCATTAAAATCTTATGCCTGCCTGGAGTTGGATTATAGAAAGAACTCTAGAAAAAAATATGATATTAAAAGTTAAAGCGTAATATAACTATATATGTATATATATATATATTTCTATTATTAAAGAAGGAATTAGTTTTAATACATAATTACGCACCAAAAGAACATGAATATTTACAGTCAGCCCATTCATCACAGCTACTTCATTTGTTTCAGCACCTGAAAGTGGAAATACAAACAAATTTTATGAAAAGTGTCTAATTTTTAAGAGGTGTAAAAATTTATTTTTCGTAGATGGTACACTTTTGATATGAAAAAGTTGCAGAAGAAATAAGATTGAAAGATTATAAAAGTATGGTTAGTAGTACAATCTGAATTTCTCAAGAATGTGCTCAGAAACATATATTTTTATAATATGGAAAGCTTTACTGATTACACTTGCTAGAAACAGGTGGCGTTTCATTTGTGTCAGCAGCTTTTACAGTGGCGTTTCACAGTTTGGGACGCAACTAGAATATCATATATATTAAAGCATATAAAAACTACGTCTTATTACTTTATTTACAGTGTAAGAAGACACATTATTTCAGACAATTAAATACACTAAAGAAATATGAGTGAAAAATTGATCTGGATCAGGACTCGAACCTGGGACCTTCAGCGCAACATGCTGCTGTTTGAGTCCTGGCGCAGGTCAATTTTTCAATCATGTTGGTTCAGTAAATTTAATTGTCTGAAACGATGTGCGTTCTTATTCTGAGGATATAATATATTCAGTTTGGTGGATGGCATTCACTATGAGGCGTGAAAAGATGCTCTACAGTGCATCTAAAAGTATTTCTGTAGTAATTCTTCTCACTTGATAGTTTAAATAGCGAAAGGCACCAGCTTTGGGGCCTCTACAATATGAACTGTTGATGACAAATGCATCTGTAATAAAATAAAACGGATTTCATTAAGTCAAAAAAAATCCTATACCTTCCTGTGTATGAACCAGGTGCGCCATAAATTTGTTAAAAATTTTAAAATTTATTAAAAAGGGGCAAATGATGCTAAAAACTTCCGGTTTGCAGGGATGGAATTAGAGGGAGATTGGATTTTTTTTTTTTTTTTTTTTTAACAACAGAAAAGTTGTGGTTAAAAAAACACCGACAGATGACGCTGGTATGCATAATATGAAGTAGATTTATGAAAATCAGGCTGTCAACAAAACAACTATATGCACAAAAATGCATCTGTAATAAAATAAAACCGATTTCATTAAGTCAAAAAATCCTATGCCTTCCATTGTATGAACCGGGTGCGCCATAAATTTGTTAAAAATTTTAAAAATCATTAAAAAGGAACAAATGATTCTAAAAACTTGTGGTTTGCAGGAATAGAATTAAAATGGGATTTATTTATTTATTTATTTATTTATTTTAAATAGAAAAGTTGTAGTTCAAAAATCACCGACAGATGGCGCTGGTATGCATAATATGAAGCAGATTTATGCAAATCAGGCTGTCAATAAAATAACTCTGTGTACACAAATTCTTTATTCGATGCTAGCATTATGCAACCGTTACCCGATCAATCGTTGTTGGTCAAAAACGGGGAATCAGCAACCGGCGCATTGCGAAAATTCCGTACGGCAAAAGGACTCAAGACGAAAAAAAGACCCTTTTCATGTGCTGGTATACTGAAGTTTGACAGACACTTCGAAGAAACGGGTCTTTTACTATAAACCTAACTTGCATATATATATCTGCTTCAGCGCCATCTATCGGTAATTTTTGAACCACACCTTTATTAAAAAAATCAGATCTCGCTGTAATCCCATTCGTGCAAATCGCAATTTTTTACCAATATTTGTTCCTTGCTAATGAATTGTTAAATTTTTAACGAGCTAACGGCGCATCAAGATTCATGTAAAATATCATTCCATGTGCAAACAATGCGAATAGAAATAAATTGCATGCATAGGTTATGACGTTTTATTTATTTATTTATTTTGCAAAAAGCATCGCTTGGAAAAATAACTAAAAAATTATCTATTTTTTAAAATTTCAATATTTTTTCTTAAATTTCTTTCGTCATTAAATTGGTTTCATTAATCATATTTTAAAGATAATGATCAAGCATTGGAAGGAAATATTGGATATTACATTTAAATATCATTTCTAGTTACCAATCTGCCAGTAATAATTAAAATCTTAATTGAACACAAGTTTTATTTTGATAAGCTGTTTCAATTTCATTAGTAGACAATTGTATTCAAATTAGTTATTACTAATTGTAATTACTAAGTTGTCAACAGTTTTTCTTGAAATCGCACTACAAATAAAATGTCATCAAAAGTAGCCGTTGCTTATAATTATGTCTTTAATAAGATAATAAATTTTTTTAAAAAACAAATATTTTCTCTCTGTGTCTCCTCAAGCATGTAAGGAAACAAGGCATCCTTGCTTTCCGTCAAGGTGAAATATATGTCATATCGCGCTTCATTCAAATCTCTCATCGCTTGGTGTAGTAGTCGTGACATAGTAAAAACAAAGTGTATCTGACTGGGATCTGACTTTATCCTTTTTTATGTACAAGATGATCCTTTAGAAATCAGACCCAGGGGATTGAGAGTCAGATCATTAATTATTCCATGCTTTGAAATTCATGCTCCTCGGAGGGACGGTATCTATCTGGTGAGTTCATTTTCCGGAGTCGAGCGACAGCAAGTCATTTTGGCACGTGATTTACAGAAAAGCCCACTTCAAAAAAGCGCGGCCTTGCCTTAAATATCAATTAATTCGGATTATTTCTGACAGAGTGCGACACTAATTGAATGGGAGGTTCTTACATTTAATTGGCCAGAAAATATCTAGGCATCTGAAGTTTTATAGGCACGTTTATCTAGAGATTACACTGTACAAAATTCTAGGAACGTTTCACATCTGAAGCGAAACGTTTAATTTCTGAAAAGAAAGATAGCCCATTTTTCAGGTTTCATTTTATTCCGTTTTGGATACGGAACATTTCAAAAACTATGGAAAATCTTTCTGCTGGTATTCGTATTATCAATTATGACGTCATACTTTTCATTCGCAAAATAAATCTATTCGTTTCAGAAAAGGCAATTAGTTTTCCAAAACGGAACGTTTGAGATTTTTTATTTATTTATTTATTTTTTATTTATTATTATTTTTCTTTACAGTGTAGCTTGGTAAACCACAAGAATTGAGAATGGAGCAGAGTCATCATTTTTTCTGTAAAAGTTTCTCACTTTTGAAGTCTCAAAGTAATAAATACTAAACTGGAAAGGAATAACAGTGGCAATTCATATTTAATTACGGGCATTCAAGGTTAGAGAAAAATTTCAGAATTTTTAATTTTTATTTTTTATGTTTAATTTTCATTTTTAAAAAGGGGTTCTATTTTTATTCTTTCATGCATAAAAATTCGAATCTTCCTAAAATTTATCTATCTATTAGAATCTGAAATGTATTATTCTTACCTACTAAATAGGCCATTTTCTCCTTAAGCAATGTATCACAAACAGCTGCTGGGAATTTTCCATGAAAATGACATTCTACGGCCCTAAAATTAAATAACTCATATAATAATAATAACAAGAATAAAAATAGAAATATTACGTTATTTATTAATTTAGATATTTTTGTTTAGTGAGCCTATTGTTGTTCAGAAATGTCACATGATAGAAACTCTTACTTAAAACTTAAAAATATTTAATAAAATTATTTTATTATCGTAATTTGAAAATATAATAATTAATATTATTATACATGTTTGAATTATCTGCTCACTTTTATGTTAACTTATTCAGAAGTAATATAATGAAGTAGAAGGCAAAGTAACATCTGGAGGCTTATAATATATATTTATCGTTGGTCACGGCATTTCATGCAATTTATGTAATTTTTTTTCATTGATAGTTAAGAAAATATTGCATTTGATGGCGCACAGAGTATTTCTTCAGCAAAATAATATATTTTAATCTTGGAAATGTATTATTTCATTTTTAAATATAGTTGTTATTAACAATTTGAGCAGTAAACGATGGTAAATATGCAGTTAAATAGAATCATAGAATTATAGTTATTTTAACATGGCTTTTTATAGAGGGTTTTTTGTGTTTTACAAAGGCTATATGCTCATTTCTAAGTCAAAGTTCATGTTGTAGTGCTTCAGTTGGAAAAAAAGTCAGTACCCTTGAATAACATAAATATGCTCTGCTGTAGTTAAAATATATATTATGTTATTAAAAATAAGTTTTTCTGATAATAATTTTCAGTTTATAAATCTAGTTTTCTTATAAATTTTTTTCTCATTATTATTTTGGTTGTTTTTGTTAATTCCGTGTCATTTTATTTGAGACTTTATTTAATTTTATTTCCACTTTAGGTTATAGAATTTCATATTAATTCACGTATTTGTATGTAATATTTTTTTTTATTATAAAATAAAATAAATTAATAAATAAATAACTAGACCTAAGCTAACAAACCGTATTATCATAATGTTTTAAGCAAAAGCTCATAAAATATGTCATTGTATTTAGAATTGCGCATGTTTTCAAAATGCACAGAAAAGTGGTTTAGTGGAAGGGGAAAAGACAGAGAAGAGTGTGGGGTGCGAGAGAAACCTAGTTTAACAAAGAATAATATTTTTATATTTTTTATGACTTTCATAATGACTGCGATAATAATAAACTGAAATGTAACATAATCATTGTGTAATATATAATTTTTAATACGACAATAAAGAATTATTTAAAAAATTTAAACATTATCTTTTTTTTTATTATTATTCTCTTTATATGAGAATAAAAATAACTGAAAATAACACATGGAAAAGTTTCGTATGAATTTCAGTCTAATTAAACATACTTTAATGCTACTTTTTAAAATGTATTCTCTAGACATGCCCCAGTTTATCATGCAAATATGTCCCTCTTGGATAGGAATATAAGTCAAATTTTAACTTTAAGATAAAACACTAAGTATTGCATTTGATCCAGTTTCAGTAGCTTATCTTCATTTGTAGTTCTATATATGTATGAAAAATGGAAAGCTTTTAAATCCAGGATAAAGTCAAGAGAGTAAGCCAATAGATAATACTCCAATACCTCAAAAGAAGACCTATCTCATCTGAAAAAAAAAACTATATATATCTTGTAAAAAATATTTAATTATATTAAATTTTTAATAATGGTCTTTTCTAAATTTATCTTCATAACTGACAAAACGAATTGACATTAAAATATATATAAATATATATGTTTAAACTAAAGTATTCCCTAATCACAGAATAAGATCACTAATTATAATTAAAATATAGATAAAATGCTTAAGTAATACAAATAGAAACAACAAAAGGCTTATAAAAACCTTTTAATGATAGACATACGTTTCAACTATCATACGGCGCCCTTTTCAAGATATATAACGACAAACAAAAATATTCTGGCAAATTTTTGAAAATAAACTTGAAAACATGAATCACGAGATCATATATGTAAAAAATAAATAAATAAATAAACAAATAAAAATATAAAAAGGTGCTGCAAGTAGCCGACTGTAAAATTAATTTTCACTTTACAGTTGGCTACTTCAAGCACCTGCTTTTTCTTTACATATATGATCTCGTGATTCATGTTTTCAAGTTTATTTTCAAAAATTTGCGAGAATATTTTTGTTTATCGTTATATATCTTGAAAATGGCGCCGTATGAGCGTTGAAACGTATGTCGATCATTAAAAGGTTTTTATAAGCTATTTGTTGTTTCTATTTGTATCACTTAAGTATTTTATCTATATTTTAAAGTATTCCCATTAAAATGTAGAGTATGTTATTTTTTTACCGCGTTCAGGAAAAATTAAACAAAATTTATTGTTTAGTGAAATGAAAAACTCAATGGCCAAGTTTTAAGATTTAGGAGTTATTAAGTATTAATTAATTTTTAAATTGTTACAATATTTTTAAATTATCTGTGATGATTAAAAAAAAAATTATTCAGATCTTTTGAAGTTTAACTGCTGTATAAAAGGTGAGTCATATTTTATTTTAATCAAATATAAAATTGTACATTTAAATTAAAACTCTGACAAATGAAAATAACTAACCTTTGAGCCCAATTCCTAACAGCCTCATGAAGTTCAGTTTCTAAATTCTTCGGTTGCAAACCTAGTGAATGGCCACAAAAATAAATGCATTCCTCTTCACCGTCTCTTGAACCAAAATCATCTATAATGGGAGGGAAAAATAAATATTTTGCAATAAAGAACTAACTTTTTTCTTACTAAAATACGTAACGAATCTTTCCCTTGAAAACAAAAAGATATTCTTTAAAACAAGTAATATAAAAAAAAAAGTAAATTCCTACTTAAGTCAAAAAGAGATTTTTTTTCCAGCGATCTACACCCTTCGCCACTGACGGTATTTATTTCTAAATTTATATTCTGCTAAATATCTTATATAAGATAAATTTATTTTCGAGTCAGCTGCGTGTTGATATTTTTTCTCCCATATAAAAAAATTAATTAATTTAATTTAATTAATGAATTAATATTTTAAAATACTATATTAACATTTATGGCACTATACTGACTATTTTAAGCTTGAGAACTGAATGTCAGGCAAATTTCCATACACAGAGGTCAATGAAGAAAAAAATTTTAACACTAGAACTATCGAAGCGGGTCATTTCAGAATAATAATTTGGAATTGCTTGACATTTCCTAAATATACAGCATAATACCTTAACAAGAATTTAGTTGAAATCCAACGAATACTTTTCTATCTATCGGTCTGTATACCTAGAATTACAGTTTGTAAAATATAAGTGCAAAATCATGGATCTATATGTATTCAAATTTTGTTCAGTTTTAAAATCTTTTTAATCTGTAGAACATTATTACGAAATTCAAAATGATAATTAAATATATATTATTTGAAAGATTTTCTTATTTTATATTCCATACGAGCTGTCAAAATCTAACTGTTCTGTTTCTGTTCTAAATCAAAGGAACTATTCTGAAATTAGAAATTTAAATTTTCTTTGATTGAATCTAATCATTATATTTCATATTATGTGTAATGTTCTAGAAGCTAAATTTTATTCATCATTAATTAAAAATCACTGTATTAAACATCAAATTTTATTGCGTATCTGTATTTCTCATGCAAAGCAATAATAAAGTCACCAAAGTCCGCTATGATCCATCCCTGTATTTCTGGGTATACAAGAAACACGGTAGTTCTAGTGTTAATGTAATCCCAGCTTTAAGTAAAGTCAACTTATTTCGAAAATGTATATTTTTGTAACCAGAATATAGGTTTTTCGGATGATATATATTGTCATGTAAAAATTTTCATGTTCAACAAACATGATTTACAGACAAATGTGATAAATTAACAGCACTAATAGTAACATTAAAATTCATGTTATTTTGTTACTCTTGGTAGGTAAAATTCAATTACATATATGAAAATATTTAACCGAGAATTAATAGTATTCGAAAAACCGATATTCCAGTTTGGGAAAACTTATTAATACACTATAAAAACTATTCGGAAACGTTTCCGAAAATCAGTGGCAGCAAAAGGAACTTTGTTTTTAAAAATAATTTTTTTAATCTTGAAAGTATATTGGTTTATGGGGCTTTTAATGATAAATAACGATTTTCGGAATCACGGAAAACACGAAAGAGGTTGTTGTACATTTTTCGTTCATGGTAGTATTATATGTACGTAGATAATAAATAAATAAATAAATAAATAAATAAAAATAAACAATTTTCCTTATTTTATAGGGTATATTGCGTATAGGGTATATACCTAATTCTCATAGGTTCTGGAACTTGTTCACGAATAGATAGATCCCAGACTTGTATTGAAACTATATGTTCCCCTTGCTATGTAACTAAATATATCTGCAAGTTTATTTCAGATTCATATTCGAACTAAACACTAAGAGTTTGACACTATTATGGTCAGCATTGTTATCTCATAACATGCATTCTTTACTTTGTAAAAACGAAGTTGTAATCTTATTCTGTAATTCAGCAAAATTATTTCCTGTAATGATTGTTTGTGAAAGTGACCAATCCATGCTAATCAAACACTTTTCACTACATTATATATCCATCACAAATTTCGATAAGAACTTTTTGAGAAGTGCGATTCATAGTTTTACATTGCTGCCTACATTTCTGCTGTTTTCACGTCAAATAAATATAATTTAAACGAGGATAAATTTTTAATGAAATAGTTCTTTTTATTATTGGTTATTCAATAAAATGTTTTATTTTATTTTAATTTCAAGTTTTATTTTTCTTTAAAAAAAAAAAAAAAAAAAAAAAAAAAAAAAAAAAAAAAACGAGCAGCTGTAGTTTCAGGTGTTTTACACTAAAGCCGAACGTGGTCATCGATCCAATTATAAACGCGTCATCATGGTACATTCATGTTACCGAGAGACTAAGTAAGTCGGTGATGTGTCGTGAGTTGCGATTCCAGACTAGATCATTTGCTACTAAATTAAATCAATGCATTGTTTTACTGTGAAGACCTCACAAATATGTTTTGTAAGTAAAACATGGTTCTGTAGCATGGTAATGAGTGTCGCTCGGTGGCACCATTTGGGGAAAGAGAGGGGGGAGAATTGCCCCCCCCCTAAAAGACTTTGATATTTTAAAGTGTTCGAATCATCACGGGTCAGACTCACAATTTGTTTTCAGAAATTGCACAAAATCTAAAATAACTTGTCAGATTTGATTAAAATGGCACGATTAACATAAAAAAATACTTAAAGTAGAGATATTCATAATTATCAATAAAATTTGCTAAAGCCTTGCTATAGTAACATTCAGAAAGTGAAACACATCTGTTATTAATGAATAATTTAGCTAATTTTAAAAATATATATCAGAATAAAACTGTATCACTTACTTCTGAGTCCTGCAGAAAAAAAATATAAAAATATTTTTGACGTACCCTCTGAAGAAAATTTTCAAATGGCACCTCTGGTGACGCCTGCCTAATAACACGTGTTATTCTGCTCAAATATTGAAATATCTCTATATTTCAATATACAGGGCGCAATAAGTGTAAATACTTTCAGTGAGGTACATCCTCAGTACACGTTTGACAGTATGGATCAAGGAATATTAAAAGCCTAAATAAATTCCGAAACGCTTTGTCTTTCAACCAATGGCGGATCTAAGGGAGGGGCGATGGGGCGATCGCCCCCCCCCTTGAGCTAAAAAAGGGTCGGTAAACCGACATTAGAGGCCTCCACGGGAAAAGGCCTCTGGCGAAGCCGGAGCCCGGCCCGACCTGTCCCGGCCCGACCTAGGTCGGGCCGGGACAGGTCTTCACTCTTTAAGGGTCGGGTCGGGACCGGGCCTTATTTTTTCTGGAGACTTGGGCCTGGACTGGGCTTCGCATTTTCTGAAGACTGGTGCCGGGCTAGACCTCTTTTTTTTCGGGTCGAGCCTGGCTTAGATTTCATTCTTTCTAGAGGTTTGCACGGGCCGAGATTTTCAGGCCTGGGGCCAGCATAAAAGCTGAAAATTCGGCCCGGTTGCGACCAGTGGTGGATCGATCATATCCCCCCCCCATCTCCCTTGCGCTAATAAAAGGTCTGCATCAGAGGTCTGTGCGGGAAAGGGTCGCACCCAAAGAAAAATCTCGAGCCAATTTTCATTCACGAAACTCGGACCTTGCCTGTTCTCTGCTCTTTCCTGGCCGGGTATTCATTTTTTCTGTAAACTCGAGCCGGGACGGGCTAGACTTCTTTTTTCCGGGACGAGTTTGGCATGGAATTCATTCTTCTTAGAGATCTGCACGAGCCGAAATTTCCAGACTCGGGCCCGACCCGATATAAAAGCTAAGAGTTCAGACTGTGTCTGACTCAACCCGTATGAAAACTTTTATTGGCTCGTTAATACATACCTCTAAATTCTTCTCCCCCGAGCCTATGTTCGGATGGCATTTTTGACTTTCTTCTATCTTTACAAGAACAAAGTATTGGATTAGTAAAAATTTTCGACGTATTTCTACAATTTAGGAGGTCCTGAACACGAATTGACTGTTCTTAGAAAATGTCTGTACATGTGTCTGTCTGTCTACATATATGTGACACAAATTTTGTGGGCGCTCTACCTCAAGAACTAATGCGCCGAATTTAATGAAAATTCATATTCTGTTAGACCTTGACAAAATTGATGCTGTTGATGTTTTGGTTTAAATTACTCAACAGGTGGTGCTGCTATGCTGCATTTTTTGCAATTTTCGCGATAGCTATATCTCAAGAATTAACGCACGGAATTTCATTAAACTTTAGATTATGTTTGACCTTGGCATAAATAGATCTTTATTAGAATTGGGTATATACCGCCCAACAGATGTCGCCGGTATGATCTGTTTTTCACGATTTCCGCGTTAGCTGTATCTGAAGAACGAATAGATCGTCATTTAATTTTTATTGCAGACGATTTGATTTATATAGAAGAAAGTTTTGTGATAGTCACAACATACTAGTATTTATTTGTTTTCGTAAAAATTGTAGTGATGTTGTGCATTTTTTAACATAATTTTTAGAAATTTAATTTGGTTTAATAAATGAAAGAGATATTTTTAACTAGTCAGATGTGCCAGTCTCAAAACTTTCTTCTATCTCATACATGTTAATACTTCAAAATTCGCATCACAGAATTCTGTTTTACGCCAGCTGCTTGCGAAGTGCGTGGTTACCTTCGCTGCATGAACAACTGATGTTAAACTGCGAAAAATTGCACAAAAATCGGTATCACAGTGCCCCCTTCCGGCTGAATATCCCTAAATTCAATTAGGACTTGCTGGCCATCTTTGAAAACCCATAAATAAAATTTGGTTCAATTCATGCATAACTTCCTACACTTTCCAATGATACAATAATGAAAATGTCACAAAAATCGTTATTACAGAGCCCCCCATCCGGCGGAATATCCCCAAATTTAAGTACGACCTGCTAGCCGTTAGTCAAAAACCTATTAATGAAATTTGGTTTAATTCTATGCATAACTTCATACACTTTTGATGATATCAATTTAAATACTTTCTTCTGTTATATATAGAAGAAAGTAAAAATGTACTTTTTGCTTTGTAGAGCATTAAAATTATGACTTTCTTTTATTATTTGTTTCTTTAATTTTAAACTACGTTGATATTCTTACTGAATATTCATCTGAATGTAATTATATAATTCAAATATTTAATGAGTGTTTATATACACAATTATCTGTCATTAATATTGTTTCCATTCTGTAATCCATGAATTTCAAACATAATTTGAGAAAAAAAAATCTGCGCATAAGTGGGCTTTATGAATAATTTTAACTGTAGAATAATGTTGCTTCAGAAATATCGGCATATTTTGTGGAGATTAAATCTGGCGGTGAAGTATCAATTAAGTTTTTGTACTGGCAGATCCGGGCTTGGGACAAACTTTTAGCTTTTATACTGGCGCGGGCCGAGTCGAGCTCACGCTTTTATGCCGGGCCGGGCCTGGCCCGAGGCTGGAAATTTCGGCAAGTGTAGACCTCTAACCGAGATAGCTAAACTAGTTTTAATGTTTTTTCTAACTGCTTCTTTCAGCCAGTGTCTCATAACTACTGAATATATGTTTCGTTAATAAGCTTCAAAACAGTCTTTACTGAATAAAAACTGATCTTTGATATAAAGAAACAAGCAGTCTTATACCCAGTTAGTATTTTTTTACAGAATTTTGAAATGTGGCGATCAATTAAAGCTTAAAAATGTCTCCATGATTATATTAGCCTTAAAAAAATGAGCCTTTATGCGACTTCTGTAAGGTATCTTCCCAAGTGCACAGAGATACACATTGCCTCTAAAAAAAGTCTGTATGAATGCTTTGTATATTTTTCGTCCTACCGCTGTATACTTCTAATAAAAATCTGGGCAACCATTTTATTAGTACTGTAATGTGATGTCGTTCTTCCTTATAGTTTTATCTTTGAAGTGTTTGTTGTTTCTTTGGGCGTTTTATTAGAAGGTCCAATACATTGATTGCGTTACAGGCGATGTTACAGGGAGAAGAGCTCGCCCAGCCTCACTATACCCATCCCTACATCTGTCCAGTTGGCGACAACTTTCAAGTTATCATAATCTACGATAATCTTCGCTCCTAATCTTCGTGCTAAATATCGATGGTCCCGCGTTAGGCTGACAACCTGACAGGGGCATTATAGCACCTCAGGGCCCATAGTAAAAAACAAAAGCAGGGCTCGGTACTATAGGCCATAAGCCTTAATGAATTGAAAGTTTGGTTCTCAAAAACAAACTCACTTTTTTCTGGCACATTTACAAAATCATTGATATTCATACACATATAAGAATACAAGATCAGTAGCAAAGGCTGTGTTTTAAGCGCGCGTAGCAATTCAAAAATTTGCTCTCGCTCCCTAGAGACTACTGTAGTTTCTTATACCGTAATTTTTAATACAGCGAGGTTTTGGAGTTCCTAAAAAATTTAGCGCACTGGGCAATTCTTAAGATACTACAAAAATCCCATTTAAAATAATTCCACCTTTTGAACATACAACTTAAAATTCCACCTAGAGACCTGCGCTGATCGGGTTGTCTCAAACTGAACCCGAAAATTCCATTGTAACCAAACCGAACCCCGAAAAAAAAAAATCTTCATCCTCCCAAAACCGAAATGAATGAAAATTAATCTATATTTTAATAGAAGTATAAAATGTAGTATATATGCAATTATATCTCTAATTTCAATTTTCTTTTATATAGAAATATAAACATATAGTATATATATACTCATTAATATTCAAATACTGTAAAACATTTAAATGACGGACACCGAGGTGCCGTCGAATTTATCTCTTACTCGAAGGAGTGCGCAAAAATATGAAATATTTGTATTGGGGACTGTCTCCGCTCTTCAGGAGTGACCGTACGGAGGTCTTACTGTACATGATATTACTTCTGAATTTGCGGATAAACTCGACGGCTCTAAGGTGTCCGTAATTCGGAGGTTTTACTAAATAAAAGAAAGTATTTTCTACATAAAGCTTTCCGCTATTTGGGACTGTCCGTTATGAAAGTTTTACTGCATATAGATTTTATCGGGAAAAAATATTTTAGACATTCTTTTAAAAAATTGTGTCAACCCGAGCACGACACCGCAAGCAGGGCCGTAGCTAGAGGGGTGCCAGGGGAGGCTCAGCACCCTCTGAAAAATTTTGAGCTCCCCCTGGGGAAGTTGCCAAAGTCGCCAAATGAAATTCTGTTTCAAAAATCCAAAAGAAACTCTGTTCAAAAATTGAACTTAGTTTTGGCTTTTTTTTTTTTTTACAGTTTTGCATAAATTAAATTGTAGTATTTGTTTAAAAACTTCTTCGAGTGCTTCAATATGCGCGCATCCTATCTGCACATACTCAGAATAAGCAAACTTTTGCTGATGCAAACATTGACTTTTGTGTTAGTTATATACTGAATTTTTTCATTTTGCAGCGTTTTCCATTATTAGCATAAAACAAAGTTATTCTAATAAGTTTGATAGTAAATATGAAGCTTATGATAAACATTGTTTCCTATTTGAGTCATCCTAGTTTAAATTTATATAAGATTTTTAATTTATAAATGATACTAATGAAAAAAACTAATAGCCAATTTAAATACAAGTGGTTTTAGCATTTGAATAATTTTAAAATGCAAAATACATCCTTCATTTTTCTAATGTTTTTTATCATATAAAAACATAACTTTAGAATCTTTAATGGCAGGGAATATTCAGAAAAAAATTAAAGGTTGCAATTCTTTTGAACTGTGCGCTTTTTATTTAATTACTGACATCATCACTTATTATTTCACTAGTATAATTTTACACTGAAAATTTTCCTTCTGCAGCCAGTGATGTAGTTGTAAAAAAAAACAGAGGGCATCCGCTGCAGGCAGAGGGAGTATATGCTAAAGAGCTTATGCCCTAAAGAGTTTATGCTATAGTATATTGTTTTTGAGAAGTGGGTATACGGTATTCCTTAAAATAATCCAGAAAATATACGGCGCATCCACCGTATATCCTCCAATACATCCCTGTCTGCAGCTTTTACTTTTCTTAGAATGAAATAAGGTTATTATAAACAGTTTAATATGAAACGCAGTGCCTACAATATGAAAAAATCCCAGTCAGTTCAGCCTACAGGCGCAGGTTAGATTTCGAAGACGCAGACCATGGGGCTCCTGTTTATTGGGAATTGCAGAAAAAATTACCTTTTTGCCATGATTCGGGAGTTGGGACCACCCACTTCGAAAACTACCTGTGTCTGTAGGCGGAGCCGACAGAGATTGCTTTGTTTTTAATTTTATTTTGCTGTAAGGGTTGGTCCTATAAAAAATTTGTAGATAATATTAAGAGGATTTATAATAAATTTAAGTGGATTTAATAACTTGTGAATTGACAAAGTTGGAAATTTTTTTCTTCTTAAACCCCTATCCCTCCCCCCTTCGAGGCCATTTTTAATGATATCAAAATCTGTCATACATAAATTTTCGGCCCTTTACCTAGAAGTAATAATAACTTTAAACGGATTCGATGATACTTATCATAATTAAGAAGTTATAGGGTTTTCTGTTTTCACAAAAAGCCCCCCCCTACCCAGTGGTTCGATTTTGCCCATTAATGAACTTGACCGAGATTTTATACACCTTGATTTTATGTATTAGTTTGGAAGAGATTTGTGCAGAATTATTGAAGTTATCGTGTCCATAAAAAAGTGATATAGATAGATAGATAGATAAAAGTTTTGAACTGGGGGTGGTTTTCGGTTCTGGGAGTCATGATCGGCATAGATCTGCAAAATTTTCCAGAAATTCCAACATAGGGGAGAATGTAATAGGTAGTATTTCTTACAAAATCTACCTAATATGCACTGATTTACTTTTATATATGTACTTTGATCCTATATATCTGTGTTTGTGCGTGCATGTGTCAGAGAGAGAGAAATAGTATGAGCCCCCCCTACATTCTCTTGAGCACCCCCTATTGTTTGTTTCTAGCTACAGCCCTACACGCACGAGTAAAAAAACCCAACCCGATAATGTGAGTCAACGCGACCCGCAGGAAAAATGTAGAAGTCAACCCGACCCGCAGCAAAAAAAGTAAAAATTAACCCAACCGGAACCCATCTCGTACCAAAAACAAGTTAACCTGACCCAAACCCCACCTACAGTAAACAAGTAGGAGTCAACCCGCCCCAAACCCGACCCGTAGCAAAAAAGTAGAAGTAAACCTGACCCCAATTTAAAAAAATTAGGCCCGACACGACCAAGATTGCGGGTCGGATATTAACTTTCAAATTTCTGATATCGCCCCCCCTTGAAGACTGTCTAGATCCGCCCTTGCTTTCAACTCTGATCAACAACTGTCATCATTTGTTCCATTTCAATTATATATCGGTTGCTTAGTCATTATCGCATTATTAAAAAAAAAATACAAGATATTCAGGAATCTAACACACGTCACTAATTATTATTTGACTCACTATTTATTTTTTAATAAAATGAGAGCATCATCTGCAAATGTGAAAATTGCTATTCGATGATTTGGGCACGTTACTGGAAAACTATATTCTGGAAAACTATATATAATTGTTACTGGAAAACTATATATAATTATATTAGTTTTTATGCAATAAATTATTGTTATCAAGGAAAAACTTTATGACCACCCTGTACTTTAAATGGCTTTATTGAAATATATGTCAATCGCTGAAGATATGTCTGTAAAATATCGGAATAAAAGTTTTACAAAGATTGATCACTAAAAGTTAAATCAGTAATTTATCAGGGATTCTTTTAATGTTACCAAATGTCAATCGAGTTCATTACACTGGAATCATATATTACACTTTTTTTTAACTTTTTTAACTTACCATGTCTGATATTTTTCCTTTTTGGATAGTTGAAAAGTTTCCTAAATCTTTGCAAAGGATCTTCTTTGTCCAATCTCATTGCAAAATCTAGAGAATCGACGTCCATAGACCATGTCTTAGATCTACCGGAAAATTCATGAGAAACTGCGCTGGAAAATATTTCTTCCGAAATAAAAGGCATACCTGTACAAACAAATGGAAAGTAGTAATAAATTCAGTCTTTATGTAATAGAAGATATCTGAATATATGAATACTACATATTCAGAAAATAATTTTTTATACAATAGAAAATATCCAAAATACTACAAAACATCGGAAATATTTTACTATATTTATTTTAATGTAAAATTGAATCTAAAATATTTCTGTTGTTAAATTAAAATTTTAATTCATTATATCGGAGAATAGTAATATCTCGTAAGCTTCTGTAATGTTCATTTGATCAGAAATAAGATTTTTTCAGTCAGTAGACAATGGACAGTGCTATGACCTATAAGATACATTTCCTTATCATATAAAAATGAATTTAAACCCCACTGCCCGAAGTTTTTTCTTCGATTAATAGCCAAACCACTAACTTCATCTCTAGCAATTTTTTTCCATTCCGGGACTCTTAGTCGAAGTTTTAGAACATGTTGATATTTTTAATATGAACAGCTGTTTTATATGAATTCATTAACATGAATATATTTGTACATTTTAATCAGTTGAACTGGACATAGAAAAATATTTAAAAATGTAAAAAAAAAAAAAAAAAAAAAAAAAAAAAAAAAAAAAAAAAAAAAATCAGCATATTTACTGAAAACATAAAAATCTATTTTCCATTAAAATATATCACCACAGTGAAAAATTATTTAGTGTATATTTTAGTAAATTATATTTCTAAATAGACATTAAAATCTTAATTCAATCGGAAAATTTGAAAAGGGGTCAACTCCTATTTTTTAACAAAATAGGTTTTCAGAGAATTCTTATTCAGTAAATATGAACTCGTCGAATCCATATGAGAACGGGTCACATCTCAAATTTCTAACGCCTTTTAGCTAATGTTTACATCGCTGTTACAATGTTACAATACATGTCATGTCTTATCATTAACAAGAATGAAAAATCATGCGTCAAGCATAGATTATGTTACACTTTCCAACACTTCAAAAATAATTTTACAAATCGTTACCGTTTGATAAGATGAAATATATCTAAGTAAATAATTTGGAGAACGCATAACATATTTAAAAACCCAATTTCAGGAATTACTAACAATATTCGAAAAAATATCCGAATTATTTTTTGCAACATTGTATAGGATCTGTAGATTTGTATGTACTACATAGGATGATAAATTTTTTGTTCAGTTAGGAAACTCGTAGCACAGTTTAAAATTCCCCTTCTGGAATTTCCATTAATAAACGGAGATGTACTCGAGAACTTTTGGGCTGCCCTGTATATGATCTATAAAATTTATACACGCCAAGTAATAAAAAAATGGGATAATTTAAAAACGCGTTCAGCAACTAAAAACGCACTTCCAGCAATTATTGTTAACATACAATACCGAATACTTTTGTGTGTCTCTGTAAATGAAGGATGAACGCTATAATACACATAATACACATATATACACATAATATTCATTAGTAAACCTCTTGTAATGTACCTTAGTGATATATATCAATTTCAATATGTTTGAAATAGTGAAACATTATTACACATATATATATATATATATATCGATTTTTTTCCATAGACCGTAATGTAACGAACTCTTTTGATCGTGTACAGGAACTATAAGTGCTGTGCACACCATATTCTATAGTGAGGCTCTTGCAATGCACCTCATTGATATACATCAATTTAAATATGTTTTAACTGCAAAAGATTTTCCCCATAGACCGCAATGAAACGGAATTATTTTGAGTTTTCCTGTAAAAAAACTGAAAGTGCTACACATTTCATTTTCAATACTGAACATACCATAGTAAACCTCAATAACATATATCAATTGCATGACAATCCGAATATATTTAATCGAGTTAGAGCACAGACAGACGGTAGATAGAGAGACAAACAAACCGAATTCATAAACACTTTTCAATTATATTGGGAAGTGTTAAAAATGATTTTCTTAAGCCCCTTGTGCGGAAAACACATTGTGGCTTTTGTTCGTCCAATACTACTTGATTTTATTATTATTATTATTATGATTGGAGTGTTATAATCAGTTTTTTACTTCTCCTGTAAAATTTCAAAAACTAAAGATGACCCCTTTTCAAAATGACCGATTCATTTTATTTTTTGGTGTTTAACTGACTGTACAATTGTGGCTTTTGTTCGTCCCATACTAATTGCATATTATTATTATTATTATTATTATTGGAGTCTTATAAACAGTTTTTTCTTCTCATGTAAAGTTTCAAAAACTACAGATGACCTTTTTTCAAAATGACCGATTCAATTATTCTTTTGGTGTTTAACTGACTGTACAAATTAAATTTAATGAGTGTTCTATGCGTTCAAAAACAAATAATTTATATGATACTTACAGTTAAGTTGTATTTGTTTATACTAAAAAATATATAATAATGTGTTAATATTTCATATCATTAAAATAAAATGATGTTTTTAATTTAAGTTTTAATTTTTAGTGTCAAGGTTACGCATTATCATTCTTTTTCCTGTCAGCCATTTGTCAATGATCAGTTAGAAAGCACAGTTTACTATTTTTGTTTTTTTATAAAAATCAAAACACATATTCCTGTTACGTGGTGTTCACGTTTGTCCTTATTTAGCCTCTTACTTAATTTTAAGTTGGCATGTCTTTTTTGAAAACACATATTTCAGAACAGTTTTGACCTTCATTGTTTTTGAAGTTGTTAATACCATACAAATACCGATAAGATGAGATGATTTTAAAGATTTGAGATAAGAGGATAGAAGAAGATACTGCGATTTCGCATAATTAAGACAAACATAAATAAATTCTTGTTTTTAAAATTGAATGATGTGTTACTGATAAAGATGCAAAACATATCTAAATTGTGATCAGAGTTACTCAAACATTGGAAGTTGCATCCAGAGAGAAAGGGCATCGTCGCTTAAAGAAATATGTCTTCGTTAAGTTTATGTAAAATGAAACTTAACAGTACAGACGCTAATTTAATTTTCAGTTATTATACAGATACATTTTAAAATTAAAGCTTACATCCGATAATCAAAGAAATGTTGATTAATAGTACGTTACTAGGAAATTTAAATAAATAATATGGTTACTAGGGTTTACGATTAAAGATATAACTTCAATTTTGAAACTATATACATTTTACATTTATTTCTAATATTCATATTTCAATTTTTAGAAATGTATTTTTAATGGCATTAAACGTATTTAAAGTCTAAATTCAGATACATCGGATTAGATAACAGACATTTTTCATATCTATAATTAAGCTTTGCACCAATGTTATCCAATGCACTTTTTGAATAATTTGCTTCATGTTTTTATGATAAACAAAAGTTATTTAAGAGAACTGAAGTCTTAAGTTTTTTTTAATCGAGTGGTTGTTCGTCCATGAGGAATTTAGAAGAAAGCAATATTGATTTTTGAATTTTCACTGTACAATAATGTATGAAACGCCGTCAACCAATCATTAAACTAATGTTGATTACTTGGGCATTAATATGGAAATTAACGGATATGATATGGTTACCATAGTTTATGATAAAATACATAACTTAAAAATTGAAACTATAAAGATTTTACATTTTAGTTCTAATATTCACATTTCAGTTTTTAGAAATATATTTTTGAATGGTATTAAACGTATTGGAAGACTAAATTCAGATACATCGGATTAAATAACAGCCATTTTTCATACACATAAACAAACTTTGCACCAGGGTAATCCAGTGCACTTTTTGAATAATTTGCTCCATGGAAAACAGAACTTATCGAAGAGAACTGAAGCCATTTATCTTTCAATCGAGTGGTTGTTTGTTCGTGAGGGATTCAGAAGAAAGTAATAATTGATTTTTGACTTTTCACTGTACAACAACGTCTGGAGTTTGTTTCTTTTAATAGTTGTGACAGGTCTGGTTAGTGTTGCTAGCATAAAACTTGGTTAATCCAACTTGCATGTAACAAACGATGGCCTGTCAAATTTCCTATTTATTTGTTAGAAAGTTTCTAGTTCATATTGTTGAGTTTATAGTTACAGTTTAAGTTACTGTATTTCTAAATATGTGATTGTTTTTCATTTCAGTTTTGTATAATTTTCTTTTATATAAATTCTAACCTTCCAAATACCCTTTTCATTCTGTTTTAAATTTAAATTTCTATTTTACATTTAATTGGTACAAAAATATTGAACATGTATTATATGTGTGTGTGAGATGACCGAAACGACATCTCAACTCGCTGGAATATAAAGTTTCACGAGCCATGATAGGTTCAACTAAGGCTCCTATAAGGGGAGCTGACGCATATCCATTCTGTTGCCCAAAATAACCGCCATATTGTGACCTAGCTCAGCATTAGGAAACCGCCTGAGCAGGTGTTCGCCGTCCTCGTTACTGTCACTAGCCGTCCACTAGTACGGTAAGCTAACCGGTTTTAGCTTGGTTTTTGGTCCGCTGGGTTATTAAATGGCGGTATGATTCAGCCTGTATTATAGGAGCTCTAGGTTCAACGGCCATGATGATCGATGAGGTCATTATTAGAATGGTATATGTTGGAGTAGTCCAGTTTTTATGCAAGACGTAGGTAGCTTGTTGATTTTGTTTAATGGGAGAAATCAAAAGTGATGGTTGTAAAATTGCTATATTGCGATTTTAAGTTGTGTTAACCCTCCCTCCAAATATCCGCGGTTTATCTCCTCTTGTATTTTGTTTTATTAAATGTTTGTTATCGTCTTCAAATCAAGTGTAATCAGTAGAAATATTGTGATTAAGTTGTTATATTAGTTACTAATCATATATATATATATATATATATATATATATATATATATATATATAGTGTATTTTTTTTTTATTAAATATATCTGAAAGCAGAATAGAACCAGGAATGGAAACAAAGTAAATAAACTCTGAAATAATCAACAGATTGATTTTATAGATTAATATACAAAAAAGAAGAAAAGTACAGCTGCGATACTTCAAAAAGAAATTATTAATAATAAGAAATATATATATAAGCAAAAATTTAGAGGAGGAGTATTGTTTTAAAAGCTAGGTATACTTAAAATTTCAATCTATTTTGTAATAATTAAATACGTTTGTTGGAAAACTCTGTGCCATGTCATGGGATGTAAAATTTTCACCTTATATATAACTATTTTCAACGTCTACTTCATTAATTATTTTAATTTTCATTAAAAATGTTTTACTAATTGTTTAAAAGATTGGCCTTATAATGTATTTGTATATTCGATCAGAAAAAATTTACATAAATGCAAGAATAATTTTAAATAAGTAAAGAGAAAACCCAGCAAATTTGTTTCTATGATATTTTTCAAATGAGAGTTGTTTTCACTATTATTACTCTAACGATCATATTAAAGTTTGGTTTAGTTTAAAAATTATAAAAATATAATTTTTAAACAAAATATTTGTTAGTATTATAATTGATTTATAAGGACGAAACAAATTATATTGAAATTTTGAAATTTTCTAGATTATAATTAGATTTGTTTCAGCATTTTTATCGTGCTGTGAATGCCATTAACCAAAATTTGCTATTCGGTTTAAGTATAAAATATTGTATAACCTCATTAAGCCTTTTTTATCACAAACACATAATTTTTAATACTATACTTTTGTATTGTTTTCAATAAAAATTTTAATATTTTTATGGAAATACTTTTAAACACGTAATACTTTTAAATACTTTATTGTTTCACAATAAAGCAATAATGTAACTGAAAATAATAATAACTTTGTGTTTTTGAAAGTTTATCTTCCAAAACTGAAACAATGGCAAAACAAAGCGATAAAAGTTTCCTATTTTTTTGGTCTTTCTGTTCTTTTAAAAATTGTGACTCGTATTTACGGTTTCATTAAAATGTATATTTATATATGCATATATATGAGTGTGTATGAAGTAGGAATATCCTCATTCTGGCACTATTTTTTTCAGATATTGTAACGGATACTGGGAAATTATCTTAATGAATTAAAAGCAGAGAAAATTTGCTTTACAATAACCAAAAATGTTGATTTTATTTTGGATTAGAAAGGATTTTCACATATCATATCTACATACCAGTTTCATTTGCAACCAGTAACACATCATGCATCCCACAAATTTCTTAGATAATATATAAAATATCATTCATTATCAAGAACTTAATATTTATTGTGTACTTTTTTTTCAAACATCATAAATGTTATGATGTTTTATTTTTAACACTTTCCAACATAGTTCAAAAGTTTTTGACTTCGTTTTGTCTGACCGTCTTTCCGTATTATATTCCTCATAAATGTACTCGGATTCCCCTGTAATTAATTTTATATGTTATTAACATTTACTATAGCACGATTTCAATTGAAAATAAAATGCGTAGCATTTATAGTTCTTTTAAGGTGACAGTCAAAAGTATCCCGTTACATTACCACCAATGGGAAAAATCTTTTCAAGTCCATTTTAATTATGTTAAATCATTTCAAATATAATAAAATCAATATGTATTTATGAAGTGCACTAATATAAAACATGTAAAACATGCAATATATAAAACATGCAATCTGTAGCATTTTGGGTGCAAATAATTTCTTATTCATTTACAGAGCAACATAAAAGAATTTCGTTACATAATGGTTTACGGGGAAAAATAGTTTGCAAAGTTTTATGTAACACTATTTAAATATAATGAAATTGATATAAATTACTGATGTTTATTACAAGGTACTTGCTATAGAATATAATGTGCATAGTATTTATCGTTCATATACATACAAAAGATTTTGGGTACAGTACTGTATCTAAAGTTCTGTCCATTAGCGATAACTGTTGGAAGTGCGTTTTTCGTGTTTAACTAAATTTTTGCATACTACGTGGTGAGTATAAATTCTACAGATTATATGCAGGGCTACACAACAGAATTCGTAAACATTTCGGAGTATGAACGTGAATTGCTTAAAGGTGTTTTTTTAATGAGTTATGCATTTTCAAGCTGAATTTAGTACACTAAGAGATGTTTGTAGAATAGAAATAAAATGGTATACAGAGCCGTGCAGAGAAATGAATACATAATGGATGGTAATTTTTAGAAGTGTGATTATTTGTAGTTTTTAGCGTATTTTAGCATGAATTATATTTTTAACTTAATATGTGGCGTTTTTGTAGGTAATATACAAGGCTGTACAAAATAATTCAAGTATGTTTCTGTCTATTAGTAGAAATTACTCAAGGTGAATTTTCAACCTAGTATGCGTTTTCTTACTAAATTAAATTTTAGCATGCTATGTAGAACATATACAAATCTATTGATCAAATACAGGGATGCGCAAAAGAATTGGAGTACTTTTCTGTCTATATGTTGTAATTTCTGAAATTTACTTTTCGAATGTGTTATGTGTTTTCTAATTTTATTTACCCTATTAAGCAGCGAAGTTTTACTAAACTGTTCTGGAAGTGTTGGAAAGTGTTTCATAATCTATGTTTCACACATGATTCTTCTTTTTATGGTTTCGTTCATCTCACGCAACCCTATTACTCCCGCTCCGTTGTCTGACCGACATAGAGCCATTCTCAGAAACTATATAACTTACAGAGTGGAAACTTTTTGTTTATATAGCTGAATACCAGCTATGAAGCTCGAAATATTAAATTTTGAAAAAATCGTATTATTTTAATAAATAGAGATAAAAAATCAAATTTCTAACAGCCTTTTCCTATTAAATTTAAACATTTTTCGTTATAGCAGTTGCCAAAAATTAAAAACCCACAATGAAATTCTTTCTACAATAATTAATTTTCTATTGAACGATTTCCACGTGAAAAATGAAAATGAAATAAAATGTTTCATCAATTGAAAAAAAGATTATTATGAAATAAAATTGATTGACGTCATAGTGGTAATAAAACGGAAATTTTCAAAGATTTCTCAATAATACATGGAGTAAGAGTATATGTATGTACACAAACCAGATTAATGTCATGTCATTAGAGAATTAAAAAGAAAATCTGACGTCATATCGAAAGTTTAACGAATATTTCAAATGTTTGAGAATAATACAAAGTGAATATCAATATGAGTAATAGAGAGTAGTAAATATATGAGTTTGAAAAACATATTGAATCATGATAAAAATACGATTATGGAAATATTCGCATATTTTAATATTTTGAAGGTGTATAACTTGTTTAATTTTGAAATTATTTTTTTAAATATCGCATTTAGTCCTCATGACAGATATTATTATGACAGAATATAACAGCGGGCTGGTTTAGATTTTCGAAAAAAAAAAAAACGAAAAAATAGACCTGTGAATTTATACTTTATAAAAAACATGACTTTTTTGTTGTTGCTAAATGAAATTTATTTGGATTTATTAAAGAAAGGATAAAGTGTTTTGAAAGGAATATAAACGAAACCCTTTGAGCGATCTTCGATCACAGTTACCCACTTGTTTTTGTTTGTTTCGTCATTATTCCTTTTAGAAGCATTAGAATGCTACAGATATTTCGTTTTGAAAAATCAAAACAGAAATCCTCGTTATGTGATTTTTCATATTATCAATATGTACTATCTTATTTCATGTTATGTTTAAACAAATCTTGTTGAACAACTTCGATAAAGTAGTTGATGAAATTAAGCAATACTTCATAAATATATATATATATATATATATATATATATATATATATATATATATCTAAGTGCTTTCAAAATTTCAGTTGAAGAGAGAACAGCTATTTTACATACTTCACTTATATATAAACAAATTTTTGTTTTGGAAATTGAATGATTGATCGCTTATCGGTGAAACATTGTTTCATATCTCAAGTGAAATCAAAGATAGTGAAATTCGTGTTATGTGTGTTGCACAAAGACAAAATACATCATCATCAAAACAAGTATATATTCATACCCACACAACATAACATTGAATTTATTTCAAAGTATAAAAATATTAAACCTATAGGTTAATTTTTTTAACATTTTACCACGCAGTTGAAAATAGTTTAGGAATTCGGTTTGTATGGGCGTCTATTTTTATGGCCGCCTGTTTGTCAGTCTGTCCGTCTACTCGCGTGTAAAACCCTCTGTCAGTCTGTCCGCGCGCTTCTAACTCGCGTAAACCTGCTGCTGAGATCTGAATCAGTATTGTAAAAACTAACTTTGTACTAATTTTATTTTAATCTCTAATGTAATATTTAACATCTGTATTCTAAAATATGAATTTTAAATAAACATTTCTCCTCGTGGAGAAAACTTCCTATGCTTAACGGCTGGATCTCTACGAGAGTCTGATTTCATTTTTTTTTTTTTTTTTTTTTTTTTCATTTCGCGTAAACATGCACGGATTGCTACGTAATTGATATATGTTATTGATGTTTACTGTACTACGTTTCATAATGAAAATGAAGTGTGCAGTATTTATAGTTCGTTTACAGAGACAGTCAAAATTATTTTGTTACATTATGCTCTATTGGTAAAATCGTTTGCGATATATTTTAATGTTAGATTATTTCAAACTTATTGAAATTGATATACATAATTGAGATTTTCTATAAAATGCTTACTGTACAATATGGCGTGCATAGCAATTATCATTTATATTGTGTAAGCGATGCTTATAAATGCAAGACGATAGATTGTGTTGTCCGTCCAGTCTACTCAACTAATGAAGTGAAATAAATTTAATCTTGTAATTTACACCCTATTATGTTTGATTTTTAGCAAGAATTTAACTAGAAATATTAATTGAATGATTTATTTTTACTTACTACAGTCTCAATTTTTTTTAAATATCAATATTTAGTATTTTCTGTAAATTACGCAACCTTTAATATTTTCATTAATTTAATTTTATCAGCCTGACTCTAAAACGCTGAACTTAAAAAAAAATTAAGAAAAAAAACATGTTTTAATGAAAAGTGTGTGTACTATGTCATACACTGCACAGTGGGGCAAAATCCCGAAAAGCTGGCCAAAATATGAAAATGTTATTCAAATTGGACGAAACTTCGTACACAGGTGTCTTTCAGGATGCTGATTACGATTCGGTAGTTAAAATAATAATAATAAAAAATAATAAATCCAATATGGCGGACTAAAAATTTTAATGTTTTGAAAGATATTCAATTTGTATGAAATTTCGTATACAGGTGCTTTGAAGAATGCTAATTACGATTCAAAAGTTAAAATTAAAAGCAAAAATGACGAATTAGTATAGATACCGAAAGCATGCAGTAGAAAATTGTTAATAACATTTTAAAATTGTTTCAAGAATAATTTTCTTCTTTAAAAACATCTTCATATGCAGAAATAGTATTAATTGTAAACATTCCCTCATGAGAATGATTCGTGATTTTCATGTCCCTCAAAGTGGGTTTAAATTGGCAACTTTTTTAATTATACCCAACCACTGGCAGAAATCTGACAAAACTCAAAATTCTTATTCCTTTAAAATATCATTGTACAACTGCGGCAGAAAGACATGAACAATCTTTCCGGTAATTCTGGAAAAGAATGTGAAATAAAAAGCGAGGATAGATAAGGGATAGCCCACGATTTCTTTATATTAATAATATCGACCATGCAATGGCTTAAGAATCACACAGAATATTTCTCTTTATATTCTTATCAATAACAACTCATTCCCGTTTCAAACTGATTTTCAAAGGGTTGTAAAACATTTTAAGAAACTTAGACTACAGCCTTGTTTTTCAAATAGGAAGGGATTTTTTTTAATTTTTCAATTTGTAAATAAACAAAATTTTTACTTTGAGCCCGAGCCCTACAAAGAGAAAAAAGCGAACTGTATCACACTTTAATTAAACCCTCTTTTTCTTTTACAAAACTCTTGTTTAGAATATAATTATACACGTCAATAAAAAAAAAACGCTGCCATTTTCGGAAAAATAACTTTCCACAAAGAACTGCTGGCACTCAGCTTTGTAAGAAGACCACAGCAACTCTGACAATAAAATTATCTTCTAACACATGCACTACTCTTTTACAATTTCAGAATTTTTGAAGCGACTAATTTAAGTCGTTGGGGCCACCGTAATACCATTACCCATCATGGATATGCATAATATAAAATATGAAAATAAAACATGTGTAAACTACTTATAAAATGTATTGCAATTCGAATGAAATCGTGGCTTGATGACGTCATAAACTTTAAATGCTCTATTACTGAATTGCGTAAAAGAAATATCCTCATATCTTTACAAATGATAATCATATTAACAAAGAATTTACTGCGTCGGATTAAGTGTCTCATTTCCAATTGAAATATATCTTTGAGTTGAAATTTGGATGAAATACAGGGTCATGAAAAATCGAAGAGTGTATGAAATAGGATTACAAATATCTCGGCAACTAATAATCCAATGAACTTCATTCTTTATGAAAAAATTATGTTTTTTAATTGTCTTTTATATTTACTCCGTAAAATAAACAATTTCGAAAAATTTTATATACGTTTTATCAGAACGAATATTACAAGAGCACGAAAAAAACAGTTCCGGATAATCGAGGTTACTGAAATTCAATAAGCTTCTTCCCATTATTACATACTAAGTACATACCTCGGCTACTCATTATCTGTCGAATTCATTCTTTATGCAAAATTTATGTTTTATTATTGTCTTTTACATTCACTCCTTAAAATAAACAATTTCGAAAATAAAATTATATACCTTTTATCAGAAGGAATATTTCGACAGTCCGAAAAAATTGTTTCGGATATTCGAGGTTACTGAAATTCAATGAGCTTCTTCCCATTATTACGTACTAAGTACATACCAAATTTCAAGTCTTTATCGCAATTTGTTCGGGAGATAGAGCGTTTACAGACACACAGACATACAGACACACAGCCACACAGACGGACGGCATTTTTTTAAAAACATGTTTTTCGGAATCTCCAGTGTCTAAAACGTGTAAACCGTCAAACAATTTTTTTTTCGATTTTTAAAACGATTACAAGACTTACAAGACCCTATACTACGTATGATGGGTAAGTAAACAGTGACATTTCTACTTCTTGCAAAAACCTGCACAAAATGCAAAATGGCAGTTTTTGGCAGCTGTTTTTTTTCATTATTTATTAGATAATAGTTTAGGACATTATCTCCTTCTCGCGGAACACTGTGGAACTTATAAAATTTTTGATGTTTGAAAACAAAAAAATAATATTAAAAAAAATATTTTAATCAAAAAGAATCATGACATTATTAATTTTTATGCGCTGAGCATAATATTTCTAATGCATGCTACTAATTTACACGCCATCATCGTGTGAATCCATTTTACAGAATTAAAATTGGATGATATGGAAAAATGTAGCACTTGTTTAGAGGAACCGCTGCTTTGCTGTCTTTGTTCACCTCAGATGATACTTCCCCAAGCGTCACTTTTGAAATGATGCATGTTGTCAGGTAAACGCGAAAACTTTTTTCTAAATACAGATTCTGACCCTCCAAACATCACTCTAACCAACTGTATAATCGAAATTCCCGAAATAGTAACTTTATTTTTAGACTTTTAGCCAGCTTTTCGGGATTTTGCCCCACTGTGCACCGGTTCAAAAACCTTTCGAATGACACCTCATAGGGGCCTCGAGTGGTTAAGACACCATTCCGCTAATCGCTTGAGAACGTAGGAGTCAGGTCGGCGGGTTCGACTCCCGCCAGCTCCATTGCACACACTTTGTGGAGCTTCCGGATGTAACTCTGTGGTGTTGTAAATTTCCTTGTGGCTATCTCGTCCCTGTATATTGACGATGACTTATAAGCGGGGACTTGATGTCAAGCACACAAGTCAGATGTATGTTCTCAATAAACAAACAAACAAACAGACACCTCACTCATTGTTGTAAGTATTGTAAATGTATAGAAAAAGGGCTATTGGCAACGGAAATAATATATATGATTATCGCATTCAATAGTTAAGCAATATTTAAAATGTATATTAAGTACACTAATTTATATTTTGAATAAAAAGCATTTTTATTTCGACAAAGATAATAAAACAGACTTTCTCATATTTGTATCTGTGTAATTTTCTTGTTAATGAAAGGCGTGGAGCGGGATTTTTTTTTCTGTAAATCCCAGAACTCATATGTAAAGTTACTTTATTTCTTTATATCTTTTTCTATAAGATTACAGAAACAATATATTAAAATTGAGTACTTTATAGTGGTCTTGAAGGTTCTTTTACAATTTGCAAACTATCCGAAAAATTGCTAAAAATAGCTTATATTAGAGAGAAACTTTCATTAATTTCTATCCATATGGTTCCCACACACACAAATAATAATAATATTAATATTAATAGTTTCGTTTAATTATTATTGTTCTTATTTTACATACATAGCCATGTATTACTTAATAATAACTGTTGACACCTGAAATACGATACCTTAAAAGAAGATATTTATTGGGCGAAGCCTTGAACTCCCTTTTAACATTCCAAGAATTACTTGAAAGCACATAGAATTATGTGAAAACCTTATGCAGCCATCGGTTCGAGGTACGATTATTCGAACACGAAAATACTGTCACCAACATATGACATATCTGAGCAGTATGAAAACTTCAAAACTGAATAATTTTTTTATTAGATATCCAATGTGTATACACTGAGTAATAGAGCGTATAAAAAGATACAATATTTTACAATATTTTTAAAAATGATTAAATTCTTTAATTTTTCTTTAATTATACTATCTGAATTATAAACCGTATGGATGGTAATTTAGAAAAAAAAATAATACAATAACTTAAATAAGTATTTTTTAATTTAAAAAAACGTTTAGAAATTTTACTACTATTTCAACTGAAGAGTAATTTTTAACTTGAATATTTGCGTTTGATTCACTGAAAAATAAATCACTAATATATAAAATCATATTAAAAATGCCTATTGTTGAATAATGTACACTTCCTTTATTTAAAACTGAATCTGAAAGAAAACTATAACTAATATAGTAGAAAGTAAATGCACAATACAATGCTCTATCATTTTAAAATGCATTTAATTTTTTTAATTAAATTCTTTAATAAATGAATTATTTATATAATTTAATAAAATGATTATCATAAGAAAATAAATTATCGGTATCATTATGCAATTTAATTTAATGATTTATAATTTTTTTATATATTTTTTTATATTTTACTGAAACATTTAATACTCTTAATATTCTCATATAATCACATATATTATTACTATTGTCTACATCCCATTTTCTGTGCATGTACAAAATGCACAACAATGAATAATGTATTATTTGAAAGGTTTTTGTATCTACTTCTGACATAATACACTCACATTTCGTTAAAACATGGGTTTTGATTAAAAATTGCAGTTAATTAAAAATTAAATCAGCATTGTTTTTACAAATGAAATGAAAGGTTTTTCTCAAAGCAATGTTGCCACAAAAATAAAATACCGCATTATATCAGGCTCAAAAATGATTATAAAAAAATAAATAGTATAAAAAATAGTAGTGGGACGTCTCCACACGAGTTTATTTTATTTTTATGATTAAATGCAACATTCGAATTTAAATTTTTAGAAGAAAAAGACACCATCGATCGATCGAAACAGTGGTATTTTAGTTGTAGCATAAAATGTATCCATTGTTATATTAAATTAAATTGTATTCTATATGATATTCAAATTATTTTTCTTTGTCTCGTGTTTTTTCCGAAGCGGTTGTCGTCATCCTCTAATGCAGTTAAACTAGGATTGTTAATTATTTTCTCGCGCGTGCCTTTTGCTATCTTCGATAAGTTTTTACTGTAGCTTTGATGAAATAAATGAGATAATACTTGATTAATGATGATGCTGGACTAATGTTGTTTGCTGATATTTTTACCATTATTTTTTCTTTAGAAGTTTAAACATGCGTGTAAAAAAAAATAGCTATTGCTAAAAAAAAAATATTCGATTGCTGTGCGAAATCCTCGCACGATTCGGCTGGTATTAAATACAATGTATGAAAAATATTAAAATATAATTTATTTGGATACATGAATTTTGCATTTAAATGCGCATTTATTTTCATAATTTAAAATAAATAATCTTTCACATCGCAAAATGGCAGGGTTTTTTGTACAATTTGAAAGTGTCGCATTCGTTTCAAGGGCTTTAAATAGAAAAACAAATCTTATTTGGGGTACGTTTTTCCTTCTAACTGTTTATATATATATATATATATATATATATATATATATATATATATATATATATATATATATATATATATATATATATTTACCATATGAAGAAAATATATTTATCGATGTTCGTTTATGTCTTTTTCTATTCCTTTTCAAGTTTTTTGTTTCCTGTAACATTTTAAAACTGACGCATTGGCTTTCCTGACAGATATATATATATAATACCCACTTATACAGAGTATCGTTTTGGTTATAGGGCTATCTTTGATTTTGAAAAATAATAATATTTACTATTTCAAAAAAATTACTTCTTTGAGGTCGATTCATGTTCGTTTTCATCTTTGCCATTTTTTCCAGTAATAAAATGTCATCTCCTTTTTGCCGACTAAAATACATAACAAAATACCCACTTATTTTCGGTACTTTTCTGGTTCTAAAGATATCTTTGGTTTCAAAAATATTATTATTTTACTATTGCATAAAAAATATTTTCTTCAAGTCGTTTCATTGATTCGCCAGAATTTAGTTTTCTCTCAAAGTGCTTTTAAATTTATTTGGATATCATTTCGCGTTTTAAAAAAGTGAGAAGGTGAAGCGTGTTTTATATTATTTGCGTTTTCTCGGTAACTTTTGGATAGAATTTAATGTTTAATGTATCTAAATGTTAGACATTAAATCGAAAATCCTTATGACAGGGTCCTCTTAATTTGTTTGGAAGGATTTCTGTTTAATAAATATAAGATTATACAAATTCGAGGGTCGTTCGCAAAAATAAATCAGATCGCACGTAACGCACTCGATGTACGCTGCCGAAGAAAATGGGGCGCCCACCTCTAAGTTAGTTTGAATAGATTTTAGTTTAAAAATACAAAAACATACAAATTCGAGGTTTGTTTGCGAAAAAAGTCCAGAGCATACGTAGTACACGTACGCTGCCGAAGGCTGTGGGCCCCCGATTCTAAGTCTTCTTGGATAGATTTTCGTTTAAAATATGAAATGATACATAGGGTGTACGCTGTCGAAGGCTGTAGCGTCCCAAACATTAAGTTCGTTTAGAAATATTTTTGTTTAAAAATATAAAATCAAAATAAACCGGAGCGGGTGTAGCAGGCTTACTAAGACAATGGAGCCACCAACATTAAGTTCGTCTAAAAAGTGATTTTCGTTTAGCCGAAGACAATGGGTCTCCCAACTCTAGGTTCGTTCGGATAGATTATCGTTTAAAAATATATAATCATGCAAATTTGAAGGTATAACCTGGGACGGTGGGTTGGTTGGTTGATTTTATGACGGCCAATTATCTACACACGGGATATAGGCCCTAGGGGGAAGTGTCCTCCATGGGGGTCTTTCTAAGGGATTCTAACCCGCATTTACGGCGAAATTCGAAGAAAACCACAGAAAACTCCGAACGCTGAGGCAGTGGGTCCACTAACAATATGTTCATTGGATAGATTTTCGTTAAAAAATATAAAATCTTTCAACATTGCTTTTATGTATATTTAAGGTTAACATCACGGACTCAGGCAACGACGGGCTGGTCAGCTAGAATGTAATATTAATTTAAATATATTAATAGAAAGTAAAGCTTTTTAAAACTAATTTATTCCAGTACATTAAAGTAATATGTGCATATGCGCTTATGAAAATTATAATTATAAGCGAAAGTTTAGTTCATTTTTCCAATTATGACTTTACTGCAATACAATGCAATTTAAAAACATTAATTTCTTTTTTATGTTTTATCAATTTGACTTACTGATTTATAACTTTTAATTAAATTTTACTATTTAAGCAGCTAATTTAAAATTCTGAATATACGAATGTGATATGTGTTATATATATGTGTGTTATATATATACATACATACATACATATATATATATTATATATATATATATATATATATATATATATATATATATATATATATATATATATATATATAATCGATATCTCATTTTTGATAACAGTTTCCTATTTTACTGACAAATTTAAGGCTTTTAATATCTATATGTTACATTAATTAAGACTTTACAGATATATAATAAAAATATATAAAATTTATTTATTTCAATTCGTTGATATTTTAAAATATGTATATAAAAATATAAACATTCTTATTACATTAAAAATTTTAATTCATTTTTCTATATTTTAATTTTTATATCCAGGGATGCATCTTTAATACATTCCTACATTTCCTACAAAATATAATTTATAATTGAATATTTTCTGAAAAAATGTTTTGATTAATTTATTAATAAATTTGTTTAAACTTAGTTTCAATTGATATTCCATACAATCTTTGTAGGGCAGTGGTATATTTTTTATACCGATTAATTTTAATTTAAAACTGCCAATTGTAACCGGAATTTTTGAATAAAATTATCTGTCATAATGAACGTGAATAAAGCAATCCATTCATTTTGAATAAAAGAAAATTCGTAAATTCTGGTGACTCTCTGTCTTTTCAACATTTTAGCAACGTAACTACTTTATCACTGATAGAATTAAACAGATTTTCTTTCAAGATCTATATGAGAAAAAATTAAAACAGTTTCGTTAATTGTGTTTTGGAAAAAAAAATAATGAACATGTATAATATTAATTGAATCACATTGTTATAAGACAAGTGTTTATGCAATTAATGCATTTTTTCATATTATTGTATAAAATATTGTTCTTATATTGTTATTTAGGATTCTTATATTGTTATTTAGTTTACTACAGAAACTCGTGTATATGAAAGATTTTCTGTTGCATTTAAATCATGTTCAAGCAATAAGTTCGAAATATTATTATTTTAAGGTTACGAATTTTTTTAAATAAT
Organism: Maratus michaelseni; assembly: GCA_963931845.1. NCBI lineage: Eukaryota > Metazoa > Arthropoda > Arachnida > Araneae > Salticidae > Maratus > Maratus michaelseni. Next base: position 102,658,307 of record OZ007593.1, on the reverse strand, counting down.
TTCATTTAAGTAATTTTATACTAAACTAAAATATCTAAGTGGGAGTCGTATTTAAAATTGTTAACAGAAAAAGCTTAAAAATATATTGATTTAGTGACAAATTATAAATTTATGATACGCATATTATGTTAATTGAAGTGAATCACTATCGAAGAAAGATAAATAAATGTATTGTATTTCTTTACATTAATATGATAAAATATATGTGTATAATTTAACTTTGTAACTTTACTTTTATTAATTGAAGTGAATAACTGTCGAATAAAGATAAATAAATGTATTGTATTTCTTTACATTAATATGATGTATAATTTTATTAATTTGTAACTTTACTTTTATTAATTTAAGTGAATCACTATCTAATAAAGATAAATAAATGTATTGTATTTCTTTACATTAATATGATAAAATATATGTGTATAATTTTATTAACTTTGTAACTTTACTTTTATTAATTGAAGTGAATCACTATCTAATAAAGATAAATAAATGTATTATATTTCTTTACATTAATATGATGAAATATATGTGTATAATTTTATTGGTATATAAAATGCAATGCTTAATTAAGAATAGAAACGCATGTATATACTTTTCTTGTGAAAATCTATATCTGAATTATATAATTATCAAAAAATATTCAAAATGTTGTTATTCTAATGATGCGAGAAACGGAGTTTGACAATTTTGCTCAAAAAATTGCATATTAAAATAAATTATTCAAAACTAATACCTGAAGAAAGATTCATCTCCAGTTCTTGCATCTTCGATTGTGATGTTAGACTATGATGCTGTTGCCACTGCTTTGAAATTTTTAAATCATGTAGGAAAAACACAATTTGCGATAATATCATCACAAGTTATTCGACCTTTCCCTTCCCCACCCCTCTTCTTGTTTTGTAATACTTATTAAATAACCGCGTAACATCACATCTGGTGCCTCAATTTCTCGCTATCTGGAAATTTTTCTGTGCTACAGATCCATCACCCAGTTGAAATATATGTTTTACTTTAAGTTAATTGTCATTATACCCCGTAAAGTAATATAAAATGACAGAACTTTTCTTACAAAATGTCCCCTTTGCTCTGTTTATTTTTTTTTTTTTCTTCCTTCTCAATCCAGTTTCGAAATTGGTATCTTATCACTCAAACAAAAAAACGGAGACTAACGATATGTTACGAAATGCATTTTGGCAGATAACATCCGAAGCGTATCAATAATTTGTCTTAGGGGAAAGATGGGTTACTTAATAGATAAGTAGAGATATTGCAGCTTGTTTCACGTAACACGGGAGATGAGGAAATAATCGGGGAAACTAATCACCCCACTTATTGAAGGAAGAAAGTTATTTTTGATTCTTTGCGGCAGGCTTAAAATACGACAAAAAAAAGTATTAAAATTAATAATATATCTTGCTTAAAATACTTTCATGTAAAATATTAAAAATGGAGGTATTAAAAGGAATATTAGTATGATATAGGTGTAGCAAGTAATATAAAAAAAAACATAAGTCAATTCCTACTTAAGTCAAAAAGAAATTTTTTTTCCAGCGATCTACACGCTTCACCACTGATGGTATTTATTCTTAAATGTATATCCTGCTAAATATCTTATATAAAAGAAATTTTTGAAATGTTTTAAAAATTAAATAAAAAATAAATAGCCAAAATATCAAACATTAATAGCTCGAAAAGTATTTCTCACAAAATTGTTAGACAAACTGCGTTAGAAAGGTGAAAAATTGTATTTTTCTTGATATAAATTTCAAATCTAATGATTATGCCGTTTTTCAAATATTGATTTTCAAAAATTACCAAACTTCACAATGAAGTATCATAGTGAAACCTTCACGCGTAAAAAGATGATGGGGCTGTTCACGGACGAAGATCAGGCGGCGCGCGGGCGAAGGGTACTAAAATATGGAGTGAGTCTATACTTTTGAACAGAAATGAAATGGAGTGAGTCTATACTTTTGAATAGAAATGAAATATAAAACTAAAATTAATTAATTAAATTTATTAATGAATTAATATTTGAAAAAACTGTATTAACACCAATTGTCATCCAGTACAAGTTTTATAAAATGTATTTGAATGGATGAATAAAGAGTATTTTATTAACGATTGAAAATTTGAACAAGATATATAAATATATAGAGGGTGCGAACTAATAGTAGGAATTGAAAAATAGATCATCCTATATATTATTTCTGCTGTCAACATCAATTTTTCAAAGCAAGTACAAAACGCAGAAAGTCGAATAAGATAACATATGAAAGGATTTTGAAGGCTTCTGACTTGGTACATTTACATTTCCTTAAAACATGTTTTTGATTAAAAATTGCAGTTAATTAAAAATTAAATCGAAATTGTTTTCATATATAAAATGAAAGGTTTTTCGCAAATCAATGTTGCCACAAAAATAAAATACCGCAATAATAATTATAAAAAATAAATAAATGAATAGCACAATAAAGATAAATTAAGACATTGTTGCTGCACGGTTTATTTATTTATTTATTTATGATTAAAAACAAAATTGAAATTCAAATGCTAAAATTATTATTATTATTATTATTATTATTATTATTATTATTATTATTATTATTATTATTATTATTATTATTATTATTATTATTATTATTATTATTATTATTATTATTTTAAACAGATGATGTTACCTTCTAAAGCATTTAAAATACGATTGATAATTTTCTTTTTGCCTTCGCTATCTGAAATCAGTTTTTAGTATAACTTAGATGAAATAAATGAGAATATTATGGAAAACGCGTAACACAGATTGAAATTCTCCTACTGGAATTTCTGCCAATAAACGGAAATGTACTCGAGAAAGTTTGCGCTGCACTGTATATGATCTATAAAATTTATACACAATAAGTAATACACAAAAGTAATTTAAATTTAAAAACGCGTTCAGCAACTGAAAACGCGCTTCAAGCAAGTATTGTTAACAGACAGTACCGAATTCTTTTTTTTTTGTCCCTGTAAATGGACGATGAATGCTATACACACACTATTCTATACTAAGCCTCATGTAATGCACCTTAGTGAAATATGTCTACTTCAACATGTTTGAAATAGTGAAACATTATTAAAATAAAACGCAAACGATTTTTCTTCATAGACCATAATGTAACAGAATTCTTTTGAGTGTCCCTGTAAAGTAACTATAAATGCCATGCAAATCCTATTCTATAGTAAGTCTCTTTTAGTGCACGTCGGTGATATATATTAATTTCAATTTGTTTGAAATTATGTAACATCATTAAAATAAACAGCTATGGCTTTTTTTCAATAGACCGTAATGTAATGAAATTCTTTTGAGTATCCCTGTACAAAAACTATAAGTGCTACACACTTCATTTTCAATACCGAACATACCATAGTAAACCTCAATAACATATATCAATTTCATGACAATCCGAATATATTTACTCGAGTTAGAGCATGGACAGACGGACAAACCAACCGAATTCATAAACACTTTTCAAATATGTTGAATAACCCACACAGTCTTGTTAAAATGAAGAAGAAACAGAAAAAAAATTTAATTACTCAATAGATAAATCGAGATATTTTGTTTTACTTCACGTTAGAATTGCTAAATTTACATACACACATAATATATATATATATATATATATATATATATATATATATATATATATATATATATATATATATATATATATATATATATATATATTATTATTACTATTATTATTATTATTATTATTATTATTATTACTTAATATATAACATGTAAAACTAAAAATCTCATGAAACGCGAAAAGTCACTAACATTCCTATAAAAGAAATCGCTAAATAAAATTAAAAATCACTGCATGAATTCCCAATAAACTTCAATCAATATATTATAAAATTTAATAATATATTCGACAATAAACGCTGAAAAATGCTAAAATTTCAAAGCGTGCAGAGGTCAAAATTAACCATATTGGACTACAAAACTAAAACAAGATTCCTTTTACGAATGTCGAAAAATCGTCTCAAAACGTGAACTTTCTCTAAAAGTCGTATAAAATCCCAAAATAATTTTACGAATTCCGTATAAACTTTATCGTATTTATTATATTAGGTTAAAATATTTAAACCGGATTCCTTTTTACTAGTGTGAAAGAAATTCAAAATATAGCACAGTGGGATAAAACATTGTAACTGGAATTCTTTCATGAATATAAACAAGTTGGAAATTGTACGTCAAACGTTACAAACGAGGTGCGTTCGTACGCACGTTTTAGAATTAAATTCATGATATCCCATGCGTAGAACGGGCTAAACAGCTAGTTAAGTATATATTTTATGACACTGTTCATACAAATATCTTAACTAGTTATATAAATATTCAGATATATATGTATCAGCTAGTTATATAAATATTCAGATCTTGATGATTTTTAATTCTGTGAAATGAATTATATCGTCTGCAGATTAATTTCTGTAATAAAATAAGTATCTCGGTCGCTTGACGATTTAACATCCATCGGAAGCTCCTCTAACAAAAAAGCACCGATTTAAAAAAAAAAATCAAATTTCTTAATAAATATTTTTATTAATATCTCCTAAAGTTTTGATTCGATTTTAATAAAATTTGAAATGTCTCGACAAAATTCTGCAAAGATAATATATTTTAAATTGCAAACCATTTGGTTGGGTAGTTTTTGCGTTGTTATATGCGGACGGACAGACAGACGGACGGACAGACAGACAGACGGACGGACAGACGGACGGACCAAACGACGACTATAGGTGCTACGTATTTATATAATTACGAACGCACCTAAAAAGCGGAATGCGAAATAAAAACTTTGCATTAAAAAAAAAAAAAAATCACAATTTGCGGAAGACAAAAAGTACTAATTGGGCTAAAAAAAAATCACAATTTGCGGAAGACAAAAAGTACTAATTAGGCTAGAAAAAAAATCAGAATTTGCGGAAGACAAAAAATACTAATTAGGCAAAAAAAAAGAAAAAAAAATCACAATTTGCGGAAGACAAAAAGTACTAATTAGGCTAACTGGGCTAAATGTTTTAAACTGAATTCCTATTACGAATGTAGAAAAATTGTCGCAGAGGTCAAAAGTCATTTTAAAAAACGAAAAACCCAAAATTTACACTGTACAAAAATTACTACATTAGGCAAAATTTGTAACAGAATTATTTTTACAAACGTCTGAAAAACGCAGCGAAACGTGAAAAAACTCTAAAATTTGCACTGAAAATCTCTAAAAATTCAAATTTTGCAGAAAATAAAATATATACTAAATTAGGGTAAATTTTTAAAACGAGATTCTGTTAACAAATGTTTTCGCCTCTTAACTCAAAATAATACAAAAAATCCCATTGGAAACATTGAAAATCCGTTTAAGCTCCTTAAAATTTAAAAAATCGAGGAGGAAAAATTTACTGAATTAGGTTAAGTGTTTGAAACTGAATTCATTTTACGAATCTCAAATAATCTCCTCTGAACGCAAAAAAAAATGCTAAAAATCGATAATATATCGCATTAAAATCGCAAAAAATTCAAAAATTTCCGAGAACAAAATTTACTGTTTTGAGATAGAACATTGTAACCAGGATTATTTCATGAATGCTGAAAACTCTTCGTGAAACGCGAATAAACGCTAAAAATAGAATTAAAAGTCGCTAAAAATTACAAAATCGCACCGGTCAAAATTTATTATATTAGTCTAAAAGTTTCAAATACGTCAAAATATCATCGTGGAACGTGAAAAAGCGGTACAAATCACTAAAAATTCAAAAATCACAAAAGACAAACTTTACTGTATAATGGTAAAATTTTGGTACCCATTTCTTTTTATGAATGTCAAAAATCTCAGCGAAACGCGAATAAACTCTAAACTTTGCATTAAAAATCGCAAAAAAAATCAAAAATCGCGGTGGACAAAATTAAATATATTTGTCAGAAAGTTTGAAGCTGAATTATTTTTAACTAATATCAACAAATCGCTGCGCAACGCAAAATAACTCTAAAAATAGCATAAAATTATTTCCGAGAAAAATCGCATTAAAAATCGCTAAAAATTCAAAAATCTCGGAAGACAAACTTTACTATATAATGCTAATAGTTTGGAACCCATTTCTTTTTATGAATGTCAAAAATCGCAGCGAAACGCGAAAAAACTCTAAAATTTCCTTTGAAAATCTCAAACAATTCAAAAATTGCGGTGGACAAAATTTACTATATTAGACAGAAAGTTTGAGTCTGAATTCTTTTTAACTAATATAAAAAAAATCGCTGCGAAACGCAAAATAACTCTAAAAATAGCATAAGATTATTTGCGCGAAAATCGAAAAATCGTTGTACGAATTTCGAATAAACTTTGTCGAAATGAAGGTAGAATTTACTAAAGTATAAATTTGGATTCATTTTAATAATTTAAAAAATATCCCGGTAAAACGTGAAAAAACGCTGAAAATCTCATAAATATTTAAATTAAAAATATAAACAAAAAATCAAAAATCGGGTTTCGAGGTGCATAACTGCAGACATAGAATTACCTTCCGGCCAAATCGTGTACCTCTGCAAGCAGCGGTATCTTTAAAACACAGTGGATAGGCACACTTACAAACAAACTTCTTTCCTTATTAATAGGGACTAGCTGGCACGCCCGTAAAAATATAACATAAAACGCGATAAAACTAAAAATTACAAAAAAAAAAAAAAAAAAAAAAAAAAAAAAACGAAAATTCAAAAAATAGCTACAGAAATTCAGAAAAATATTTATTGAAAGACAAATATTTACTATATTGTACTAAGAGATTGAAACCGAAATCCTTTAACTAATGTGGTAAAATCGGCGCAAAACTAAAAAAATCGCTCAAGAATTGCCTTGAAAATTGTTGTTGACAAAATGAACTATATGAGGATAAAAGTTTGAAATATAATTCCTTTTACGAATGTCAAAAAATCGTCATGGAACTGGAAATAACGCTAAAAATCGCAATGAAAAACGCATTAAAAATTGCTAAATTTCAAAGATGGCGGAGGAAAAAATTACTATAAAAGACTAAAAGTTTGAAACTAAATTCACATTTACAAATGTCAAAAAAATCGCAATGAAATCTGAAAAATCGCATTGAAAATCGCATTAAAAAACGCTAAAAATTTAAAAATTGATGCTGAAACTAGTTACTGTATTAGGCTAAATGTTTGAAACCAAATCCCTTGTCCGAATGTCAAAAAATTAAAGCGGAACTCGAAACAACGCTAAAAAATCTTATTCTAAATCGAATTACAGATCACCAAATATTTAAAAATCGCAAGGGAAAAAATTACTATAATGGGGTAAAACATTATTAATGCAATTGTTTCATGAATGACAAAAAAAAAAAAAAAAAAAAAAAAAAAAACGACGCGAAATTGAAAAAATCTCTAACAATCACTAAAAACCGCATTATCGTTAAAATTGTGCTGAAAGATTTAAACTGGATTTCGTTTTATTAATCTAGAAAATACGCCGTGAAATTTAAAAAAAAAAAAATGTAAGAAAAAATTAAATATATAAAAAAAATGCAATATAGGGTTTCGAGATGCTTAACTATATACATAGAGGTATCTTCCTCCCAAATTTTGGTAATAATACGTTTAAGGCTTTTTTTTTTTTTTCATATCATTAATTTCCAAATAATCCCTAGCGGGCCACCCCAAAGTTGAATATATGATACTTATATATTTAACCTCTTGAATGGTGTAAAATAATTATCATTAATTTAAATTTTCATTGTGTTCCCTATATTTATTCTCATTTCGCTTTTGTCGATTTTGTAAGTAAATATCTTTGGCACCATTATTTTTTTACTAATAGAAATAAACTTGTCCGTCCGATTTTTACAAAACTTCATTCACTGATGTAAAATAATTTTCTACATATGCTCTAAAATTTTCAAATTGATAACTTAATTAGTTTTCTTATTTTTCGGTGATTAGTAAAATTTCTTAATTCCTTTCCTTTCTTTTCGGAAATGAGATTAGAAGATCGGCCAAACTGCGAAAAAACATTTTTTATCAGTATCTTTTTTTTAATCAGTTTTTAATTACTATCACGTCCGTTCTTTCTTTGATTTGGTATGAAAATATCTCTAGCGTCAATAGTTTTTTGATAACAATAAGAAACATCACCGTCCGATTTGTACAAAATTTTTTACACTGATGTAAAATATCTTTTTGCTGATGCTCTGAAATTTTCAAATTGATGTTTTAAATCTTTTAATTTTCAGTGATTAGTCAAAAACTGTGAAAACAAGTTCAAATGTGCGCACGCGTTTGCCATTTTGTGCAAAAAAAATTGCTTTTTTAATGAGTTTTTAATTAACATCTCCTCTGAGTGCGAGTATTACTCACGCTCAAAGGGTTCCGTACATTAAATTTATTAATTACTAACTGTCTATTACGTAGTTTGGTTACCCCAGCTAACACATATTGTTACACACAGTTATACTTTGATGTATAATACTAAAAGTTTCAACAAAATGCTTTCTGATAAATTTCTTTCTGTATAAATAATATTGTTATGTACCATAAAAAAAGCAATTTAAATATTTTTCAACTAAATCATCTTTTTAATATAAAGTAACAATGCATGAGAAATATAATCTATATATATACATATAGTGTCAGAATTTTGTTAATTATTTGACACTAAAAAAACGTCTTGCCTGGGATCGATGGCTGAAAATAACCCCAAGAAACGCAAATAATATTTCGCGCAATTTTAGTAATTTGTAAAAATATTAATGCCTTTCTAAAACCTTTCTTTCTGCAGCCCTTGAAATTCAACATTCTAATATATTTTATTCATTTTACGTATATGCAAAAAATAACAGGAATCATTTTCTTATGATTTTTATGATTTTTCTAATACACTTCAAACTTCAGAATAGAAGTAGTCTCTGCCTATTAAGTTTCTTCTTCGCTTTTTAAAGTTTTTAAAGTCTTTATTAAAATAGGGATTTTTTTTAAACCACCAGTCTCTTATCTTTCCTTCCCTTTTCACATTCAAAAGTTATAACTGTATGAGATTAACATACAATTTACCATTTTAAGTAGTAATGACCTAAATTAAGTCACGTGAAAATTTGCATGTACGCCTTTCTTTCATAATAAAAGCTAAATGAATAAAAATCAAACAGTAGTTTACGAAAATAATTAAATACAATTGTTTAGTCAAGTTATTTTTCCAGAAAACTCTATTCACATTAAATTTCTTTCTTTTTCCTTTTCTTTTTCTTTCTTTTGTTCTTTCTTTCTTTCTTTTTTTAGCGTTATATATACAAATTAAGGATATCGTTGTAATATCCTTAAAATACCATACTTTTCATCATAATTCCTGTGATTTTTTTTTTTTTTCAGTTTTTCAAAAATTTTGCAGAGTACTTTGGAACATATATATTTTTTTATTTTTTTATTTCTTCTTGAAAAGATAAATTAATAGCTAAAGTATGGAACAGATTCGAAAACAAAGTATGCTTAACATCATAATTTATCCACAAATTTTCGTGATTCTTAAATTTCATTTCCTAGATATCTGCATAGTTTCATTAAAACTTTTTTACATCTTAGGTATTACTTCTATTTTCACTTAAATAACATTTAATTAGATGTCTCAATAAAAAAAAAAATCTGATGTTGGGGAAAAAATAATGAATAAAATAACTAATAAATAAAGTGATTTTGAACAGAGTGATAAATATAAATATAAAAAGACCTAAATAACACGTTAAACAAAATATTTCTATTTTTAGTAGTTGTTCGGTTAAAAAAAAATGCTTACCAGTCTCTGGAGCTTTCTAGGCATCCCAAAATTACTGAACATTTGTGCCGTGATTCATCAGGGAGAAATGTATACGGAAAACATTGACTCTAACACCTTACTACATTCATTCAATTTTTTTTTTCTAAGTACTTCTTTTATGGTAAAAGTAACTTTCAAAATTCCAATATTATCAGCTTTTAGCAATCTTTCTATGTTTGGAACAAGTTTGAAGGAAACACAATTAAAGTAACCACTTTTCTAGATAAGGTGAAGCAAATGCAATTTAGGTTACTTCATTTCTTGTTTCCTTATCTTTGTCCTTCCCGAACATGTTAGCTATTACTGAACGTAAGTTCCATCCTGAAACATCTTTTTTACTTCACCCGTACGTGAATTACGATATTTTTTACTATATTTTTTGCTATTATATACGATATTTTTTATTATTTGAGATATGTTTTATTCGAAGTTCAAATAGTGTCAATAAAATGTTGATAAAAAAGAAGCTATTTAACAAATATTTTCCGCCAAATACATCTTCGTGCTTTGTCGTAAAACTCATATTTTTTAAATCTGAATCCGGAAAACCAATTCTTAAATTTTAATGTAGGCTACTCAAGCAAGTATGACAACGCTATGCCAAATAAGTTATCCTAAACGATGCTGGCGAACAGATTTCACCTTACAAACCTTATTGATCATGGCTCCTGGTCTGTTCTCTGAAACAGCTCAACAGAATAAATTTCAGGTAATGGAACTTTAGTAAACACTAGATACGTAACTGCACTTGATTATTTTTAACACTATTACACTGAGAAAAATGACACTTTCAAATCTGAGTAAATCGATGTTTTCATTTTGTTATGAAACTTTTTGTTTCAAATATGACAAACCAATGCTTTCAATTCTGAAATACCAGAAATACTCAGAATATTGAAACAGGGACATACTCAAAACTGAGCACATAGAGGTCAGTTCATACTCAATTTTGACACATGGACATACTAAAAAAGTTAATAGAATCAGTTCATACTCGTTTTTGAAACATGGACATACTCAAATAAGAGCACATATAAGTCAGTTCATACTCATGTTTGAAACATGGACATACTCAAATAAGAGCACATGATGTTTTATTCTTGAGTCTGTGCATGTTTTCAGAAATGAGTATATACATGTTGCAAACTTGAGTAATTTTGATTCGGAGCCATTTTGACTATGCGACATACTAAGATTTGAGTATTTTTTTCTCAGTTTTGAAAATGTTGTTTTTAGAGTGTATTCGAATTGGCAAATAATTCATATAAGTTGTAATTTTCCGACTGATTGGTAAAGTGTTCAGACCAAGATTTGAACGATTATCTGACAATGAAGGTATCCATAAGCACATACTCAGAAAATTCTGAAAAAATTACAGAATGTTCTTCTTATGAGGATATATACGTCAATAAAAAAATTTCTGAGGAACCTCGATATAACGTCCGTAAAAAATTATGAAATTTTCGTTTATTTGGCGATTTATCACCGGTTGGCGACGGAATGAAATTTAAAAAAATACGCTTTTATGACAAATACACTTTAAGGTAAAATTTTTTCATGCTGAACTTGTTTATGTGAATTTAACTTACATAATAAATAAATTTTTATAACTACATTTTTTTTGTACACACTTATATGTACATATAATGAAATTTAGTGATTGTATTTTACGATTTAAAACAAAATTTAAATTGATTAAAATTGTTTCAAGCTCAAAAATAAGCTCGATTCTGAACATTGTCAATTCAAGAAAAATGTATTTTTGCTATGGAAACAACGACTTCTTCCATAGAGAAATGTATAACGAATCCGTGTGTCATCGGGCTTTTCCTTTTAAAACACATTTAAAAATGTCTTGTATAACCGGTGAAGTCATTTAAATTAGATAAAATTGTGGAATGTAGGATAAAACAATAGCAAAATTTCCTTCAATAGGTAATAAATAGAAAAAAAAACGTGAGTGATTCATTTAAACTGATTTAAAGAATATTTTTAACTATTAATATTACTGCAAACGTACAGAGAGTCAAAAATGTTGAACGCAAAATGCAAACGATTCTGAACAAGATGGTATGGTATCATGAGACTTAGAACTAATCCATTCGTATAATTTTCTTTAAGCTAATGATTATTTTACGCTTTCAAATTTTACAAAAATGTCATAGGTCTCATAACAAGAATTCCTTCAAACTCTTCGTTTACTTTAATATGCCTTACACATTCATATATTTTTAAAATTTCGATTGTTAACTAAAAGTGAAAATAAACATTTGCAACTTAAAAAAAACAAAAACAAACATATTTAATAATTCAATAATACACATAACTTAAATGTCAGCTTCGCTATAACATAAAATAGATATTTGCAGCTTCTAAAACATAGAACATATTTTTTCAGTGGTAAAATTAAATAACTCCAACATGAAGCAGCTTATATATAATATACAAAAAATAATAAACTATTTCATAGTTTAAGTTTAAATTCATTAAGTATTGCGCATTCGAATAATCATTTTACATGCAATTTCAAAATGCGTTAAAACCGTTTGCGTTTGGCGAGGAAAAAATGTTGCTAGCCAAATCGCGTCTTTTTGCGCCAAATACTCGAAAGTATTTTATTTTTTTAGAATTTTTCTACTGGGATTCCGCAGCTAAATTTTACTGTTCCTTTATTACATACATGAGTAGCTTTATTAGTATTTTTTTCAAATTTTTCTGAGCATGTGCTTTAAGGGGATCTTCCTTGTGAGATTTATTCTATTTTGCTGTTTCATATAACAGACCAGATGCCATGATCAATAAGGTTAGCTGGGTGAGATGCGTCCGCCAGATCCGTCCAGGATGGGAGAGCATTGGCAGCTTAAGCCACTTAGATCTGTGTTTCGAATCTTGGCCTGGACACGTGTATTCACTTATTTAGAAAATTAAAATTCATGTGAATTATTTACCAATTAGAATAATTGTTTTAAAATTAAACAAGAATATTTGTTAACCCATTAACGCCAAAATTATTTTCTTCGTTAAAATTTAAATTTTAGATTTCCCACCACTTTAAATGAAGAGTATGTTTTGTATTATTTTATCAAGGGATTTGTCTCATGAAAGAGAGTATATATTTATCTTCATATTTACTGGTGTGAAAGACGCTTTCTTTCCACTAAGTCTAGTGATCTAAAACTATACCACTGAGCGTTATTGAGTTAAAAGAAATTCTGTTTATAAATGTTAACACATAAACACGAAATAATTACAAAGCGTTTAAAAAAATGATAAAATAACTATTTTATTAAAGTAATTAAATTCATTTATCAAATAGCTTAATAATGGATTTAAAAAAAATCGTAAACGTAATCAGTTATAAATCAAACAAGAAAAAAAACTGTGAGAAAGATTAATTTTTGATAAAAAACTTTTGAAAACACTATGCAAAATATTGTTATCGTGAGGAGTGATGTTTATCTGGAAAAATCCTTTTAGATGATCTCGAAGATATGAAAGTTAATCCTTCAGTTTTTCAACTTGTGAACTACTGATATGATCTTCCGATTTCGTGATATGTTATCATTCTAATGAAAAATCTGATTTCGAGTCTCCTGTTTTTTATAGGCATATTTGAAAGAAAGTGCTGACATTCAAAGAAAAACAACGCGTTGGTAAAATGTGTCATTAGTCTCAGCTTAAAAAATAAACTATACAACGGACTACACATGCGTAGCAACATAATACATATATGATACATTATAACATGCAATATTATATGCAACATAATACATTAATGATAATTTTTAGTATTTTTTCTAGCCTGAAAAAGGGGCTTTGATCTCAGGTTTTAGGTTATCAAAGAAAAAATTTGGACAAACAAAAATGTTGCGAAATCTTTGGAAAATTATTTTATATCCTATCAAACATAACGGATGTATAACTTTAATTCTTTTAAATGTTTTATTTGTCAAATATATTTCCTTGAATTTGTGTGGGAAAATTTACTCCTTTTTGTTAGTTAAAAACTGCAGATATATTAGCCTGGATCATTCGATTATTTTAACATTTAAAAATTTCTACTTATAAAAGTATGAAAAGCTCTAGTTTTGATAAATATTCACTCTAAAAAGAACACTTTGAAAAACTGAGCAAAAAAATACTCAAATTTGAGTATGTCGCATAGTCAAAATGGCTATGAATCAAAATTACTCAAATTTGAAACATGTATATACTCATTTATGAAAACATGCACACAATCAATAATAAAACATCCTGTGCTCGTATTTGAGTTTGTCTATGTTTCAAAAATGAGTATGAACTGACTTCTATGTGTTCATTTCTGAGTATGTCCATGTTTCAAAAATGAGTTTGAACTGATCCTAATCATTTTAGAGTATGTCATGTTTCAAAAAATGAGTATGAACTGAGGTTTATATGCTCAGTTTTGAGTATGTCCATGTTTCAATGTTCTGAGTATTTCTGGTATTTCAGAATTGAAAGAATTGGGTCGTCCAAAGTTTCATAAGAAAATGAAAACATCGATTTACTGAGATTTGAAAGTGCCATTTTTCTCAGTGTTGGTACATCGAAAAACCTAGATGTCGTAGCCTCAAATTAAGTTCAGTAAGAAAACTTAATCGTAATTATGAGGGGTAAACAAATGAAAATAGAACACCCCCCATAATACACATCCTTTTCCAAAGTTTGCAAAATTGTTGTAACATATCAGTACTTTCATTTCGAGGGTTGGTAGAAATGCATAATGGCAGCTCCCAGGTACTACTTACAATTTTTCTTTATTTCTTTGTAGGTGAGCGTAGTGAAAAGCGTGTTCGGCCAGCATGAGAAATTGTGGCAAGCTAAAAAGAGCAGAGAGGTGGGGTTCGTTTGTTGGTGGCTGAGGTTGCTGGAACACGCGAAATTCATCATCGCATGTCTGCCATCGAGATGAAATAAACTGGAGAGAGCTACGGCAACCTTTTTCTGAAGCACGCATAAAGTCACATGACATATGGACTTCTTTCTCCCACACGCGTTTGCCCGCGTCTTTCGTCCATTGGATTTACATGGGGTTACCTCCGAAACAAACACATAGACAGTTTTGTTTCTTATTTTGTAAATAATAATGGTGACAAATTGCAGAGCATATGGATGCAAATCAAGATGTGTCAAAGAAGGAGGCACAAACTTTCATACACGAGTCTTAGATTTATTTTAAAAACTTGTTTTATTTTAAATAATAATAATAAATCATACTTGAAGCAGTGTCATTATTTGATAATGATTGGTATTTTGCCCCGTAAATATAACATAATAATTTTTTAAACAAAATATTCTACACTAGTGTATGTGCTTTTATTGGATGTAATTTATATAAGTTTTAAATCATTTTATTATTATTATTATTTATTTTAAAATGAAAAGCTCTCGTTTTCTATCTTGGCGACATTCTTTTACGCCAGATTGTAATTTTCTTTCCCCATACAATGTACTTATATTTCTGACTACTGTAAATGTTTCTTAAATTATTCGTAATGTTCAGGTATAAATAATT
This sequence comes from Maratus michaelseni, assembly GCA_963931845.1. Taxonomy (NCBI): domain Eukaryota; kingdom Metazoa; phylum Arthropoda; class Arachnida; order Araneae; family Salticidae; genus Maratus; species Maratus michaelseni. Next base: position 102,642,914 of record OZ007593.1, on the reverse strand, counting down.
TTTAAATGCGTATTTAATTTTAAAACTGAGCATTTAAAATTTGTTTTCTGATAAGTTTTTCGAGAAATTATAATTATAAAAAAGAAACATTTTCTAAGAATTTAAGAAATTGAGGAAATAGTTTCAATATATAATTAATGTTATAAATTAGCACAATTTTTTGCACCAAAAGACAATTTTCTTATTCCAAAGAGAAAAAAAAAAGTTATACACAAAGAATACCAAGACAATTAATACTTAGGCTAATGATGAATTTTTTTTTTAATATTAACGTAAATTAAAAATTTTCATTCGCAGTATTATGGTCATATGAATTAGATGACACTACCTCTACTCCATCCTATTTTGAAAAATAAGGGTTTTAAATAAAAAAAAAAAAAATAGCATTTTGCATATTTATTATAGAACGTTTTCTTGTTTTATTTATATGACTGTGTGCTCTGTTCGCTATGAGTATGTTCGTAAATACTCGTCAACACCTTGCAGAATCTAAAAACACGTTAATTTGCTCTGTTTTTTTTTAAATTACCTGATTACCGAAGATTGAATTATATTATCATATTATCTCGAATAGGTACGTTTTCTGTAATCAGGTTGCCATTCATTTCCTTTAGACTTACTTTTTAAAAATTAGGCAAACCTTGATTTTTCAGTTCACAAGGCCACATCCATTGCTGTCGCGACAATTGACGGCTGTTGTCTATCTCTCATTTGAAAATCAGCTTGAACAAAATGGTTTAGTAAAAAATATCGCTGCCTCTTCGACTTTTATGATATCTAGTAGACGAACAGTTTTATTTTAGATGCTATAAGAAAATTGTTTTAAATATATTGTTTTAGATATAACACAATGTTTATCATCAAATACTCTTCACGCGTAATAATGGAATTATTTTGAAGTTTTCTTACTCTTTTTATATTCACGCAAATATATTTTTGAATTGAAAAATATTTGGAATTATTATTTGCGATTTTTTAAAATCTGACAACAATAAATTAAAAAAACTTTTTCGAAATATGAAATTAATTTCTATCCAGATAATGAAATTTTGAATAAAAAATTGAAAAAAAATCTTAAAATATTAGACAAATTAAAAAAGTTATTGGACACTGCACACCGCAATCTAGTCTAATATGCATCTACAAAAGAAGGTTAATTTGCTATTCATAGATTTTTGATCTTATAAAACTTTTTTGACAGAACTATTTCCACCTATTTCAACATTAAATAGTGCTTAAAATAACAATGATAATAAAAATAGGAACGCGTTTATTTTTTTAACATGGTTTTAAAGGTATGTATGATTCTTGTATATTTATACATATTCTTCAAAACGAAATGTTTCAAATAACAAAACGTGTTCATTTTATTTTTATTTTATTTTTTTCGTGTGGCTTTAAATATTTTCTATTCAATAAGGCGTGGAAAAGGCAGGCAAAAAAATTAATAAGGGAGTAATAAAATAAGAAAAACGGGTTTCTCAAAAAATATTTTTCATCTTTCAACAACACAAAACTTTCTGACACATTTTCTGACTCATTTTTAAACATGAAAGTATGATACTTGCGTACATGATTATTGAACTGATTTGTAATCGCGAACAGTTTTATCATTTTCCGATAAATGAATTATAACTTGAGTTATAAACGATTGCTTTCTCAGAACGGCAGGTTTTTTCCCTGTCTTGCGCTTTTGCGTCTGAAAATTCGGTTCAAAACGCCAACTTTGACAGCATTTTCTGAAAAATATTCTACCTTTACAAAAAAAAAGGAAGAAACGGTTTGATTACATAGTTTCTGAATACTTGCCAGTGTGGTACGTTTGCGAAAAGCAATGATTTAAAAAATGCGTCAGAAAGTACATAGTTCGGATTTGAGAAGGATCTTAAGATTTCAAGAAGCCATAAAATATTCTATTTTATTCAATTTTAATGTTATTTAAGTTTTCTAAATTTGATTTTTGTAGTTAGTAGAAATTTTCTTCTCAGTTTGAATATAACAAAATACGAGTTTATGTTTGTCATACAGCCACTCATTGGATAAAATCCAAACCAACTTTCCTAAAATACTAAATTATATTTTTATAAAAACTCCCGATTAAACTGAGGATGAAAACATATATTCAAATGAAACTAAAGATTACAAAATATGAGAATTTTTTTTTCATGAGAATTACTTTAAGTATGAATTATGAGTAACGCCAATAAAACGAAAAATCGCCATTTTGGAAACATATTCCCTCACAAATTCTCCTAACACACGTGACACATGTCTGCTTCACTTTTCTCGTCCCCGCTGAATGGGGAAGATGAGTCTATATTATCTCAAGTCTATGATGTCTGCAGTCTATGGTGAACACTGACTCGATTGACCTGTCCTGGACGGGGGTCATCTTGAAGTGATGAGCGTCCTTCACGGAATATCTTACGCCACTCTTGCACACTTATCAGTGACATGCAGTGTTCGCCATAGACAGCAGACAATCGACGATAAATTTCGCGTGTTCCATCACCTTCAACCACCAAAATCCGAATCACACCTATCTGCTCGCCTTCATTTCTAATGCTTGACGAACACACTTTTCTGTGAGCTGTCATTATGCATTTCTACCAACCATTGAGATGTAAATATCGATATGTTACAACAATGTTGCCAAGTTTGGTGAGGGAATGTGTTTTATAGTGGGTGTTCTATTTTCATTTGACTATCCCTTATATTATGAAATTTTATGAATTCATTATGGTGTAAAATGTTTTAAGTGAAATGAAATCTCTTATTTAGTGATCTAAATTTTAAAAAAAAGACTGTTTAGGTAGTGAATATTCACTGTGAATGATATTTTAAAAATCTAATTGTACAGAACATGTTTTTACTTTCTCCTATCTATAATAGTAGACAGTATCGCAATCAAAATATTTTTCGACTTCCGGGCTTCGACGAATTTACACATTTTTCGGGTAAGAGATGCCGAAAAATATGTTTTTTATAAAAATGTCTGTCTATCCGTGTATTAGAGTGCGTGTCCTCTTTGTATCATCGAAAAGTGTACGAAGTTAGCATATAACTGAACTAAATTTTACATATATTTTTGGCTATGGCCAGCAGGTCCCAGTTGCATTTGGAGATATTCCTCTGGAAGGAGGCGTTATGATATTGAATTTTGGGCCATTTTCCTTATTATAGCATCGGAAAGTGTAGGAAGTTATGCATATAACTGAACCATATTTCCCCGACCCGTTCCTTAGCTATGGACTTCATTCGTGGTATCAAGCATCATTCATTCATGAAGCATCATCTTCACCGCCCAGCGTCGCGTGGGAGGTATGTCTCCTGCAGTGAACTACTACCTATTATGTAAATTAAGGTAGTTTCACCTTAGCATGTCTCTTTCCTCTTGTCGCGTTTTCTGGAGGGTTCAGCTCCGGCTGTAATATGTATTACTATTTTTTAAGACCTTAATAAAGGGACCGAAGGGTCATCTATGCTCTACAGATCTGGTTACCAGTCTAATCAGTCTCTCTTACACATTAAAAAAATTATATGTTTTGGATATGGTCTACACGTCCCAGTTAAATTACGAGATTTTTCGCCGGAAGGAGGTACTGTGATAGGTATTTTTGTGCCATTTTCCTTATTGTATCATCTGGAAGTTCACGAAGTTATGCATAGAATTGAACCAAAGTTCATTTATAGGTATTTGACTATGAACGTCCGGCCATCGTTGAAAATGAAAATATTCCTCCGGAAAAAGGCGCTGAGATAACAATTTTTGTACAATTTTCGCGACTTTTGGCATTTTAAGTGTAAAAGTTATAAATATTTGTAGATTTAAATATTACATATTTAGATGTAATATCATAGGACGAGGTTTGATAGCAAATTTTGAAGTATTAACATGTATGAGATAGAAAAATGTTTTGTGTTTGGCACATCCAACTAGTTTATTTTATTTAATCACACTCACACACACAAATAATGGGATTATAATGGCGTATATATAAAGAAAATATTTAAAATAATTTTGAAAAATAAGAAGTGTGCCAAATGGCTACAGCATGCAAATAAGCAGAATTATACTTATATTATAGAAAAAATATTTTGATTTTTAGATAGAATATATTAAATAATTGTACGCATTCTTTGTACTTAAAAAAATTACTGGAGATTTAAAAATAAATAACTAAATAAATAAATAAATAAATTACTTATTACACATTCCTACACACATAAATTATGATGAATTATATTTAACTAATAAATTATTATTTTTGTTTAAAAGCACTGAGACATCCAAATTTGTGCATTCCATAATCGCGCAACCTTTACAAAGTTTTATTTTGCATGTTTTGTTTCTTTGAAATTTTCAGGCAAATTAGTGATACCTAACATTATTTGAGGAGATTTTGCAATTGGCATTTACTCTTTGTTTAAGCTTTGTATCGTTTCCGTTGGATGGCTTCCACGCAGAGCAGCTACTACATCGCGCGGGGCCCTGGCAAATCAGTTAGTGGGGCCAAATGTTTACTGCAATACTGGAGTAATAAAAGGTATTTATATAATGTATATATCATAGAATAACATATAATCTAGATAATAATATGCATGAAAAATACAACTAAATTTACATGTAATGTGCATATTTTATTTTTTTTTAAATTTCGCAACATATTCTAACCTTTACAATATTTTGAATACAGTTGAAGCACTTTATAACGAAGTACGATATAACGAAAAGCACGATATAACAAAATGCTCATAACCATTTAGTTGGTCTGTGTGTTAAAGAATACTGAATTCGAAACGATATTACGAATTATTTATAACGAAAAGCACGATATAACGAAAGCAATTCGAGCATCAAAAGTAAAATAAAAACGATATAGCGATTTTTTTTTTTTTTTTTTTTTTTTTTTTTTTTTTTTTTTTTTTTACTTAACGTGGGAAATAGGATCCAAAAACATTATTTCTTAAATAAAACCTTTTTTTCCATGACATAACATTCAACATTTTTCTCTACGGCCAATCACATATTTTCAATACTACCAAGAGAGGTTTGAGGAGGGGCAGTGTTTTAAGACAGACAGAGAGGCGACAGTTTATCTGAACTGTAGTGTTCTCTTTTATTCGATGACTGATTTCATTGACATTTGCTTTTCCTGTGAATTTATCGCGTGTTAATTTTTAAAACTCTTAGTATGCTGGATATGTCTGGCAAAAGAAAATGTTTGAGTCGATTTTTTTGAGAAAGTGGAAATTATAAAATGCGTCGACAATAATGTTAAAAAAAGTGATGTAGCAAAAAAAAATTGCGATTCCAAGTAGCACTCTTAGCACAATATTGAAAGATCGAGAAAAAATTCTTAAAATTTTCGAAAAGGGTGCAATTTCCTCATCGTTTAAACGTATACGCACAGCGAAATATGCAGATGTGGAGAAAGTATTATTTTCATGGTTTAAAGATGCAAGATCCAAAAACATCCCTATTAGTGGAAGTATTTTGCAAGAAAAAGCATATGTATTTGCCGAAAAACTTGGATATACTTTCATGTATGTGATGGTTGGCTGAGTAAATTCCAAAAAAGATATGAAATTGTGTATAAAAAATTATGTGGAGAAGCAGCTTTTGTAGAGTTCTGGGTGGGAAATTGCACTTTTTTACCATTAAAAGCATACAATCTCAAATCTTCCGGGAGGAATGTCCCCCCCCGGGCCACCCCCTGAATTCAACACTGCTGCTGCATACTCAGATTATGTTCAGACCACATTAGTCCGGATAATTGGAGTTCTTACTGTATAACAAAATAAATCATCTTAACGTTTTAACGAAATAATTCGTTATAACGTTTTAACGAAAGCACGTTATAACGAGCAAATCTTTGGAGCACTTTCGATTTCGTTATAAGGTGCTTTGACTGTATTTATTTTTTCATTCACAGTTACTTTTGGAATCATCAAATCTATACATTCACCGACAATTATGTCAACTTTGCAAGTAAGAAACTAAGATAATACTCATTTTCTTTTTTCTCACGAAGAAACATTTAAAAATAAATCTAGACCAAAAATATTATTTTATACAGAGGAAACATTATTTCGAATCGTTTACAATATCCCTAACGAGACTGCAATTGGCGCGCGGCCCTGGGCAGCCACCCCCTTTTACCCGATAATTGCGCCGGCCCTCCTCCCATGCTTCAAAATCTTTATTTCGTAATTAGAACCATAATCCAATTTAACTTTGTAAGCAAATCACTTCATGAACTTCTTTTTGAATCCTGCATCTTTATGCACAGGTTTTTTCTGTATCAAAACTTTTCTTTTTAAATTTTAATGTCAAAGAGATGATAAAGTAAATAAAAGAACAGTTTCCTTTATTATTTCATTGAAATTTTGTAGCATCCAAGAGTATTACTGCATAAAAATCAATGCACTCCATTTGTTTATTATATACGTATTTAAAATAAAAGCCCTTTTCTTAAATCATCTTCCCTCGGCATTATACTAAACCAATCTTAATAATTCTATTTCTAATTGAACAATGATTATTTGTAAATGATCCAGCACCATATATATATTTTTTTTTTTTTCATTTTTGTATTTTTTTTTTATTTAATGAAACTTCTTCAAAATGGGACAATTGGGTCACTTCCATTGTTAGAGAAAAAGGGAAAATATTGGAGATTTCTGCCTTTTCTCGTTACAATTATTATTATTAATTTTTTTTAATATGAACAAAATATAAAACTACGTTAAAAAAAAACAAAAAAAAAACAAGCATTTTCAATCCTAAAGTTAATGTATTTCAATACATTTTTATATCGAAATATTCATTTTTCAAAATTTTCTACTTCACCATTACTAAGTTTCAGACACTAATCTCAGAAAAGAAAAATGTTTTGGCGTATAAAAATGACGTCATAAGTAGAACGGAAAGAGGGAATTTTTCTTTGATAAAATTGTAACGTTTAGATGTGAATTGAAACATATAAGTATTTTATTATGAATGTGTCTAAATGACATGTTTCATGAATTTTTACTCCCATAACTTGTAAATATAATATTATTTTGGTTTCTTAAAGGAAACCAGTATTATTTATTTTTATTTTTTTAAAGAAAGAAAAAAAACTTATGCTTCTTTTTGTACCTGCTTTACATATAAAATGAAAGGTGAAACAAAATAATTTTAACGACAAAAAATATACCTTTGCTAGATTTAATAATAATAATAATAATAAGAGCTTTAAAATAAACTTATATTTCAATTTTGAATGCACTTTTTTTTTTTTTTTTTTTTTTTTTTTTTTTTTTTTTGTCACAGGAGTATTTTTCACGACATTGATTTTTTATCAACTCGTTAGTTTATGAGAAAAAATTAAAGATTGAAATTTGTTTTTATTTATGCTAAATTTGTGTAAAAAATACGAAATTATTCATATTTTCATTTAAAACAGAATTTGTCTTGCAAAATTCATCTTTAATTCTATTCAGCATACCTTTTCTATTACGGCCTATACCGTCAATACATGGTTCAATCGGGTTCAATCGGGTTCAATCGGGGTGATGCACAGGTGGCAGTGCCCCAACCGGTCGCAGTGCATACGGAGAGCAGCCTCGGGTCATGCGCGTTATATGTCCCTCAGGACACGGGCGCGACGGTTGAGATGCTGACGAGCGGCGCAGCTCAGTTTTATACCTTTTCTATTATGTAAAAATATTTTATGTCGCCTTTTCCATATTTGTTGAAGTTGAAGCATATTAAGGGTTAAAAAAAAATCGAACTTAAAACATTAATTTAAAAATTGGAACTCTGACATTTTAAAGGATGCAGTAAAAAGCCTTTTTTTCAAAACTTTCTCTTTTTCCCATGTAACTTCGTCAGAATATATTAGGGATGTCTATATACATTTTAATCATTAAAAACAAGAAAACCGATATTTTCGTCACTTTTTGCAACTTGAAGGGTACTGAGTCCCTAAAGGTAACCCATACCCTCTGCCCTTCCCCCCTCAAAAAAATATATACATATTATTTTAAATTAAAGTTTAAACATTTAGCATTTTAAAAATGCTGTACTGTTGGTCCAGTGATAATTAGAAGCAAAGTTGTAGCTGTAATTATTAATCGGAACTGAACTTTCTGAAACTGAAAAAAATTACGAAAAATCTCATTTCTTAAACGGGCTTTAAGATATTGAAATAAAATGTTTTCACAAGGTTTTCATAAGGATATATAGATATATATATATATTATGTCAAGTTGTAATTTTTACTAAAATTTGAATAAATATTGCCAAATTTTCAATTTTTTTGAACTCATAGTTTTATTCGCTGTTTTATCTATGTTTCATTTAAAAAAATCATATTTTTCAAAAGAAGTGCTCAGAAGGCAGACACATACCTTAAATAAGTCATTAAAATACCTTAAATATGTCATTAAAGAAGTACCTAAATAAAATGTGTAAAATATATGTTAACACACTGTTTGATTTTATCATCACAATATTACTTCTAAATCCAAAATCCGGATCTTTCGAAAGATGGATCGTACATTTTTTTTTCCTTGCCCAAGTAAAATTTTTTAAACCATACACAAAATGAGCAAATCCACCTATAAGTCAAGAAAAATTGAATGAAAAGTTTAACCCTCCTACTACCATGGGGTCACCTGTAACCCCAGAGCAACTTTACCGTACAACTGTAAAAGATGTATGAGTTTTAAAATTCTGAAAAAAATAAATTTGTTCATTTCATGCTTAACATTTGACTCATGTAGAAGAAATTAATAGGACGGGTAAATTTTATTTTTTATTTACAATTTTTCCACTGAGTACCACTTGGGTCAAGTGATTTTTTTTTTAATGAAAACTATTTTATTTCTCTTAAAATACTTTTTGAAAAATTTCGGTCAAAGCAGGAATCTTAGCGTTTTTAATTTACTGTAATTAAAACTAATTGTAGAACAAGTAAATCAAATTATAGGGTTTTTTTCTCACCTTTTTCGATAAAATCCTCTTTAAGGCTTATCCAAAGAAGTATTCTCTACAATTAGCATAACCGATTATTTTTTAGATACAAAATGTAAAATGCGTTGCCAAATGGGTAACCCATGTAATGTAGGGTTAACAATATCACTCATTTTTGTAAAGCAAAAATAATTCCTATTAATGACGATAAATCATAATTTCAGATTCCAAACTTATATAATCATACTAATAAAGTATAAAATGTTTAATTTTCGGTTTTTTAATGTTTTCAAGGCTGCTATGTAAACAATCGACATTTATTTAATTCTGGAGATTATTTGTATACAAACAAGAAAGTATTTGCATAATGAAAATTGCATTGCTCTAACTTTTGAAAAATTCACATGAGATTTAGCTAAGAAGCATTAAAAACAAAACAAGGTAGCAAAAAGAAATTTTTCTTACTATAAAAAGTATTGGAAAACCCCTCACGCTGATTATATGTACGCAAATCAAAATTAAATTATTTAATTTTCAATTTCTTAATTGGTCTTGCGATAAAAATATTTATTTTAACTGTATATTTAAAAAAAAAAGTTCTTAATTTTAATGACACGTCATAAAAACAAAGAAATAAAAGAAAAACTATACATGAGATGCATGTATCATGCCTACAAAATGGAAATTACTGAGTGAAAATGTTTTTTAACATTTATACATTTTTTAGACATCTGTTAAGTTTTAGTTTAAAAATAATACTTATTTAAATATAATTTAATACTTCATCACAAGAAACCAATTTTTTTTAATTAATAGATAAGACATTTATGTAAAAGCATTCTAAAAAACATATATATATTGCCCGTAGAATGCAATTATTAATTATCTCTCTCTCTCTCTCTCTCTCTCAGTAATATCTTCTCTCTATTATATATTATCATAATGGGGCAACTTTATGAAACGAATTTGTAAATCTATTTTATGTAACAACATATTTTATTAAACGAATTTGTAAGTCTATTTTATGTAACAACATATTTTATTAAACAAAAATATGTTAAATTCGGCATTTGTAGAACGCTGACGGTAATGTAGTTTTAGTATGTTGTTACAGACACCAACGGCATGGATTTTCGTGAAGAGGGTGTATATAACATATATAGTTATTTTGTAAGGCCGCACAAAAGAATACGAATACCTGTAACGATTTTATGAAACCAATATATAAAAAAAGAGAGGTTTGATTTAGAAAATAATCGACTTTAAATAGAATTTAATTTCCAAGAAGATAATTTTATTTTAGCTTTTTTATGAAAAACTGACCGCAATTTGTAAATATAAAGTCTGAGCTATACAGTTCCTACAATCTATTTCGTATTTAAAAAAAAAATAATAATTATTATTAGGATTTAAATTTAACGAAATATTTCAATTATAATCAATTATTATTATAATTGATTATAATCATTATAGTCAATGATTAGAAATCTGAAAGATGAACGCCCCCCCCCCCCCAAAAAAAAAAATCAAATTACATAATTGCATTTTTTAATTTTAATGAACTATTATAATGTTAATAATATCTTTAACTAATTTAGAAAAAGAATTAAACTAAATAGATATTTATTGCCATGAAAATGCATATTTTAGCTTTTCTAATGAAAATTGCAGGTAGTTTTTAAATATAAAATTTATATCGTAAGTTTTCATGAAGCAGAAATCGAAAATCATCAATTTTTAGATATCTGCAAGATAAACCTTGAAAATTAAAATTTCTTTGAGCGCGAAGATTGTTTTACAACGTACGTCAGCCATTAGATTAATTTGTTTGTAATTACAAATGTAATGCACTACAATCTTTAACTAAAATCATTATTTTTTTTTTCTCAAAAGGTTCAGGTTTGATGTACATGTCTTCTCTCGATAACCGATGATATTATCTAATATATGCTGCTGCTGCCATCTATGACATATTAAAAAATAAATAAATAAATTTAAATTGTTAGATTTTTTTACACAAACAAAGGCTTAAAAAATTAAAATGAAATGAATGATTTTCCTAAAAAAAACTCACAATACTTAATAAATTTGAATGTCCACATTGTTTTACTGTTATCTTTTGTTTAATCTATTATGTAGGAAAAAAATTATAATGTCCCACTAAAAGTTATTTATTACATTACTTCTCTCTATTTGTGCTGATTATGTAACTGAAACATTCACAAAGATTTTTTTTAATATTTTTTATTCGAAGGTTTTACATAACTATCATTAATGTTGCTCAAATATTGTGCTTGTAGTTCGACAGGCAGTGGCATTTCTTACTTAAAGATTTTATATAAACTGATCTGCATATATGTAATTGATATAACTTAATCAATCACGAAAATAACTCTCAGCTGTCACGAAAGCGGTGAACGTGGTCTCGGGAGCCGCAACAACCCCAGTCAAAGGAAAATGAATGGGAAATCAGATTATGGAAAATCACAAATGGTCATGAAAATATTCTTCAGTAATAGGGTTACCATTCATTTCTTTTTGACTGAAGAAGTCACCAATATCGCGGCAGCTGGCGGTGGTTTTCGTGATTACTTAAAACTCTCCTAGTAAGTCGGAAGTTACTTTATTTTATTTTTTATTTTTATATTTTTTATAAAGCATTAAAAAAACAGAAGAAAAGGGGAATAAATAAAAATAAATGGAATAAAAATCTTGTAAATTACTTTGAAATAGAGCTCTAAAAATGGCAAAATAGAGAGCATTTACGAATGCTTCTAATTAAATACACACACACAGACACACACACACACATATATATATATATATATATATTGAAACCATACATTTTATTTAATATCCTTACGCATTTTAGTAAGGAAATATACACTTTGGTCATATATATATATATATATATATATATATATATATATATATATATATATATATATATATACAGTATGCCCACTAAAGTCCCTTGCCACCCTCTCTTAACTTCGGGACGGTTGCTGCTATATTCATAAAAGTAGTGTCTAGGTATAGTAAAGTAGCCATGCGCTACTCAATGAAACCGCCTACTACGCCACCTGGTGGAATGCTGCGGAGTTGGCATTCCTATCTCGAAAACGAAAAAAGATAGAGAGAAAAAGTGATTTACAAAGTTGTAGAGAATCATCGATTTAGTACGAAAACCTTGTGGACATTAATGCGAAGAATAGAACGGTTAAACTCGTGAGGAAATGCCCGAAATGCCCTTGAACTTTGAGAAGGAAATCCCATATAATCCTATGGGATGTTCTCCTCAATTCTTCAATTATTGCTGTAACTTTTTGAGTTTCCACGATATTTCCCTGGTCTTTTTATATGAGTTGCCCTATGGTATTGACTATCAAATCATGACAAAAAATTATTGCTGTAGTTCGCGATGCGCAGTTAAAATTAATTTCATAAAAATACCGATATCCCCTTCAATATATTAATATTTTCATCACAGTATACTATTTCTACGATTTTTTGACAAGTTTCTGGAAAGCGGAGTTAAATTCAGCTAAAAACTTTGCATGCTATTAAAAAAAAAAAACTTTTGAATTTTTCACGAATATACGTCCTTTGCTTACACAAACGCACACAAATGTTGAATAGGACCTACATAGTCATTTGCTACAGTGACAGACCATTTTTAGCATTTTTTGTTACTTGGGTGATCAAAAATATTATTTTATTAGTAAAATTATTATTGCCCCCCCCCCTAATTGTCTTCCATGAAGTCAAACATGTTCTTTACATCCTCAAAGTTCAAGGGCATTCCGGTTATTTCCTCACGAGTTTCAGTAAGATATTTGACGAAACGTCTGAAATTGGTCACTGCCCCTTAATTTCTGGACACCAGTATGTATAATTACAATCAGAACACGAAAAAATAATAAACTGATAGTAAATAATGATATCATGCACCTGTATATTATTAGATGATTTATTGGATCGTTCACCTGTATAACTTCTTGTTTAACCTTTAATATTTTAAAAGAGAAAACCATCAATTACAATTAGTAGGTAAAGCTTCTCTAAAATCTTCTTGTTGATTTCTTAAGACGATTGATTTTCATACTTTCATTTGATCATATGTATATTGATTCTTAAAATCCATACCCATTATAATAGCTGAAATAATATACAAAGTATCTCCTCCTAAAGCTTATCAATATCTAATTCATAAAATGTTTGTTTTAAAGATATTCTTTACATCGCAAAAATGTTTTAGCTGTTGTCCCCCAATTTATTAAAAGCAATTTACATAAAAAATAGTTATTTTTGTAAAAATTACGATGTAAGAAGACATTGCTCTAGGAAATAAAAGAAATGAAACAAAATCATTTTTAATTTTCATTAAAATCTTACAGGCTTATGATATTTTGAATATTAGAAGTTTGGAACTCCTAATGTTAAATTCATTTTTACTCGTTGTAAAAAAAGACTATATTGAGGGTAGTTTTTAAAACATAACACAAAAACTACTTGCCGGAATTAACTGTAATTTTGGATTATTTATTTTCGAAATTTAATTAAATACATATATATATATATCACACTTCAAAATAATTTTTTTAGAAAATATATGAATTGTAGCCTTCACATTTTTTTAAATTGAAATTGATTTACATAAGCTGCAAATATGTGAATCTAAAATATAACCTCATTCCGCCAAGTAGTTTTTGAACTATGCTTAAACACCTACAGGCATTTCCGTCCGTTTTGCAATTATGAATAATGAATTTAACATTAGGACTTAAAACACTTTAAATGTAGATAATTCCTGCATTTCTTCACCAAACGACTTTTCGTTTGGTATCCAAAGGTAACATTTACCGAAAAATCTAAATTGATTATTAATATTTATTAATAATTGTAATTGATTGTAATCTAAATTGATAAGTGAAAATTAGGTTGTCGTATTGAAAATCCCAGAGTGTATTGTAAATTCATTATGATGACTGCCCTCCTAAATTTATTGCTTTTTAACGTACTTTGAGAGAAGACATAATTTCTAGTCGAATGGCTATTTCCGTTTTTCCTGCGATGGTTTTGTAATTAAAATATGTGTGATGTTCTTTTTTCTTTTCTCTTTGGCAGACTGTAGATACAAATGGCATAGTAATTAGATATATTAGATATTGGTCACTGATAAAATGGTATAAAAAAGTAAGCTGCGCCGCAGGTACTCCGAGGGAGCGCCCTGCGCATCAGACGACCACCGAATCCAAGTCCTGAGGGACTTATATCGCGCCAGTAGCTTTGGCTCGCTTCGGCGCTTCGGCCGGTCAGAAAGCTGCTCCCCACTGCGCACCCTATAACCTTGAACCCACGTGTCGACGACGTAGGCCGTTGCGATACGCGGTGAAACCACGGGGGGTCACCGCGAGACACTTGGAGACGGGCGGTCGTCCCCCCAACAGCTTCGGAGCTGGAAACCCAAAAGGGAACCAGGCCCTATGCCTTAAGTCGGGATGTTCCAACCCGTACTTGCTCTACCACAACTCGAGGGGTGTGAAAACCTACAGGGGTAGTCACGGTTCCCTCTCGTAGTGGACCCTGATAAAATGGTATAGTATACACACTTTATATATCCACTAAGTATGTTGCCTATCTCAGTCTTACCACGAAAATTTAAAATGTCTAGAATGTTAAAATATTAAATGAACGATTTGAAATTTAATCCTGGAATTACCCTGCCCACACCTCCCTTTCCGCGAAACATATGTTCTCGATATTCTTCCCTTTTACAATAAAAATAAAATCATTTTCCTGAAATTATCAGTAAAATGTTTATTAGCATTGTTTCTTACATTATTGAAAAAAATGAAGATTAATTGTAAGCAGACTAGCTTAAGCGGTGTATAATCGATTATGTTTTATTTATTGGTTTTCTTATTAGCTGGAGACAAGTTTTGGCTTATGTTTCTATTCAACTGAAAAAAAAAAAGTTAAAATTATAGTCATTTTATCTTTTTGTTTCTGTATTTTTTGATCGGTGAGCCCTTTTTTTCATGCGCTTCACTATTTGCATTTTAAAAAATTTAACTGAATATGTAACATACGAATAAATGTTAGAATAGATTAAATACCTTTAAAATTAACAAGCAAACTTTAGAATTATTAGAAGGGTTTACGAAGTGATTTAAGAACTTATTAATACGCGTGTATTTTATAATAGTTAAATCGTTACATTACTCGTTAAATTTTACGCTTCGTTCACTCACAACTAAAGTAATCCCATGGATTATTTTGTGAATTTGCAAGTTGATTTCACCGATAAAATTTATGATTATTCAACATCATCTTATGATTCAGTAATTAGGATGTGTAAGGATGTGTAAGTATTAGGTATAAAAATTGTTATATGTGGATTAATAGTGGATAAAATTACTGAAAGAAGGTATTTGTGTTTTTTATGGAAAAGGATTAATCATACAGAGTGATTAAAAAAAGTTTGGATAAACTATAAAAGATGTTAAGGCACATTGCAGGAAAAATCTTTTTTTATACTGAAAAACAGGTCGCAATCCACTTATTAAATAAAAAATGCAAAGTATCTCAATCCAAGTTAAACAGGAATTTTCATAATTTTAACAGTAATGAAAGTATTGCGTAACGATATTTTTAACAGACTTACTTTGATTTCTGAAAAAAGCGATGACATCATCGGATGCGCTGTAAATACCTTGTATTTAAGTCAGTGACACTGCATAAACTGACAGCTTCATTCCTAAGCATAATACGTGTAGCAGAATATTGTTTAAACGTGGTGATCAATTTAAGCACTTCTCGTGGTGTTAACACATTTCACAGAAAACAATACAAATATTTTAAAATTTTAGATAAAATATCTTTATTATTGTTAAAGTTATGAATGAAAATCTCTGTTCCGTTTGCAGTGAGTAACTCTTTATTAGATTCAATAAGTGCATCCCACGTTTTCTATACAAAAATTGTTTCTTGTAGTCTACCTACAACATCTGAAAGTTTATCCACTCTCTTCTGAATCACCATGAATATTGAAAAAAAAATATATGAATTTCTAAATAAATAAATAAATAAAAAGACTTGTAAAGCTTTATAGAGGTAATATTTTAAGTAGTCACAAAAAAAAAATAAAGTACAGAGAATAATAAATAGAATGATGTAAAGGAGCTTTTAATGTGATTATTTATCAAAATATTTAATAATCTATATATATAAAGCGAAAAGAGCATACTGTCAAATTCACACTTTCTTTACCACACGAAAATTGTCTCTTTGCGCATGCTTGAAGTTTTTTTTAAGCTTCTGCTGTCAGAAACGGGAAACGTGTTTAGCCCTCACCTGTTTAGCCTAGGGGAAGTGAAAGGGGTTGATTGAAAACGGTTGGCGAAATATGCCCATTGCGTTGAAAGCTTTAAAAAAAATAACTCAAGTTTTCACTACTAGATATGCATATTTTTTTGTAAAATTCTTCAGAGAGCTTGGATACAGTTATATTTATAACCGATTGAAATTTTAAAGAGTTCGGAACATGAGAACTATTTTTTTATTGCTATGTTAAAGGGGCCGACGCGAAAACTAACAAACGAACAAAAAAGCCAGAAGAAAACATTTCTTTTACAACTAGATAACAATATTTTTTCACGAATTTTTTACACGGGCTGTAAAACTGTTTTATTTATAATCAATAAATATTTCAAAGAGTTCGGACAAAAAGAACAAAAAAATGAGCACTTTTATCACTGAACATCAATATTTTTTCGCGAATTTTTCCTTTTAATAGATAATTTCATACAAAATCGGGTTAAAGGTATAAAATAATAAAAACTTGATTATTTAAAAAAATTATTATCACGGGCCCGGGCAACGCCGGGCGGGTCAGCTAGTGGAGTTTTAAAGCATAAACTTTAGTTTAATATATTGGAGAAAAAAATTTATTCATGAATACACCAGGAAATAGCCAATTTGGATGTTTTAGTACAGAGACAAAACATTTATCTTTAACGCATTTTCGGAAAGTTGTCCTTTTTATAACAATATATAAAAAAAAAATCAAAGTGCGTTAATTTAAAATTAAATGAAACACACTTTAAAATTTATAAAGCTGTAAATCTTTACTGTCTAAATCACAGTGGTTATTGTCGATAAAGGCAAACTGGAGTCTTCATTGAAAACATATGCAAATGTCTTCACAATCCGACAATCTTTTCCGACAATCTTTTTCTCCAGAATTGTAGTCGTTCACAAACAGATGTATAGACAGATGTAATAAAAGATTAAGAACATAAAATATCATTTCGATATGAAAATTATTATGGTTGATGCGATGTTTATAAAAAAAGTAGTACAATAAACCATAAAATGCACACAAACGGACATACCAGACATCTAGAAATGTAGTGATACAGAACGAATGCTAAACATAAACAAATAGGCGCATGGACGTATAAACAGGCGGACAAATAAGTTAACAGGACCAGAAAAACTACGCTGGAAAAAATACATTTTTAAAACAAATTAATTATAATTGTAAAAATACTTAATTTCAACTTCCCATTGGAATTTCTGAAAAACGTTTTCACTCTCAAAATAAATGCAACAATTAGGGAGTAACACCGAAAGTAAAAATGGCTATGTAAATTATTTCTTGTGTCTTTATTTTTATGAAATCAGATGCATTTAAACATTTTTCACACATTGAATTTTCAAACATTCTTCTTTAAACATTTTCGATCACGAGAAAAGAAGAATATCGATAAAAAACAAAAATATCTTCAAAATTCAATTACGGCGTTGGGCAGATAAACAAATTTTGGATTTCAGTGTAAAATGACAACTATGATCAGGATCTGATTACCAATGGGCACTTTTCCACCAGTAAAAAATAATAGAATTTTTTCCCTTATTCATGGCAGTAATTTTGCTGGAATAGCACGTTTTAATAAAACAAAAATTTCTATTAAATTTTACTGGAGGAAGTGTGCCCCGTTGGTAATCAGGCAATGAGTATGATATAGACTAATTCTTAAATTGGAATTTTGATTTACGATTTATCAGTTCGTTGAAAAGTTGTTGAAGTGAATCAAGATCTCAACACCTATAAATCAACTAAAAAATTTTAGAAGTTTCAGACCAATATTAGTCCTTCTTCAGTACAATAAAAACGTTATAGTCATCTATACTAATATTATAAAGGAGTAAAGATTGGTTTTTTGTTTGTTTGTTTGTTTGTTGGTTTGTAGGGGGTAATCTCTGGAACTACCGAACCGATTTCAAAAGTGATGGTGGCAAATTGATGGTGACAACCCCTGCTCCAACATAGGCTATATTTTATGTCGGTGCCACCAACCGCAGGGGAGTGCAGAGGGGAAAATGTTCTAAAATTGCGATTTTTTGTGTACTGAAGGAGCTAGAAATTTGAAATTTGGCATTGTAGCTACTTATAAGATGTAAATGCTCTCTAAGAACAAATTTTTAGAAAAAATTGAAATTTAAAAGGGTGAAATGAGCGAAAAGCGTTCTAAAAACATTCTAAATTACAATTTCTATGGATTCTCTGGAACTACAGAACCATATACAAAAGTGATGGTGGCAAATTGATGGTGACAGTCCTTGCTCCAACATAGGCTATATTTTATGTCGGTGCCACTAACCCCAAGGGGGTGCAGGAGCAAAAAACGTTCTAAAATTTCGATTTTTTTTTATACTGAAGGTGTTAGAAACATGAAATTTAGCATGGTAGTTACTTATAAAATGTAAATGCTCTCTAAGAACAAATTCTAAAAAAAATTGAAATTTAAAAGGGTGAGATGAGCGAAAAGCGTTCTAAAAACATTCTAAATTACAATTTCTGTGGAATCTCTGAAACTATAGAACCGATTTCAAAAGTGATGGTGGCAAATTGATGGTGACAACCCCTGCTCCAACATAGGATACATTTTATGTCAGTGGCATCAACCCCAGGGAGGTGCAGGAGCGAAAAACGTTCTAAAATTGCGATCTTTTTTATACTGAAGAAGCTAGAAATTTGAAATTTGGCGTTGTAGTTACTTATAACATGTAAATGCTCTCTAAGAACAAAATAAAAAAATTTCGAAATATAAAAGGGTGAAATGAGCGAAAAGCGTTCTAAAAACATTCTTAATTACAATTTCTGTGGAATCTCTGGAACTATAGAACCGATTTCAAAAGTGATGATGGCAAATTGATGGTGACAACTCCTGCTCCAACATAGGCTATATTTTATGTCGGTGCCACAAACACCAGAAGGGGGGGGGGGTGCAGGAGCGAAAAACGTTCTAAAATTGCGATTTTTTTTGTATACTGAAGGAGCTAGAAATTTCGAATTTGGCATTGTAGCTACTTATAAGATGTAAATGCACTCTAAGAACAAATTTAAAATAAAATTTAAATTTAAAAGGGTGAAATGAGCGAAAAGCGTTCTAAAAACATTCTAAATTACAATTTCTGGGGAATCTCTGGAACTATAGAACCGATTTCAAAAGTGATGGTGGCAAATTGATGGTGACAAACCCCTGATCCAACATAGGCCATGTTTTATGTCGGTGCCACTAACACCAGGGGAGGGGGGGGTGTGCAGCAGCGAAAAACGTTCTAAAATTGCATTTTTTTTATACTGAAGGAGCTAGAAATTTGAAATTTGGCATAGTAGTTACTTATAAGATGTAAATGCTCTCTAAGAACAAATTTAAAAAAATCGAAATTTAAAAGAGTGAAATAAGCGAAAATCATTCTAAACATTCTAAATTACAATTTCTATGGAATTTCTGGAACTACAGAACCGATTTCAAAAGTAATGGTAGCAAATGGATGGTGACAATCTCTACCCCAACATAGGCTATATTTTATGTCGGTGCCACTAACCCTGATGTGGTGCAAGAGCGAAAAGCGTTCTAAAATTGCAATTTTTTTTTATACTGAAGGAGCTAGAAATTTGAAATTTGGGATTGTAGTTACTTATAAGATGCTCTCTAAGAATAAATTAAAAAATCGAAATTTAAAAGGGTGGAATGAGCGATAAGCGACATAACATCATTCTAAATTACAATTTCTATGGAATCTCTGGAATTACAGAACCGATTTCAAAAGTGGTGGTGGCAAATTGATGGTGACAATCTATGCTCCTACAGCCTCTTTAATAAAAAGCTATGCGTTGCTAACGACTGAGTTTTTCACTAATTGTTACCCCAGATTAATCTCGGGAAATGAAACATTTCAAGTTACTGAAAAAAATAATAGCTCGAAAATTATTTGTCAGAAAATTGTTAGACAAACTGCGTTTGAAAGGTAACAAATTGTATTTTTCTTGATATAAATTTCAAATCTAATGATTATGCCGTTTTCCAAATATTGAATTTTAAAAATTACGAAATTTCACAATGGAGTACCATAACGAAACCTTCATGCGCAAAAAGATAATGATAAGGGCGACGTGTCCTGACGTGTATATTGGCTGTAGCACGTGTCAAAAATGATAGTAGCCTTATTATTTTGTTAAAATATAAAAGTGAATTATGAAATTTCAATATTTCGTTTGATTAAAAGTTCGTTAAGAGACCAGCGTAGCGGGCGTAGCTTGCTAGTGTAAGATAAAATAAGTAAACATGTCAAAAACACTTAAAATCGAAGTTAAAGTAACAGATGAACCGTGTATTCTGAAGGAAGTTGCCCAGCTTCATTCAAGGGTGGAAAGACTAATTTTGTGAACCAGGTCTCAAGAAAAATGAGACTTCTGTATATATTGCAATGTAGTTTAACTATAGTAGAGTCGCATCCAGCCGATTCCATTATGTATGATTTTTGCTTCATTTATGGGCGCGTTAACCCCAGTTATGAAAATCATGTAGTGACACTGCGGTGTTTATTTTATCAAATAGGGCAGAATCAAAATCAGGTCACTAGATACTATTTTATTATTTTGATTATTGAAGGTCAAATCCATTATCTTACACTCTCATTCGATCTAATTTTTTTGTAAAATTAGGGAAATAAGCATATTAAGCATGTTTTTGATATCGCGTTAATTTATATAAGCCTCGATTGACATGCAGATATTGTTTACATAAAAAAGTAATCAAATAATCCATTCAAACTATACATCAAGCATTATAAACAGAAATTTCAACAGCAACATATATATTCTTATGTTAATAGGACAAATTATATACACTGATAATGCATACATATAACACATATGCGTACATATAATGCGTACAAATAACATACACTAATAAAAGGTATATTTACGTACAGTTTATTATTTTACGTACAATTAAAAAACTGGCAATAATTATCTCGCATTATCAGTGTATGTAATTTGTCCCATTAACATAAGAATATATATTTTGCTGTTGCAATTTCTGTTTATAATGATTGCTGTATAGTTTGAATGAATTATTTGATTACTTTTATCTAAAATATATCTGCATGTCAACCGAAGCTTATAGAAGTTATCAAAAACACAAAACAACAGACCATGTCATAACACAATGTACTCTCATTAGGACAGAGGATGTTCGCATGCTTGTTATCTGATATGCTTATCTGAATTATTATCTGAACACTGTTTATATATTTATGAATTTTATTTATTCTGATATTTTGTAAAATCATTTTAATTTTCAAAAGCGAAATACAGAAAACCTATTTAATTCAATCACTCATACACTCGCGCAATATGTGATTTCGAAAATATTTGAATAATTTTGAAATTGGAATGAAATTAATTTTTAAATATTCATGGTTAAAATAACTCTTCTATAACAGCAATAATTTCTTTACTATATTGAAAACAAGTATTCCAAAATGTATCCGTTGTCAGTGTCTATTAATTTAAACGTATTTTGCCATGATTATTCATTCGAAAATATTTCAAGTTTTGTCATTTATTATAGTTATCTGTTAAAAATGATCAGAAATTCTAAAATAGATTAAATTTGGAGATGAAATATATTGAGAATTTGTTATCAAATATGAATGGTTTTACAGTCAATTAAAAATTATGAAAAGAATATATTTTATGGATTCAAGAACGATCACCTACGATTATTTAAAAAACTTGGGAAAATCAAAAATCTGAGATACATTATAATTCATGGACTGAAAATGTTTTCTAATTGCGTAGATATCGACTTTGTCTCATTTTTTGCCTCTTGTTGTCTTTAAAGATCCAAAAGTTATTGAAATTTTCATATAACCAATTTCCGATTCTTTTTTTATAGTTCCAAGATATCAATTGCAAATTTTAAAATTCGCATTTAGTATTTATAAAGAATAGGTTTTTTTATTATTATTAGTTTTTCAAAAGTGGGATAACGTCACCTTGGCAAGGGGTGACTTTGTCTCAGAACTAAAAAATCATCGAATAAGCCTTTAAAAACTGTGGAAGACAACTCAAAACAACTATTACGATAGAGTAATAAAACATAATAAAAAACTATGTCATTTTGCCAATAAAAAAAACACAAATTTCGTATTACAATAAATAGAAAAACGTAATTTTATTCAAAAATAACCATTATGCAAAACATATAAAGCCTATTAACAGTTAAGACATGGTAAGTTTAATGTTTTTCATGAGAACAAAATTTTAAATATATACACTTATTTCAAGCACTGAAA
Organism: Maratus michaelseni; assembly: GCA_963931845.1. NCBI lineage: Eukaryota > Metazoa > Arthropoda > Arachnida > Araneae > Salticidae > Maratus > Maratus michaelseni. The sequence goes on along the minus strand of OZ007593.1, from coordinate 102,620,296 downwards.
AGCATTTCTTTTAGGAGAAATAGGTCTTTGAAAATTAATTTTTTTAGAAGCTTTTAGCTTATTCTTTTAAATAGTAATTAGAATTCAACATTTTTCAGTAGCTTTCCTTTTATTTAACACATGTTCCAGAATAGCATCTACAGCTTATTGAAACGTTTCAGCAATATAATATTCATAATTATAACTACCTACAGGATATTTATACATACGAGGTATTATTACACCAGCACTTGTAGAAAAAAATATTAATATATACTAGTACAAGGTTTATACTTTGTAGTAAATTTTTGCTTTTATCTTTATATTTTCAGAAAATGTAAGCATAAAAAAAGACTACATTTCGGTGACTTTGTCCTGAGACAATCTCACCCAAATTAGCATTTAAAATGAAAGTTGTGAATAAAGTCAATGTAAAATCTAAAATATGAAATTAATATATATAAATCTCATTGATTTGTAAAGAAAAAATTTTAGGAAATAACAAAATGTATTTACCACTTTACAGCATCAAGTATAAATAACTTTTCCAATCAAAAGGTTCCCCCAGTAAAATCATGCGCGTAAAAGTAAAAAAAAACAACAACAAAGGAAGCTATGCCAAACGCAATTTGTAAATTACTGGATTATATAATTTATAGTTAATTTTAATTCATTTTTCAGCAGTGAATTACGTCTGTAATCATTGAATAATAACCAGTGGATTTTTATCCTGTTTTTCCAAGCGTAAACCAACATAGTGGAAAAAGTCTAATCCTGGAATAGAACCAGGACACTTCGAATAGTGCTCCAATCCTCTAACGTGGAGGGCCTATATCCCAAGAGTAGATAATCAGCCGTCATAAATCAACCAACCAACCATCCCCTACATTTGAGCTACGAGGACGATGCCTAGCTTGGTATTTCTGACTTATAGTTAATTTTAATTCATTTTTCAGCAGTGAATTACGCCTGTAATAATTGAATAATAATCAGTGAATTTTTATCCTGCTTTTCAAAGCGTAAACCGACATAGTGAAAAATGTCTAAGACGGGGATCGAACTCGGACACTTGGAATAGCGGTCCAATGCCTTACCTTTGAACTACGAGGACGATACCCAAACCTGACATCTCTCATTTATATATGTCGGTAAGGTTTATGCTTTGAAAAGCAGGATAAAAATTCACTGGTTATTATATAATTTATGTTTAAACTACTTCTGTAATCTATCAGAATTAGACACTACTAATTAGTTTTATTCTATGTTTATGCACTAGTTTTATACAAATATTATTTATGGCACTTTATACGGGGAGATGGGACAAAGTCATCACAGGGTGGACAAAGTCACTCTGGTTGAGGGTACTTAATATTTTAATGAAACTTCACATAATTTTCTCATTAACTTAAGCATTTCAACTTAATGTATATGCGTATAGTGCTGAAAAATGTGCTATAAGGTCTGCTTACGTTTATAATATGTCTAACGCATGATTTATGCAATATGAAGTATACCTTTAAAGTTATTTCCCTTCTTCAGAAAACATCATTCTTGAGTGCAACATGCTCAAGAATGGTAAGTGTTATAAAACATACAAAATGACTAAATGCTCCCATAATGCTATATTAAGCAAGTAACATCTATTTATCTTTTCATCCATTTAAATTCGTTTCCGTTTATAAAAGTTTCGCAAAAATCACTTATCAGTATATCAAGGCTCAAAATTATTACTTTCATGAACATATTAATCACAGAAAACGATAAGTCGTGATATCATTTAACCTATTTGCATCATTAAGGCATATATGAGTCCATATCGAGAATTTATTTTTTTTTCCAGAAATTCCGAAAGAATTTTTTTTTATTTTACGTAATCCGCAATGTATATAATTAAATAAAGCAAAAATAACTATTCAGAACTTCTGGTATAGATATGGAATTTCTGCATAAAAGAAATTCCTGAAATGCACGCTTCGGATGCAAATGGGTTAAATAGAGAATTGAAAATTTGTTATTTCACTTTTTTGTTAGCTCATTTAAATTACGAATAGTCTTAGCCACTGCTAAAGAAAACTTTTAGTTAGGATTCAACTAAAAGGTGTTATTTTCTTGAAAAATAGGCTTTTCATATCAAATGCAATATTTAATTGCTATTAAATCAAAAAGTTCGTAAAAAGAATTATTTTTTCTGCGTAAAGGATATAACTTTTTGTAGGAGTCATAGATGTAAAATCATTTTTTTTCAGAGTATATATTTATGATTGAAAAATTATTCAGCTCGAACGTAAGAATAAAAATTTTTCAATCTAAAATATCCATCTCGTTATGAAATCTTTTTATTTAATCACAATCAGTTTTAGTTCTTATAGTATGTTACTGTTTACATATTTCCTACTCTTCCTATTCCTTTATCGTGAATGTTATTTTATAAAAACTTAAAAACCTTATTTCTTTATATTAAAATCTGAAAAATAAAATAATTCAAATACGGCTGAAAAATTCAGTAGTTAACAATTAGAAGAATAATACTCTAAAACCATTTCTGTCTAAAGAATTAAACTTCACATCTCTTCATATAATTTATCTCTATCTTTCTTTCGTTTTTTACAGAATCATTTTTCTTTTGTCACATAATCGCTTGAATGAGAGATGAAAATTCTCGTGATAACTAGAAGTATCCATTAGTCATGTAATAAGTAGATAATCTTTTGCAGATGATTATGATAACACAACATATATTTTCTTAAGAGTGATAACAGGATTTTTTTTTTATTTTTTTTTTATGAATCTAATAGAATTTGACGCTAATCGTTTCTTTTTTCCCCCTTTTAATTTAAAAACTGTGCACCTCCTCCCTTCTTCTTTCCTCTACGCTTATTTATTTATTTACTTATTCTATAACAGATTTCTATTCAACTATGTAAATCTGGTGATTAATTACTTTCATTAATGATTTTTATTCGGTCTATGCGTTAAAGCAAAACATAGTCCAAATTTTGAAATGCTTTTATCAAGCTTTGATTTCCTAATCCAGTTTATTTCTTGACAATTTATATTTCTTTAATGATAAGATAATTTGTAACATGATCACGAGAAATTGTTTCCAGGAAAAGAGTTTTTATTTATACCAAATACAAACGAAAATTCACATTGCGCATTTCATCTATGCGAAATGTGCAGCAACTCTAGTTCAATAACCGATTATGAATTTTTAAAGCTATTCATCCCGTTACGATTTAAATTTGAAGAGATTCCTTTAGTCACGAGAAGAAAATCGCATTAAAATGTAAAATTTATGGGAGAGTTATTTTCCAATTTCTCGCTTGCATTTTAATATCTTTAAATGATTTTTTTTTATATAGACTAGTTCAGGCTGATCTCTAAATCGGTTAGAGTTTAATTTTTTGATTTTGGTTGCGGATATTTTTAATAAAATTATTTTATTTCCGGAACCAGTTCCGAAAGTGAAAGTAGCCTCATTTAAAAATGAAAATCAGTCAAAGGCAAGGCCCCCACCAGTGGCTGAGAGGTTCTGCTCTCGAAGCTGGTAGACGGGAGGTGCTGGGTTCGATCCCAATCGCGCCCGTCAGCCTAATCGTTCGGAGTTTTCGTGGTTTTCTTCGAGCCGGGGATTTATCCATGCGTAAATACGGGTTAGGTTCCCTTAGAAAGACCCCCACGAAGGGCACTCCTGCCGGGCCTATATCCCAAGTGTAGATAATTGGCCGTCAATAATCAACCAACCAGTCAAGTGCAAGTATAACTCGCGCTCAAAGGGTTCCGTACGTTATATTTACTAATTAATATTTATTAATTAATAAACTCCTACTATCCCTATTTTTTTCCTAATTTTAGTTTCGGTAGATTCGGAAATAGGAAAGTGTGTGGGGGGGGGGGGCAGTATAATTTCGGCAATATTTGTGAAAATGTGTCACCTAAAATTTAAACAAATATAGCATTGAGAACAATGTTACAAGATCTTTCAAATTATACCCTACACAATATATATATAAATATATTTTTTTTGCAAATAAATTAATTTATATCCCAACTCATTACCGACAATTTTTTTCAAAAATTGTTATGAAATATCCTTGGATGATTCTGCGTAGATAGAAATCTTCCAGCGCCCGTCAACATCCTCGTTGACTGCCCAAAAAGTAAAGTTTGTGTGTAACGGAAAAATGCGTTTTTCTCAAAAACTATTTTACCTAGAAAAATCGGTATAATTTTCCTACAAGTTTTAAATAAACTCCTATTACACCTAATTTGTTCATACTTTTAGTTTCAGCAGATTCGTAAATAGAGGAGGGGGAGGACATATTTTTGCAGTTCATTTTCGACGGGTATATCTGAAAATATAATACCTAACATTAAAACAAATATATTTTTGAATTCGATACCCCTCACGATACTCCAAAAGAAAACATTTTTTTTTCAAGTAACTTAATTAGCTCCCTAATTTTTTCCTAAACCTATTTGTGAATGGCTAATGATCTGAAAATATGTAAACAAAAAGGCTTTATAATTTTCCACGTCCCATAGTTTACGAGAAAAAGCTCTCTGACAGACCTTCAGACAGACACAGGAGATATCTTATAATGGTTGCGTTTTTACTTTTTAAGTACTGAAACTTAAAAAAGAAATAATAAAATGCAGAAAGAAATTTTTTCTAAGAATGCACTCGCAAGTTTAACATTAGCTTACGAGAGTAAGAGCCTAGAAGCCTAGAAACGCTCAAGCTAATGTTAAGTCTATCAGATGGTTATTTTTAAATTTCTCGCTTAGAATTTAATATTTTTATTTTTATTTATTTATTTTCTTTTTATTTATTTTTATTTTTATTTTATTTTTTTGCATAGGGTAGCTGAGGTCGATCTCTGACGTTGTTAGTTTTTACTTTTTTGATTTTGGTTAAAGTTTTTTTATAAGCAGACATTTGCAATTTTGGAACTGGTTGCAACCGGTTCCGAAAATGAAAGTACCCTTATATATAAAAACAGAAACCAAAATCGGAAAAGTAAAAGCTAACAACGTTAGAGATCGTCATTAGCTATCCTATGCAAAAAATTAATTTAAAAATAACAAAATTCGAGCGAGAAAATTGTAAATAATCTTCCCATAATTTGCTCGCTACTATGACTAGTATAGGCTCTTAAAAAGCCTACTCTAATCATACAACAAAACTCCCAAGCTAGATTTATCTATTTTTTCAAATTTCTCGTTAACATTTCAATATTTGAAAATGTTTTTTTTTTTTTTTTTTTTTTTTTTTTTTACAATTTCGATTTTGGTTGCATATTTTTTTACGAAGACACTTTATCTTTCAAAATAAAAAGTGACCTCATAAAAAATATCTGTAGCCAAAATTGAAAGAATAGAAAATGTTCCAGTTAGTGATCTAAATGAACTATTCTGTGCAAAATAATCATTTAAATATATAGAAATGCAAAACAACAAATCTGAAAAGAACGCTCGCGTACGTTTAACATTAACTTGCGAGTGTTTTCTCATGACTAAAAGTTATGCAAAGAAACTCAAACCCATGGGAGAAATATTTACAGATTTCTCGCTTGTGTTTTAATATTTTTATTTTTATTTTTATTTTTTTTTGCATAGGATAGCTGAGGTCGATCTCTAACGTTGTTAGTTTTTACTTTTTTGATTTTGGTTCCAGTTTTTCTATATACGGGTACTTTCACTTTCAGAACCAATTCCAACCGGTTCCAAAATTGAAAATGTCCACTTATATATAAAAAAAAAATCTTTAACCAAAATTAAAAAAGTAAAAACTAACAACGTTAGAGATCGACCTCAGCTATCCTATGCAAAAAAAAAAAAAAAAAAAAAAAAAAAAAAAAAAGTCGTTTAAAAATATTACAATGCGAGCAAAAAATCTGCCAAGAATCTTTACATAGACTTAACAGTAGCTTTCGCGTTTTTTCGCATCTTAAGACTGAATACGCATGATCGTGCGGGCTCGTATTTATTAAAATTTGGGACTTTTTGGGAAATCCCTCAGTTCAAAAGAATTGTGATACTCAGGAATACAAAATATATAATGGAATGATTTAGAATTATGTTTGAACATATAAATTAAACTTACATTATTTTTTGAGCTAATTGTAAGTGAGCTATTGAAAAAAATGCCCGAATTCATGTACTTTTGAATTTGAACCCCCTACTATTTACAAATCAGAGGCATGGAGTGTGACATTTCGTAGTTTTTGTATGAATGTCACGTATGAAGCAGCCAAGTGAATATTACCATTTTGTTTCAGTAGGAAGATTAATGTTTTTCCGTAGAAATCAGTATTAATTAATGCATTTATTTAACATAGAAGTATTCTACTTTAAACAAGAAGGTTTGAAGATAACACAAATATTTCACAAAAATATAAGAGATCTGACAGATCAGTAAAATTAAAAAGATCTGATTTAGTACAGTGAAGAAACAAAATTTAAAAAGCACAGTAAAATGTAAGGTTGCACTTTGTTTTATATAATGGAAGTACTTAGGATAAAAGTAACATTATTAAATTAACTGTTTTTAAAGTAACTGTTACACACAACTTATTACATTCAGGGGCATTCACAGGGGGAGGGGGGTGCAATGGCTACAGATGTATGGCTACAAGATTTATTCTGTTGATCCGATTCAGATATATCAGACCAGAGCTATGATTAATAAGGTTAACTGGGTGAATTTGTTCCGCCATATTCGTCCGGGATTTCTCAGTTGGTAGAGCATTGGCAGCCTGATCCCTGATTCGAATCCTGGCCCGCACTTTTCCGCCCAGTTTCGAAAGTTACATCTCATATGATTTCTTTACCAATTTGAATACGTAATTGTGTCAAAATTAATCTAAAGAAGGAATATCTCTATAAACAGGAGTAATGCACAATGCATTCGAAATGTATGGTGAAAAATTGACTATCACTTTGATATTTCCTGTGTGACTAAAAAACGACACATAGAAGAGCTATAAAGTGCGCAAACGAAACGTTGTCCCTTTTCTGTAACATTCTTATGGCTTTTCTTCCAATTATTTTTTATTACTGTAATTTGTAATCAGGGCAATAGTTTTGACTTACCCTGTATACCCAAATTTAACAACTATTAAGAGTGTCATTAGTTTTGTTTTAAAGTTTTAAGAAATGATTACTCTATAATATATATATATATATATATATATATATATATATATATATATATATTCAAGGATTGAAAATTTTAAATGCTCAAAAGTCGTATGATCCTTTAATAGCTTACGTATTTATTTACCTTTGGCAATAGAAAAAATAATCAATATACATCTTAAAATTTGAGACAGCTTATGAACACATTTGCATCACTAACGCATATATGAGTCATTTTCCGAAATTTCTTTTTTATTCAGACATTCCGAATGAAGAATTTTTACTGTTTGTCAAAGTAAAAAAATAAAAAATAATATTCTGAATTTCTGGTATGAATGTTGAATTTTTGAAAAGAAAACACATTCCTGAAATGCACTCTTCAGGTGCAAATGCGTTACGCCAACTACATGTTGGAAGAAAGTGGGCCAAAAGCTGATTGGGTGTTTAAATAATTGAATTATTCACTTTATCATGTTCGATTCTTCAAAGAATTTTAATCGAAAATGAATTATTTATACATTATTTTGAATAAAATGTAGAGAAAAGAGATATCTAGTGGTCAATTGAATTATCAATTGTATTACTCTGTATTATAGCATAAAAAACCCCATCCTATATCTTTATTTATTCCCAATATAAAATCTTTGAATTAACATTAGGAAAACCAGCAAAATCATTTACTTATTTTGACATGGAAAGAATGAACAAGAAAACAAAACATTTCTTTATATTATTTGTATTTCTTTCTGTAGAAAGATAAATACGTTAAAAAATATTAAAATATTCATTTAAAAACGTTCTGTACTAACGTTATGATTTCAATTCTAAACCCATTTTACGAATGGGATAAAAACAGTTATTCATTAAAGACAAAATGTATACGTAGAAGTCATTTTAATCTTAATATATTTATGTAATATTAAAATGTTATAGAGCATTGAGGAATAATTAAATGTCATAGCTTTGTCCTTTATAAAATAAAATTCTTCTACCTAAATCAACATTACCAAAACAAATATTTTTGTTTGCTCTCCATTATTCTTAGAAAAGAAACAAGAATATAGAAACTTTATTTTATACTCTTTGTTTTTCCTATATTCAATTATAAATAATTAAAAATGAGTAAACTATTCGCTTAAGAATATTCGATTCATCAAAAGTTTTATTCTGAAATATATTTTACGGATGAAATATAAACAACCATTTATCATACAGGGGAAATCAACGATAAATATTATGAAGTCAATTTAACATTGCATTTATCAAATCGGATTAACTTAATGTTGTAAAGTTTACTTACTGAAATTTTACAGCGCCATTCCATTTTATATGAAATGTTATGAATGATGTTTTTTTTATATTCCATTACCTTTATAATAATTTAAACAGGAGAACGTGCCATTTAATAGAGAGTTGAGAATTTTTTGAGCTATTTTGTACTTTTTAAGAAAAATAAAAGTATACAACTTGAGCACTGTTGGTACTTCTTTTTATCTTTTTTCTATATTGTATGTGAATAATTATATATAAATATATATATTATTTATCTTATTCATATTCGTGTTTACTTTCTATTTAGTGATTCACTACATATAAATTTCATAATTGCTGTATGTTCATTATTTATTTTTTTAAATATTTAAAAACTTTAGGTTCTGGATTGTTCGTCGGGATAATTGGTTTCTAATTAAAACAGTTTAATATTTAATAATCTTTATTATCTTCCATAAAGTGTAATACTTTTTATTTCATCATTAAATTCTATTTTTTATCGTATTATAAATGTTCTTAAATTATGTGCTTTTAAATTTTTTATTATGTAGGAAATATATTTCTTATAATTTAGGATTATTATTTTTCCGAGTTAGCATAAACAGAAAACTCGTTATTATTTCTGCAAATTTTCATGTATTATGTTCCAGTTCCATTCTTATGTAATTGAATCATTGTTGATTTTTAAGAGAGTAGTATTATTTTTCTATTGTTCTTATTGTTTTAAATATTGAATCTTTGTTTAATTTTTCAAAGTACTTACAATTTTAATGTGTGAGATATCTAAATTTAAAAACTTATGTCCTTTTTCATAGATGGGCTAAATATTTTTTAATAATTTCATTAAAATGTTTTATTTTAATTATATAATCTAATCTGTGTTACAAACTTAGCACGTTTTGTGTTCGAAATATCTCCCAGAATTTTCAAAAAAGAATCTTCTTTTTATTTAATCACGGAATGTCTGTCATTAAATAAACTTAAGATATTTACTTGAAAATTCTGGTTGATATATTGAATAAAAGAAGAGCGATAAATTGTCAAAACTGGTTATCATGCTTTTAAATTTTGTGCAATTTGATCAAGGAAAAATATATTTTTCTAAAGCTTTTTGAGTTATTTACACACAAATTATAAACAATATACGTAAAACTTTATGTCATTTAAATTGACCATAATATTTGGTTTAATTAACTATTTCTTAATTTTTAATATAAAATAATATATTTTGTTAAAATATGAATTATTAAATAAATTACCAATCTATTAATAATATGTCTGAAAAAATTCCTCTGTAAGATTCTCTGGATAGTAATTGGTTTGTTCATAGTGATTTAACATGTACTTTTTAGATAAAATTATTGTTAATTTGTTTAAATACCAATCGGCATGTCGAGACTTTGAAAAGTTATCATTTTATGAAAGATTAAACTGATAATCAAAAATATTGTCTAACGCTCAAAGAGTTAAAAGAGCTATGTAATTGCTTGGAAATGATAATATATATATATACATACATAATACCTGTTTACTCTCTTCAATATATATTGTTATATACTCTTTAATTGTACGAAAAAAATAAAAAAATATTTTGTTTCACATCAATGTAGCAAATACAAGATAGAGGAATATCATTAAAAGAGATAAAAACAAATTGCCAGTACGTAATATCAATTGCGACATAAAAACCAAACCAAAACAAAATATATATAGAAACGTTACATCGTAGCAGTTAAAATTGAAGTACATATTAAAACTTAGAAATTAGATACTTTAAGATTAAAAAGTTAAAAATCACTTACAATGTTTTCAGTAATATTTATAAAGTACAACATATTTGTAATATAATATATTTACATTTATATTTGTAATATATTTATAATTATTATATATTTATATTTATTTTCTAATATTAATTCATGTTAATGATATATACTTATACATTTTTACTGCATAATGTAAGTCTAAATCCTTAGAAAACTCAAAACAGAAAAATATAAATAAATAAGCTTTTCCAATATTGTGTAGCATTTCAAATATATAAATAAATAAATAAATAAATAAATAAATAAATAAATAATAAATATAATATGTTTATTAAATAATTAAAAAAACAAAAACAAATATTTATTCTATCATATTTTTAAGATAATTATATACTCTTTAATTATTAAGATCTCGTATAAACATAGATTACCAATTATTATATTTCTGAATGATAAATAATAAATTATTATTATTATTATTTAATTTTTATCAACATTATATTTTGCACCGAGTCAAAACTTTCGCCATACATAATTTATTATTAATTTTTCTTGCGTTACAATTAAAAAGAGATTATAAAAATAAGAGAAGTATTCAAAAGACCTTTTTTTATATTTCTTAATGCTTAATTATATTATGCCTCAAGATTTTAGACTTTAATAGTTCTTATATTAATAAAAGCAAACTTTTTAAAAATAATACATAAAACATTCTGTTGATTGTCTAATTTAATTTATATATATATATATATATATATATATATATATTTACTCTCCCAATTTATACTTTTAAAACCGGTTGGTAAATTCAAAACAATTTATGTTATCTTTGAAGATTTATAACGTATTCAAAATAACTTTTATATATATATATATATTTCATAATGCTTAATTATATTATACTTCAAGATTTTAAACTTTGGTAGTTCTTATAGTAAAAAAAGGAAACTTTTTAAAAATAATACATAAAACATTCTGTTGATTTTCTATTTTAATTCTTATATATATATATATATAATTACTCTCCAAATTTTTACTTTTAAAACCGGTTAGTAAATTCAAAATTATTTACGTTATCTTTGAAGACTTATAACTTATTGAAAAGAAATTTTTATATTTCTTAATGTTTAATTATATTATACTTCAAGATTTTAAACTTTGGTAGTTCTTATATTAATAAAAGCAAACTTTTCAAAAATAATACATAAAACAATCTGTGGATTCTCTAATTTAATTCGTAATTGCTCTCCAAATTTTTTACTTTTAAAACCGGTTAGTAAATTCAAAACAATTTATGTTATATTTGAAGACTTATAACGTACCTGAAGACTATCTTTTATTCGTCCACTATAAGCAATACCACTATTGAAAATATACACGGATCAGTGCATCACTTCAATATATAGATGTAACATACACTGGAATAAATTGAAATTGGATTCATAGAACCTCAATTAAACTATTTCAAGGACTAAAATAAATAATACAATAAGAATAAATAACAAGAAAAAATATTTTGTAAAACTGCTTGAGGACGTCACACTTTTCCAAGCTGAACGAAAAATTAGAATGTTTTAAAATAACCTCAACAAAATTCTACATGAGAGATAAAGATCCAAAATAATTATTTCAAACCAGAAATTACACAAGTACAAATAATAAAGCAATAAATATTTGAAATATATGAGCGCCTTGGGCGATTATATTCTTCAAAGATATTCTAATCCTATTTAAATACTGCTTCTTTAATTAATTTTTGTCATTGAGACGCTATTGAACATAAAACAATTATAACCTGCATAATTTATTGAATCCATAGTGCGTAAAATGTTATGCATTGAATAGTTTCATTATTTATTATAAAACAGTTATTTATTATTATTATTATTCAGTAGAAAATAATCTTGAAAATTTTAAATTTTGGTTAGATAATTTAATATAATAGCACATGCAAACTGTCAAATTGTTTATACTTATTCACAAAACTTTTTTAAACATTTTGAAATTATACACGTTTCTTTTTTATGCATTGAATAAATAAACCTATCGCATCACATATTAAATTAAAAAGGGCAGAGGTTCCAACCAGAATTCAACCTGGGTTATAAAATATAATGCCTGATTTTAAAAACATCGTTTTTAATTAAAAAAAACTCTAATCGATATTTTTACATTTAATATATTTTTTTAGATTTTGCAAACTACCCCAAAAAATATTTATATGAAAGATCTCAATTATCTACTCAAATAATAAATTCCGAGTAATAAAAAAAATATTATAAACTATATCTTTAAAAAACAACATGTGTCCTAATCTCACTTGTAATCTATCTATATAAAGATTTCAAAGGAATTATTTCAGCCATTTTCCCATTTTACGATAGATAGTAATTTTGATTTTGGTTATGTGTGGAGGGTTGAAGAAGTATCTCTCGCCAATTTGGTCAATCCATTAACAGTTGTGATTATACCGCCACTTTCTCCCCCTTGATTTATATTACTGCAAGCAGCTTCTTCACGTTATTGAAGCCAAGCAATCGTTCATTGTTCAGATGAATTTAAAAACATTACTGTAAAAATTCATAAAAAATCATCAAACTGAGTTAAATTTTTGAAAAAAATTTCTTTGAAATTACACTTTTTTTATACGAGATTATAAAAATTTAAATTATGCGGTGTTTAGAAATTAAAATATGTAAGCGAAATAGCGCTGGTCGTTCCCATCGTCGTTATGACGTTAGTGTAAGAGACGGACATATATTCACTTTAATAAAGGTTTTTTCGGACTTTTCCTATTCCATGGCTATCTTATGGGGATAGCCACCAGAGGACACGCTGAGCATTTTTTTGATTTGTGACCATTTCTACTTTTTTGGACACTGACATTGCTATACTAAAGACGGATACCTGCAATAAAGCACTTGGTTTGTTTATAACTTCCACTTTTCAAAGTCCAAAAAGTCGCTCCAGGGATGGAAAGATGTTTCAGACACCCTGTAGATTTTATTCGCACTCACACACTTATACGTAGCTACACACTTATTACACACTTATTACACACTTATGCACATGCTGGGTGCATAGTTGAGTGGCTTAAGCCTTAATTAACTATCTGAGAGATACAGTTCCAATCTAGATATGATGTGGCAAAAGAGCTATACTTTATTTGATGCTATCGATATCACTCACCATTTAGGGAGAAATTGTAAAATATAAATTTTATGCACATGCTGGGTACATAGTTGAGTGGCGTAAGCCTTAACTAACAATCTGAGTAAGATACAGTAATTACAATATAGATATGTTGTAACAAAAGATCTATACCTTATTTGATGCTATCGATATCACTCAACATTTAGGGAGAAATTGTAAAATATAAATTTTATGCACATGCTGGGTACATAGTTGAGTGGCTTAAGCCTTAACTAACAATCTGAGTAAGATACAGTAATTACAATATAGATATGTTGTAACAAAATATCTATACTTTATTTGATGCTATCGATATCACTCAACATTTAGGGAGGAATTGTAAACTATAAATTTTATGCACATGCTGGGTACATAGTTGAGTGGCTTAAGCCTTAACTAACAATCTGAGTAAGATACAGTAATTACAATATAGATATGTTGTAACAAAAGATCTATACTTTATTTGATGCTATCGATATCACTCAACATTTAGGGAGAAATTGTAAAATATAAATTTTATGCACATGCTGGGTACATAGTTGAGTGGCTTAAGCCTTAACTAACAATCTGAGTAAGATACAGTAATTACAATATAGATATGTTGTAACAAAAGATCTATACTTTATTTGATGCTATCGATATCACTCAACATTTAGGGAGAAATTGTAAAATATAAATTTTATGCACATGCTGGGTACATAGTTGAGTGGCTTAAGCCTTAACTAACAATCTGAGTAAGATACAGTAATTACAATATAGATATGTTGTAACAAAAGATCTATACTTTATTTGATGCTATCGATATCACTCAACATTTAGGGAGAAATTGTAAAATATAAATTTTTTGCACATGCTGGGTACATAGTTGAGTGACTTAAGCCTTAACTAACAATCTGAGAGATACTGTTCCAATCTAGATATGATGTGGCAAAAGAGCTATACTTTATTTGATGCTATCGATATCACTCACCATTTAGGGAAAAAATGTAAAATATATATTTTTTGCACATGCTGGGTACATAGTTGAGTGGCTTAAGCCTTAACTAACAATCTGAGTAAGATACAGTAATTCCAATATAGATATGTTGTAACAAAAGATCTATACTTTATTTGATGCTATCGATATCACTCAACATTTAGGGAGAAATTGTAAAATATAAATTTTATGCACATGCTGGGTACATAGTTGAGTGGCTTAAGCCTTAACTAACATTCTGAGAGATACAGTTCCAATCTAGATGTAATGTGGCAAAAGGGCTATACTTTATTTGATGCTATCGATATCATCCAACACTTAGGGAGAATTTGTAAAATATAAATTTAAGTTCAAATATAAAATGCCCCAAAGACGAAATTCTTCAAAATAATTGAATTAAGCCAAAATTAATTAGTACAATATGGTATTGATTTCACATGTTTACCATAAATTTGTTGATAGTGAGATCTAAATCTCCGTAAATCGACTAAACGGAAATCAATTTTAATCCATCTATTCATAATATATTTCGCAACTGTAGCTGTTTTTACTTCATCCTATTAAATGCAGTCCGCTGTATAGATTTAAAGTAATGTGACACCTAAATTGTTAATGAAAAGGCATTTAAAAGTATTTCGTATAAAAATGTTTTTGAAAATGGCTCGGAGTGAGCCGAAACTGGTCAGACAACCTAATAAAAGTTATTTTACTGTATATTTATTATGTTGTTAATTTACACCTTTTAACATTTAAAAGAAATATATTATTACAAGGTGTTATAATTTTTTATATTGCTATAAAAATGTGTATTTCACTTTCCAAACATATTTGTCATTTTTTGCCTATTTCTGTGATGTGAATTTGTATTCATTTAAATATGCATAATACTGTATGCATATTTAATGCTATGTACTGCTTATGGTATTCTTTCCAAAGTTTGGGGCAAAAATTATGCGCTCGATTTCGAAAATTTTTTTTGCATGCAGTGGACAATAAACTTATTTGTGACACATATATTGATTTGTACTAAATATCTGATGCCCTAGAACTCTGATTTTTTTTCTTTTTTTTTCTTTACAGTAGACAATTTTTGATTTTTACCGATAAGGCCTCTGGTAACGATTTCATTCAAATCAAATGCAGTTACTTAGCCATATCGTACTTTCGTTTACGTTAGATAAAAATTTTCGAGTTTCAAACTATTTCGGAATAATGGTTCCTATGTTTCCTGTATGTGTAGAATGCAACAAAGAAAAAATTCCGTTTCAACTCCAGCTTTAAAAATTTCAGTATCATACTCTTTGCATCAAAGTGTTTTGCTTGTGATTTCTACTTCTGTTGTTATACATTTATTCCTACGAGGGAGTAAATATATTTAGACTAATTTACAAAATTTCAATATGAACCCTTGAATTTTCCTTTCTTTCATACATTTTTTATGCTATATTTTTTTTCAATATAAAATTTCAATTTTCCATCCTCAAAACCACTTTAAATATAATTTAAAATAGGTTTTCAAACTTTATTTTAAAATTCGTGCTATATTGCTACTTTAAATATTGAAATAAGGATGTAAGAATTCTTTGCTATTAAGAGAAAAGTTTCTCGCTAATTTGTTAGTATCCACAATGCATAAATATATTTTTAGATGTATTCTAAAGTGTAGTACCACAAAGGTGCTATTTTCATATATTTTATCTTAATTTTACTATAACTAATGATTAAAATACAGTGAATATGTTTTTGCAGAGTTTTCGATTCTACTGGTTTTAATTGCAAAGAAAAGTATTTTTTCCTTTTCATAATTTTAAATACATGTAATTAATATTTAAAAAGCTATTTAATATAAACTATGTACAGAGCTACATTAAAGCTTTCACAAAGAGTCACATAACACCAAAACTTGAATACAATTATTATCATTAAAGTTATGTCGAAATAACCGACGTTATACCGATGGTTGGAGTATCATAGTTGAGATTTTTCCAACAGAGCGAAAATATACCGGGACCAGGTAATTTCGCTCTGTTGGAAATATCTCAACCATGATACTCCAACCATCGGATATAATTTGTCTAGTTGAATATACTTTCATATGTTCCTTATAACCTACGTTAATTTTTAACACTGATAGAATCAATTTTCACTAATTGATATCTCACTAACGAATTGCTCAAATTTCATTAAAAAATATATTTCTACGACATTTAACACGAGAAATTTAAGTATGTAATAAATGAATGGTTCTGCTGTTGAAATTGTAAAGGTTGAGCTCAAATTAAATAAGTGACCTCTTCTAAACGATAAATGCCATACTTTTATTAAAGATTGATAAAATGATTTAATTTTACCTTCCTATGAGATATAAGTGAAGTTATAGTTGGTACTTAAATATTATTTATTTTCATGTTTAGTTAATTTAACTTTTATAAATTAACAATATGTGTGTCTCTGTATGTGTGTGCTTACACAATTTTATTTTAAAAATATATTTGTAATGTGTCTATCCACATAGGCCATGTTTTGTTTTAAATGAAAGCGTTTAAAGTTACACCTTTTTAGCTATTTTTTTTCTTTTTTAACAAAAAAGAAGTGGAGAGCGAGGAACCTTGGCTCACTTTTGTAATCATGTATTTTCAATATTTTACTTTTTATTGAATTTTTACCAGATTTGTAACGAGTAGTTTAAATAAATAATAAAAATTAAGTAACTGCAATACATGACTTAGAAAAATTTAATAAAACTAGTCGGATGTGCCAATCCCAAAACTTTCTCCTATCTCCACACATGTTTCGCATACACTAACAACGGATCTCAGCACCAGTATATATCAAGGTCTAGCTGAATGTAAAGTTTTATTAAATTCTGTGCATTAGTTTTTGAGATAAGACTATCGCTAAAATCGTGTAAATCTTGAAAAATGCAGCATAGCAACGCCAACTTTTTGGAGTTTTACAACAAAACCTAATCAAAAACAACCTATGTCAACTTCTAACTGAATTTGAACTTTGAAGAATATCCGTGCATTAGTTCTTGAGACATAGTTATCATGAAAATCATGAAAAAAGTAGCATAGCAGCGCCAGTTTTTGGGCGATTTACACCAAAAAATAAGCAGCATTTATTTATGTCTAGGTCTAACAGAATCTGAAGTTTGATGAAATTCTCCGCATTACTTCTTGAGATGTAGCTATCGTAAAAATCATGATAAAGTAGCATAGCATCACCACCTGCTGAGATATATACACTAAAAGGTATTCGGCGTCTATTTATTTCAAGGTATAACTAAATCTGAAGTTTGATGAAAATAAGTGCGTTAGTTCTTGAGATAGACCTATTGCGGAAATCGCGAAAAGTGCAGCATAGCAGCGCCACCTGTAGCGCGATTTACACCAAAAACTAATCAGCACCAACTCATATCAAGGACTAACTGAATATAAAGTTTTATTTAATTCCGTGCAATAGTCCTTGAGATAGAGAGCCCACAAAATGTTTGTCACATACAGACAGACAGACAGATTCACAGACAGAAATTTTCTAAAAACAGTCAAATCGTGTTAGGACCTTCTAAAACGTATAAATCTGTCGAAAACCGAAAGGCGAAAATTTTCATGAATCCAATACTTTTTTCTTGTAAAGATAGAAGAAAGTAAAAAATGTATACCTATTCAACTGTTCGTCAGATAAGTCATCATCTATCACTGCTTATAAATACGACTAATTAATTGCACTACAACTCCTCAACTATAATGTGTGCCAATGCGAACCATGTCTTAAGTTGCCCTATTTTTTTACTTTCCGAACACAGATTGTAAGGAAAGTGTTATACTCATCATGTATGTGTGTTAGGGTGGACCGAAAACATTTTTGTTTTGTTTTTTGATACGCTATACCACTGAAACCTAGCCTCTAGGGTAGCTTAGTAAGATTCAAAAACAAAATATATATGAATGCTTACGTCTGGCGATAGTGCATTGGCTCTAAAATTTGGGAAATATACGATTTTTATCATTTTTCTAAGGGGAGGGGCGATAAAATATTTATTTTGTTTTTTGATTCGCTATACCGCGTAAAACTTGCCTCTAGGGTTGAATAGTAAAATGCAAAAACAAAATAAATAAATTTTTACGTCTGGCAGTAGCGCATCGGCCTTAAACTGTGAGAAAATATACGATTTTTATAATTTTTTAATAAATGAAAATAAATCAAATAACTTCTATAACAAGTAGATATAGACATATTTTAGTATAACTAAGTATAGAAATAATATATAAATAAATGAAACAAATAATACAATTTACAATTTATTATTAGAATATTAAATTTAAAAAACAATCTAAAAAATTGACAATTTTCCATTGAAACCAAAAATCATTTTTATGATTGTGTAAATTTTCAGTTTGTAATGAAATATAGTGCTTTACTTGTATTTACTTTCTTTTGGTAATTGGTATAAGATTTTCTTGAAAAACTAGGCATTGACGATCTTGCGATAAATGTAGTTCTTATAAAACCTTTCCCGGAATTGGAACCGATGACTTTCTGTGATACCTCGATTACCATCTTCACGCATCGTTCTACTGCTTGGGTGTGACATGGGAATTGGTCAAAGTTTCACTTAGCCGCTGAACCACCTGATAGGACCTTAGGCCAAATCTCTTGATATGTGGTTATTTGCAGAAAAGGTGGGGGTGAAAGTGTAGTAGTGTTCCAGTGCATCATTTAGATGTAGTCTGTAGCTAGGAAACTAAATTTGCATGGTTGAAATATCATGATTGACTTTCTTGCTAAATTTCTAGCCTTTATAATTATTCTAAAACCTAACTCTCTTATATGATCCCTTTTATATACTATCATACTCAAAAGCAAGTTTTCTGTATGGGCAAAGGATGCGTTTCTCTCAATTACTGTGTCAATGACTTTCAGCAAGTTTCCGGGCAGGTACCTTGAAGATTTTATAACTTTAAATCCATGTTTAGGTCCACTTGTGAAGTATTTACTTTTTTTATTTGAAGCCATACAGGTATATATGACTTTAGAAGTACAGAAACTAGTATATTTTGCTCATGTTTTGGATTTTTACTATTTAAATACAATCGGAGAACTCTGTTCGCCATTCTTAACCACCTTGAGTGGGAAAGTGTGCCAGGCTCAAGAACAGATAAATATTCAAAACAGTTGCCTGATTTTATAGCAGAACTTATGTCCAGCATATACTGCTGATCTATGTACGTTGGTCATGTTTCACTCTATTCTGGGTCTGCTGAAAACATTGCCAGTAGCATTCTTTATATCTACTTCAGTATCATACAGTATTATTGCATGGTAGTATTATTGCTCAGTATCACATAGTATTATTTAGTACTGATCAGTATGATTGATAAATTGTATTTTCAGAATTTTTATTTTCGGAAATTTGTATTTTTAGAATATGTATTTCAGAATCACATAGTATAATTATTGCTCAATATCACAAAAGTTATTTAGTATTTCTCAGTATAATTAGTAAATTGTTTTCTCAGTTTTTGTATCATCAAAATTTTAATTTTTGGAATTTGTGTTTCTGTACTACTTCCCTAATCTCATGGTGGTATTTGATTTGTGCTGATTGTTCCCGCTACATGTACATATTCCTATATAATCACTTATGTTATTCCCTATTATTCTTAGTACTAGCATACAGAACTTGTATTCTCAGATTCGTTTTTTGGCTTTTTTGCTGTACTTAAATTGTGTTAACTGTTTACGGTAAATATTCTGTATAATTATTCAAGTTTTTCCCCATATAAGTATTTTTATATACTCGATGCTACTGTACAAACTATGGTAACTTTCTTTGTTAATATCGTATTTATTAATTGTTTATCGTTCAATAAGTGAGTTATTAATATTGTTTTGTATTTCTGCTTTTCTCTCAACTTTAATTATTATCTTGTAAAATCTCTACATCTCCTTAGATTTTTTGCAATCACAATTGTTCATTCATCCCATTATTGTATCTAACATGGCTCGTCCAGTGTAATTGGATAGTCTTTGTGATTGACATTCTAATCTTTGACAGATACTTTTCAATAGTGAAGGGTCCCCTTCCCGTGTAGTCCTTCCGTGCATCGCTCCCTGGGCTGGGACCTTGCCGCATAGTAAACAAACCTACTGGGCGGGGTAGTTGACCATACATCGAAAGGTACGCCTCCCCGCCTGGTTTGACCTTCACCTTGACTTCTAACATGCATAAGGACCTTTACACACTCTAACTTTACTCGAACCATAACAATTTTTAGTGATATAATAGTAGTAATTTAGTGATAATTAACAAAATATAGTGTTATTTAGTATTTTTTGCATAATTTATCATTTTTTATTCTAGCATTGTAATTCATTAATTATTGTTCATTTAGTACTTACTTCTATCCATTATTATTATCTACTTCAGCATCATACAGTATAATTACAGGGTAGTATTATTGCTCAGTATCACATAGTATTATTTAGTACTGTTCGTGTTCAGTGTGATTGGTAAATTTTATTTTCAGAATTTGTATTTTCGAAATTTTGTATTTTTAGAATTTGTATTTCAGCATCACATAGTATAATTATTGCTCAATATCACAAAGTATTATTTAGTATTACTTTGCTCAATATCACAAATTTTTTTTTAGTATTGCTCAGTATATTTAGTAAATTGTTTTCTCAGTTTGAATTTTTTTGAATTTGTGTTTCGGTACTACTTCTTTAATCTCATGGTGGTATTTGATTTGTGTTGATTGTTTTCACTACATGTTCATATTCCTATATAATCACTTATGTTATTTTCGATTATTCTTGGTACCAGTACACAGCACTTGTATTCTCAGATTTGCTTACTGGCATTATTGCTGTACTGAAATTGTGCTAACTGTTTACTGTAGATACTCTATATAATAATTCAAGTTTTCCCCCCATATAAGTATTTTTATACACTCGATGCTACTATTCAAATTATGATTAATTCAGTTGTCAATATCGTATTTATTCGTTTATCGTGTCAATATCGTTTATCGTTCAGTAAGTGAAATATTAGTATTGTTTTGTATTTATAGTTTTCTCTCAACTTTAATTATTATCTTGTAGAAGCTCTACATCTCCTTATATTTGAATACAATTACAATTGTTCATTTATTCCATTATTGTATGTAACTTGTTTCGTCCAGTATAATTGGATAGCCTTTGTGATTGATATTGTAATCTTTGACAGTTAGTTTTCAGTAGTGAGGACTCCCCTTCCCGGGTGGTCCTTCTGGGCCTCGCTCTCTGGGCTTGGCCCTTGCCGAGGTACTACCTTGCCACATAGTAAACAAACCTGCTGGGCGAGTCTAGTTGAGCTTAAGCCGAAAGATAGGTCTCCCCGCCCGGTTTGACCTTGACCTTGACTGAAGCTGGATTTTCACTTCATGAACTAGACGTAATTGGATGTGATGGCACCATTACTAATTCGGGGTGGAAAACCGGTGTTATTCGCACAACTGAAGAACAAATTAAAAGAACACTAGAGTGCGTGGGGGAGGGTACATTTTACATTTCAATGAACTGCCATTTCAGCATTTGTTTTAAACATTAGATGGTGAAACGACTTCGTCAAAATCATATCGTGGTCCGATTGGCACACAGCTCAGTAAATGTGAAAAACTCCCAGTGGTAAATTTTGGCAGTATGAGATTCCAGAAATTGACAGGCAAATTTTAAGAAAAGATCAGCTGCACCTGCTGAACATAAGTTCTGCTATAAAATCAGGCAGCTGTCCTGAAGATTAATCTGTTCGTGGCCTGGCACACTTTCCCACTCAAGGTGGTTAACCGAGGCATCACAAAAAGTCATAGGCTCCAATTCCAGAGATGGTTTTATATGAACTACACTTACCTTAACATATTTGTCTAGTTTTCAAGCATCAAACGACCAAAATAAAGTAAAATCAAGTAAAAGACCATATTCCATTACTAACTGAATAGTTACACAATCAGAAAATTAATGTTTGGTTTCTATGGAAATTTGTCCCTTTTTAAAAACACATATCTTTTTTAAACGTAATACGCTATTAATAAATTGTAAATATTATTAGTTTTTCATTTTTTTTTTCATTCCTAGACTTTATTCTACTAAAATATGCCTATATCTACTTCTTATAGAAGTTTTTTGATTTTTCCATTTATAAAGAAAATGATAAAAATCGTATATTTTCTCGAATTTGAAGGCCGATGCGCTATCGGTAGACGCAAAGATTTATTTATTTTATAGTTAAATTTTATTAATCTACGCTAGAGATTCGTTTTTCGCTGTATATCAAAAAAAAAAAAAAAAAAAAAAAAAAAAAAAAAAAAATTCGCCCCCTCCTAGAAAAATGATAAAAATTGGATATTTTCTGAAATTTTAGGGCCAATGCGCTACTGCCAGACGTAAAAATTTATTTTTTTATTTCTGCCTTTTACTGAGCTACCCTAGAGGCAAGTATTCCGTGGTATAGCGAATCAAAAAAACAAAAACATTTTTTTTTTCGGCCAACCCGAATTGTGTGTCTCTGAGTGAATACGTGACTTCCGACTATGTTCCCATTTGGCAAATACGTTACAGACCACTGTCGCAAGACCCGTATTGAGTTTCGTAGAAACTGACCGACGTATTAGGTATTTAAATCATTTTCAAAACATTTGAAAACCATTTTGCAACCAGTTTTTTATTGGAAATCCCCAAGAAAACGTGACAAGTGTATAAGTGACAAAAATTGGGGCGAAGTAGCCATGCATTAGTGGCTCAGAGATTTCATCACCATTTTTGAAAAGGCAGGTCCGATGTTCTAATACAGCTGATTGGCATTGAATTTTATAAAATTGTATGAACAAGAACTGTGATCAGTATCTTAAAAAAAGACACAGCATCCTTCAACCAAACGTCAACTGGTGGTCTGACAGATTGCAACAAGAAAACAATTACATGAACGCATTAACTAAGAAATCCAAACTCCTTTGCGGAAATGAAGAAAAAAAATTCGGTTCAAAAGTCAAAGCGCGCAATATGAAAAAGGAAATTTGGATTGGATTATCGTGCAAACACCAAATCTCCATTTGAGAAACATAAAAGGTAGCGTTTCGCAACTGTTACAGATCGAGGGATGCTTTTATAGATCTTTATATACCCTGTCATCAACCCCACCAAAAACTCTTACCCGTTTCACAATATATCAAGAAATCACAGAAAGTATTTTGGGCCCTTTACATTTTATAGCCCACCCAATAACAACTAAATCAAGAACACGACAGCTCTTTCACAAATGAAGAACTATTCAGAGCCGTTTATTCATTTAATAAGAACAAAACTTCATGTGTACATTAATTTGGAACATATTCTTGTAAGAATACTTCATAAATATATTCAGTCCTTTACACTCCAAATATACAACTTATTTTCACCATCAAACTATTTTCCAAATGCATGGAAGTTTGGAGAATTAGATTTCTTTCTTAAAGCAAAAAACCGAACCGAATACAGAAGCTTCTTCTTACAGAGTTATTTCACTATTACCAATACTTGTCCAAATATTCGAAAAATTAATCCTCCATACAATTAACTATTTCGTTAAAAACTCATAAAAACTAAACTCTTCTCGGCACTGTTTTATACAGATTAAATCTACAGAATCGACCTTTCAGAATTTTTTTGTACTAGATTTAAACATTGATAAAAAAGAAATTACATGTAATTATAAATAATATATTTCAAAAAAGACCTTCGATACATTTCTCTAGTATTCTGCATAGAATAACTTGAGATAGTGCTTTATAATCAAACCTACTTAAACTTATTCAAGCCTTACCAAGCAGTCAGAGGGGCTTTAATCATTTGTCAGTTCTTAAATTTCATATATTGGTTTCCACGAGGCTGTCCGTAGAGATCGTGCCTTAGACAATTCCTTTGGAAAGTATTGATGACTCTGCTTAAATTGCTTAGGATGGTAGTTGTCAGCTATACTGACAAGCTGTTAATTACAGCAAGCTGCCAAATAAGACAACAACTGGAAGATTCATGAAACATTGCGTCGGATATAATCTTCCATTAGGCACCTCAACACAATATTGAGATTTCCTATTAAAAATTAGCAGCATTAACTCTTATGAAACCAAGAAAACATAACAGGACACAGCTGTTCTAGAATAACAACCAGTGTCTGACATCCGAAGATTACATGTCTTACCAGTGAATAATAATAGATAAAACTCAATCATTTATTTAATATGTAAAATCAAAGAGAGAAGAAACAGAGGAGCTTAATCAAAATATTTCAAAGTGTGTCCGTAATAGAGGAAGTGTACGAAATGCAATCTTTGAAATATGGTATAATTCACTTCTAGAAAGAAAAATATTATATGGAGCTTCAGATGCGTTTTTCTAGATTGAAACAATGCCACTGGATATGAATAGTAGAATCCTCAATTTAGAGACACTGCTTATTACTAATCTCAAAATCGTATAAAAAGATATCAACGTTCGCATTATGTGTTCGAGCAGGAATTTTATCATTCAATCTAAGGATAAAAATAGAGGCAATATCAGAAAGAGTATTAAGGCAACTTGTCCTGAAAGACAACTATGAACCAGAATTTAAACGAAGATTGCAAATATTTATAGACGGCTTTAAGATAGACATGGACACATCTTATGCACTTTTGTATATTCTACAATGGCTGCAAATATTTCAACAAGGTAACTAAGTTACATTAACAAAAGTCATATTAACAAAAACGTTACATTAATGAAAACAGAGACTTTCAAGCTGAATTACTGCTTATTGAAAAAACAATTATGCATCAAATTTTAATCCTAAACTAATTCTAACAGACAGTCTATCTAGCCTTCTGTCTTTAAAACACAAAAATTCTTCGGATTTACTGGTGATAATTATTTTACGGAAACTACAATAAACTTTCAAAATCTTCATCTTTAGATTAGTTCGAGGACACACAGGTATCACGGTTAACGAACTTGCTAATAAACTAGCAAAAGGAGCAAAAAGCATTCATGATCAAATGCTTTAATCAGTCTTCCCTTTGATAAATTAAAATATAAAAAATTGTTGAAACAATCAGTGCTTCACAATTGGCAAACGGAATGGTACAATGAAATTACAGGGAGATATATCGACGCATTATTACCGAAAGTTAATGAAAAATTTATTCATCATCACAGTACTTTACATATCTTCGCATCACATCAAAGTCCATTCCCAGGTTGCCTAGCAAAATTTGGGAGATCACCATCTTCCCGTTGTATCTTTAGCATGTATGCTACCTCTCTACACTGCATATTAGAATTCACATTAACTTTCACATATCATCTAAGGAAACCATCACAGATGAACTTGTTTAACTTGTTTGCCCATGTTTTGGGGAAGCCACCACTTCTACAAAAAGTATCGGCTGTATAAATCTTTTGGAAAAAAAATCAACTAATATTCCAAACTTCCCGTGATGCAGAAAAATAAGCAGAAGAAGAAGAAGTACTAACCAATTTAGGTGAAGTTATTTATTGAATAGAGCTTTCTTACAGATACTAAAAGTTCCCCCGTATTATTTCTTTATTTCCCTCTCTTTCTCAAAGTTAAAATGTAAGCGTTGGTTAAGTGTTAGCACAAATAAAAATTTGTCAATATTTTAATTTATCAAAATGTATGTACAGTATAAAAGTATCTGGTTAAAGAATTTGAAAATATTTGATTTGGTAAAGTGTATGCAAAGTGAAAAATGTATACATTTGGGTTAAAGAATCTTATAAAATGTACATACAGTATAAAGATCTGTTGAAAGTTTTTTTTAACTATTTCAATTTGGTAAAGAGTATGCACAGTAAGATAAGTTTTATAAACTTTGTTAAAAAATGTTTAACATTTTTAAATGAATTTGTACATGATGGTTTAACTGCAAATATACTATTTTAAAGTTTATTTCTGTTAGTAACATTAAGCAAAATATAGGCAAAGTACTATAGTGTTAGCAAAATATAGCATAGTGAAAGCAAAGATTTTTTTTCTTCTTCTAAGTATCATAGTAAAAAAAATTATTTTTCTTCTTTTCTTTTATTTTTTAGGAGTTTTTGTAAATATTGGTTAAATAATAACTATATTTGTTTGAATTGTGTGAACAGAAAAGAGGTTCTGCATAAATGTTTGTTTATTGTCTTGAATACAAGTACAGTGTAAGGTTTTTGTAAATTTAATAGGTTAACCATATTATTATTAGTCTTACTATGCGTAAGGCTTTAACATTTGACGAAGTCTCAATTATATGGTTTTTAATGTTAAAGTTTCAGTATAAATATAATATGGAATATTACTATATTATATTATGTTATTTTCATTTGTATCATGTTTAGATATTTATAGGATCTCCACTTTTCTGTAAAATAATATCAGTGCAGTGGTAATTTTTCAAATATATTTTCACCAAGGGAAAAGGGAATCTCTCACTGTTTCTGCTCTTGGCGAAGCCAGAAGAAATTTTTGTTGGGGGATAAGGGTGGTGGAGGTGATATTAGAGTTTTTTTCTGTGTTTTTAATGGGCCATCTTGTTTGGTTGAGCGTATCGAAAATTTACCTGAATCTACGGTATTCCCTAAAATACTTGGACTGTTCAGTAGAGTCGCTTCAGATTTTTCTTTATAATAAGGTTTAATTATTACAGTTTTTCTGTTGAAATGACACTATATGTGCCATATTTGCGTTTATTTTTAATATCATTTATTAAACTATATTAATTGTGGTTTTTCAGAATCACACACGTTAACATGTTTAGCGCGATCCTGAAAACCATATTTATTTTAATAAAATATATTAGAAATAAAGTCTCATGGTACAGATACTGGCATTTCAATAGGGAAAACTTTTTTTGAAAATATATATAAATATAACAAATCAAATGTTATTTGTTATTTCCTGCATTTGTTTTTTACGTTAAGTAGTAATAGTGGTTCTGTTTTTTATGTATTAAATAAAATTACTAAATAGATATTTTAATTTTAAAACTTCGCAAGAGAAAAAATATTTGTCTTCTGAGACGCATTGCAATCAATCATTCTTTTAAAATAAAGTATTAATGTAGTCGGAACAAAAAGTATTATATTATCCTGAATAAAAATTACAATAATGAGACAGAAGAAAACTAAAATATTTTAACTGAAGAAGAATTTAAAAATTATTAAATTATTTTTACATTATTTAATTTATGTTATATGTTTTGGATTTCTTCATAGAAGAATCCACATGTTTCATTAAATATAATCGTTTTCAGAAAAGAAAAATTACATCCAAGCGAAAGCAAACATTTATGAAGATTTAATACTTACCAAATTCTACCCTTTGGACTTTATTTATTTATTTTTTTAATGTTTTGAAACAAATTCAGTAAGAATTCCCAAAATTGAATCTTTAAAAAGTGACTAAATTATTTTGTTATGCATTAGGAGAGTATGTTGTTGTTTTATTTTTACTCGATATTACATAAAATTCAAAATTCGGTACTTCTCTATTATCCCGACGACCACTTTTCACAACAAAAAACTATCGCCAAGCTGTAACGCCAAATAAACGGGAGAACGTTGCCATTGGAATATCAAAATAAATAAATAAATAAAATATAAGAATTTAAGGTCACAACTGTTATTTTAATTAATGAAATAACTAATAAATCAGTAAAACAGAATGAAAAATACGCGCAAATGTTGAATTAAAAACCACTTGATGATATAACAAACACGTATAATGCTTCTGACATCAAATAAATGGGACTGCATTTTTGGCGTTTAATCTTACAGTTTGGCGATAGTTTTTTGTTATGAAAAGTGGTCGACGGCATAATAGAGAAGTACCTAAATTTCTACTAATTTTTTAAAGTTATTTTTATGCTCGTTACATTTTTGTTGCATTTGGACCCTTGATACAATAAAAAATTCTACATCCTTGAATTAGATTAGTTAAAAAAAATTCTACAATCTTTTCTACATCGTTAATTATTTAATAAAGAGTCTTTCGTAGATTCTGTCAGATTAGAAATTTGCTTTTTATCAAGTATTCATAATAATGGAATATTCAATCGCTTTCTTTCAAACGCAGCATTTTTTTTTTTTGTGTGTGTGTGTGTCCAAGTAACAAAATGAAAGACCTAGTAACAGTTCAAAATATATTGAATTTTAATTAAACTTAGTTTATCAATTTTTTAACTTCTACATTTCATCCTCTGTTGTTTTCCTTTTCATTAAAATAAATGAAAATCCACATTTATATAAAGATAAAATTTCGTGCACTCGTATAATAAGTATTTTGATTGGCAAGCGAAGTTTTTTATTTTTATCTCTTACCAATTTAAGAATTTGTAGTTTAACTTCTACCAAAACTATTTAAAAATTATGGAATTCGATTCAGTAGTTCCGGAGAAAAACGTACATGAATACCAGAATTACGCATCATTTCGTAACTGTTGTTGCCCGTTTAATATTAAAAGGGATTTTTAATGACGATATTATACACTACAGTTTGTATACATTTAATCTATACTAATATTATAAAGAAGGTGTTTGTGTGGTTGTTTATAAGTAGGTAATTTCTGCAACTAACGAAACAATTTCAAAATTAATGGTGGCAAAATATTAATGACCCTCTCTCTTCCACCGTAGGTTATATTTTTCTTCGGCTGAATGCAGCAGTTTTTGTATGTTGTTATTTCTAATTTGTAAATATGCTTCATATTAACCATAAGCACATATTGCTCGCAAGATGCATGTCCGACTTATCCATAAATGCATTTGGTAACTCAGTCACAGATTAACAGCACTGGAATCTAGGATCATTAATGGTAGAGCTAATGAATCTAGCTAACTACAACAAGACAGTATGTAACAACTAGCTACCATTTAAAACGTAAATAACATCGGAATATCCGTGGACATACACTAAATAGTTTTTCCTCTGTCCCAGGGTTGAAAGTGAAGGCAATTTGATTTGCAAGTTGATATGATGTGACGAAATTGATGTTTCAAATTCATATGTCGAAATAAAAAAAATAAATAGATCAAGAATTAAAGAAAAAGTCTTTTACATTTCGAATCTTTTAGAAACTGCTTTGTGCAAGTATTTACGTCTTAAATGTAGCAGCCATTTCAAATATTTGTTTTCTAGCCCAAACCGCTCCAAATAAATCGTAATTTAGAACGTTTTCAGAACGCTTACGGCTCATTTCAGCCTTTTAAATTTCGAACTTTACATAAACCGTTTATAACGAATAATTATATCGCAAAAGTAACCACCACAAAAATTGCAAGATTCTAGCCCCAACAATATCACAGAAATTTCAATTTTAGAACTTTTTTGCTCCTGCGTCCCTTTGGGAGTTCATGTGCCGACGTAAAATATAACCTATAGTGGAAGAGAGATGGTCATTAGCATTTTACCACCATTATTTTTGAAATAGTTTCGTTAGTTACAAAAATTATCAACGGATAAACAAACAAACAAACATCTTCTTTTTAATATTAGTATAGATTCAAATTATACAAACTCTGGTATATATCACTTAAAATCCCTTTTAATATTAAGCGTGCAACAACAGTGACGAAATGATGTGTAAAATAGCTGGTATTAATGTACGTTTTTCTCCGAAACTACTGAATCGATTTCAATAATTTTTAAATAGTTTGGTAGTAGTTAAACTACGAATTGTTCATTCGGTAAGAGATAAAAATAAAAACTTCGCTCTCCAATCAATTGACACTTTAAGGTAACGCTGCCAGTTTCTCTGGAGATTTGTATATTTATTTGTATTAGTACAAATAATGTTAATACATAGTTATAACAATAAATGTTAATTTACATTCTTTTAGCAAAAATATGTTTATTGTTAAGAGAGAATATTATGAAATAATATTTTGGAAATTATGTTACAAATCATAACTAAAATAGTAAATTGGTAGTAATTGAAACAGTTTACAGACAAATTTCATTTTGAAATAGACTTTGTTCTCTATTTGTTGGTGTATAATGTTCAAATAAACAATTAGAACCGAATACGTGTGCAATACTACGATAGATATTGCATCGTAATGACGTCAATGTCAGTGACACACATGGTTTTAATTTATGATATATATAGTTCTGAACGAAAATTCATGTTGAGATTTGAATATGATATTCTATATGTTTTAATAAATAAGTGAATTGCAACACTACATTCCTATACTATTTTTGTTTGCTTCCGTATTCCTGTTTTGCACTTTAAGTTTTGCTAGATATTTTAGAAATATCTCATTTCTAGTTCATTATGCTATATTTTTATGTGAAATACTTTTAAAATTACCACTTACGAGCAAGTGAGTGTATACAACAAGTAAACATTGATTTAGAAATTCCCAGTAACTCAATAAATATTTCCAATGTTTGAAGAAATAGTCCATCTGTATAAACAATTTAAGGTGAAATGGAAGTTTTTTTACTTTAACAGATTATTATTTTATTTTTTTCATTTTCGGGATATAAATATTCTCTTAAAGCCGTTTTTAAAAATGTAAATCCTTGTTCCAAATTAAGTCCAAACAATTCAAAATTTGCCTCTCCCGCGTTAGGACGGAGTTCATGACTCGATATCACGTGATCTCCGGCCGACCCAATCGGGCCAGAAAGCTCTTGTTTGTTTTGTTCCTCCTAGGACAGCTTTCTTGGCCCATTAGGTCAACGGGGATCACGTGAATTGGCGTCATGACCTCCGTCCTAAGAACCGGCTTAACAACCAAGAGATTTCGTGGCCGGCACTGAAATCGGCCGTGGTCAAAATTCGCTCGTAAGTCTTCGTTGATATGATTACAAGTTAGACTCAATACAAATTGACAATAGACAGTGTGCATGTTTGTCAACATACTGGCTTGTTGTGCGTCTACTCAACTTAACGCAGGCAAAACTTCGAGCTAAATTTCTTGAAGTTTTGCTAAAGTGCTCGTAATATTCACATAGTTATAATTTATCATAATATGTGTAGGGTATAATACATTATAAAATACTAGCTCTTCGAGAATTGTTACTTGCTGCCTACACCAAATTGAGAAATGTGTCTTTACTAGGGTGCGTGACATCACATGCACACTATCTAAACAGAAGAATATAAAGATTACAACCAGGACAAGTGGTGAGAATCGAATCCACTTCTACCTATGAAACCAATTAGCGGGATGATTGACAAAACCAGTTAGCTACGAAGAGCCTCAAAAATCTGTAAATGTGGTTTTGTAGAAACATTACAGGGTGTTTCTAAATGAATATCGGGGTTTTAACGCTTTGTAGTATATATTATATAAAACTTAGAATAATATTTAATACATAAAATGAAAGAGCAACTCAAACAGTTTGTTGGTACCTGTGCATGCACATGCGTAGGCAATGTTTCTTCCGTGA
Organism: Maratus michaelseni; assembly: GCA_963931845.1. Classification (NCBI taxonomy): domain Eukaryota; kingdom Metazoa; phylum Arthropoda; class Arachnida; order Araneae; family Salticidae; genus Maratus; species Maratus michaelseni. The sequence goes on along the minus strand of OZ007593.1, from coordinate 102,588,516 downwards.
TCCGTTAGAAAGCGCTAGTACCGAAAATGGCGACTAGTAAACAGAAAGCATTTTGTGTTCTGCAGTTTGCAAAGACCAAATCTGTAGTTACCGTGCAACGTGCGTTCCGGATAAAGTTCAGATGTGTTCCAGCCAGCTGTTGTAACAACTACCCCACAAACACTAATTAACGTTTGGGAAGAACTGAGCTATCGACTTGATGTGTGCCGTGTGACGAAAGCTATTGGAGTGTTTCTATATTAAGTTTCTATATTAAGCTATATTAAGTTGTTGACATTGAACACTTGTAAGCTTGTAGGTAAAACTGTTTGAGTTGCTCTTTCATTTTATGTATTAATTATAATTTTAAGTTTTATGTAATAAATATTACCAAGCATTAAAACTCCGATATTCATTTAGAAACGCCCTGTATTTTTAAGTCTGTGCCAGAAATAACTCAACAACGGATGTACCAACCAATAACCCCCTCTTTTAAGCTTATATATGTCCCTCATACTTGATCAACGCTTTTTAAAAATTTTAGTGATAAACAAAACTAGAATTAATTTTTTGTTAAAAAATGATGCATTAGCCCTTTCAAAGTCATATTACTAGAACATAGAACAGAGAACAAAGTCATATCACTAGAACATAGTTGCTAGAACGTTTAAATGATTGAATGTCAAGCAAAATAAAGAACAATTTCAGTTTAATGTAATCAAATGCATTTCATCGTATACATTGTAGAAGTAAAATATTATTTAAAAATTCTGGTACAAATTTTGCATTTTTGTATTAAAATTACTGCCTTAGAGAGAGGATTAAATTCTAAAATCCCCCATTTTGTTATGAAATCAAAATTTCGAAAAAATTATTAATAGAAGACTAGACAGTGAATATTAATCGACAAGTGAATTCTCGATCAGCTAGTATTTTATAATGTATTATATCCTACACATAATATGATAAATTATAACTATGTGAAGATTACGAGCACTTTAGCAAAATTTCGAGACTTTGCGAAGACGAAAAATTTGCCTGCGTTAAGTTGAGTAGTCTTTAATTAATCCAGGGCGTATATTATGAAAAATGTTGAACAGAGACACTTAAGATTAATTTTATATTACATGGGTAATCATATTATTATTTTTTTTTTACAATTGTAAAAAAAAACCAAAAAAAAAAAAAAAAAACAATATGCCAAGTACACGGGTTTGATTCTCGGCCTGGCCATTTTTTCATTCTGTCGGTTATATGCTTTGTTAGCAATTTGAAAAATTCATGTGTTTAATATTCAATAATGGCGTAATTTCACTGCTAAAAAGTAAAATAATTATAATTAAAAAATTAATTAAAAAATTAATTAAATTATACATGCAAGAGTAACAAAATAACATTAATTTTAATGTTAACATTAACATTAAAATTAATGTTAATGCTGCTAATTTATGATATTTGTCTGTAAAACATGTTCGTTGAACATGAAAATATTTATTTGAGAACTGAAAGCATTTTAAGAAAGTCGTTGACTAACCGTCTTTGTTTTCCTTCTCCTTCTATTTCATAAATCTATCATTTACAGACACATAAGACTGGTTGCTTTCGTCATAGATATACAAAGAGTAAAAACAAAAACAAAATCAAAACAGTGAAAACAAGAACCCAGTTTTCCCACTTAATTCACTTTTTGGTATTGAAAAACATCCAGAAAAAAAATAATTATGGCATAGGTTTTCCCCTCACATTTTGAGAACAATTGCCTGTGATGATTATTACTCGAACAACTCACCTGTCTGATAATAGCTTGAAAAATCTAACAACTAGTTTTGAACCGTCTATAGTTCGAATTTTTATTTTATTAACCAAATTAAAAGTGCTCAATATGTGTACCTTTGGGTGCACGGCATATGTCTATACGGTAGTCAAATTCGTCCCAAACTTTTGCTGCCATGTATGCATCCACTCCTTCCACGGCTGCTTTTATGCACATCTTCAGTTCGGCTAATGTAGCTGGAAAGGGGAGGCACATAAACATAGTCTTTTAAAAACCCTCCTAGAAGAAATCGCACAAAATCGCGATCTTGAAGGCCAATGTTGTTTAACTGAATCGTCAGGTCCCCTACCTGTCGGCAACTGCGTGAAACTTGAGATTTTCCTCTTTCTACCTATACATTATTCGATCAAAATGAATTAAAAACTGAATAGTTATGGGTTTTTTTTTAATCGGAAAATTCTTTTTTAAACACCCTGTATATAATTTTAACATATCTTTTGTTTCATTGATTTCAGATGAAATCTGTCTTACGGATCTCTAGTAAAACCTGCGGCATAGAGAAAAAGCGAGTTCCAAAAGGCGCCTTTTTCACTAAAACTGAATAAAAACTTAATTTTTTTTAAACTTTAAAATATGAGTTTTTTATTTAAAAAGATTCCAACATATTTGTGCCTCGTTTTTAAATGTTAGCAGGAAACTTCAGAATAAATGCTTATTTTTCATGCTGAAAAACTTCGGTGCTGAAAAACTTCCATGCACCTTTCAGTTACTTAAGTTAAGTCAACTTTTAACCTTCGTAATTCGCAAGAATGATCTTCGTTTCAGAAAGTCATTTTTCTTGAGATAACAATTCAAAGAAGCTTATTAAAGTATCAGTACAGTCAAATACTTAACAAATGAGGACTCGTTATCAGCGAGACATATCTATATATTAAGTCTGACACTGATTATGGGATTATAACCACATAAAAGTCAGATATTGATAACAACTCCCTCTTTCTTGTTCGTTACGCACCGATGGGCGCGTGCATACACCGTAAAAAATTTAAGAGTTGGCGAGATAATTTTATACAGAAAACTGCCTGAAATATTAATCTGTCAGACAATAAAGAGGTGTCTTTGTTTTTCCTAAAAATAAAATACTTTTGCTCCTTCTGTTTGCTAAAAGGACATTAAATTTCATTTTTACTAACAACAAGAACGAAAAATTATGCGTCAAACACAGATTATGTAATAATTTTCAACACTTCCAAAATACTTTCAGAAATATTTGCCGTTTAATAAAACATGATGTCTAAGTAAAATAAATTGGAAAACGCAAAACACATTAAAAAACCGAATTTCAAGAATTACTAACAATATTCGGAAAAATATGCGAATTATTTTGTGCAGCTCTGTATATGATCTATAGATTTGTATATATATATATATATATATATATATATACTATTGGATAGTCCGAAAATTTCGTGCCGGTTGGGAAAATCAGTTCGTACCGGAAAATTCTATCATTTAATTATTAGACATCGATTCCGATTACGAATGTCTACTAACTAACAGGCAGACTTTTCCGGTACGAATTAATCTTCCCAATCGGCACGAATATTCTGGACAACCCAATACATAAAATGCTAAAATTTAGTTCAGTTAGGAAACGCATAGCACAGTTGAAAATTCCCCTTCAGCAATTTCTTTCAATAAACGGAAATGTACTCGTGATGTTTTATGTTTCCCTGTATATGATGTATATAATAATAACACCAAAGTAATAGGCAAAAAATAGGTTAAATATAAAAAGCGTTTCGCATCTGAAAGCGCATTTCCATCAATTATTTATTAACAGAAATATGCTGGAATGACATTACTTTAACCGAATTCTTTTCTGTGTCCCTGTAAATGAACGATGAACACTATAAGTAAAATATACTATAGCAAGCCTCTTGTAATGCGCCTCAGTGATATTTATCAATTCCAGTATGTCTGAAATAGTGAAATATTATTCAAATAAACCGCGAACGATTTTCTCCATGGACCGTAATGTAACGGAATTCTTTTGAGTGTCCCTGTGAAGGAACTAGATAAGTACTATGCGTGCCATCTTCTATCGTAACCCTTTTGTAGTGCAGCTCTATGATATATATCAATTTCAATATGTTTGAAATAGTGTAACATCCTTAAAATAAACCGCAAATGATTTTCCCCATAGACTGTAATGTAACGGAATTCTTTCGAATATCCTGGTAAAGGAACTATAAGTGCTACACACTTCATTTTGAATGCCGAACATGCCATAGTATTCCTGAAAAATACATATCAATTGCATGACAATCCAAATATATTTACGCACGTTAGAGGACGGAGAGACAAATAGACAGACAGAGAAACCGGATTCATAAATACTTTTCAATTATGTTGGAAAATGTTAATTAAAAAGCACTTGCAATATATTGGTTAAATAGAACAAGTTTTCTTTCTAATAAGTTTTTCACATAAATTGTTCTATTGTATTTTTTTAAATTTTATAAATGTATGTAATGCAGGATATACTACAATACGTGCCTTAAGATTTTACTATGAATCGGCTATTTTTTATTTTCTTCCGAATGGCTTATCGATTGGTAACCAAAGTTAAAATTTACTTTGACAATGAAGTATGAAATTTAACTCTTTAAGCTCCGACGGTGTTTAAAGTGAGGGAAATAAAAAATAATTCATCCATTACCAACGGTTTCTTTTAGTATTAAATACTGCACTCTAGCATCGGTTGATTAGCATTAGAAGTTCTGTTAAGCAAATTATTTGTAAAAATAATATTTTCCCATCTATGAGTATGATTCGACTTTGTGTGATGTGCGATATTAAGTTTCTGCGTTGAACAGCTCAATATTTTTAAGTAACACGAGTTGAAAATTTCCCAACTAACTGAAACAGCATCCTGGCCGGAAGACGAACCCAAGAAATTGGCTTAATTTGTCAATACTTTGCCTATTGAGCGACTTGGACGGACAACCAGCCAACACATTTCACTCAGATAACCTTATAGACAACAGCCTCTAATCTGCCATGTAGACAGCTCAAGAAAATATACCTCAGGTAATGAAACTCCATTACCTGCGACCATTGACATCTTAAGGCAAAGGCCTTGGGTTCGACCGCTGCATAGGCACTTTTTTACTGAGTTGGAACAAATTTCAATTCGTATGATATTTTTTCCAATCATTATGATTGAGTTAAAAATAATAAAATTTATAAGTATGTCTATTGTATATATACAATATTATATATATATTATTTCTTATTTTTCAAAGACTGAGGAATATTACTGTTTGTTAAATTATAAAGATATACAAATTCTTTTACTTTGTCTTCAAATTGTTTTTTGAAGTGGGACTTAAAAATACTGTCAAGACTACAGAGTAATTGCATATTAGTTTTCTCTTAGAAATAGGAGAATAACACAGAATAGCAAAGAAATTTTTTCCAAAAAATGAAAGGTGTATTCATGTGTATTTCTGTGCTCATATCAAGGAAAATACAAGGTGCTCATAAAAAAAAAAATTGCCGATATATGAAGCTCTAGCGGCCGGTATCAACCGATCGAGGTGAGATTTCAGATATAGTTATTCAGAGGTATGAGTTCGGGATTCTGTGAACGGAAACAAAGTGGTGCTCACGGTTACGGTTATAGGTACAGAAACACGAAATTTTCCAATGGCAACGCCCATTTTTTTTCGTTGCAAAATGCTCACCGCATGCGAAAACCCTACAGAGCGTTGGAACCGGAGGTGTATCGTAAGAAACGGACTCGTTATGCACGCACAAAAAACAGCTCTGCGAACGGCAAGAAAAAAAACACGATTGCTGCGCACGGAGGAAATTTGCATATGACACAGAGTCAGTACACCAATCACTGATTACAACACAGATCGGAGAAAATAAAACTTTTATTTTGATTACACATTTTCCACATGGGTGCCATCACAGGTAATTACACATTGCATGCGGGCGACTGTGCCCAATACAGCCGTACGTAACATCGCATGAGGGATGTTTGCAATCTCACGTTTGATAGAATCTTTCAAATCCGGCAAAATTTGCGGATTGCACATGAAGACTCTAGATTTGAGGTATCCCCAGAACCAGAAATACATAGGAGTGAGGTCGGGGGATCGCGGCGGCCACGGAAATGGAAAATGGCGTGAGATGACACGGTTGCCAAAATGCTGTTCCAGGACCCTGCGAACAGACTTCGCTATATGTGGAGGTGCACTATCTTGCATCCAAAGGAAGTCATTCAGTGCATTTCGCTGCAGCGATTCTGGTATGACGTAATTTTGCAGCATTGCCGTATAGCGGGAATCTGTTACAGAGCAAGTTACAAATCCCGTTGGTGTCGCTTCCTAAAAGAAGTACGGCCCGAGAATAATTGTGCCTGCAATGCCGCACCACACAGTAACTTTGACGTCGTATAAAGGTACTGGTGCCACAGCGTGCGGAATCATGTCTGCCCTGTGCATACAATTTTTGGTGTTGACGTTGCCAGTTAAGGTGAAATGTGCCTCGTCCGTCCATAATATGCGAAGAGTCCAGTCGTTATCTCTATCATATCGGATAAGAAATTCATTAGCAAAGTCTATACGTTGTTGATGGTCCCCCTCTTCCAACATCTGTACGCGCTGGTACCGGTAAGGAAACATGCGGATTACAGAGCGCAGTAGCTTTAAGACCGTTGATTTTGGTATATCCAATACACGAGATGCACCTCTTGCAGTTTGGTTTGCATGTGTCCTGTAGTCACTGTGTGATGCACTTCCATAACAGTATCCTCAGGAACAGTTGGTCGTCCGGATCGCGGTCTATCACAGGTGCAGCCAGTTTCTTCGAATTTCTTTACTAAATCACGAAGAGCTAGCGGGCTACATAGGCCACGTATTTGGCGATGGTTTCGACGGTAAACACGCAAGGTTTACGCAGCATTCATCCCATTTTGATTATAGAGTTTTACCAATTCACCACGAACTGTTGCTCGAAGAGTCATTTCGTCGGCATGTGCGTGCACCCGACTGAAGAACTAACATTCCCACCCCACTTTTTATCCGTTTTCTACGCTGACTATCTGGCGAACGGCCTTCCGTGATTGGTGTTTTGCTTCTCTCATATGCAAATTTCTTTCGTGCACCCTGATCGTGTTTTTTTTTTTTGCCGTTCGCAAAGCTGTTTTTTTGCGTGAATAACGCGTCCGTTTATTGCGATACACGTACCGTTTCAACGCTCTTTAGGGTTTTCGCATGCGCTGAGCATTTTGCGGTGAAAAAAAATGGGTGTTGCCATTTGAAAATTTCGCGTTTCTGTAGCTATAACCGTAACCGTGAGCTCCAATTTGTTGCCGTTCACAGAATACCGAGCTTATACCTGTGAATAACTATATCTGAAATTTCATCTCGATCAGTTGAACGGACCGGCCGCTAGAGTTCTATCGGCAAAGTTTTTTTATGACCACCCTGTACTTAAAATTTTTTATCCCGTACAGTTTTAACAAAAATCAAGAATTCCGTCTGATTGCAAATTATAGTAAATAATTTATAAGTAAGTTCATTGTATATATTTTTTTATTGTTTTTCAAAGTCTGGTGAATAACATTGTTTGTTAAATTATAAAGTTTTCCAAGGTCTTTTACTTTGCTTTTACATTAATTCCGACTACTACTGCGAATTTCTGGTATGAATTCGGATTATTAAAATAAAACAGCGGACTAAATTAGCAACCCTAGTTAATTAGATTATTGCGGATTTATAACATAATTTTAAATTCTTCAAAAATCAATATACATAGTAAAAACTTAGGGTTTTTTTTATCAACTACTTTTTACGGTTTAAATTCTGATTTTTTTTTTTTAATTATGATCTTGTAATAATATACACAGTCATTGGTGTGCATACATTCTGAATGTGTGTAATTTACATTGTACAGTCTCAGAAAATAAATTATAATCCGCCGGCCCGGCACCGTGGTTGGTAGCGGAGCGACTGCCATGGTGAGGGCCTGTGTTCGAATCCTGGTAAGGCATGGATGTCATTGTGTATGTGTCTTCAGTGATGTCTACTTCCTTGTGTCCATACCGTCTTCAAGAAGAAGATCTACGTAATTTGTCAAAGTCCTGTATGTATTTCTGCGAATAAAAAATATGGATCATTCGAGACAACATTATTGTAGCTTATAGGTCTCAAAGTAATCTATGTCAAATGTAAATTATAACCACCTAATAATTATGCCACAAGTCATTGTACAGAAAGGTAATTGGTACCAATCGATTAGTAATAACGTCTACTATTTAATGCTATCAATAAATTTTGCTAAGGGATCGTCTACATAGACATTTTGTAACAAATTTTAAATTTTCAATACTATCACTTAATTTTGACATTATATTTAGATTATTCCGTAAATTTTACTTTAGTATACCAAATGCAAAATTATCCTGTCAAGTAGTTTGGGAATTATGCATGTTCGAAGTTTGGAACTCTAAATAATAAATTCTTTTTTAATCGTTCCAAGAACAATTGTAATGCGGATAGTTTTTCTAAAAAATCAAATAAAAATTTCATTGTGAAATGATCTAGAATTTTCGATTCGCATATTTGAATCTTTTAAAAATTAATTATTGTTAAACTTCATAGGTTATATTTTATATTTCATATTTCATTTTTTACTTACCCATCATACGTAGTATAGGGTAAGTCTTGTAATCGTTTTGAAAATCGAATTTTTTTTGACGGAATCACACGTTTCAGACACTGGAGATTCCGAAAAACATATTTTTAGAAAAAACATTTTGCCGTCCGTCTGTCTGTGTGTCTGTAAACGCTCTATCTTCCGAACAAATTGAGATAGAGAATCGAAATTTTGTATGTACTTAGTGCGTAATAATGGGAAGAAACTTATTTAACTTCCGTAACTTCGATTATCCGGAACTTTCTTTTTCGGACTCTCGAAACATTCGTTCTGATAAAAGGTATATAATTTTTTTTTGAAATTCTTTATTTTAAGGAGTGAATATAAAAGACAATAAAATAACAAATTTTGCATAAAGAATGAAGTCGATCGGATAATTAGTTGCCGAGAAATTTGTAATCGTATTTACCACACTCTTCGATTTTTCATGACCTTGTATTTCATTCAAATTTCAATTCAATATATTTTAATTGGAAATGAGACGCTTAATTCGACGCAGTAAACCATTAGTTAAATTGATTATCAATTTTGGAGTTATAAGGATGTTTCTTTTACCCAATTCGTAATAGAGCATTTAAAGTTTATGACGTCATCAAAGCACGATTTTATTCGACTTGCAATGCATTTTATAAATAGTTTACACATGTTTTATTTTCATATTTTATATTATGCATATCCACGATGGGTAAGTATTACGGTGGCCCCCAATGACAAATTTTTATTTTATTTTTAAATACATATACTTTAAAATTAGTTTTCTAAACAAATGTAATTGTAACCTATGGTTTTTTTAAACATAAATCGCTTTCTATATACTTCAAATATGAATCTAAGATTACAGTTTATAATTTTATTAATTGATATCTGTTTTCCAACGTTAAAAAAGAATTTAACATTAATGAGTTTAGCGTTTTAAACATAAGTAATTCCTAAAAAACTTTACTGAATGACTTACCGTTTGGTATTCGAAGGTAAAACTTCCGAAGAATCCAAATATATCCCAAATTGAGTTATTATTTAGAGTGATATGTTATTTAGAATTTGAATTTTTTTACAATTTCTGTATGTAGATGACCCCTTAAGAAAAATGTATTCTTAGAATTAATTAGTAGACGTTATTACTACCAATTTAGTAGAAGGTGCATTTTTATAGGATGATTTGCAGCACAGTTAGTCACAATTTTCTTTTTTTCCCCAGGAGTGCACATGCAGTAGGGAAGAGTTGGGTAAAACTAGAGCTCTTATAGTATAGGCTGAATCATACTGCCATTTAATAAACCAACGAACCAAACACTAACAAGGGACCGCCAAACATGATGCACACAGATTTTGATGATTTTAAAGTATGTTGTAGGGGTCATACCCCTATCTATTCAGGTCAAAGGTTTCCTTCAAATGGGCTTTAGTTTTCGAGAAATTTCGGGTTAAAGTTCAGCATGCTTTTCAAATACCCATTAGTTCGCGACCTTGAACAAGGTTTCCGTGGTGCAGGGCTAGGGCTCACGGTTTGAAAGCCGGAGATGAGGGTTCTGTCCTCGCCTGTGACTTTTACCTTTTTTTAATAAATTTTATATATTTGTCGCGTTGTAAGTTTTACGCAGAATTATGAATTCTGCATCTTTTAACTTTTTTATATTTTCCTAGTAAATTCTATTTACATTTTTGAATTTTTCGTGAAAATTTAAAGGTTTTTTTTTTTTTTTTTTTTTTTTTTTTTTTTTTTTTTTTTGTGCAGTTTTGAAATTAATATTTCTATTGACGGAATTCCAAACTAATTTATGTCCAGATTTTGTTTATTTTTTGTTTATTAATATTTACTCTTTATATTTTAATAACCGCTCTAAAATAATACTATTTTAACTTTATGAAATTTTAAATGAATTTTATATATATTTTTTTATAATTTATACAAAATATTTTTATTTCAAATCTTTTAAAGGTATGTATGATTAGGTAATTCCAACAACGTATTTTGAAAGGAGTAATAAAATATTAAAGCAATAACTCTTATATCCAAGTTTTAGCCAGTTGTATTATTTTTTTATGTTATTTAAATACATTTAACTGTAAAGTCCAAACTCAACATCATTTTTGATTTGCACAAATAAAAAATAATATATTACAATTATTTTTTTTTTCATTCTAACAAGTCGATGCCATTCAGAAAAATTCAACTAGAAAATAAAAATTGTTTGTTAATTACAATACATATAAAAAATATCCAAGAAACAATCATCTGCAATGATTTTTACGGTAATATCAGAATAAATAAAATTTTCTTTTTATCAATTTCGTTTAGCTTCCTTTGCAGACATTTACCACGTTTGAAATAATTTCTTTTTTCAAATTTAATGCATTTTTTAATATATTTATCACAATTTAAGTATTTAAAGAATATATAATATGCTAATTTATGCATTCTTCTAGTATTGTTAAAACAATTTACGTAAATAATATATTTAAAGGCGACTTTTAATGCGGAATTTGTTTAGAATATTTTTGCGATATGTATCACACAATTAGTTTCATATATAATAAACTAAAATGTCGATGTGGGTGATGATAAAAATTTTTGTATTTCAGCAGTTAACATACTTCAATATATTTAGAACGAATCAAATATTAAAAGGACATATTTCTTTGTTAATTTTTTCTTAATCATTTAAATTTTTTTAAATAGAAATGCAAATTAAAAAAATGCATTATTTCATAAATACGTAAATAAATAAGTAAATCATATATTCTAATACGAGCAAATCTTGTGTGTGGTTATATATATAAATATATATATATGCAAATTTTATCTTGAAAATGGCTCTAACGATTTTGACGATATTTTGTATCCTACCGTTTTGGGGCACCAGAAAACCATTGGGCTAGATCACATGGTCGAGAAAATTAGATTAGTGGGTCATTTTGGGTCATTTTGGGTCATGGTCTAGCTAATTGTATCTAAAAAACGGTTCAAACGATTTTGACGAAATTTTGTATCCGACCATTTTTGGGCACGAGAATACTATTTGGCTGGGTCACATGTTCGAGAACTTTCGATTAGTGGGTCATTTTTGGGTCAACGCGGGTCAAATTAATTTTATCTAAAAAACGGCTCTAACGATTTTGATTAAATTCTGTGTCCTACGAGTTTCGAGCACGATAAAATCATTGGGCTAGTTCACATGTCCGAGAAAATTCGATTAGTGGGTCATTTCTGGGTCATTGTGGGTCAAGATCTAAAAAGAAGCTCAATTTACACTAAATTTTGCATCCAATGGTTTTCGGGCAAGAGAAGACTGTTGGGCTAGGTCACATGTTCGAGAAAATTCAATTAGTGGGTCATTTCCGGTCATTTTGAGTCATGGTCAAGCTAATTGTATCTAAAAAACGGTTCAAATGATTTTGACGAAATTTTGTATCCGACTATTTTCGGGCACGAGAAGACAATTGGGCTGGGTTACATGTTCGAGAACTTTCGATTAGTGGGTCATTTTTGGGTCAAATCGGGTCAAATTAATTTTATCTAAAAAACGACTCTAACGATTTTGATTAAATTTTGTATTTTACGAGTTTCGGGCACGCGAAAATGGTTGGGCTAGGTCACGTGTTCGAGAAAATTTGATTAGTGGGTCATTTCTGGGTCATTGTGGGTGAAGATCTAAAACGCGGCTCAATTTACACTAAATTTTGCATCCAACGGTTTTCGAGCACGAGAGGACTGTTGGGCTATGTCACATGTTCGAGAAAATTCAATTAGTCGGTCATTTTGGTCATGGGTCATGATATTTTACTCAAATTTAATTTTTACCGAGCATAGCTCGGTCTTCCCTGCTCTTATACATAAATGTAAACAATAATCATTTTAAAAAGACGAGATATCAAGACATAAATCAGTTTGGATTTTTGTCAACCGAAATATTAGAATAAAAATTTCGCAAAAACTATAAATTTTCACGAAAAATTCGAAAATGTAAATAGAATTTATTAGGAAAATATCAAAAAGTTCAAAGATGCAGAATTCATTATTCTGCATAAAACTTACAACGCGACAAATATATAAAATTATTAAAAAAAAGGTAAAAGTTCTGGCGAGGACAGAACCCTCATCTCCGGTTCTCTAATCGAGAGCGCTAGCCCTGCACCACGGAGACCTTGTTCAGGATCGCGAACTAATGGGTATTTGAAAAGCATACTGAACTTTAACCCGAAATTTCTCGAAAACTAAAGCCCATTTGAAGGAAACCTTTGACCTGAATAATTAGGGGTATGACCCCTACTATATACTTTAAAATCATCAAAATCTGTGCGCATCATGTTTGACGGTCCCCTTGTAAGCTAAAACCGGTTAGCTTACCGCAGTGGTGGACGGCGAGTGGAGTGACAGGAACGACAAACACCTGCCCTGGCGGTGAATTGATGCTGAGCTGGGTTACAATATTGCGGTTATTTTGGGCAACAAGATGGATATGCATCAACTCCCCATGTAGGAGCACTAGATAAAACCAGGTAGGCAGGTCAAACCGGCTACTCTGTTTTCCGGTTCATGGTTGCTGTCCTGTGGACCGCAAATGACATCCCTCAGCTAGCCCCTAGCAGTGTAGCACCAGCCTTTGGAGTGATTTAATCTCTGTGTCCGTGCAGTGCTATTGGAAAGAAAAATATCTCAAAAGTTTTATTTTTGCCTCGTCTTTACTGCTTTTCAAATAAATCCAGCCTGATGGATTGATGTAGGCAAGTAAACCATTGCTTACTATCGCTGTCACACGATATTCTGATGCCAAGTAGATGTGTGTACGTTCAGCAATCCAGGAGAATGACAATTTTCCTTTTTGGTCATCTTTTGGGGGCAAAATGGGGTACCCATGGTTTGCATTGAATTCTGTAATGAATTGTTTCTTTACTCAACAGGTGATGAAGGACAGATAGAATGACCAGTCTGCAAAGATTAAACAAATGATGAGTGCAGTGAATACACTGAGAAATTATGACACTTTCAAATCTGAGTAAATCGATGTTTTTATTTTTGTTATGAAACTTTTTGTTTCAAATATGACGATCTAATGCTTTCGATTCTGAATTACCAGAAATACTCAGAATGTTGAAACAGGGACATGCTCAAAACTAAGCACATAGTAGTCAGTTTATACTCATTTTTGAAACATGGACATACTAAGAAATGATTAGAATCAATTAATTAATAAGAACTTTACGTTGCACATATAAATATTAACATCAAACATTTGCTTTCAACGTATATTTCAAAATATACGTTGAAAGCAAACGTTTGATGTTAATATGATTAGAATCATTTTTGTCCATGTTCAAACACATTTTTGAAAGATGGAAATACTCAAAAATGAGCGCATAGAAGTCAGTTCATACTCATTTGTGAAACATGGACATACTCAAGTATGAGCACATGATGTTTTATTTTTGAGTGTAAGCATGTTTTCAGAAATGAGTATATACATGTTTCAAACTTGAGTAAGAGCCATTTTGACTATGTGACGTACTCAGGTTTGAGTATTTTTTGCTTAGTTTTGAAAATATTGTTTTTAGAATGTATGAGAAGTAAATGCTGAGAAAGCCATTACATGAAAACACTAAAAATTGCATGAAACCCTGAAAAAGAAAGTTACTGAACTTAAAAAATGTAAATATGTTTTAAAATTGTATTCAAAATTTATTACAATAAAGTTTTTTGTTCCAGAAATTGTAAAAATGTAATTTGCGGATGGAGTTGCGAACATAGCGAATACCCCGGGCATCTTCCGGATACCGCCTGCTACAACGGCAACTCCCGCAACCAGGTCCTCGTCGGGGTCGACGGGTCTTGAGTAAACAAGACTCTTCATATGGCCCAGAGGAAGAAGTCTAGGAAGAGAGGTCAGGCGAGCGTGCCGGCCAATTCATCGGACCACCCCGTCCAATCCATCGCCCTGGATATGCTGTATCCAATGCATTTCGCACATCCGCGCTGTGCATGATAGGGTCGAAGGCCTTCGGCTCCTAACACTCGCCAAACCGTCATCTGGCTCACATTTGCGGCGGTGAATACAGTCCGCGTGCTCGTCTCCAGTTGCTCCTCGAATTCACGCAACACATGCTCTTCAAGTTCCGGTGTCCTCGCACTCTTGGTACACCCAGTGTCTTGCATCCCGCTGACAAACGAACCGGTTTCTACGAGAACCCGATGCACTTGTTCGAAATTATTTTTTGTCCGGCAAGCGTCTCGAAGGGAATCGCTCCACGTACAATCGCCGGGCCTCCAGGGCATTCCCATCCGCAGAGCCGTAAATGAAATGCATATCGGCCATTTGCTGATTAGTGTAGCTGGTCCCTACAGCCGTCAAATACGAAAACACGATGAATGCGGACAACCAGCGCTTTAATAGCACTTTCGATCTCAGCGCCATCTGGAGGTTACCTCCTTCTGTACTACACATTGCCGGCCAATCGGGTGACATGGACCGTTACTACGTAATGGCTACGTGACTGTAAATTATGTCTTGTTATTTTGCGCGGAGAAATTGCTCATGTCTGTTATGAATAATCGTTTTATTTAATTTTGTCATCCCTCTATCGTTTATTTTACATGTAGGAGGTAGTAGTTTCTGCCTGGTCTACGACACCAAGATCGGGAATAACTGAAATGTGTTCAGGGGGAGGTTCAAATTTCAACTCCTGAACACAGTTCACTTTGCGCAACTTAACCACTCCAGACGATTCAGATTTTGAGTTCAAAATTTAAGTTTAAATCTAAGCTTTTGAAAATTTAATGAGATACAAAAAATTACGGTAAAAATAGTTGTTCGTTACTCCAAAGTCTAAAGCGCCCTCTATCGGCATTTTTTTACCTTTATCTTTAAAATTTATTTTCAAGAAAATACTGACATAAAGAATAGTTTTAGCGAAAACCGCAAACGAATCAATCAATTTTTCCGTTTTTCTAATCATTTGAAATTTTGGACCCTAAACTTTAATGGCGCCTATCTCCTTCGGAAGACGTTTGGGACCTTTAGTTTCCTATTTAATATTGTTTGTCTTGATGTGTACTATCACCCCTTAAAGTTTTGCCCAAGAGCTTAGATTCACCCTGTGTAATTTTGATACGTTTTATAAGAAACTTGGTTTATATTATCTTTTTAAATTATATAGTATTTTAAACTATGAAACTAATAAATCTAAACTATCTTATTTTTTCTCAATTAATTCATAAAAAGTCTTTGTACTTTTTGAGAATCAATGATGAAGAAGGTGTGTCTGTGTGTACGGTGTGGGGGGGGGGCGATCAGAATTTTCTTCTTGGTACCAGATTTTATCCTGACCTTAAATATTACCAAAAATCAGTGTTGGGTGAATTTATATTGTTCTAGAAAAATCTTCCCAAACGAACTTAATGTTAGGTCTTTCACTGCCTTCCCTTGCATTACTATTTTTTTTTTAAGAAAAATCTTTTCAAAAAAGTAAGTGGCTCCGATCTAGTGATTACCAATTTAATTTGTGAGAATTATTTATTAACTGACCAAGAAAATTATATACAATTCTGATCATCAGTGCCCGGTGGAAACCTAAATAATGAAGACAGTCACCCCCCCCCCGTACACACACACACCTGCTTCTTTTAAGACATCAAATGATATCTGCTAGCTGATCCTATCTCCTTTGGATTTGAGAACAACCGTAAGAGATCGCTAAATAGAGATTAAAATGTAAATTAGTTTTATTTGTTATAATAAGAAAATAAATTAGTTTTGTAAAAGACACGAATTTTATTATCAGTTTATTTTCTTTCTTTATTTTTTAGGTGCGCTCGTAATTTCATAAATAAGTAGCACCTATAGTCGTTGTTTGGTCCGTCCGTCAGGTCGCATATAACAGCGCAAAAACTACCCAACCGAATGACTTGAAATTTAATATATATTATCGTTGCAGAATTTTGTCCAGTCATTTCAAATTTTATGAAAATCGAATCAAAACTTAAAAAGATATTAATAAAAAAATTTCGTCATTCTATTAAATTCTATCATACGTAATCTATATAATAATAGAAACGCATCATGTGACTGAGGAAAGCAAATAGAGGCTGACCATTTCTTTTTTCATATGCCAGGAGGCTATTATTATTCAAAATTATTTTTTCGAATAAAATTGCACAACAGTTACATTTTTAGAAAGATCATCCAAAAAAAAAGTCTGTTTGAGAAATGAGTTACATTTAAATATGTATAGATTCTGAGATAACTGCAGTTGAAATTAGGTTGAAAGCCGAATATCTGAATCCATTAAAGAGAATAAACACAAGAGATTCGTTCATTACGAGTCATAAAAATATTAAACCATGGAGGTAATCATTCGCAAAGCAAGATCTCCTTCTTTTCTTTTAATTTTGCAGCACCGTCTGGTGTCGAAACAAAATTCGCATCTGTAAACGTGGCATACGAAATGAGAAAAAAAAGCATGCTAATTTCGCGACCTAGCAAACGATATAATTCATTTCACTGAAATAATAAGAATTTTTTTTTTTTGCATTGTAAAATAAGTTTATAATACCTCATTTGTCACGTTTAACGTACAATTTCCAAGTTGCTTTTACTAGATATAGATGTAGATAAGAAATGCCCATTTTTTAAATAAGAAAACCTAAAAAGATATTTTTGCTATTTTAAACAATAGTTTTTTGTAACAATTTATAAATTAATTTTGATGTTTAACCCCCTGACCGCCGAGCAAAAGGGAAAAATTGTAATGTTGTTTTCTCCGTAAATTTTTTAAAATGAAAAAAAAAAAAAAAAAAAAAAAAAACTTTTTTTTTCAAACATGATATAAAAATCTTAATTGCGTATATAAATATAATGCTTGAGACTACTAATCCTGACTTAATGTTTTAAAAATACATTATATTTATAGAATTATATTAATTTAAATAATGCTAATATTGCAGTGAAGCCTACAGCATAGTGAACGGATATATCAGTTCACGGCGATGAGAAGGTATTAGGAATGATGAGAGTATCTTAAATAATTATCTATACGCTTTTGTTCTAGTTATAAATTCAAAATTTTATTGAATGTATATCGAATGCTAAGCAATTTCATTTCTAATAAGAATTTACACATATCCTCCTATACAAATCACAAAAATACGCATGTTTTTTAATTATCCGTTATTAATTATTACTTTTAGGCATTTTAAATCTCCTGAAATATTAGTTTTATTAGCTAAAACTAAATTACATTTTGAGAAATCCTCAAAAACATTTCACATCGTGAATTGTATGAAAATAGTATGTAATGAATTTTCTATGTGTGTACACAGAATGTTTTCACAGGTTTTCTAAAAGATCGCTAAATGGAGACTTAAACTGTAAATTAGTTTTCTTTATTACAATAAGAAACTAAAATAGTTTTTTTACAGACGCGAATTTTATTAACAGTTTAATTTTCTTTTTTCTTTTTTTTAACTACATATAGGTGTAGATAAAATATATCTATATTTTAAATATTAAAGACTCTAAAATTATTATTGTCATTTAAAACAATAATTTCATGTAGGAAATTGAAAATTAAAATATATTTATACTATTTTAGATAATTATTGCTTGTGAATAATACGCTTGTTTTCTAGTTATTACTTTAAAATTGTATTGTGTATACATCCAACGCTATGCATTTCCATTTGCAATAAATATTACAGAATTTCTGCTATACGAAGCACAAAAAATATGCATATTTTCTATTAACCGTTTCATAAGAGGAAAATAAATACATGAATACCTTATAAACGAGTCTGGTATACAACGCCCCTGTAGTGTAACCGGTAGAGTGTGCCTCTAGTTGTTACAAATCACGTCGGCGGCTGAGATTTGCGACGATACGGCCGGCGGCGTGCAGCTCCCACAGTGACCCAATAAAAATAAGTTCAGTAGCACCTAGATTACTGCTCGAATAAGAAGCAAAAAATGCCACTTCCAGAAATTGATTATCGAATGTCATATATTAATATTTTATTTGTGTTTTGATGTTTGTCCATGTGCTGTGTACGTTAAATAGATCCAAGACATTTACTAGAATTTCTTCAATGGCACCTAAAATACAATCTCGTCTCTAGAATTACTAGATTTTAAATATAAGACTGTTGCTTCAGTTTTTAATTGCTCTCCCTTTGTCTGACTCTTCACTAGTATTCCAAAGTATTTCGTTCAAATCTGAATGACTTACAAAGGAGACTAGTTTCCATATATATAATTGTTTCCATATGCACAATTCTGTGCGTGATTAACAAATGTAATGTCTGTTAGAGGTGAATCTGTCTAATTAATTGATTACTTAGATTTTTAAAAGTTATTCTAAAAAAATTATTTAAATATTTTTTGTATTACATCGAATAATCGTAATGCACGTTAAGTGACCTTGCAATTTCCCAAATTCCTCTGATATCGCTTCATAAAATGTTGCAGTTGTTTTTAAACTTTTTTTACTTTGTAATTTATACATGTTTATTTTACGCAATTTATTTATCAAGAGTTGTATCAATGTCACCTACTTGATCATCACTGAAACGGCAATTAAGAAACGTAAAATGCCACATGACGTACTTGGAAAAAAATTTCGACTTCTTCTACATGTCTTTCTTAACCTTTTCGTATTCGATTCTGTTTTATAAATTTTGGGCTGAAATTACTTTTACATCTAAAAATTTATGTTAGCTATGCAAATGACAAAAAGGAAGGTTTATTAAGATTTAAAATAATATACCATTTACGTAAAGCTATCAGTTGTAGATATTTTTCGTACCTTTAATATGACAATAAGCTAAGAAAAAACTTTTGTAGGATTTTCAAAAATCTCACATTTCAACAGGATTAAATATTCATAACAACTTTCAAGCATATTTTACTGTTGTTATCATAAATTATTCATTAGTACACATATGACTGAAATAAAAGTTTCAGCAGCTTTATAATTAAGCGAACTATTTTTTCTTTTATTACTAAACGCTGAAACATAAATGTAACACTACTACTAAATGGAAATACATTTCTTATCATTACAACATTCAGATAACACTGGATGCAATTTTAAACACAAAATACTAATAGTAAATATAAAAACAGATGTTCTATTAATAGGGCGCCATACACTGTACTCGGTACAGAAATATTTTTGTACTGCTACCATATTATTTTATAGTGGTGTAATCCATTGTTGTAATTTGTTCAATCTTTTAGGTTTATCTTTTAGGTCTTTGTTCTATCTAATCTACAGATTTTTTTTTCTCAAATTTTTTAAACAAACATTTTCCGTATTTAAAATAAAAAGCAGATGAAATTGCAAGGCTGAGCCTTTTTTATTAAATCATAGATTCAAGCTGATAATATAATACCTTGCACTCGCACACAATTATAAGGACTTATTAAAAATAGAAACATTTCGCAGAAGAAACAGGTAAATGACTGTCCAAATAGCACAACCAATTGAGGTAAAGTCACTGAAACATTACAATGGTCACAAATTGCCCCTGTGTGACTTGTTTATTTCATCACATTTTGACTTTCAGGTGAACATTACTTCGTGACTCCACACTGTAAAAAAGACAGATGTTTCTTAATGTGGGAAAATATAATATAACCACGAGTGAAAATATACAATAACCTGTTCCGAGTTACTGATGATTCCGAAAAGTATTCTTTATCTTTAGAAACTTCAGCAACCAATATGTTTTCGAGATTTAATAAATTATTTATAAAAGCAAAGTTTACTTTGCTGTTATTGATTTTCAAAAACATTTCCGGATAGTTTTTATAGCATATTAATCTGTTTTCTCAACCCGGAATATAGGTTTTACTTACCCATCATACGTAGTATAATAAGTCTTGTAATCGTTTTGAAAATCGAAAAAAAAATTTTTTTTTGACGGATTTACACGTTTCAGACACTGGAGATTCCGAAATGTTTTTTTTTAGAAAAAAAAAATTGCTTACCGTCTGTGTGTGTGTGTCTGTGTAAACGCTCTATCTCCCGAAAAAATTGAGATAGAGACTTTCAATTTGGTATGTACTTAGTATGTAATAATGGGAAGTAGCCTATTTCATTTCAATAACCTCGATTAATCGGAACAATTTTTTTTGGACTCTCGAAATATTCGTTGTGATAAAAGGTATATAAAAGTTTTCGAAATTGTTTATTTTCAGGAGGGAATATAAAAGACATGAAAAAGACATAAATTTTGCATCAAGAATGAAGCCGATCGGATAATGAGTTGCTGAGATATTTGGAATCCTATTTCCACACTCTTCGATATTTCATGACTCTGTATTTCATCCAAATTTCACTTCAAAGATATATTTTAATTGAAAATTTGACGCTTAATCAGATTCAATAAACCGCTAGTTAATAGGATTATTATTTTTGGAGTTATAAGGATGTTTCTTTCAAGCAATTCAGTAATCGAGCCTTTAAAGTTTGGGACGTCATCAAGCCACGATTTTATTTGAATTGCAATGCATTTTATAAGTAGTTTACACATTTTTATTTTAATATTTTACATTATGCATATCCATGATGGGTAAGTATTACGGTGGCCCCCAACGACTAGTTTCGGATGCTATAAATTCTCCTGTAAAAATTGGCATGTTCAACAAACACGTTTTACTGAAAAACATAATAAATTAACACCATTATCATTAACAATAAAATTTACATTATTTTGTTACTTTTGCATAAATAAATTGAATCACGCTGCTGAAAATATTTAATTAAGAACTGATAACATCCTAAAAACCTATATTTGTGTCAAGAAAAGTTATTACTACACTTTAAAAACTACTTGAAAACGTTTCCGAAAAATAGTGGCAGCAAAAGAAACTTTGCTTTTATAAGTGATTCTTTAAATACCGAAAATATATTTGTTTCTGAGGTTTCTAATGATAAAGAACGCTTATTTGAATCATGCATAATTAGGAAGAGGTTATTGTATATTTTCATTCGTGGTTGCATTATATTTTCCTAGATTATGAAACATTTGTATTTATTTACAGTGCACTATGAACTGACCAAGATACATTTTCTAGATAGTTGTAACTCGCCACAAAATGGAACACATGAACATCACATTTTGACATGGATACAATTCATCTTCCCTATCACGAACACAATAAAGGTTTCAATGGGTTAGGATATTTTCATATTTCATTTGGGTCATATTTCGGTCACATTTGGGTCATGATTTTTTAAGGGTTTATTTGAGTAATATTAGGAAATACATATATTTAAGCTTTCATCTTAAATATTTCTTTTCGATAAATAAATGTGATTCATGTGAAATAATATTTTAATACTTATTGTTATTATTTTTTGTTCTAAAATATACACAATTCTCAAATTTCAATTGCAGTAGTGAATATTCTTTAAAGTATTCGTGCTTATATTTTAGTATTTGTTAAGATTATGGTATTGAAAATTTATTTTAAATATTCATTTTAAGAATAGATATTATTGTTTAATTGATTATGCGTCTTTTAAAAAAAAAGCCCTTCTTATTTATCGCAATATCACTGTAAAGACGCTGAATTTACAATTACCTAGCCATGATTTTGTGCAGGTAGAAAATAATTTTTTTATGCGATAGTGTGTTTTAATTTATAGAAATAATTTTCTTACAGTTTCTAATTTAGGACATTTTTTCTAGAATCCTTTTTATAACATCTTTATTTCTTTCTAGAAAAAAAATTACGGTTTGTTTAAAAATAGCTGATAAATTATTAGAACAATTAGGCTGAGAATTCAACGACAAAGATGGGTATTTAAAAAGAAAAATAAATGCTTGCAATTAAATAAATATTCAAATTGGTAAGTAGTAAAAAAATCCTCGTGTAAAATACACGACAGTTACAGTACATTTAGACTACTGGATAAATAATTTTTTCAATAATAATATCATGAAAGCTAAATGATATGAAAGTACAAATAATTACAATTATTTCTAAATATATATATTTTTTTTATCAAACATTAGTGCTATTATAGTTTTTATGATAAAAAGTATTTTTAATGTTTATTATTTTTAATTGGTGGGAAATTTCCCAAAACATCATAGTTAGTTTAAGTAAAGGCCTTTATTAGCTTATGTATAGTATGAAGGACATATATTTAACACTAGAAATACAGTGTTTCTTGTATACCTATAGAACTACAGGGTTGAGCCATAGCTGACCCATGAATTTTAGTGATGTTATTCTTGCTTTGTTTGGGAGATACAGGCACACAAATTTTGAAGTTTAATACAATGATTTTTAGTTAATAATTAATCAAATTTATCTTCTAGAATATTACTTAATG
The DNA here is from genome assembly GCA_963931845.1 of Maratus michaelseni. NCBI lineage: Eukaryota > Metazoa > Arthropoda > Arachnida > Araneae > Salticidae > Maratus > Maratus michaelseni. The sequence goes on along the minus strand of OZ007593.1, from coordinate 102,565,697 downwards.
TGAAATATAACGATTAAATACCATCATAGAAAATTTTAAAAAAATCAAATTCCCGATACCTTGAGATTTCAACAACTCGTATAAAATGTAAAATAAGAAAATATTACAAATGTTATACATTTAATTATCAATTTGAATTTCATGATAATGTTCCTATAAATTAATAAGATATTAAAACTGAACAAAAAATAAATATAGTATATAGATCCATGATTTTTTACTTACAGTTTACGCACGGTGATTCTAGGTATGCAGACCTGTAGGTTAAAAGGTATTGGTAAGGTTTCAACTAAATTCGTGTTAAGGCATTATACTGTATATTTCGGAAAAGTCAACCAAATTCAAATTTTTATTCTGAAAAACAACAGTGATAAGAGCGAAAAATCATACCTTGAGTCATTGATGACCCGCTTCGATAGTTCTAGTTTTAAATGCTACTAATAATTTTACATGTAAATTACTCAAGTAGAGACAAAAATTCTATGTTTCAATGTTAACAATTCATGCGCGCAACAAAACTCACGAATGTATTTCTATATGTTCTTTTCAGCTATGATAAAAGTTTCTATTTTAGGACAATTTTTCCAGAATATTTTTTAAAATAACATCTGTATCTCTAAAACATCGTGGATTATTTAAAATAAGTTGATACATTATCAGAACGATAAGATTAACAACAATGCTGAGCATTTCAAATAAAAAGAAATGATTGTAATACAATAAATATTCTATTTGGTAAGTAGTGGGAAAATCCACCTATAGCAAACCGTTTCAGAAACGTTTTCTGATTGAATCACGTCTTTGTGTCGCATTGTTGGTCGCCAATAGTTCATTAAAATTCGACGAAATTGTATCATAATATTAACAAAAACAGATAAAATGTAACGGTGTTTTTTTTTTCTCATTTAAAAAAAAATAAATTCAAGGTTGTTATTAAAAGAAAATATTATTTTTAGATCTTTGCTAAGATAAAAATGAGTAACTTTTCAAGGTAATACTTTCATATTCTTTCAAATTTCATAAACGATATTGAAGAAGTCGTGAAATCGCTCCTTAGAAAATAATTTATCATTTGCAGGAAACTATATACTAGAAGAGATAAAATGAATTATGGCAATTTGAGTGCTGTTTCTGTACTAAGAAAACTGTTATACGGTAATAAAAATGTGAGTTTAAAAGTTTCCTTACATAATACCTAAGTTTCTTCGATTTTCTGACATCTTCAAAAATAGGTTATTATAACTTACATATAATACAAAATAACAGGAAAATAAACTTATAAATTACTATAGGAAAGTTAAAAGGCGTTATGGGAGTATTTTATCAAAAATGTCTGCTACAAGGAAACGATTGAATCAAAGAATGCGGCGAGTCTTTGCATATCGATAGAGTATAAACATATGATATCTATAAAATGCTATGCCTGGGAGAGATGGTGGTGTCAAGAGAAAACAAGACTCAAGATTTCGTTACAGTTTTTAAATGGTTAAATTACTCCCTTCGGCAAACTGTGAAGAACGTGATTGGCAACTTGCTATTTTTCTCAATTTTTGATATTTTCTATAGCAGGTTTTAATTTTGTGTAGTGCATTTTACTTTATCTCGCTTAGACAAATAGGAATTTTTTTTTTCATTTGAGTCACTGTAAATAGTTTTTAATAATACAAAATTTTCAGGTCTATAGAAATATAAAATACGTACATCTTTTTTCATTTTTACTTTTCATCAGTTCTATGAAAACATTAGTCTTCAGAATTAAAGCTGTATATATATATATATATATATATATAACCATTAATGAAACATTACCATAACACCAACTTAAACTATGAAATTATGATTTAGTGTGTAATAATTAATTGACAACGAAAGTATTCCCCAACACTCTGAATATAGATACCAAAAACTTATTTAAAAGAAGAAGAAATTAAATTAAAAATTGAATGAATGAAATTGAATGAATGAAATGAAATTTGTGGAATTTAGACAGAATTATCAAGTCCCAAATGCCTAAATACCACAAATAAAATGAGTGGTTTCATCATCATATTAGCCATAACATTGCTAAAGAATATGATTATATATATATCCACAAGACCTTTTATTTATTTATATTTTTAGTCAATAATTAAACATATTTTTTAATTGTGTTTCAAAATTAATTTATGAATATTTTTTCTGCGAAAATACAAGTTTGTTCAATAATCGAACACCGGCCAAAAATTTGGAAACTCGGTGCTTTGCCTAATATTCAGCTGAGCCGCTTGCCAAAGGAAGCAATTTATTCAGTAATAAACTGTATTCTCTGTTTTCGATCTGCGATCCTACACTTTTTAGGAGAAAAAAAAAATGTGTTCATACTTTCTTCCTTGCAGAACATTACTCGAAATTACTATAATTATAAAATGACGATGAAGATGTAGTTCAATGGAAAAAAAATCAATTGAAAAGCAAAACGGTTAAATGAATATTTCCAACATTTTAAAAGGGCTTATGAATTCGATTTTTCTGTCTGTCTGTCCGTCCGTCTGTGCGTAAATATACTCGGATTTTCATGCAATTTATATATGTTATTGAGGTTTACTATGGCATGTTTGGGTATCAAAAACGAAGTACGTATAGTTCATTTACAGGGACATTCAAAAGAATTCAGTTACATTACGGTCTATGGGGAAAATCATTTGCGATGAATTTCAATGATGTGATACTATTTCAAACACACTGAAATTGATATATATCACTAAGGTGTAATACAAGAGGCTTACTATACAACATGGTGGGCATAGCACTTATAGTTACTTTACAGATGCATTGAAAAGAACTCCGCTACATTACGCTCTATGGGGAAAAATATGTTGCGGTGTATTTTAATCATGTTACACGATTTCAAACGTATTGAAATTGATATGTATCACTGAGGTGCACTACAAGAGGCTTACTATAGAATAGCGTGGGCATAGCATTCATCGTTCATTTACAGGGACACACAAAAGAATTTGATTGCAGTAACGTCTATGTACAATAATCGCAGGAAGTGCGTTTTCAGTTGTGGTACGCTTTTTTAAATTTAACTGCTTTTTTATATATTACGTCATGTTTATAAATGCTATAGATCATATACAGGACAGCACAAAAGATATTGAATACATTTTGGTTTACTGACAGAATTTTCTGTATAGGAATTTTTAACAGTGCTATGCGTTTACTAACTGAACTAAATTTTAGCAAAATATGTAGATCATATAGAGGGCAGTACAAAGGAATTCACATATTTTTCCGACAATCGGTGGTAATTGCTGACATCGGGTTTTCAACTCCTCGCCCGGTTTGACCATGACCTTGTTTAATTAGACATCAACTTCCATCTTATTAACCGGTAAAGTTTTGTTAAAGCATTCTGGAAGTTATGGATAAAATCTTGTGTGGATAAATATACACTAAAAACCAACGTTTAACACACAATATTGAACTGTAGATCGAATTGTTCATTGTGCTGCAGTTCGATATTGTGTGTTAAACGTTAGTTTTTAATGTACATTTTGTCAGTGTTGGAAAGTGTTTCATAATCTATGCTTGACGCATGATTTTTCGTCCTTGTTTAAATATTGTTAAAGAATATATGACAATAAAAGTAAATGAATATAAACTGAGCAAGTTGCTATCATATTTTTTTTAAAATTCTTAAAATAAGTAGAAAATGGCTTAGGAATTATATGACACATTTTTATTAACTTGTTAAATCTGTGTTTCTGAATTTTGTACGGCTCCATTCATTAACTGATAATACAATGATTTTGTGGCGAATTTAAATATAATAACAATTATTATTATTATTATTATTATTATTTAAAGATTAGTTAATGTTTTTTTCTACTTCTTTATATGGAAATATATTTTTTGTCAAACATAATTAAGTTATCAAGTAAAATATAAGAAAAGGTTTTAAAAATCTAAAAGTTTGTTCAACTTATTCTACTCTGAAGCGTATTGGTTTGATATTTTTTTAAAGGTGTGTTTCATTGAAGGATATAGTATTTCGTTATGAATATGATATGAAAATGTGATTGGAACGACCACTTATCCGGAGATTTTCACGGGAAAGACATTTGTGAAAAAACTTATATAATACACAATTTTTGAAGAAATTTTGTTTACATATTTCACAGTCAAAGTGTGGAAATGCAAATAATAAATTTACTACATATTTCAAATACATAATGATTTGAGTAGAATCAGTTGAACAAACTTTTAGATTTTTAAAATTTGTTCTTATACTTTATTTGATAACTTAATTATGTATGAAAAAAATTACATTTCCATATTAAGAAGTAGAAAAGGTCTTTTCAACTAAATCTAAAAAAAAAAAAATCATCGTTATTATACAGTTATAGTATTTCCTTTTGAATATGATATGAAAATGTGATTGGAACGCCCGCTTATCCTGAGATTTTCACGGGAAAGGCATTTATGAAAAGACTTATATAATACACAATTTTTGAAGAAATTTTGTTTTAAAATTTTCACAGTCAAAGTGTAAAAATGCAAATGATAAATTTATTATATATTTCAAATACATAATCGTTTTTTTTTTAAACAAATTCTCTTGTGAAAACGACACATCTAATCCGGTATAATAGGACTCACTTTTATCTTACAAGTTTTGAAGAATTCTTCCTCGATTGTTCTTTCTGCTTCAAATGTAATAAAACCTACAACGAATTTTTTTCGTCAGAAATACTGGTATATAGAAATCGGACTTGTGGAAGCTCTGAATATATAAAAATTTTACATTTTTCAGATATCGCACTAAGAAACACGCATGAATGGCTGAAGCTTCTGCATATTTTCGACATGATTCTTTTATTACGTAGCGTCAGTACATCACATAGAATATTTGAGTTTTATGCACTATATGGTTTCTGCATGCGTAATGCATGCATTTTGAATAAAATAAACAATTCACATTGTTCTCTATAGATTGGTCATTGCTCATATTATTGTATAATTTTTTTTTTTTTTTTTTTGTTTAATGACAATGTATATTTTCACTTGAATGATGTTTACTTGATGAACTGAATGGCCACTACAAGGACCTAAATTTAAAATGGTTTTTATTCCCATAACTTATTTCATTATTTTATAAATTACTGTTGAATTTAAAAATCATTGCTCAATGAATTCCAAAAGAATAGTCAAAATATGAAATAAGTAATTTTGATATTTTAAAATGTTTTTGAGTCGTATAATTGTATTTTGTAGTTTCTTCATTTTACAAATGACAACTATAAAACATTAATGCTTTTTTACAAGACATAATATGCTTCCAAACGATTGAAAAAAATATTTTTCACGCAAACTTACGTTGCAAACTCTCTGTTTCTTATGTACCCCAGTAAGAAGAACTTTGTAGTTTAAAAATTATACCCCGAAAGAAAGGAAAACTTTACAAAATTTCGCATGAATGATGTGATTTTATTTCTTCGTCATTCTCAATTGTGTGCAAAGTAAAAATTTTATATTTAAAATTATTTATCTTTATAATTATTCCAAGATGGTTTCAAATATTTAATGAATAAAATAAATTAAAAATAATACAAATTGAACCATTTTCGTAAAACAATGGCACAATATATAGGAAAGAAATATTTTCATACACTGTAAAGAATTTGCTGAAAAGTATCCGTCATAGGACCGTTTTTATAGAAAACGGTTACATAGCCATAATTTAACGCTATTCTGACCATAATATTGCCCATAGTATGGCCAAAACATTGTTAAATTACGGTTATGTAACCGTTTTCTATAAAAACGGTCGAATGACCGGACAGTTTGTTGCAAATGTTTTACAGTGTAGTCTGGCATAACAATAAATTATACTTCATAAAAAAACTCATTTGACTAACTTTTTTAGATACACATTTAAATTTTGTTTAAAAATAAAAATAAAACAAGAGCAAAAATTAATTACCTTATTGTCATATTTTCATTGCGGGTCAGACTGCTTAAAATTAATACTTTTTAATTTTATAGTTACCTCTATTTTGAAATACTTCCATACTGCATTTTCACGACTTATATGCTTACATGCATACATCTTACATATTTCCATTCATTTCACATACTTACCACCATCTTATATACTGCTATTCATTTTATAACTATAGACGTAAAAGAAAATATTTTAATGCACATAAATGATCTTAAAAACATTTTTCAACAAATGAGAGTAACACTGAGAAATGAGAATATACAGCATCCTGATTCAATAAAAATTTGATAAATCTAATAAAAGAAGTCGGTAACAATCAATTTATCTTATGAAATGAGTACAGAATATGAAAATACATTGGAAATTGATAATCCACCACAATACATCCCTGAACTGGTTGTTTAAATTATAAATGTCGCGTTATTTTTCCGACATTTGTAATCAATAAGCACTCTTTTGTTTAATTAATATAAAACAATGTATTCTGTAAAAATTGCAAAGTTATTAAAATTCCAATAACACAGAAATACAAAATGTTTATGAAAAAAGCAACAATTAAAAGTTTTAAAAGATAATTTTACATTAAAGTATACTGTCAAAAACAATAACAGTATTCCGACGAAACACTTTCTTCTGTCAGTTTTTGAATGTCTTCCACGCATTTGAAAAATGTTATCGGAATATGAAATGAAATTCTCTCTCTTTGAAATAAGAAGACATGAAAATTTTTGAAAAATCTTTTTATACATTAAATTCTGTATGAAATTCACATATATCTATACAGATATTTTTAGACGTGTTTTGAAATAAAAACAAGAGAAATATTTTTTTATCTAACAAAAGGTAGGATAAGATTGCATGAAATAAACTTTCGATTGTTTTAGATACATTTCTCCCACATTCTGGCTTCAAAAAATAGATTTCACATAAAAATGTCTTCCCAATTTCAACACATAACGAGTAAAATTTTATATTAATCCATTGCAATCAGTAAGTATTTAGAGAGATTTTAAATTTAAGTTTACTTTAATAAATATTTTATGTGAAGTAAGAAACCCAGTAGCTTAATGGTCAGCGCGTCGTGCTGCTACTCTCAGGTCCAGAGCTCGACTTCGGACTTGGCCAAGGTTTACTCAATTTTTCATCCTTTCTTGGTCGGTAAAATGAGTGTTAAGATAGCTTGGGTACTAACTGTAACTAATGCTTGGGAACTTGATTACTTGGGAAGACTGAAGATCTTGCGTTAGTTTGACCACCTGACCGGTAGAAGAGAAGGTCCAAATACTGACTAGTAGGCGCTCTGTGAACTGAGCGCAGCGCAGACTATCGGCGATAGGCAGATATCGTTCCTTTAATTGAGAGAAGAATGTACCGAGAAGTACTTCGTGGAAGTCCGTGTAAATTACAAACACACTGTTAAAAAAATTCTGTGAAATTACAGAGAATCTACTGGTAATCTGTTATCTTAAGTCTTATGTAAAATTACAGAGATTATAAAACAGATATTCTGTTAAAGAAAAGAGAAATTATCCGATAAATTTGCAGAGTCTGCTCTAAGTTTTTATGTTAAAAAAATCTTTATTATTATTTATAAAAAAAAAAGATTGGCAGAAAAAGCCGATTCTACGCCAGTTATGGATGCTGTTAGAATTATTTGAATTCTAATCGCTGTAATGCAGCGCTTAAATTTTACAAGAATCGCTTCGACCACAGCCCTCATTCGAACCGCGTCATCTGGGTGGAAGTTAAGCATCAAAACCAGTAAAGCATTTCTGCAGTTGCTCTTTTGTGCCAAAAATGTCTTTTATGATTTAGTCGGCAAAAATTATGGTATTTGCAAAGTTTACCATAGTTTTTCAAAGATTTTGTTTAATGTGATGATTAGTCATAAGTACGGGGGCTTAAAAGAGCTTTTATTTTTCTAGTATTTAAATAAATTTAACTAATATTTGATGCTGCCATCTTTCGGATTAATATGCGCTTAACTGAAGGTATGTTTTCTTTTCATATCATATGAAAATACTTAGCGAACTACTTTGTAAAAATTGTACTTTAAAATATTGTCATTATTTTTTATTTGTTTTGTTTATTTGTTTTGTCAACTCCTGTAATATATCATTTAGAATTCTTTTTAAAGCCTAGAATAACATGCATTGCAAAAGTGTACAGCATTTTTCTTTTTTTTTTTTAACTTATAACATGTTAGAAATAATTTTGTGAGTTTTTTTTATTATTTTATTTAATGAAATAATTTTAATCTAAGTCATTTTTCTTTTTGCAACAAATTTAATAATGTTTTCGAGAATTTTTCGAAATTGTAACACAATATACATATTATATATATATATTTTTTCTCATAATGCGCGAATATATTTTTTAAAGAATATTTTTTGTAAAGGAATTTATTTTTAGTAGCAAATAAAAGAAAATAAATTAAAAAAATGTAAGTTATTTTAAAAAATTGACTTTTAATATTTTCATATATTTAAATTTAGAAAATTAAACTTCTTTATTATTTTTTTCTTTTTGTAATATTTATGTATTCAGAAGGTTGATATATTTTTTATAACGCATATAACATTAAAATTCTACGATTTCTAATAATAATATATTTTAAAAATACACTGCTCAAAACAATTAAAGTATATTTGAAGTTTTATATAAAATAAAGGTATAAACGAAATTTTTTTTGACGAAAATAGAAGAAGAGAATCACAAATGCAAATTTTTCTGGTTTTCAAACTGTGGAGTATGCAAATTTTTAGTTCGACGTCAAAAACGTCGCTTCAGCGGCAGCGAATGAAATTTGACTTTCAACTGGATAAAAGAGAATGAAGACAAGGATGATCGGCATTCAGTGATTGCTTTGTTTCGATGAGTACGATGTCTCAGCGAAGTCATTTGACAGATTCAGAAGCTTGGAGAATTGTTGGTGGGTTAGAAGGGGGCCAAACTCAAGCCGAAGTAGCGCAAGCCATTGGAGTGTCACAAAGTGTCATTCCCAGGATCTGGAACCGTTTTTTGGAGAGTGAATGTGCAGGCCGAAGACCAGGGCAAGGTCGTAGACGGGCAACAACGCCCAATGAAGATCGGTATTTAGCGTTAACAGCTCGGAGACACCGAAACATGAACGCTACTCTTCTCCAACAACACCTTCGCTCGGCTACAGGCACCATGATTTCAACTCAGACTGTCCGAAACCTGCTCCATGCTGTAGGTCTGTATGCTCGCCGACCGATGGTATGTGTCAGATTAACATCAAGGCATCCTCGCGACCGCAGGGAGTGGGCAACCTAGCATGTCAACTGGAGGAGAAATGAATGGAGCAATATTCTGTTTTCTGACGAGTCCCGTTTTTCTGTGCATCCGGATAATAGGCGTATTTTCATCTGGAGGGACCGTGGCAGTAGGAATAATCCTGCGTTCGTACACGAAAGTGTCAGATTTGGCGGTGGAGGAGTGTTGGTGTATGGTGGCATCTCCATTGACGGGCGCACTGACCTCTACATCATTCGAGATGGAGCTCTGACTGGTCGCAGATATAGGGATGAGATCCTCAGACCTATTGTAGTCTCTTACGCTGCAGCAATCGGAGATAACTTCATTTTAATGGACGATAACTGCAGGCCACATCGTGCAAACCTGGTGGAGGATTTCCTTTTCGAGGAAGGAATCGTTCGAATGGAATGGCCAGTGTGTTCTCCAGACATGAATCGAATCGAGCACGTTTGGGACGCTCTAGGAAGACGAGTTTCTGGCCGCCAACAACCCCCACAAACTCTCCAAGAACTGGAAAGAGCTCTTCTGGAAGAGTGGGGCAGAATACCCCAACTCGTCATTAATAGCCTCATTGAGTCCATGCCTCAAAGGTGTTCAACGTTGCTGGCCGCCCGTGGAAACCATACCCCCTACTGAAAATGATTTTCTTTGAAGAAAACACCTTTTCTTATTCTTTTTTTCTCATATGCACAAATTGTGTTTTCTTTCCTTTTGTACACAAATGCGCAATAAAATGCATTTTTTTCTGCCAAACATGTGTAATTTATTCTCATATAACCTACTATGTCTGTCGACCATGTATCAATCAGCTAAAAAGTTTCCCAGATACAAAATCCACCTAAAACTGCAATATCCTTTAATTGTTTTGAGCAGTGTTTATAAATATTAACACGAATTATAAAATAGACTAAAATATTATTTGAAAATTATTTTACCAAAATTGTAAATCCATAATTGTAAACAAATTATGTATGCTCTTTTTGAGGGTGCATATATGCATCCATGGTCCCGAATGGGTTAATGGATTTTAGAGTTGCAGTTTTTATTTTATTTAAAATAAGCAAAAACTATTTATTTGTGTATTACGAAATTTAGTCTACATTTATTCATCAAGCTTTGCTTCTATTGTGACTAGTTTTAAAATTATCTATCGGTAATCATAAAAAGGAAGATTGTGTAGCATTGCCTGACGAGTATAGAAAATAATAATATACATAACAATCAGCTTTTGAATCATTACGTATCTATAAGGGAAACTGGAGGCTAGTGAGACATGAGGGTTAATGGAAAAGTGGATTTTATTATAAAATAGATACGTTAATTGTTCAGGATTTTGTCAATAGATAGAAATGCCAGCATTACGCAAGAAATGTAATATTTTTCTTTCTTCGATGAGCTGGCTGCAAATTAAGGAGTAAAATACTTCTAAGCCTAACTTTTAGGTATTTTTTTTATGTTTCATAAACATTTATTTCGATAAAGTATTTACTCTGTTTTTCACAATGTTCCATGTAGTTAAGAAGATTTTAATCAATTCTATTCATTTTCAAACTTAACTTTGTGTTAGTAATAAAACATTTATTTACAGCAATCCTAACTAAAGTTCAAAATATTATGTGAACTAATGGAACATTTGAGATTGCGTGACCCTAAAGAGATTATTTGTAAACGTTGTCAAGTTATTGCGTCTAAAATTTTTGTTAAATGAGATTTTGTGAACTGAACGTGCCTGATACAAAAAAACTGAATGTGTCTGATAATTTCATATCTGTTAAAATTATTAACATTTTGCCTCTTAATTATTATTAAATGAAATTTAACACCCTACAATATTTTTTAAAATTACTAATTTTGTATTAAAGATACTTAAATTAAAAGACTTTACATGTAATTATCGATTAAATAAATTAAACGCTTCTATTAGAATTAGAGGATATATATATACTAAGAAATAAATGCGATTATTTTCCGTAATAAAATAAAAAGAAGAGAACAGAAACAGAAAGAAAGAAATACATTTATACTAGAACTATAAAAGAAATTACACCTGATATCCATGGTTTAATAATTAAATAATATATGAAAAAGTAAAATAAAATTAATTTTTGAAAATACTAAATATTGTTATTCTTTCAAAACCAAATAAATGCCCTACCCATTCAATTAATATTTTTATTTAAACTCCTGATAAAAAGTAATCAAGGTTTTTAATTACAAGATTAAAATTCTTTCACTTCATAAAATCAGTAGGTTGGACTGCCAACACCATCTATGGCCATATATGCATAGGATTCGCTTATAATCAATGCGATATAGAGATTCATCAAGCTTTCAAAATTAAGTTAATGGGATTAAAACTCTTACAATTTTGAAAAAAAAAAAAAAGTGACCGTTTTAGCCATTTCATATCTTAAAAAATATACATTAGGAAAAAGAAATTTTACAAACTAACAATAGATAGAATTTTCTTCTTTCACTTCATTTTATTTTCCATATCACAATCGGAAATAATGTTTTTAGAGAGGATTTTAAATTTCTGGAGCATAAAATTGGAATCGAAGGTGGCGCGCATGATTATAAAAGAATTTCTGCATGTTAAACTAAAAAGAATTTCTGCAAGTTTTTGCTATCTAATTTTACTTGAGAGTCTCGCGTTTACATTGAACCTTAAAAAAATATATTAATAGCATTTTTATGTTGTTTTATAATTGCAACAAACTAAACTGCACCTTTCCTCATAATGTTTTTTTTAATTTTAGTACTATACTGGAATCAATCAATAGTCGTCTTTTGTTTCAATTCTTCTTTTATGTCTCAACTTTTGAGTTTATTTAATTAAATAAACATTTTGTTAATTAAAACTTAGACATTTGTAACACTGCAAAAAAAAAAAAAAAAAAAAAAAAAAAAAAAAAAAAAAAAAAGATTTACCATTAGCTAACAACGTTCTTTCTATGTATAAACAGGTTCATTCATTTCTTTTGTTTTTCATTAAGACAGCAAAAACCTGTTTATAGAAAACATCATCTTACTCATAAGTTTTGTTTTTCATAGTTTTCATAGGACTGTTAGGAAAATTAAATAAAGCGTAGGAATATTAAATAAAGTTCGCGTTATTTTTGAAAATACTAAATATTTTATTTTTTTCAAAAGCATTAGACTGTAGTAAGTGAAAATAAATACCCTACCCATTCAATTAATATTTTTATTTAGACCCCTGATAAAAAAGCAAGCATAATAGGTTTTAATTACAAGATTAAAAATTTCACTTCATAAAATAAGTAGGTTGGACTGCCAGCACCATCTATAGGGTTCGCTTATAAACAATGCAATATAGCGGTTCATCAAGTTTTCAAAATTCATTTAATGGGGTTACTACTCTTAAAATTTCGAAAAGTAAAAAAAAAAAAAAAAAAAAAAAAAAAAAAAAAAAGACAGTTTTTGCTATTTTATATCTGAAAAAAATATACATTACTAAAACGAAATTTTTAAACCATTAATAGGTACATGTTTTTTCACATCATTTTTAATATCCAATGGGGAAATTTTGTTTTTATAGAGGATTTTAAATTTCTCGAGCAGAAAATTGGACTCGAAGGTGCGAGTATGATTACAAAATAATTTCTGTATGTTAAACAATATTTTTGCTATTCAATTTTACCTTAGAGTCTCACGCTTACATTGAACCTTAAAAAATATATTAATAGTATTTTTACGTTTTATAATTGCAACAAACTAACTCCTTCTTGGTTACAATTTTTTTTATAAATTTTATAAATATAACAGCAAAAAAAAAAAAAAAAAAAAAAAGACATTTTTCAACAGAAAATGATGAACATTTAGGTTCACTAAAGTGAAGGAGACCCTACCAATATATCCTGAAAATTTCATGAAAAAATATTGATTTTTTAAAAAAAATACCTTGCACATAATGCCCCAAAATCATATTTTGATAAAAATTACTTTAAATTTCTCTCTTTGAAATTATTGCATATTTAACAACAATTAAGAGTGTCATTAATTTTATTTTTAACTTATTCAGAAACAATTACTCTTTAATATATATATATATATAAATATATGTGTAAATAAATGTTTTGAAGGTTTTGGAGTCCTAAGTCTTCTTACTAGCAACTAATTAATAATTCAAACATTTTTATAATGAAACTGTTAAGTTGCTTACCGTAAAATAATATCTAGTTGCTACAATATAAAATAAATTTCTATCGAATACAAAATATGCGTTCGTAAGACACAATAAGACAAATAATATACGAAATTATAAAAGTTTATTTCTGCAACATATCAAAGCATTTTTTTCTTCCTAAATGGCTTGAACATATACTGTTCCACTTATTTCATTGCTGGGTGAGATGCGCCATAGCTATGGTAACCGCGATTTAGTTTTGGATCGAAATATGAACTGGAATCAATCAGTAGTCGTCTTTTGATTCTAGTTTTTTGCCAATTCTTCTTTTATGTCTCAACTTTTGAGTTTATTTAATTAAAAAAACATTTCGTTAATTAAAACTTAGATATTTATAACACTGCAAAGAAAATTATTTAACATTAGCTAACAACGTTCTTTCTTTGTACAAACGGGTCCATTCATTTCTTTTGTTTTGATAATCGTTAAGGAGGCACAAAATTTTTGAGTGTGTCGAAACGATCAAAAGCATCACCATTTTCAAATTATCAAAACTCACATAATATGTAATTGAGTTTTTTTTTTACTTCTTGCCTAAAGCATATGTTCTTAAGTATATTATACAGAAAAATAAATGTTGCATATTCAAAATAATATTTTCATTTTAATTTAAAAATTCATATAACTAAAACTTGATAAAGAAATCATTAAGTGCTGCACTGTAAAAAATTTGCCGCAAAGTATCCGGTCATTCGGACCGGATACTTTGCGGCAAACTTTTTACAGTATGCGCATCTGATAAAATTAGAAATTATGCGTATAAAAACAAGTTTTGACTACAATAAAATTATACAATACTCATCTCTAACTTAAAATCAAAATGTACACAAAAAGTATTGTTTAAAATTTAATTTTAATACATAATTTTACAAAAAAAAAATCATATCTTTCAAGGGCAAAAAATAAAATAAAAATAAAAATAAAAATAAAAATGAATAAATAAATAAATAAATAAATAAATATGTTAATTTTTCTTTTAATTTAGCATGAAATCTATAAAGTAATGCACATGTGGTTAAATTTTTAAAATTTTAACTTATATAGTTTGAAAGTAACAGTGCGCAGAATCTCATCAATCTGAGAAAGTTATCTACTTCAATATATGCTTAAAGTACCCATGTAAAGCCATCTGTAACTGATTGTAACTCAAGAAATAATGAAGATTTTGTAATGCGGCTTTTTGCATATTGTTCAGAAATGTTGGTATATTCAGAATAAAATAAAATCTGACAGTTGATTTTGGGGAAGTTTAAAGATCCTGTCTCCCCTAATTTCAAAGAAGAATGCTAAGTTGAAAGGTATGTTAATTAAATTCATTTGGCACCTTTTAAAATATTTGCTAATATAATACAAACATTATAATCAGTTACTAAAATAAAAAATCCAAAAATACTGTACTTATTTCACTTTTAAAACGAATAAATAAATCTCCATTACTTTAAATTTTAATAACTTATTTATATCGAAAATATTTAAACTTTTGCTACTTGGTGATAATAATGTGAAATATAGCATTTAAGGTGGCATTTTATAATTTAAAAGGTAGATTTATTATATGCTTTATTATGTGAAATAAACATATGTGAATAACAATATATTATAGAAAATATTACAGCTATTGATTAGTAATGAATCGAAGATAAAAAAAAATAACAATCATTAATTTGCAAGAAAAATATAATGAATTTTCTAAACAAGAGAAAAACATAAAAGTGCATTTTCAAAAAAAAAACTTAGCTTTCGCTATAGTGATTTGGATTTTTGCTTAAAGATTCGAAACTGTCTCTAAATAGTTTTAGTACTCTTCTTCTGACAAAAAACAATTTCCTTTTGTAAGAAATGTGCTTTTTGAAGCCAAATCACATACGTATTAAAGTTTGCTGCAAAACTTATTGAAGCACATATTCTTTTCTTCGAAATGGCTAAACATGAACTGCTCCATTTATTTCATTGTTAAAAGAGTTATACTATATAAAAGGTTATATTTATCTGTTTCCTAATCAATTTACGAACCAAAATCAATTCAGTCTCCGTCTTTCGTTTTTAGTTATTTTTCAATTTTTCTTTTTCTGTACTGTGACATCAATTGTCTCATAAAATAAACATTGTAACAACGTACATTTCACATAAAATTCAGAAAATAATTATTAAAACAATGATTTAACATTGGTAAATAAGTTTCTTTTATTGTATAAAACACTGTTTCATTTTACTTTCTCTTTTAAGTCATCAGACATATATTGGTGGAAAGGATATCTTCTTAATAGTGCATTTAATTTTTGTAATTTGGCCAAATAATAGTTACATAAGTCATTTCTAATTTATGTTTTTTTCTGGTATAAAAGAACAGTCAAAATAATAAATGTTACATTTCAAAGAAGACTGGCAAGTTAAAAGAGGGGATATTAGTGTCATATAAAACATACATTAAATTTTTTTGTGACATATTAAAAATAGAAAAATCATTTACTAAAATAAGATGTTCCAAACCATTCAACGGTTTTCATTTATTAAACATATAAATAATTATTCATAGCAGGTTATTTTCATTACATAAATGTATCTAAATTGTATTACTTTTTTGCCACTTGGTGATAAAAATGTAAAGTATATAATTTAAGATACCCTTTTAGATTTTAAAATATTAACAATATACATGCTTTTGTTATGTGAAAGAAACTCGGAGAAAATCAGATAAAAGTGAAATATAAATTTTGTTAACAGGAAAAAATATAACAATACATAATTTTTAATTCAAATATAATAAATGCTCTCAGCTATAAGTAAGCATAATAATGTGTTTTCAAAGATAAAATATTAATTTTAGGATTTTTTATTAAAAATTAGAAAGAAATTAAAGAGTTTTAGTAGTGTTTTCCAAGGTAAAATATTTTTTTCAGACAAATATGAGTTCTTAAGACACATAAGACATAAGAGATTACCAGCTGGGAGGACCGAGCTACGCTCAGTTAAAATTAGCTTTCGGTTCAACTAAGCCTTTTGATCAATATAACTATAAATTCAGTAGAGACTGCTCTGAACTACCAGAATCATGCTTTCTGTTGTATTGTGAATTATTAGTTGAATCTTGAATTATCTATCTAGGCTTCCATAGGGAATTTATTGACAATTCCCCCAGTCCTAAAAACAATTTTTTTAACCAAAAGTCGCCAAACTTTTGACAAATATAACCAAAATAGGCGACATTATTTCATTTGGCACAAATTATTTGTTTTGGCATTGGTAATCTTGAAAGTCAATTTTCCCCGCAAAATTTTACCAATGTTGCCAACTTTGCGACTTCCTTTACTGTCAACTGTTCAACAACTTAATAACTTTTTCAAGCTTCATTCCAATTGGAATGCAGTGACCCGTAGTCACCCAAAAATGACCCCCTAAACATAATTTTCTCGAACATGCGACTTAGTCAAATGGTTTTCTCATAATCCAAAATGGTAAGATACAATATTTTGTGAAAATCTATTCAGCCATTTTTTACATAAAATTAGCTTAACCCTGACCCGTGGTGACCCAAAATGACACATTAGTCAAATTTTCTCGATCAAATGACCTAACCAAATGACCTCCTCGAGCTTGAAAACAGTAGGATAAAAAATTTAGTCAAACTCGTTTCAGCTGTTTTTTACATAAAATTAGTTTGATTCTGACCCATATAGTAACCCTAAATGACGCACTAATTGAATTTTATCGTACATATAACCTGGCTCAATAGTCGTCTCGTGCTCGAAAACGGTAAGATAAACCAAATCAAAATCTTTCAGACTTTTTTACATAAAATTAGCTTGACCCTCACTAGTAGTGACCCAAAATGACCCACTAATTGAATTTTATCGATACTATGACCTAACCCAATGGTCTTCCCTTGCCCGAAAACGAGAAGATAAAAAATTTAGTCAAAATCGTTAGAACCGTTTTTTAGATAAAATTAGCTCGACACGTAGTGACCCAAAATTGACCCTCTAATCGAATTTTCTCGAACATGTGACCCAGCCTAATGTTTTTTTTGTGCCTGAAAACTGTAAGGTACAAAATTTGAAAAAAAATCGTTAGAGCCGTTTTTTAGATAAAATTCCCCCGCGGTGACTCCAAAATGACCCATTTATCGAATTTTCTGGAGCATGTGACCTAACCCAATGATCTTCTCCTGTCTGAAAACGGGAGGACACAAAACTCGTCAAATTCGTTTGAGCCATTTTTTACATAAAATTAGCTTGACCCTGACCCGTAGTGATCCGAGATGACCCATTAATTAAATTTTCTCGATCATGTGGCCTGACCCAAATGTCTTGTCGTGCTCTGCAACGGTAGGAAAAAAGTTTAATCAAAATCGTTTCAGCTGTTTTTTACGTAAAATTAGTTTGACCTTGACCCATAGTGAACCAAAATGACCTACTAACCGAATTTTCTCGAACATGTAACCTAACATCTTTGGCCTTCTCGTGCTCGAAAACGGTAAGATAAAAAAATTAATCAAAATCATTTCAGCCGATTTTTACATAAAATTAACTTGACCCTGACCCAAAGTGCCCCAAAATGACCCATTAATCAAATTTTCTGGATCATGTGACCTAGCCCATCTTCTCGAGTCTGAAAACGATACGATACAAAATTTAGTCAAAATAGTTAGAGTATTTTTTAAATAAAATTAGCTTGGCCCGAAGGGACCTAAAATTGATCCACTAATCTGGAGGCACGGCAGTGTCTCCGCCAAGTCGAGAAAGCACGGCCGTAAGCATACTTTTCTGGAAGCAACTCAGAGCACTTTTGAACCCCCCATATCTCCGAGATGGAGTATCCCAAAAATTTGAAACTTCGTTTTTCTAGAGTATTTGGCACACAGGACCAAAATTTTAAATTACAACTTTCTGTCTTTACTAGCTCAGACGATATATGAACTCAAACATTCGATTTTTTGTTACTCACTCACTCACTCGTTCACGCGTCATCAAAAAGATTAGGTAGATCCCGTAGCCCTAGAAACTTGACATTTGGAAAAAGGGTAGGGTTTAGGATACAAAGAAAGGAAAAATTATAAAATCCGAAAAATTCGAAAAAAAAAAAACATTCGAAAATTCAACAAATTCCATCAAAATTGAAGATTGAAAATAATACAATCTTGTAGTCTTAGAAACTTAAGATTTGGTGTGAAGGTAGTGTTTAGCATCCAAAAAAAGAAAACATCAAAAACACCAAAAAAATCGAAAGCACAATTGAAAAAATCGAAAAAAATCGAAAAATTTCAAATAATCCGATTTTGTTGCTCTAGAAACTTTGAATTCGGAATAAAGGTAGTATTTAGGATGTAAAATAAGGAAAAATTAAAGAATCTGTAAAATTCGAAGAAAAATATTTCCAAAATTCGAAAAAAATTGAAAAAATTAAAATAATTTGATCTTTTAGCCTTAGAAACTTAAAATTCGCAGTAAAGATAGTGTTTAGGATTCAGAATAAGTAAAATAAAAAACGCAATAAAATTTGAAAATAAAATAAAAAAATCGAAAAAAATCGGAAAAATCGAAAAAAATTGAAAAAATTGAAAAAAAAGGAAATTTTGAAAATAATTCGATTTCATAGCGCTAGAAACTTGAAATTAGGAATAAAGGTAATATTTAAGATACTAAATAAGGAAAATTTAAAAAAATATGGATAATTCGAAAAATACCCATAAATTAGTGCAGACGATATATGAACTCAAAGTTTCGATTTTTTGTCACTCACACACTCACTCACTCTCGCGTTATCAAAAAGATTGGGTAGATCCCGCAGCCATAGAAACTTAAAATTTGGAATAAAGCTAGTGTTTCGGATACAAAGAAAGAAACAAATATAAAATCTGGAAAATTCCAAAAAAAAAAAAAAAAAAAAAACGAAAATTCAACAAATTCGAACAAAATTTAAAATTGAAAATAACACGATCTTGTAGTCTTAAAAACTTAAAATTTGGTGTGAAGGTAGTTTCTAGAATTACAGAAAAAGAAAACATCAAAAACACAAAAAAAAATCGAAAATAAAACCGAAAAATTGAAAAAAATCGAAAATAAAATCGAAAAATCGAAAAAAATCGAAAATAAAATCGAAAAATCGAAAAATTTCAAATAATCCGATTTTATTGCGCTAGAAACTTGGAATTCGGAATAAAGGTAGTATTTAGGATGCAAAATAAGGAAAAATTAAAAAATCTGGAAAATTCGAAAAAATAATTCAAAAATTTGAAAAATTCGAAAAAAATTGAAAAAATTAAAATAATTTGATCTTTTAGCCTTAGAAACTTAAAATTTCGCGGTAAAGATAGTGTTTAGGATTCAGAAAAAGTTAAAATAAAAACGCAATAAAATTCGGAAATAAAATAAAAAAATCGAAAAATAAGGAAAATTTGAAAATAATTCGATTTCATAGCGCTAGAAACTTGAAATTAGAAATAAAGGTAATATTTAAGATACTAAATAAGGAAAATTTTAAAAAATATGGATAATTCGAAAAATACCCATACATTAGTGCAGACGATATATGAACTCAAAGTTTCGATTTTTTGTCACTCACACACTCACTCACTCTCGCGTTATCAAAAAGATTGGGTAGATCCCGCAGCCATAGAAACTTAAAATTTGGAATAAAGCTAGTGTTTCGGATACAAAGAAAGAAACAAATATAAAATCTGGAAAATTCCAAAAAAAAAAAAAAAAAAAAAAAAAAAAACGAAAATTCAACAAATTCGAACAAAATTTAAAATTGAAAATAACACGATCTTGTAGTCTTAAAAACTTAAAATTTGGTGTGAAGGTAGTTTCTAGAATTACAGAAAAAGAAAACATCAAAAACACAAAAAAAAATCGAAAATAAAACCGAAAAATTGAAAAAAATCGAAAATAAAATCGAAAAATCGAAAAAAAATCGAAAATAAAATCGAAAAATCGAAAAATTTCAAATAATCCGATTTTATTGCGCTAGAAACTTGGAATTCGGAATAAAGGTAGTATTTAGGATGCAAAATAAGGAAAAATTAAAAAATCTGGAAAATTCGAAAAAATAATTCAAAAATTTGAAAAATTCGAAAAAAATTGAAAAAATTAAAATAATTTGATCTTTTAGCCTTAGAAACTTAAAATTTCGCGGTAAAGATAGTGTTTAGGATTCAGAAAAAGTTAAAATAAAAACGCAATAAAATTCGGAAATAAAATTAAAAAATCGAAAAATAAGGAAAATTTGAAAATAATTCGATTTCATAGCGCTAGAAACTTGAAATTAGGAATAAAGGTAATATTTAAGATACTAAATAAGGAAAATTTTAAAAAATATGGATAATTCGAAAAATACCCATAAATTAGTGCAGACGATATAGGAACTCAAAGTTTCGATTTTTTGTCACTCACACACTCACTCACTCTCGCGTTATCAAAAAGATTGGGTAGATCCCGCAGCCATAGAAACTTAAAATTTGGAATAAAGCTAGTGTTTCGGATACAAAGAAAGAAACAAATATAAAATCTGGAAAATTCCAAAAAAAAAAAAAAAAAAAAAAAAAAAACGAAAATTCAACAAATTCGAACAAAATTTAAAATTGAAAATAACACGATCTTGTAGTCTTAAAAACTTAAAATTTGGTGTGAAGGTAGTTTCTAGAATTACAGAAGAAGAAAACATCAAAAACACAAAAAAAAATCGAAAATAAAACCGAAAAATTGAAAAAAATCGAAAATAAAATCGAAAAATCGAAAAAAATCGAAAATAAAATCGAAAAATCGAAAAATTTCAAATAATCCGATTTTATTGCGCTAGAAACTTGGAATTCGGAATAAAGGTAGTATTTAGGATGCAAAATAAGGAAAAATTAAAAAATCTGGAAAATTCGAAAAAATAATTCAAAAATTTGAAAAATTCGAAAAAAATTGAAAAAATTAAAATAATTTGATCTTTTAGCCTTAGAAACTTAAAATTTCGCGGTAAAGATAGTGTTTAGGATTCAGAAAAAGTTAAAATAAAAACGCAATAAAATTCTGAAATAAAATAAAAAAATCGAAAAATAAGGAAAATTTGAAAATAATTCGATTTCATAGCGCTAGAAACTTGAAATTTTGAATAAAGGTAATATTTAAGATACTAAATAAAGAAACATTAAAAAACATGGATAATATGAAAAAAAAAGCGAAAATTAAAAAAATAAAAAAAAAGAAAGAAAAAGAAAAAGAAAAAGTGAGAAACGGAAAATAATATGATCTCGTATTCTTTGAAACTGAAAATTTGGTGAAAAGGTAGTGTTTAGGTTTCAGAAAAAGAACAAATTAAAAACACAACAATAATCGAAAATAAAATGAAAAAATCGAAAAAAACGAAAATTTGAAAATAATTCGATTTTGTAGAGCTACAAACTTAAAATTTGGAATAAAGGTAGTATTTAGGATACAAAAAAAGAAAAAAGAAAAAATCTGTAAAATTCGAAAAAAAAGTTCGAAAATTCGAAAAATTGAAAAAATTTGATTTTGTAGCTTTAGAACTTAAAATTCGGCGTAAACTTATTGTTTAGGATACAGAAAAAGGAAAAATTTAAAACAGAAAAAACTGGAAAAAGATCGGAAATTTCAAAATAATTCGATTTTGTAGCGCTAGAAACTTGAAATATGTAATTAAAGATACAAAATAAGAAAAAATTTAAAAATCCAGAAAATTTAAAAAAAAATCGAAAAAATCAAAAATTGAAAATAACTTGTAGTCTTAGAAACTTAAAACTTGGTGTAAAGGTAGTATTTACTATTCAATAAAAGGAACAATTAAAAAAATCGTTAAATTCGAAAATAAAATCTAAAATTCGAAAACAATTTGATTTTGTACTGCTAGAAACATTATTTATAAGATAATTGTCCTATTAGCTAGTACAACGCCCCTAATTGTTTTATGTTATTTCCCCCGGATTATGGGTTTTTTTCTTTCGTTTACGGATTTCGTTATAGAAAAGTTCCGCTATAGACTGGCTACGTTATAGGCGAATTCTTTATAGACAGGTTTGTTTTCTTTCACATACTCTATTTACTTCGCATATGAAATATGGATTGTTAAATGATGTTAGCCCCACAAAAATTTTCGCAGCTCCCCCTACCCTCCAGATATTACTGGCTGGTTATGGCTTGATAGTCCTTTCTAAATAAAACCATGGTGACTCTAAGAATCACGTGATTTAACTCTAAATTGAACCTAAATGATCCTAAGAAGACGGATCAAAGAATTACTATATTGGCATGACAATCAGGTAACTTGGAAATAAAATCGAAAAATCAATAAATTTATAAAAAGTCGAAAATTTGAAAATAATTCGATTTTGTAGTCCTAGAAGCTTGACATGTGGCAGAAAGGTAGGGTTTAGTATACGAAGTAAGGAAAAATTAAAAAATCCGTAAATAAACAAAAAAGACTAAAAAAAACGAAAAAAAAAAAAAAGAACATCGAAAATATGAATATAGTTGGATTATTGGAAGTTTCCGGAAATTTTAATTTTGGCTTTCTTTTTATACTAAAAAGTTCTTTTATGCTAAATATCAAGTATCTAGGGCTGCGAGTAATATCTCAGATGGATAGCACCTATCCTGGAAGTAATTGAGAGTACTTTTGACACTCCCCCTCTCATAACTTAGTGCTTGCCTAGGAACCTGAAATCTCTTTTTACCTACAGTACTTTGTAAACGAAACTAAAGCTTCAAATTTTTTATACCTGTAAATAATAGGGACAGAGTGTGGGCTTAGCGGAAATCAGTGGATGATCTCCAAAAAGAACCCAAAATCAAGGAAAGGAGGATTACTTACAAAAATAAGTGAAATCTCATAAAAAATGTCACTTGTAAAAAATGCAGCCAAGTCTCGTGACTCTTTTTCCGTAAAAAGTTCTGAGATCGTGTAAAGCCAAGTTTAGCTATCTTATTAACTCTGAAATTTTCATTCACAAATCACTCCTAGTCTCTACATCTTTAGTTAAATATTATTTTGTGACTTGGTAATTACGTAGCACGAGAATGTGATGTATATAATTAGTCTTAATCAAATAATACCATGCCATCCCATAAGATATTAAGGTGTAATAACTTCCCTGTGCGTATATAATTAGCCTTAATCATATTATCTCATCCCATCCCATAACATAGTAAGGTGTAATAACTTCCCTGTGCTGCGTAATTGCCAAGTCACAAAATAATATTTAACTAAAGATGTAGAGACTAGGAGTGATTTGTGAATGAAAATTTCAGAGTTAATAAGTAGCTAAACTTGGCTTTACACGATCTCAGAACTTCTTACGGAAAAAGAGTCACGAGACTTGGCTGCATTTTTTACAGGTGACGTTTTTGATGAGATCAAATTTTCTCGAACATGTGACCCAGCCAAAAAGTTTTCTCGTGCCCGAAAACAATAGGATACAAAATTGATCCAAATCGTTTGCGCCGTTTTTCAGATAAAATTATAAAATTAGCTTGACCCGTAGTGACCCAAAAATGACCCACTTATCAAATTTTCTAAAACATGTGGCCTATCCCAATGATCTTCTCCTACCCGAAAACGGTAGGATACAAAATTTAGTCAACATCGTTTGAGCCGTTTTTTAGATATAATTAGCTTGACCCTGACCCATAGTGACCCAAAATGACCCACTAATCGAATTTCTCCATCATCTGACCTAACCCAATGGTCTTCTCGTACCTGAAAACGATAGGATACAAAATTTCGTCAAAATCGTTAAAGTCGTTTTTAAGATAATTTTACATAACCACACATACACAACATTTGCTCGTATAATTAAATATGATTTTATATGATTAAAGTATACTGCTCAAAGTTACGAAAGCACAAAATATTTTCTTAGGAAATGACTTGAAAATAAACTGCTTCATTTTTTTTTATTGCTGGGTGAGATGAGTCATAAAATACGGTTACTGTGATTTATTTCTTATGGAAGATGAAATGGAATCAATCAATAACTGTCGTCTGTTTCCAGCTAAATTGCATTTTTTATACGATTTTGTTACAAAATTGCTGATTTTCCGTGTGATGAAAGTAGATTTGTAATTAAAATAGACGGTGCTGATTCGATGAATACAATTTATTCAGTTGTACAAATTTCAGTTCACCGTTTGGAAACATCTTACTTCTAACTACGATATAATTCAGTTTCTTCATTTTAGTATAAGATTCTTCCCAGTTTTGTCGTAATTTCGGAAACAGTCCTCGTTGGTAATGTGGATAATACAACCATTCACGGTCACCTTTCTTTAAGCGATTTTCTATAATTTTGATATTGTAGTGTATTTTCCTACGATTGCTAACGGTATGAATCTTTTCTCTTTTCAGTTGGTGCGTGCTCTCCAAATGTGCCTTCAAATTACTAATATATTCATTCGTTGGGCGAGGAAGCCATGTCACTCGGCCGAACAAAATAAAAAAAAAATAACATCAAAACAAAGTTATTCTACTGAACAATATCTCACATGGCGTTCACCTAGTTGTTTCGTGGAACGGCACGTCTGTAAGCAAGAAATGACATCGTTATAGGGGATTCTAGTATATCTCATTTTTTTAAAGAGACAGATGATTTAGAACTGTTCGATTAAATCTCTCAACCATACAATCAGACTCGGGATGTAAGATACGTTCGACTTTTCTGTTTGCTAAAGTATGGGAAAAGTTTGTTCTGTGAAACATGTCGAAATGCAATTCGTGTCCTGGTAGGAGCGAAATATCATGGGAATTACAAACCGTGTGATACATAAATCACTATCAAAATTTTGATCATAATTGATGCTTCTTGATCAGCTATGGTATGACTTCAGGCTACTTCGTAGTTGGTTTGTTTGTTACACAACGGATTTTATTTGCACACGAGGGTTAACAGATAGGGACCTCCGTTTAACTCCTTGAATAGTGAAGTATAAATACGCAATAGCATTCAAAATACGGCAAACGCCCGTACGCTGAAATATTTCAGCGATATTTTTTCATTCCCTTTCTTCTGCCTGCCTACTTATCAGCAGCACAATAAGAAGGCAATAAGATCATTGAAAGTGGAACCTCCCTAAGATCACTAGTACAAAAGGTTTCCCACCCATTGATTGCAATAATTAGATTGCTCTGAGACAACAGTTGAATATTTACGAAGGGAAGGAAATGGAGCACCTGTTTCTCATGTGCTTGCCTTGTTTGGCAGTAGTTTGCTTTGATGGTCGTCTTGGGTGGTTTCATAGCGAAAGGGTTAGAGAAAATCCAACCCACTATGCCATGCATAAGACGGTATTCGAAACAGGCTCTTTTTGTCTGGTATCTAGCGTGCTATTCGCTAGACAAGTAAGGGGGCTACACCACTTAATGAGGCAATCCATTAATTTTTATCTAAAACTTCTTATCATTTTTTAAACATTTTAAATGTTAATGCTACCGTAAAATAAATTGTTTTGCAGACAAATACTCAATCTTAAGATAAATCGCAAAAAGTATAATAAAAGATAACTTATCTAACTGATGGAAGCATAAATTCAATTCTTTGGAAATGGTTTAAAAATAAACTGCTCCATTTATTTCATTATTCTGAATGTTGTGCCACATATACTGTTACTGTGATTTATTTTCTGATCGAAATATGATCTGGAATCAATCAATCGTTTTCAGTTTTTTTTTTCAGTTTTTCTTTTATGCGGTAGCTTTTCCATTAATCTAATACAATAAATATTTGATTAGTGTTACTTGTAAAGAATTCAGACAATATTTAGATAAAAAAGAAAATATTTAAAATTAGTTAATGAAATTCTTTTATTGTATAAAAGCAACCTTTCAACGATATTTATTTCTTATTCAGTTTTAAGACATACAATATCTATACGTTTGAAGAAGAAACATCTTCTTAATCGTAAATTTTATAAAATTTTGATAGCTTGTTCAAGAAATAATTACAGAAATCTTCTCTATTTGATATATTTTTTATGGTACATAAAACACAGTGAGCATTGATAACGGTTATTAAGTTTTAAAGATGGATGATTATTTTACTACCTTATGGCATCAATTAAAAATATTATCAAATTTAATAGAGAAAGAAGCCGTTGCTAAAATAAGTTATTTCCGAAATCATTTATTTCATTTTCTATAAAGTCAACAATTATTGTTCTTTATTACACGAACTTTTAAAACTATCTGTATATATTTTGTATCTCAAATATGTTTCCTTGTTTGCCAATCTATGAAAACAATATTTAATCGACAATTTTGGGTATATTGTTTTTTATTTTAAAAAATAGACTGATTTTTGTATTCGTTTAAATGGAATTAATCTAATCATGAAAATACTGCATTGCGCTTTGATAATGAATGACTTTTCAGTATTATGAACAATTCTCTTTTCTTCGGATGTGTTTAAATATAGGATAAATAATGCAAACAGGTTAGAACCAAATTACGCCTATCATAAACTTTTTATTATACTATTGAAAGAACGAACGATTTTTTTAATATATTCTTTTTTTTTTTTACTTTATTATGTGTTTCAAATACAATGGATAAGTAATCTCTTCCAATAATGGTGCTATGAATAATTTCGATTTCTTCGCCTCTAATGTTTTTACAAGCATAGATTATATTTTGTGTAAGCTCAATTGTCTTAAATGAATGAGTAATATGACCGATGTTCGAAACTGCCCCAACTAAGTGTTTTTTCTTTTAAATTATTTTGCTAAAATCATTTGAAATATCGCTAAATTGTAATTAAAAGTATAATATAAAAAAAGTCTGTGAATTCAGCTTTTATATTTTCAGCTATTCAAACATATGTAATTTCCCTCATACCCACACGCAAAAAAAATTGCTTGTGAGATGTCCCTTTCTGAAAAGTACAAAATAATCCATGCCCATATTTGAGTCATTGCAGAATATGTAAAACTTATTTTACATCGTCTGTCTTTCTTATTTATTGCAATATTTCCCACATTTATATTTCTAAATTGTTATATTGTCCCCATTCATAACGGTCCATTTTAACTTTTTTGAAGCTCATTCAATTTTGTTGTTAGCGACAAAATAATTCTACCTTCCATGCATTTCATTTTATAAAGCTGTCTTAAACGGGCAATATTCAATGTCCCCTTTTTATAAAATCTAACAGATACAGATACTCATTCTTTTTCCTACTGTATCCTGAAACACATAGGATAATTTTAACCATATATGTAGCCTTTTCCATTTTTTTATTCTCATAATATAAGAAAGAAATGATGTAGTAAAATATTCTTAAAAAATGAAAAAAAATATTTTTTTATTATTTGACATATTTATTTAAATATCAGGTAAAGCTTTGATTAAAATGTGCATTAAGATTAGATGATAAAAAAAAAAAAAAAAGAAAAAAAAATACGTACGGTTTCCATCATTAAAAGGTGCAGTTTGGGAAGAACAACTTATTTTTGAGTAACCGATCCGTACAGAAATGAATTCATGCATTTAGACCAATCATTCAGCCTTTTCGATCGTTGATGTGTTAAACTCCCCATCCCTGACAAACCCACTTTTTGCTGTGGAATTCTGCTTTTAATTTTTTCCGATATCGGGTAACCTTCCCAACTGTCTTCCGTTGTCGGGTTGGGTTGGGTTGGGTTGATTATTGACGGCCAATTATCTACACTTGGGATATAGGCCCGGGGGGAGTGCCCTTCGTGGGGGGTCTTTCTAAGGGAACCTAACCCGTATTTACGCATGGATAAATCCACGGCTCGAAGAAAACCACGAAAACTCCGAACGATCAGGCCGACGGGCGCGAATTGGATCGAGCCCAGCACCTCCCGTTTAAGAGCTTCGAGAGCAGAACCTCTCAGGCACTGGTCTTCCGTTGTCGGGCTGTAAGGTCTGCGGTGTACATTGACGTCGATCCAAATCGCTAATTAACAAAAGAAATGCATCATTTGAAATGTAAATATATATGTATATATATTTTCATAAAAGAGGTCACAAAATAGATTTTTGAGGATTGTATTTTGTTTTTTACCTCGAATGTGTATGTTTTTTAAAAGAAATAAAACAAGAAAAAAAATGATTTTTTTTTTCTAATTTACCAATTTTGTTTAGTGAATTCTTTTTTGAAAATTATTGCATAACTATTTCGTTAAAACAATCTAATTTAAAAGGCTTTTGCAATTTTTTTCCCTTAATTTTTTCCAACAAGTAGAAATCTAGAGCACATTTGAAAAATTTGGGACACCCGATGTATCTTTTTTTTTTCAAGTAAGTAAACGGAAATCTATAAATATATTTTTTTTTATTTAGATCATTCCTCTTTTAAAAGTTTATTATTAATAAACTTATAGTGTTATTTATCAAGTATAATATATTTTTTTAAGATTTGCATGGAAGTATTTGCAAATCCTTTCAAATTGATATTAAGCATATTTTACGATTTAACATAAAAAATGTTTCATTTTTATTTCGCTGAAAAATAAATATACAAAATACATATAAATTACGAAGACGCTATAATTACAACGCATAATAATACATTTTATAAAATAGCGCATATTATTTAGATGCAATTCATTGAAATGAATGACATGTAAAATGATTATTTGGTCTAGAATTTCATTTTTCGATAGAGTACTTAAACTAATCGTTGGGGGCCACCGTAATAGTTACCCATCATGGATATCCATAATGTAAAATATTAAAATAAAAATGTGTAAACTACTTATAAAATGCATTGCAATTCAAATAAAATCGTGGCTTGATGACTTCACAAACTTTAAAGGCTCGATTACTGAATTGCTTGAAAGAAACATCCTTATAACTCTAAAAACAATAATCCTATAAACTAGCGGTTTATTGCATCTGATTAAGCATCAAATTTCCAATTAAAATATATCTTTGAAGTGAAATTTGGATGAAATACAGGGTCATGAAAAATCGAAGAGTGTGGTAAATAGGATTCCAAATATCTCGGCAACTAATTATCCGATCGACTTCATGCTTGATGCAAAATTTGTGTTTTTTTATTGTATTTTATATCAGAACGAATATTTCGAGAGTCCGAAAAAAATAGTTCCAGTTAATTGAGGTTATTGAAATTAAATAGGCTTCTTCCCATTATTAAATACTAAGTACATACCAAATTGCAAGTTTCTATCTCAATTTTTTCGGGAGATAGAGCGTTTACAGACACACAGACACACACGCAGACGGACGGCAATTTTTTTTTCTAGAAATATGAAATCTCCAGTGTCTGAAACGTGTAAATCCGTCAAAAAAAATTCGATTTTCAAAACGATTACAAGATTTACACTATACTACGTATGATGGGTAAGTAATAAAATGATTTTTTTTCGGATAAAAAATTCTCATTCATCAAACTTAGAACAATTTTTCCCCCATGACTAGTTTCGAAAATATATTTTTGAAAACATATTTTGAAAGAGGATTACTTTAACTCCTTCTCTCCCAGTGTATCCGTTAGTGGATACATACTCTATAAGTTATACCATCTGGGAGTTGCGAGATGCAATATTTCTAAAGTAGTCATTTAGAATTTTTTGTAATAAAAATTGTGTCCTGAACATAGTTAATTATTGATTCTCAAAACGTTTACGGAAGAGAAAACAGTTACGAAATCACATGCAAAACTTATGTTAACTCTTTTCCGGTAACTACTGAAGCGATTTTAAAAATATAATAATGGTTTTGGTAAAACACTATAAAAAGGGCAAATGATTCGTAATGTAGATCTTATCTTTTTTATGTTTACGAAAATATAATATATAACCTCTCCCGAGTTACCCGTGATTCCAAAAACCATTCCTTTGTTTTTAGGGACTCTAACATCAATAAATCTGCGACGTTTAAAGAGGTATTTTTAAAACATCAGTTTTCTCTACTAGGAATATCTTTTTTTGAGGCTATACATAAGTTCTCAAGGAAATATTTTTAGCTGGATGATGGAATTTATACATGCAAACATGTAATAAAGTAATGTTATTTCTAAGTTAACGATAATGCTATTAATTTTAATTTTAATGTTAATACTGTTAATGTACACTGTTAAAAATTTGCAACAAACTGTCCAGTCATTTGATCGTTTTTACAGAAAATGATTACATAACCATAATTTAACTCTATTCCGACCGTAATATTGGCAAAAATACGGTCAGAATAGAGTTAATTAACTGTTATGTAACCGATTTCTATAAAAACGGTCAAATGATTGGACAGTTTGCTGCAAAGTTTTAACAGTGTATCCTGTTTGTTGACAGGAGTATGTTTATTTGAGAATAAATATTTGAAGGATGTTAGACCCTGAACTCAGAAAGGCGGAACGAGGACCTGAATAACCCTACATGTGGCCCTGAGGCAAAGTTCCAATTGGGACGTCCTATAACATGTTTATGCCACAATTTCTACTCATTAAAATACTTATTTATGTATTTGGGGGAGCTTTAAAGAGTTGGAGTCCCTTTTGAAGTTGGGGGGGCCTTTGGAAACTGCTCTCATTTATCCTTACGATAATCAGGTCATGGAAGGCTTTCATCAGTGAAGAATAACATACAAAAGATATTAATTGCGTCAAAATGATGTAAAATGTCAATTACGTTTTATTCGTCATTAGGAATTATTTGTTAATAAATTTCAGTCTTGGCACATTGTACAGTAAGATACGTATTTCGCATATACCGGTTTGAAATAATTGAACATTTAAGCAAATATCAATAGTTAGAAAACAAAATGCTGAAAATTTGGCTAAAACTACTGAAATTATGACTAAAACTATCAAAAAAATTGACAGGTAAAAAAGACAAACTTTTCAGGAATCGCATAATGTATCGGATACTGTGTCAAACTTTACTTAATCCAAAAGATATTTAAATTCGATATACTTAACTTCCTCATTCGTTTGTGAAATAATTTGCACCATGAGCGCTGGACGAACGAAATTTAGATACGGTATTATTAAGCTTCAAATTGACAATGCAACACATTTTGATCTTTACATTACGGATTTTCACATAATTTTTTAATTCTTCAGTAAATTAAACCTTCAGCTAACAAAGAGAAACTTATTCGGTGAAGATGTTTAAAACTCCTTATCTCCTTATCCAATTCATTATTACGTTTTTCTAAAGAAATAATAGGAAGTATTGGAATCGTGAAAACTTCCGAATTGCATTTTTTTATTGATTTATGCGTTTTGAGATGTTTCTTGAATAAGATTTGGCAATCTTTAAAAATGTCTGTCTGTCCGTCTTTTTTTCTGTTAGTCTATTAGTGCGTGTATGAAACAAATTTTGCGACCGCTGTATCTCAAAATCTAACACAAGGAGTTCAAAATTCTTATTCTATTGCGCATTGACATGAATTGGCGCTGTTTAGTTTTGGTGTATATCTTCCAACAGGTGCCTCTGCTATGCCACAATTTTCACGATTTCCTTGACAGCTATATGGCAAGAACAAAAGCAGGGAATTTCATTCAACTCCAAATTCAGTTAGATCATGACATAGACTGGTGTTGTTTATATTTTGGTGTATATCACCCAAATGGGAAGAGCTACTATACTTTTCATGATTACCGTGATATTTGTGCATCAAGAACTAATAGACCAAATTTCACCAAATTTCATATTCCGTTAGACTCGTATATATATATATAAAAACTTTTCTATGCATCGCCCAACAGGTGATGCTGCTATACTGTATTTTTCATGATTTCCGCGACATCTATATCTCGGAATCCGGTGGATTGAATTGCACCAAATCTATATATTTAAAACGCTAAGCGTTTTCGTTCGACAATCCGTGAGGACAAACTACTGCATCAAATTACAGTAGAGTCTCGAAAATCCGAGGTAATTGGGGCTGACACCACCTCGGATTAGCAAAAACTCGGATTTTTCCGAAAAAGTAGAAATTTCTTACCAATTATAATTTTACTCAATTACGATCACAAAGAATGTACATACATTTATTCCATTTGTAGTGATATACAGGATATTTTACGATAAAAAAATATTTTCTGCTTTAACACATTACTTCTCTCTTTAGATGCAATATCTATAGCGAACGTTTAAACCTATCAAGCACAAAGTACTTCTGTTACAAAAATGTTGAAATGATTGATTGCCACCAGCACTTGCGATTAAATTTATTTGAAAATAAGTAAAATCTTTTTTTCACGTACGTTATAAAGGTGATAAAATTATTTCAAAATTCGGGTGTTGAAGTGGCATTTGGTGATTAAAATTAAGTGGGACAGAATTCAACCCACCATGCCGGAAAATATTAAAAAGCATAACGTCAGCAGGGTTGGATTCATTTCGCTGTTATACATATTTTAATGCCAGTTCTAAAGATGTGGAGCATTCCCTATGAAAGATTATTTTTTCAAATGGCAGAGAGTCGTTTTCTTCTTTATCATTACACTCCACCTCATCTTCTATAACTTCTGCAATAGTCGATTTAGAAATGTGAAAAAGGCTAACTTTGAATATACGACAGAGCGACTTACAATGCAACTGGTCACATAGTACAGCTCCTAGCGCCTAAGGAAACCTGGAAAAAGAAGAATCTTGTAGAAGTAGTTTCGAAACTCCTTTCAAACCAACTCCAACCCTTATCCATCTGCCTGAACAAGAGAAAGAAAGAGTGGTGGGTGATTTAAAACAACAATGGCATTCCATCTCAGAAGCAACGAAAAGAACTGGCATTCTTTTGGGAAAGGAAAAAAAAATACGTAGAAATTTTTATTTTATTTTTCACGCTTCGAATTAAGTGGAACCTCGGAGTTCTGAGATTTGGATTTTCGAGACTCTACGGTACATCATTCTTTTTTTAAATGAAAGATATTTGGACACAGATTTGTTATTGTACATTCGTTTGTTCGAAAATCTAATTAATTAGCCGTAATTTTAAATTAAACTTTTACTTCTGCGTTTGACGTCATAAAGTCAACAGTCGCATAACGCCCACTGTTGCGAGGAAAAGAGTAACGAGAAACTCTGTGGTTGTGAGGATAAAAAATAAATAATAAATATTAAAACACGTGGCTGTTAGGCCGAATTTTTTAATTTGCAAGTTAAATTTCGGTAAAATATTTATCCACGTGTTTTATAAGAGAATGAAAAGACTATCTATTGTGACGCAACGGGAATTTGTCCATTGGGTTTATTTTATCATTATGCATTTTAACTTTGTTGATGTCATTTTTTCATTACAATTAAATACAAAATATATATATTTTTTGTATATATGGTATTTAAGCATAAAAGCAAAGCCATGATAAAAGTAACGTATACAAAGTACGAGTGAAAAGTTTGCGCCATTGAAAATGACGTCATGCTTAGCTCGAAATGCATTTTAACATAATTAAAACTTAAAAGAAAAATTTATATGATTGTGTCAGCATGATGTAATTTTAACTGGTTTTTTCCATTCTTAATTATAAAGATTAGAATGGGAGCTTTCATTGGTTGCTTCATCTTGATTGCATACCTTGATTACATGTTACCAATTACTTTTTTTTAAATTATAGGTTAGAAGATTTCATTTTTTAATTAAAAAAATTACAAAAGTAAAAGATTTCAGAAAAATTAAAATTATTAACAATAGTGTTATGGTACAGGAAAAAAAACCCTTGAAATAATTATTGTATTTTTATCTAGAATGAACAATGTAAGGCTGATATTTTATAGGAATTATTTTAGTAGATTTGTTACAAGTTCATTTAACAGTTCCTTATTAGCGGCAAAATCCTATTTTTTTCAATGTGAATTTCTCTTTCGATGACAAAAAATGGTAGTCTACTTTTGGATGGCAGCCAAAACACAGTGGCACTTTTTAGAAATGTATAATGGTTGTGACAACAAACGGCGCTATCGCTTTAGCTTTCATCGGGCTTACATCACTGCTAAATACTATAAATTTAAATTTTTTACTACATTTTACAATTTCAATTCTTAAATCATCAATTAGAAAAAAAATTAGCTTCGAATGAAATTTATTTGAAAACTGCTGCTTAATTTAACGACTTTTTAAATAATTTTCAAGCATGAAATATTTTTAAATGCTATCTCAACAATGACCATAAGTTTGCTTTAATAATGTAAAATAGCCACTGGGAAAAAGTTGCCACAATTGAAAATAGATTTCCTTAACCATCATGAAAAGTGAAAAAATAATAATAATAGTAAACCTCATAAATCATAAGATCGGACTATCCATAAGATAGAGAGCATCCTGGCGCTAAACTAAAATCTGTGAAAAAAAAAAATATATTCAGTTTACGTTTAACATATAATTGATATTTTGAATTCGTTGATGTATATGTTGCATCAGAATATGCTAGGAACTATATTTTATTATTATTTTTAAAGATCCATTGGATATTTAACTGTATAGGTGGGAAAAGATCCCTGACTGTGATGAAAAAGGAATAATCATCCTGATTATATAAAGGGACCGAAGAAAACATACAAATAAAATACACTTGAAAACATTAAAAATCTCCCTTATCTGCAGATGGAATTATTATTGTAAAAAAAAAATCTTCATTTTTACATAAAAATTGATTAGCTTAAAACAATGGATGCGTTTTAGAAGATATGGATTTAAAAAGAACAATGATTAAAGTGGACATTTTAAAACTTTTAATTTAAACATTTTAAAACCTTTTTTAACATCGAATTTCGACGGTGCCTTTGGGTAGATGCAATGCAGATGCGCATAGGAGCTCATTCGGTTGCATTATCACAGGAGGGGGAGATGTATTCTTTATTTACTATGTTCTTTTATTTACTGAATATGAGATGAAAGTAGGGATATACTATTTGTATGATACTTCATAGGTCCATGACATTTTCTTTCTAGGCGTGAGGCATATGGCGATAATGTCAAACTGATTTGCATTACACAGTTGTAAACGGATTGTTTGTTTGGAGTTTGCATCGGAAGTAGTTCTGTATTTCACGGGGGAAAAAATAAAATATTTGAAAGACTGTTTCATACGCACCCCTTCTTAAGTAATAAAGAAGCTTATTTTACTGATATTGTTATAGTAATTTTTTTCCCGTTAAGTTTTGACGGTTTCCATCTAGTTTTATTTTTAAAGTGCTTTTTCCGAAAATCGATGCTGGTTAAATTTTGGCTTTAGGATTTGTGTTGTTGGGCATTTTTGTAAAGTCGTCAAAATGAGACCATTTTCATTCCGCCAAATCCCAAATGAGAAGCTAAACGAATGATTTTTGACAAATGACAGCATTCAAAATGAACACTTCAACTAGAAAAATTTTCAACTGGATGTCTTACTTGATATTTAGTATTTAAGAAAACAATTATTTTAAATCTCTCTTAACTCTACAAGAAACTTAGACTTATTTTTGCACCATAAAATTGAAAGTTCGTATGCAATGTAAATACAGCACATCGGGTTCCCACACAGATAGTATATGTTTAAAATGTTTGAAGCATTTTACTTTCATTTCTACTAAATATAGATTCAGCATATTTTTGTTACCGTGTATGTACTTATAATTATTTGAATTACATATGCATACCTTTTATCGCATTCAAATCCCCAGAAAATATTTATTACAAAACATAAAATTGTCCTAGAATCTCTGCAATCTTCTAATAATTATAAGTATTTAATCTAAATGGTTACAAATAGATCGCGATATTAACAGAGCTAATATATTCTAATGGATGCAAAGGACTATTATAAACCACGCAATGTTCAAAATTTAATGGAAAGGATTTAGTATGTAAATGAGTAAACGCAGCTAAAGCTATCGTGAATTTAAAACATGTAAATTTCAATGTATTATTTTTATTTGAATTTAAGAACATTAACAAGTTAGCAAACATCAACAAATCTACGAATATGACATCTTCAAGAAATTAACAAAGTTATAACAGTAGTCAAGTTGTAAAGAAAACACAAAACCCACCAAAAATATATTATACAACTTTGTTTACTTTTCAGTTTTACTTAAGTGTGGAATTTCTTACCTTTAAAGGGATTTAAAGAAAATTGCAAGATGTGAAGAACACTTTTTTATGAAACGTAAAAATCTTTAATGTCTATTCATATATTAAAACCAATTTATTTACAGTGTTTTGGTATGAATATAACTAAACGTTTAATATAATGGAATTATGTTTACATTGAAATATTTTTACAGATATGTACTCTCAAAATGAGATGGCTTACTATATCTTCATAAACATTTTGGACACTAAAATTTTGACTTTGGTTATTTTAACGCGTTCTCACATAGAACGAAAAAAAGTTGAAGAATAGCAAAAAATGAGATGTAACACGTGAATATATTGAAGAAGTCACCACTTTCTGCTAATTATCTTAGAAAAGCAACAATTATTTAGGATTCATATATAATATTTATTAAAGGAATTAAAAAGTTGTTTGCATTTTATGTCATTTTTATTTTAAGTCAGAGGTTTCTTGTTGCTTTTAATTGCTGAAAGCGCTTTGTTTCATTTGTGATAAAAGCACCCCACCAGACGCATACAAAAATTAATTTTCTAGCCATTATTGTGTTGTGAAATTAAGATTAAAAAAGCTTTATTAATAATTATTATTACTTGTATCTATTTGTGGTAAAAGGGTTGTTATATACATTGCTCTGAAGCTATCGTATATAAGTGTCTATGTATATTATAAGATATTTATAAGTATAGAAGGTACATAAAGGTATGTATGTATGTTATAGCATATATTTAAATACTTAAATTATGTGAAAATTTGTATGTATATATGTATGTTATACTATGAAAGAAATATATAACACATGTACAAATATGCATGTATGTAAGCAAGGAAACGTCTGTAGTTACTGTTCTGTAGACCCTCGATATTTGTAATAAAAATATCTTTTGAATAGATGTTAATTTTCTTAAGGCTTGTTTCGTGAGATTGCCTCACCAGATACCTGCGCCATATGTGATTTTTCTTTTTATTATTATTCTGTACCATATTTTTATTAACGATCGTCCCCCCATGATTTGGATCTTAAATAGAGTGGGTTCTGGTGATATTTGCTTAGATTTAGTCATAGGTTATTATTATGTGGAATCCAGTTCAGGTGCTTGTATATAGTAAGGCCCAGAAGCTTAATGTGTGCGACGTGGTGTAGACTGGTGCCGTTGATACGGATGATGGGATTGTGGCCATAAAGCGGGCTTGGTAAATTGAATATGAGGGCTTTTGATTTGTGAGGTGAAAGTGTTAAGTGAAGTGCATCCAACAGTTGACAGAAAATCGGGAGGGCTTCAGCGGCCATTTGCTCCAGAAGGCGGCGGCAGCGGCCCCAGAAAACAAAGCTAAAGTCATCAGCAAAGGCATAAAGGATGTATCCCAACCGATTCAGCTCATTCAATTTTATCTTTGATTGTGAGGCATTAGATATATTTTAGTCTAACGACTTCGGAGACCTCACTATGCAGCAGATAAAGTAATAAGATCGGCCAGAAATTCCAGATTATTATTTTTGCCCGAACAGGCTTAGTCATAAAATGAAGTGAAATTGCATTCACGTTCGATTTTTATGTATCAGTATAACAATAATTGTTTTGGATTTTCCGACGTAACATCCCGAGAGCCTTAATAATGATACCAGACGTTGTATGTGTCTACTGCAAGGTATTAATGTTTTGCTTTGATCATTGTTCAAGTACTATCATATTATCAAATAATGACCATTGTCTGAAAGGTTTATGGCAGAAGTAGGTTTTTGTAAGTGTAGCTCTTTGTAGATGTTCATTCTTTTATTTATTATATATATATATATATATATATATATATATATATATATATATATATTACCCTAAATTTTTAAAGTATTTTTTTCAAAAAAGTAAGTGCTGGAGAAGTAAGTTTCTATGAGAAGGATCCTCAAAGAATTTATTGTAAGAACTATCTAATCTTTCAAATTCGTTTTACAGTAGTAAGAATACGGTAAGTTTACCTTTAAACTGTACTTGCACAAACAAATTGAAGATTGTTCCTTCAAACGTAGCGCAGTGTAACATATTGCTTATAGTAAATGAAACGTGTATTAAATGTACGAACACTTTCAGATGTTAAATAGATTCGTATATTAATTTTACAATAAAAGGATGAGAAGAAAGTGCGTATTTAAATATTGTTAACATAACATAGAGTTGCCGACATCACATACACAAAACCATAACAAAACATTACATAATAAGAATGTAGAAAAAAATAACCACAAAACCCTTTTCCAGAGATGGAACGTACGTTCATATAGATGCATATACAGGCAGAAACGAAAGGAAAAATTATATGAGTCGCTAGATTATCATATAAAATACGTGAAATATTTATAACCATTATCGCACTATAAATTTCTACCTATAATGTAGCTTTTTCTTCTCTTTTTTTCACTCTGATAGAGGAGGTGCCATGTGGTATCCAATTAATTTCATTTTCTATGATATTTTCTAGTTATTTTTTTTTAGCAGTTACTTTGACTACCTTTAAATTTGTGTATTTTGAAAAGAATAGTTTAACGCGGCATTTTTTCTTAAATGATTAAGTTAGTAAACAATATTAAATACACTTAATATTTTTAAATGATCACATTGATTGGTAAAGTAATCATACGGGTTATAATTTGTACAACTGCGTGAAAACGTGCCTAGGCCGAGATTTCAACACAGGACGTTGGCTTATGCGTCAATGCTCTTAAAACTCTGCTATCCTGGATAAATCCTGTCGATAAATTTCATTTAGACAACGAGGAGTTTTGGCAATGTGAGCCAAGGTCCTGGATTCGAATCCCGACCTGTACACTTTTTCTTCTCAGTTAGACAAATTACAACTCATATTATTTCTTTACCAATCATTATGTTTATTTAAAATAATTAAGAGCAATTACGTAGCCAATATTTATTGGAGTTCCTTTAGCTGCGGTTTATTCTGTTGAACTGTTTCAGATAACAGATGTCATTGCGAAAAGTTTGTCTGATTAAAATGTGCCCGGATTTCGCCAAGATAGCTTAGTTGGAAGAGCGTTCGCAGCTTAAGCTACGGTCTTGGGTTCGATTCCCGGACGGGGCACTTTTTCACTCAGTTGGACAAATTACAACTTGTATTATTTCTTTACTAATCAGTATGATTGTGTTAAAATAACTCTGTAATTATGTATTCAACATTTATTGGAGTTTCTTTACCTGGAGTTTATTCTGTTGAACTTCTTCAGATATCAGACCAGATGTCATTGCCAAGAGGTTGTCTGAGTGAAATGTATCGGCCAGATTTCTCCAGGATAGCTTAGTTGGAAAAGCATTAGAAACTTAGCCAAGGTCCTGGGTTCGATTCCCGGCGTGGGAACTTTTTCACTCATTTGGAGTAATTACAACTTCTATACTGTCTTTATCAATTAGTGTGTCTGTATTTAAATAATTAAGTGCAATTACGTATCCAACGTATATTGAAATTCTTTTACTGCAGTTCATTTTGTGGAACTGTTTCAGATAACAGACCAGATGTCATTGCCATAAGAAAGAAAGTCTAAGTGAAATGTATCGGCTGGATTTGTTCAGGATTGCTTAGTTGGAAGAGTACTGACTGCTTAAGCCACGGTCCTGGGTTTGGATCCGGACCTGAGCATTTTTTCACTCCAATCGACAAATTACAACTCGTATAATATTAAATAATTTGAAAAACTCTCATTAACAGCATTTTAGCATGCGTACATTTAATGCATGTTTGAAATATTTCAATTTATTATGCAACTTATTCGATGAAATTTCAAAGCACGTATATGGATGTATGTATACTACACAAGATGTCCTAAAAACATTGAAACGCTCTTTATTTTCTTACAGGTTGAAGATACGTAAGCATATTAATTGAAGAAGTGTTCAAAATAAGATAGGAATTAAGATTATGTTGATAAAAAAGTCCTGGCATTAATTTTCCAGAAAGTTACATTTATAAATTTTATAGAGTCTCTGAATACTGTAAGGGGTAATTAGAAATTTTTTCTTCATATTTTAACAAATACAACAGTAAAAACACTGTTCTTCTACGATCGAAACTCAGCGATTTGCGATATTTATGTTTTATAAAAATCGGAGCTTTTCGGCACTAAAATATCGGCTGTCCGCTTTTATTGCAGGAAAGCTCTGAAATTTTATAAAATTCAAAGTATCGTAACTAGGTGAGTTTTAGGCGTAGAAGAATAGAACGTGTATTGATTTACTTGGGTAATATGTTTCTAAATATGACTTATAAGATCCAGAAATCATAAAAAAAAAATTTAAAACTGTAAAAATGACTATTTCATCAAGATAATCTTAAATCCTACTTTATTTCAAATAATTTTGTAATTTACGTTGCCTACTGCAATAAATAAAAAAATAAAATGAGTTTCAATCTTTTTTTGATAACTTGTGTAAAGAATTTTTGCATGTTATAAAATAAGTAGCTTATTGTTCTGTTTAATTAAAAAATTTTATTTGATATATTGATAAATTGATAATACTGTAGTTAAAGAAAGATAATTTATATGAATATGTATGCGCTTTTTTAAATAACTCAACACTGCTTAGTATTTTCTATTTTGAAAAGAATATTTAAACAATGAATAAATATATTTTTTCATTAATTTATAAATCTTTGATCATACCATTTGAGCAATGTAATTTACCCCACACGGAATTTGTAGTATAAAGTGTTTAAAATGCAATTTATTTAAATTATAATTAGTCGTACCTTTATTTAAATACAAAATATTAAAATAGAGCGTCGTAGTTTACATTCTTCGAGAAAATATATCTTTCTCAAAGCCAAAATCTTTTTATAAGACCTCGAGTTTTCGTTGCACACAATTAATTAAAAAAAAAAAAAAAAAAAAAAAAAGCAAAAAATAAATAATGAAAATGCGTCTTGTTTCTTCCACAAGATTTCTGTAAATTTGTGTGAGAAATATTGGCAGACATCCAACAGCTGACCATGTTATCAACATTTTGAGAAAAATTAAAAGAGAAGGTTGGAAATTTCTTTAACTTACTTATATTTTCTATAGCAGCTTTCATGTAATGCGTTAGCTTTTCTTCTATAGTGCATTTTCGCCATATAACTGTTGAAGAGAAATATGCATGGCTCAGTTATAATATTTATTTAAGATTTTATCCTTTAATTTTCCTTCTAATTGCTGCCCATTCCAACATAACCCTTTTGCTGGGACAAGTTGATCAAAATTAAAGCTTAGAATTAAATACATAAAGGTTTCTCTGGGGTTGGCTAATAGAATAAATTAATTTATTCAGAAAATAATAATAAAAGGAATCCATAGAGATTAAATTTTGGATATGTTCCCCCCATTGCATTGTGTAATTTCGAAGTAGCCCAT
Source organism: Maratus michaelseni (assembly GCA_963931845.1). Classification (NCBI taxonomy): domain Eukaryota; kingdom Metazoa; phylum Arthropoda; class Arachnida; order Araneae; family Salticidae; genus Maratus; species Maratus michaelseni. Next base: position 102,523,822 of record OZ007593.1, on the reverse strand, counting down.
TACCCTTTTTGAGAATGATCATTCTTGCCCTTAGCTGACTTTTAAAATGGAAATCTAAATAAACAAACACATACTAGATAATTTAAATGAGAAGACTCCAAATAATTAACACTATTATTTATTTACAATATTTACAGTTATTTCAAGAAAAAAAAAAGATTTATCAGAACACATCTGATTTAATTTCCTAACAAAATTTCTCCTATAATATTGGCATTAACACTTTGATCCTTGCAAAGGATACTTATATTTGTTTGTATTTATATTTAAATTGATCTTTGACAACATTATTTGTTTACAATTAAAATACTGACTTCCATTTGTGACTAAGGTCACACTACCAGCTTCTCTTATAATATTTTGATAAAATCAAATAAACTGGGGAATTACTTAGGTCAGAGTCATATTTACCTCTACACATTGATTGAAGAAGGTTTCTCTTTGTATCAGAGCACTCTTTCCTCTAACTAAATAGCACTGCACTTATTGAAAATGTTCATTTCACAAAACTTAGCTTAACTTCCCCACTCTCCATATATGTTGTTCGGGTTCGTTGCTTTCTTACCATCAGAATTGCCACTCACTCTATTTTCCTCTTTCGGACCGCACAAAATTCATCGCGTCATTTTATTTCACCTCTTCCTTTCGCTTCTGAGATCGATGTGTGTTCTGTTTTCATTCTTTTTCACAACTCCTTTTTCATCACCACGGTGGGCCGTACTTCGTTCTGCCCAAAATTTGCATGACAGTGCTTTAAGCCCATCCTTCTTTTTTTTCATTGGGTAGTTGATCTCCCGTTTTAACTGAAATTTGCATAACAGAGGGTCAGTTTCACCTCCTCTTTACCAACCCCAACCAATGGCTATGCATCAGTTGTTTCTGTAGCGTGTTGTTTTCTTTCTCGGAACTACGTGTGTGTTCTTTGATATTATCTCCCAGACCAACTTAAATCAAAGTTCTTCTTATTTGACTTTTATGGCTTAAAATTGTCGCCAGCGAGTCTCTGGTCATAAATTTGCCATCCTAAATCTTTCAACTGAGGCGACTTATGGGAAAGTCCCGATAATGTACTTTCCTTACATTATCTTTCCCCCCGTACTAAAAGAAAGAAAACGTCCAGTTTTCTTTAGCATTGCATTTCCAAGAAGTCCATCACCCTTGTAGATAATCTATAGATCACATAGATGATATCAGTCCACGTTCATCTATACAGAATCATATTGTAGACTAAAGGTCATGCAGAGGAAAATGTTCATTTGTAAATTACTTGTGTGACTTTAATAAAGAACAGTTCATATATGTACACATTTCCTAAGTATTCCCAAACAATTTAGAGATAAAATATTATCATTAGTACAAACATTTTAAATTTTGTGGTTAAATATAACCGGTGTGTCTAAGATAGAGCACTCACCAAATTCAAAATATCTAAATAGCCAAACAGACCATACAAAACAAAAAGATATAATACACTGTGATATGTAAGGATCAGTATTCAACTTTACAATGATTCTTGATAATTATTTTTAACACAATACATGCATCATACAATATATAAAACCCAATTCAGGCAAAATCTTACAATTACACATACATAACTGAATATGTAAGATACCTGAGAGAAAAATTATGATAATGAGTATACATTCAAAATATGTATATATATATACATATTTATATAGAGCAAATAGTTTAATCCAATATAAAACTGTACATCCACATTCTCAGATTTTCTTTATTTTTTTTTCAAATTATTTAATTATATCTAGTGCTACTAAAATTGAAACCAAAATTAGGCCAAAACAAACCAAAAGGAACAAATGTATATCTATACATACATACATATATATATATATATATATATATATATATATATATATATATATATATATATAATAGCAATACTCTTCTGAGTTCGATGAAATGGCATGTCTTCCACTTTACAATATTTACACATATTAATGAATGAATTCAGCACTATATCTAATTAATAAATGCAAACAGACAAATATTTTAGATGGACACAAAAACAGTCCTAGCAATCTGAAAACATGACACATTCATGATGTTGTAACTTTATGATATTCATCTACTACTTGACCCAATTTTATGGATTAATTCAGTTACCATTTGTATTGTCCATTCATATGATTGTTGTAATTTTATTATATACATACAATTCTTTCGAATTATTAAACAACAAAGAATGAATAAAAAGAAAAAAAGTGAAATTTTTCTTTAATAATTTTCCCTTCTTTCCTATTTTATTTTTTTTTTATTTATTTCTCTATTTCCTTTTCTTTTTCTTTTTTTTTTTAAACGCCTAAGCGTAAAAATTCTCATGTTAATTCTAACATGTTGAAAATAATAACTCCCCGTTCTGTCACTGTTAATTTTTTCTGTCCGACAGAAAGAAGAAAAAAAAAAATTCTACTCAATGATAAGAATCGGAAAGCTGCGTGACCTCGGGTCATACTCTCACCCCGTTTCTGTCAATCATGTAGCCCTACTGAACAGGTGATTCATTCCTTCCTCGTACACCTGAAAATGCTGGCCTAATCCCATACCACGACCGGTTCAACACCTAAATGCTTCTTTACCTGGGATAATGCGTTTCTAACACGCCCCCTGAACGCACCCTTTTTTTTTTCAACCCTGCAGGTGAATAGCGTTTGCGATCCTCCGGTATGCATAACACCTCAACTCATCTCAGATCTACCTTCCTGATTTGCCCCGTCACATGGAGTATGGCTGCGAATTATGATGTAAGTTTACGAGTTATTATTCTCATTATTTATTTATTTAATGATATTTATATCTATATATATAATTTTTTGATATATATTAAAAGCTTAATTATTAACACTGACTATAAGCCAATTGTTTAAACTAACCCTTCGTCTTGACCCGTAAATTGAGATCACCAAATAACATGCACGTGGTCTTTCATGCAATTCAATATTAAGAAAAATCCATTTCCCGTTAAATATGTTACCAAATTACCACCTTTATATAAAACAAATATTCCATTAAAGTTTATTATCATCTAATCACGGCCTTATAATTACAAACACTTAGCGAGAAGGAGGAAAAAAAATGACTTCAAGCCTACAAGATCGTGTGAACTAAGTCATCTCCACGCTAAATGATTATTAAATGGTATATGTCCACTACCGGAATGCCATACATTTAATTCCTAAAATCCGTTATCGAATTAATTTCATAAATATGCATATGGGAATCTTATCAATTTCGGTTCCCCTTTAGATGAGCAGCCCACGTTGAAATGCATAGTACTTAAAAGCCTCTGCATCACTGACAACTTTTAAGATTATCTCCAAATGCTCATTTTAAAAAAAAAAGTTTGAATATATTAAAACCGATAAAATTTATTTATTTATTTATTAATCATTATAATAATTATTAATATTATTATTATTTTTTTTGTATTATTATTTCTGTTATGTATTTATTTATTTATTTATTTTTTTTTTTTTACTACCTATCTACTTATTAAGAAATAATATCTTAGAACATTTAACCTAACTTAAATGAAAAAAAAAACTTTTATTTATTTATTTATTTATTATTATTGTTTGTAATTACATATTAATTGCCTGCCACCAATTACTGCAGTTAAGAAAATTTTGCCCGCAAAAATTTCCAATTAGTGTTGGAACTTAATATGCAATTAGCATCCTAGTAATTAAAAAATTTTACACAGCTGGAATTATATGTATATATACTTTATTATTCATTATTATTAATTTTTATTTTTTTTTAAACTCAGCTTAACGAATTAGTTAATGAGATTAAATGTTAAATCCAAATTGTTTAGTTAAATTAAAAAAAACATAATGTAACTTAATTAATTAATTAATTTTTTTTTCTTTTTTTTAAACGGCTTGGCTTTACCATGCAAATGTGAATGAAATGATCTTTTGACCGATTCATTTCCCAATTTCATGCAGTCTTTTGAAAAGTGAGCCTTAATTTATAGAAACAAGAAAATAAATTCTGTCATTATTATCATTATCACTTAATTAATTAACTGAATTATTTCCTTTCGTCTTATTATTATTATTATTATTATTATTATTATTTTATCGTTCTCTAAGAGTTTAAAATCGTTATCTAAATTTTCCAAAAAAAAAAACACGAAATTAAAACAAAATGATACCCTGAAAAACGAATGTTCGATATTTGTTTATCTGTTTACTGATTTCGTTTTTTTTCCTTTTTATGATATGGCCCCTGCCAACCTGACCAAGCGGACGAGCTAGGAACCAACTGCTACCGTTTCACGCCCCTGGAGGAAACAGAAATTAACGTCCAGAATGTATCAGTGTCAACAGGAAAAGACCGGGGGACGCATACGGAAAACTCCCCCCCGGTGTGTGTGTGTGCAATTTATTTATTTATTTATTTATTTTGGTGTAATATGGAAAAAATTGGTGTGTGTCAGGGACGCCTGGATTTTCCCCCAAGGAATAGACACACACCCAAAGAGTGCACCCTCGCGAAGAAGACATCAACCGAGTAAGTGATACCCTCATTTATCTATTTTTATTTATTTATTTTTATCTTTACTGACCCTTCCTTCCGCGAAGTTGTCAGCAATGCTTGTTGACATGGCAACTGGGGATGTTTGTTGATAAACAAATCCCCACTCCTCGCCTACCTGGTACGTCACCAAAATCTTTCACACCGCCTCAGAGATTTTATTGCCCTGCGTAACCTAGCCTAGGGATTTATTATTACTTACTTGCTTATTTGTCTTTATCCAAATATTTATTCAATTGATTATGTGATTTTCTTTGTTTTTTTATTATTGTTTGTGATACCTTGGGTCGCTTTTACTATGAAATTATTTCTTATCAAAATTTGAAAAATGTGCCAGGGATATCTTATTTTATGTTATTTTATTTTACTTATTTATTTATTTATTTTTTCAACCCTAGTTGAGTATGCCATCGCTGTTTTGAGAATATTTAAATTTGACAGTTAGTAGAATTCTGCAAACCGCAACTAAAATTTTTACATAAACTGTTTAAGCTATTAGTCTTTCTGTAACAGTAACATCTTACTACCCCTTTTTAATGGTATTTTATTCCCACTATTCTTCCTCCGATGAGCTTGACTCCTCTGTTTTGCACCTGTCAGCATGCTTTGGTGCCCAGAGTCTGTCAATGTGTCTTTTTACAGTTCCTTTACTTTCTTCCGTTACATCTTGTAAAATGTAATTGTTATTTCGCACTTTTCGAACCACCTTAAATGGGCCTTCAAATTTTTTTTGTAAAAAAGTAGGGTTAATGGACTTAAGGTAAACTTGTTGTCCTAGTTCAAGTGTTGTAATTTTATCAAGGTCTTCCTCTTTCACATATTCGGCCATCATTTTCTCCTGCTGTGCCAACGCTTGCAGTCTAACCTCCTGCATGTGGTCCATTCGGTTTTTGACATATGTCTGAGTGTGAATTTGTTCTGTTGGCATGTGTGCAGTAAAAGGAGTGCGTAAATTTCTTCCAAAAAAAGGAAGGCGGGTGAAAATCCCGTCGCTCTGTGCTTCGCCATATTGTATTGGAGTTTGAAAAACTCTAGGCGAATGTCCCATTGTAAGGAACTTTGTACCATGGCTGTCAGTGATCCTTTCAGTATTCGATTCACGACTTCTATCAGGCCGTTTCCTTGGGCTCTGTAAACTGAACTGAAGCGAATTTCAATGTTTAGAGCACGCATGTACTCTTTGAATACCGCTCCCCTAAAATATGGCCCATTATCTAATTTTAACTGTTTTGGCAATCCAAAATAACTGAAGTATTTATTAAAGACATTGAGAATAGTCTGGGACTCGACATTGCGAATAGGTATGGCTTCTAGGAATCTTCAAGTAGAATCCATAATCGTGAGAATAAATTTATTCTTGCGAAGTGTAAGTGGAAGCTTTCCGACGATATCCGCATTTAATACACTCCCTATCTCATGGTCCTTAACCATTTTTTGAATAGGAACTTTCATTTTTTTATGTGGCTTTGCGGTGTTACATGGTACACAATTGGCACAATAAGTTCGAATATCTGTATACATTCCGTGCCAAAATATTCTACTTTTCATGGCTTCATAGGTTTTGTCAAAACCAAAATGCGGTTTGTGCACTTCTTCCATCAAAGCAATTTTTAAAGCATCCGGCGCTATAATTAGTTCTGTTTTCTGTTTCCCCGGTTTTAAAATTAGCATCTCTTCATTTAAAGTATACCTTTTGGTATTTCTGTTTTCTTTACCTTGTTCTATTTTCTGAATTATTTTGCTTAATTTCTCGTCTGAATATTGATGTTGTTTAATATTCTCATTAGATAATGCGGGATTAACGGAAAATAAATTATTGTGTAAATTTGTATCCGTAATAATATTATTTATATTTCGCGAAATATAGTCCGCTGGGTTGGTGTCCCCTTTAATGTGATCGAATTCATAAGAGAAATCGCTGAGATTTATCACCCATCTTTTAACCAAATCGGACTGATTCTCTAGATGTAAATTTTCCGTGAGAGCCTTGGAATCGGTGAGAATCTTGAAGTGTCTGCCTTCCAACATAATTCTGAAGTGTAACACCGCTTCATGAACCGCTAATAATTCGAATTTCAAGCTCGGGTAATTCTTTTCCGGTTCCCGTAATTTTCTCCCAAAAAATTCAATAGGTTGTAATTTTCCTTCAATTTCCTGCGCCAGTACCGCTGAAATTGCAATTTTTGAGCCGTCTGTGATTAAAGTAAATTGTTTGGTCTAATCAGGAGGATGTAATGTTGGGTTGTTTATAATTTCATCTTGGATTTTCTTAAAGGCCATTTCAGTATTTTCATCCCATTTAAATTTAATTTTATCTTTAGTAAGATTAACTAATGGGTTTACTATTTCTGCATATTTTGGAATGAGTGTTCTAAAGTAGTTAGCCAAACCTAAGAGTGACCTTACTCCTTTTTTTGTTTTAGGTCTTACTAAACTTTTAATTTTATCTATATTCCTTGTGGATGGTGAATAGCCGTGCTTGTGAATTTGAAAACCAAGAAATTCTATTTTATCTTTACATATTTGCATCTTGGATGGCTCAATTGTTAGATTATGTTGGATTAGCGCCTGTAACACTTCTTCCAAAATTCTCAATAATTCTGATATAGTGTCAGCCCCTATTAAAACATCATCAATAAAGTAGGCTACCTGATGCTTGTTAAAATGACCCAATACCTTATTTATCAGTTCAGCAAAATAGGCGCTCGAATTGCGAGTTCCGAACGCAAGTCTCAGAGGTCGAAATTTACCATTTTCTGTAATAAACGATAGTTTTTGGCTATCTTCAGGTCGTAAATTAATTTGGAAGAAAGCACCGTGTAAGTCAAGTACTATATAGTACTTCTTCCCACTAATATTCTGTAAAATTTCTTTAATATCTGGAATCGGATAGGAATATGGCTCTAAAATCTGATTTAGCAGCCGGTAATCTACCGCCATTCGAAATTTTGGATTGTTTTTGTTATCCGCTTTTTTTCTTACAAAAATGACAGGAAATGCGTAATTAGAGTCCGATTCCTCGATGATTTTCGCTTCTAATAATTTTCTTATCTCTGTCTTTGCATATTGCTTCACTGCTTGTGGCACTTTATATGGTTTTGTTTGAATGGGATAGTCGTGGTTAAGTGTAAACTTTGGTGTCACCAGTGAGCATTGACCTAAAGTTTGATAGGATTTCGAAAACGCGTGTACATGCTTTAAAAGAATTTGTTTGAACGAATCCTGTACATCCGATGGTAAATGATTAAGATCAAAATCTTCCTCATTTATCTCTGCCTCTCTTAATTTATGTACATCTTCCAAATTTAATGCATTGACCTCAAAAATTCTCCCTTGCTCAATATTGTCTATAGATTTATCTTGTTTGTATTCCAAATTAGTGAAAATTTGCCCGATGTTCATACCTGTTTCTAAATGTATCTTGTTATTAGTAATATTTTTAATTAAAATATTTATTTTTCTGTTCCTTGGGGTGTCATGGATAGATCTTTCATAGAAAATTTTATTTTTGTGCTGTATTGGTTCTAGGATAAATGTTTGATTTTCCTCTAATTTTATGGGGCATTCTAATTTTACAAATTTTTCCTCCCCTGGGTTTATAATATTATGGCCTACCGTTTTTGCAAACATTTTCCCCTTTGTAGGTTTTCTGTATTTTTTAGTCCTTGTGTTTTGTTCTGTAATTAATGTATTTACTTCCCCAGTGTCCTCCGAATCTTTGATGTTTAATGCCATTTTTCTTCCTTTGAATTTAAGATACTTCTCTTCAAAATCTAGAACCATTTGATTTTCTTTTAAGAAATCGTACCCTAGTAATAATTGATATTTGCGGCCAAAATCTTTATTTGTAACATAAAAAGTTCCTTTTACAAAAATGTCCTGTAATTTAAATGACATTCTAATGCACTGTTTGAATGTAATCAGTGAATTTGTAAGTGTTTGAATCTTAATTTGATTTCCCAAATATTTAAATTTTATATTTGCTTGTTTTAAATTTTCAAACAAAAGCGGTGAGATCAAGCTCACCTGTTCGCCTGAGTCACAAAGGCTGTTAATTACAATATCTTTAATTTTAAATTTAATTAGAGGAAGTTCATTTGTATCGTTCTGTACACTTGCAATAGTTTTATCCCTTAAAGTATGCCCGCTATCGTGAGACTTGCTCGGGTCTTCTTTATCTATATTTACAAGTCTCGTATTTAGTTTTCCGCATCCTTATCTTTGTTCTGCTTGTATCTTTTATAATTGCCCCTCTGAAATTTACCCCTTTGATTACTATCCTTGTTACTGTTCGTATGATTTTCTCTGTTTTCCCTAGAGTCCGTATATTTATTGCGATAGTTATTCCTCTGTGCACCTCTATAATTTCCTCTCTGTTGAGTGTAATACCCCTGTGCATCATAATTATTAAAATCAGGTTGATAATAAGTATACGGCGTGTTGTAATGTTGTTGTGGTGGGGGTGGAAAAGGTTGAGCATTTGGTACATGATTATAGTAAATATTACCCTCCGGAAATGCATTGTGAGAATCGTGTCTTTCATACTGGTTATAATTCTTGTAATTTGCTCTGTAATTACCCCTATTGTTTACAAATCTATGCCTATAATTCTGGTTGTTGTTTTTATTAGCTTTATTATACCAACAACTATCCTCATTGTGTGACCCCTTCTTGCATATATTACAAAATTTTTCGACTTCCTCTCTTTTTTCGATTGTTCCCAATTTTATGTTATTTATTTCTTTTGATAAATTATTAATCTGCTCCGCCGTTTCTACATTTAATTTCAATAACTTCTCAAAAAGTTGCGATTCATTGTTAGCTGTTATAGTATTTACCTGTTCTGCCCCTATATTATTGTACGCCTCTTCTAATTTAATTGCTGTTTTGCAAGCATCCTCAAAATTATCGGGAAATGTTTTCCTTAAATCCATACTTAAATCCGGTCTAATCGCATCCAAAAATCGTGTCAATCTTACTAAGTCCAAAAATTTCCCGTTTCCGTTCGGATCAACTTCTGTATGGCTTTTCTCTATATAAAGAGACGCTGCGTTTTTGAATTCGCTAATAAAACTTGTTAAGTCTTGTCCCGGTTTCTGTTTCAGATTTAAAAACTCAGCCTGTACCTGCGTAAATGATTTCTTGATTTTAAATAAATCCAACAATTTCTTTTTGAATTCGTTGTAGTTTTTCTCTTCTATAAGCGATTTATTTTGTGAGAGTTTCTCTCTCGCAGTACCCGACAATTTTGCTTTCAAAATTGTAAGCTTCGCATCGTCTTTTAATATTTGTTTAGTTAAGTCCTCAAATTGTCTGAGAAAATACTCGCAATCACTTAACTTTTTCCCATCGAAATTCGGGATTAGAGAAATTATTGTGTCCACTGATGGATCTGCCATCGTGTTACTCGAATCAATTTGCTTTTGTTTATTTAACTTTTTTATATGCCCTCGCGTTAATACGCCAGAAAAACTCGAGTTCAAGCTATTTCTATGATTTCTACGATTCTTTTTTGGCATTCAGCTTTTTGATAATTAAAATTTATTTAGATACTGAATTCTAAATCTAACTTTAAAAATGCATGGAAATTCTTACCCCTAAAAATATTATTAAGCCAAGTGTAAACATTTGCAAAATTTTCAAAGATATCAAAATATAAATGCATTATACAATAAAGTATACAGTATCAAAATATATATGCATTAACAATCTACTAATACACTATTTTATCTGCTACATAAATCCTTATCTTTTTATTCTTTTATTATTCATATCATTTTACGATATCATTTGATTTTTTTTTTATGATTTACTTTCTTAGCACAATGTTTCAGTATACTGTTAAAGATCAAATGCAAAGTTCATATAAGAGTAACATAAAATATACATACAATTACGAATATACTGATTTTTCTAAGTTGAATACTGATATTTACGAAATCACCGACTTGCTGGTAGTGGAGCCTTTTAGAGGAAGTCAAACAAACCATCAAAATAAAAAAATCTCCATTTAATCTTCCAATAACTTATCATTAAAATAAAAGAGTTGAAATTATTCTAATTAACAGTTTCATAATTATTATTTTGCAATATACTATATAGATTGTAAATTTCCACAATTTGAATATAAAATTTTAAATTGATTACTTTTAACATGAGCCTGTATTTTAGAATACATTAAAGGTATTTAACGTAATGTTTGACAATAACCCAGTTGCAATTTTTTAATCATTAAAATTGAAAACTCAATTAACAATAATTAAGAACTGGACGGCACCAGTGAATTTTATAGGAATTGCAGATGTTGAAGAGAAATATGCATGGCTCAGTTATAATATTTATTTAAGATTTTATCCTTTAATTTCCCTTCTAATTGCTGCCCATTCCAACATAACCCTTTTGCTGGGACAAGTTGATCAAAATTAAAGCTTAGAATTAAATACATAAAGGTTTCTCTGGGGTTGGCTAATAGAATAAATTAATTTATTCAGAAAATAATAATAAAAGGAATCCATAGAGATTAAATTTTGGATATGTTCCCCCCATTGCATTGTGTAATTTCGAAGTAGCCCATTACCCTTTTTGAGAATGATCATTCTTGCCCTTAGCTGACTTTTAAAATGGAAATCTAAATAAACAAACACATACTAGATAATTTAAATGAGAAGACTCCAAATAATTAACACTATTATTTATTTACAATATTTACAGTTATTTCAAGAAAAAAAAAAAGATTTATCAGAACACATCTGATTTAATTTCCTAACAAAATTTCTCCTATAATATTGGCATTAACACTTTGATCCTTGCAAAGGATACTTATATTTGTTTGTATTTATATTTAAATTGATCTTTGACAACATTATTTGTTTACAATTAAAATACTGACTTCCATTTGTGACTAAGGTCACACTACCAGCTTCTCTTATAATATTTTGATAAAATCAAATAAACTGGGGAATTACTTAGGTCAGAGTCATATTTACCTCTACACATTGATTGAAGAAGGTTTCTCTTTGTATCAGAGCACTCTTTCCTCTAACTAAATAGCACTGCACTTATTGAAAATGTTCATTTCACAAAACTTAGCTTAACTTCCCCACTCTCCATATATGTTGTTCGGGTTCGTTGCTTTCTTACCATCAGAATTGCCACTCACTCTATTTTCCTCTTTCGGACCGCACAAAATTCATCGCGTCATTTTATTTCACCTCTTCCTTTCGCTTCTGAGATCGATGTGTGTTCTGTTTTCATTCTTTTTCACAACTCCTTTTTCATCACCACGGTGGGCCGTACTTCGTTCTGCCCAAAATTTGCATGACAGTGCTTTAAGCCCATCCTTCTTTTTTTTCATTGGGTAGTTGATCTCCCGTTTTAACTGAAATTTGCATAACAGAGGGTCAGTTTCACCTCCTCTTTACCAACCCCAACCAATGGCTATGCATCAGTTGTTTCTGTAGCGTGTTGTTTTCTTTCTCGGAACTACGTGTGTGTTCTTTGATATTATCTCCCAGACCAACTTAAATCAAAGTTCTTCTTATTTGACTTTTATGGCTTAAAATTGTCGCCAGCGAGTCTCTGGTCATAAATTTGCCATCCTAAATCTTTCAACTGAGGCGACTTATGGGAAAGTCCCGATAATGTACTTTCCTTACATTAATAATAATACACAAAATTATCATAAAAGCATTGCTTAGATTCTATATTTTGTCAAATTCTACATTTTTGTCATTGACTTTTTTTAGTTATAATTAATTTAAAAAAACGGCATCACTTGTTTAGTTTTAGTAGTCATTTTAAAGAAAAAATATTTTTATAAGATATCTATTATTTTGCTACCTTTTTATACGTTATATTTTTACCAGAAATGTTTTAATAGAAATGTTCAGAAAATTTCATCTAAACAATTCTTTAGACATAAACAGGTTCACATATTTTTAAAAATATTTCTCATTTACTTTTCCAAATTTCATACTGAAAAAAAAAAATCAAGAATAGCTGTTTTAAATTTTCTGAACGCTTTTATTCATGTAAATGTAGAAATACAGTATAATGGTCCAAATACGTGGAAAATAGTTTGCATAATCAAAATGTACCTTCTGTTTTGAAGAGATGAATCCTTCATCAGAATAATTAACAAGTATCTAAAGCAAGATAAAATTTAATATTATGCCTCTTGTACTGTCTCGGGAAAGAAAAGACAAAACACTGCAGAAAATTGATTTTGTTTTGAGTTTTTTTTTCAAATATATTAATAATTTATTACAATAACAGGACTTTTTTTTAAGATAGAGTTTTCTAATACACAACAATATGATTATTCACCATTTGTAGACTACACATTTACATATTAATAAAGAAAAACATGAAAACATAAATAAAAAATCACAATTTCAAAAAACATATTCTGTTTTTTCTGCAGAATTCTTAATGCAATTAAATGAAATTTTCTTAATAAATATTAATAACTAAAAATATCTTTTTCGATGAAGCAGTGGCGTAGCCATGGGGGGGGGATTCCGGACCCCCCCCCCCCTCGAACGAAGGCCTAATTTACTGAATAATGGATACAACAATAATAAAAACTGCTAAGACGAAATAGCAAACAACCGATAAAAAATTTCGCATTAGACAGGTGTTTGTCTTAGCAAGTATAACTTAAAAGTATATCTTTCGTTCATGGATATAATACTTTTTCGTGTATTAAGAAACATTTGTCTTTTATTCCAGTGCAGATGCAGTGATTTGGTTAGAACTTAAACATCTTCGAGCCCTGAAATACCATTACAGAAACTGGAAGAATCGCTCTTATCAGTAATTTGAATGTAACATAGTTTATGAGTCAGAAAACAGGTTACTCTAGTTTTTAAATCAGAATCTACAAATACATCAAGATGGAAATGAACCATTACTAAATTACAAAATTAATTAATTAAATTAAAAAAAGATATTTAGTTTTTTTTTTTTTTTGAAAAACGATTGTGAGTTTTCATGTTTTACATCACTCTGAATTTCACTGTACTAGTGAGAGCCAAGTACACTAGTTGGTGTTCATTCTAATTTGATCTATAACGAATAGTATAGCTCCAGTTATAATAATTACAAAATGTTACATATTTCTTTTTCAATTATGGCTTTAAAAATTTATGTATAAATCAATGTTAGCCATAAAAATAATTTTAAATAATATGCTTAATTTCTTACATAATTTAGGTGGGAGGAACACAGATATCACTTTTTAAGCATTACTAAATTTCACAATAGAGATATATTTTGGATCTCATTAAATCTGCGATAGACATTTAGTAAGTAAGCTGTTGGAAATTTAATGTTCATTAAAGGCGAAAATTAATATTTAATAAGGAATTATAACACCATAAGTATTTTTAATAGCTATAAACAGTGGTTTTTAGTTTAATATATAAACTAAAAAAGCAGTTTTGTTTTATCAAGAATATTCTGCGATAATAATTTAACAAATATATAGGAGATGATGAATATGTATGGCGAGCAGTGTAATTTCGAAAAATTATGTTTGACCTTGTTTCCAAAAATATATTTCCCAGTTTAAAATGTTCTGCATAATGTCAAATTTAGTAATAGCTACATGAAAAAATAAATAATAGTGCTTTAAAAATGTTTTTATTTAAAAAAAAATAAATGATTATTATAAATATTAAATGTTTTTTAAGACGTTGCTAATTTAACAAAATACAGTTTTGTCATAAAAAAAGTATATTACAAATACATTAATATTTTTTTGCAAAACACACGATTATCTAAGAGGGATTACATTTATTAAAGTAAAAATGCAATAAAACTGAAAATGAAACTCCTAATAATATTACTCTGTATTTTTAACATATTCATAAAAGTGAATAAATTAAAGTGCGAGCATCAGATGAATGATAAAGAATGAAATTAGTAAAATTTACGCGTTGATCACTGGCGACAATAGAACTCCTTGCATTGTAAAATATATATGTATGCATGTTTCTGTATGTTTAAGTGTTTGTAAACTTCACTAGTAAAAAAAAAAAAAAAACACCCGTATATTTTTATGCAAATTTTTCAGATTTCTATGTTAGATATCAGCAAAAAAAAAAAATATATATATATATATATATATATATATATATACATATACATTATAAAAAAAAATTCTATCATACCCAATATGCGAATCTTTCTCTACATTTTTCTACATGTATTTATTTTGTCACTTGACAGTTCAGCTAAACCTACACTGTAAAAAAAATCCTAAGATTACTAAATTTTTTTTTAGTATATTTGTATTCCATAGATTTTTTTAGTAACCGGTAGTAAAAACCGGAATCGTTGCTAGCTGTTTTCTAGTAATATTGCTAGCTGTTTTCTAGTAATTCTTACAGATTTTCTTGTAACTGAGTAAGGATACAAAATTTTTTTTAGTAATTACAAAAATCAATAAAAAAAACTAAAATATTTTTAGTAGATCGACCTTTTTTTTTTTTTTTTTTTACAGTGTACAAAATCTAAGTGTTTTGTAGTAAAGTATACATTTGTTTTTACAAAAGTTTATCGTTTTAGAAATTACTTTGAGATTTCTTGAAATGAATTTAGTTTTTTCATACTATCTGAAATTAAAGTTAGATTAATATGTATGTTTCCAGGTTGTGTAAAATATACAAAAATGTTGTTTAACTTAAGATGCATATAAAAATTTAGGTAAATTAAAAGGGAGTAGAAAGATGGGTATTCGTAATTTATTTACAAGCTCCACTGAAATATGCATCACTAACAAATGAAAATAAAAATCCTTTTTTGTTTCGTATAGAGGAATCTGTAAAAACAAAACGGTGACCTTTTATATTTTACAATCACAAATACGGTTTACTATCACTAACTATATAGCATTAATTATCAACAATTTAAAAAAAATAATCACATATTTATCTTCGTTGTAATAGCGAAAATTTTTAATTTCCTGAAAATCACATTAAAATTACAAGCCACCCAAATTCCCAATTTTTAAAATACAGCTTTTCCTAAGAAAAATTTTCACGTAGTTTTCAGCAACATTTGCACTAGAAATAACCATAGTGTTAAGGTTCTACGAAAGTTGCTAGGAAAATCTAAAAAGAATATTTTTGTATGAAAAAGTGGTACTTCAGAACTGGATCATATGGAAGTACCGATATGAATATAAGTGCTATTGCTATATAGTCACACAGTAATGGTGCAATTCAATTAAAAGTCTTTGCTGATTTTCATTCTTTTAATAAAGATTCTTGGTTATACAGTAGAGAAATTATAATTATAAAAGGATTAGGTATTTTACAGGGCAACCGCTCAGTAAAGAAATAATCTAACGCGTCCAGCACAGTACATGACAGAGAGTTAGAATGCTTCCGAATGCGTCAAATAATATGTGTGATTCTCACTTTATAATATAATAATAGCTCAAAAAGATTCCGTTGAGCAGCTAAATTTCTCACATGACAAAAACTAAGGATGAGCTTGCTCCATTTATTGCTGATCTCATCTTGTTGATAAGCATTTTGACTTTATCGCGGTTCCTATGCACTGTCGTCCCGTTTGTCATACTCCTATATATATATATATATATATATATATATATATATATATATATATATATATATATATATATATATATATATATATATATATATATATACATAAATACAGGGTGATTATAAAAAAACCATCCCGATGTATGAGCCCCTAACTATCATACCGTTCACAGAAACTGAATGAAATTTTGGTTTAAAGTATTTTGAGGTATGCGCTCAAGAATCATATGAAAGATAAAAGTTAAATTCTAACAGTTACGGTTACAGTGACAAAATTTCGAAAATTTCAAATGGCAACACCTATTTTGTTTTATTGGAATGTGATCTTCATAGTGAAAAACCATAAAACGCGTTGGAACGGTACCTGTAACACGAAAATCGCCGGCGCTAGACAGACTAAGAAGAATAGTGAAAACAACCAATAAGGACAGAGAAGCAACAGAAAACAAAACATTTTATTGTGTTTCATACATTTTCCATTTCACACACGACGACACTTTACATGCGGCAGATGGTGGATAGCACTGAACAATAAAATGTTTTACTTTCTGTTGCTTCTCTGTCCTCTATTGGTTGTTTTCACTTTTCTTCTTAGTCTGTCTAGCGCCGGCGATATTCGTGCTACAGGTACCATTCCAACGCTTTTTATGGTTTTTCACTGTGAAGATCACATTCCAATAAAAAAAGTAGGTGTTGTCATTTGAAATTTTCGAAATTTTGTCACTGTAACCGTAACTGTTAGAATTTAACTGTTGTTTTTCACATGATTCTAGAGCGCATACTTCAAAATACTTTAGGCCATAATTTAATCCAATTTCTGGGAACGGTATCACAGCTAGGGGCTCATGTATCGGGATAGTTTTTTTATAATCACCCTGTATATATATATATATATATATATATATATATATATATATATATATATATGAATTTATTTTTATCAAAATGTTTCATTGAAAAAGCATTCAAGTAATGGATTAAAGAACCAGCAGCACTGACGAAACATTATGAAAGTAGCCGAGTTTTACGTATTTTTCTCACGCGATCTTCTGAATGAATTTCAGTACCTTTGTAACACTTTTCAACATACTCGAAAAGTGTTTATGTATTTGGGTCTATCTGTTAGTGCTCTAACTCGCGTAAATATACTCGGATTGAGATATAATTTTTATCTGCCAATGAGGTTCACGTTAAAAGGTTCGCTGTTGGAAATGAAATGTATACCAGTAATAGTTCGGTTACAAGGACAAACAAAATGAATTCCGTTACATTATGGTCTATGAAAATAAAGTTTATGGTGCATTTTACTTAAATTGGTTATTCAGATATTTCATTTCATTTTATGAAAAAATGAAATTTTTTAATAATAATTTCATAGAGCTGGAAAAAATTTCATAATATATGCTTGATACATGAATTTTCGTACTTGACTAAATAGTTCTGGCAGCAGCTAAACTGTAAATTGTTTGTTCGGTAAGAAATAAAAATTAAATAGCACAATCGTTACGTGTTTAGGTTATTTTTTAAATCAAGCTCACTAAAAATTAACTGGTTTACGGAACGATGAAAATATATCTAAATATAATATAAAAAAAATTAGTTCGCTTCAGTAGTTCCCGAAAAAAGTACACTGCTGTCCAAAAATTAAGGGGAAGTGACCCGATGTTTTTAATTTGTACACAGTTTGTCGAACATCTACTGAAATTTGTAACAAATTGTTCTTGAAATTCGGGGATGTAAGGCCCATATTTGACTTCAAGAACAGTAGAAACAGTATACTGCAGTTAAAAAAATAATATATTAAATATTTGACAAGATATGGGCATTTGTATGAAATAAATTATAACTGCACAAGCGAGAACTATACCAAAGATTTTTTTTTCATGATTTCATAGTCCACTCCATGGAGTAACGTATATAAAAAGACCAGTCAATTATCGTGAAAACTCAGAAAGATACTAACACTACAGTGAGTTAATTGACAAATTCGGGGGAAATCCCATTGGATTATATGGGATTTCCCCCCGAATTTATATTTCAATAAAATAATTTATATATTATTTATTTACATTTAATTTCTCATGGACTCTTATATAAAGAAGTATTACATGCTATTAACAGGTATATTAACTTTATTTAAAACATTAAAATACTAAAAGTTACAGGAAATTATTTCTGTTTAGAATCTTTTATTTTCGTATTAATACTTTAAAATGAGGACTTTATTTTCAAATCCAATATACCTTTGCAATACATAGGGTGAAACCCCCAGTTATTGACACTTGAGCAAAATCTAACTCAAATAAGCATTTTGTTGTAAAATTATGCAAGGTAAAGTCATCTGGTTGGACATTAGACACTTATTTTCATTTTGGAGTCCATTTATTCACTATTACAGAGCCAAGAACATATTCAATGAGGAAGAAACTTTTGAGAATACAAAAAGTGCCGTTTTGAAGCAACCATTTTATTTCTAAAATTAAGGAAATGTTTTTCTAATATATTTCAATTGCAAACATCCTAAACTTTTCCTTAATGTTATACTTGTAGAAATTAGTTTAAGGATGCATATGATATATTAGGACCATGATTTAGGGTTTATAGTTATTTAATTTATCTTAATGGGGGGGGGGTGCCAGTTATTCGTTTGTGGAATTTCATTTCACCAGTCTTTGACAGATATGTCAGTTATTGGTTTTGTTGTTTAAAAATGCTTAAAATAAATTAAATTTATCTTGTAGTAAACACCATTAAAATTTAAGTTGTTTTACCAGTGTCTGACACCAGATGTCAGTTACTGGTTCATAAATGTCAATTATTGTATATCTGCATTAGTAATAATGCAGTACTAAGTATTACTGCCATATACTCTTACCATATACTCTGCATTACTAATAAAGCCGTACAGCGTACTAAATACTACTTTTTATAATAAATATTAATGTATTTAGTTTTTATAATAAAGAATAATTTTTTTAAAGCATTTTAATATTTAAAATAAAGTGTCAGTCACTGATTCACTTTGTGTCAGTTATTAGTGTTTCAAAATAGGGATGGATGGTGTCATTTACTGGAGTTTTTGACCATATTTATGAATAAAATTTATTTTTAATAATAAAATGTCTGATTTTTTAAAGTTTTGAAAAAAAAATGTATATATCTCTACTATCCTTTCAAAAACAAAGGTAAGTATAAAATAGATTTAAATTTTTGTAATAGTGATTTGAACAAGAAAAAATCCTTAAAGTATCTGTTACTGGGGGTTGCTCCTTTATACCTTTTATCAGTGGACATTTTCAAACCATAAATATACTAAACTTTTAGAATTTTCATTTAAAGTTAATAGGATAATATATTTGTTCCACAACTTAATCTCATAAAATTGTAAAACTTAATACTGAAGAGAAACGACTCACTGATTTTAATAATCTCATTATTCAGATTACTCCGTTTTCAGAATAATTTCTTCCGACTAAGTTTAAAATATTTCTTCATTTTAATTAAATCGTTTTAGCTTTATATCTATCTGTGAACAGCGATACAGATAGAAATTTAAACACTATGATTGCAATGTTTATATGCATAATACTTAAATATGCAGATTAGTTTGGGTGGAAATATATAAAGCTAAAAAGTCGAAATAACTCTTTTTTATTAATGATGGAAGGTGCATTGATATTTTTTCTTTCCAGCTATACCCTTTATATGTGAAAAGGAACTGTGACTACCTCTGTAGGTTTTCACATCCCTCGACTTCTGGTAAAGCCATTACGGGTCGGAAAAACCCGACTTAAGGCCTAGGGCCTGGTTCCCTTCTGGGTGTCCAGCTCCGAAGCTGTTGGGGGACGCCGGCCCGTCCCCAAGTATCTCGTGGTGACTCCCTAACTGGGTTTCACCGCGTACCGCAACGACTTAGTCGTCGACACGAGGGTTTAAGGTTGGAGGGTTCGCAGGTGACGGTTCTCTGGTCGACCAAAGCGCCGGGGGGGAGACAAACCGGCTGGCGCGCTAAATGTCCTTTAGGACCTGGGTTCGGTGGTCGTCTACGCACTGGGTGCCCCTCATGGCGTCTGGCGGCGCAGCTTACTTTTATCCCCTTTATGTGTGCACGCTTTCCCCCTTTTTATCATTTAATGTATATGGATCATACAAGTAAAATACTTATGTATTTGGCATCGTTTTTCAAATTATTTCTTCTTTTGAAAATGAATGATATAATACATTTGAAAGGGTTAAGCTGTATCTAGAAGAATTTTCTTAATATTTTTTCCAAGGAGTTACAAGAAAGAGATTAATGAAATTTACTGTCTTTCTATGATTGCAAAAGATTTAGGTTAATTTTGGTACAGTGGCACATTCTCATATATTGCACACGGCCATTTTTATCGAAACTTACATCTTACGGGATAAACGTTTTTAATAATTTAATAAGGTACATTTTACCTGTCTGAGAATGTAACATTTAAACCAAAATATGCTATTTTTAGAAGAAATGAATACGAACAAAAATTATTTTTTTAATTCAGTGTTGGCAAAGATCTGCTCAGTATTCAATTGAAATAAACTTTAAAAACCTAATTCAAATAACAGGGAGGGCATTAGACAATTAATATGATACTTAGCGCAATGCAACATAAGCAGATAAAACAACGTTTTTAGCACCAGAATTTTTTTTATTATATAGCATTCTATTTTCAGTCGCATTCAGCGTATCGTCATCAGTGCAAAGAAGGATGGATTTTCGTTTAAATATATGCAAGAGAAGTGGATTCAACAGATAGTTTTTTTAATCAATATAATTACAGGAAATTACAGGGAACAGCCAACAGCGAAATTGTATAGAGAATGAAACTGTTAATTTAAATTAATGCTAGAAGATGTTAAGAAAAATGGCTTTTTATATAATATTTCCAACATTCTAATAATGAGAGAATAGCGAAAAATTGACACTATTTTTATGATTTTTATAGATATCGAATGCTTCAAGATTGTTGACTTCAAATATAGTAGTAGAAGTAGAGATAATTTTAACTGAACTGATGTAAAAGGTGTGGCTCATCTCCCAGCAATATTTTGAAATGGAAGATTTGTTAGTTTCTTATATTTGAATATATTACTTGTGTTCTTTAATTCGAAATTTTGAACAACGTTTCATTTGTCTAATATAAAAAAGACCAATAAGACAATTAATGCTATAGATACACCATGGATCAGATAATTCAACCTGATCTTTCTGGTTGGAGAGGGTAAGTTTATAAGCAGGGGTAAAAATTATTTTGAAATCATACTGTCTAAGAATTTTAACAATGGGAAAGCTGGATTTTGGAAAGTAAGGTAAAATAATGGTAGCATTGGAAAGAGAAGAAGACTGAGGTTAACTTGAGGAACGAGGATGTTGTAGTTTAAATAAAACTCTATCAATAATGGAAGTGTTTTAACATCCGTCAATAGGCTATATGATATTGAATTTCTCTGTCAAAGACGCTTTAAGATATTGAATTTCAAAATTAAGTGAGTCGGAATCAGTACAAAAACTATGGCACAATTCATAAAGGTATAAAAAAGCAGCCTTTTTCGGCTAGTAGGATTACATGAATGAGCAATCGGGGGGGGGGGGGGTAGAAAAACAGCAAAACTTTTCCGATAGACGGATGTTTAGAAGACGTTTTCAGTACGAGTAACACGAGTATCTAGGAAAGGGGGTGAGCCATTATTTTCTGTTTCATAAGTAAAATTGAAAATTGCTGTCGATCGAAATCATAATGTTAAGGATATTTATTATCAATATTGTAAAGAGAGGCTGCTGAACCTAGTGAACCTACAAACTTTGCTGTAGAGAATAGGATCCTTTCCCATGTAGATTAATCCCGCAAATTTTTGGCCTATATCGCTCGCATCGTATCGCGTTGTGATAATTGTCTGTAATAGCACACCACCAACTCGGAAAGATATCGTATAAAACAAAAAGTATTAAGAATCGTTAGAAGGTTGTTATAATGCAGTACAAATTATCACAAATTTCTGTAAAATCTTTTCAATTTCCGAAATTTACGAAAGTGTAAGGAAATATATTCAGTTGTAAATGTATTCATTTATTCAATTGGTGCAGTAGCTTTTTATGTAAAAATAAATTTGTATTTCTTTTTGTATAGATTTTATGGGGAAATTTACAGAAGTCGCAGTTCATTTGTATGATAAAGTACGTGCCAGTTTTTGTCTCTGATACCATAATGATTGTGACAACAATCGGCGCTTTGGCTTTCGATTTATTTTATATATATTCGCTATAAATATCACAAATTAATTTTTTTTTCATCGATTAGCACAAAAATGTACTTTCAAAAGAAATAAACTTTGTTTCAAAACTTTAATTGAATTTACTGATATTTTATGATTCTTTAATATAGTTTCTAATAATTATTATATTTTAAATATATCTCAAGAATAAATTTTTTGCAGTATACTGCCAACAAATTTTGTAGTCAACAAAAGTTGTAGTAACACAAATAAATATCCAAAACTTAATAAAAATGTGGCAACGTAATAAAATCAGCAATTGATTGGTAAATCGAGGCCTGAACTCCTTTTTTAATTTCTTTCAACCTAACCAAATTAAATTATGTAATTTACTTTGTAATTTGGAATAACAAAGAAAAATCATGCATCGAATATAGATTATGAATTTTTTTGCAACATATTCAGAGGATTGTAATAAAACATTAACTTTGAATAAGGTGGAAGATTATGTTTAAGTAAACAACTTTAACTTCTCACCAGATAGGGAGAATTACAAAATGGCTTGAGCATAAAAAGCTCTGCCCGGCTAAGTATGTTTACTAAGACTCTTGTTCACTGAAAGATATGAAAAAGTTTGTACAATGTTATACCAGCTAGCAGAACCAATTGGGTCTCGGCGTGTTAATAATCAATGCATTATATGGAGTACATGGAGACATCAATAACATTAAGTGAACTGCTTATTAAGATACAAATGCACATTATACTTATCCAAAGGACGGTAGAAAAATTAAAAAATATCCGTTAATATCTGTAACATTTTCCACTCCGTGGATATCATTGAACGATGTGTCACTAATTTTTTTACAATATGACCACTACGCACAAAAATACAAAATTGGATGTCATGAAGAAATGCAGATACACATGTGCATCATTCGTTGCCTGATTGTTAAAAGTATTAGACGCAAAAATAAAAACAGTGAAAAAAAATATTTACAACATTTACAATACACATTTCCATTTCTAATGAGCTAGGATATTATGTAAAAAAATAGATTCTAAGCAATTGTGATTAATTATGATTGATTTAATTCTAAGTTTAAATTGGCAGTTTCAAGAAGTATTTACACGATAACTACTGGTTATGAATATTTATAGCACATACTACCATAAACAATAAAGCAGAAAATATTTACAATTCAACACACTATTCTAAACAATTATGGTGAAATTCTTTAAAAAAATAATAGGTAAGTATTATAAGTGCGTGCTTGAAATAGACTAAATGTAATAATAATTGAGACTAGAGTATAAATAAGAATAATGACAATAACAAAGATTGACCTTGATCTGTTCAGGATGGAAAGACTACCATGTACACAATACCAATGGTGATAATGCTTTTTACACTAAATTGATAAAATCAAAGACTGGGGATAAGGCTTGGAAAAAAACAGTACTGTTAATCAGTAAGATTAAGGATGGCATGTTATTTTGAAATACATGTTGGTTGTATTCTACTAGTATAATACAGTTAATTATTTTTTGTAGCAGAGTGCGATTCTTCCTTACATATGAGAACAATGTAAACAGCGATTTAGTACGTTATTTTCTTACATAGAAAATTACCAGCATCTAGTGCACATGTGCGCTGGGGGATAGCGCCTTATCAAACTGGAAGAGATAGGACGGAAATGGGCCGTGGTTCGTTGAGTATATGTAAATATTCTCAAATGTCTGTGATATCTTAAGGAGGAGAGTATGTGTTTAACGTCCCGTAGGTGCATATAGTCCCATTCAAGCTGCCATTTTTGTAGCATATCTGATTTGATGTTTTTCGTGAGGAACTGTAGTTGTAAGGGGAAGAATCTGCTGTGAATCACAGAGAAATGGGTTGATGAGTTGCCTCATTTACTAGATGATCGGCTGTATCGTTTCCAGAAACCCCCGGTGAGACCACGCATCCATTGCAAGTTAAAAGATTTCAAAGAGAATTGCAGACTCGTATGGTAATCGCGACCAAGTAGTTAGTGAGGAAGATATTTTCTAAGGATTCGATGCTTGAGAAGCTGTGCAAATAAAGAGTAAAATACTTAAATGTGGAATTGTTGGCCCAATGAATAGCATCCTCAATGTCTAGGAGTTCTATTTAAAAGTTCTACGTTCTCTAAGCGTAATTGCACGTGTGTCATATGAATGAATTCACTGCCCCGCAGTACGCAATAGACGTTAGCTTTTCTCTGGTTGGTTTGAGAGCTATCCATATAAATTGAGACTACAGGCTGATGTAAGTGATCTGCCTATTTTAAGTGAGTATGAAAGGAATTGTGTACTTTGTAGCTATCTTTGGTTGACAGTTGAAGCGGTTGTGGTCATGAACTGGAATTACGAGTCATCACAGACATATTCCTGGAATGACCATTCTTTCAATCTTTGGGGACAGAGGTGGTGGGTGCCCGTTAAGACCCATAAAGCTGCTGTTGAGTATTTTCTATAAGCCCATGAAATCAGAAAAAGGCACTGTGCTTGAATTGATGAAATTAAGTTCATGGGGTTTTTGTAAGAGGTGGAACCAGATGACTGAGGTGTATGTTAATTTTCCAAGATGTTGGAAAACCAGATTTTATGAGTTGATGTAGATATTTTTCCTTCTTGAGAGCCAAATTTGAGAGATTATGTTCGATGATGTTGAGTTCAGAGCGCTTATTTCGTAAACGTGGCAGAAAAGAAAGCGTGCTGGCTAATGTTAAGCCGAGATAATGCAACGTTTTGTTGCAGTGTGCTTCAGTGTGTGATTGTCGAGTTTGAAAGTAGGTACTCGCCAATCTTTACAGATATTTTGGTCGCCGTATCTTAAGGACCTGATATTTTGTGTAGGAGATATGCATATAATTGTCAACAGCCCATTCTCCTACGATCTTCAATGCTTGGTTTCCACCTTCTTCAAGTAGCTTCCGTGTGCAGCCCTAGCGATTATCAGCAAGTTATCAGTGTAAACTACTATCACAAAACCCCTCCTCCTGAGTAAACGAAGGTGGCAATTCATAAAAACCCTCCATAGGAAAGGACCGAGACAGGAACCCTATGTACAGCCCTTGTTGAACCAATGTACTTCGTTCGAGAGACAGTTTGGGTACGCTCCACGGATTGAGAAAAGTAACTAACTGCATTTGTATTAGGGACTTCTAGAGCTAGATTCTTTAATTCTTGAACAGTGCTCAGCCATGCCAGGTTGTTGAAGACATTTTTCAAATCACGAGTTAGTGGTATGGTGTAACAGTTATCTTGTACATTTAGTTCTATATATACATAAACAGCCTATAAAGTCTCACAGCACTTAAGGATATCAACTCAAATAGTCTAATAATATTAGGAATGATTTCACATCTACAGAAAACCTAGAAGAGTATATTATATCAATGGGTTAAAAGCAACGCTGGAAATAAGAGTAATGAAATGGCTGACATTTTGGCTAAAGATGCCACTAACGCATTAAAGGTTCTTCTGAAATCTATACTCTCATATTAAAAGATGTCTACAGATGCAATATCAACAGAAATGTCAGGAGGAATGAGACAATTGTGAAACTGGACGGTACACATACCAACTCTTACCGTCGATCTCTGAGAATTAATTACTACATCACACAAACTTCTACATCTTCGCGACAAATCATGGCCCCTTTCCTTCGTACCTGCAACTTTCTGACAAATCTCCTTTTCTATTATGTGTATGTAGACATCGTGGAACTCATTACATTATTTGCTGAACTGCACTCTAACGTCAACATATCATATTAGAAAGTCTACTACAATTCCCTTATCCAATTGGTTCCAATACTTTATAACGCGAGCCAATCTCCTTCATAATATTATAGACTGTGTTAAAGTGTTAGAAAATAACCAGCTATTATTTCAAAATGTAGCAGATGCTGCTCCTATAGAAACTTAATGACTTTTGTGATTCTTTGTGATATTGGTGACATGTGATTTTATTGACTTTAATAGAAGTCCATTTACTAACTTCAGTAGAAATCTCAACTTTGAAAACTTTAATTTAGACTTATATGGTAACTAATTTCATATTTTTATTTTGTTTCACTTTTGTATTTCTTTATAATTGTATAAATATTTTTAAAATGGTCCGGCTTTTTTCGGGTGTTTGGCCGTGCTTTGTCTCTTGGTTAGGGTCCTTCGATAGTGCACCTCTGCTCGGGACTTGTACAACTTTCGGTAGGCCATCCTGCTCGGCTGAACCTGAACCTGAACCTGACATGGAAAAACAGGTCTTGAAGTGCTGATTCAGTTGATTGCTCTTCCACAACGCCATGTTGTGAGGGATGAAGGTCTGTTGAATTTCTCAAAGAATATAGGATTCTTCTTGAGATTAATTTCTCATATAGTTTTCCCAGTATTGGAATAAGCGAGATTGGTCTATATGACCCCGGTTCATCTGGTGGTTTGTCCGGTTTCAGAAAGTACACCAGCTTTCCATTCTTCAAGTTCCGTGGAAAATATTTTAGGCGTAACAATAAGTTGTACAGCTCTAGAAGAACAGTTTTGAAAATCTTAAAGAGATTTCAAATAATGATATGATCGACACTATCCAGCTCCGTAGCCTTGTTTCTGTGAAACGCGTAGGTCGCCGCTTTCAGTTCCTGCAGTTGGTAGGGAGGTGCTAATGTTGTAGAGGATGTCTCTTCTGTAAGTGTTTGATGCTATGCTTATGTGTTATGTTTATATTTGGTATGGGCTTGCCAAACACGTTAGTCGTGAGTTCATCATAAAAGGATTGCTTTCTGGGGGTTGATATCGTCGAATTGAATTATGCGTATAGCTCTTGTTTATGGAATTCTTGAAATACTATTTTTTTTATCTGCCATAGGGTTCTTTGGAGTTTTCGCAGAGGGTTAGCCATGCCGATCTTTTGGCTTCCAATATGGTTTCATATTTTCTTTCTCTTTTGTAAATCAGTAGGTACTTTTGGGTAGCACACAGTATTCTTGGTTTTCTATACAGGGCATTTACGAAGTTTCTTTTTCGACTTAGTTCATTTGTCCACCATGTTATCCGCGTTTGTAATAAGCTTTTAGGCTTCTTCAGTTCTTTGTTACATGTTTCTTCTAGTATGGTATGGAATTTTCCTTAACAAGACACAGATTCATTTATGTTTTGAATTTTTATAAATTCGATTTGTGTCTCTTCTATTTTTTAAAGGACATATTTGTTTCACGTTTTGAACAAGATATTCTTGGTTTTATATCTTATTTTTGGTAGAAATGGCAGGTGTACGTTCAGTTCTGTTCAGTTGATGGTCAGGGTAGTCTAAGTCGCCATAGCGTTCCATGAATTCACTTTGGAAAATAAGTAAAAGGAAATTAATGAGACGTCTGGCCAGCCTCGTAGTTGAGATGTCTCAAAGGTGAGATTACAGTAGGGGTCGGCATTCGTCTAATAGTCTTTTTTTCCACATGTACTTGATGAGATGGTGGCCTATATCATCATCTGATGACTAACCCCAACGTGTACTAGCCCGTTTAAATTGTTCAGTAGGAGAAACAATTTACTCGTGTTTATCCGGTCTTGTAAGTTCTTTGCTAGATCTGATGATGGATTAGAGTACTAGGAACCTATTGTTATTTAGGAAATGCATAAGACATTTTCAAACCCAATTTCAATAATTTCTATCTAAATCTCTGGCTCCATAGATTTGTATATATACTACACAGTAAATTAATTCTGCTAGGAAACGCATAACACAGGTAGAAATTCCCATTCAGTAATTTCTGTCAAAAAACGAAAATTTACTCAGATTCATTTTTGCAGCACTGTGTATGATCTATGGAATTTAGACACACCATGTATTATGCAAAAAATTAGTTAAATTTAAAATTGCATAGAACAACTGAAAACGCACTTCCAGCAGTTATTGCTCATACACGCACCGTAACCGAATTATTTTGTATGTCCTTGTAAATGAATAATAAATGCTATGCACACAGCATTCTACAATAAGCGTTTTATTATGCACCTCAGAGATGTACATCAATTTCAATATGTTTCAAAAAGTGTAACATCATTAAAATACATTGCAAACAATTTTTCTCATATACTATAATGTAGCAGAATTTTATGAAGCGTCCCTGTAAATTATCTATAAATGCTACACATTTCATTTGTAATACCGAGATTGCCATGATAAATCTCAATGATATACACTATATTTCCAATGATGACCGGTCACTTGCGATTTTAGACGTTTTGTTGAATATCTGGAAAAATACATGAAGAATTATCCTGAAACTTCAGGAGTGTAAACAACATGATAGAAGTCATATATTTCCGTGAAGATTTTTTCCCGAAACCCCATAAGGGGCCGTCAACAAATTGAAGAAAAACGAATATATTTTGGATAACCCTGTAAAAACTAACATCGCAAAAGCATTCAAATTGTAGATTATGATTAAGTGGCTTAGTGTAATAAATTGGGTTCATTTTTATGAAGATAGCATGTATACTCGAAGAGCAATTCAGGTTTTTATAAAAACAGTACTAAATTTTATCAAGTTTTTTGCTTATAATTTACAGAGTTTTTAATATAAAAACAAGTCATTTTCAGAAAATAGGACAAACAAAATTGTACATAACACCCTGCAATCAGAATTAAAAAATAGTAAAAATTGTATGAAAAATGAGCAGGATTTCTAAATATTGTTTCACTGCGCATGCACGAATTAAATCAAAATATACTGTGCATAATATATTAGCTAAATATATAGACCAACTCTTATGTAAATCCCAAAAACATAGCTTGAAAATTCTGATAGTAATCGTTGATAGAATAAGCTCGAAATTCGCTGTTCCCAAAAGGAAGCAAAAAGATGAGGGGTTGTATCAAATATAGAATGAGAGACACTTCATTCTTATTATGTCAACTTCCATAAGCTAGTATATTTGGATACAACCCCTCATCTTTTAGCTTCCTTTTGGGAACAGTGAAATTCGAGCTTATTCTATCGACGATTACTATCAGAATTTTCAAGCTATGTTTTTGAGACTTTTATAAAAGTTGTTCTATACATTTAGCTAATATATTATGCACAGCATATTTTGAATGAATTCGCGCATGCGCAGTAAAACAATATTTAGTAAACCTGCTCATTTTTCATACAATTTTTATTATTTTTTAATTCTGATTGCAGAGTATTGTGTATAATTTTATTGTCATATTTTCTGAAAATAATTTATTTTTATATTAAAAACTCTGCAAATTATAAGCAAAAAACTTGGTGAAATTTGGGACTGTTTTTATAAAAACCTTAATTTCTCTTCGAATACACATGATATCCTCATACAAATGAACACAGTACATTACAATAAGCCACTTAATCATAATCTACAATTTGAATGCTTTTGCAATATTAGTTTTTACAGGGTTATCCAAAAGATATTCGTTTTTCTTCAATTTGTTGACGGCCCCTTATGGGATATCGGAAAAAAATCTTCGCGGAAATATATGACGTTTATCATGTTGTTTACATTCCTGAAGTTTCAGGATAATTCCTCATGGATATTTCCAGATATTTAACAAAACGTCTAAAATCGCAAGTGACCGGTCATTATTGGAAATATAGTGTATATCAATTGCATGGTATACTAAGTACATTTACGCTAGTTAGAGCACGTCCAGACAGACCACCAGACAAACCGAATTCATAATTACTTTTCAACTATGTTAGAAAGAGTTAAAATTGGCTCAAATAACTCCCTTTAAACTTTGTATAAAGATAGATTGATTACAAACTAGATTAGGAACATTAAGATATGTCCGATTGTAAAATTGGTAATGTGAAGAATAAAATACTAGTTTAGGAAGTTACTTTAAATAAGAGAAATATGTATTAGCTTATGAATAACGACAAATATTGAGATATGTTTTTAATTTTTCAAGTAAATTAGTCGACTGTGGACAAAAATGCTAAATGTTTGAAAGTTGTCCATTCATGCGAGCAAAATTCTCATAACTGTATGCTCATCATAGAGTTTTTGAGTGATGATAGTAATTTACCGCCTCAGTGAGACGCTGAAAGAACCATTGATAACATCGTTTTCTTATCCTATCAATCAAGTCATTGTATCAGGGTTGAACGCAAATAATTATTTTGAAACGAGAAATTTCACCACCTTATTAACTGAAACAGATAAAATTCCACAGTGGTTTTTGCATTTAGAAAAGATTTTACAAGATTATTATTAACAATGTATTCTCATTTTATCTATTTATACTAAAATCTGTAACTTTTTAAGATAAAATTTTTACAAAGATTTCTAATTTGATAAATGATCCTTATTTGCTGATTATCATTTGCATTACAAGCAGCTATGTAGCAAACAAACGTACTGATTTGTAAATTCCATTATCAATGACGGATCAATACGGAGAAATATATTATGCGTTAATGAGGTCAGTTGTTTAAAAATTGGTTACATTATAATTAAGGTTCCACGATTTTATATCTTCCAAAATCAGGATATTTAAAGGTTCGGTGGATCATAAATTTATTTTTCATTAAGTGTAATTCCAGCCAGAAAGTCTTCAAAAAAGAGTTTTGTAAATATGAATTCAATAAAGTTATTTGAAAAAAAATCAATAAATTTATTGAAATTTAAAAAAGTTTAATGCTATCATAATTAAATTTTTTAAGATTTAAATGTTTCATGGGTTCTAATTATCGAAAAAGATTCTCCATTTTTATTTTAAATTTATTACTCAAAATGTTTTATTAAAACATTTTGTGAACCAATTTTTTTAATCCGACAGTCAATTATTTTAAGAAAAATGAAAGTTTCCACGAGACTGTATTTTCATACAAAAGAACATATTAAGAGACTTTAATACACATTTGAGGACCGTTATCAGTTAACATTCCAAAATGGATGCACATATGTTTTGTAATATATATTAAAAGAAACGATTGAGAATTTGTAGCAAAAATTAAAACGCATAGATAATTTTATAGGTGTAATAAATTGTGACTGAAAAAAAATGTTAAAAAAAAATGAATTTGAAATGCATTTTTATTACTTACTTTTAAGTGATACGAAAATATACTTACTGTTAAGTATATTGCAATATATTAAATGCATTAAAAGTTTTACCACAAAAGTGGTACTTTTCCAGTATAGGGATCTTAGCGAAATAGAGAAAATCACATTGGCGAGAGAAGGAAATTTGACAACATACTTTCTGGCAGCCTATTCACTGTTTCATACACACAAGCAATTTTTTCAATATTTATACAATTGATTTAATATAAAGAAACCATTTTAGTATATATATAAGCAAAATTCAATTCTGTATATAAACAATAATAATAATATATATATATAGATAAATTTTTTATACAAAAAGTTCATACATAAACAAGCATAAAAGGTCATTTGAAATGTTTTAAATGCTGTTTATATCATTTGGCAACAAATCTCACTTTCTGAAACCCGAATTGAACCAAGCTTTAAAAAAATGCCAAGTACTACAAAAACAATTTTGCAAAATTTGTGCTCATATAATGTCCACCGTCAACTTAAAATTTGTAATACATGATACAAATAAATATATAATGTCTTACAAATTCAGAGGAAATTCTACTACTTACAAGAATTTCAAAGATGTTTTGGGAGGATTGTAACGAAAGTATAGCTTAGACATTAAATAATACTGATACTTTCTCTCTTTTTTAGAACATCACTCGAAAATACTCTAATGAGAAGATAAAAAGTGAATGAATAATTTCATCATTTAATTCAATCATTTAAAGAAATAACTGTTAAAGGACTATTTTGAAATAGTGTTAAAAAACATGTGGCAATAAAAGTAAATGAAATTAAATTATTTAACTGACTGCTATACTTTAATAACATTTCCTTAAATAAATAGGAAATTAATAAGGACAAACTATTAATGAACTAACTGATCCACTCGCAGTTGTCCGATCCCGTCAAAAAATAGTACGGAAGAGGAAAACACTCTAACAATCATTGCACAAAACCCTTCCTCTGGTAACCCTTCGTATGTCATAAAGCAAATAGAAGACGGAGCCCGAAGTGAATGTAAATTCATTACGACACCCTAAAATGTCTGGGTCATCTGATTCACAGCGGATAAGTTTTTGGCCAAAATTAAGAAAAGTTACCATCCGATTTTCACAAAATTTCAATTTTCTGATTAAAAAAAAATAAACTACGTATATACGTTTCCAATCGATACCTCCAGTATTTTTTTAATGCAATAAATAACAAAGCTGTCTAAAGTTATGTTTTACAGGTTTGATTTTCTAAACAAACCACTCTCGTTGCCATAAACAAAACCGCTTTTTCGCCGCTACGTACCTTAGCGTTTTATATCTGTAGATACTTTCAACTATTTTAATATATCTGTTAAACAAGGGTTTCGGAATTTCGGCGGCTCCATTCATTAACTGGGGTCGTGCAGTCTTACATAAAATTAAAATTTAATTACGAAGAAATTTGAAAGAAATATATTTTTGTCCTTTTTATAAATAAAATATCAGTTAAAATGTAACGAAAATTTTACGAGGTTGTACAATCTTTCCTCTTTTGAACGTCAGTGGTTTGAACTTTTCAACGTAATTTTGCATTGATATATGTGGTATTCATTATAATTTTTCTCTACAAATATCGCTGCAACGCGTTAAGGGATATCTTAAGAAGAGTGTTTTATAAAGTGGAAATAAAAATACATCCTCAGATACATTTACAAATTTTAGTAGGAATTAAACGGTAAAAAATAAAGGGTAATTAACCCATACATTATCCAAATGGCAGGATTTCTTACCAAGGTATTTATATTTTTTTTTTCATTCAGATGCTACAATTTTTTATATACTTATACTGGCAGATCCGCCCGGAAATCAGTAACTTTCTTTTGCGGTTTCGATAAAATTAGGCATTTTCGGCGCGCATTCTGTTCTAAACAAACTTCTTTCCGAACAAAACTCCGGCACTTGTCCCCGCTGCCTACAGTATTGTGTAGAAGGCGTGCTACACATATTGTTAAGTTTCAGTTTCCACCGCTAAAGTAAGCTAAATCAACTTACTTAGTTATATATATCTTAATTAGTTCATATTAAGTGGAATGGACCAATTCCCATTGAAGAATATTCCAAAAATTTTTTAGAACACGTTGGTTGAAATTTGAAAATGCCATATGTCAGCCACTTCACTATATATCCTACACCCTTACAGATACCGACATGCAACCACCATAGTGCACGATGGGGGCTACTACCACACATAAACAGCAGCGGTCTGCGCTGGGTAGTGAGAAGAAGAGGGAAAGGGGGGAGGGAGGGAGGGAGAGAGAGAGAGAAATTTGACCCTTTTACTGCCTTTTTTAATGCTGGAATAAATAAAGCGAATAATATTATTTCACAAAACTGGTAGCAATCGTTAAATTTAATTTAAAACAAGAACGAAAAATCATGCGTCAAGCATAGATTATGTAACACTTTCCAACGCTTCCAAAATAATTTTACAAATCATTACCGTTTAATAAGCTGAAAGATAACATCTAAGTAAACAATTTGGAAAACGCATAACATATTTAAAAACGTAATTTCAGGAATTCCCAACATATACAATATTCGGAAAAATATCCGAATACTTTTATTCAGCCCTGTATAGGATCTATAGATTTATATACATACTACATAGGATGCTAAATTTTAGTTCAGTTAGAAAACGCTTAGAACAGTTTAAAATTCTCCTTCTGGAGTTTCTGTCAATAAACGGAAATGTGTTCGCGAACTTTTGTGCTTTCCTGTATAGGATCTACAGAATTTATACACACCACATAATAAACAAAAAGTACGTTAAATTTAAAATCGCGTTCAGTAACTTAAAACGCACTTCCAGGAATTATTGTTTACAGACAGTAGAGAATTCTTTTGTGTGTCCCTGTAAATGAACGATGACTGCTATACACACACTATTCTGTAGTAAGCCTCTTGTAATGCACCTTAGTGATATATATAAATTTTAATGCGTTTAAAATAGTGAAACATTATTTAAATAAACCGCAGACGATTTTTCTCCATAGACGTAATGTAACGGAATTTTTTGCGTGTCCCTGTAAAAGAACTATAAGTGCTACACACTTCCGTTGAAATATGGAACATGCTATAGATAACGACAATAACATATAAAAATTGCAGAGCAATCCGGGCATATTTACGGGAGTTAGAGCATGGCCAGGCGGCCAGACTGCCATACGGCAGACAAACCGAAGTCATAAACTCTTTTCAACTAGGTTGGAAAGTGTTAAAAAGAAAAAAAAAACAAGATATAATTCTCACAGTAGATTTATTAGTTAAAAACAAATTCTTTAGAATACATTCAGTTACTCCATAATGCATTTAGTTATACTATAAAAAAAATCCTATGACGTGTTCAGTATCTAGAAATTATTTTAGTAGACATTCACTACAATAAATATTCTGTCGCATTTAATTTTTCATACTCTTTTTCGTTTTTGTTTTTTTCGAATTTCGTGCTTGCAATAGATTTTTAAAAAGTGGTTTGAAAAGCAAAAATTTCGGAAGTATTAAGACTTCCTTTTAAAAAAATACAAAATATACACTTTAAAATTCAGTTTTAGCAACATAAAAACATGTAAAAAAAACGGGGTTAGAGACTAAAATTTTACTTTTATAAGGACGTCTCTTTTCATGTATATCAAAGTGAAATGGCAAAAAAAATAACACAATGCTGAATAAAATGTTCTCTACTATCGTTTTCTGAATTCCATGGGAAGAATACTAATAATATATTATCTGATATATTTGACCGAAGTTCTATATGTTTGAAAATAGATTTCAAATCTGAAAAATTATTTCTTACTTTAACTCTTATAAAATCCTGATGTATCAATAATGCTGCCTTTTTTAGATGTATTTTCTTATATTTGTGTGATATTTCCCTTTTCATTAGAAATGTCAGAAAAAAAAAGAATTTGCATTTAATGGGGATTATTGTATATATTTAAAACGTGATTATATTTTGTTATGCATTTTGTCTTTAATTTGTTCAGATGATGTATGAATGTTTGAGATTAACTAAAATTTAAAACTAAAGTAATTAAAAATATATGACACAGTTAACTTCGTCTTTCCAGCATTGCCTTAAAATTCGCTTTGAAATAAAGTAAATGTTTTGCATTGAAATATATGGTATTTCATTATGAATTTGGTCTACAAATGTCGCAGCAACGCTGTAAAGTGCATCTTAAGAAGAATCTTTTACAAAACGAAAATACAATTACATCTTCTTATATATTTATAAATTTAAATAGAATTTAACGGTAAAAAAAATAAAAGGAAATTAACTCATAAATCGGCAGTTGGACAATTTTTTTTTCATTCAGATTGTTTGATTGCTACCATTTTTATATAGTTATATTTGATTTCTTTAATGCCTTATTTAATGATAGAATTTATAAAGCTAATATTATTATTCCACAAAAGTGGTATCAATCAAGCAAATTCAAATAAAAAAAATAACAAGAAATAATTCTCTCAGAAAATGAATTAATAAAAAGAAAATTTAGAATACATTTAGTTACTCCAAAATGCATTAAGTTATATTGTAAAAAAAAGCCTATGACGTGCTCACTATCTAGAAATTATTTTAATAAATAGACATCCACAACAATAAAAAATATATTGTCACATTTAATTTTTCATACTCTTTTTTTCCCTTCTAAATTCGTTTTTCCAATATATTTTTAAAAAAGTGCTTTGAAAAGCAAAGATGAATGAAGCATTGCAACTTCCTCATTAAAAATTACAAAAACTACATTTTAAAATTTAGTTTTAGCGACGTAAAATAATCCACAGAAATACATGCTCAGAATCTAAAATTTAACTGGTGCTCTCTTTTCATGTACATCAAAGTGAAATGTCAATAAAAATAATATTAATAACACAATGCTGAATGAAATGTTCTCTACTATCGTTTTCTGAATTCCGTGGGAAGAATATAAATAATATACAGATTGATTCCAAATTCATTGTACAAGCATACTGTAACAAACAATTTTTGTACAGGAAAGCAGGGTCGGATATCCAATTATAGTAAAAAATACAGGGCGTCTCACTCCAATACGAAGTCGCGTTTTCAGTCATAACTTTAATAGAAGTGAATATATTTTAACGAACTCCTTACAATACACTGTTAAAAATTTGCAGCAAACTGACCAATCATTTGACCGTCTTTATAGAAAATGGCTACATAACCGCAATGTAGCGCTATTCTGACAATATTATTCCCCATAATATGATCAGAATACAGTTAAGTTACCGTTATGTAATCGTCATGTAATAAGTTTTTACAAAAACGGTCAAATGACTGGACAGATTGCTGAAAATTTGTAACAGTGTATGCTTACAATTCATAGAAAGATGTGTCTGTTGCAAACTTTGTTAAAATATCTTCAATACAGTTAAAGTTATAAACGAAAACGCGATATCGGATTGAAGTGCGATGCTCTATAGCTATGATTAAATAAATGGATTTTTGACGCCGATTTCCTATACAATACATGATTTTAACATTAGTCGCGTTTTTGTTCATAACTTTAACAGTAGTAAAGATAGTTTAAAAAAATTCCCAAAAGACTCATCTTTGTATGAGTTGTAAGCCTATTGTAAAGATTTCGTTAAAATATTTTCACTACTGTTAAAGTTATGAACGAAAACGCGATATCGGATTGAAGTGAGATGCCCTGTAATTTCGCTTAAATAAATGGATTCTTAACGCTGATTTCCTATACAATACATGATTTTAACAGTAGTCGCGTTTTTGTTCATAACTCTAACAGTAGTAAAGATATTTTTACAAAATTCGCAAAAGACTCATCTTTGTATGAATTGTAAGCCTATTGTAAAGATTTCGTTAAAATATCGTCACTACTGTTAAAGTTATGAACGAAAACGCGATATCAGATTGAAGTGAGATGCCCTGTAATTTCGATTAAATAAATGGATTGTTAACGCTGATTTCCTATACAATACATGATTTTAACAGTAGTCGCGTTTTTGTTCATAACTTTAACAGTAGTAAAGATAGTTTAACAAAATTCTCAAAAGTCTCATCTTTGTATGAGTTGTAAGCCTATTGTAAAGATTTCGTTAAAATATCTTCACTACTGTTAAAGTTATGAACGAAAACGCGATATCGGATTGAAGTGAGATGCCCTGTAATTTCGCTTAAATAAATGGATTGTTAACGCTGATTTCCTATACAATACATGATTTTAACAGTAGTCGCGTTTCTGTTCATAACTTTAACAGTAGTAAAGATATTTTAACAAAATTCGCAAAAGACTCATCTTTGTATGAATTGTAAGCCTATTGTAAAGATTTCGTTAAAATATTTTCACTACTGTTAAAGTTATGAACGAAAACGCGATATCGGATTGAAGTGAGATGCCCTATAATTTCGATTAAATAAATGAATTGTTAACGCTGATTTCCTATAAAATACATGATTTTAACAGTAGTCGCGTTTTTGTTCATAACTTTAACAGTAGTAAAGATAGTTTAACAAAATTCGCAAAAGACTCATCTTTGTATGAGTTGTAAGCCTATTGTAAAGATTTCGTTAAAATATCTTCACTACTGTTAAAGTTATGAACGAAAACGCGATATCGGATTGAAGTGAGATGCCCTATAATTTCGATTAAATAAATGGATTGTTAACGCTGATTTCCTATACAATACATGATTTTTACAGTAGTCGCATTTTTGTTCATAACTTTAACAGTAGTAAAGATAGTTTAACAAAATTCGCAAAAGACTCATATTTGTATGAGTTGTAAGCCTATTGTAAAGATATCGTTAAAATATCTTAAAACTGTTAAAGTTATGAACGAAAACGCGATATCGGATTGAAGTGAGATGCCCTGTAATTTCGATTAAATAAATGGATTGTTAACGCTGATTTCCTATACAATACATGATTTTAACAGTAGACGCGTTTTTTTTCATAACTTTAATAGTAGTAAAGATAGTTTAACAAAATTCACAAAAGACTCATCTTTGTATGAGTTGTAAGCCTATTGTAAAGATATCGTTAAAATATCTTCACAACTGTTAAAGTTATGAATGAAAACGCGACTTCGGATTGGAATGAGATGCCTGAATTTTTGATTATACAGGGTGAATCTAAACTCTTGGGCAAAACTTTAGGGGATGATAGAACACATCAAGACAAACAATATTAAATATGAATCTAAGGGTCCAAACGTCTTCCAAAGGAGATAGGCGCCATTAAAGTTTAGGGTCAAAAATTTCAAATAATTATAAAAAACGGAAAAATTGGTCGATTCGTTTGCGGTTTTCTCTAAAACTATTCTTTATGTCAGTATTTTCTTAAAAATAAATTTTAAAGAAAAAGTTTTTAAAATGTCAATAGAGGGCGCTTTAGACTTTGGAGTAACGAACAACTATTTTTTACCGTTATTTTTTGTATCTGATTAAATGCTTTTAAAAGCTTAGACTTAAACTTAAATTTTGAGCTCAAAATCTGAATCGTTGGGAGTGGTTAAGTAGCGCAAACTGAACTGTGTTCAGGAGTTGAAATTTGAATCCCCCCCCTGAACACAATTCAGTTATTCCCGATCTTGGTGTCGTAGACCAGGCAGAAACTACTACCCCCTAGACGTAAAATAAACGATAGAGGAAGGACAAAATTAAATAAAATATTTATTTTAAAAATAAATTTTAAAGATAAAGTTCAAAAATACCGATAGAGGGCGCTTTAGACTTTTGAATAATGAATAACTATTTTTTACAGTCGACTCCGACGAGGACATGGTTGCGAGGATTGCCGTCGTAGCAGGCGATAACCGGGAGATGCCCGGGGTATTCACTAATGTTCGCAACTCCCTCCGCTGGCGGTGTGAGGCCTGCATCGTTGCTGGTGGACACTCTTTCGAGCAATTTTTGTGATTCTGCACGAACATCATGCGTGTACCATTTTCTACGTGTCAACCTTCATTCATATTGCGCACTACATGCATACATCAAATTGTTTCTTTTTATTTTGTGCGGAGAAATTTCTCATGTCTGTTATGAATAAATTTTCTATTTAATTTTGTCACTACTCTATCGTTTATTTTACGTGTAAGGGGTAGTAGTATCTGCTGGATTAATTTTAACCCAATTATTCAAGTTGGTAAGGAAATCATATGAGTTGTAATTTTCCAACTGCACGAAAAATGTCCGAGCCGGCATTTGAACCTGGGATCTCTTGACTGAAGCTGCCATGCTCTACCAACTGAGCTATCCCGGTTGAATCTGGAGGGCATGAACTGGATGAATTATGCTCTCCAGAATCAACCGGGATAGCTCAGTTGGTAGAGCATGGCAGCTTCAGCCAAAAGATCCCAGGTTCGAATCCTGGCACGGACATTTTTCGTTCAGTTGGAAAATTACAACTCATATTGTTCCTGCTTGCTCTACGACACCAATATCGGGAATAACTGAACTGTGTTCAGGAGTGGGGGAGGGAAGTAGGTGTTTCGAATTTCAACTCCTGAACGCAGTTCAGTTTGCGCTACTTAATCACTCCCAACGATTCAGATTTTGAGCTCAAAATTTAAGTTTAAGTCTAAGTTTTTGGAAGCATTTAATGAGATACAAAAAATAGTTGTTCGTTACTCCAAAGTCTAAAGCGCCCTCTATCGGCATTTTTTGAACTTTATCTTTAAAATTTATTTTTAAGAAAATACTGACATAAATAATAGTTTTAGCGAAAACCGCAAACGAATCGACCAATTTTTCCGTTTGTTATAATCATTTGAAATTTTGGGCCCTAAACTTTAATGGCGCCTATCTCCTTCGGAAGACGTTTGGGACACTTAGTTTCCCTTTTAATATTGTTTGTCTTGATGTGTACTATCACCCCTTAAAATTTTGCCCAAGAGTTTAGATTCACCCTGTATAACGGGATTTCCGGAATGGGAAAGCAGGAAAGACCCTGCTTTCCTATACAAAAAATTGTTTGTTACAGAGTCCTGTACCAACACTTAAAGTTTGTACCATGAATTTGGAATTACCCTGTATGATTAGAATTTTTTTTCGAAACTGTATCTTTTTGAAAATAGATTTCAAATATGAAAAATTATTTCTTACTTAAACTCTAAGAAAATCCTGATGCAATGCTAAATTTTTTAGATATGTTTTCTTAAAATTGTGTTATATTTCCCTTTTTATTAGAAATGTCAAAAATATAATAATTGCGCCCCATGCGAATTACTTTCTTTATTTCAAATTTCATTATTTTTTTGTACTGCATTTTGTTTTTAATTTAATCCATATAAAGTATGAATGTTTCATATTAACAAAAATTTAAAACTAAAGTATTTAAAAAAAATATGGTCACAGTTAACTTCCTCTTTACAGCATTGCATTAATATTCACTTTGAAATAAAGTAAATATTTTGTAAATATTAAAACTTTATTTCATTTTTTATAAATTTTAAAATATACATTTTAAAATTTAAATTTAGCAAGCTACAATACGTACAAATAAGAACGAAAAATCATGTAACAGGAACATATTATGAAACATTTTTCCACATTAATAGAATATTATTTAGAAATTTCCTTTTGTCATAGAAAGAAATGTGATATCTAAATAGGCAATTTAAAAACACGTAATTCAATAGAAATTCATTTTTGGCAATTTCTACCCATGTCGGGTTAAGTGTGCGAATTATTTCGTGCAGACATGTATTTAATCTATAGATTTTATACACACTATATAATACAATAAAAATTGGGTTAGCATAAATCTGCATACCCCAGCGGATTACTGGAAGTGGATACCACTTCCAGCAATTATCGATCATATTTAGTACAGTAATCAAATTCTTTTGTGCCTCTCTGTAAATGAACGATAAATGCTAAACACACCATAATCTATATAAAACATGTTTTAGTGCACCTAAGGGATTTGTTTTAATTTCATTATATTTGAAATTATCAATTATTATTATTAATCATGGATATCGCCAATAATAAGAAACCAGAAAACAATGTTGATTCGCAGAAATACAAACTTTATACTCTTCAATATTATCCAAGATTGTTTGAAAAGTTAAAATACAACCTTAAACGTTTCAAAATTTCCTTAATAGCCAAACCCCCTCAGAAATTAAAGGATATCATTTGAGTAAAATTGACCCAATTAATTTTGAGAATTATTCAGGAGTATATGAAATATCTTTTTATTAAAGAAAACGGATCAAAAAATTATTATATTGGCATGACCAGCAGGAAATGTAGTTAAAGAAAAAAGGAGCATATAGCTGATATTAAATATAATACAAAATCCACAGCCCTGGCAATTGTATATCAAGAAGAAACCATAAATTTCAATGAAAGTAAAATAGTTTTTCCTTCCAGTCTATACAATTCATCCCTAATAAGAGAAACCATAGAGATACTAACACACAAAAATACAATATGTAACGATACTGCATCTTTTAACTTACCGAAATTGTGGCTCGAGTTACTCCATGGTTACAAATATGAAAATAAATAACCAAGTAAAAATAAAAGATAACGTGCGTACTTAAAAAAAAAATTACATGAAAATTAAATGATAGCATTTTAAATAACTTCAAAGACCGTGCAATTATGGAATATTCACGTTTGTTTTTGAAAATGACTCGGAGTGAGCCAAAACATGTCAAACAACCTAATAAAAGTTAATTTATGTTGTTAATTTATACCTTTTAACATTTAAAAGAAATATATCATAACATCATTAAAATACACAGCAAACGATTTTCCCCCATAGATCATAGTGTAATGGAATTATTTTATGTGTCCCTGTAAACGAACTATAAATGCAACTTATTCTATACTTAA
Source organism: Maratus michaelseni (assembly GCA_963931845.1). Classification (NCBI taxonomy): domain Eukaryota; kingdom Metazoa; phylum Arthropoda; class Arachnida; order Araneae; family Salticidae; genus Maratus; species Maratus michaelseni. The sequence continues at coordinate 102,481,492 of OZ007593.1, read as the reverse complement.
CTATAAAGAAAGCATTTTGAAGTCCACCTAAGTTGTTCATATAAATTTCATTATGTTTGAAATATCGTATCTTCAATAAAATGTACCTCAAAGGATGTTTCTGCATAAAACATAATATAACGGAAAAAAAATTTGTGTTCCTGTAAGCAAACTGTAAACGCTGCACGCCTCATTTACAATGTGGAACATTCTATAATAAATCTCAATAACATATAAAAATTGCATGGAAATCCAAGTTTAATTACGAGAGTTAGAGAATGGACAAGCAGACAGACATGCCGAATTCATAAATATGTTGGAAAGTGTTAAAAATAATGCTGTTTAACACTAAAATTTCACTTCTATGAAAGTGCTCTCTTTTCATGACCATCAAAGTGACATGTCAAACAAATAGCACAATTCTGAATAAAATGTTCCTTACTGTCATTTTCTGAATGTCACGGAAAGAATACAGAAATATATTATCAGAATTTTGAACGAAATTCAATCGCAACGGAAAAGAAATGTTTTGAATCTGGAAATATTTTCTGATATAAACTGTTAGAAATTCTGATATATCTGCGATGTTACATTTATTAGACATGTATAATGGTTTGTTATTTCCCTTAAATTGCAAATATTAAAATAATGAATAGCGTCATTTGAGAATTTTTCTTCTATCATTAAAAGTTTTTTCCAATATTTATCGTAATCCATGAGCAGACTGTTAAAAATCTGCAGCAAATTCTCCAGTAATTCAACCGTTTTACAGATAACGGTTGTTTAACCATACACTGTTAAGAGTTTGCAGTAAACTGTCCCGTCATTTCACCATTTTTATAGAAAATGGTTACATTACCGTAATTTAACTCTATTCTGACCATAATACGGTCAGAATAGTGATAAATTATGGTTAAGTAACCGTTTTCTATAAAAACGGTCAAATGACTGGACTTTTTGCTGCAAATTTTTAGCAGTGTGCTATCAATCGTTCTCACTGGTTAGATAGAGATATATTATTAGGGTAATGTAAAGGTTTGCTATAACAAGTAGATAAGTTTGATCCAAGATCGCACAAAGGGTTTCGTTTAATATTCCTTTCAAAACACTTTAATAAATCCAAATTAATTTCATTTTCGAAAAAAAAAAAAAAAAAAAAAAGTCATGTTTTTCATAAAGTAAAAAATTACCGGTCTATTTTACTTGTTTTTTTTTTTTTTTGAATACCTGAACCGGTCCGATAGCGGGCGAAGCTCGCTATTATACTCTGTCATAATAATATATGTCATGTAGACTAAATGCGATATTTAAAAAAAAATCAATTTCATAACTAAACATGTTGTTATTGAGACCTTCAAAATGTTAAAATATGCCAATATTTCCATAATCGGGTTTTTATCATGATTCAAAACGTTCCTCAAACTCATATATTTACTGTTCTCTATTACTCATATTGATACTCTATTTGTATTTAAACATTTGAAATATTCGTTAAACTTCCAATACGACATCAGATTAATTTTCTTTTTAATTCTCTAAGGACGCCATATTAAGCTGTTTTCTGTATTTTACACATACTCATATCCTTTGTATTATTGAGAAATGTTTGAAAATTTCCGTTTTATTATCAATATGATGTCCTATTAATCTTTTTTTTCAATTGGTGAAACTTTTTATTTCATTTTCATTTTTATTGTGAATTTTTAATTGTTGGCAACTGCTATAACGAAAAATATTTAAATTTAATAGAAAAAGGCTGTTAAATTTTTGGTTTTTTATATCTCTATATTAAAATAATACGATTTTTTCAAGTTTTATGATTTTTGAGCTTCATATTAGATATGCAGCTATAAGTACACACAATTTTATGCTTGTAAGTTATATAGTTTCTGAGAACCGGCTCTGTGACAGGCAGAGAACGAAGCGGGAGTAATAGCGTTTCGTAAGATGAACGAAACCCTAAAAATAGTTGAATACCTTGCTGCAGATTTTTAACAGTATATTAGAGGTTGATAAATTTTAAAACAAGGTGATTTAAAACGACTAGGCTTCTCAGGACTACACCTTTCAGAACCATGTTGCAGTGTATAATATAAAATTTGATTGGTTGAATAGATATTGCGCAAACACAAATCGCCAATCATTTTGGGGAGTCTGTCATTATCTCCAAGCTAATGTTTCTCAACTTGTCTCACGCGTCTAATCAAACTCATCCAGGCGAGTATCGTCAAATTCTTGAATTTAGGGTGGCCATAGTTTGGACAAAAATGTGACTGAGCACAATTCGAGCATGCACACTACATATGTTGTATTTCTCATATAGAGCAACACATCATTAATCACATCCCCAATGCAATCATTATATATATTATTTCTGTTGGCAGCATCCCTTTTTTTATGAATTTACGAAGCGCACAACAACGTATAAGGTACCATTTGAAATGTTTTTAAAGCGGCTTCTGACATAGTACGCTAACATTTCGTTAAAACATGTTTTTTTTATTAAACATTACTGTTAATTAGAAATTAAATCAGCATTGTTTTCATATATGGAATAAAAGCTTCGTTTTCAAATCAATGATGCCACAAAAATAGAATACCGCATTATATGATGCTCAACAACGATTATAAAAAATAATAATTAGTACAGAAGAGGTAAAATGTGACGTTATCTCACGGGTTTATTTTATATTTATGATTAAAAAACAAAACTGAAATTGAAACGTTTAGAAGAAAAAAAATTATATTATTGATTGATCGAAGCACTGATATTTTACATGTGTAGCATAAAAGGTATAATTTGTTATATTGGATTTATTTGTAATATAAGTGTATTTCAATTTATTTTTCTTTGCGCCATATTTTTCCTGAAGAAGAAGGTATCATCCTCTAATGCACTTAAAATACAATTGTTAATTTGTTTTCCCTCGAGCGTGCCTTTTTCTATCTTCGATGAGATTTTACTGTTAGGAATAAATTAGACGATATTCTGGCTTCACTAATGATGTTTTCAGATATTTTCATCCTAAAGTTTTTTTAGAAGTTTAAACCTGCATTTAAAAATTATTAGATATTGTTAAAAAGTAGTAGACTGCAGTGCGAAATCCTCGCACGAATAATGTAATAACGAAGGGAAATCGCGATATTGACTAACACGAATACTAATTAGCCTCGGTATATCGAATACATCTTAAATTTCAGAATCATGTTCAATAACTTTATTATTATTTTTTTTTATCAGAACGTTTGAAAGAAATTATGAAAGCAACAGCTGAAGTATGAGAATGGATTCTTACTTTTTCAGAACTGAATATATTTTAGCTTTTTAATCTCTTATTATGCAAATTGTATTAAACCCATATGCGTTCCCAAAGTACAATAAATTTTATATAGATTTTCATTGATAATTTTTCAGAGGACTTTCTTTAGAGTAAAGTGTCAAAATAAATAACGCATTTCTTTGTAAAATGCATCCTACTGTCAACTTATGAAACTTTTTGGAAGAATACCAAAATGTGTTATCAGAATTTTAAACGAAATTCTATCTGCTTGTAAATAGAAATATTTCAAAATTTTTGAAGAATGATTTCCTTTTTTGAACTTATGTCTGAAATTTTAGTATTGCTGCTGGTTTTTTTTTCCAGAACTGCGATTTTTTTCGTATATGTTTTCTTATAATGTTCAGAAATATTTAAGGTTCTTTTTTTTTAATACCAATATTACGTGGAATGTAGCTTGACGATATTTAATTTTACGATATTTTTCAATGCACTACTTCTAAAAACATTGAGCAGCGTCTCTTCCCTCTATCTATAAAGACCCTTTATAAAGAATCAATGACCGTATTTATATTTAATGTATAATAATACGGACAAATTTGTCTGTCTGTCGAATGTGATTTTGAGAAACCGCTACACCCAACATTACAAAATTGCGCTGGTAGGTACAGTCGTGGAAAAAAAAAACTGAACACCCCCCACTAACTCTGCAACAAATTATAGTAGAAGGAAGTGACTGGTACCAAACGATTGGAAATAAAGTCTACTTTTAAATGATGTATATAAAATTTGCTTAGGGGGCCATCTACATATAAAAACACACCCAAACTTTGTTTTTTTTTCAATAGCAAGACTCAAATTTGACAACATATTTGAAATCGGCAGTTCAAACTATGCCTAGATACCAAATTTCATTAAATTCCTACGATTAGTTTCTGAGAAATTAATTACTTTATAATGAGCATATTTAAGGGGCTGTATCCAAATTGAAGTTCGGTTCTCGATTACTTATATTACATTTTTAAGTAACAAATACTTTCGCGTTAATACTTTATCTAACAACCATTTAGTGTAATATTGCAAACAATTTAACAAGATTTGAGAAAATCTTGTTTTAATCCCAGCCTATGAGTATAATATTTTCTCAAACAGGGATGAGCGCGCTCCGACTCGAATATCGATTCTTACCACTAAATTTTAATAGTATTCTCCAACGTAAAGAATTTCAGAAATTTTGTTCTTGAATAAGGTAACAAATACTATTAAAATTCAGTGGTGTCAATCGGGATTTCGAGTCGGAGCGCTCCCATCCCTGTTCAAACTATGCTTTAATGCACATCATAGACGGCCCCTTAAAGCAGCATCTTGCCGTTTTTTAAGCGTCATTTGAAAACTACTTCGTAGAAAAATTTAAAATTTTGAATACACATAAAGCAGGACATAATAAATATAAATCCATCAAAAAAATTGTAGGTTGCAATTCATAATTTTTTCGAATATTAATTTCATAATTCATAATTCATATTATAAAATTATAAAAATTACAAATTTGACATATTTATGTTTGGGCTTTTTAGTATTATAACCAAAAAAAAATTAACACATTAGAATTATAATCTCAGGAGATATTAATAAAAATATGAAAATGTAATTTAACATTAGAGGCTCTAAAATTTGAATGTTTATAACTCGAAAACTTATCATCCAAATGACTTAAAATTTTGTATCTAGGCATAGTTTGAACCGAAGATTTAAAATATCATGTCAAAAGTGGATGTTGCCATTGAAAAAAATAAATTTTAGGCTTGTTTTAATATGTAGATGGCCCCTTAGGCAAATTTTAGATATATAATTTAAAAGTAGACTTTATTTCCAATCGTTTGGTACCAGTCACTTCCTTCTACTACAATTTGTTGCAGAGTTAGTGGGGGGTGTGCAGTTTTTTTTTCCACGACTATACCTCTATGTATGTAGGTGTGCATCTTGAAGCCTGAATTTTATTTTTTGATTAGATTTATTTTTATTTAATTTTGCATGCAATTTTCAGCGGGTTTTATTTTTCACATTTCGCGAACATTAATGTTATGAATCCGATTTTAATTTTTAGCACAATATATTAACTTTTTTTCTCTTTTCAGTAAAGATTATTCAGAGTTTATACAGTGATTTGTGAATATTTTGCGAAATTTTTATGCGATTTATAAAGATTTTTTAACAGCAATTTTTTGTCATTGGTAAAATGAAATCACTCTCAAACTTTTAGTTTAATATATTAAATTTTTCCTCTGCAGTTTTTGAATTTTAGCGATTTTTAATTTTAATTTCATCTATTATTTGAAATATTTCGGCATTTCGCGGTTATTTTTGACATTCGGGGAAAAATTCCGGTTAAAATATTTTATACCACTATAGTAAAGTTTTTCCTCTGTGATTTTCACCTAGCAATTTTCAACGTGACTTTTAGTGTTTTTTTTAGAGTTTCGTGGCGAAAGCTTAATACGCATAAAAGGAATTTTGTTTCGAAATTTTAGTACGCTATAGTAAGTTTTGTTGTCTGGAATTTGTGAATTTTTAGCTATTTAAACGCGATTTTCAAATTTTCAATGAAATTTTGGACTTTTTTTCGGTTTTCGCGGCTGTTTGTTATTTTATAATCATAAAAAGAATTCGGATTTAAACTTTTAGCCTAATATTGTAAATTTTGCCTTCCGCGATTTCTGAAGGGTTTTTTTCTATCTTTTATAAAGCAATTTTCAATGCGTATGTTTCCCAGTACTGCGATTTTTTAAAAATGTTTTCTTATAACGTTCTGAAATATTTATTGTTTGTTTAATAAACCAATATTACGTAGAATGTACATTTCAATTTTATGCTATTTTTAAATACTCTACTTAAAAAACAGGTAGCAGCGTCTCTCCCCTGTATCGATAAAGGTCCTGTATAAAAAAAATCAAACACTGTATTTAAAATAAAAATGAAATGTAAAATCAATATTTTTTCACACAAAAGTTCTATATCCGGATTTTAAATCAAAGGGCTAGATGTCTAGGGACTTATTATCTATAATATGGTAGATTCTTTGGGGATTTATCATATATTATCGACTTACATTTTTAATATAGATCGAACATTGCAGTCTGCTCGAGGAAACGATTTTAAGGAGTACTATGTTATTGTAGATGTCTAGGGATTCATCATCTATTATCTGCTTACATTTTTGATATGGATCGAACATTGAAGTCTGCTCGAGGAAAATATTTTAAGAAATACTATGTTATGGCAGATGTCTAGGGATTTATCATATATTATCTGCTTACATTTTTAATATGGATCGAACATTGAAGTCCGCTCGAGGAAAAGATTTTAAGCAGTACTATATTATGTTAGATATCTAGGGATTTATCATCTATTATATGCTTATATTTTTGATATGGATCGAACATTGAAGTCTGCTAGAGAAAAATATTTTAAGCAATACTATGTTATGATAGATGTCTAGGGATTTATCATCTATTATCTGCTTGCATTTTTAATATGGATCGAACATTGAAGTCTGCTCGAGGAAAAAATTTTAAGCAGTACCATGTTATGTTAGATGTCTAGGGATTTATCATCTATTATCTGCTTGCATTTTTTATGTGGATCGAACATTGAAGTCTGCTCGAGGAAAAGATTTTAAGCAATACTATGTTATGGTAGATGTCTAGGGATTTATCATCTATTATCTGCTTACATTTTTTATATGGATTGACCATTGAAGTTTGCTCGAGGGAAAGATTTTAAGCAATACTATGTTATGGTAGATGTGTATGGATTTATCATCTATTATCTTCTTACATTTTTAATATAAATCGAACATTGAAGTCCGCTCGTGGAAAAGACTTTAAGCAATACTATGTTATGCTGCCTCTGTAGAGTTTATCTTTAGAGCATATCTTTAGAGTTACGACATATAATATAAAATTCGATTGCTTGTAAATATTTTGAACAAACAAAAACACAAATCACCAATTATCTTGGCGAGTATCGTCAAGTTCTGGAAGTTAGGTTTGCCATATTTTGGACAAAAATATCTCTGAGAACAGTCCGAGCATGCGCACTACGTATATTGTGTTTCTCATATAGAGGAACCACATCATTAACCACATGCCCAATACAATCATATTAATGTGATAACGAATGAAAATCGCAATATTGACTAACACGAATACTAATTAGCCTCGGTGTATCGAATACATCTTTAATTTCAAAGTCATGTTCAATAACTTAATTATTATTTTTTATACCAGAACATTTTTAAGTAATTATGCAAATAACAGCAGCAGTAAAGGAATTGGTGGTTACTTTTTTCTCAGAACTGGTTGTATTTTAGCTTTTTAATCTCTTATTATGCGAATTGTATTAACCCATATACGTACACCAAGTACAATATATTTTATATATATTTTCCTCAATAATTTCATGCGTTTTCTGTATGAGACTTAAAGGGCTTTATTACACGTTATTTGACGCCCAATGTTATCTTTCAACAAGATGTAGTGTATTTATTTACAGTAAACATTTTTTTTTTTCAATTATACCTGGTGATCTAAAATGGATTGACTGATTTTAAAATTCAATAACTTCCAAACGGTGACCGATATTTAAAAAAATTCTTTCAGGAGAGTAATGTATGATGTCAGGAGTTTTTGTTTTACTGCGATTCCTGATTTCAGTTCGAATTATCGGCAATAGATGGCGCTGCGAGCAATAGGCGTGCAATCGAGGCAAAAACTAAAATCACCCAGCATTGATACGAATTAAGGAAATTCAATGCATGGAGTGGGTCTCATTCACCAATAAAATCTTCTTTAGAATCGGGCCAAAAGAACAAGATTGTATTAGCGAATGAGACCCACTCCATGTATTGAACCTTCTTGTTTCGAATCAATTCTGGTGATTTTAGTTTTGATCTTGATTTCACCCCTATCGATCGCAGCGCCATCTATTGCTGATAATTCGAACTATAATCGGGAATCGCAGAAAAAAAAAACTCCTGACATCTTACATTACTCTGCTGCAAGAATTTTTTAAATATCTGTCACCGTTTGGAAGTTATTAAATTTTAAAATCAGTCAGTCCATTTTAGGATACCCGGTATATTAAATGCGTAATTTATATTTCACTTAAGAGATAAATAATAATGTGTATAAATGATCCATTATCGATTATGTGTAAACATGTATTATTGTTTTTAATTTTTACTTAATATGGGTGTAAGCATAATATATTACCAAGCAGTATGAAAGTTACAAAGCAAATCAATATGAAAATGCAAATCCAAATTTAAAAAATAATGTTTTTTGAAATTATTTTTTTCTATTTTGTCAAAATTTTAATTCGGAGTATTTCGTTTATTTGTATCCAATAATACTTTTCATTTTTAAAGATATTTTATAAATCAATCAAAAGGCACTTATAAAAGTACTGATTTTATTTTATTTTTTATTAATTAAAAACTGACGACTTTTCTATATTTGATTATATAATTTACTTTAAAGTAACGTTAGTAAATAATATTTTTAGTATACACACTGCAAAAAAAGACAAATGTTTCTTAACCTAGCTTTTATTTTTTCTTCATTTTTTTTTACGAAAATATAATATATCGTAATATACATCCTCTACTGAGATACCCGCGATTCCTAAAAGCGTTCATTTATCTTCACAAGCCTCTGAAACTAATGTATTTCCAAGATTTGAAAAAGCATTTTCGAAACAAAAGTTTAATTTGCGACCGTAATTTTAGGACACCTTTCCAAGTAGTTTTGCAGTGTATTAATCACTTTTCTCAGATTGAATTTCGGTTTTTTGGAAGCTATCAACTTTCAAGTAAATATTTTCAGCTGTGTACCAGAATTTATACACGAACGAGGAACAATACATGGAGTGGGTCTCATTCACCAATAAAATCTTCTTTGGAATCGCGCCCAAAGAACAAGATTGTATTAGCGAATGAGACCCACTCCATGTATTGAACTTCCTTGTTTCGCATCAATGCTGGTGATTTTAGTTTTGATCTGAATTTCACTACTACATAATAATGTTAATGTTAATATTATCGTTAATACTAATAATTTAGTATTAATGTTAATACTATAAATTTTATTGTTAATGTTAATGCTGTTAATTTATCACGTTTCCTGTTTAAAATGTTTACATAAGAATTGATAGCATCCGATAAAATGATGTATTTTATTATTTGTATAAAATAAAGTAATAAAATAAAGCATTCAACAATATGCTTTATTTTATTAATTTAAATAAACAATAATCACTTTTATTGTTTACTTTAACTACCTTAAATAAACAACAATAAAATAAAGCAGTTTCGAAACAAAAGTTTATTTTGCGACCGTAATTTTAGGACACGTTTCCAAGTAGTTTTGCAGTGTATTAATCACTTTTCTCAGCCTAGAATTTCGGTTTTCTGGAAGCTATCAACTTTCAAGTAAATATATTCAGCTGTGTAGCAGAATTTTTACACGAAAGAGGAACAATACACGGACTGGGTCTCATTCACCAATGAAATATAATTCGGAATCGCGCCCAAAGAACAAGATTGTATTAGCGAATGAGACCCACTCCACGTATTGAACTTCCTTGTTTCGCATCAAATCTGGTGATTTTAATTTTGATCTGAATTTCACTACTACATAATAATGTTAATGTTAATATTAATGTTAATACTAATAATTTAGTATTAATGTTAATATTGTGAATTTAAATGTTAATACTATCAATTTTATTGTTAATGTTAATGCTGTTAATTTATCACGTTTATTGTTTAAAACGTTTACGTAAGAATTGATAGCATCCGATAAAATGATGTATTTTATTATTTATTTACAAATGCGGTGTTTTTAATTTCCAACAACATTTACTAAACATTTACTTTTTATGTTTTTCTGGAGCGAACATTTCATTAAAACAATTAAAATAATATATTAAATCAATCAGTTATATTAAACAATTACTCTATTCTGCATTTAGATAAGTAAATAATTAGTTTCTTTAAAAGTTTATCCCAAATTTCTCCATGAAAAGGCTAATGAAATAGTGAATCCATATTTATTTTAAAAACACCTTTTTAACTGAAGTCAATATTTGTCTTACCAGTACAACTATAAGAATTGTTTGAAAATTCACAAAAATCAGCATCATTCTTCTCGAACAATTTTGAAGTGAAAGAAAACTAAATGTTTATCTGTTAAACAAGCATTATTTAGTCTTTTCTGGCTTAGCGTTATGAAAGTAAATGTATTTGTTTTATTTATTAACTTTTACCTTTACGTTTAGATCTGAAAAGACAAAAAGAAAATAAACAAGTAAAGTATATATTATTTTGTGAAGGGAGTTAGTTTTTAGAATTTTATTAAATGATCACAGAATTTCATTGTTAATTGAAACTTTTATGAAAAAGTATGATTTCAAACATTTATTTTTCTAACCTTCTTAAATGTATTCACCTTTATCACTATGAATTTCGATTGATGAAATTTTCAAATGTTTTTCACATAATTTTCACTTTTATATCCCTTAAGGCGGTATTCCAAAATAATATTTTTCCACGCTCAACAACTCAAAATTTTGAGACACATTCTCAGACTCATTTTTAAAAGTAACAACAGGAAACTTGGCGGCGTGATTTATAAAGACATTTATAAGGGCCCCATGTTTTTATTTTTCGTTCAATTAATTAGAAATTGATTTACAGACAATTATTGTCACAGTACGACATTTTGTTTTGTTTCCAGCGGTATCGCTTCGGGAAATTCGGTTCAAAATGTCCACTGTGACAGCATTTTTTGAAATATATTCTGCCTTTATCAAAAAATCGAGACAATACGGACATTATAAAGTTTCTGAATAAGAGAACCTGCCAATTGGATACATTTCAGAGCAAACATGAATTTACAAATGTGTCTCAAAATAAGCAGTTTGGATTTGAATACACCCTTAATAATAAATTTTATTTTAGTACATATTCTTGGTTTTCTTGTATTTCTTATACTTTAAAACATGTCATTGCATGATTGTGTAATAATATTAAAATAATAAATGCTGAAAGATTTTGGATGTCAAAATTTAGCATTAAATTCTTTACCGCCTCTGTCCCCGACGCTTATTTTTAAAGTTTGGAGCTGTCTGAAACTGAAACTATTGTTTAATATAAATATGTAGCAAAAATTAGGCTGCACACATTTTTCCGGTTATCATTATTTTTTTAATTCTGTTCAAGGATTTTAGATTCCTTACTGTCCCTCTTGCTAAAATTAACTAGAAAATCACTCCAAAAACAACCATAAATTCTTTTTCAACTTTTTTCTCCTACAGAACTATGCTAGATAAAAAATGGCTGTAGTTCTCAGACAGAAAATTTTCTGCAGAATTTAAATCAGCATTTAAATATCAATTAGAGCATTGTGACTTTATTGGTAGTCTTACCGTCCCCCAAATTTATTCCTGAACATTTAGAGGTCAATTAATTTTTTTTTATATTTAGCTCAATGTAAATAACTTTTGCTAAAAGTTAATTATTATTGTGGCAACCACTTAGGCTCAACAAGACTTGCCTAAAAATAAACGGAAAGTTTCCTTACCATCCCTGTTCGTCCACTACGAGAGGGAACCGTGACTACCACTGTAGGTTTTCACTCCCCTCGAGTTGTGGTAGAGCAAGTACGGGTTGGAATATCCCGACTTAAGGCCTAGGGCCTGGTTCCCTTCTGGGTTTCCAGCTCCGAATCTGTTGGGGGACACCAGCCCGTCTCCAAGTGTCTCGCGGTGACTCCCCGTGGTTTCACCACGTATCGCAACGGCCTACGTCATCGACATGTGGGTTCAAGGTTAGAGGGTCCGTATTGGATCGGTCCTCTGACCGGCCGAAGCGCCGTAGAGAGTCAAAGCTACTGGCGCGATAAAAGTCTCTCAGGACTTGGGTTCGGTGGTCGTCTACGCGCGGTGCCTCCCTCATGTGCGCCTGCGGCGCAGCTTACTTTTACCATCCCTGTTCTATTTCACTATTAATTGGATGGTAAAGGTCTCGCAGGAACTGTACTGTATTAAATATTAATGCAGAACAAGAACATGTTTAATTAGAGCTACAAGAAGAAGAAAATTTAAACCTGGATGTTTGAAAAGGCTATTTTATTAAGTTGCATTTAACAAATTTCTTAATCTTGAAATTGAAAATTATGGGAGTATGGCTCTTATAATGACCATTACAAATTTACATTTTTGCTTTATAAAATGGCATTTACGTAACCTGTCTTTTATTTATAATCTGTCATCAGAGTATATATTTTTTTAAATTTTTATTTGATTATCTTTTTTAAACTTTTTCTAAATTTGATTTAACGAACAAAATAAATTTAAAACAATAGTAATCAAAGAAAGAGAAAAATTATTGTCAATCCTATAACATAGAAATAAAGAATACATTAAAATAGCAAAAGATATAAAACTATTAAAATTCATAAAGATACAAATAAATGTAAATATATTGCTCCTTTTAAATATATATAGTCCTTTAAAATATATAGTCATCAAAATAGTCATATAATATATAGTCCTGTTAAAAGGAGTTAAATGTATTTTTAAACGATTTTGATTTATGTTTTACGCACCTTCAAGCAATATAATTACAATTATTTGTATCTTTGTGAATTTTAATCATTAAACAAGGTCAATTTACACTGTAATTTTAATTTTTTATTGATATAAAACTGTAACGATAATTTTACATTAAAGCAAATTGTCAAAAACAATAACAGCATTTCGACGAAATTATTTCTTCTGTCAGCTTTTCAATGCATTCCACGATTTTCTAACATGTTATCGGAATTTGAAATGAAATTCTATCTTTTATAAAATACGAATTTTTGAAAAACTTAGATAAACCCACCTTTACATTGAATTTTGTATAACATTCATGTATGTGCTGGTGTTTTTAGATGTGCTTGGAAATAAAGATAAGACAAAAGTTTTTGTTTTTTAAGAAATATAGAAATAAGATTTTTCTGATTTGTTTCGATTGTTTTATATACATTTCATTCATCGATGTTTGATTATTTTAAATCGAATATTTCACAAACGTACCTTTTAATGTTGAACATATTATAAGTATTTTAAATCATTCGACTTTATATCATTTGATATTATTTCATTGTAATAGGAAAGTTTTAATAGTAATTTCACATTAAATATTACTTTACTATATTTCTTGTTTAACTTAAGCTGCAACAAGTTATTTTTTTTAGTTACATATTAAGACATTTCGTATACATTTATGCATATTTTAATACTTGTATTGCAATTCGATTTTTAATTTACTTATCGCTAATCATTTATAGGGGTCTTGAGTACCATTTCCTAAAGCATTTAGTTAAAAATGTAGCAAACAATCAAGATTTGTACCGTTATTTATCCATATGATTTTCTTTGTTAACTCATGCCTTCTTACCGTTAGCAATATATCAGATTTTGTAGGGTATTTCATGACATCGACGATTAATCGAAAATAATAATTTAAAACACATTAAACATAAAGTCAGATTGAGTAATTTCAGACATTTTCATATTACAAAGTGTCATTAAATGTGTAAATGTAGTAAATGAATTTAGTGAGATTATTGCTATTGTTTGACATTCATACGGATATAGAAAAGGGTTTAGAATTTATCCCGCTGAGCAAATCAACTTCCATTTCCAAGCATGCAACTAAAAACAAATTAATAAATACCACACCAAAGCGTGAAATTATCAATCTTCGCCTATGCTTTAATACAGGACAAAAATAAGTATAAATTTATATTTATTTGTAAATAATATTTTTGAAGTTTATACTTCATGAGTACATTTTGAATTAAAATATTTACTTATTACATAATTATTTATGTAGTTTTAGCCGTTTTGTAACATTCTTGAACTAGCTTTCATTTTAGACTTAATTTACTTCATTGACTGTTTGCCAGTTTATTGAGGAATTTGTAGATGTTTTAAACTTAAAATTTTGTAGAAAATAAATGTTCAAATGGCGAAAGTAAAATTACTACTTTAGATGATGTCATATGAAAACGGCTGAACTTACAAATTCGATATTCTTCCCATTACTGCACTTTAATTTGCCTTTAATTTGTAATTTTGAATAACTTTTAATTATTAAAAATAGAAAATATAAAGTTTACATACATATTAATAATTCATTAGAATCAGTAATATTCTTTTATTTTTTAATGAACTTTATTAGAAACTTTAACAGTAAAAATAGATTAAAATTTTATATTCCTCAAATGCTTTCAGACGCATTTTGTCAGGATAAAAAGGCTGTCATTTTATGTATGCATAATACCCTTTTTCAAAAAATTCATGAGTTCAGAGATAATCATGTTTTCAAGATAATATATATTAGAACTTAATATTTGGCTTGCAATAAGTACAAGAATAAATATTGTAACTATTTTTAAAATGTCTTATAGACATTTTTAAAAAAGATTATTTAATACTTAAATATATATTTTTTTTAACTTAAGTGTCCTTAAGTTTACTTTCTTTTAGTACTTAAATATTCATACTTTTTCCTCCATTAACTAGAATAAAAAATAAATCTCATTTTCTGTTAGGACGAAAATAGCTATAATTTCATTAAAAAATACTCTCCTTTTCCTCCATAATTGCTAACCAGGCAATTTATCATTTAAAAAAAATGCGTTTATTTTACGTGAAATTGCTAATATAAATAAAGACAAAATTTAAGAAAAACGATAAAAAAATGATTCAGGTGAAAACTAATTAAGCTAACAGTTTAAAAAATTATGTAATTTAAAAGTATATTATTTTGGAGACGAACATAATTTTATATATTAAATTAGTTCAGACATATTTATTAGATTTTATTGAGTAAGATACTTTTTTTATAAACGGTGTAAATTCCTATGTACTAGTATTCGGCACATAATTTCTGAACATGCCTAATCTACACAATCAAAATAGCGAAAGGAAAATTACTACTTTAGATGATATCATAACGAATAAACTTATACAAAATTCTTACCCATACGATATTCTTCCTGGATACGCCGATAACTCAGTTACTATTTATCACTACAAAAGAAACACACACACAATCTCAAAATAAAATATTCACTAGTGGACTGTAACTCATTTAATAACTTTTTAGTTATTCACAACACTAAATAAAAATGGTCGAGAGCCGAGATTTACACAACTTCTCTGATCGGCATCTCAAACCCAACTCACAAACACAAGTTTTTTTTTTTTTTTTTTTTTTTTTTTTTTAAACATTTTACATAGACGGCGCTTCTAGTGGCAACATACCGCCGGGCCTTGAATGTTGCTAACATTCAATAATATAAATGCAATATAATTCAAACACAATCTCTAAATGAAAAATACAATCTAAAAAAACTAACAAAATTTCTTCTCAAAAATACTACACTAAATAAAATACTAAATTTACAAATATAAACACAAGAATGTAATACACTGCAGGAAAAATATATAGTTTAATAAAACAAATGTATGAATTTAAGTAGTTAATAAACCATCATTCACATATGGCAAAACAACAATTTTTGTGACTGGCCTTTTATATGTGCCATTTTTATCTTTCAAGGTGACAACTCTTATGATATTGTCTTGGCCTGGATGAATTTTAATAATTCGGGCCAAATGCCATTTTAAAGGGCAATAATTATCAGAATTTTTTACTAATACTAAATCTCCCTCTTTTATCTTTACCCTTCCCTTGTACCATTTAGGTCTATTTAAGAGCTTGTTCAAATATTCTGATGACCATTTTTTCCAAATATGTTGTGTTAATTTTTGAACTAATTGCCATCTGCTCAACCTATTCATAGGAATTTCTGTATAATTTGGTTCTGGTAAGGCCATTAAAGAGGAACCAATAAGGAAGTGGGCAGGTGTCAAAACTTCAACATCATTTGGATCATTTGAAAGGGGGCAGAGTGGCCGAGAATTAAGAACTGCTTCAATTTGTGTAATAAGGTTAAGAGTTCCTCATAACTTAAAATAGTTTTACCTACAACACGTTTTAAATGGTATTTAAGGGATTTGATATTTGCCTCCCACAAACCTCCAAAGTGAGGACCTGAAGGGGGATTAAAATACCAGTTAATACCTTCATTAGCTAAATAATTTTCTATTTCCTCCTCATTTTTATCTTTAAAAAAAGATCTGAGAATTGCTCTTAATTCTTTATTGGCACCAACGAAATTTCGACCATTATCACTATATATATCAGAAGGTTTGCCCCGCCTTGCTATAAAGCGTTTAAGTGCTGCTAAGAATGCTTCACTTGTTAGATCATTTACTATTTCAAAATGCAAGGATTTTGTAATAAAACACACAAATACACAAATAAATACTTTTTTTACATGTTTACTTCTACCCACGAAGTTTTTCACTTCAAAGGGACCACAGTAGTCCAATCCAGTACGCATAAATGCTCTGGCCATTGTTACTCTAGAAGCTGGCAAATCAGCCATCTGTTGCTCTGAATTCTTAGAATTTACCTTTATACAAGTCATACAATTGAAAAGGATTTTATGTACTATATTTCTAGCAGATAAGATCCAAAATTTGTTTCGGATGAGAGAAAGAGTTGTCTCAGCACCTGCATGCAAATACAAATTATGAAAATATTTAATAACACAAAAAGTAAAATTATGGTTTGAAGGAATAATCATTGGATATTTTTGATGCTCAGCTAAGTTGCTGTTTCTCAGTCTACCACCAACTCGGATTACACCATTATCATCTAAAAACGGGCACAAGTTTTTCAGTTTACTACTGTTAGGGATTGCATTACCCTTTTCCAAATACTGCATTTCCTTCACGAATGAAGTTTTCTGGATGTTTTTTACTATACAGAATAAGGACTGAGAGAGTTCACTGCTGGTTAAAGTTCCACCTTTGGGATACAAGGGATTTCTACAGTTGTGGATGAATCTATTACACCATGCTACTACTCTTTGCAGCTTTATGAATGAGGAACTGTTATTAATGATGTCTAAAGGCTCAACAGTGTTAACTAATGTACATACTTGAGTTACTGATGGTGCTTTCAATTCACGGATAAACAACTCACTGGTTTCAACAGAAATGATATCAGGAGACTCCACCATCTCAGGCTGTTGTAGGAATGATGGACCGAACCACCATAAATCACATTGCTGGATCTTGATGGGATCTAGTCCTCTAGAAATGAGATCTGCAGGATTTTGCTTGGAAGGTACATAATTCCACTGATCAATCGAAGTTAAACTTTGTATAATCGATACTCTATTTGCGACAAATGTCTTTAGGTCATTCGACTACTTTTTTAACAATGCAAGTACAGTAGTACTATCTGTCCAAAAACAAGTTTTAGAAACTTCTTGCTTTAGAGCACTTAACACTTTTTGCATCAACTTAGATAATAGGACTGCGGCAGAAAGTTCTAGGCGTGGGATAGTAATATGCTTTAGAGGAGCCACTCTAGATTTACTAGTGAGTAGTTTGATAGCAGAATCACCATAAGAATTAATAGATTTTACATAAACGACCGCACCATAAGCAAGTTCAGAAGCATCTGAAAAACCATACAATTCCACACAATTAAATTGTTCTACAAATACAAATCTTGGGATATTGATCATATTTACAGTTTTTAAAGATGTAAGAAAATTAGTCCATTCGATATTTTCTTTCACTGGAAGATAATCACACCAATCTATTTTCAGCAACCATAATTTTTGGAGGAAAACCTTGGCCTTCGTAATTATTGGACCTATCAAACCCAACGGGTCAAATATTCTAGCAATTTGCGATAATACTGAGCGTTTGGTATACCTTTCACTTTGCTTTATAATTAAATTAAATCCGAAACAGCCTGGTTGCGGCTTCCACAATATTCCTAAAGTTTTTGTCTCATTGGAAAATGAATATTCAGATATTGCATTATTACACAAAAGAGAAGAATTATTTACTGACCATTTGTGAAGATCCATGCTTCCCTTCTTTAACAAAGATATCAGTTGTTGTTGGATATCTTTAGCTGTGTCTAGATCATCAGCACCTGTCAAAATATCATCCATATATACGTCTTGAAATAATACATTTGCAGCTAAAGGAAATTCCTTTCCTTCATCTCTAGCTAGCTGGGTAAGGGTTCTTGTTGCTAAAAAAGGGGCACTCGTCGTGCCATAAGTCACCGTACATATTTTTTACACCTTAACTGGTTCATGCACCTCAGGTTTAAACAAGATTCTCAATAAATATCTTTGACTCGGATGTATCAATATCATACGGTACATTTTTTTAATATCTGCTACAAAAACAAATTTGTGCTTTCGAAATCGCAACATTATACTAAATAAGTCATCTTGGATTGTTCCTCCGTTATACTGCAAACTATTTAAAGATTTTCCGGTAGAAGTTAAGGAGCTAGCGTTAAAGACGACTCTTAATGGTGTGCTACTTGATTCAGCACAGAACACGCAATGATGGGGTATGTAATAAGTGATATCTGGTTCTTCAGATTCTATCACCTCTTCCAAATGACCCATACTTAAATATTCTTGCATAAAGACTTTATAAAGATCATTAAATTCAGGTTCTCTAACTAAGCGATTCCATAATGAATTTAAAACTCTCATAGCCTTTTTCTTTGATTCTCCAAGACAAGATGGGTCTTCCTTAAATGGCATTTTTACCATGTATTGCCCTGTTGCAATTCTGGAATAATTTTTCAGAAAATGTTCTTCACAAATTTCTGATTCCTTATTTCTAGAAATTTCAGACTCTCTCTCTATGTTTTCTATTTCCCAAAAATCTCGAATTACTCTTTCTAACTCCAAATTATCTGTTATCAACCCACAATGTATATTACTTTCAACCTTAGCCGGAAGGCTTCCGCTAACGATGTAACCGAAAACACGGTTTTGTAACACTATTCTAGTATTTAATGGTTGGGGGCAAATTTGACCTGGCCTTAAAAATTCATTGAAATTTTCTGCACCCAAAAGCAAATCAATAGAGCCTGGCACATTAAACTTTTCATCAGCTAATTTGATGTTTTTTAACGATGAAATACAAATCTCAAGCGGTCTAGAAGGCGTAAATTCCGTAATTTTCGGAACGACTAAAAAATCTAATTTTAAATAAAAATCTGTATCTCTATTCGAAATAGTTGTGTTAACTCTAGATCTAACATTAAGGGACAAATTATTTATTCCTGAAATAGAAATATTAGTCTTTTTTCTTTTCAAATTTAGTTTATCTACTGACCTTTTACTCATAAAATTAGAGTTTACACCGACATCTAATAAACCGCGTGCTTCATGAAAATTACCATATTCATCTTTTATTAAACAAACAAATGTGCTAAGTAACACAGCTTTTAACTCGTTAGACAAATTACATATCGTTGAAAATAAATTGCTTTTGTTATTAGCTTGGAAAGGCTGGAATACTGGAGCCGAAGCATCCAAATTAGATTTATTACCGACTTCGTTTTTAGAACTCATTTCCTGTGAAATTATCTCTGGATTTTCAACTTTATTTATTTTTTGTTCACGCGGGAAATGCAAAGTCACATGATGCCTTCTCTTGCAAATAATACAAGAGAATTAAATTTACAATCAATAACTTTATGATTCATAAGACAGTTAAAACAAAGATTTTTGGATTTTACAAGCTCAACTCTATTACCCACTGACGTTTTTATAAACAGGATATTTATGCAAAGGATGATTTTCACTACATGACAAAATACATTTAGAATTTTTTACGTCAGTTAGAAAAACTTTAGAAACATTTCGATAATAAGTATTTTTATTACTCGCTCTAGAATTGCAAACCACGGGTTTTCCCTTTGACGTATAATATAAATCAATTTCCCGAGATAATTCAATGGGAGAAAACCACGATTCTGCTTGTCTAACATTTATAAAATACATGACATCTTTATCAAGCGTTTGACAAATCTTATCAGAAACTATTAACTGTTTTAAAGTTTCGAAATCTGTCACATTCCTCAATTTTAAATAATAATCCCAACTCGTTGTTAATCGGGATGCAAATTGTACATATGTTTCATTAGGATGACGTTGTGCTTTCCTAAAATGTTCTAAACATGTCTGGGGGGTTGGCTCAAATTCTCTAAGTACTATAGCCTTTACTTTTGAATAATCTTCTAATTCGCCATCTTTAATGTATGTAATAACGTTTGTTGCTCTTTCTCCTAACAGATTTAGTAGAATTTCCTATTTATATTTTTCTGGGACATTTTTAGAAATAAAGGCTCTTTCTAACGATGAAAAAAATAACCCCAACCTTATGGTTTAGATGGAATTTTAATCGTTAACGTTCTTACACTTTTAATAAGAGAGTCTAAAGATTCTATATTATCTTTTTTCTCGAGATCACTTAAATTATCATTTTTAGTTTCTGCATGGGCCTTAGCTAACTAAATTTCTAACTTTGCATGTTCAATTCTTAGTTTCTCAAGATCTAGTAATTTTGATTCCTCATTTTTTTCTTTCCTCAATAAAACTGTTTGCTATGTCTTCAACCAGTTTATTATCTGCTTTATACTTCGAACTTTCCTTTATTAAATTTATTAAATCATAAATAGTTAATTTCGAATCTGATATATCTATGTCTAATTCAGCAGCAATTCGCTGATAATCTTCTTTTTTTGCACCTTTAAACATTGTATTATAAATACAATTCACAATAAAATAAATAAAACTGACGTACCTTTATCTATTAATAAATCTCCAAATCGAATAATTCCATATTGGAAAGATGTAATCAATTTTCTCTATTCTCAAATTAGTTCAATAATAAAGAATATCAGTTCTTTTCTGCGTAAAAACATTCACAGTTTATTCTTTCGTATTACGAAATTCTCCAGGTTAATCGAAATTATTTTTCTTCTGGAATCAAGAAAAACTTCATCGGAATTTTAAATCACAATATTTTGTACTTCAGTATAAACAATACGGTGATTTAATTTTAGTCTTACTCATTTTAATTACTTGATAGAATTCCAAACACCATTTTATCTTCAGCAGACGATTACAAAAAACATAAACATCGAAAAATTCCGGCGAGAGGAGACCAATACTATGGATACGCCGATAACTCAGTTACTATTTATCACTACAAAAGAAACACACACACAATCTCAAAATAAAATATTCACTAGTGGACTGTAACTCATTTAATAACTTTTTAGTTATTCACAACACTAAATAAAAATGGTCGAGGGCCGAGATTTACACAACTTCTCTGATCGGCATCTCAAACCTAACTCACAAACACAAGTTTTTTTTTTTTTTTTTTTTTTTTTTTTTTAAACATTTTACATGGACGGCGCTTCTAGCGGCAACACTTACCACTTACCATTATTGCATTTTAATTTGCCTTATATAAGTGGAATTGTTAACGAATCAAAAATTGTTAGACACAATATCGAGAAGACACGTTCTCGCGTAAAACATAATTTATCAAAATACAAATGAAAAACCATCATACTCCATATCGAGAAAATTGCATTCTATAAAATATTTTGATAATTTTATATAATATATATATATTAAAAAAAAAAAAAAACTATCGACATTTTTATCTCATATTTCATTTAACTTCTTCATATAGCATTTGAGTAATTTCGGTATAAACTATTCTTGTATCTCAGTGACTGCTGTATATATATATATATATATATATATACCACTGCCGTCTTTGAAGTAGTATTCGCTTCAAAGAAGTTTTCATTTACCATTTCGTTATTAAAATGCTTTCACATTGAAAAATTCCCCAAAACATTTCTTAAAAGATACACTTTTTTCCTTATTTGTACCTTTTAAAGTCAAATTTCAATATAAGACAAAACGTACAAAATATTGTTGTTTTAATCTTACTTCTACTGATTAAATTTAAAATTTTATTATCTGGACTTTCATTCCTCATTGTTCTCCAAATCGACATATTTTTAATAGAGAAGGAACATGAAAACATTTTTAAAAAATTGTTGAAAGTTTAATGTGTAGTATTATTATTCAAATTATAAAAGCATTAAAGCAAATTGCAGCAGACACGTAATATGCTAGCTAGCCATAGCATATTGACCTGGATTAAATCGAATTTACCAGTTCGTAATTATACCAAGGTTTTTTCATTTCAAAGTGAAAACACAGAAGCTTTTGTAGCCCTATACATAAAAGTTAGAGAACCGATAAAATTTCTCTGTTAAAATCAAATTTTATATATTTTTAATACTTTTAATTTTTTATTATTAAATTTTTAATTGTTAATTTAACGCCAAAAGTAAGTTAAGTCGCCAAATATGGGATACAAATTTTAAGGTCGGACATTACAATTTCAATAATTTCTATTATAATGAAGTCCAAACGACTACTCACTCACGACAAGCGGCTAGGGTTGCCGAAAAACTCTACGGAGGAAAAAACGCACACTTTTTCCCCGCCAAAAATGTAAATGTAATGTTGTAATTTTTCAAATCAAATTCGTTGGTTCTGGAAACAAATTTTAAACTTTTTTCAATATTTTATATTTATTGTTGCCTAATTTGTATTTTAAACTGATTTAAAAAAAAAACTTCTATGTGGTCGATAAGTGGTCTCGAAAATTTCATTTTCAGAAAGTTACTAAAATAAAAACATATGATTTTAGGGTCATTCCACAGTATTTGGCTTCACAAGTTTGAATAAAAAGTTTTATAATAAGTTAAGTGTAATACATCATTTTAAAGCTTTAAATCTCTTCTATTAAAATTTATCCAAAATATTATTATTATTTTTTTAAATCAAATAAAAATTAGAACATTTTTTTGCAGCCATATAGAAAAATTTGGTCATACGTCTCATACGTAACAAATAGCTTTGTCCCGTGCGTAACAGAAATAATTAGCTTTCATTAATTAACGACGCAATTTAAAAAAAAATTATTTTAAAGTTAATTAAGAAAATGTATGTTTCTGCTTCTACTCATTAAATTTATTTGTGAAAATATTAAATAAATTCAGAGCAAAATCCAAATTGCTAGAGGTACTTTTAAAGCAATTTTTTTGTGATGTCCCGTACGTAACACAACTTTATTAATTAAAAAATATATATGTATTGGCTCAAACAAAAAGAAATTCCATAAGAATCAAGGTGAAGTGATATATAATGCATTAAAATAATTGCAAACTTTCTCATTTATATTTTGATGCTGAAAAAAGTACAAATATCTCAAAAAATTGCTGTGAAATGTCCCGTACGTAACACATGAATACTGTGGAATGACCCTTTGACACAAAAATTGTATCGATTCTAAAACTTCGCAATGTAGGACTTTAAATTGCACCAGGTCTCAATGCTAGGTGCGGGTTGCACCTAAAGTGGTTCCCTTATGAGTGCATACTACCTTAGGAGACAATTAAGCACTCAAATATACTGAAGTATTATAAAAAATCCCTGACGGTTCGGCTTACAGGCACAGGTAGATTTCGAAGACGCAGACCGTGGGGCACATGTTTATTGGGAATTACAGAAGAAAGACCTATTTGCCATTATGTGGCAGTTCGGACCACCCTCTTCGAAATATACCTCTGCCTGTAGGTGGAGTTAACAGGTATTTTTTGTTTTTATTATTATTATTATTATTATTATTATTATTATTATTATTATTATTATCGTAAGAGTTGGTCCTATAAAAAACGTGTCTGTATAAAAGTTGTAGATAATATTAAGAAGATTTATAATAAATTTAAACGGATTTAATATCTTGGGAATTG
The DNA here is from genome assembly GCA_963931845.1 of Maratus michaelseni. Taxonomy (NCBI): domain Eukaryota; kingdom Metazoa; phylum Arthropoda; class Arachnida; order Araneae; family Salticidae; genus Maratus; species Maratus michaelseni. Next base: position 102,457,366 of record OZ007593.1, on the reverse strand, counting down.
ACGAAGTTATGAAGTTTTTTCTTCTGATCCCCCCCCCCCCCCTTCTTGGGGGCGTTTTAATGAAATAAAAAATCTGTCATACATAAATTTTTGGCCCTTTTCCTAGAAGTAATAATAACTTTAAACGGATTCGATATGTATAAAAATTAAGAAGTTATGGTTTTTTTTTCTGTTTTCACGTCTGCTTGTAAGCGGAGCCAGCAGGGATTTTTTTTTCCCCGTAAGAGTTGGTTTTATAAAAATCTTGCCAGTATAAAAGTTGTAGATAATTTTAAGAAGTAATAATAACTTTAAACGGATTCGATATGTATAAAAATTAAGAAGATATGGGTTTTTTTTTTTCTGTTTTCACGTCTGCTTGTAAGCGGAGCCAGTAGGTTTCTTTTTTCTTTTTTCTTTTGCCGTAAGAGTTGCTCTTATAAAAAACTTGTCAGTATAAATGTTGTAGATAATTTTAAGGAGATTTACAATAAATTTAAGCGGATTTAATATCTTGAGAATTGACGAAGTTATGAATTTTTTTTCTTCTAACCCCCCCCCCCCCTTGGGGCCATTTTTAATGATATCAAAAATCTGTCATACATAAATTTTCGACCGTTTTCCTAGAAGTAATAATAAATTTAAACGGATTCTAACTGGCATCCAGCAATAATTGTGAAGTATTTCAATATGAAATCTTCAAAGTGAGGAGTAATTCTTCAAAAACAAGTTACTAAAATTTACTAAAGTCTGTTGAAACTTAAACCGACTATAAAATTTGTAAGAATAAGGAATTCAGAAAGGAGTAATTTAGTAGGACTAAATTGAAATTTAAAATCATTAGCATGTGTAAAAGTTCTTATACAATTTGATATTTTTTTATTATATAATTTTTTTTTTATTATTGAAACTATTTTGTTTGCATTTAAATATTTCCTTTTGTTATTCTGCAATTATATACCTTTCCAGCTGGGCCCTTCAACAGCATAAGTAATTTTCTTTAATTCTTATATTAAGCTAGCATCTTCTCCCTATTGTTTTAATTCTGTTCACGTATTAATATTGAATGACTTTTAAGTATTAAGGCTGGTCCCAGCTGAATTGAAATTTCGTGTACATTTTAATTTGCTGATATTTTATGCTTGTTTACTCTGTTTTATTGTTCATTCATTAGTGTTCATTTAGTACTTACTTCTATCCAATATTATTATCTACTTCAGTTGAGTATTATTCAGTATTATGGTAGTATTATTGCTGTATTATTATTTACTTTCTTTTATACTTTTTCTTATATATATATATACTAGCAGGCTTTGCCCGCTACGCTGGTCGGTTCTCCAAACGAAATATACCCCTGAATTTGGTCATCTTGTGTTTTAAAGCAATATGCACCTTTACTTTGATTGCCCTTCGCAATGCTGTAAAACGAAATAAACGTCATTGCTCTGTTATATTTTCTATTTTTTTGCACAAAATTTGGCTATTAAAGACCAACTTCTTTATTTAATCATTTACAGTATGATTTGCTAAAGAACTATGTAACAATATGCAATATACTAAAATTACCCCTGGAAATTTATTAATGCAAGTTCAATCGAAATCCATTCTGCAGTATTTTTTATAAAGGCTAATGTTTCACGGCTTCAACTGATTATAGAAATTTCAACCCTAGTTCTATAATTAGACAACGTAGAACTATTAATAACGATAATCGTTACAAAAATATGCATTATCTCATTAACAATAGGACTTAGAAGAATGAACTTTATACCATTCTATTCAGCATACAAAAATACATTAAAATATATTGTAACTGTCACTTAACTATAATATTCGATTTTTAAGGAATTTTTTTTTAAAAGTTTGTTCATTTTTTTACCTCCTTTAGGGTTGGAGTTTTTGAAAATCCCGTCTTAGTGCGCCTCCACATACTAAGAAGTATTTTTCCCCCAAGTTTCGTGTTTGTAGGTTCAGTAGTTTGGGCTCCGCGTTGATCATCTACCCAGTCAGGATTTTCATTTATATATATAGATAACAGTTTGCGGGAACAGATTTCGCCGCATTATCTTATAACAATGAAAAGAAGTCTGTCGCGTTTTATCGACAATTTGAATTTCTTCCTTTGCTATAATAACGCGCGTATGTACAGAAATTATCATTTGTAATATTAGAATTTTGAGGTTTTGACGCCAAGAACGTCGCCAAATTTGTAAAATATGCAATATCTCACTAACTATAGGACTTAGAAGAATGTACTTTGTACCATTCGATTCAGCATAAAAAAATACATTAAAATTAGTTATAATTTTTTTACTTAATTGTAATACTCGATTTTTAAGGAATTTTTTTAAAGTTTGTTCATTTTTTTACCCCCCACCCCACTTCTTAGGGGTGGAGTTTTTGAAAAACCCGTCTTAGTGCACCTCTACATACTAAGAAGTATTTTTTCTCCAAGTTTCGTGCTTGTAGGTTCAGTAGTTTGGGCTGCGCGTTGATCATCTACCCAGTCAGGACTTTCATTTATATATATAGATAATGCACTACACCAAAACTATCTCTGAAAAATTAACAATGCAAGTTTCATCGAAATCCATTTAGCAGAATCTTTTAAAAAGGATAATGCTTCATAATCGGGTTCAATTGATTATAGAAATTCCCCCTAATTCTATAACTAAGCAACGTAGAATGATATGTTATGCACTAAAACCTTGCTTCAAAATTTAGCTAACTAACAGTGCAAGTCCCAACAAAATTCCAGTTATAAGTGGCCTGATCGAAATTCCCCTTTGCATTATATATATACAGTAGATAGGTGAATGTATCTTTCATAATCATCTTGTCCTGATGATAGAAGTGGAATTTTCTTCTTGACCTTCTGGAATTTTCAAAAAGAAACTCTGCACACCCTCCGTAGCTGTAACATATACTCTCTAGTATACACCCTCTGTCTATAGCGTATATGCACAGTTTTTTTACTACACCACTGACAACTTTCTCCCATAGCTCCATAACTAAACAATGTAGAAAATCAATCCCTGAAATATTATCTAACTAACTGTGAAAATTCCAAAATCCGTTCAGTAGAACTTTAAAAAAGGTAATCTTTCATAATCGGGTGCACCTAATTTTATCTAAAACTTCCCCCCGTAGCTCTATAAATAAGCAATGTATAACAATGCGCTTTCTTTTTAAACCTTTCTAAAACAAATTACCTAACTAATAGTGAAATCCTATAAAAATCTGTTCGGTAGAACCTGAGTTTTAATCAATCTGATTGAAATACGAATTTGCGTTTTATAAATATTGTAGATGATGATGACATGATTTCTGTAATCGGATTCGTTGTCAAGCTTTTGCTTCAGAAAAGAAACGCAGAGGAAAACTTGTCTACAGATAATTGCCAACCATCTCCACAAAATTGCGTAACTAACTGTGTAAATCCCACCAAAGTCCGTCCAGCAGTTTTAAAATTATAAACAGTCGGAATGAAATACGAATTTGCATTTTATATATATAGTAGATATATCTTTCATAATTGCACTCATCTTTCCCAATCACTTTTCCATTAGCTCTATCACTAAGCAACATAGAATGATATATAATAGGGTCATTAGCCATACTTGAAAAGTCACTTCCATCAAAATTTGTTCAGTAGCATTTTTTTGTAAAGGTAATCTTTAATAATCGGGTTCACTTAATTTTAGAGCTTTCCTCTGTATCTCTATAACAGAGTAACGTAGAATAGCTATACTCTATAAAACCTTTCAAAAAACATTACTTAACTAACAGTGTAAAACCTAACAAAATATCATGAATAAACGGATTAAAATATGAATATGAGGTTTAGAGTCATAGTAGATGATAATATGATTTTCTGTAATAAGATTCATCATGAAGGTTTCGCTTCAAACGTAAACGATGCTTTTGCTCATTGGATACTTCTCTATTATCCCGTCGACCACTTTTCATAACAAAAAACTATCGCCAAATTGTAAGATTAAACACTAACAATGCCGTCCCATTTACTTGATGTCAGAAGAATTATACGTGTTTGTTACGTCATCAAGTGGTTTTTAATTCGACATTTGCGTGTATTTTTCATTATGTTTTACTGATTTATTAGTTATTTCATTAATTAAAATAACAATTGTATCCTTACAGTCTTATATTTTATTTATTTATTTTGACATTCCAATGGCAACGTTCTCCCGTTTATTTGGCGTTACAGTTTGGCGATAGTTTTTTGTTATGAAAAGTGGTTAACGGGATAACAGAGAAGTACCCAACATGGTAGCTAAAACTCCCAATTGGCGAGGTATCTGATTGCGGGAAAGTTAGCCCGAAATCGTATGAATAACTAACAACCCAAAGAAAAGGGGAAACATGGATGAAGACTGAAAACAAATAAAGAAGCAATATACTTGTATAATACTAAACAGACCTTCGAAACTTTATTTTAGCAATCACGTTTTATTTTAAATCGTGGATTTTGTAGAATTAATAATTGTACACAATTACATAAATATCCGTAAGAATAATATTCCATTCCCAATTGAACAGTTAATGTTTCTATCTGTAAAAATAAACAAAATAATTAAATAACAAAAAGATTTAATTTGAATTTCTTCCATTGCTATAGTAACGGATGTATTTTTAGAAATTCTCACTTGTATTGTTAGAATTGTTAGATTATGACGTCAAAGATTTCGCCAAATTAGAACAATGTGCAATATCTCACGAACTATTTGACTTATGAGTATTTAATTGATACCATTCGATTCAGCATACAAAAATACATTAAAATATGTTATCATTTGTCATGTAACTACAACACCCGATTTTTAAGGAATTTTTTAAAAGTTTGTTCCTCTTTTTACCCCCCTTAGGGGTGGAGTTTTTGAAAATCCCTTCTTAGTGCGTCTCTAAATACTAAGAAGTATTTTTCCTGCAAGTTTCGTCTTTGTAGGATCAGTAGTTTTGGCTGTGCGTTGATCATCTAGCCAGAAAGGACTTTCTTTTATATATATAGATATATATATATATATATATATATATATATATATATATAATATACATATATTAAGTATTAAAAATGTTGTGATCTCAACCAGTATTGTAAAAAGTAACTTTGTACTAATTTTATTTTAATCTCTAATGTAATATTCAACATCTGTACTCTAAAATAAGAATTTTCAATAAACATTTCCCCTCGTGGATAAAAGTTCCTATGCTTAACGGCTGGATCTCCACAAGAGGGTGATTTCGTATTTCGTATCATAACTGAGAAATTATGGCTTTTTTCTATTTTCACACAAAAAAACCCTCCTTTTTTGCCCGGTAATGAACTGGACCGAGATTTTATGCCCCTTTATTTTATGTATCAGTTTGGAAGAGATGTGTGCAGAATTATTGCAGTTATCGTGTTCATAAAAAAGTGACATACATAGATAGATAGATAAAGTTTTGAACTGGGGGAGGTTTTGGGTTCTGGGAGTCATGATCGGCGTAGATCTGCTAATTTTTTTTAAAAATTCCAACTTAGGGGAGAATGTAATGGGTAGTATTTCTTACGAAATCTGCCTAAAAGCGTGCATACCACATCATGTTCGAAGTGTTCCACGCACTTAGAAAACTATTATTTAAATAAGATAATGCGTTCTGATACAAGGTGCCTGACGTTAATAAATTGTAGATTTCAGTGTTATATTAATCGGTTGTTGTGAGGCAGCATACTCTTTAATATATATTTTTATAATTTAGGTATCTTGTTATTTTTGCAATTTCATCATTAACGTGTGCTGGTAACATTTCAGGTTTAAATTCAATAGAAAATGTTTAGGCTGAAATAGGAAAAAATACTTGATTGTTTAAACCTGGAGATTCATTAGAGTTAAAACTCTTACTTGCAGTGTATCCTCTTTAATAAAAAGGTATGTGTTGCTGACGACTGGGCTTTTCGCTAATCGTAGCCACAGATTAATCTCGGAAAATGAAACATTTGAAGTTACTGAAAAAATTAATAGCTCGAAAAGTATTTGTCAGAAAATTGTTAGACAAACTGCGTTAGAAGGGTAAAAAATTGTATTTTTCTTGATATAAATTTCAAATCTAATGATTATGCCGTTTTTCATATATTGAATTAAAAAAATTACCAAATTTTACAATGGAGTAAGATAGCGAATTCTTCACGCAAAGAAAAAGATAATGATAACGGCATTGTGTCCTGACGTATTTATACTAACTATAGCACGAATCACAAATTATAGTAGCCTTATTATTCTGTTAAAATATAAAAGTGAATTATGATGTCGCGAGTGCATGATTTTAATTTAATTCTCAACCAGTACCATATTTTTGTCCACCTCAGTAAGGCATATCAATTTCATTATATTCGAAGTATTGTAAATTGTAACTTACTTCATTGAAACGCAATTTGAATCCAACGGAAATGATATTTCCCACCATTTTTAGACACCATCATGTAAACCCCGTAAACACCAAAATTTAACATAATTATTCATTTTTTTATGCTGAGTTATTCCATAATAAAGTCTACAGAGAATTGGCCTAATTTGTCCTTAACAGCCCAAATTTTGTCTGACACATTAAAAATGTAATAACACAATAGCGTTCGTATCGTTTTCAGAAATGCAAAAAGATATTCCAAGTAAAGATTCATAGGGTTTTAAAATACAAGGTCAAATTCAAAGTCAATATTTCACTTGATTAAATGTGCGTTAAGAGATATTGACCAGTGTAGAGAGCGGAGCTTGCTAGTGGTATAATAATAGGTTGCAAATTATATAAAAGAAACTCTATAATTCGATTTTAAATCATATAAATTCGTTTAATTATAAAATAAAATTTTGAATAATTAAATTCTAGGGAATGCTTATGAATAGAATGATATATATATATATATATATATATATATATATATATATATATATATATATATATATATATATATATATATTAACCCTTTTCTCTTCCTTATATACCCACACTAGTTGCACTGAAAGAAAACATGTACCACCTTCATCTAGAGCGAATAAGTACTCATTTCCTAAATCCCTAACCTAGAAATATAGATTTCCGAGTTATATGAATAAGGTAAATAAATAAACTAAATCGACAAAATGATCGAGAATTTCTAGTCCATATTTTTCTAGGTGAAGATACGATAAATTATATTATGAGTCATTTGAATTGCGAGAAATTATCACTCGATTTCTGGAAAAAATTCATAAACTAGAATTATAGTAACTAAAACCAACCTCTTGTGTTCACGTTTATTTGCAGAGATTTTTAAATAAGTTTGAGCACTATAATACAGGAAAACGCTCTTGAACTTGAGTAGGGGAGACTAAAACTCTTTAGCAAAGGGAACTAGATTTTATAAGGATGACGTGGAACTATATTTTCTAGAGCCACAATTTAATTTCTAGTTGCCAGTGACAGAATGTTTTCTCAGTGTGGCGCTCAGACGACCAAATATGTGAAATGAACTGAAAAGGACTTTTTCTTTATTAACGTGTTCGACGTACTCTTTTGAGTTAGATGTTTGATCGCACGGTGATAATGTGCAAGCGGTGATTCCTTGTAAATACTTTATATATTTATTTATTCGGTGTGCGCATATTTCGCCATTATGTAAAATTAAATGTATTTGCATAAGATTCAATGTTCTATTAAAATAATACTTACACAAGAGATCAATCATTATAAAGGCGTCAATAAATCTACAAATGAGATAAGAGATTTTTTATAAGTTTGAAGATATTGTTCTTATTAGCAAAAAATATTATTTTGATCGTATTTTTTTTCGAACTTAAACGTATTCTTAAAATTTACAATAACTTTCGCAAATAAAAAAAAAGCTTTTCAAAACTATTTATTTAAAATGAATTATTTTAAACGAATGTTTAATTGTAAAATTTTCGTCCATTAAAAATTGTGAAGAATATGACCTGAAAGTACTATGAATTAAAATCTGAAAATACATAATCATAAAAATAATACAAATTACTATTTCCAAAATAAAATGTATTTCTTTTTGAGAGAAACATCTATTCTCTCAAAAAGATTTGCGTTCTGAAGACCAAATACATACTAGATTATAATTCGCTTATTTCTTCAACTAATCTAGGCATAGATTATTTTATTTTTTTCAGGAATGGCTTGAACATAAACTGCTTTATTTATCCTTCCTAATCGAAATAAAACATGGAATCAACCAATCAACGACTATTGTCCCAGTTATATAAAATATTTTACCTGTATCATTAGAACCAGTATATATTTTTAAAATGTTTGAACTTTAATTTGAATATTATCAACTTAGTACTTCAATATTTCTATTAGAAAGATCACTAAATAAATTATGAATTTATAAAAGAATTCTCATAAATGGCACAAAAACATTTTAGATTTATTTAATTATATATTATGTGCTTTAAAATATTCCTTTTTTTATTCAGGGAAGTTTCGTCTGTTAAAGTAAGTAAAACACGACAAAAATTATATTAAAAACATAAGTTTTCACAAAAATGTAATGAATTTAAAAAAAGAAAATGCATCATAATCATTTTTCCAACGTTATTGTATTCCTTTCTTTAAGTGCTTTGGATTCTAACCTTAAAAATAAATGCAATGTTTTTCCTAACATAAAATAAATTCCTTTCGAGACAGATATGCGTTTTTAAGACAAATCACATACGAAATTATAAAAGTTTACTTCTACAACTTATCGAGGCATAAATTCTTTTCTTCGGAAATGGCTTGAACATAAACTGTTCCATTTATTTCATTGCTGGGAGAGTTGTGCTATAAATACGTTTACCGTGAACTCGATTCAATCAATAGCCGTCTTTTGTTTCCAGTTATTTTCTAATTTGTGCTTTATGTCGTAATTTTTTCGTTCATCGTATACAATAAACATTTTGTTAATATGGAATATGATTTAGAAAATAATTACGTGACAAATAAATGTTTTCTATATTAGTTAATGATGCTCTTTTTTTTTTTTGTATGAAATGGCTATTCCACTTCATTTTCTGTATTTGGACATTAAAAATATATTCATAGGTAACATCTGATAACGCGAAAATAATATATATATTAATTGATATTAAGAAATATATAATAATACATTAATTTTCAAGAAACAAAATATACGCAATATGATCTAGGCAAGTGTAATGAATTTTCTGTGTTAAAAAAAAAAGCATAGCATTGACAAAGCATTGACAAAGATTTTTATTTGCTTTGGTTAAAGTGTTTTGGATTTTTGCTTAAAAATTCGGTGCAGTTATAAAGAATTTTAGTTCTGTTTTCTAATTTAAAATAAAATTCTTTTCCGGATCAATGTGCGCCCTGGAAAAGAATTTTACATAAAACAATTCACGTATGAGATTGTAAAATTTTACTACTTCAAAGTATTGAAGCATAAATTCTTTCCTTTTGAAATGCCTTGAACATAAACTAATACTTTTATTTCATTGCTTGAAGAGATTTGCCATAAATACGTTTATTGTGATTTGCTAATAAAAATGAATCAAACATCGTCTTTTGTTTCGAGATATATTGCAGTTTTTTCATAAAGTATCAATGCATTGGATTTTGTGCTTTTGCTCTGTTTCGTTTCCATTAATTTCAAATTTTAATTTGAATAATAGCAACTTAGTTAATATATTTCTTTATGTATTCTTTTCAAAATTTTATTTAATAAACACTTTAGAAGTTTAACATTCATAAACCAGTTTTTTTTTTAAGTGAAACAAGTATATTTTTTAACTTTTTATTTAATTATTAAAATGTTATAAAGAACGGTTTAAACAAGTCGGTTTTCAGCGATCGAAAATCTGTAATTATTTCACTCCGATTTGTAAACAAAATATTATATTTAAAACATTGAATTAAAAATTAAATGTACATTACATAATTTAATTTTTAAGGTTAAATGTATTTGCAAATATATTTCGTTAGCTTTTAAAAAAATGCTTGGAATTTTTGTCGGAAAAAACCTAATTTTTAGTCCAAGCCGTTTTCAGCAATGCTTCCGGATTGTAGAAGTCAAATAAACATAAGTTGAACCAGAAAAAATATTTAATGTTATTTCTACTGATTTATTTATTATCTTCTTTTACTTATTAAAATTCCTGATTTTATTTCAATTAAAGAAAAAAAAAAACTCTAAATATTGATAGCTATGCAACTAAGTATATAGAAATATTTTAATAAAAAAGATTTATTGCATGAAAAGATAATGAATTTTCTGTGAAATAAAAATAATTAAAATGCATTTTCAGTTTTTCTCTAAAAATTCACAACTTTTAATTCAAACAATTTCCAATAGTCAATTTTATGTATAAATTGGCCTGATTGACTTTCTTTACAGCTCTATAGATTTTTGTCTGAAAATGTTTAACTTTCAATTCGATCAGTTTTAATAACAAGAAACCTGTATAAGTGGACATGTATTTCATAAAAAATAAATTAAAAATAGATACGAAACACGAAAATACATACAAAAATGTTTCTTTTTAAATGTAGTTAATTTTTTTCTAGATCTTTTGATTTGTATCTACAAATTCTTAACCGTTTTTAAACAATTTTCGTGCTATTACTAACATAGAATAAACTACTTTCTAGACAAATACGCTCTCTTAAGACAGATGAAATACGAGATTATAAAAGTTTTTCTTCAACTTACCGAAGCATACACTCTTTTCTTCATAGATGATTCGAACATAAAGTGCTCCATTTATTTCATTGTTGGGAAAGATGAACCAAAATTTCTGTTACTTTGATTTACTTCCTGATTAAAATAAGAACTGTAATTAATCAATATCTATCTTTTGTTTCCAGTTTTTCTTTTCATTCTTAGGTTTTGCGTTATTCTATCACATAATTATTCTATCAATATACTTGCATAGAATTATATTTAGATTTTTAAAAAAATGTATTAATATTAGTTAATACAATTTTTTCATTGTATAAAAGTACCTTTTCATTTGGCTTTATCTACTAAGACATAAAACCTATACATTTGTAGAAAAACGTTTTCATAGTCGTAAATTGTATAGCATTTTGATAGCTTGTTAATCTTAGAGTTGCATAAATTTCTCATCTTTAGGATTTTCCTGCGGCATAAATCTCTGGGAGCATTAATAATGACTAAGTTTCAAAGATCGATGTTGAATTTAAAATGATGATCTTCATACGTTTAAAATATCATCATATTTAAAAGAAAAACCATTACTAACATGAAGGATTTCAAAATTTCTGTTTTCTATAAAAGCAGTAATTAGTGCTTTCTTATAAAGTCTTTAAATTATTTTGATATATCTGAACTTTTTTTTTATTTCTATACTGCTTGATGGAAATAATGTTGATTCTACCCATTAAGGTACCTTTTTTAACTTCAAGTAGACTGATTGTGTGTGTGCGGTTTGTTTTTATACAGAAAGGATAGACACAAAAAAATTATGACTAATCATATATATTATTTCTGTTGTCAATACGACTTTTTCTATGCATTTACAAAACACACAACAATGAATGAGGTATCGAAATATTTTTGAACCGGCTTTTCACATAAAACATGTTTTTTTTTTTTTTTTTTTTTTTTTTTTTAATTGCATTTAATATAAATCAAATCAGCGTTATTTTCATAAATGAAATGTTGGATTTTTCTCAAATCAATTTTGTAAAAAAAATAAAATATTGCATTATATCATTCTCCGCAATGATTATCAAAAAATAAGTATCCTTCTATGTTAAAAAAAAGTAACGATTTGGAAATGTGCCAAAAATGATTTGGAAATGGACCAATGAAAATCTGCGTAGATCTTCTCGACTTTTTTTTTAATTTTTCTTTTCTTGTAGAAAATAGAGATTGCTGTGCGATACCAATCGGTATCGCGAAGCGATTACGAGTGGGGGGGAGCGTAGCGAGAAGGGGGGCAAAGCCCCCCCCCCCTAGTTACGTACAAAAAAAGGAAAGAGGGGATGCTTCCTCAATGATTTATTTTATATTTATGATTAAAAAGCGAACTTGGAGTGGAAATGTTTAGAAGAAAAAGACACCATTGATCGATTGAAGCATTGATATTTCACGTGTATCCAAACAAAGTTATGCTTTGTTATACTAGATTAAATTGTATTAATTGTATGTATTTATTTTATATGTACTCAATTATTTTTGGTCCCGTGTTTTTCCCGAAGCGTCATCCTCTAATGCAGTTAATACACGATTGTTATTTATTTTTTCTCGCGCGTGCTTTTTGCTATCTTCGATTAGTTTTAACTTTAACTTTGTTGGAATAAATGAGATGATATTCTGGCTTCATAAATGTTGTTTGCAGATATTTTTATCTTTAATTTATCTTTAGAAGTTTAAACCTGCAACTAAAAAATATTAGATATTACTAAAAAATGTTGGACTGTAGTGCAAAATCTACGCACGGGTCCACCGGTCTTTCAGTATTTTGAAAAATTCTCTTTTCTTCAGTGTTCTCTCAGTAGTTTCTCTTATATGTGATAAATAAATAAAGAGTTTTTTTTTAACTTCCCGTACACATACAGTATAAGAAAAGTATTGTAATCATGATAAAAACAGGGATATAGAAATATCGGTGGACATTTTGAGGTTCCTTAAATCCGTTTTCCCTAATTTTACAAATATTCAATACTGTGGATGTAGGTATATATATTAGATTTTTCTCCCATTTTGAGGTCCCAAAAGCTCGTTTTTGGTGGTCTTACGATGATGACGACGGCATGTGTGTGTGTGAGAGAGTTCATACGATAGCGCCCAAAGTATGCTTTCGAATCTGCCCATTTGATAAATATGATATTGGCCACTGACACAAGAACGTATTCATTTTTGAAGAAATAGGCCGACAGAATTGGTATCTAAGCATTATTTCAACCATTTTTAAACGATTCTGTTTCGATAACTGAAAAAAATTTCTCTTATTTCTCAATTGAATTATTTTTATTGCATCACGTTTATCTATGCAAAAATTATGTTTCACCGGAACGAAAATTAATTTAGTAAATATATATATATATATATATATTAATTTAAAACCTTTAATTTCAACACGGGCAGAGCTAAAATATATTGAGAATTACATCATTGGAAAAATGTTTAAACTGAAGCATTAAAGTGCATTTTTTTTTCAAACATGAGGGGAAGTCATTTTCACCAGCGTAATTATCCCACTTTTATAAAATTTGAATCTAAGTTTTTATTAGCTCACAGGCTATCAAAGCCTGAGAGCTTATGTGCCCGCCCGTTCTGTATGTATGTATGTATGTATGTACGTATGTACGTACGTAACGCGATAACTCTTGACAGAAATAACCGTTTTGCTTCCAATTTTGTTTGTAGGTTCCTTGTGATAAGGCGCTTTCCTGATTAGTTTTGGGGATTGATTGTTTAAATATAAAAGGGGGAACGAGGGGGCTAACCCCCCTTAATTAAGATAAATGTTTTTTTCATGCAGAATTGTCCAATTTTCTTCAAATTTTGTATATAGGTTCATTGTGATAAGGTTCTTTCCTGATTAGTTTTGGGGGTTCATAGGTTAAGTATAAAGGGGCTGACGGGGGGGGGGGAATCCTCCCCCTTAATTTAGATAAATGAATTTTTCATGCAGAGTTATCCGATTTTCATCCAATTTTGTTTATAGGTTCCTTGTGATAAGGCGCTTCCCTCATTAGTTTTGGGGATTGATTGGTTAACTATAAAGGGAAGGGACGGGGGGCTAACCCCCCTTAATTTGGATAAATGGTTTTTTCATGCCTAATTATCCAATTTTCTTCAAATTTTGTATATAGGTTCATTGTGGTAAGGTTCCTTCCTGATTAGTTTTGGGGGTTCATAGGTTAAGTATAAAGGAGGAAACGGGGGGGGGGTTAATCCTCCCCCCTTATTTTAGATAAATTATTTTTTTCATGCAGAGTTATCCGATTTTCTTCAAATTTTGTATATAGGTTCATTGTGATAAGGTTCTTTCCTGATTAGTTTTGGGGGTTCATAGGTTAAGTATAAAGGGGGTAACGGGGGGTTAATCCTCCCCCCTTATTTTAGATAAATGATTTTTTTCATGCAGAGTTATCTGATTTTCTTCAAACTTTCTATACGGGCTCATTGTGGTAAGGGGCTTACCTGATTAGTTTTGGGGGTTCATTGGTGAAGTGTAAAGGAGGGAAACGGGGGCTACCCCCCCCCCTTAATTTTGATAAATGGGTTTTTCATGCAGAATTATCCAATTTACTCCAAATTTTGTATATAGGTTCATTGTGATAAGGCACTTCCCTGATTAGTTTTGGGGGTTCACTGGTAAAGTATAAAGGAGGGAACGGGGGGGACTAACCCCCCTTGATATAGATAAATGGGTTTTTTAAGCAGAATTATCCGATTTTCTTCAAATTTTATATATATGTTCATTGTGATAAGGCGCTTCTCTGATTAGTTTTGGGGGTTCTTTGGTTAAGTACAAAAGGGGGGACGGGGGGCCAACCCCCCCCCTTAATTTAGATAAATGGATTTTTCATGCAGAATTATCCGATTTTTTCAAATTTTGTATATAGGTTCATTGTGCTAAGGCGCTTCTCTGATCAGTTTTATGGGTTCATTGGTTGATTATAAGAAGGAGAAACGGGGGATGGTTCCCCCCTCTTAATATATTGTCGATTTCTTCATTTTTCGAGGGCTTATTTCAAATTCTTTGAAATAAGAATATAATTTACAGTTAGTGTGAATAGCCTGCGAGCTCAATTCCGTCAGTTTAACTGGGCAGTTTTCTTTTATTTATTATTGTACTAGCTGATCCGTCCGGCGTGACCGGGTAATCAGTAACTTTCTTTTGCGATTTCGATAAAAATAGTCATTTTCGGCGCGCATTATGTTCTAAACAAACCTCTTTCCGAACGAAACTGAGGCACTCGTCCCCGCTGCCTATGACATTGCATTGCAGGCGTGCTACGCACGCGCGGCGGTATCGTTTTCTTTTTAATTTTCAGCACTAGTGGGCGCAAAAGTATCTTACTTGGTTATCTATAACTTAATTAGTTCATATTATGTTGAATGAACCAATTCCCGTTGAAGAAGATTCCAAACATTTTTTAGAACACTTTGGTTGAAATATGAAAATCCCCTAGTTTGATAACTTTCAACCATCATATGTCCCACACTAGACACGTGTTAAATTGAAGGCAAATTCTAAATTTATCAATAGTAACTGTTACGTTTGTCAACAGAACTAACAATTATTATTTTTATTCTAAATGTGAGATTCAAAATTACAAACTTGCTTGCTGAAAGAAAAAATAATAATTTTTCAAAAAGTAAACAATATATTTTTAATAGGGTATGTACAAACGATATAGTACTTTGCTGATCTTTAAAAGTAAACTTTTTTGCAAAACACAAATGACAGAAATGAAAGTAAAAAAAAAAATTCAAGTTTTATCCATAAACAATATGGCATATTATTGACCTGTAAAATTAAATTTGTTGAAAAAAAAGAAAGAAAAAGGAAAAATAGCCCTGACGGCTGTGGCCTACAGGCACAGGTAGATTTCGAAGACGCAGACCATGGGGCGTCTGTTTGTTGGGAATTGCGGAAGAAATGACCTTTTTGCCATGATGCAGCAGTAGGGCAGCAGTAGGGCAGCAGTTACTTCAAAACATAACTTGTTTGCCGGCGGAGCCGGCAAGGATTTTTTTTTTTGCTATAATGGTTGGTTTTATAAAAAACTTGTCAATCTAAAAGATTTAGATAATATTAAGAGGATTTATAATAAACATAAGTGGATTTGATATCTTCCGAATTGACGAAGTTATGAATTTTTTTTCTTCTAAAACCCCCCTCCCCCCCTTGGAGCCATAATATCAAAAATCTGTCATACATAAATTTTCGGCCCTTTTCCTAGAAGTAATAATAATCTTAAACGGATTTGATACGTATCATAATTAAGAAATTATGGGGGAGGGGGGTTCTGTTTTTCCCAAAAAGCCCCCCATCCCCCCCCCCGGTCCGATTTTGCCCATTAACGAACTTGACCGAGATTTTATGCCCCTTTTGATTTTATGTATCAGTTTTGAAGATATTTGTGCAGAATTATGGGAGTTATCGTGTCCATAAAAGAGTGACATAGGTAGATAGATAGATAGATAGATAAAGTTTTGAACTGGGGGTGGTTTTGGGTTCTGGGAGTCATGATCAGCGTAGATCTGCAAAAATTCCAACTTTGTGGAGAATGTAAATAGGTAGTATTTCTTACGAAATCTACCTAAAATTAAAGCAGAAGTATAAAAATGTTATCTATAAACGAGATAATAAATAGAAATAAATAATAAATCGAAAATAAATAATAAATAGATAATAAATAAATAATAAATAGATCAGAATAATAATAGATAAATAGATAATAATAGATAGATAATAATAGATAGATAATAAATAGATAATAAATAGATAATAAACAGATAATAAATAGAAAATATTGATATAAATTTACACTTGTCTGATAAAATTTGTTACTGCGCCCTGTAAAATTAAACATTCTATAAAACAAAATGGTTCTGATTGGAAAAATCTTGGTACTAAATAAATTTTATATTTATCCATTTTCTTTAGAAGCAAAAACTTCGAATTGAAAGGGATATGAAGAAAAAAACATAAAATAAAAATTATAATAATCGGTCGTTTCCATTTTATATTTTCAGAAAAGAACTTATCATTTTAACTGTATTTGGGGTACTACTCATTAAGCAATGAATTAAACAAAGTACTTTCCGTTCAAGTCGTTTCCGAAATATAAGATTTATGCAGGAATGGTATCATGAAATGAACGTTTATGGGATACTCTGAAACCTTTTACTAATGCATATTTGTCTTAGATGTTTTGTTATTTTATTCACTTGAGAAAATAAATAGACGTTAACTTTAATGGGAAAAATGTTATTTTATAGTGACTGATGAAGCAATTTGCGTGAATTACAGGATTGCAAATGCTTATTGTTTTTGGTGGGTAATGTTATGGTAACTTAAGTTATTCCCTTTGTTCGTAACATGGAATGTAAACTATTTGGCATTTTAATTAAGAAAACAATGAAATACGAAGTGTAGCAAATAAATAACGCGATTGGTGTGAGAAATTATATTTATTCCGAATAAATTTATATTTAAGTGTTATCCGCTTTAACATACATTCCATCGCTATCTATACACAGCTGTATAAGTGTCTTTCATTTTTCAAAACAATGCTGCAGCTCATCAGTTGTCAGCCTCTTCAACAACTCTGCCGTTTTTGTTTTTACTTGTTCAACAAACTAAATATGCGTTCCCTTCATAGCACTTTTCAGTTTTTGTAACAGGTAGAAGTCTTACGATGCGAGATCTGGCGATAACGGAAGATAATAAAGCACATTAATGTGCTTATAGGCTAAAAATTGCTTCAAAGATTGGGCATTGTGTTCGGGGGAGATTGATTGGGATTCGGTCTTTTCTTACTTACTCTTTCTCCCAGCCTGTATTCCTTTGTAGCATTCCTTTGTAGGAATCATTGTATCGATCATCCGAATGATCAGACATTGGTCTTGCTACACAATTTCATTAATTTTCTGAACGTTTCTTTCAGTTCTTGCAGTGACAGGTAAACCTCTTCTAGTTGTTCGAACATCATCTTCAACCACTTCCTGACTTTCAAAGAACCGTTTGTGCCATTCAAAAACTCGCGCACGTGACATTGCATTATCACCATATACCCCCTTTAACAATTGTAAATATTTCGTTGGCGATTTTTGAACGTTTCGATTTCAGTCTTTTGAACAAATAAAAGCAAAGACGACAGAGTTGTTAAGGGGACGGTGGTCGTTAAAATTGATTTTTTTTTTCATCATAGATACATAAAATGTTGTGCATATAGACATTTCTCCATAAGTATATATAATACCTTAAAAAATTCTTACCTTAATATAATTTTAAGATTTTTTTTAAAAATTAAAAATTTATAAACCAAATTTTAAAATGCTCCTTGCGTCTTAATTTTAAAGATATTTCCTCGATTTGCATTTGGATCACATAAAACTGCATTACAAACAAATCTGTGTATCAATTATTTAGTCTCGTGAACAGTTAATTTTTGAGAATTTTTTTTTACTGAATTCCATTCCGATTTTCATCAAAATTTAGCATTTTAATGAGTTATAAATCAAATTTAATTAGCTTAACGAAGTCTAATTGCAAAATGCATACACAGTTTCTTTGAAAACTGTATCAGGATTCTTCCTTCTCAATTTCATGAATTTTGA
Organism: Maratus michaelseni; assembly: GCA_963931845.1. Taxonomy (NCBI): domain Eukaryota; kingdom Metazoa; phylum Arthropoda; class Arachnida; order Araneae; family Salticidae; genus Maratus; species Maratus michaelseni. The sequence goes on along the minus strand of OZ007593.1, from coordinate 102,439,056 downwards.
ACAAAATTAAGACGCATGGAGCATTTCAAAAATCTAAAAAACGTTTAAAATCTATATAAGAAAGATAGGTTTAAAGTTTGCTAAAGCACCGAAAAATAGTTTTTATACATAATTCAAACGCTTGTAACTTTGCAAAAAAGCATCGCAGCTACGTGCAGTTTTTCTCAAATGGTTCAGTACAAACTGAAAAATAATAATACACACAAAAATAAATTTTGATTTTTGTGTTATTTTTTTTTATCAAATAAAGGTCCACGGTCCCCTTAAATAGGCTGATAACTGATGAGCTGTAGCATTGTTTTGAACAATGGGATACACTTATAAAGTTATGTATAGATAGGGGAAGAATGTGTGTTGAAAGTGATAAGTGTTAAATATAAATTTATTTGCAATAAATATCATTTCACACCAGTCTCCTTATTTAATTGCCACACTTCGTAAACACCTAAATGTATTTTTCATATGATGAAGTTAAATGATATATCCGTATATATCCATTTCCATTGACTTTCGGTATGAAAGGCAATAAGGGTACTTTTTTTAGCACTTTCCAACCTAGTTGAAAAGTGCTTATGACTTCGGTTTGTCTGGCCGTCTGCCGTCTGCCGTCTGGCCGTCTGCCGTCTGCCGTCTGGCCGTCTGTCCGTGCTCTAACTCCCGTAAATATGCTCGGATTGCTCTGCAATTTTTATATGTTATTTTCGTTATCTATAGCATGTTCCCTATTTCACCGGAAGTGTGTAGCACTTATAGTTTTATTACAGGGACACTCAAAAGAATTCCGTTACATTGCGGTCTATTGGGAAAAATCTTTTGCGGTTTATTTAAATAATGTTTCCGTATTTTAAACGCATTGAAATTTATATATATCACTAAGGTGCATTAGAAGAAGCTTAATATGGAATAGGGTGTGCATAGCACTTATAGTTACTTTACAGGGACAGTCAAAAGAATTCCGTTACATGACGTCTATGGAGAAAAATCGTCTGCGGTTTATTTAAATAATGTTTCACTATTTTAAACGCATTGAAATTTATATATATATATATCTAAGGTGCATTACAAGAGGCTTGCTACAGAATAGTGTGTGTATAGCAGTCATCGTTCATTTACAGGGACACACAAAAGAATTCTCTACTGTCTGTTAACTCTAATTCCTGGAAGTGCGTTTTAAGTTACTAAACGCGATTTTAATTTTAACTCGCTTTTTGTCTATAACGTGGTGTGTATAAATTCTGTAGATCCTATACAGGGCAGCACAAAAGTTCGCGAACACATTTTCGTTTATTGACAGAAACTCCAGAAAGATAATTTTAAACTGTGCTACGCGTTTCCTAACTAAACTAAAATTTAGCATCCTAGCATATACAAATCTATAGATCATATACAGGGCTGAATAAAAGTATTCGGATATTTTTCCGAATATTGTATCTGTTGGAAATTCCTGAAATTATGTTTTTAAATATGTTATGCGTTTTCCAAATTGTTTACTGAGATGTTATCTTTTAGCTTATTAAACGGTATGTTTTGTAAAATTATTTTGGAAGCGTTGGAAAGTGCTACATAATCTATGCTTGACGCATGATTTTTCGTTCTTGTTTAATTATATGCGCAATTTAAATTGAGATAAATGTTTTTGAAAATGTTGTCTTTATTATTTTGATTTGTGTAATTTAAAAAAATAACTTGATGCATTTATGTTTTACACAGAGAAAAAATCTAAATTCACGGGCATTGTACCATGAATTTCCACAGTTAATTTTACCGGAAATGCCACTCCTTCAAGCTAAACTGTCTAACCTCATAAATTTCATGTTTGGAAGGGAAAAACCTGTTTATCTAAAGACAATGTTTATATAATTGCAAAGCTTGTTTCTCATAGGATATTTTTAAATAAAAAATTATAATAATCGGTCGTATTCGTTTTATATTTTAAGTAAGAACTCATCATTTTAACTGCATTTGGGGTGCCCCTTATTAAGCAATGAATTAAATAAGGTACTTTACGTTCAAGTTGTTTCCGAAATAGAAGATTTATGGCGTAATGGTATCATGAAATGAACGTTTATGGGATCCTGTGAAACCTTTACTGATGCATATTTGTCTTAGATATTTTGTTATTTTATTTACTTAAGAAAATAAATAGACGTTAACTTTAATGGACAAAATGTTATTTTATAGTGACTGATGAAGCACTTTCCGTAAATTATAGAATTGCAAATACCTATTGTTTTTGGTGTGTAGTGATGTAAGTTAAGTTATTATCTTTGTTCGTAACGTGGAATGTAAATTATTTGACTCTTTAATTATGAAAACAATGAAATAAATACCTAAATGTATTTTTCATATGATGAAGTTAAATGATAAATCCGTATATGTCCAGTTCCACAGATTTTTGGTATAAATGGCAAGTATTTGCACTTTTGAAACAATGAATTGGTCCTTTGTGACACAACAAATCCTATTTGAAAAATATCTACTTACATGTTAGAATACATCATTTTAAACATGTAAAAAGTAAAAAAAAATATTAGAACATAAAAATAAAGTAGTATTTACTTTTAGTAAATACTACTTTATTGGTACTTTTTTTCACAGCTGCAATAAAAATAAAAGTATCTACTGACATGTTAAAATACATAATTTTAAACATGTAAAAAGTAAAAAAAAATATTCAAACATAAAAATAAAATATTATTGACTAAAAGGTACTTTTTCCACAGCTGCAATAAACAGAAAATTACATACTTCTCATAAATATTGTGAATTTTCTAATACAAAATTGTAAAGTATACAAAATTACCTTTGTAAAAAAAATTATTTTTGGATGTCGCAGCCTTTTTAATTTTACAAAATTTTCGAAGTTCTTTTGGGCAATAAAGATGTAAAACTACTGAAGCAATGCATAAAACTTTGTCATGAAAAATTAACTCAGTATCGCCGTCTGTTGAGAATTGTAGGAACAATTTATATTAACTGCTGTGTTAGGAGATGGTCGCACGATACCATTATCTTTTTAATTCTGGCAATCTTGTCAATGCATATATTTTAAATATTGTTTATGCTCATTACTATTTTTTTAATTACTGATTATGATTACCTTTAATAAAAGAGTTATTGTATTAGTATTACTAGTATTTACAGTGTTTCATCTTATATAAATGTTATTTGTATTTTGTTGTATATAGTAGAACGATTGTATATATGGTATCATTGGTCAGCTAAGTAAATAGACAGCGGCATTGTTACGACTAGAATGACGTAACAGACGTAATTCCAGTAAGTGACAGCTTTAGGAGTAAGTCTGGACTTAAAGTGGTCGTGGGAACCAACAATGACATGTTTATGACTCGATGTTTTGTGGCCCCCTGCTGCAACAACCATCGTGTGTGGCCCGAATTGCAGTCACGTGTGATGGTAAGGGGCTAAACCAGCGTGCGGGGGATTGTTGTCTCTTGACCAGGCATGCAGGACTCTTGGACAGTGACATGCGGAGGGCAATCCTAGGCAGATCGTACTGGATGGAAAAATTAATGCGGATAATGTTGCGGATAAGAATTTATAATAATCATTCCGGGCTAATATGCAAATTTTATACCCTTTGGTGGGTTGGCCCAATTTTAAGATAGAGAGTCTTTGAAGAGACATTTTTTACAGAAAATTGCCATGACAATTCTTTCGAATGTATCACAGTAGTCTTATAGAATGTCCTCTTGTAATCGGTCATCGACAATATCTCCCTTCGGATGTAAAGTATCTGTAGCAGACTAACAGTAAAGATATGTGTTAATGGAGTTAGTTCAAAAAGTTATACAACTTGATCATGTTTTTATATATGTGTGGTTAATTAGAATTGTACTTATAATTCATAGATGGTGTTTTAAAAAATAATATAATTTTAATAGATGTGACTTTTAGAAATAAGATCATTGAAAATATAATTAATTTTATTAAGTGATTGCCAAGACCAAGCAGGTACTTAGAACCTTGCTCAACTATCTGATGTTTTTATAGGTGATGTCTGTCCAATCCATATTTATAGTATGCTCGGGCATGAGGCTCACTATGTTCCTTATGATTATTTGTGTGTACTTGAAATAATAACCATTTGGAATTTAGGGCAGGAGAACTTGTCTGTCTAATGTATTATCTTTGTATTTAAAGGGTTAATAACTAAATTTCTCAATTAGTGATTTATTCTTATTGGGTGGAACTCCATATGAAATGTTTAGGCAAATTTAAAAGTGTAATTATTTGACTTTATCTCAAATATAATGACACTTTTATATGTTAAAAATGCTCTTCTGGCATTTAAATATTTTTACCATTTTTACAAAGACTTTCAAATGCTCCGTGCATTTCTCTCTTTTTATAATATTTTAAGAAATTTTATCTTTTGTTTTGTTCTCATTAAAGGAGCCCACTTATGAGAGCCTTATTTCTGAATCTAAATGAAAATATTGTATTAAAAACAAACATTCTATAGAATTACATTTTATAGTTAAAAATTCAAACATATTTTAATACTTATTTTAAAATTAAACTTTCAATTTATTTTCATTTAGTAAAGCTTCAAGTTAACAATGAAAGAACGTATTAATATATTAAATTCAAATGAATCAATTTATTAACTGTAAGTTTTTGTCGCATTTACATTCATTTGCATCGAATGAAAGTTAAATTGCTCTTATCTCTTTTGTTTATTATTTTAGGTAATGTAAAAGAAATTTAAATATATTTTAAAAAATAATTTTAAATACAAATTGTTACTAAAATATTGTAAATTTATGTATATTGTAATTTAAAAATGCAATCAGATAAAAATGAGTTACTATTTAATTTAAATAAAACGATGACTCAAAATAAAATATTTATAAATGATTCATAGTTTATTCACTATTTAGACGCTTTTATGGTGATTTAAATTTCATTTAAATTAGTTTTGGATTATCATTCTAATCAGATCTTAAACTATAAATTTAAGCAGATTCGGTCAGGTTTACATCGTTAAGCTTAAATCGTTGATGCGTTGCCATTTCATTTTGCACAATTTAAGCAAAAAAGAAATCGATTAGATGTTCACCACTTGTTTCGAGAAGATGGGCTTTTTTCCAATTTCTTTTTACATATGATGCACAAAAAAGAGAATATTAATTGCATTTTGATGACAGTGTATGCGTGATTAAAGAAATAGATTTTAACAGTATGCATATTTTAATTACCTTGTTTATGAAATCAAAGCATATTTTCAATAAAAGTGATAAAAAAATATAAAAAATTCCGTAATTTTTGGTTTATTTTTCAAAAACAAGGCATGTTCATACTACTAATAAATATTTCGTAACATTCTGCGTTTTTTTTTTTTAATCTAGCAGCTATTCAAAATTCTACATTCTTTGATCGGAGCTTTAAAATATTATGTATTTCCTAGGGTTTTATTTTAAATGTATATGTCGTGCTCAGATTTTAGTAAAATTATCTTAAGACAAACAGAAAGTAAGCATTTTCATTATCTTATAAAAAATAAATTAACAATGGCATAGCCAGGGTGGGAGGAGGGAAGTCTCGAAGGTCTGGATACAAATAATTTTGTAAAGTTAGTTTCACCTTGTTCAAATTCTGAAAATTCTGCGATTAGATAAGAAGAAAAATATTTCTTTTAAATAGTAGTATTCAGACAATGAGATATTCCTAATAAAACGTTATGTAATTGAAAGTATTTTTTCTATATTTTTTGTCATTATATATTTAACATTAAAAACAAACCACCTAAGATGATTCTCTAAATTGAACTTCATGTGACAATTCGCCCAAATTTAATGGATACATATCTTTTTCACTCAAAACTATTAATTCAACACTGTTATCAACTGCTTTTACTCAAACTTCTGTTATCAGAAATAATAAACTACCAAATCACAATCAGATCAAAATGGGGAAATACGCTGTTAAAGATCTGCTGCAAACTGTCCAGTCATTCAACCGTTTTTATAGAAAGTTTTTACATAACCGTAATTAACTCCATTCTGACCAATGAGAAAGCTGCATAATATAACAAAATAACCGTTATTTATAAAAAATAGCTTAATATCTGGACAGTTTGCTGCAGATTTTTAACAGTGTAGATATATAATTCCATAAGATGGATGAAACAAAGTGGCCAGTGTTCCTAAGGTAGCCCACCCCTCAAAAGTAGTTTTAGTTTAATTTTTAATCACAAAATGGTGCTACTGCATTTTCAATCATGTATCTGCAGTACGTGGCTGAATTTAAAGAGATCACCTTGATCCTCCGACGTTTTATGCAGTGATTTCACTTTTAAGGAGGACTAGGTCCAATTTAAAGGTAAAAAGACAGTTTAATTTACACGTATTTAAATTCCTAGAACTTTGAGTTATGATACGTTTTCTGAAAGCTTATTTCTTTCTCTTGAACCACATTTACTTCAATTTTAAAAAATGTATCAAATTAATACTTTTATGTCGTGCAAATGGCGACCATACGCATATTCCCAAGGTAGCCACCATAGAAAACAAATGTAGAAATGCGTATTGTAAGGGTAATTTTTTTAATTTCTACATAAAAACTTATGATCATTTATTGTTAACACCAGAGGTCACTCAAAAGAATTCAGTAACCTCAAGAAGAAAATAACTGAACTACCGAGCACAAAAAGCGCTTCAACATATTTTCGTTTCATAAGATAAGAAGATTAAGAAGAAAAACTCGAAAGAGATCAAAAGAAAGAAAGGAGCATCAGAGCATAATAGCAAGCAAAATAGTTTACCGAGTATTGTTTCACATTTTAAAAGTGATTTCAATACATGGACCACCATTGGAACACTACTCGCCAAAGGTGGCCTTTAAGCTACAATCTTGAAATTACATTATAAGAGTAATTAAATTTTACAAAGAAATATATACTTGATATGTGATAGAGATAAGTGTAAAATTTTACAAACAAAAATTCAGCCACACACACCCAACCAGAAAATAATAAAAAATCCTCAAAGCTTAACGATGGCCACCTTTGGTTCCCCTATCTTAGTTAATTTAATTCATCAAAATTTGCAAACGCATATATAACATGCAATACAAAAGAAAGTATTTCCATATTTTCTCGGACAATAACGAAATGAAATGTCTAAAAGATTTCTTGTTTACTGTTGTAAAAGAAATGGATTGTTAGTTTTTGCTGTTCAACATTCTCCTCCCTGTAATTTTTTCAATTACCGGTTCACGCGATTTATGATATCTGAATCAACAGCGAATATTTTATTACAAAACACATTAATTATCACAGAATCTCTGCACTCTGCTAATGCCCCTAATTATTTAGACTAAATTGTTTCAAACAGATAGAGATATTATTTGATCTAATGTATACTAATTCATGCAAAGTACTATTGCATGCCACGCAATCTTCAAATTTTAATGGGAAGGATTTAGTAAGTAAGCATACCTTAGCTGCTAGTAATTTAAAGTTATTTTAATTAAAAAGCAAATATAAATTGAATATATTTTATTTATTTGAATGTAAAAATATGAATATGTTAGTAATCATTGGCATATTACACTTTGGCCAATATATGAATGTGCTATCTTAAAGAAATTGTATAATGTTACAATATTCATTCTTCTAAAGCATAACATGAATAAAAATTAATAAGTAAAATATTATTTATTGTCACTGTTTTCTTAATTGTGAAATTTCTTGTGATTTTTAAAAACTTAATAAAGTTTTGCTACATCACAAAAAATCAGAATATCGTAATATTTTATCATAAATGTAGTTTAAAGTTTAAACTATTTATGCTGCATTTTTATCAATATATTTATGGAATCATAAACTTTCAAAAGTAGATGGTTTATTATTTATTCTTATATTAAGTATTTATCCATTAAAATTTTTACTTTCACTATCTGTGCCTGCATTCGAGTAAAAAAGTGAAAAGGATTAATTAAAAGGGTAATGAAATGCATTCATCGAAAAGGGAATATTTAGAAATTAATTTCTTTAAAAGCCAAAATCCTTTTAGGATTCATATATAACAGTCATAAAAGTATGCTAAATTTATGGCCCTTAATTTCAATTTTAAAAATCGGTAGACTTATTGCTTTTTAATCTCAGAAAAACAGTATTTCATTTATGATAAATGAATCCGTATCATAAGAAGTTATAATGATTGCTATGTTGTGGATTATGATTATGAAATATTAGACACATTAATTGCTATTACTTACATTGTAAGTTGGAGTATGTTTCTTTTTTTTTCAGAGCTGAAACTAGGAAAATGGATTTCATTTATATATTTACTAGCTGACACTCCCAACGTTGTCTGAACCAGAAATAATAACCATAAATATACTTAAAATCAGTGTCGAATAGTTTTTTTTTCACGAAAGTCTTTCCAAACGAATATAATGTTGTGGGTCACCATGGTCTCCGGCAGCTTACACCTTGAATGCGTATGATTATATATTTGTAAACAAAAGACTCTCAAAATTTTAATGGGTTGGGTTTAATAAGTAAATGAGTAAACACAGGTAAGCAGCTGGTAATTTAAAGTTGTTTAAATTTAAAAGCAAATAAATTTGAATATATTTTATTTATTTGAATGTAAAAATACCAAATATGTTAGTAATCAGTGGCATATTACACTTTAGCCAAACGAACCTAGAGATGGGAGACCACATTAATCTCAGCAGTCTAAAAAGGGCGTGCTACGCACACTCCGGCCTGTTTTTGCAAATGAATTTCTATGATTTTAGATTAATTGCACAAAAATCCTTCCAAACGAACTAAAGAGAACCCACTAATAAAGATTGTCGATTTAATTTCTTAGATTTAGATATTTTAATCTTTTAAATCTGGCCAAAAGTTCCTGAGAAAACCCAAATAATACAAAACGTGCACCCGCGTCTAATTTTCTTAAAACGGAAAATGACATAATTCAGTATGCTGATAACCTGTGTTTAAAATGTAGATGTTTCCCCGCACATATAAAGAAATGAAAACTTCTCCGAAAATGTTCAAAAGCAGAATTATCTTAAAAAATGAAACAATATAGACTATAAAAAAAAAGATCTCTAGTGAAGTTTTAGAATATTTAAAAATAGTAAATATAAATATTATTTTTTTTAATAAAATATATCGTTCGAACAAAAAACGTACCGGAAATACATGGGAATTTTTTGTTTGTTTGTATTTTCGTCCGGAAAAGAAAATGACTCTTCAAAACTAGAGAAAAAACGGAAAAGATGGAAACGAACGCGAATCGACCTCCAAGAAATATTTTTTTGAAATACACTGCTCAAAACAATTAAAGGATATTTGAAATTTTATATAAAATAAAGATATAAACGAAATTTTTTTGCCGAAAATAGAAGAAGAGAATCACAAATGCAAATTTTTCTGTTTTTCAAACTGTGGAGTATGCAAATTTTGAGTTCGACGTCAAAAACGTCGCTTCAGCGGCAGCGAATGAAATTTGACTTTCAACTGGATAAAAGAGAATGAGGACAAGGATGATCGGCATTCAGTGATTGCTTTGTTTCGATGAGTACGATGTCTCAGCGAAGTCATTTGACAGATTCAGAAGCTTGGAGAATTGTTGATAGGTTAGAAGGGGGCCAAACTCAATCCGAGGTAGCGCAAGCCATTGGAGTGTCACAAAGTGTCATTTCCAGGATCTGGAACCGTTTTTTAGAGAGTGGATGTGCAGGCCGAAGACCAGGGCAAGGTCGTAGACGGGCAACAACGCCCAATGAAGATCGGTATTTAGCGTTAACAGCTCGGAGACACCGAAACATGAACGCTACTCTTCTCCAACAACACCTTCGCTCGGCTACAGGCACCACGATTTCAACTCAGACTGTCCGAAACCGGCTCCATGCTGTAGGTCTGTATGCTCGCCGACCGATGGTATGTGTTAGATTAACATCAAGGCATCGTCGCGACCGCAGGGAGTGGGCAACCGAACATTTATTCTCATATAACCTACTATGTCTGTCGACCATGTATCAATCAGCTAAAAAGTTTCCCAGATACAAAATCCACCTAAAACTGCAATATCCTTTAATTGTTTTGAGCAGTGTAGTAAATATTAATATTCTTGAAAACCAGAGATACGGCCACAACCGAAAAAGTACAGTGAATACCTTTTTTGTTGTTGTTTTTTTGTCTAGAAACCGAAGAAAGCAGTTTTAAAATATAGAAGAAAAAAAAAGAACTTGAAAAACTATCGAAAAACACAAAAACAATATCGAGTCGACTTAAAAATATATTTCTTTAAAATAGAAAATATTGATTTTTAAGACACCGTTAGAAACGAAAAAGTACCCCGAATAAATGAGTATTTTCTTTTTTACTCGGAAAGTGGTTGAGACAGAAAAACGGAAAACTTTAAAAGTGACGCGTAATCAAAGTCCAGTAGAAACGTTTTTTGAAATAGTAAATATAATATATTTCTAAACAAAAGTTACCGTTCGAACAGGGAAAATAAATCAACAAACATTCGTTTCTTTTTTTTTTCAGATTTTTGAAGAGGTGATCTGGCGATCGCGTTTAAAAAGGCAGAAAAAAAAAACGAACGTTTCGCTTTCGTCTACGTGAAATTTTGTAGAAACCCCTAAAGGCGCAGGCACAATCGGCAGAACGTCGCGTCGGAGACTCACGTTTTTCTGATGCGCATTAGGGTTTATAATTTACATGTCGGATAATTATAAAAAAACTAATAATTTTAGCCTTAAGTACATTCGGACCTACCCCCGCCCTACCTTTCGCCTATCCTCATTTATATTTTCAGACCTCTATGTCCGCTAGATTTCCTTAGTCATCGCCAAAAACAGATAGACGGGTGTTCAAACATCGTTCTTTATTAATATAGATACGGCTTCTATATCCAATGTATCGCTTGAAAGTATAAAGAAGAAATAAATAAGGTATTTTATGTTGGATATGAAGCGTGTAGGAAAATTCAAAATTAAAAAAGACTTATTTTACTTAATGATTACAATAATTATTTAATAAATAGTACTTAAATTATAATTAAATACTTCTTATTTAAAAAATTTTTTTTCTTAAAGTATGTAGCATTACATAATTTTTAAGCCATTATATGTTTCTTAAACATAAATAAAAACTGTCAAAACAACAATTTTTCCTTTTTTTCTTTTTTTTCTTTCTTTTTTTAGGAGAGGAGTTACAGTCCTGTAATATATATATATATATATATATATATATATATATCTTTCCCTAATAAATTTGCCACAAACCATTGTTTATAGTTACTGGTACGAATCAATTAGTAATAACGCCTACTAATTAATGGTATGATTTTTCGACATAGAGATATTGTGATAAATGTTATAATTTCCAATACTAACATCTTATTTTGACATCATATTTATATTCTTAAGAATATTTTAATACCAGCTACCAAATGGTAAATCATAAGGTGAAGTGCATTGGAAATTATGCAGGTTAAAATTTGGAACACCTATTGCTACATTCATTTTTAATCATCGCAAAACGGATTACAATGCGAGTAGTTCTTTTAAGTATATCTCAGAAACTACTTGGTGGAATGGTAGTAGTTTTAGATTCCCGTATTTGAAGCTATTAAAAATTCCTAAATGTTATAAAAAATCGCAAGTTGAAAAATTTTTAATAAGCAAAATGAATAATAATATGTGATTTTTTTTTGTATAGCTCAAAATCTGCAAATCCAAAATTACAATTCAATCCGCGCAAAGTAGTTTTTTAGTTATCCTTACAAAACTACCTGCATTACAATCTGCTTTTAAATGATAAAAAATGAATTTATCATTAGGAGTTGCAAATTTTAAACCAGCATAAACATTAAACTACTTGACAGAATGGTTTCTCGTTTGGTATCCAACGGTAAACGTTAATGAAGAATTGAAATATGATGTGAAGATTAACTGTTTATATATTAAAATTTTCAAAGTTTGTTACAATTTTTATACGTAGACGACCTCTAAGCAAATTTTAAGTGTATAATTAATAAGTAAACGTTATTAATAATCGATTGGTAAAGCGAATTTTTATACGATGATTTGCGACAGATTTATTGGAAGGTGATTACTATTTTATCCAAGAGTGTACCATGAGGTACCCCATAAATTTTACTAAGCATGATATTTTGTAAACAGACTTTGTCTGCTTTTTTAATACTTTGATTGCTTTGAATTTATGGCAAGTTAAATAATCTATTACCACAAAATTACTATTTAAATTACTCAGGAGTCTAAACAATGAATTTAAGAAACAAAATCAGAAAGATTAAAAAAGTATAATCATCTATAGGATTTTTACATGTGAATATTTCGTAAACTTTTGAAATATTTCAAGGCAGTTATTTTTATGCAGTTGTAATATCAAACATCAAATGATTTTTTGATAGTTCTGAAAAATGCTAAAAAGTACTCATCAAACACTTGCTTCCAACGTAAATTTCATTTAATAAATATGAGTTACTTTAAAACTACATATATAATTTAATATTACTGTCCATGTGGTTGATATCATCAAAAAATTCGATTAAAGATTGTTTACCTTTATCCCAAACCACAAAAATATCACCAACATAACGTAAGCATAAGGCGGGCTTAGGATTACATATCTCAGGCCATTGGAAGAACGTATTTTTGAGCTATGTAATCCTAAGCCCGCCTTATGCTTACGTTATGTTGATGATATTTTTGTGGTTTGGGATAAAGGTAGACAACCTTTAATTGAATTTTTGATGATATCAACCACATGGACAGTAATATTAAATTTACGATGGAATTAGAGGATAATAATTCGCTTCCGTTCCTTTATGTTCTTCTCCTTAAAGAAAACAATAGTTTAAAACGAAAGTTTTTTCGGAAATCCATGAAATTAGATTGTGTTATCCCGGTCACCGCAGCCTCTCCTTGGAATTTCAAAATTGCAGCTTTTAGATCGTTTGTACGTCGGGCATTTTTGGTTTGTTCAGGAGAATTCTTAGCAGAAGAACTTAATTATATTATTAGTGTAGGTATAAAACATGGATATAAACCGCACATTGTTCGTAAATTAATTGATAAACACAGGGTTACAGTAGTTTCTTCTCCTAAAGTTAGTCAGATTTACAGAAAAATTCCATATATCCCCATTTCTTTTATAAGATTAAAGAGAGTTTTCAAGAAATATAATATACAACTGGTAGCATCCAATTCCAAAACGTTGTTTAATTTATTGAATAGAAGCATAGACCCATTATCAGCCACTTGTTTATCTGGGGTATATGAAATTCCATTTGAATTGACCGATGGTACAAATTCTGCATATATTCGTATGACAAAACGTCGCATCGTAGAGAGACTTAAAGAACACAAGAGTGATTTGAAATTCAATAAATTTTCCACTGCCTTATCAAGGACTTTTGCTAACGGACAGGTTAGGTTTATTGATTTTAACAACGTCAAAGTTATTTCCAGACAAAACAATCCCTTTAAAGCCTACATTCGTGAATCTATAGAAATTTCGCTAAGAAAACATGAAATTTGCAACGATATCCCATCATTTTCGGTTCCGGCCATATGGAAATGCATTTTAAAGTGAACTTTAATTCCGTTGAACATAAGTTCCAGTTACATTACTGGTTCATAGAGGGCGCCACCAGGCGTATTTTGAAAATGTTGTTATAATTTCCGTTATTTGAGCGTCTTGGCAGATTGAATATTGTGACTCAATTATGTAACACATTTTAATTTTTGCTGTTCATATTTATGAAGGTTTTTTCTCCTGATGATGGTTATAAAGATTAACCGAAACGTCGAGGTTTGTTTTCTATATATGTAGTTTTAAAGTAACTCATATTTATTAAATGAAATTTACGTTGGAAGCAAGTGTTTGATGAGTATTTATATGTGCAACGTAAAGTCCTTATTAATTATGCTAAAAAGTATTGTCTTTTTGCTTTCAAACGTCTTAAAGAAGCCATATTTCTGCTAAATTACTTTCTTTAATAATAAAAAATCATACCTAACCAAATATGACCGGAGATAGTTTAAGGTCAGCTTTTTATAAAAGTTGTTGCTTAGTGGATAACAGTTTCCTGTGGGAACGTCTTTGAATTACTAACTAACATGAAGATATACTTACTTCTTTGCTTTTGGCGATAAATTTTCAATTTTTCGCCAACTGTATAAAAGTTTTGCGACAAGTCATTATGTGGGTGCGTTTTTGCACGCGTGGAAGGGATTTTGTGGTGTTCTGTTTATGCGCACATACCGTGTGCATGTTTGCGTATGTGCAATTAATGACATGTTCGTGCGCGTATATCACATGCATGGGGATTCATGTACACGGTCGTGTGCATGTTTTTCGAGTACATGCATATATTCAATTTTTCTGCGCTAGATTCATGACGTCATAGTATTATTAAATGTTTTGATACATTGGTAAATTATGGTGTCGCGTCAATTCGTAGCGCACAATTCATCGCTCACAATTCATCGCTCACAATTCATCGCAGCGACAATTCGTCGTAGCGTCAATTCGTCGTGGTGTCAATTCGTCGCGACGTCAATTCGTCGCAACGAAAATGTTTTTGAAAGCGATAATGATAAAATAAAGATAATTTAGTAAAATTATTTAATTATAATTTGTTTTTAGATATAATCGCATGTAAATTGTTAGTTATAATTATCTATATCTAAAAGATAATTATCTATATCTCTCTATATCTTATAATTCTCTATATCTATCTATAATTAAATTTTTTTACTAAATTGTCTTTATTTTATCATCATACACTTCAAAAACATTTTCGTTGCGACGAATTGACGCTGTGATGAGTTGACGCCGCGATGAATTGTCGCTGCGATGAATTGACTCTGCAATGAATTGTGCGCAATGAATTGTTCCACGATGATTTGTGCAGGACGACTTGACGTAGAACAGTAAATTATAGTTAGCAATTTTTTTGCATACATGTTTGTGAATACGTTAAAATAAGTAAAGTTTGTTCAGTATTTTCCTTTTAAGAAATTGAATCTAAATATTAAATTTATTATGGAATGGTCTATAGTTTTAAGTATTTTATTAATGTCATTTCCTCAATTTGTTTTACTCCATATGAAATTCGTTAAATGAGGTGATGAATTAATATTAAATTATAGTATTCATGCATTTTTTTACATCGAAAATATCTCAATAGAATATAATAATTTATTCTTTATGAAAAACGTTTTCTTCTGAAATCCAAAATTTATTTTTCTTTCGAGTTTTCCTTCAACTTGATTAGAGAGAAAAAGAGAAAATATAGATAAGAGAAAAATAAACAATGAAAAAGTGTCTTGTCTCCTCAGCAGGATTCTCGAAAAGTTTTATGAGAAATAATGGGCAGACATCCAACAGCCGACCATGTTATCAAAATTTTTAAAAAAATTATAAAAAAAAAGATGGAAAATTTCATTACACTTACGAAGTATCTTTGTATATTCGATAACAGTTTTCGTGTAATTGGTTATTTTTTCTACCGCTCAGCGCTGTTTGTTTTTGTCAAATAGTAGATAATACACAAAATATTGATAAAAACATCGCTGCTTTGATCTAGCATTTTTATATCAAAAATATTTTTTTATCATTATTAAGTAGCATCGCTGGTTCAGTTTTATTAGTCATTTTAAAGAAGCAATATATATATATATATATATATATATATATATATATATAATATTATTTCGGTTACTTTAACAAATTTTTTCACGTTACATTATAAATTAATGTATTATGAAATGTTTAGCAAAAAAATTGTTTTAGACATAAATATGTTCATAAATATCCTTTGTAATATTTTGCAATTACTTTTCTAATATCTACACGGAAAAACATTTTTATTAAATTTGTTTTTCTAATTTTGTGAATGCTTTTCTCCATGATATCAGACGAGGGCCATGCTGAATGTCTTGAGAGGACGGTGGACATAAGGTGATGAAGACGCTTTCACGTTAAATTGTACGCCATGGCCACTTTATTGTCGCTAAGGGCGCTTCAGGCAGAGGGCGCACCATGCTCCCATGGGTCCGCATGGACCTACATGAGATCACGTCCCGAATTTTCTCGACGAAAAGGAAACACTTTCATTTGACAATGCCCCATGAGGGTGTAAATCTGACTATGTCTCGAGTTTTTCTAGAAATTATCAACTTACCAATAGCGAGAATTTCCCAATTTATCCCTTCCACCTACAACCTTTCTAGCGCTAAAATTCACTGCACCAACTATTTTGAGTTCTGGTTTATGATATTGAGACGACGCCAATACAGCCTAGGAGTCATTCTCTGAAAAACTGACCACACCCCTTGCTGCTTAACTTCGGTGTTCCGGTTGAACTGGTACTATACAGCATCATATGCCGTTGGTGTTTGCCAGTCAAAATCCAGTTATGACATTTCCCAAACAATTAATTTTCGTATAGATACTTCATTTTAACAAAATGCAAAGGGATAAGCTAGATTGAAAATTTATGAATGCATTGATTTAATTGCTATCTACTATTGATCCTAAATATCAGCATATAACAAAATTAATTATCATTTTCTAGGTTTTTCTTCAAATCTCTGCTATTTATTTTTGTTATTTCTTTCCATTTGTGAAATAAGTATAATTTTTATTCACCCATTTGTATATTGTTTTTTTTATGCTGTGGCGTTTACTTTTAATATTTATTGTGTGATTCAACTTTTAATATTTAAATATATTTTTTGCATTTTGACTGTTTTACCAATATTGCTATCTTTATTGTCAGTTCAAAAGAAAATATTAAAAAGTTTGACTATTATACATGTTTTAATATTATATGTTAATTAAATGTATGTAAGTTTGCATATGCTTGTTATTTGGCATTTAATATAGGTTACCTCTTGGTTACCTGAATTTTTTTCTTTTAACAGCATTTAAGGGGGGGGGGACTATAGAATTCTGAGTGCTATTCCCAAACTATCACATTAAAACATTTAGATCAAATTCGAGAAAATCCTTTGTTTGTAAGATATTTTTAAAAGGTTATTATTTTTCTTTTTCCGGAACTAATACTAAAATTATATTGCTGAAACAAGTTTAACATATATAATAACGTTAAGACATTGATAGAAAAAATAAACAGAAAAACATAAATTTGTATAAAAAATATTTCAATTTGTCTGAAAAGATAGAAAAAAGTAGATGTCTTGAAAATATGATTTTCTTATAATAATACGCACTAAAGTACTTACCCTAATTAATGAATACAAAGGCATTTGACAAAAATTTATTGTTGCCTAATCATATGGGAATATCCTGAAAATGAAGGATACTATCTAAGAAAAAGAAATATCTATCTTACATATAATAAATTCTTTTATCTAAAAGAAGCAATAAAAATAGTTGTAATAGGAGGATGATAAGTATATAGAGAAGGTTTTGTACGTCATGGGGATATAATAAAATATATTTATATTCATAACAAAGTTTCTAGTTATAGCATCGAACAATGAATTATTTGCTGAATATTATTAAGTTAAAAGAATAAGTTTCTTTGTGTATAATCAGTTAAAAATGCTCTTTAAGTGAACTGTTTTAACTTATCTTTGGATATATGAATTAACCTGTTATTTCATTTATTGCATTGTTTATATTTTTCTTTTAACAATTCTTTTAGAACAAGATAGTAATTCATATAATATATAATAAAAAGTATAAAGTGAAAATACATGTGAAAAATGAATTTAAAAAAAAAACCTCAATAGCCGAATAAAATATAAGCATTCGAGATAAATATAAAAAGTACTTCCGACCTCTACCGGGAGGAAAATGTAGCTTTTCTATATCTTCGTTTTAAAACTTTAGGTAATGTTACTCGAAAACAATGCGAAGAACCCGATTACAAAAGATTCCTTAATACTGAATTTGAATAAGAAATTCTCAAATTAGTCAGCTGTAACCAAATTCGCTTTGTTTATGCAGACTTATTTTTTGTTGCCAAATTTGGCAATATTTCGTCAATTGTCGACAGTCCTGGCGATAATTTAATGCTAACAGATACGAATATATAGTTTTAAGCGTATGATTGGGAAAATGATTACAACAATGGACGATCATAATTTGCGAGAAATCATCACATTCATTAAAACTCCTAAATTATTCGTTCAAATTTTTTTAAATATGCTGTTTTGAATACCGGTTTTCGTTAATACTAGATGTGAATGCGAATTTCAGCATGAGAGTTACATCATAACAAAAATCAGATTGTTTCAAAATATCAGCCACCCTAGAATTTCAAACTGCTATATCTCAGCCATTTTTAAAACAGAGGAAAAACAAAAAAAATTCCGGTATCCTCGTATCAAGGCCTAACACTTAAACAAAAAATAAATTTGAATTTCGATATTTTTTTTCAAGTTTAAAATTTTTAGTGGCCGCCTCTTTAGAACAAGATGATGGACCAAGCTGGTCAATGAATTCGTTCCAGAAATGGTGAAAATAATACACACAGTTGGTTTCATCCAAATCGGTTCATAAATACGGGTACTATCGTATGGCATATATCATATATATATATATGTGTGTGTGTGATGATTTTAAGGGCCGAGATGATTTGTGTAACAGCAATACCAATTTTCAATAAATGGTTTTTCAGTATTAGATGTTTTCTTCAGAAGTTTCCGCGCTAGGGTTTATGGCAGTCATACTATACACAGCAGATGGCGTGTGTGCATAGACATAAGAAAAAACTTCAGCCAAGAATACAAACAAGCCTTTTACTTAGAAGCTTAAAACGACATCAGGTGCAGATCTGATTTCACACGAGTCATCTTTTTAGCTTCGATGACAGGGCTCCCATTACAGCTGACGCATGATGGTTAACTTTTTTAAAAATTCATTCCGAAATAGTATAAGAAAAGAACATTGGTCGCTGCGCCAATACCAGGCAGAGATTCGATTTGATTCCCAACTTAATAAACCAAGCACCGATCCAGCGTCCCTCTTTCAAATCCTCTCCGAAGCGAAGAGCGGCGGTATATCATTTCAGGAAGAGTAGGTATACATGAGTCACGTGACGGCTTATGCGCCAATGGAGAATAGGGATTCATTGTAAAACGCACCAGAATTTGGAGGCACAGTGGTTTCCGCTAAGAAATGGCGCGGAAAAGCGACTGGAATATTATATAAAGTTCCATAAAATAGCTGTAACCCAGAGTGTTTTAAGCTAACTCATTATCGTTAGTTCTGGTTTGAGAATATGGAAGGATTTTTACTTTTACGAAAAAGAAAAAAGAAAGTAAGAAAAATGGTTTATTGAACTTGGATCAAAGCCAGAATGGAATTAAAATAAAATGTTTTACATTTTAGTATAAGAAAAAAAATATGATTTTGAGAGTTACTTTTAATATCTGAAGTTATTAAAATAAATGTAGCCTTTTTAGGAATTTAGAAAAATAAAAAGGAAATAATGCGGCATTTTTTAAAAGGTGAATATTAGGAAATTTTTATAATTTAAAGATAAAGACGCCATTTATTGAACTAACTAGCAGCAATTAAAACATTGAATTTATATATGAGGTTTTTGGAATAGAATTAAAATACAGTAATAAACGGAGGAAATAAATATTATAGAGTAATTTAGAATCGGATGGGATAAAAATAATTTAGCGTATCGCGATAAATTTTAAATTTTGTTATATATATATCAACATTTTAACGGAGGGTGGTTTTGGGGTCTGGGGGTCATGATTGGTGAAAATATACCAAAATTGCTTTTATTCGAACGGCTGCAATAGGTAGCTTTTTACTTTTTGTAATGAGAGCTACCTAAAAGTAATGATATTTATAAAAAAATATGTATACGTAATGATATGGCTAAATCGTAAACAATTATGAGCCTTGAAAAATCAGAAGAGATCCTAGAGCAATATTTATGATCAGCAATTTATATTTAGCGCAGATTGAGATTTAGAAATTGTATGATCAAGTTTAAACTGTCTTTTTTTAAAAACAGGCAAAATAAAAAAACTTACACCTGAATACTGATTTTCAAAACTAATCAATATAATTAAAAAAAATATAGTCAGAAAATGTTGATAACTAATCTACATTTTTTCCTTTACAGCACTCTGTATTTCATTGTACTAATAAGAGCCAAATACATTATTTCATACTTTTAATGTTTAGCTTGTTAAAAAATTATGAAGATTTATTTGAAATAATTAAAAATTTTACATTTTTTATAATTATATCTAGATAAATATATGTATAAAAAAATTATGATAAAGATACCATTCATCGAATAATATCATTTATTAATTTCTTAGATTTGCAACATAATCTGGAAACGTACCACATGACGTCACAGAATATTGGTTAAAAATTAACTGCTACAGAAACTAGTATGGTATTGCACTAATAAGAGCGAAATACATCATTTCACGCTTTTAATGTTTAGCTTGTTAAAAAATTATGATGATTTATTTTAAATAATTACAAAATTTTAGATTTTTTTTAACTATATCTAGATCAGATTATGTATAAATTAATGATAATAAAGATATCATTCATCGAATAATATAATTTATGAATTTCTTAGATTTGCAACATAATCTGGAAACATACCACATGACGTCACAGAATATTGGTTAAAAAATAATTGCAACAGAGACTAGTATGCTGTGGTCATCACGAAACATTCTTCTATATTATCCTAATTTATTAATTTAAATTGCACTGTTACTCACCAAGAATTACGAAGTAAAGTAAATTTCATTGCATTTAACATGGAATTACAGTGATCAGTGAATAAAATAAACACAGTTTAACAACGTTCAAAATGTTCGCAATTCAAATGAAAAATTGGACCAATATATATATATATATATATATATATATATATATATATATATATTTAATTAATAACTTCAAACATAAAATTTGGAGAATTTCAACCCGATAGAAACTGAGATACAGTTATAATGTCTATCGTAAACATATAACAAAAACAGAGCACTGTCGAAATTGAATGAACATAATTTTTTATAATTGTTTATGTTTTAAATTTGGTGAAATTCAATCCCATAGATGACAAAATGTATCTATCATTGAAAACCTGAAAAATAAACCACAGCTGCTCCTCTTCGACATAATACACTGAAACTTATTCTGCACCTACTTATTTTATTGTCTAACTGAATATGATTTGTGATAAAATTCCATCCGATAGATGGTAAGATATAGCTATCAAGTATATAGCTATAGTTTTGACGAAAATCGTGCAAAACACAGCATAGCAGCGCTACCTCTTAGGCGATATATACAAAAACCGAATCAGCATCTATTCATGTCAAAGTCTAATAGAATATACAGGTTTATGAATTCCCATTCATTAGTTCTTGGGATATATCTATCACGGAATTCGTGAAAGATTCGACATAGCAGCGCCACCTGTATGGCGATATACACTCAAATTACGAACTCACATCAGCGTCTAAAAAATATAAGATGTTATGAAATTCCGTGCATTATTGCTTGAGATAGCGCGGCCACAGTAATTGCGTCGCCGACTAGTAGGCAGGTATACAGACGTTTTTCGACAAAATCAAATTATCTTTGACATCCCAAAACAAGTAAATCCATCAAAAACTGAAAGTCTAAAATTTTCGGGATTCCATCACTTTTTTTATGTATATAAAATAAAGTAAAAATACTATAATGTTAAAATGATGCGGTATAATCGAGCAATACACGAAAATGTTAAAAAAAAAAATATTTTTTCATCTAAACAATATGGCTGTAAAACTTGAAAAATCATGCATGGGACCTGACACAGCCAAGGTTTGTATCACTTACTGTATCTGTAAAGTTAATTAAAAAAAAATTTTCGTTAGTCATTAATCTAAGATTGAATTTTAAAGGTTAATTTTGTTTATTTATACCTTCTCTGAATAATAACTACTGTAACAAAAATCTGAGTCATGTCCGTGAACAGAAAATTAGTAACATTTATGTAGCTCAACAGAGGTCAGAACAAATGTTTTAGTGAAAAAAAATAAGTTGTTAGTTATTTTAAACGGACCAATAATAGTTGCAAGTGTTATATAAGTGTAAAATATCTGTTTATCTTTAAATAACTATGAAAAAAAAATCATAACCCGGATACGGTTTTTGTGTGGCGAAATTAATTGATATCAAGCAGGGAGGTCGCTCTGCCAAGCCAAGCTTTAAAAAAAAAACGCCACACAAACAACGCCAAGAACTGGAATAAAGACCGCTAATGCTTATATACAGAAAGCAACTTCGCAATGTTAAATCGACAAAACATGCCAGATTAAAATATCAGATATCAAACAAACCAAGCGTCGTAGAAAAAAAAACGAAAACTAGAAGAATCTAAGGAAGAATTTCTTCAATTTAAGACCAAACTCATCTTCATAAGAGATTTATAAACAGAGATATAGCTTTTTTTTAAAAACGTCGAGTTACTTAAAATGATCACTATTTTCTTCGTCAAACTTTTTTTTTCAAACAAGCTACAGGCCTTAATATTGGGCAGAATAAAAAAAGGATTGCATTTTTGGACAAGTAATTACGTAATCTATGTGCTTTTATAAAATTCAGTGTAAAAAAAAAAATATTTTCTATCCTTAATTAGCAAAAAACTGTTAATTAACTTGGCGATTAAAAAATTATGCCAAAACAGAGATAAAACCCGCCAACGACCATGTACCATCTGTATTAAAATAGCACAAATCAGTTACAGGTTATAATATAACCACATCAAATTTCATCTGCAAGTCAGCCATTTTCTTCTGAAGATATTTTTTTTTTAAATAAAACTTCACAATTATAAGAACACATATTTTATCAAATAATTAAATATGACTGCAAACTGTGGCAGATGATTGTTTCTAACATGAATAAGTATGAGAAATTGCCGGTTACGGATATGGATCTGGGTAGCTCAGTCGCAGAGCGTCGGCATGGTACGCATAAGGTCCCAGGTTCGAGTCCAGGCCCAGGTCAATTTTTCACTCATGTTTCTTTAGTGTATTTAATTGTCTGATAAAATGCGTGTTCTTATAAATATTGTAAAATAAAGTAATCAGACGTAGTGTTTATGCTTTAAAAATATTTTTAATATATAATTTACGTTTTTAGAAAGATCTTTAAAAATAAATTAGTTTTTGAGGGAAGATGTACCTTCTAAAATGTATACATTAAGAGTTATCGCCATTTAAAATTTCTTTCCAAACGTAAACAAAAATTTTGAAATGAATTAAATGTGATTCATTTATTTCTAAAAATAAAAAAACACGGTAAAGGACAGGCATTTCGTTCGCAGGAATACCTTTCACGTCATCTACTATGTATACGAGGCTAGCGAAAAAGAAAGGCTACCGCGGTGCTTTACGCGTATCTTTTTTTACAGACCGCGGGAATCACGCGAGGCTCGAATCCACCAACGCAGGTGTACGAAAAGAGCATCACGTCACTCTAGCGGTCTGTAAAAAAAGATAAGTGGAACGCACCGCGGTAGCCTGTCATTTTCGTTAGCCTCGCTATATATATAAAACACAAACGGAAATTTCGTTCCGTTCCTTTATAACTCGAGATCTGCTGAATGGAATTTGATGGAACTTGCACTGTTCGAGAGATAATTTTTCAGGGAAGGTTTTAGTATGTAACACAACGTTCAACGTATAATAGCTATCGAATTATGATAGAAAGTTCTGTTATTTTGGCCGAAAAGGTTACCATTGCTAATTTTTTGGCGATCATTACTTTTGCAGAAAGAAATGAAAAGGCTATACATCTCGAAAAATAAAAGAAAAACTGTTACTAATTTTATTTAAAAAAAAAAAAAAAAGAAAGAAAGAAAAAAAAAAGAGATTTGATGAGAGAATATTATAAAACGAAAATATTTAATTTAAACATGATTAGAAATGTTCATAATACTTAAAACATTATTCAAGGGGCAAGATTTCTATTGAAACAAATTTGGCGATTTATCTTTTGTTTTTGGCGATTTTGATTTTACTTTTGACCCCAAACAATTTGATTTTAAGCCAAAAAGTGTCTTTTTTTGTTGCAGAAAGAATTGAAATGGCTATACATCTGGAAAAATAAAAGAAAAAACTGTTACTAATTTTATTTTTTTTAAAGTATTTTTTTTTGGTACTTTTTGGTTAGCCGGGCGCCAGTGATATATATATATATATATACACACATATATACACTTATATCTACACAAATACATGTATATACATACATATATATATATATATGTGTGTGTGTGTGTGTGTGTTCATATATCACTGGTGCCCGGCTAACCGAAAAGTACCTTTTTTTTATTCAAATGCAAACTATATTAATGGCAATATACTTCTATTTACTTCTACATATATGAAATTTCGTTCCGGCTGCTTATAACTCGAGTGCTGCTGAATGCATTTTCGTAGAACTTAAACTAAGATAATTTTTAAGGGAAGGTTTTAATGTATAACATATCGTTCTACGTAGCTTAGTTATATAATTATTCTGGGAAGTTCTATAATCAGATCAATCCGATTATGAAAGATTAGCCTTTTTAAAAGATTTTGCCGAATGTATTTCGATGGAACCTATACTGTTAAATAATTTTCTAGGGGACGTTTTATTATATAACGTTGCTTAGTTCTAGAATTATAGGGGGAAATTCGAAAATCGGATGACCATTTTTTTTATCAAATATTAGCCTTTTCAATATTTGATTCCGATTATGAAAGATTAGCCTTCTAAAAAAGTTCTACTGAACGGATTTTGATGAGAATTGTATTGTTAGTTAGATGCTATTTCAGAAATGGTGTTAATGTACTATATATTGTCCTACGTTGCTTAGTCCAACAGTTATGTGTGAAGGTTATATAGTCAAGTGAACCCGATTCCGAAATATTAGCCTTTTTGATAGTTTTTACTGGGCGTATTTTTTGCGACTTGCATTGTTAAGTAGATAATTTGTAAGGATTGTTTTAGTATATTTTATATCGTTTTGTTGTTTTAGAATTATGTGGAAAAGTTCAATAATCAGATTATCAAAGATTAGTCTTTATAAAAACTTCTTCTGAATGGATTTTGTTAGTTAATTTGTTTGCATTGTTATTTCGATAATTTTTAGTGATGGTTTTAGTATATTGCATATAGTTTTATCATTCTTTAGCAAACCCTAACTGTAAATGACCAAATAAAAGAGTTGGTCCTTAACAGCTAAAATTTTGACTGCACATTAGAAAATATAATAGCGCAATCGCGTCATTTTTCAGTAATGTGGAAGGATATTCCACGTAAATATACAGATTGCTTTCAAATACAAGGTCAAATTAAACGATATATTTCGTTTGATTCAGGGTTCATTTGTAGAAACCGACCAGCGCAGCGGGCGCAGCGGGCGTAGCTTGCTAGTTTTCCTATAAATTAATGAAATCCAGTTGTTAAATTATTTTTGTTTTAGAAGTGAAGTTTGCATTTAAATTTATTGTAACAGTACAATGTTTAATTGAATAAAATAAGGTAAATCTAAGAAATTGCTAAGAAATTCCAAACATGCACAGGGCAACGCAAAAAAAAATAAAATAATAATAAACAAAAAATAAAAAATAGATAAATAAATAAATAAATAAATAAAAATCAGCTTTCAGAAATTCTAAAAATTGTTCCGCTATTCATATTATGTATCTTCGGGGTCCATCCTCCCACTTTCAGCCCTCCCACCCAAAGGGGGGACTTTTCTAAATTTTGCCGACAACTCTCATGTGATATATCGTTGGAAAAGTCTGTGAACGCTTAATCATAATATGCAGGGAGGGGGGGTATTTTCTAAATTTTGAACATACCCCTCATGTGATACATCGTTGGAAAGGTCTGTGACCGCTTAATCCTATTATGCATCTCCGGTGTTCATCCCCCCTTTTGCCCCCCAAGCGCGATTAGCTTTCACCACCAGGGGACGATTTCCTATATCTGTTCCTACGAGTCGGATCACAACGGGGTATGGCTCATTCGACTCGACATCAATAGGGCTTTCCGATTTTAGTTCGTTTTTTCACCACCAGGGGGCACTTTTCTATCTCTGGTTCTATGGGCTAGATCACGACGGGGTACAGTTCATTCGACTCGACATCTATAGCCTTAACGATTTCAGTGCCCGAGGTTCATACAGAACAGATTGCGCTACCTGGTGGTGGAAGATGGAACTTGAGCGTGTGCAGCACGACTGCTATACGGTGCCGAAGGCAGCGGGGACCCGTGTTGGAAGTTAGTTTGGTTACAGGTTTATACTATTCGATGTGCAAATTAAGGGATTATACGGTGCCGAAGGCAGCGGAGAACCAGGTCGGAGGTTCGTTCGGTTCGAGGTTTATCTTATTCGAGGTTTTACAAGATTTGAGGCCCCGATATAAATTAGGGGTCCGCTAGCGGGCGAAGCCAGCTAGTGCTAATAATAAAATAGCGTGATATCACGTTTGATTTCAAATGCAGCGCTGACACGCTATGTACGTATTGCATTTTTATTCATTTCACCGATAAGTCTGTGATATTTTTTAACGGGGGATAACAAGTATTATAACAAGCCACATTTAGTATGTTGTTATTAGTTTAATTTAAAAATCTACTGGTATTTCTAGTTAACCTTTTAAACAATGACTGAAAGTAAAATGTAATTTTAAATTATTTCTCATGTTTAGATTATTTAAATTATGTTTATTCTGTTTTAAAAAAAAGAAATGATATCTACAAAAACAACTTTTCAAAAGTAAAAAAACAGCCAAGCGTAAAAAAAAAAAAGTTGTGGCTAAAAAATGGTGTGATATCAAATTTCCAAGCTATTATATTACTTTTTTAACTTTTTTCCATTAAATAAGTTATCATATATATAAGTCGAGTGCCTACGTATATGTTAATAGAAATCGTTTTCTCCTGTACTAAATATATCCTAACGAGTTTCTGAAAATTCAATTTTTTTTCAAATTATGCATGATGGGCTTGGCGGCCATCTTTTCATATTTCTAAGCACCCAAATTTCTAAAGTAAAAGCGTAATATGTTTGCAATGTAATATGTTTATAACAATTTCGAACTTCAGATTTTAACTACGGACAGATAAATTAGATAAGACTGATATTTTGAGAAATTGATTTTTACTAGTTTGAAATTATTAATTACTGTAAAAAATAAATCATAAGATGAATCTTTAAGATAAGTCATCATTATCTTAAGACACAATTTTCAGATCATACAAATCTATAAATGAAACGCTTAAAATATTTGCTTAAATAACAATTTTGAACTTCGTATTTTAACTACGGATTTGGATGCTTAGAATTTTGTGAATAATATGCAAAGATGGCCGCCAAGCCCATCATGCATAATTTGAAAAAAATTGAATTTTCAGAAACTCGTTAGGATGTATTTAGTACAGGAGAAAACGATTTCTATTAACATATACGTAGGCACTCGACTTATATATATGATAACTTATTTAATGGAAAAAAGTTAAAAAAGTAATATAATAGCTTGGAAATTTGATATCACACCATTTTTTAGCCACAACTTTTTTTTTTTTACGCTTGGCTTTTTTTTTACTTTTGAAAAGTTGTTTTTGTAGATTCTATAATTACGTAGACTATGACATCTATCTACTATATATATAAAACACAAACGCAAATTTCGTTCCGTTCCTTTATAACTTGAGTTTCGCTGAATGGATTTTGATGGTAACTTCACTGTTCGATAGATAATTTTTCAGGGAAGGTTTTAGTATATAACACAACGTTCTACGTAGATTAGTTATAGAATTCTGATAGAAAGTTTAGTCATTTTGGCCGAAAAGGTTACCATTGCTAATTTTTTGGCGACCATTATTGTTGCAGAAAGAATTGAAAAGGCTAATACATCTCTAAAAATAAAAGAAAAAACTGTGCTAATTTTATAAAAAAAAAAAAAGAAAAAAAAAGAAAGAGGAAAAAAAAGAAGAAAAACAGTTTTGATGAGAGATAATATGATAAAACGAAAATATTTAATTTAAACATGATTGAGAATATTCGTAATGCTTAAAAAATTATTCAATGGACAAGGTTGCTATTGAAAGATATTTGGCGATTTATCTTTTGTTTTTGGAGGTTTTGGTTTTCCTTTTGACCCCAAATAATTTAATTTTAAGGCAAAAGGTGTTTTTTGTTGCCGAAAGAATTAAAATGGCTATACATCTCGAAAAATAAAAGAAAAAACTGTTGCTAATTTTATTTTTAAAAAAAGAAAGAAAGAGAAAGAAAACAAAACAAAAAGAAAAACAGTTTTGATGAGAGATTTTAAGCCAAAAGATGTTTTTTCAAGTGTACGACATCATTTTTGCAGTTTTCTTTGGTACTTTTCGATTAGCCGGGCACCAGTGATATATATACATGTATATACATACACACACACACACATATATATACACACATATCTACACATATACATACATATACACTGATATGTATGAAGAAATATATACATATGTATATACTGATATATTTATATATGTACAGTCGTGGAAAAAAAAAACTGGACACCCCCCACTAACTCTGAAACAAATTATAGTAGAAGGAAGTGACTGGTACCAAACGATTGGAAATAAAGTCTACTTTTAAATGATGTATCTAAAATTTGCTTAAGGGGCCATCTACATATTAAAACCAGCCTAAACTTTATTTTTTTTAATAGCAACACCCACTTTTGACATGATATTTTAAATCTTCGGTTCAAACTATGCCTAGATACAAAATTTTAAGTCAATCGGATGATAAGTTTTGGAGTTATAAACATGCAAATTTTAGAGCTTCTAATGTTAAATTACATTTTCATATTTTTATTAATATCTCCTGAAATTAAAATCCTAATGTGCTAACGTTTTGTTTGGTTATAAAATTCAAAAACCCAAACATAACTATTTAAAATTTTAAAATTTTAAAATTTTATAATATGAATTATGAATTATGAAATTAAGATTCGAAAAAATTATGAATTGTAACCTACAATTTTTTTGATGGATTTATATTTATTATGTCCTGCTTTATGTGTATTCAAAATTTCAAATTTTTCTTCCAAGTAGTTTTCAAATTATGCTTAAAAAACGGCAAGATGCTGCTTTAAGGGGCCGTCTATGATGTGCATTAAAGCATAGATTGAACAGAGATGGGAGCGCTCCGTCTCGAAATCCCGATTGACACCACTAAATTTTAATAGTATTTGTTAGCTTATTCAAGGACAAAATTTCTGAAATTCATTACGTTGGAGAATACTATTAAAATTTAGTGGTAAGAATCGATATTCGGGTCGGAGCGCTCTCATCCCTGTTTGAGAAAATATTATACTCATAGGCTGGGATTATAGTGACTTGAAAAACTAAGAGATTGAGTCTGTCTTACAATATAAACAATGCGTAAACCGTATTTCAATGCTTCGCGTTCTTACGTTAAATTGAAAGCTAGCTTAAACTGAAGCGTAAGTGAATGATCGCGGAAGCACAACAAACCTGACAACGATCTGTGATTGTAGTAAGATATAAGATAGCGAGGCACCAGAACCGAAGCCTTTATTAGTATATATATATATATATATATACATATATATTTCTTTTACTTTTTCAATGTCTGCTTTAAAATTTTTCATTAAAATTACGCAAAACGTATTTGCATGAGATGTATGTTTACGTCATTTATGGAAAATAGTTTCGCTTTTATTTTTAAATTAATAAAGCTCATTTTTGAAAAATATGATCAGTTCTACCTTAGAAAAAACTTAATCATTTTTGTTACCTTTAAATTGATTTATAGCTTCTTTTCCAGTCTAATAAAGCTGTATTGTTTTTTTTTGCAGTATACAGGGTGATTCATAAAAGATGGGCAGAACTTTAAGGGGTTATAGTACACTTAAAGACAAATAATATTAAATAGGAGACTAAGGGTCCCAGACGTATTCCCAAGGAGATAGGGGGCATTAAAGTTTAGGGTCCGAAATTTCAAATGATTATAAAACATGGAAAAATTGGTCGATTCGTTTGCGGTTTTTGCAAAAAATTTTCTTTATGCCAGTATTTTCTTGAAATAAAATTTTAAAGTTCAATTTCAAAAAATGCCGATAGGGGGCGCTTTAGACTTTGGAGTAACAAACAACTATTTTTTAACGTTATTTTTTGTATTTCTTTAAATGATTTCGAAAGCTTAGACTTAAACTTAAATTTTGATCTAAAAATCTGAGTCCTAACGAGTAGTTAAGTAGCGTAAACTGAAATTTGAAATTTGAAACCCTTCTCCCCCCAGAACAAAAATCAGTTATTCCCGATCTTTGTGTCGTAGATTAGGCTCTAACTACTGCCGCGTTTTGCTAAAATTATTCTTTATGTCAGTATTTTCTTGAAAATAAATTTTAAAGAAAATTTTCAAAAAATTCCGATAGAGGGCGCTTTAGACTTTGGAGTAACGAACAACTATTTTATACCGTTATTTTTTGTGTCTCATTAAATGCTTTCTAAAGCTTAGACTTAAATTTTCAGCCCAAAATCTGAATCGTTAGACGTGGTTAAGTTTCTGGGGAGAGGGGTTTGAAATTTCTACTCCTGAGCACAGTTCAGTTTACCATGTTCACACATTGTGTGCTGTGATACGAGGTAAAAAGACACAAATTAGGATTATGTTACCAAAGCATATTTATTAACATGTAATCACAATAAATGTTCAAAATTGTGACCACCAGAGGTTATGCACGCAGAACAACGGCGACGAATGGAACGGCGAACATTCGCGAAAACATCAGGCTTTTCGAGCACTTCCCCTACAGCGGCGGAAAGTCTGGCGACCAGTTCCTCGGGGGATTCAATGGGTGTCTCATACATAAGAGCCTTCAATCGTCCCCAAAAAAAGAAATCGAGGGGTGAAAGATCTGGCGAGCGAGCAGGCCAAGCAACAGGACCACCTCGACCAATCCATCTGTTCGGAAATGTGATGTCCAGATAGTTGCGGACGTCTCGTACGTAATGGGCTGTCGCTCCATCGTGCTGGAACCACATGACCCGCCGGATGCGTGGAGGAACAACGTTTAACAGGTCTGGCAGCACATGTTGCAGAAATGTGAGGTATGTTTTACCGTTGAGGCGTTCAGGAAGAAGGTACGGTCCGATTAGGTGGTCTCCGAGGATTCCAGCCCAAACATTGATGGAAAAGCGTCTCTGATGAGCATGTGGATACGTAGCATGTGGATTGACATCCGCCCATACATGTGCATTGTGTGTGTTAAATGTACCTTCACGTGTGAAGGTACATTCATCGGTGAAAAGCACAGTTCGTCCAAAACGTGGATTTAGCGCGTTCTGCTGCAGAAACCAGCGGGCGAATTCAATACGATTTGGATAATCCCCTGGAGACAGTTTCTGGACTCGTTGCACATGAAACGGGAGCAAATGTTCATCCTTCAGTACCCTCCAAGTCGTGGACTGTGAGGTATCCACCTGGCTAGCCACTGTTCGTGTACTTGTACTTGGCTGCGCCGCTACTACATCCAGAATGGCTTCTGCAACAACTTCTGATTCGTCCTTTTTTGCACGACCTGCATTCGACCGGGAAGCGAGAAATGATCCCGTCTCACACAACTGTCTGTGCAAGCGCTCGAAAGTTTTGCGGTTAGGCAACCGCCTGTTAGGAAATCGCTCTCCGTACATTCGTTGTGCCTCTGCACCATTTCCATCTGCCGCTCCGTAAATTAAATGCATCTCAGCCTTTTCCTTATTCGTGAAGGGCACCATCTTCCGATTCATTACTACAGCGACTTACACTTGACTCACCGTTCAGTGGTTTTTATGCCTGAATCGTGTCGAAATTTTGCATACGTGTTCTTCTTCTTCCCCATTTGACATTTGCATACTTTCTGTTTCCTTCTTCACCCGGTGACTAGCGTCAGGAATGGAGCTTTAACGTTTGCATGAGCGACGTTTCCAACTGTGCCAGTGCCTTTATGAGTGAATTCCGACTATGCAGTCCTTGACGAAAGTTGTATTTTTGCCTCGTATCACAGCACAGAATCGTTGGGCATGGTTAAGTAGTGCAAACTGAACTATGTTCAGAAGTTGAAATTTGAACCCCCTCCCCTCGCTACTGAACCACGCTCAGCGATTCAGATTTTGAGCTGAAAATTTAAGTTTAAGTCTAAGCTTTAGAAAGCATTTAATGAGACACAAAAAATAACGGTATAAAATAGTTGTTCGTTACTCCAAAGTCTAAAGCGCCCTCTATCGGAATTTTTTGAAAATTTTCTTTAAAATTTATTTTCAAGAAAATACTGACATAAAGAATAATTTTAGCAAAACGCGGCAGTAGTTAGAGCCTAATCTACGACACAAAGATCGGGAATAACTGATTTTTGTTCTGGGGGGAGAAGGGTTTCAAATTTCAAATTTCAGTTTACGCAACTTAACTACTCGTTAGGACTCAGATTTTTAGATCAAAATTTAAGTTTAAGTCTAAGCTTTCGAAATCATTTAAAGAAATACAAAAAATAACGTTAAAAAATAGTTGTTTGTTACTCCAAAGTCTAAAGCGCCCCCTATCGGCATTTTTTGAAATTGAACTTTAAAATTTTATTTCAAGAAAATACTGGCATAAAGAAAATTTTTTGCAAAAACCGCAAACGAATCGACCAATTTTTCCATGTTTTATAATCATTTGAAATTTCGGACCCTAAACTTTAATGCCCCCTATCTCCTTGGGAATACGTCTGGGACCCTTAGTCTCCTATTTAATATTATTTGTCTTTAAGTGTACTATAACCCCTTAAAGTTCTGCCCATCTTTTATGAATCACCCTGTATATGTTTGAAGTGAAGTTTCTTATAAATGCATATGCGTAGAGTATTTGCTGAAACAAAATGGCCCCACAATTAACTGAAGCAACGAAAGGCCAAATGATTGGCATGTGGCAAGCTGGAAGAAGTTTTCGTTATATATTTACATATTCTAAAATTATTTTAATTACAAATAATCTTATGGTTTTTTAACCCCTTCGTGACGAGCGTCTATTACAGAATTTTTAATAATTTACCACCGGTTTTTCAAAACAGAAATTTTCGTCTAATTGAATCGTAGAAATGCTAAGATATAATAAGGCAAAGCTTACAATAAAAAATAACTGGTGGGAAAAATCGAGGATTCTGAGCATCTTATGCGTCACGTATACGTGTCGCTCGTCCCCAAAGGATTAAAATCGGATAATTCAACACTTTTTAACATTATTTTACCGCATATAACAATAACCGAAACTTATTAAGTAAGTAAAATGGTCATATCGGTAAAACATTATACATTAAAAGAAGTGACATTCTGCAGCATTTCAACAATCGAGTACTGAACTTCAATTTGGATACAGCCCCTTAAATATGCTCATTATAAAGTAATTAATTTCTTAGAAACTAATCGTAGGAATTTAATGAAATTTGGTATCTAGGCATAGTTTGAACTGAGCAACGTAGCACAATATGTAGCTTGAACTGCAGATTTCAAGTATGTTGTCAAATTTGGGTCTTGCTATTGAAAAAAACAAAGTTTGGGTGTGTTTTTATATGTATATGGCCCCCTAAGCAAATTTTATATACATAATTTAAAAGTAGACTTTATTTCCAATCGTTTGGTACCAGTCACTTCCTTCTACTATAATTTGTTGCAGAGTTAGTGGGGGGTGTCCAGTTTTTTTTTCCACGATTGTACATATATAACTTGCGCCCGACTAACCGAAAAGTACCTTTTTTTTATTCAAATGTAAACTATATTAATAGCAATATACTCCAATTTACTTCTACCTTATATATGAAATTTCGTTCCGGCTGCTTATAACTCGAGTTCTGCTGAATGGATTTTTGTAGAAATTAAACTGTAGGATAGATAATTTTTCAAGGAAGGTTTTATTGTAATAACATATCGTTCTGCGTAGCTTAGTTATAGAATTATTATGGGAAGTTCTATAATTAGATCAATCCGATTATGAAAGATTGGCCTTTTTAAAAGATTCTGCCGAATGGATTTCGATGAAACCTACACCGTTAATTAGATAATTTTGTAGGGAAAGTTTTATTATATAACGTATCATTCTACGTCGCTTAGTTTTAGAATTATAGGGGGAAATTCGAAAATCGGGTGACCTTTTTTTATCAAATATTAGCCTTTTTAATATTTGATTCCGATTATGAAAGATTAGCCTTCTGAAAAAGTTCAACTGGACAGATTTTGATGATAATTGTATTGTTAGTTAGATGGTATTTCAGGAATGGTTTTAGTGTACTACATATTGTTCTACGTTGCTTAGTCAAACAGTTATGTGTGAAGGTTATATATAGTCAGGTGAACCCGATTCCGAAAGATTAGCCTTTTAGAAAGTTTTTACTGGGCGTATTTTTTTCGACTTGCATTGTTAAATAGATAATTTTTAAGGATGGTTTTAGCATATTTCATATCGTTCTATGTTAGTTTTAGAATTATGTGGAAATGTTCTATAATCAGATGAACCCGATTATCAAAGATTAGCCTTTATAAAAACTTCTACTGGATGGCTTTTGTTAGTTAATTTCTTTGCATTGTTAGTTCGATAATTTTTAGTGATTGTTTTAATATATTGCATATAGTTTTATCGTTCTTTAGCAAACCCTAACTGTAAATTGCCAAATAAAATAGTTGGTCCTTAACAACTAAAATTTTGACTGCACATTAGAAAATATAATAGCGCAATGGCGTTATTTTTCAGTAATGTGAAAGGATATTCCAGGCAAATATACAGACTGCTTTCAAATACAAGGCCAAATTAAACGATATACTTCGCTTGATTCAAGGTTCGTTTGTAGAAACCGACCAGCGCAGCGGGCGTAGCTTGCTAGTTAAATACATAAAATCTTATACGGCAACATCATTCAATTCTGTCTAATAAATTGTTTGTTACAAATAATTCATTCAAAAAACGTCCGATCTGTGGACCTCATTTCCGTTGTATAGCCTAGTTACGAAAATAGAATATACAAATTTAAAATTTAATTTTTATAAAATTTGTCTCACAATGAGGAAAAATACTGGTATGATGTTAAATGAGTCGAAAACAATATAAAAACATCTGTTTCTACTCTTAATTTAAAAAGAATCAGAAAATGTTGCACTAAAAATAGACGTATCAGGAATATTGAACTGTATAGATATTTTTCTTCTCATTAAATCAACAAGTCGTAATTTAATAAATTAACTGTTTGAAATTTTTCCGCTCATTAAAGGCGCACTTTAATCCTTAATGAAGAATTATGACATCATAAGCTTTTTTAATAAGTATTTATAGTGGTTTTCGTTTAATGATAGAATTTCATTTTTCTTAATTTGTAAGTTATAAAAAGCAGTTTTTTATAAGTAAGAATATTCGGCGATTATTAATTTAAAATGTTTAAAAAATATTGAGGTTGTAGAATAACCAACTTAATTATATATATATATATATATATATATATATATATATATATATATATGAATTTTTTCCATTTCATAGTGAATTATGTCAACATACTAATTCTGGTACGCGATGAATTTGTAGAATAAGATATGTTTTGCAGTCGAAGGCTCCAGATGGAAGACGATGTTTATGAAACAGACCAGGAATTTTCCCGTAAAAATAACAGGAAGTTGCATTATTATCAATACATTTATTGACAATGCACAAAGCATAGACAATTCCACTAATTATTAAGTTGAGAATTCATAATTGAGCTATGCTACGCCATAGAAAAAAGCATAAAGATGTTACATATTATTAAAGATATACACCAATTTAAAGACACATCCCCTCCAAGTGACGGGTTTTATTTAACAAGTCAAAAAACGTAAAAATTCTGAGCTCCAAGGTTGTATAACGCATTTTATACTCCGCGAGGCGTAAGATCCTTTGGCCAATGCCGGTGAAATTTAACCAATGAGCGGGTTGCAAGGCTGTGGGATTCTTTAATATAGTCGGCATAATTTTGAAGTGAAAAAGTTAGACGCGGGAGTTGAAATGAATCATGGGATATCGAATGATAATTTTATAAAAAATAAAAATGATATTAAGAGGCGTTCTAAAGAAATAAAAATTTAATGTCTCAAAATATGAAAGAATAAATTAGTGGTTTTTACAATGAAGTGTATCTTTTAACAGATTAAGATTTTTAGAATAAGAATTAAAAGAATATGTTGATTAAATATATGGAGTTAAAATATAATTTATATTTAAGATATGATTAAAAGACAGGGAAAATGATAGAATTGTAAGAATTTGGAATAAATTAATTAAGGTAAACAGGCGAATTTTTTTATTATTACATGTATATATGATTATACGTCACCTAACAGATGAAAACGATGTACACAAATTATCTCACAAAAGGTGTTATACTTTCAAATCTACAAATAAATTAGAAACACAATATAATTAGTTACAGACGACTTTTTGTACATACTACTACTATATTTTCAAGAGTGATATGAAACTGGGTACATTTTGGATGTGATTCAAGCCACGAAGTGTGCATACGTTGAAATATTGCAGTAGAATGTATAAAATAAATTATAAGTAACTACTTGAGTTTTAATGCGTTTTTTGTGGATATTAAAGGCAATTTTTTTGAATTCATCTTTTGATTAAATATAATTTTCATTCATAAGAAGCTTTTTTTCCCCAAATTTCACAATGTTTTTAACTACCTATACGGTCTACTATGACTGACAATGTATCAGTAAATTAAAATAAATAAATAATATATTTGTTTACATAATCATTTTTGCAAAAAAATCGTCAACTTTTTTTTTTTTACATATGTGATTTGTGATTTATGTTTTCAAGTTTATTTTCAAAAATTTGCGAGAATATTTTTGTTTATCATTATATATCTTGAAAATTGCTCCGTATGAGCGCTGAAACGTATGTTGATCATTAAAAGTCTTTTATAAGCCTTTTGTTGTTTCTATTTGTATCACTTAAACATATTAGCTATACTTTAATTATATTTTAATTATATTTTAATATATTTGTGTTTCATTTGAATAGTTTTTGTTTTTCAAGTTTAACCCCTTTATTTCAAAATCACATTTAGATGTATTAATATCTTGCAGTTTTTATCATATACATCTATTTTTAGGAAAGGCTTTCTTTTGAAAGGTTTTGAGAAATGAATTTAACTGCAGATAATTTATAATCAGTTTGAAAATGGCTGCACTAGTAGCATTGCATTAAATTTCTGGGAATCTAATGACTCGGACAGCAAGTAAATCACCAATTCAGAGAAATAAAGCTTTTCGAACTTATTTCGCAATGACGATCTCCCAAATGAAATATTTACGATAATATGTCATTTAATATGAGCTTTTTTATGTTTAAATTTCACTTAAATAATTCTTATAATTTGTTTTCGTTTCACTAGTCTCTGTATCATGCTTTCAATTTTTATTCGATGTTTTTATTCTAATTGTGAAAACTCGTATATTTGTAGTAAATGTAAAATCTCGCGTAGTTGCAGTAATTTTAACTGTTCTATTTTATAGGATTATAAATATTGTTCAATTAGAAAACTTTATTGTAGCTATTGACTGTGAGGATTTATGGCTTTACAATAAACAAAATACCGATAGTTTCAGCCCGCCCTCTTGCACCCCCTAAATCTCGTTACCGGTTTCTCTGGTGGCTGTCTAGTTGTCCAGTTATTAGTCTTAATCTCTATTTCCCGGTAGAACCATATGATTTACATACTAAACATTTAGAAACTGTGCATAGAACATAAATTCCCTTTTATCTCGAAGAAAGTGAAAATTAAACTTTGAACACAGAGGCGAGCATAAAAGAATTTATCCTATTCATCAAAATTTGGAATAATTTCATCACAAGCTTCAACGCGTCCAGGGAACATGGATTTCGAACAAGGCATATTCTGAAAAATTGAGTTGATATGTCATGACGTTAAATCCAAAGTAATAAATAAAAACAATTTTAGAGTACAAAAAATATCTGATAAATATTTTATTAATCAGATATTAATTTCGACACTCGTATTCTCTTTTTTTTTAACATTGTTTTAAAATATTTGCAATATCCTTCTTTTCATAATTTCTATATCCTGATTTCGTATTGTCTGACACTCTTCTCTTCATGTACTTATATTGTTTTCTTCTCTCCACTTTCGTTCAATTTTGTTTGTCGATACATCTATATCTCCAGTCCTTCTACAATATCTATCTATATTATAAAGGACAAACGTGTCCGTGCGTAACGCTGACGTCATTTTGCGAATGGCATTACTTGACGATGAAATTTTGGTTTTGCGATTTTTTAAATTTCTAAGCATCGCATATTTTTCATTTTTACACTGTCATATAGGGGAAAAAATCTACTTTCAAATGCAGTTTGTTTAAAAACTGTATCTTAATTGACTGATTTATTATAGTATTTAAATTAAATTTTAAGCATGATTTTTTTTAAACATATCTCTATCGCTTGCAGACGATTACAAAATTGCTTTTTGCATTTTAAGCAATATAAAAAGTTCGGCATTTGTTTCCAGCTAATATTTCATAACACAATTAAAACTTCACTAAGCAAAAGATAAAATAGTGTAAATAAAACACAAATTTAACAGGCATGCAATTGAAATAATCGCTTAAAACCGCCGAAATTATCAATAAAAAAATTTAAAAAACTGCTGTAGACAACGAAATTTTTTAGCGATCTCTCCTGCTATTAACTTCTGGCACGAAGCCAATACGAAATTGCCGCTTTTAACAAATTTCAAAATTTTATTTGAATATAAAATTGACATATTCATATAAAGATGCTCTTTGGTGTTAGGAGGTAATCTAAAAAATATATTAAATGTAAAGAATATATTAGAATTTTCAATAAATAATAAAGGGTTTTCACCTATATTCTCTATCCCGGGAAACCCGGTTTGGATGCCGTAGTAAATATAAAAATAAAAATTCGACTATCACTTGCGCACTGACGACGGTAAGTTTAATCATAACGAAACAGGTTTGTAGGTTTCGGTATTTTTTTTTTCATTGCCTTCAATATTATTTTACGCATAATATGAAAACATATTCTTACTAATTTACTAGTTATGTAAATTTATAACAAAATTTATATCATGAATATTTAAAAGATCTTAATTTTATTGTCAGTTAAATAAAACTAGATGGTACCCGTCCAAACTTGACAGAAAAAATTACAATAGCAATATTAGTAAAATAAGCTTCTTTATTACATAAGTAGGGGTGCTTATGAAACAATCTTTCAAATATTTTATTTAAAAAAAAATTTCCCCCAGTGAATTATTATTATTACCGATGCAAACTCCAAACAAACAATCCGTAAACAAAATGGAAATCAGTTTCACATTACTGCCCTGTTCCCCACGGCAAGAAAGAAAATTTCCTGAACCTATGAAGTATCATACAAATAGCATATCCCTACGTTCATCTCATATTCAGTCAATAAAAGGACATTTTAAATAAGGCACACATTCTCCCCCCCCCCCTGTGATAATGCAACCGAATGAGCTCCTATGCGCATGTGCATTGCTTCTCCCAAACGCACCGTCGAAATTCGACGTTAAAAAAAAAATTTAAATGTCTTCTTTAATCATTGTTCGTTTTAAATCCATATCTTCTGAAACGCATCTATTGTTTTAAGGTAATTAATTTTTATGTAAAGATGAAGATTTTTTTTTACAATAATAAATCAATCTGCAGATAAAGGAGATTTTTAATGTTTTCAAGTGTAATTTATTTGTATGGTTTCTTCATTCCTTTACATAATCAGGATGATTATTCCTTTTCCATAATTAAGAGAAATAATGTAAATAAATAAATATCCAAGATTATTTTTGATTCTGTTTTCATTAATATATTGTAAATTTTATTGTTAAAAGTTACTGATAAATGATACTTTAGTAAATGGAGCTTTTCTTAATTATTATTATTATTATTATTATTATTTTGAGATTTAATGCCAACATTCTTCCGTTTGTTTATTGGGCGCTACAGTTTGGCGAATTATTTGAGGTACTTTTCGGTTAGCAGGGCGCCAATGAAGTATATATATATATATATATATATATATATATATATATACAAATATATATAATGTATATAGTTTTGTTTTTCTAGTATTGAATTTATGTGGTTTATAGATTTTGGTTGGCTTTTGTGATAATGATTCTGCAAGTAATTTTCCATTGGAGTTTGTTATTATGTGTATATATATATACTTTATTGGCGCTGGCTAACCGAAAAGTACCTTATTTGCATATAGTTTTTTTTTCTTAATCGGACGACGGGATAATGCACGGAATTTCGACAGGATAATGAATATTTTTTATGGTACCAGAATATTTTTCTGTATTTTATAGTTATATTAAGAAATACATATTTTTATGATTTGCTGAATCACTTAGTTGTTTACTTTTTCACGCATTATATTATTGAAGGTTGTTAATTCTCTTATTTGTTTAAATATACCCTGCTTATATAAAAATAGCGTGTGTTCTCTGTGGTGTTTCGCATAAACGTTGTAAAATTCAGGTTATTAGATTTTATCCAACTTTGATGTCATAACAGCTGATGAAGCAGCCATTTTCGGCGATATTTTTGTTACCTGTAAAATGTTTGTTTTTGGTACAGCCCGAACTAAGAAAAAATTGAGTACTTTTCCATTATACGGACACCATTGTCGCCAAGCATATATTTACATGTGTGGCATGGTGTCGGTATAACGGAAAAGAACCAAAATTTGCGATCGATCAAATAATTGAATTTCGTTAAACATTAAATTTTCTGGTACTTTTCTATTATCTGGTCGACCACTTTTCATAACAAAAAATTATCGCCAAACTGTAAAATTAAACGCCAAAAATACAGTCCGATTTACTTGATGTCAGAAGCATTATACGTGTTTGTTACGTCATCAAGTGGTTTTTAATTCGAGATTTGCGTCTATTTTTCATTATGTTTTACTGATTTATTAGTTATTTCATTAATTA
Source organism: Maratus michaelseni (assembly GCA_963931845.1). Taxonomy (NCBI): domain Eukaryota; kingdom Metazoa; phylum Arthropoda; class Arachnida; order Araneae; family Salticidae; genus Maratus; species Maratus michaelseni. Next base: position 102,397,944 of record OZ007593.1, on the reverse strand, counting down.
AAATAACAATTGTGTCCTTAAATTCATGTATTTTATTTATTTATTTATTTTGATATTCAAATGGCAACGTTCTCCCGTTTATTTGGCGTTACAGTTTGGCGATAGTTTTTTGTTATGAAAAGTGGTCGACGGGATAATAGAGAAGTACCAATTTTCTTATTTTTAATCTGAGAAAGAAACAATAATCATGGATTTAATTAATTTTGCAATATGCGGTGCAACCAAAATAATTTTGATTAAATCAGTACAGATATCGCAGACGCACCTGGGTTATTTTTTGGCGCCTAAATGACGATTTTTGCTTTGTATGGCAACCTGGTGTTTTATAATAAATTTGAATATGTGTGTAAATAAATAAAATAAAATAGGTACTTTTATGTTAGCTGGGCGTCAAGGATAACTCTCCAAATCTTGCTTCAATTGGAATCATTTAAATTGCAACATTTTACGTGAGATTTGTTATTCATATTGATATGTTTACGTTTAGATATTTTATTATGATTATATTCTAGCTAATTAAGTTTTTTTTTTCTAAGATTTTATACTACAATGTTAAAATATTACCTAGTTGATATTAGTTAATGTCAAAAGATTGGCGATCCACAGAGTTCAGGGAAAAAACTCTATGCCCTCAAAAGTAGGAGTTGTCAACTTTATGACGTCATAAGCAGAAGTAAATGTTTAATTGAAAATTACAGCTAATTAATTAAATTTTCGAACAAACGAATGCACGATAACAAATCTGTGTCCTAATATCTTTCATTTAAAAAAAGAATGGTGTAATTTGATGCAGTAGTTTGTTCTAACGGATTGTCGAAAGGAATCGCTTAGCGTTTTAAATATATAGATAGGTATTTTTTAAATTTAAATTCAATTTCTTATGGATCCATACATCACAAAAATGCCACATGCTGTTAAAGATTACATTAATGTATTTGAAAACATAAAAATCGAATGCCATAAAAATATTTCTGGTTAGAAAATAATTTTAATTTTTGATGATTTAATAAATGAGAAAATGGCTTTAAATAAAAACTCAAATTAAATTTACACTCCATTTATGCATTTTATCAGTGACTTTTGCATAACATAATTATTCTTAATTAAAAAAATAATGTAAAGTTAATGGGGTGATGTAGTTTGTTCCACACCTTAATCTCATTAAATTTCAAAACAGAATACAGCGGAAAAACTACTCACTGATTTTAAATAATCTCTTTATTAAAATTACATCGTTTTCAGAATAATTTCATCCAAATAAGCTTAAAATATTCATTGAATTTCACTTAATTGTCTGATAACTATTTATATTCAAAACGAGAGATGAAAATAAGAATTCGGACTTCTGTAATTGCAATATTAAATGCGTGATACTCATGCATAAAGATTACAGTGGTTGAAAGTCGAAAAGTTAAAAATCGAGGGCTTTTTTTTTAATTTGAAGAAAATACATTAATTTTTTTTTTGTCTGCTGATATTTCAAGCGTGCATTCTTTTTTCTTTTGCAAAGTATGTATGTAAATCATGCAAGCAAAAAATATAGTGTATTTGCTGACGTCTTATTGTATTGATTTTTCATTTACTTTACAGATCATACATTAAACTGTATGAAGGAGGGACTTCTTACATTTTGTTTTAATTTTGTCAATAGAAATTAGATGAAAGAAATTAACAAATATAATAAAAATCATAATTTCCTCGAGTGCAAGATGATACATAACGAAACATTTACACAATCCAATCGCCAAAATCTTATTATAGCCATATTTTCATTCAATCTAAAAATTATAAAAACTCACGAGTATTTACTATATAAATTTATGAGAAATGACACTTTTTTAAAGCTAATGGACAAATTCGGTGTACTACGTTATGAAATCATATTTTTGGAATAAGTTATGTATTTTACTGGCAAAACTACTTTATCTGAGAACAAAATCCGATATACGCTCTATCGGGGCAAATGCAAGATGCATAATACATTGCTCCCGATGATGGATACACTAAGCATGTTTAATTTGATTTTCTTAATGAAATTAACTGTACATATCTTGCCTACGAGGGTTAGTTTTATTAGCAAACTAGCAAGCTGCGCCCGCTGCGCTGGTCGGTTTCTCCAAACGAACCTTTAGTCAAACGAAATATAGCTGTGGATTTGACCTTATATTTTAAAGTAATCTGTACCCTTACATGGAATATCCTTCCGCATTACTGAAAATTATACGAACGCCATTGCGTTATTATATTTTCTAATGTGCAGTCAAAATTTTAGCTGTTAAGGACCGACTCTTTTTTCTTATCATTTACAGTAGGATTTGGCAAAGAATGACAGAACTACATGCAATATACAAAAACCATCCCTAAAAATTATCTAACTATTGAGTAGAACTTTTTAAAAAGGCTAATCTTTCGTAATAGAGTTCACCTGACTATATAACTCCGCACTTAACTATTTAACTAAGCAACGTAGAACGATTAATATTAAAATCCTTCTTGAAACAACCATTCTTGAAAAATTACCTACTTAGCAATGCAAGTCTCATTAAAATTCGTTTTAATAAAACTTTAGTAAAACTTTTTAAAAGTGCTAATCTTTTATATTAAAGTTCACCTGATTGTAAAACTTTCCTCCATAACTCTTTAATTAAGCAACGTAGAACGATATGTTATACACTAAAATTTTATCTGAAAGATATAAGAATATTAATCATTAAAAATTATGAATCTCCAAGTTATTTCTCGTTGTCTTTTCTAAAAAATACTGCAATTGCGTCAAAATGATGTAATTTAAAAGTTTTGCATTCTTACAATTAAACAGTATTTTTTTTTAAGAAAGAGATTTGCATTCCATAAATAATGACTCGCAATGTTTGGCCCTGTTTGCAATAAAAAATTTTGGCACGTTCAGAGGTAAAATAAATGGCGTCTTAGCGTACATTTTGGCATGATGTTGGTATAACGGAAAATTACCAAAATTATCCAAAAACTTTGTTCCAAATTACGCTAATTCTCTGTAGACTCGATTATGGAATAAGTCCACTTTAAAAACATAGAATCAACTTAACCGTTTTTATAATTTAATTATGCGTCAAACAACGCCCGGGAACTTACGACAAATGTCTGTAGACCCGATTATATAGTTTACCTACTTAATTAATGCGCATGATAAAAACTACACTTACTTTCCAATCAGGTTCAGTGGTTACAGCTAGATGTAGTAAATATGTCTGTCATTCTAGCGGTATTTCAGCTTGACCTATGAAATCATAACATTCAACATTAACAATATTCCTGACATTATTAAGAGTCCCCGGAGCGGCCGTTTTTTTGGCCACCAATATTTTTTTAATTATTCTAGTCATAGGTTACTACAACAATTGCAAGGAAATGTTAGCTGGGTGCATGTGATAAATAGCCAAATATTATTTTCATCGCCATCATTCCTCTTGCATTCATTTCAGTTAAAATATAAAACTTTCGCTCATTTAATTTAAAATACATACATATAAAATACACATATTACATACATTTAAAACATACGCCTTTCACAAATTTCATTAAAAATACAAAAGAATAAAAATAAGGAATAATGCTATAAATAGAAACAGTCTATTTCATCATCAAAGTATTGTTTCTAATTTGCACACGTGAAAAATATAATTCGTTATTGCCAAGAAAAAAATGCTATTGGCGAGATTTGCACCCGACTAACATAAAAGTGCGGAAAACCTGTTCATGTAGCAAGTTTATACGACATCTGTAAGAGAAATATATTAAAAAACATTTTGTAGGGAAATAGTGATGGTCAAAAAGATACAATTCCGACGCGTATATTAATGAATTACAGCCTCGTATGGCGTCAAATATTAGTCGGAAATTGACTGATTGGTTCCATTTACGAATATTTCCTTATTAATAGACGATGGTTAGTCAAATAGCAAAGCTGTCATCCGAGATCTGTCATAAATGGGTTACCTGATTAACTTTACCCCCCATTGCTCTATAACTAAGCAATGTAGAACAATATTTTATATAATAAAAATTATCTTTGAAAAATTATCAAAATATCAGCGCAAATCCCATTAAAAACCGTTTATTAGAACTTTTTGAAAAAAGTAATATTTGATAAAAGGGGTCACCTGATTTTCGAATTTCCTCCTATAATTCTAAGAACTAAGCAATGTAGAATGATACGTTTTATAATAAAACATTCCCTAAAAAAATATCAAACTAACAGTGTAGGTCCCTTCGAAATCCATTTGGCAGAATCTTTTAAAAAGGCTAATCTTTCATAATCGGGTTCATCTGATTATAGAACATTTCATCATGATTCTATAACTAATCTGCGTAGAACGATATGTTATATAATAAAACCTCCTCTGAAAAATTATCTATTTAACAGTTTAAGTTCTATGAAAATGCATCCAGCAGAACTCGAGTTAAAGCAGCTGGAACAAAATTTCATACACAGGGTGTCTCAGTACAACGTTTCAGTACTTCTAGGTGGGGTAGGGTGCACGACGACGACTCGGAATCATATAGCTGTGCGGGTTCGGAAATACTTTCCTGGCGTGGTGGTTTACACAGAAACATCAGAAATAAAAATAAATAAGTTAGTAAATATTCGGTTTAATAATAAATTTACTTGAATTTATATAAATAATAATAAATGTACATGAACAAAGTAATATGGTCAAAGATTTATAGAGTTCAAAGTTTCGTCCACCGACTTCAATGCCGACCTCAGTTCTTCTGCGCATGGAATTCCGAATATTCGGATATGTTTCAACCATGTCTCGGATCCCCCCGGCTGGCCCACTACAATCCGCTACGACGTAAGTCAGAAGCATAACGTCTAACTCCGCGTTCTTATAATTAGCCATTCTACTAACTCTGCACCCTTGTGCGAAATGACGATTTCCTGCAAGAACGCTGAGAACTTTCGCGCAACGCAATCTACCCCGTCAGGAGATTATTTCCGACCCTACATTGCTGTATGATTCCGAGTCGTTTTGGCGCACCCTACTCCTCCTAGAAATTCTGAAACGTTGTACTGAGACACCCTGTATATAATAGAAGTAAATAGAAGTAGATTATATTAATATAATTTACATTTGAATTTTAAAAAGGAACTCCAAAAATGCTGTCATACACTTGAAAAAACATCTTTTGGCTTAAAATCAAACTATTTGGCGACAAACATAAAATCAAAATCGCCAAAAACAAAAGGTTAATCGCCAAATATTGTTTCAATCGCAATCTATCACATTGGATATTTTTTTAAGCATTACGAACATTCCCAATCATGTTTAAATTAAATATTTTTGTTTTATATTGTTATCTCTCATGAAAACTGTTTTTCTATTTCTTTTTTTTTTCTTTAAAAAAAAAAAATAGTAACAGTTTTTTTCTTTTATTTTTCGAGGTGTATAGCCGTTTCAATTCTTTCTCCAACAATAATGGTCGCCAAACATGAAGAATGGTAACCTTTTCTTCCAAAATAACAGAACTTTCTACCATAATTCTATAACTAATCTACATAGAACGATATGATAGATACTAAAACCTTCACTGAAACATTATCTATCGAACAGTGCAAGTTCCATCAAAATCCATTCAGCGGAACCCGAGTTATAAAGGAACGGAACGAAATTTCCGTTTGTGTTTTATATATATACTAGCAAGCTACGCCCGCTGCATGGTCGGTTTCTACAAATGAACCTTGAATTTAACGAAATATATCGTTTAATTTTGCCTTGTATTTGAAAGAATCTGTATATTTACCTGGAATATCCTTCCATATTGCTGAAAAATGACGCCATTTCGCTATTATATTTTCAAATGTGCAGTCAAAATTTTAGCTGTTAAAGACCAACTCTTTTATTTGGTCATTTACAGTCAGGGTTTGGTAAAGAACAATAAAACTATATGCAATATTCTAAAACCATCACTAAAAATTATCGAACTTACAAAGCAAACAAATTAACTAGCAAAATCCATCCAGTAGAAGCTTTTATAAAGGCTAATCTTTAGTAATCGGGTTCATCTGATTATAGAAATTTTTCACATAATTCTAAAACTAACATAGACCGATATGAAACATACTAAAACCATCCTTAAAAATTACCTAATTAACAATGCTAGGCGCAAAAAATACGCCCAGTAAAAACTTTCAAAAAGTCTAATCTTTCAGAATCGGGTTCACCTGACTATATAACCTTCACACATAACTGTTTGACTAAGCAACGTAGAACAATATGTAGTACACTAAAACAATTCCTGAAATAGCATCTAACTAACAATACAATTCTCCTCAAAATCCGTCCAGTAGAACTTTTTCAAAAGGCTAGTCTTTCATAATCGGGTTCACCTTATTATAAAACTTTCCCCCATAACTCTATAACTAAGCAACGTAGAACAATATGTTATGAAATAAAACCTTTCCTGAAAAGTTATCTATCTTACAGTTTAAGGTCTATGAAAATCCATTCAGCAGAACTCGAGTTATAAGAAGCCGAAACGAAATTTCATATACAGTCAAAGCACCTTATAACGAAATCGAAAGTGCTCCAAATATTTACTCGTTATAACGTGCTTTCGTTAAAACGTTATAACGAATTATTTCGTTATACAGTAAGAACTCCAATTATCTAAATAATGTGGTCTGAACGTATTCTCAGTATGCAGAAGTCTGGATAATGAAGACAATCATAAAAAAGGGAGGTTTATTATATATTTCTATTAAATAGCTTTTGTTTAATACAAAAAAAATAGGCCTTATGCAGGGTTTGTACGCTTTTATCACAATCTTTAAATAGAATATTTCTGTTTAATATTTAAACAGTAGAAATTGTAGACGCCTCGTTTAATTGCAGGATTTGTCCTTTTATGCATTTAAATAAGGCGAAAAATTCTATTAATAATTGTGGTAAACGCGTACGAACCTTGTTATGTATTCATATTAAATTAAGCGTTTATAGGAAGGATTACTTTTACTACAAACAGTGAAAATAAGAAAAGTGTTTATTTAAAAAGAATTTCAAGATAATTGTATTTTTAAGAATATATATGTACAATTCATATCATAATTTTTTATTCATTTTTTCATTTTTGCGATTATTGATCTGGATGACTGGAATTCAGATAATTAGAGTTTTGTTGTATTTCTTTGTCAAAATCTAAAATCCATTCTTCAAATTGACATTTCGCCATCAAAGCTTTGCAGTTATGCCTGTACATTACTAAACTCAAACATTTTCTTTTGTCAGATATAACCAGCGTACAAAGAGTTTTAAAAATTAACACGCGATAAATTTACAGGAAAAGGAAATGTCAATGAAATCAGTCATCAAATAAAAAACAACATAATCAAGTTTAGCTAAGATGTCGCCCCTCTGTCTGTCTTAAAACATTGCCCCTTGCCAAATCTCTCTTGTAAGTATTGAAAGTATGTGATTGGCCGTAGAGAAAAATATTGACGGTTATATCACGGAAAAAAGCTAGTATTTAAGAAATAAAATTCTAATTCCCGCGTGAAGTAAAAACATAAATAAATAAAATAAAATAATTCGTTATATCGTTTTTATTTCACTTTTCATGTTCGAATTCTTTTCGTTATATCGTGCTTTTCGTAATAAATATTTCGTTAAATCGTTTTGAATTCTGTATTCTTTAACATACAGACCAACTAAATGGGTTTGAGCATTTCGTTACATCGTGCTTTAAGTTATATCGTAATTCGTTATAAAGTGCTTCAACTGTATAAGGTAGAAGTAAATAAAAGTATATTGCTATTAATATAATTTACATTTGAATAGAAAAAGGGTACTTTTCTGTCAGCCGGGTGCCTGTGACATATGTACATATATAAATATATATGTATATACATATATATATACATACATATAAGTGTATATATATATATATGTATATGTATAGATATATGTGTATTTATGCATATATATGTATATGTATAGATATATGTGTATATATATGTGTGTGTGTGTATATACATGTATATATATCATTGGCGCCCGGCGAACCGAAAAGTACAAAAAAAAAACTCCAAAAATGCTGTCGTACACTTGAAAAAAGACCTCTTGGCTTAAAATCAAATTGTTTGAGGACAAAAGTAAAATCAAAATCGCCAAAAACAAAAGATAAATCGGCAAATATTGTTCCAATAGCAATCTTGCAAATTGAATAATTTTTTAAGCATTGCGAACTTCCTCAATCATGTTTAAATTAAATATTTTCATTTTATAATACTATCTCTCATCAACACTATTTTTCTCTTTTTTCTTTTCTTTCTCTTTCTTACTTTTTAAATAAAATTAGCAAGAGTTTTTTCTTTTATTTTTCGAGATGTATAGCCATTTCAATTCTTTCTGCAACAAAAAAAATACCTTTTGGCTTAAAATCAAATTGTTTGGGGCAAAAGTGAAATCAAAATCGCCAAAAACAAACGATAAATCGCAAAATATTGTTTCATAAGCAATCTTGCAATTTGAATAAATTTTTAAACATTACGAACATTCCCAATCATGTTTAAATTAAATATTTTCGTTTTATTATATTATTTCTCATCAAAACTGTTTTCCTTTTTTTCTTTTCTTTCTCTTTCTTTTTTTCTTTCTTTTCTTTTGATAAATTTAGCAACAGTTTTTTCTTTTATTTTTCGAGATGTATAGCCGTTTCAATTCTTTCGCCAACGATAATGGTCGCCAAAAAAATGAGCTATGGTAACCTTATCGTCCAAAATAGCAGAACTTTTCACCATAATTCTATAACTAATCTACGTAGAACGTTACTAAAACCTTTCCTGAAAAATTATTTATCCAACAGTGCAAGTTCCGTAAAATTCCATTCAGCGGAACTCGAGTTATAAAGGAACGGAAAGAAATTTCCATTTGTGTTTTATGTATATAGTAGATAGTAGATAGATGTACTTACAATGCACACTTATATATTCAATTAGTGGCGTATTTAAGTTGGTGATTGTATAAAAAATTTTAATACATTCCGGTGTCATCTAATAATGGTATTTCTACATATAAGAACCTTATTTCATATTAAATCTAGACATCTAGAACTTTACGATTGATATTTTTTGCGCATTTTGCATCGTTTTGAAGGTAGGACGCTAATACTGAATTTTGTCACAATACGGCTCTGAAAAGTACTTTGTCGTAGAGTTACTACGTAAGACAGAGTTTAGCCAATGACGAAAAGGTCACCATTTTTCTCCAAAAACAAATGAATCACCGTAGAACGTTACATATTTCCATCAACGTCAAACACTTTTTATTATATTAAAATTATGGAAAATTCATTTTATATGTCTTTAGAGAGTCATGTAGAACATAAATAAAAGTGTATTTTTACATTAGCTATTATAGATTTTTTGAGAATGCATTTTCTAAGAAATTTTATTCACTAAAGTCAGAATGGACTTATGTTTGACGGAGAAGTTCGTAGCAGAGCGTGGTCTAATAGTATTGAATTAGTCAAAAATTAGTTCTCAATAAATTAATATAAGGAATTGCTCTTACTTTTTCTGATGTTGCATGATTCATGTAATGTTATCCGACTTATATTAATCCACGTTTCATTGCATTAAAAAATGATGTATCCATTATGTAAACCTTGCAGGATCCATATCGAATTTTGGCACACATATTTTTATTTCTGCAATAAACTAAATTATGTGTGTTAGCGGAGACACTCCTCCTATTTAACTTGGTGAGTCAAGTGAGGAATTTAAGTTATTATAGTAAGGTGTTTAAATATTACAATTATATGCTTCTACAAACTATAGTTATACATACATTTTAGTACATTATTATCATTTTATAGCGGGTCTTTTATTTGCCCCTGTTTTCGCGATTACATTCTGCTTACATCTAACGAAATATTAAAGTTCGAAAATAAGAAAGTTTATACTCCGTTTACACCATGACGTATTCTCGGGAAATAACATATTTCACAGGGTTTTTCTGAAGTTGGTTGCAACAGTCTAAATTCTATTATTCACAGATTATAGAGTTATTAAGAAATTTGTATCAATGTTCTATGGTAGCACAATTAGCCTTGAAAAATACTCAGTTCTCTGAATATGGGTTGAAGAAAAACTGTCTATTAAATCATTTTTAAAGTACTTTCGCTTTCATCTCTAGTGCGATAGCTGTGTTTTTCCTGTTACACTGGAAAGTTTCCAATAATTATAATTTACATCGGTTAATATTTCTTTCTTTGAGTATAAGTGTTCTGAAATTCCTATGAAAGAGGTTTTTATATTTAGCAATATTTATGTTCTACATTATTCGCTAAAGAAAACGAATTATCCAGGATTTTAAAAGAATAAAAAGTAATAGACGCTGATAAAAATGTATTCTACTCTACTGCGATCTATCTGTTTTTGAACAAAAAAAAGGGTTGATATTTTGTCAATGTCCAATTTCTTCCTTATGTAGTATGTTTACCTAATCATGTAGTGGATACCCGTTTTACTTTACCTAGACATGGTGTTCATGGTTGTAGGTAACTCGGTTCATCAGTTCTTTGAAGCGAATCAGAATTGAGGGCCGTGTTTACAGCTAATTTAGCTAATTTTGTCGGAATTTCAAACATTGAATTTCACTTACAGAAAATGATAAATAAGTCACTGAATAAAATATTTTTAATAACATCTATGACTTAGACTTCTTCATTTCGTTTTACAACTTGAGATTAATAAAAAATTCAAATCAACTACAAAAATTTCTTTTGTACCAATATAAATTAAATTAATTAATATTTTGTTATGAAACATCTGAGATTAAAACTAATGTTTCATAATTGAATGAGTTTCTTTCATGTTCACGCAATTTGTTATAATTTATTACATTCCAAAAAAAATATTCTTTGTTTTATTGATGTTATTATTTTTTTTTAAATTATAGTTATCTAAAATAAAAAAAATGCCAAAATTTACAGTTTGACTTGAAAAAAAGAAATTACTTCAAAATAATTTATATTTTAAAATTTTAATGGTATTATTTTAACTATTATAGTATAAAATTTTATCTAGTATATAGAAGAAACCTGTTGTCTGTTCTTTAGATAAAGAGACAAATACGAAAAAGTTTTTGATTAATTAATGAAAATTAAACAATTGATTTCAAATTCTCGTATTTTTGTGTCTGTAAAGAAGCATCAGGCAAAAACAAAACGCATGCTACTAAAATTAAAGATTTTTTTTTTCAAATAAATAGTTATTTTACCGCAGTAGTTCAAAATAGTCCTTTTTTTTCATTTAGCTTTATCAATTGTTCAATGGTTATAAAAAATATTATTTTAAAAATAACCTGTCTCTGCTGTTTGTTGCATTGGAAAGACAATGTCTTATTTGTGCGAGCGTCTACGTATGTGTGACAAAATATGTTAAAATAAGGAAGCGTCTACTAACCGTCTAGATGCCTTTAGTCTTGTCTAAAATTTAATTTGACTACAGTGCATTTTACAGAGTATTTCGACAGTAGGAGAATTTAAAAAGTTTTTGATATATTGCCTATGGCGAAATGAAACTCTCATATTATTTTTAACACTTTCAAACATAGTTGAAATGTGTTTATGAACTCGGTTTGTATGTCTGTCTGCTCTCTGTTTGTCTGACTGTCTGTCCGTGCTCTAACTCACGTAAATATATTCGAATTGCCATGCAATTGTTATATGTTATTGAAGTTTACTATGACATGTTCAGTATTGAACATGAAGTGTGCAGTACTTACAGTTCATTTACAGGGATAATCAACAGAATTCCGTTACATTACGGGCCATGGAGAAAAATCATTTGAGGTGTATTTTAATGATTTTAATATATTTTAAACATGTTAAAATTGATATATATCCTTTAGGTGCATTACAAGGTGCTAACTATAGATTATGGAGTGCATAGCATTCATAGTGCATTTACAGAGACACACAAAAGAATTCGGTACAGTAATATCTATGCACAATAATTGCTGGAAGCACGTTTTCCGTTGGGGCACGCGTTTGTAAATTTAACTAATTAGTTGCATATTTCTTTGAGTGTATAAATCGTTTTGATCATATACAAGGCGATGCACAAAAGATGTCGAGTACATAGTCGTCCATTGATCGAAATTGCCGAATGGAAATTTTCAACTGTGCTGTTTTCTAACTGAACTAGCATACTATGTAGCATTCATACAAACCTAGTGATTATATAGAGGGTTGCACAAAAGAATTTGGATATTTTCCGATTATTAATGGTAATTACTGAAACTGGGTTTTCAAATATGTTATGCGTTTTACAAAACTAGTAGTAGTATAACGAAAGAAGATCTTAATTATGAGTATCCCAAAAGAAATACCACAGAAAGAAATTTTAAAGAAAACCAGCACTCAATTGAACCATGACATTATTCAAAATATTAAAAAAATCTTATCGAAGAATTCACAAAAACATATAGATTAGTCTTGGAGTTGGAAGAACCCATAGCACTAAATTATTAAATCAAAATTATCTGCTGATCAGTTTCCGGTCATGCAAAATTGCACCCTATGCACCACTGCTAAGGTGTGAACGTTTTCAGTTATTTGGTCATAGCAAGGAAATGTGTCGAAGAAAAGAGATTTGTTCATTTTATATGAAAAATCACGACTCAACCTCCTGTATCCAAAAAAATAATACAAATGCATAAAATTTTATAATTCAACATATCCTTCGGGAAAATCGATTCTTCCGATTATAACCACAGTTCAGGCTCTACTCAGTATTATGTTCTTCAAGACCTCTTCTCCTACAGAAATCGTTCATTAAATAATAGTTTTTCGTCTTCCCATCAATAAACGTATCTTCACAAATCGGTCAAAATTCTCTTTCAACGAATCTTTTAAAAATAGCTCGCATAAATCTGCAGGTGATTCGATCAGCGTCTGCTTCTCTTTTTACTAATTTTTTGAACAATAATGTTCAATAGCCTGTCTACAGGACTGCGCATTAAACTACCGCATTAAACAGACCACATGCACTACCATCCTCTACTCCTTGTTTCTCACCAATATCCAAGAAATGCTTCATAATAATATTAGACCTGAATATCCAACATGTAAGAGTACAAACTCATACCCATTCAGTATTCGTCAATATCCTAACTTCAGATGGACAAATAACAATAGATACGCAATACACACCTCCTTCAGCAGACTTTCAGGGTGATCTTACTGCTTGGGCTGACAGTAGAAGTATGTCCACGAAATTCTTGTTATTGGGTGACCAAAATTCCCACAGTCCCTTCTGGGGCTATCCCACTGACTATGATAGAGGTCAGTAGTTAATAAATCATATGAGCACACAATATTTTTTAATTGTAAATGACCCATACTGTTCGCCAACTTTTGAAAAAACACATCTAAAGGGTTGGCCGGGCGTCTCTATATCATCTCTAAAACTATTTTATTTAATTTCAACATGGACAGTTGACGACGACTTAGATTATGGACATCACCGTCTAATAAAATTAACGCTTTCAACACCCATTCCTAAAACACCACAACGAAGATACAGAACGAAGGTCATCTATTTTCAGAAGTTTAACATAGAATTGTTCACGAAAATAGAAGAATATGATTTTCACTTTAAACAGATAAACACCACAGAGGACTTTGATAACCGCTATGGTATCTTTCTGAAATTAATCCAAGACCTATGAAAAAAATACTTCAAAAATGGAACAATGCCTACACGCCCAAACTCACATGGTGGTCTAATGATCTCCGTAAGCATCGTAACTATGTTCGAGCTCTGAGACGCAGGTCGAAGATCCAAGACCTAACGCAAGACTACCATAGTAAATATAAAAACAAAAGAATTATCTGCATCAAAAAGATTGAAGCCACTAAAATGGAGGCATGGTTAAAATTATGCAACAGAGCAAGAGAACCATATAGAAAGATGAAGAAAATTGCATTTGGCGAATTCCTCAAACAAGAATGCGACTCACTCTCAAACTTCCTTTCAACAACTGAAACAAAACAAATTTTCTATTAGGAATTAACAAAACAAATATTTGATCCCTCAAATAAACCAGATCCTGAACATTTCATTCCAGACCCAGTACCTCATAACTTTACACTCCAGGAATTCAGATTAGCGATGTACTCTGTTCAGAAGGACAGGGAGCTGGGAAACGGCGATATAGACCATTAGATGCTAAGGAACCTATTTAAGAAAATAAGCAACCGTTTACTTGATGTATATAATTCATTAGTGAAGCTGAACTACTTTCCAGACACATGGAAAATAGGTGAAATATTATACTTTTTAAAGGATAGTAAACCTCCAACAGAATATTCCTCATACAGACCGATTACTCTCCTCTCAATCTTCAGAAAAGGATATAAAAAGCTACTTCTTAAACGTATTATTCATTCTCTAAAAACCTCACTAGAACTATTCAACTCACAACATGGATTTATAGAGGGAAAATCCACCGAGATCGCATTACAAGACGTTTTCTCGCACATAGACTTCCTAACAGAAGAAACTAAATATATATCTCTGATATCATTGGTTTTCAGCAACGCTTTTGCTAATCTTCCTTGGGCAACTACCCAACAAGAGTTGCAAAATTTGTCCATAGACGAATCATACCAAAATATTATCCTTTCATTTTTAACGAGTCGTGCTTCTTACCCCAATCCGAAAAAATACACTGGTTTTCTGGCGGATGGCCACAGGATTCGTGCTTCTGCCATTTCTTGTGGAGAATATTTATGAATGGTTTGATGAAGATTTTCCGAAGACTCGGTATAATACCAACTGCATATGCGGACGACCTACTACTCATTATACCTATTCTCACAAGAAAACTTCTGGAGATGATGGGCAAGTTGGTCTTGGATCTCATCAGTGACTGAGCAAAGGAAACCAAATTAATTATCTCATATGGAAAGTGTAAAGTTCTAAATCTTCGAAGACCCAGATATTGAAAACGTGCACCTATTTATAAATTGGATAATTATTTTCTGTCAAAAAGCAATACTTTGCCATATTTGGGTATCACCCTCGATGCAACACTCTCCTTCTCCCCCATCACCGCAATAAAAGATTAGAAATCACACAAGTAACACACAAACTTTTAAAATTTTCATCATAATCAGGTGGATGATGAGAAATTCTTCACATTCTAGAGAAAATCTCAAAGTATGGTATAACAATATTCTGGATAAAAAAATCATCTATGCTGCATCGATATGGTTTGCTCGAATCCAAAAGTCACATGGTCTAAGGCTTATTTCGTCATTTCAGGCTCAATGCCCTCCTAGTCATGGATGCTTGCAAAAAATCTTCAACTGCAACTCTTTGCATATTGTCGGTAACTCCCCCTCTTGCATTGCAGCTGAAGAAAATATACATAAACAACTTATTAAAATATAAGTAATCCCATTTATTCCAACAATTAACATTTGCTGTAATGATTTTAGTTTTCCACGGCTGAAAAAAATTGTTAAGTAATAAATTTAAATATAAATATCTAACAACGAAACATGCTCATTAATTATCTTGTTTACACATCCAAATGCTCACAAATCTTGCAACAAAAAATTAATTGTCAATATAAATCATGTATTCAACCGTTAAAATGCTGCCTTTTGTTTCGTTCAAAATCAAGAAGGCGCCACTCTTATTAAATGATATGTCTATATGGCATCATTAAAATTATTTATCAGTTAAACCCATGATTTGGTGAGTCTTAAGTCGCCAGTGGTAAGCATGCCAAGATGGTCTACATACAGAAGGCATGTTCAAAATTCCAGATTCTTTTCAAAAAAATACACCAATAAAGTAACTCATTTGGCGATTTACTAAACTTTCGTACGAAAGTTCATTTGAAGTCTGACAGACAAAAACGCTCTACTTATCTTTTTCATAAACAAACAAACAACATAAACAAACTACCTTCTGCTTATCCCACCTCGGCACATTCTTTTTATATATATGCATATTTTAGATATACTGCAAAAGAATTGTAAGGCTTGACCCAAGTTCGTGTTCGAGAATAAATCATCCAAAATACCTTTTTAATGACAGAAAAGGGAAGGTTTCTAGACAGGATTTCATGATCGTTAGAAAATATAAATTCAATTTTCTTTTTGTTGATATTTATTTCAATGGAAAATATCTAATGAGGGCTATCTTTTTTTTAATGAAAACTAAATTAATTGTATAAATGCACTATATTGAGAATTAAAAGAAAAAGAAAACTAAAATAACTAGTATATGATAAATGATATGATATATGGAATTAAAATTAATGTAAAGAATAATAATTAATATATGATAATTAATATCAAGATCGAAAGTAAGTCCAAGTCTACTAAAGATTGGTATGGAAAATCCCAAAATATGTATTAAATTGAAGTCACTTAACTCAAATCAATTGTTCGTTCTGCAAGAGCCTTAGAAATTCACTTTTTCATTCAAAATCTCTATAAAAAGGAGCCCTGTGGATTCCTATAACTCTTTATTCGTACTATGAAGCGTTAATTTCTTATCAATCTGGCGGAAACTCACAGCCGCAGATTCAAACCAACACATCTCATTGTAAACTCCGCATGCAATCAACGAGGAAAAAACGCGATTTCCTAAGGGCAGGATGAGAACAAAATCCAGAACAAAAAAACTTTAACGCCGAAATGCGCTCTAAAACCACTGAATCCACCCCCTACCGCACTAACTACACAACCACGGATGCCTAATTACACTAGTGTGCAAAACTTAAGCAACAAACACAAAATGCTAATGTCTGAACACGTGAGTACTCAAAAAGAAATTCTATAAACAGCAAGTTTAGAAAATAGGTACTACGCTAACGGCATAGCCAGTCGATGTGAATTCTCCTTGACGTCACACATGGTTACAAGTGTCACAGTCACTACGGTGAATTAACATATGGGAACTTTCACTCGTCTCATCATTATTATCAAATGATTGTTGTCAGTGAAAAGTCACTGTGATTGTTGCTTTGTGATGGGTCACCAGGTGACAATACAATGACGTCACCTCGTTATTCTCACGTGACTGTAATTTGAAGACTCAACTTTGAAGTCATTGTGAGAATTGCATTGTGACGAGTCAATGTCGCAATGAAGTCTCATGGTGACTTTCAGGTAACCGAAACTCTATTGTGAAGTCACCATTGCACTTCTTTGTGAAAAGTCATCAGATGATTTCATTTTCTGTCACTTGGGAACTCATCACAAAACAGCTATCATAATAACTATACAATGGAATGTCAAAATGACAGTCATACGGGAGTCACAAAGTGAGTTCATTGTAATGTCACCTGGTAACTCGTCAAAATGCAGCAGTCATGGTGACTTCTCGGTGGAGTGACCAAATGAGAGTATAAATGAGACGAATGAAAGTTATCTAATTTCAGTTCATTGTAGTGACTGTGACAATTGTGACAATTTGTGATGTCAAGGAGACTTCACATCGACTGGCTGTGCTGTTAGGATAGTACCTATTTTCTACACTTGCTCTTTATAGAATTTCCTTTTGAGTACTCACGTGTTCAGAAATTAGCATTTTGTGTTTGTTGCTTAAGTTTTGCATATTATTGTATTAAATCATTTAAAAAATAACCGTGACAATCAGATTCCAAGACGTTCACACATAATTAGCAAAACTTAAAGAAATTACAGAATAGGCCTCTTTCACAAATGTTAGAATTCAGTACTCCATAATGGCATGCAAGATCTCGAAACTCACTCGGCCACTAGAGTACCCTTATAAAAGTGTAGATAGGCACTATGCTACAATAGTGTTTACCATAATTTCACATATTATGTCTTAATAAATAATTTCAATGAAAAATGTTAATGCATTCGCATTTAACAATTTCACTACAAGTGTAACGTCCAGTTTTATTTAGTTTATTAAGTATTGAACATACGATAGTAGTGGAAAATTATTCTGCCAAAGTGGTTTAAATGTAAAATCGTACAATGCGCACCTCGATTTCTCTTCCAGAACAATTATATAGACAGAGATCACGTGTCTTTCTAATTAAATTTATTTCAGAAATGAAGAAAATTGATAAACTTGACTTCGTGAATATATATCGGAATATTTATAGTACTTATATTTCACGAAATAAAAATTTAATAGAATCTAATGAAAATATTAAACAATAAATTTTCCAAAAAACAGGATTATCAAAGAATAGCCGGTACTGTGTATATATATATTATTAAAAATATTAATAATCAAATGTAAATACTCAATAGTAGGTGTATACATATTAAAGATCAATATTAATGAATAAACTATAAACAACTCAATTTTAAAGTTAAATATCAAAACACCCAGGCAAAAGGATCAACTTTTTTTCATCAGTGGGTAGAAAAGCCGTAAAAAATATAAACAATCAAAGTCTCTTGTTTATATATATGTATATACATGTTATTCTTAAGCATTTTATTGTCATTTCTAAGAAAGGAAAAAATTTCTTTGAAGACAAATTGCATTCTTAAAAAAATCCCATTTTGCGTTATAAATGTTTACTTCTTGGATCTATCGAAGCATAAATTCCTTTCTATGGAAATGGCTTGAACATAAATCGCTACATATATCTCATTGCTCAGCAGGTTGTGCCATAAATACTACTACTGTGATTTATTTTCTGTTCAAAAATTAAACTGGATTTACTCAGTCGCTGTCTTTTATTTGTTGTTATTTTTCAATATTTATTTTACATCTTAAATTTTCAGTTTATATAATGAAAGGGATGCCTTACCACAGTACATTTCGTGACACGTTCTTAAATGCTTGCATATAAAAAATTATACATAATCTGGTAGGATTGTTTTTTAAAGGATTACTTTATACTCATCAAACATTTGCTTCCAACGTAAAATTTGTTTAATAAATATGAGTTATTTTAAACTACATATATAAATAAACCTTGACGTTTCGGTTAATCTTTATAACCATCATCAGGAGAAAAAAACTTCATAAATATGAATAGCAAAAATTAAAATTTGTTACATGATTGATTCCAATGTTCAACTGACACGACGCACAGTGGGGCAAGATCCCGAAAAGCTGGCCAAAAGTCGAAAAATAAAGTTACTATTTCGGGAATTTTGATTATACAGTTGACTAGAATAATGTTTGGAGGGTCAGAATCTGTATTTAGAAAAAGGTTTTCTCGTTTCCCTGACAACATGCATCATTTCAAAAGTGACGTTTGGGGAAGTATCATCTGAGGTGAACAAAGAGAGTAAAACAGTGGTTCCTCTAAACAAGTGCTACATTTTTCCATATCATCCAATTTTAATGCTGTAAAATGGATTCACACGATGATGGTGTGTAAATTATTAGCATGCATTAGAAAAATTATATTAAGCGCATAAAAATTAATAGTGTCATGATTATTTTTGATTAAAATATTTTTTTAAAATATAATTTTTTTGTTTTCAAACATCAGAAAGTTTATAAGTTCCACAGTGTTCCGCGATGAAATTTAAGGAGATAATGTTCTGAACTATTATCTAATGAATAATGAAAAAACCAGCTGCCAAAAACTGCCATTTTACATTTCGTGCAGGTTTTTGCAACAACAAGTAGAAATGTCACTTTTACTTACCATCATACGTAGTATAGGGTAAGTCTTGTAATCGTTTTAAAAATCGAAAAAAAAAACTTTTTTTTTTTTTTTGACGGATTTACACATTTCAGACACTGGAGATTCCGAAAAACATATTTTTAGAAAAAAAAAAATTGCCGTCCGCCTGTATGTCTGTGTGTCTGTAAACGCTCTATCTCCCGAAAAAAATTGAGATAGAGGCTTGGAATTTGGTATGTACTTAGTATGTAATAATGGGAAGAAGCATTTTGAATTTCAGTAACCTCAATTATACGGAACTATTTTTTTCGGACTCTCGAAATATTTGTTCTGATAAAAGGTACATAAAATTTTTCGAAATTGTTTATTTTAAGGAGTGAATATAAAAGACAATTAAAAAACATAAATTTTGCATAAAGAATGAAGTCGATCGGATTATTAGTTGCCGAGATATTTGTAATCCTATTTTACACACTCTTCGATTTTTCATAACCCTGTATTTCATCCAAATTTCAACTCAAAGATGTATTTCAATTAGAAATGAGACACTTAATCCGACGCAGTAAACTCTTAGTTAATATGATTATCATTTTTAGAGATATGATGATGTTTCTTTTACGCAGTTCAGTAATAGAGCATTTAAAGTTTATGACGTCATCAAGCCACAATTTTATTCGAATTCCAGTACATTATATAAGTGGTTTACACATGTTTTATTTTTATATTTTATATTATGCATATCCATGATGGGTAAGTATTACGGTGGCCCCCAACGACTAGTTATTAGTCCCTTGAAAAATTCTGAAATTGTAAAAGAGTAGTGCTTGTGTTAGATGATAATTTTATTGTCAGAGTTGCTGTGGTCTTCTTACAAAGTTGAGTGGCAGCAGTTCTTTGTGCAAAGTTATTTTTTCGAAAATGGCAGCGTTTTTGTTTTATTGACGTGTATAATTATATTCTAAACAAGTGTTTTGTAAAAAAAAAGGAGGGTTTAATTAAAGCGTGATACAGTTCTCTTTTTTCTCCTTGTAGGGCTTGGGCTCAAAGTAAAAATTTTATTTATTTACAAATTGAAAAATTAAAAAAAAAAAACTTGCTATTTGAAAAACAAGGTTGTAGTCTAAGTTTCTTAAAATGTTTTACAACCCTTTGAAAATCAGTTTGAAATGGGAATGAGTTGTTATTGATAAGAATATAAAGACAAATATTCTGTGTGATTCTTAAGCATTTGCATGGTCGATATTATTAATATATAGAAACCGTGGGCTATCCCTTATCTATCCTCGCTTTTTATTTGACATTCTTTTCCAGAATGACCGGAAAAAAGTGTTTGTCTTTCTGCTGCAGTTGTACAATGATATTTTAAAAGAATAAGAATTTTGAGTTTTGTCAGATTTCTGCCAGTGGTTGGGTATAATTAAAAAAGTTCCCAATTTAAACAGATTTTCAGGGATATGAAAATCACGAAATGTTGTCATGAGGGAATGTTTACAATTAATACTATTTCTACATAAGAAGAGATTTTTAAATGAGAAAATTATTCTTGAAACAATTTAAAAATGTTATTAACAATTTTCTACTGCATGCTTTCAGTATCTATACTAATTCGCCATTTTTGCTTTTAATTTTAACTTTTGAACCGTAATTAGCATTCTTCAAAGCACCTGTATCCTAAATTTCATACAAATTGAATAGCTTTCAAAACATTTAAATTTTTAGTCCGCCATATTGAATTTCCCATTTTGATTTTTTAAATTTTAACTACGGAATCATAATCAGCATCCTGAAAAACACTTGTGTATGAAGTTTCGTCCAATTTGAATAACATTTTCATATTTTGGCCAGCTTTTCGGGATTTTGCCCCACTGTGCGACGCTTAAATAACGGAAAAAAAAACATTTTTTTTTTTCATGCAAGAAATTCATTGACCCAAGCTGTGCAAAAATTATTAAAATGAGGCACAGACCAACAATTTTTACAAAAATGCATACATTTTTTGAAACGTCATTATTCCAGCATGAAAATTATTTTTTAAAATAATGCATACATAGCTAGGGAAAACAATTAAAGTAGAGTGAAACCTCTTAAAAAGAAATTTGTCTGTGGCGGAATCCTGTATTAAATGGAAAAAAAAAATCTTCATTCATACAAAATAATATAACAAATAATGCATACGAAAAGGATATAATACTTATGCAACAGACGATGTACTTGCTAAGAAGCGAACCTGTCTATAACGGATTTTTCTTCTCTCCTATGCAATTCCGCCTGAGAAAATTTTACTACATACCATTTTTCAGATTTCGAAGTCAGAAAACTATGGAATATGTTTGAACGATATTAATTATAACTCAGATATTTATATACAAATAGAAATTCATGAAAAAATTAATGTAGTTTAAATAAGCATAGCAGAATGAATTCTAGGGAGGAACAGTATTTTGAAACGGATGTGTCCGTACTTTGCAACCCAGGGTATTTTTTTTAAATGAGGAATATGAACATGAACAAAAATCTAATATGTGTATTTTCTGTCACAACTTTTCATACAAGACAGTTGTTAAACATATCGGCGTAAAATATATATACAGATCATTGAAGAAGACTCTGCTTCTTCAATGTGTTTGGCTCCTTGAAGCACCTGTTTAAAATAAATTTAAAATACATAAATATAAAAGAAAAACATAATTAAAAATTCTCTTCCACTGGGGGTTCAGGCTGCAGAACCCCATGTGTATAAATTCTTAGTTCTTGTTTCTCTTAATGATTAATAATTTCGTATCACTTACGAAGAATAAATTTTACTTTTTTCTCCAAATCACCAGAAGTAAAGAAAATTTAATTAAATTTGAAAAATCAAGAAGGGGCAATAAGCCTACACTTTCCGCCCTACCCCTGCTAAATAAATAAATAATTGGATTAAAATAATTATAGATGGAAAGGTCTTTACAATTTATTTTTAGAAGTGTCTTAAAATAAACTTTTTATTTCTTAATTTTTCAAACACTCTTACAAGATACTTTTCCATAAGTATGATTCTGTGATTTCATTCCCAATCAAAATATAAGGTAAAGCCAAGAGAGATGGCGCGGTCGGAGAGATTGCGCTTATAGGGGTTCGGGGGGAAGGAGTAGATAGAGAGCGCAGCGACGCCAGATAGTTGTACAACAGCAGTAGTGGAGTGTCTACTTGAAAGTGCACGTTGATTGTTTTGAGCGTCTAAGATAAAGCATTGCCATTTTGTTTTGTTTTCCCAAAGTAAGTGCTTGAAATTTCGTAGCTATTCATCAGAATTTCTATACGATGTCAGTAGTACAAAATATTTTAAAATTAAACGATTTCTCATAAGCTACTAATCTAGACTAACAATGTGAACATCAACGGTTCGTTTTAGTAGCGGCCATGTTTAAATAAAAGGCCGCGCAAACTCTCCTATCGAAATTGAAGAGTTTGCGCATCTGCTACTTAGGAGAGATGTCGCATTGTTCCCATTAGTTTCCATGCTAGGAGACGCAGCTTATTGGTAAATTTACATAACAAAATGAAAAGTGAAAATGGATTAATTTTAAGTTAAACGTGTTATCAAGTAACTTAGTGTTATTTTGCAATCTTATCTGGACTTGCTTTTTCTGATTCTGTATTTTTTTCCTTTAATTAAAATTTTTTAATCGTTTTTTAAAATTGTTTCCTTTTTCTGAATCTTTAATCATTAGGTTGAAATATTTACTACTAATACAATAATATTTGTTCACAAAAACCTTACAACAATGCCATTTAAGTGTAATTATTATAGTTAACAATTTAATTGTAGTTATTTTTAGTAAGAATCTCTCCTACACATGTGCGCAATCACACCAACCCTGTAAGGACAGATTGCGCAAAATAACTTTCTTGGTTCAACTGTTCTATTAAATTGCAACATAACAAAAAAATAACAATGGAAATGCATAAAAAACAAATGAAATCAAAATTATTCATGGATAGTTTAGCAAAAAATTAATATTTAGATTTTTTATTGTTATTCTTTTGAATTGTTCGCAGACTCTCTTAGCTTTACCTTAAATAGAATCAATTTTTTTGTTTTGTTTTGTTTCCGGTATTTTCTTATTTTTTTCTTTTTTTTAACACGCAAGATTTGTATTTATGTAATGAAACACAATTTATCAAAGTACTGTTTATACAAACTTCGGTAGAAATATTTTATTGTGTTAAAGAAATGTTATAATATTTGTTTATAACATTATTTTACTATACATTTTTTCCCCTTATATGACACATAAAATTTTTAAATAAAAAATCATTTTAACTATCGAAAATTTTCTTTTAGAAAGCTTGTTAAAGTAGCAATTATATGTATTATTTGTAGTTTAATTTTTATGATATATAAATCACCATGCGAATAGATAATAATTATTAAGTTTAAAAGAAGAATGATAAATTTTAGGCGGTAATCTCTCCGGCTCTTTTGGTGATCATTTACAAGACATTCTAATAGTGGTATAGTAGAGACATATTTCAAATACAAGAGGTATATTTCACATTTAATATATATACTACCACTGTTATTACGGATAACAAAAATCAGATTTTCTTAAATGACGTGAGCTGTAAATATTTCTCTGTTTTAGGGAGCTTTAATAATATATATATGTTTCAATTATCTACCATAGTCAGTATTTAATAATATTTTTTTTACTATCTAGTAATAAGCAGGATCGTATTCTTACAAATGTAACATATAGTTTTTGTGGAAGTAAATTGACTGTCACATGTAACAAAACTAAACTGAACAGGAAAATGTAAAATTTTGTAGATTTTCCACAGAATTTAATATCCCTTTATGAAAACATTTTAGACTCAAACAAAACTTTTTCTTATACATGGCATACATTAAAATAGTTACTTTTAAAGTTAGCAATAGTACAAGTGCAGTTAGAGATTAAACATTACAATAAAAAATATAAGGATATGTATACTAAATTATTTATAGCCATTTCTTTTACATTAATCCTTTTTAGACACTTATTATAAATACAAAGAATTTGTATTCCTTCGAAATAAAAATATACAAAATGTGCTCGAAATATAAAAGTGACATCATTTAAATTCAGTAAAATATGTTTTATAAGAAAGAACATACTTTTCTGATGCTGAATATTGAAATAAATGATATGTTTAAAAATAGTATACAGTCATATATTTTCTTCTTTCTGCCTGGACGTTTCATAAAATGAATATGTATAGATATACGAATTCTCATTCATCAAGTCATGATTCATCAGCGCATGATACTATAGAAAGATTTGCAAAATGCATCTCTGCATTGCCTAAAATATTAAATTATTATTTTAAGTAGTTATTTAAATGTTTATTTTTACCAAAATAATTTGCTGTAGAAAAAAGTATATATGGAAAATTTTAATTAATAGAGAGATAAACGATGTATACTAAAAAAATATTACATTTAGGATATTGTAGAACATGTTTGTGCTTCATTGAATACTTCTACACATAAAACATTTTCATGAGTTTATTGACACAGTATTCTATAGCCAGATTTCCAAATTTAAGTATTTAAGTGAGCTCGAAGACGCAGCACTAAACGCTGCAGCACTCCCGTCGATGTCTTTAACTTAATAAAAATAGCCTTTAAGTATTTCCCGATGGGAAATTCCGTGATCAGGGCTACCTCATTCTCAACAGTCTTGAAGGGATAGCTGATCTGCTGGTAACGACGGACGGTTTTCTAAAATATCAATAAAAATGATACAAACATATTTCTCATAAATATAATTTATCATAATAAAAAACACATAGTGGAATAATATTGTACTTCTCATATTTTGTATATAAGAATTTGAGAAATATGTTAAGTATGAGAAGTATACTTTCGGAATATATTGTACTCATCATACATTACAAAAATGTTATGCTCCGAAGAGCGTGTTACAATCCATTTAAGAACACATTGCAAAAGTACAGACTTAGAAGTAAACTGAAACGTTCTGAAAGGCATTACACCCTGAAGGAACCTATGTTTAGATAATCGAATAAAGGTGACTTGCTAAAATTTCAACATTCTGAGTAAATCTGCCTTGGAAGGTGACTACAGATTCTGCGAGGAAACCGTGAGATTGTGCAAATCGCCACAAATCCATCTCTATACTGGACGACTGGCAGAAGGCAATCCGGATCGTACACTTGGTCCAGACGTAAATCTTCAATTGTAGATAACAACGAGAGTATGAACTTGTCTGAACACAATACTTTAAATTATGCACTGTTCAAATACGATTTAATCCTTTCCGGTACAGTGGTTCCACTTCGGGCACACCTAATTTTAATTCCGAACTTGCATGCGGCACTAAGAATATTTTAATAAAATTTTGTTTCTACATTGAAAGCTTAAAATGAGGAGTTCTTATTTTCTAAAAATGTCGTTTGTAAATTCCGGTGTCAGTCAGTTATTTCTCATTTTACGAACAGAATTTGTCTGTGCCGGAAAGGGTTAACATTTAACACTTTCAGGGACAAAGTATTTATGTTGCTAAAATTTTCAAATGATTGAAAAACATCAGGATTTACGAACAAATTTATTTGAAAATAATTTAAAGATTTTCTTCCAGTGCATTATGAAACAAAGTTTTATTTCAAAATTCTGGTGCCATTATAGCATTTCGGAATTAAAATTAAGTGTGATGCATAATACCTCCCACCCTTCAAGATGTTAAGACAGTATCAGCACAACAGAAGACATTTAGCAATGAAATCTGTATCGATGTGTTTGGAATGGTAACGCGTCGTAGATTTTTGTTCCATTCAGTTCTTTGTTATCTTCAATCTTAGAGTCACCACTTTGTCTGCATTTTCTTCTTTTTCGATGACATAATTTGCTTCTACATCCTAGAATCCTTCTCACTGAGCTAGCACTTTTGCCCACTTGTCATGTTTTCCATTATATTCGATATATTTCCTTGTAAGCATTTCTGGAAAAAAAGAAAACAATAGACAAAAATAAAAATGTATATAAAAGTTACTCGACATTTTCATTTATATTTTGAAAAAAAGAATATAACTGTCTAACCGTTTTGCGGCTCTTCTATTTAACCCTTTGAAGACTGAAGTCTAAAAACTGGATAGTATTAAAAAAAAGTAAGCGCCCGAATGCTGAAATATGCTGGGAAAATTTTTCTCCCACTTTCTTCTGTCTGCCTTTTGCCAGCAGCACAATAAGAAGGCAGCTATAATCGGAAATGGAACCTCCCTAAGATCACTAGTAGTACAAAAGGCTCCCCACTTATGGATTGCAATAATATCCTACTTTGAGACTATAGTTGGATTTTCTCTAAGTGGATAAAATGCGACACCTCTTTTCTAGGCGTTCAGGCGGTCTCGCAGTAGTTTGTTTGGCCGGGCGTTTTAGGTGGTTTAGTTTCGAAAGGGTTAAGGCGTAAATTATTCATTGTACTTTGTGATCAAGCCATTACGTGATCGTCTAAATCCTTATTTGTGTTCTATACTAAAGTAAATGTTTTATGAAATAGCCAGAATGATTAATTGGCTTGGAACGCCATTTTCTAAACTAAAAATTCAATGAAGTATTTTCTGTTTAACTCGTTTTCAAACTGTAAGATTTATGAATGAATTGCATTCCAAAATAAAGTTTTATGTGCCCATCTCGATTATTTTGCTAAAACTTAATTAGCTACAGATACATTGTTTCATTAGTTTCGGAAAATAAAATGTCGAATTTAATTTAGATTGTGAAGAATTTAAATTGATTTTAACGGATGAAATAATTTATATTAATTACTTCATTAGGAATACTCCTTTCGTTTGTTTTGGAAAGGCGTACTACCTTTGAAATTAGTATCAACTTTTCATATTATTCCTGACATGAAACGTACATTGTTTAGAGCCTTAATTAAGCAAATAATTAATGACACAAATAAAAGCTATTTGGACTTGAATGAAGTGAAATCATTATATATCCGGCTTTATTCTTATGTGAGACAAAAGATGCGAAAGGTTATATACTTCTGGCGTTATTTACAAGATATTTTGCAATAAATGGTTGAGTATCTGAGGATATTAAAGTAATTTGCGTCATTTATATGTAGTATCTTTATGTGATTATTCAACTTTATAGATTAAAGTTTCTATTTAGAGTTTATAAATATCTCTGAATTTAAAAATAATCTTACAAATAAAAAATTAAAAATTAAAAAAAATGTATAAATATACTGTGTTAGCAGCAGATTCTGTTTACATACCAGATTCGATAAGATTAATGAATATTTGAAAAGATAAATTTTGTACCCACTTGTACGTTAATAAAATCTGAAGACGATACAACATTTTAATATTTTCAACTGGCAATTAGTTTTTTTTTTGTCTTTTTTTTCTGTAATAAAGGAACCTGTCACATTTCCATAAACGACATTCTTGTCCGTTATCTGAAGTGTCATACAAAATATATATTTTAAAATAAAGATTTCAAAAATCTTTACGACATTTTACAACAAAAACGTGATATGTCTCATATTTTATTTAAAATTTTAATTATTTGTTCGTTTGTATGTTTAGGAATGAACTAAATGTAATTTATATAAGTTTTAACTTCTTACAACATCGCTAACATGAAGAGCAAATACACCATAGGGCCAATAATCACCGAACACTTTCGATTTTAGGCGTTTTCTGGAATATCTAGAAAAATACTTGACGTATTCTTTTAAAACTTCATATTTTCTTCAGAAATATAATGTCCTTAACCTCATAGTTTTCAGTGAATGTTTTATCACTAGGGAAACTAAGAAGTCCACAACAAATTCAATGAAAAAATATACTTTCTGTTACCCTGTACAATAAAATGTTCAAAATTATTTGTAGTGGTAGCACATGATTATATGGATTTTGTGCAACATTTGTGTTTATTTGTTTAATAACGTATACCCGTAGGGATATACAGGATTCTTGAAAAATTTCAACAAATGACTTTATGTTGTTTGTTGATAGTAAGCAGTTATAAATGAAATTCAACGTCCCTTTCCGGAAACATGAGAAAGCGCTGTACAAAGTACAATATATAAAACAGGCTACAGTTAGAATATAAATATATTAAACATTTTATGAACTGTGAACATTTTATGAAATAATTCTTAACTGCGCATGCGCGAAAAAACCCATTCTTTTTAAATTTGTTTTCCAATTTGTTTTCCAATTTGTTTTCACTTTTGTCCAAATTTTAACATACGTAGCAGCACGTATATTACCGCACGTATATTTTCCACTTTGTCATGATCCGTTTACTTCATGCTCAATATTGTTTGGTCACAAATGATAGCCATTGCAGCACTTTTGATGTTATCATCATATTTCATTGATTATATTTTTACAATAGGTGTTACTTATACAATATCTTACTTATACAATATTTTACAATATCTTTACAACTCTAACGATATTGTAAAGTTATTATCAGCATAATAAATCTGTTGATAATATCGTTAAAATATCTTCGTTTTTGCTAAAGTTAAGTAAAGTGAAAGTGTGGGCTGGGGTTTTCATTGAAACTTCCTGTATTTTAAACTAAATAAGTTATCCACAACCTGGATTTTCTATTGATAAAATACAGTGTGCTGTTTCAACGTTTAACAATTTGCTGCTTAGAAAACAGCTCATAATTTTAGCGCAAAGCATCGCATTTACTCCATCGTAAATTTATCGAAATAGACACATTGATGTAAAAAAATCTCGTAATTGGAATGGATTAAAAGTACTGCATTAATTCTAAAATATTACATATCACTAAGGAATGTATTTGCTTTATTAATTTCAAGTATTTTTGTGTATAATAAGTATATGATTTATATTTTTTTATGAGCAGTCATAGACATAGGCTGTTAACATAAAAAGTATTTTTTTCCATTTTTTAAAAAATATCTTGTCATAAAGTCTAGATCTGAAAGTTAAATAACATTGGTCTTGAAAAGTTTGCAAGACGAAATGTACAACTGGTCAAGCATTACAGCCAATTCTAAGCCATGGTCTCAGAGAGGAGAAATTTCACAGTGCATGGTACGGCTTAACTCTCCAATGAAAGTCACCGGCCGGCCCGATATGTTTGGTGAGGTTGAATGAGCACTAAAATTAAATCTAAAATGAAGAGTGTTAAGAAGGTACATGGATAAAGCTGCTTTGGCCGCTTGATAAAATATAGAATCTGTATTATTTAAGAACTCGCATGAAGACCCTTGTCGACTTCTATTGACACTTGTCTCTTGCATAATCTTTGAGATCTCTCTTAGACTCGTAGATATGCTCTGAAACTGTCTTAGAGAAACCTACGTTGCTTATCTGATTTTTTGGAGAGCCTCCGAATTTAATGTCTGATTTCTAAGAAAGACTCGGACTTCAGGTCTCTATTTCATCGAAGATGATGTACTGCTTTCTTGGACTGCTTTCGCAGTTTAATTATATATTAATTAATGAGACAGTATATTGAGTACATCGATGGGATGAACGCCTACGGTAGGATAATTAGAATGTCTTAGAAAAATAACGCGAAATTTGACCTCGGTCTACAATTATAATATTTATGTATGTGTGTGATCCGTGATGACAACTTCTATTTGACCGAGATCTTGATACCTGGCTCAGCAACCACCTAGTTCCAAATAATGTAAGAAAGTATTAGTTAGTGTCTCTATTTTCAAGTGTTCATTTGTATAATTATAGTAGAGGTAGATTCCAACGCCTGAGATAAGAAACGCTAATTAGTATGTCAATTTATTAATTTAAAATGTTACTCTAAATATCATATTTTGTCAATTAAGGAAATTATGTTAAAGCAAAGAAAATTTGCCGAGATACTTGTAGTAAATAATGAATTTAAGTAACATTGTTTTGGTAACAAATCCTAGTATGGAATCAATTAATTTTAGAATGATCGATTCTATTGTCTCGCTACGTAGTACTCGCCTACTACTAAACTTTAATGTTTCTTTTTTCTTTACTTTTTAAATATTTTAATGTGCGTTTTTGTAAATAAAGTGTGTTAAGTTTTCAATTAACTGTTACTTTTCTTTGCATCATGTGACTTTCTTTTAGGTTAGTTTTTGTACAGTTTTTGGGATAAAATAATCTTAATGTAACATTTGATTTATTATTTAAATGTTCATACGTTGGGGTCTCTACTAAATATTCACAACACAAGTTTCTTAATTAACCATATAATTTAGAACAGAAATGTACACTTTCAACGCAGAACCCTTCGATTGCGTCATTTTACTTTATAAAATAACTTCCTAACAATTATTAGTTAATAACCCTAATTTAATAACCTTCCGCCAAGGTTTGGTACCCTGGATCTTTGAGGGGATTTTTAGTTATTAAAAATCGCAACCATTTATATTTGTGCCTAGATTCTCTCAACACTCTTCATGTCACAAATTATGAATCAAGAAATTGCCTATCTCAATAGTTATCTCGCTCAATGTCTCAAGATATATCAGAAAGTGTATATAATAATAATATGACATTTAGATAAATTTTATCGTTAAAACTGATACATGAAATCGATAATTACAATTATTTTTATATAATATTTATAAGAATACTTAGATTAATTAACAAAAAGTACTGTTATAGAAATCTCGAAATTTTTATAAAAACAATGTAAATAATGTATTTATTCTCTATCTGCATATGAAACAGGTTTTTAGTTGCAAATTTTTCATATAACATTTTAAAATAGAAAAGCTACATCTATATAACATGGTTTAGAAAATAATCACATAAAAAATATTTGACTTCAACTGTTTCGTTATCATATAAGAAAATACGAGCAAATCTTGTGTGTGTGTATGTGTGTGTATGCAAATGTTATCTTATAAACGGATTTAACGATTTTGCCGAAATTTTGTATCCTACCGTTTTGGGGAACCAGAAGTCCATTGAGCTTGGTCACATGTTCGAGAAAATTCGATTAGGGGGTCATTTAGGGTCACTATGGGTTAGGGTCAAGCTAATTGTATCTCAAGAATGGCTCAAACGATTTTGAATAAATTTTATATCCTACCATTTTCAAGAACGAGAAGATCATTGTACTAGGTCACATATTCGAGAAAATTCGATAAGTGGGTCCTTTTTTGGTCACCGCGGGTCAAGCTCATTTTATCTAAAAATCTGCTCTAACGATTTTGACCAAATTTTGCATCCTATCGATTTCAGGCACAAGACCATTGGCCTGGGTCACATGTTCGAGAAAACTGATCAGTGGGTAGCAATTTTGGTTCACTACGTGTCAAGCTAATTTTATCTAAAAATGGCTCTAACGATTTTGACAAAATTTTTATATCTTATCGTTTTGGGGCACGAGAACACCAATGGGCTAAGTCACATGATCGAGAAAACATGATTTATGGGTAATTTTGGGTCACTAAGGGTCAGGATCAAGCTAATTTTATGTAAAGAACGACTTAAACCATTTTGACGAAATTTTGTATCCTACCGTTTTGGATTATAAGAAGACCATTGGGATAGGTCACATGTTCCAGAAAATTCGATTAATGGGTGATTTTGGGCCACTATGGATCAGTGTTAAAGTAATATTATGTAAAAAAACGGCTGAAATGATTTTCACGAAATTTTTTGTCCTAACGTTTTCGAGCACGTGACAACCATTGGGCTGGTCACGTGTTCGAGAAAATTCGATTAGTGAGTCATTTAGGGTCACTATGGGTCAGGATCAAGCTAATTTTATGTAATAAACAGTTGAATCGATTTTCACAAAACTTTGTATCCTACCATTTTGGAATATTCGACGACCATTTGGCGAAGTCAAATGTTCGGGAAAATTAGATTAGTGGGTCATTTTGGGTCACTACGGGTCAAACTAATTTCATCTAAAAAATGGTTGTGACGATTTCGACTAAATTTTGATCTATAGTTTGCGGGAAGAAAATTGGTCTAGGTGACATGATTGAGAAAATTCGATTAATGGGACATTTTGGGTCACTATGGGTACGGGTGAAGCTGATTGTGTGTAAAGAACGGCTGAAACGATTTTGAATATTTTTTTTTGTATTCCACCGTTTTCGAGCACGAGCAGACCATTGGGTTAGGACATATTTTCGAGAAAATTCGATTAGTGGGTCGTTTGGTCACTATGGGTCAGGATCAAGCTAATTTTATATTTAAAGAAAGGCTCAAGCGATTTTGACTGAATTTTCTATCCTATCGTTTTCGAGCACGAAAAGACCTTTGACCTAGATCATATGATCGAGAAAATTCAATTTATGGGTAATTTTGGATCACTGAGGATCAGGGTCAAGTTAATTTCATGTAAAAAAATAGACTGAAACTATTTTGACTAAATTTTGAATCCTACAGTTTTGGATTATGAGATGGCCAATCAGATAAGTCACATGTTCGAGAAAATTCGATTAGTGGGTCATTTTGGGTCACTGTGGGTAAGTTTCAAGTTAATCATTTTATTTAACAAACTGTTCTAATGATTTGGACTAAATTTTGCAGCCTACCATTTTGGATTACAAGAAGTCCATTGGACTAAATTATATGTCCAAGGAAATTTGATTAGTGTGTCATTTTTAGATCACTACGGGTCATTCCAATTTAATGTGAAAGAAGATTGAAGCAGTTATTATGTTTTAGAACATTTGACAGTAAACAAAATCGCAAAGTTAGCAACATTTCGCCAAATATCGCCAAATTTAGCAAAATGTTGGCGTCATTTGTGAGATTTGGCACGAAAATAGCCATTGAAGATTACTAATGTCAAAACACATGCTTAGCGCCAAATGAAATAATGCCGCCCTGTTTGCGAGTTTTCGCCAAATGTTGGCTACTTTTCGCGAAGTAATTGGCTTTCAGAATCTGGAGGAAGTTTCTAGAAATTCCAAACAGAAGCCTATATACATGATTCAAGTAATCAGAGTCCATGATCCTTTGTGCACGGAATGCTGTACTTTGCTTTCTGACGTATAAAAAGTCGTACGGGCCTAAAAGTTGTGCTACTAAAAGAAAGTGTGCAACGAAATAAAATGTAGTTTGGAAGGATGCCCTATCGTTGTAAATTTGTAAGTAATGTAAAATTTAGAAATATGTACAAAGTTAAAAGATTGATTGTTTCTGTGAATAATACTGTTATAAAACAAAATGCTTTATAGCAATAACTAGCTAACCCGCCCGGCGTTGCCCGGGACCGAGATAATTACAATACCAGAGAAAGGCGTCAACCCCCTCCCTCCCCATACCCGCAAATATAATGAATAATTTGTACAAGAGAACCACCGTCACCTACATTAACGCGATCATTAAAAAAAGAATTACATTTTTTCTGATAATTAGAACATAACGAAGACGCTACGCTAAAGTAGCCAGTAGACGACACCTCTTCCTGACCTCAATTTCAAATCTATATCTTAATTAGTTACCTAAATTTTTGTTCATTAGTAAAAATTGGCAATTATTTCCTTTCATTTTTGCAAACTAAATGGAGGGATCGGCCAGAGAAACAGATCTCTTTGTAGTTCAGTTTTTAATGAAAGCAGATCCTTGTCTGAAAATTTCTCGGATCGTTTTCACTGGCGCCGGCAGATTTTTGACAGTTTTTTGCATATATTAAGAAAAATTACCGACCAAATTTTTCAAAAATCACATAGGCAGATGCAGATTTTTTTTTTTTTTTTTACATATGCTTAGAAATTTTCAAATTGATATCTCAATTAGTTTTCTTAAAATTCACTAATTAGTAAAATAATTTCGAATTCGTTCATTTCCGCTTCCAAATCCAATGAACCTGTTCGTTTCTTTCGCCATTTTGATTTAAAAGTTGTCATTTTAGAAGCGATGGTGATTGAGAATCTAATTAATATCTAGGTTAATTAACAAAATATTAAAATTGTGAGAATCAGGTACACCAGGAGGGGGTATGGATTACCTAAATCTAAATTTACAGACTTCTAGGTGCGCTAAATTTTCCTAGCCATCGCCAACAGACACCCACACAGACACACAGAGCGAAACTTTTTTTTATTAGTATAGATAAAGCGAGAATTTATTGCTATGTCGAGCGGAACATAAAGCTGACTTTAACCTAGCGTAGCTCGGTCTTCCTCGCTGGTTGTTTATAAATGTGCCCAAGCAAAATATATTTTTAAGTAAAATCAACTTTTGTCAATAAATAGATAAATTATTTTTTTAATAATGAAGTAGTTTTTTTTAATGGTACTTAAAAGTATCGTCGGAGTCTGCAGGGTTAAATATTTCCCTATGAGTCCTGAATCTCTCTGTATTATATGCATTATATATAAGTTAATGCATAAATATGTGAATACAAAATGACCATATAAAAATTACATGACATGTTACGTGTTTTCTATTGTAGCATCCCCAAAAATATGTA
This sequence comes from Maratus michaelseni, assembly GCA_963931845.1. Taxonomy (NCBI): domain Eukaryota; kingdom Metazoa; phylum Arthropoda; class Arachnida; order Araneae; family Salticidae; genus Maratus; species Maratus michaelseni. The sequence goes on along the minus strand of OZ007593.1, from coordinate 102,362,877 downwards.
AAATAAACGCAAGCCTTTATGTTAATAAATCATTGTTGGCCTGTGATCATCAGTTCTGAGTTTTTATTACTTATTGGTGCATATAATTATTAGTATGTACTTCGATATATATATATATATATATATATTGTAAGTAGACAATAATTGCTATACAACCTCTTAATTCTGCCAACCGAGTGAATTATCTAGATCTAGTCAAATCCTTTCAAATTCTGAGGTTCATACAGTTAATTTATACTAAAGCATTCAAAACACTATTGCAATCAGTGCAAACTCCGAGATTGCATGGAATGCATTTAATATGCAAATGTGTTATACAGCGCAACGATCTACAAATATAAACTGTTTTAAAACGAAAGCGAGTAAATTTCAACGGATCTTCATACAGATAAAAATATCGATAACAGTTATATTTATTGACATATTACGTATTAGTCAAATTACAAAAAGCCACTTTAATACATTAAGCCATTTGTCACGATAATTATTTCCTGTAATTTTTTTTTCGAAAATATTAATTGCTACCACTTTTTTAAAATAGATATATTCGTCTTACTTAAATTTTTACTAAATAAGATGTTAGGTAAAGCGAATATAACTATCTTAAAATATGGTACCAATCAAACAATCTGAATTTTAAAAAAATCCGTCAAACTGGCAACACTGCATTGCAGAAAATTCTGTCAATCGAGTACTATGGATTAAAATATATTACTGTACGAAGTACAATGGCTCACATTTGCATTGGGATACTTGCATTTTTAGAAATTCTTGGCGAAAAATATCTCCTAAATATTAAAATTTCGAATTTAAATTATTTTTGCGTGAACTATTTATAATGTATTTCAAGATGCGTTATTTATTAAAGAAATGTATTTAAAATATGTTTTTCAATAATTTAAAATTATCGAAAACTATCTCACGTAATTATTTGAATACTGGCAAATGCATAATTTCTATAAAAATATATAGATATATATAAAAATCTATATAACACGAACGTCAAAATTCACCTTAACAAATTTTATAAACACAATGTAAACACATTGATAAATTTCGTTACTACCGAGGTGCAATAAACCAAATCACAGTTTAAAAATATTAAAACTATTAGATGTTAAGATATATGAGCTTTCGGCTAAACATTAGCCTTCCTCAGATGAAACACCAACATTCGAGAAGACGCGGCTCTGAATGGCGCGTTTGGACAGGCTGGGAATGGGCGAAACCAAACTATGAAACAAAGGGAGCGAAGGAAGTCGGGATGATACCATTACAAGCTGGGGGGGGGGAGTGAGCAGAAACCGAAAACCCCAGTTATACCTAGTACATTATACCAAATACGAGGGATCTGATAAGATAATACATCATTACATGTATTATCACCTCTTTTCAAAATCTCTAGGGACTCTCTGATTATGCAACTATTATACTGTGAACTTCGTGAAATTATTTTAGCTTTACTGAAAAATACATCAATGTCTTTAGCTTGATTTAATCTGGATAAAGCAGTGGATAATTTTCCTTTATTCATGTCAGCTGTATGTTCCTTAATCCTTTCCTTTAATTTGCGAGTTGTCATATATATGAATATATTTTAGAACTGCCATTAACTTTAAAAGGAATAATATATATGCCAGATTTATCTCGGTTATCAATAGGGTCAATCATTCTATGTACCAGATATTTTAGCTTTGTTGGGGGCTTAGCGAAATTATCCACTGCTTTATCCAGATTAAATCAAGCTAAAGACATTGATGTATTTTCAGTAAAGCTAAAATAATTTCACGAAGTTCACAGTATAATAGTTGCATAATCAGAGAGTCCCTAGAGATTTTGAAAAGAGGTGATAATACATGTAATGATGTATTATCTTATCAGATCCCTCGTATTTGGTATAATGTACTAGGTATAACTGGGGTTTTCGGTTTCTGCTGACCCTCCCCCCTCCAGTTTGTAATGGTATCATCCCGACTTCCGTCGCTCCCTTCGTTTCATAGCTGTTTGGTTTCGCCCAATCAGCCTGTCCAAAAGCGTGCCATTCAGAGCCGCGTCTTCTCGACTGCTGGTGTTTCATCTGAGGAAGGCTGATGTTTAGCCGAAAGCTCATGTATCTTAACATCTAATAGCTTTAATGTTTTAAAACTGTAATTTGGTTTATTGCACCTCGGTAGTAACGAAATTTATCAATATGTTTACATTGTGTTTATAAAATGCATAATATCTTTCTGCCACTTGGTTATATTTCGAAATAATTATTTACTTTAAAGAAAGGTGGCTGCGATGTTAGAAATAGCATTTATAGTTTGTAGATAATTGTCCTTTGTGGGAATGTTTTTATAGAAAGATGTTAACATAGAAAGATGTTAAAAAATAACTACAAATTTTATTACAAATCTGGTTAATTAGCATTATAATGTTGTTTAAAGTGTCAGACTTTTTGGAAAAATCATTTACGTAAATTATTCAACAGTATTTTAAAGGTTAATAAAATTCTAATTATTTTAATGTGAACTTCTTTTCAAACTATACCGAGGTTAAAAATGCATTTTGAGAACCCTACCCTTTGCTACCCAGGATTACCAGTAAAAATATTTTCAACTGACTTAAATAACGTTTTAGAATAAAGCTATCCAAACATTCATAGAATAGAATTAGAAGAACATTCTTAATATAAACTTTACCAATCAGAAATTTTTTTATGAATAGATAGCAAGATTTGCTGCTGTTATTGTTATTCGAAGAACTTCTCATATACCGACGAATCTAAATTTAATATCATTAGGTTGTAAGTAAATATTGTTGTTTGGACAAAATTCGACGGAAAAGTTATTCCGAAACACCTATTTCTATAATTGAACAGGAAGGTGGGGATATGACAGGTTTAGAAAATTTCATTGCTCCAGCATGGGACATTCTAGTCTTTTCAGAATTTATTTAGGAACAATAATTTGTCTAAATAAGCGGGTTCCAACTGGTGGCTCACGACTGTACCCGTAAAATCCGTTAACTTTCTTAAAAATAAAAAAAATTAAAATTGAATTTATTCATGATACATAAATATATACTATTAAAAATTCTTGATTAGTAATCTAATACTCAGTATCGAATATTTTTTCCTATATTTTATCTTCATTAATCTCATTTTGAAGAAAATTCTGTGTGATCAACGCATTCTGTGAAAAAAATCACCCACTGAAGTCCTTCGCCACTCCAAATCCCACTCCCACTTCTCATTTAGCTATCATGGTCATTTCCAAGAAAATGGAATAAAATTATTTAACTTGGTATGTTTCGGCAAGTGGAAATATTGTTTTTCCTGAGTACTTAAACTTAAAGATCAAAGAGTGGGAACAAAGACCATAATTAACACAAATGATCAAACTTTATTTTTACTTAAATTACAAACGATTGTTTAACGAAGAAGAAATGTGCAAAAAATATAATTTTTTGAAAACTTTCTGTTTTACCTGATTTACAGACGATTGTTGTACGAAGACGAAACAGGTTGAAAAACATTTTATTTACGGAGCTGTGGAATTCCAGTGACAAGGTACACCAAAGGTTTCTGCATAGTGTCTGATGCTACAAAATGTAAGATTGGAAAAACACTGTTATATTGAGATTGCTTTAGAAAAATTACCTTAACACCCTTCCCCGCACTGTACCATCCAACAAGAAATTATATGCACTGAATTCATTATGTTAAAAAATGTGATGAAAGATGTTACAAATATAGATAATTGATCAAATGTGGCAACCAAGTTCAAAATCACCAGGTATTGATGAAATATTTTCAACAATATTCTGTAAACTTTTAGGATATCCAAGAAATCAGTATTCAGAAATTTGCTGGCTAAGTGCACTTTAAAAAGCATTTTACGCAGTAGGAAAAGAATATTTTAAATTTTGTAAATCTTGTACAATGAATACTTTGATATCCTTGAAAAACTTCAAATTTAAGAATGAGTGCAGTGTGCACAATTGCTTTTTTACGAACATCGTGGAATAATCGAAACTTAAATGTTCAAGGAAGGACAAAGCATATTTATCCGCTGATGTGTGATATTGAAACATTCAGAAGAAATGTTACTTTTTTAGAAAGATATGAAACATCAGATCTAAATATCTTTACATCTTGCTGGAAATCAATATTAACTTTAATTGCATGTATTTCACGTAATTTTCTCAATATATTACTCAGCTGAGGGAAGAATATGATGAGCGGTTTTGCGACTTGAAAAATTTTAAGACAAATTTCCAAATTTTTGTAGATTTTTATGGCACCGAATATTTAGGATCATAATCCTAAATTTTATATGGAGCTTTGTGTCATACAAAGCAATATATTATTTTATTCAAATTCTAGTTTGCAGTTTGAAAAATTTTAAAAATGTGTGACGCTGGACGCTGGCAAGTATTCCAAAGTTGATAACTTTAGCTTGAATGGGACTTGTATTTTTGGAAGCATATGAATGCGCTTTCGCACAAATAAAAATACTGAAATCGAAACAGAAAAATATATTATCCCAATAAGCTTTAAAATCCAGAATCCGAATTGTGACAACAAAGATGGAAATAGACATTTCTGCTATCGTTAGCCGGCAAAACGTCCAGCGTTCTGATTGAACCAAAGATATAAAATCAAAACTTTACCTTGAAACATAGCTGCCAACTTTTACGCTTTTTTGTTACCACTAAACATTAATCGAAATTTTTGCCTTATTGAATCACGTGATTTCGGAGATTTAATAAGGTAAAATTTACTATAAAATTTTAGTGGTAGGAAAAAAGCGTCAAAGTTGGCAGTTATGATTGTAATCATTTTGTGAAACTTCCTGAAAATAACCAGTATCGTTTACAATATTAATGAAAACGACCACATTTATAAATTCTAACTTTATTATCACTATTTCTACTGGTGTTAAATGGCATATTTTAAAATATTTCGAATTGTGGGTATTTTATTTGTAACATTTAGATTAAAATATTCACAAATCTCTTCTGATACATTGAAGTCTTATTTTTATACCTATTAGCTTTAAAAAATAATTAATATAAACACAAACTAAGAATTTAAAAGATGTCTGTCTGAACGAATGATTTATTCGTCAACATATAGAGACAATTTTCGTTAATCTTTTTACAAAATAATTAACTAAATAAAATATTTAAATGGACAGTAGTCTAATAGATTTTACAAATACCTGTTAGATTTTTACTTATAATTATAAAGCAAAAATAACTAACTCATAATGGAGCTTTCTTCTAAAATCATGCTTTTAAATAATCCTTAAGTTATTTAAATATTGAAGTAAATTTATGAATGGAAAAAATAAGGAATTGAAATAAAATCTGAGAATTTCACATTAAAGAAAAATTGTTTAAATTATGTGAAATTATTTTTGTTACATACATAGACATCTTAAGATTTAAGAAGTTCTTCTACACATGTTTTTCCAATATATTAAAGTAAAATGTTATATTTTAACCGTTCTTGAAAATTATTTACGTTTATTGAACGCTTTCAGTTTTTTTCTTTAAATTGATTACAAAAACAATAAAAAAAACGACAAATAAAGAACGAAAATTTTTTCTGTCTAACCAGCAAAAATCTCATAAACTTTTATGAGAAAAAATGGGCAACCATCCAACAGGCGGCTGTACTGTCATCATTTTTAGAAAAGTAATATGCATTAAAAAAGAAGGTGGCAAATTTCATTAAACTTACGAAGTATCAAGAGATGATTTTACAAAATACAGCTTTCGTGGAATTGGTTATTTTTTCCTATCTTTCGCCCATTTGTTTTCATCAAATAGAAAAATATGATGAGAAAAGCTGATAAAATTTTGCACCTTATGATTCTGGATTATGTCAGGCTAATTGTTTTTATTTTTATATGTTTCTTGAAATTTAGCATCGCACATTCAACATATTTTTAATATTTTTAAAGAATTGGATTTTTTTGTATTATCAATGTTCGTGTTCTGTTATATTATTATTAAACATTTTATCTATTTCTATTTAAAGTGAACACATTAACAAATTATTTTTAATATATACTCTTAACTATGTTGTTTTTAAACGTTTTCATATTGCTTATGCTATATTCTAAAATAAAAAAAAATCACGTAATAGTTATTTGTATTATACTTACTCCTAAACTGTGTATTTAATATTTTGTGATTTGTGAAGCTTAGGGAATAGGAGTATCTGGAACTAAAAGCTGGGATTACGAGATAATTTGTAAATTGTGTGATTGTAAATTTTAAACTAATATAGCATAAAAATTTTGATAGATAATGTAAATTAAAAGAAAATATCTTCATTTCGAAAATGCTTTATGATATAAAATAATCACTGAACAGCTATTAGATTGTCTGTAAAATGTTCAATATTAGACGAAACCATTTATTCATTAAGTTGAAAACCAAAACCAAAACCTTCTAAATATGTATTTTTTCTTTTAAAATGTCTGTTCTTTATCATGTGCATCATATTTGCAACATTCTTTCACTGTAGCTTAGCGCTCAACACTTCCAAGTTGACAATTTTTTTATAACAAAAATATAGCTACTACAAAAGAAATTATTACTACTTTTCTTGTAGGACATTGAAAGTCAAGGTCTAAATTTTAGGTAGATCCCTTTCGTGATAGTAAATATACTGATGATGCTTTATATGCCATCAGTTTTCACCAGTTTTCTCATATGATTGTTAATTTATAGTATAAAGCACACATTTTTATCGTAATTAACGCTAAGCTAAAAATTACAAGTAGTTGTCACTTTATATGATGTCACTTTTCTTGTGGTCTCACGTGCACTGTAAAAAAAAATTCCTGAGGTTACTAAAATTTTTTTAGTAAATTTGCACTCAGAAAAAATAAACTTATTAAAACTACAACACATATTTTTTGAGTACATTTTGTTGTTTTAGCAAAATTGGAGTAAAATTGAACCATTTTACTTCAATTAACAAAACATTTTTGCTGACGATGCAATTTTTTTTTTTTTTTTGGAATTGCAAAAAAAAAAAAAAAATTGTTGATTCAAACAAAATTTTTATTGACCCATATTTAAACAAAAATTTTGTTTAAATATATAGGTCAATGGAAATTTTGTTTGAATCAACAAAAAAAAATTGTATAAAACCACTTTTTTTTTTTTGCAATTCCAAAAAAAACTTTTGTATCGTCAGCAAAAATGTTTTGTTAATTGAAGTAAAATGGTTCAATTTTACTCCAATTTTGCTAAAACAACCAAAATGTACTCAACAAAAATGTTTTGTAGTTTTAATCAATTCCTTTTTCTGAGTGTGTATTTTACAGAATTTTTTAGTAACTGGTATTATAAACCGGAATCGTTGCTAGCTGTTTTCTAGTAATTCTTACATATTTTCTTATAACTGAGTAAGAACACAAAAAATGTTTTAGTAATTGAATGGGTCAATGAGAAAAACTAAAAAATTTTTAGTAGATCGACCCATTTTTTTACAGTGTATCTTTATTTCTAAACGTCGCGTATTTTCAATATTTACTCAATTAAATAGAACAAAAATAGAATTCATAATACAAATTTTAAAATTGTAACTGATTTGTCCAATTTTTCATAATGTTTTCAATAGTTTTCCAGGATGTATTTTTTGAATCTGTGAAAATTTGGCTTTGCAATACACATTTAGTTGATAAAACAATATAAAGTAAAACGTATAGGTATATAAATAAATATACAAACTTAAAATGAAAAAGTTGTTACGAGAATTTGATCTTGGTCACTCAAGCATAGCGATGGTGTTTTCTTCTGCTTTAATAACATGCAACAAAATCAGCAGCATTGTAACTTTACCTAGGCATCAACGACACAAATTTAATCATTGTCTGATCTAGTCTTCATGGAACTGTGATCAGGATAGATTCTGTACTTCCTCGTACTAATGGATACAAAAAAAATCATTTAATCATAATTGTATTCTGTCTAAATTTGCAGAAATGTTTTTTCAAATAAAAACATTCTCTAATATTTTGGGATCCGAAGTTCAATGCTAAAAATGGAAAAAATACTAGATGCACACATTCATTATACTTATACACGTATGATGTATAGCAGTCAAGCTTCCGATTTTTTAAAGTAAAAAAATAACTACAAGGCGATATAAAATGGATATATTGAAATTATTTAAGACTAGCTTACCCGTCCGGCGTTGCCTGGGCCCGTGATAATAATTTGAAATAAATATGAATATGATTTTATATCTTTAACCTGATTTTGTATGAATTTATATTTTTTAATGAGTAATTCGCGAAAAAATATAGGTAATTATTGATAAAAGAGCTCGTAAAAAAGCATTTTCTTGTATTTTCACGTAGGGTCGCTTCATAGTTTAAATAAAACATAATAAAAGAAAACTGCCCAGTTAAACTGACGGCATTGAGCTCACAGGCTATTCACACTAACTGTAAATTATATTTTTATTTCAAAGAATTTGAAATAAGCCCTCGAAAAATGAAGAAATCGACAATATATTAAGAGGGGGGAACCATCCCCCGTTTCTCCTTCTTATAAATAACCAATGAACCTATAAAACTAATCAGAGAAGTGCCTTACCACAATGAACCTATATACAAAATTTGAAAAAATCGGATAATTCTGCATGAAAAATCCATTTATCTAAATTAAGGGGGGGGGGGGGGTTAGCCCCCGTCCCCCCTTTATACTTAACCAAAGAACCCCCAAAACTAATCAGAGAAGCGCCTTATCACAATGAGCATATATATAAAATTTGAAGAAAATCGGATAATTCTGCTTAAAAAACCCATTTATCTATATCAAGGGGGTTAGTCCCCCCCGTTCCCCCTTTATACTTTACCAGTGAACCCCCAAAACTAATCAGGGAAGTGTCTTACCACAATGAGCCTATATACAGAATTTGGAGTAAATTGGATAATTCTGCATGAAAAACCCATTTATCAAAATTAAGGGGGGGGGGTAGCCCCCGTTTCCCTCCTTTACACTTCACCAATGAACCCCCAAAACTAATCAGGGAAGCCCCTTACCACAATGAGCCCATATAGAAAGTTTGAAGAAAATCGGATAACCCTGCATGAAAAAAATCATTTATCTAAAATAAGGGGGGAGGATTAACCCCCCCGTTACCCCCTTTATACTTAACCTATGAACCCCCAAAACTAATCAGGAAAGAACCTTATCACAATGAACCTATATACAAAATTTGAAGAAAATCGGATAACTCTGCATGAAAAAAATAATTTATCTAAAATAAGGGGGGGAGGATTAACCCCCCCCCGTTACCCCCTTTATACTTAACCTATGAACCCCCAAAACTAATCAGGAAAGAACCTTATCACAATGAACCTATATACAAAATTTGAAGAAAATCGGATAACTCTGCATGAAAAATTCATTTATCTAAATTAAGGGGGAGGATTCCCCCCCCCGTTAGCCCCTTTATACTTAACTTATGAACCCCCAAAACTAATCAAGAAAGAACCTTATCACAATGAACCTATATACAAAATTTGAAGAAAATTGGACAATTCTGCATGAAAAAACCATTTATCTTAATTAAGGGGGGTTAGCCCCCCCGTTCCCCCCTTTATAGTTAAACAATCAATCCCCAAAACTAATCAGGGAAGCGCCTTATCACAAGGAACCTATAAACAAAATTGGAAGCAAAACGGTTATTTCTGTCAAGAGTTATCGCGTTACGTACGTACATACGTACATACATACATACATACATACATACATACATACAGAACGGGCGGGCACATAAGCTCTCAGGCTTTGATAGCCTGTGAGCTAAAAAACAGATCTCGTTGTCCAAACTGTTTGAATTTTTTATCGCTTATAAGTATCACGGTTTTAATGTCCGTGTAAAAATTTCGTGAAAAAATATTGTTATCTAATTGTATAAGAAATATGTATATATATATATATTTTTTTTTTTTGTTATTGGGTTTTTTGCGTCGGGTCCTTTAACACACACATGTACACACACAGAAAAAAAAAGAAAACAGTTCTCATCTTCCGAAATTGTATGTCTGTCTGAAATTGTAATCGGTTATAAATGTAACTATATCCAATTTCTCTTTAAAATATCTTGAAAAAAATATGCATATTTCATAGTAAAAACATGAGCCAAAACAGCCGTTTTCATCAAACATTTCTCAATTTTTCTTAAAATATTTCTACTCATTCGAACATTTCGAAATTTATGTAAGTGATGTAAATATGGTCTGCCGAGATGCTATAAAAAGAATGTGTCAAAATACGGACGTTTGTTACTTTTAGCGGGGAAAAAACATTGTCTCCGTTAGCCGCGAAATGACCCACGGTCACCAATATTTTTGAATGTGTTAAAATTCGTACTTTGAAACCCGATTGCACTGCCGGGGAAAAGAAGGTAAGAAGAACTTTAAAAACATTTTGTTTGTTTTTTTGCCGATACCTCTAAAATTGCGGCCTATAGAAGCGTTTGAGTAAGGAGGGAAACGTCAACCGCGAAAACGATCTGTTGTATTGAAGTCAACAAAAATGCTTATCTATATTTTATTTTATAAAAATTGAAAAATTAATTTAATATATATATATATATATATATATATATATATATATATATATATATATATATATATATATATATAAAGAGTAATTTTAAATACAAGAATATGGAATTGGGTATCAAATTATTCCATATTGCGCAAAAAAGTAAGGAGTAAAGATTTGTTGAGTAAAGATTTGTCTCCACGGTCTCATCAATTCCCAGACGCAATAAATTTTAGAAAGAAGCCATTTGTGTTGTTGAGAATGAAGGGGCATATATTCACGACCACACTGTTAAAAATTTGCAGCAAACTGTCCAGTCATTTGACCGTTTTTGTAGAAAACTGTTACATAACCGTAATTTAACTATATTCTGACCACAAAATGAGCAATAATACGGTCAGAATATAGTTAAATTACGATTATATAACTGTTTTCTACAAAAACGGTCAAATGACTGGACAGTTTGCTGCAAATTTTTAACAGTGCATATAAACGTCAGTGGTGATATACACCAGTCAAAAAAATTACATGTGTTATAATGAATCGAGAGCATATTTGTTGTCAAGCATTGGAGGGGGGTGGTGGACACACTTCCAATAATGTTATGCCGTGGGAATGAAACGCAGAGCCGATCAGTGGAATAGCGGTTACACGCCCTCGGCCGAAATAGCCACTAGGATCTAAAAAGAAAAATTTATTCTTTTTAGAAAAAAAAAATATATATATATTTTTTCCGGCACAAGAATTTATTCCTATCAGAATCAACGAAGAAGGAGGAAATCTAAAAAAGAATAAACGTGTAGCCTGATCCAGGAGTTTGGAAAATTAGAACGGCAACATCCCTGCTTAGCCGGGGATGAAGCCGAAAAACGCCGCAGTGAATACCTGAGAAATCCGCAATTGTCTAAGAATCCGTCTAAGAATGCCTATCAGCGGTGCATCGAGTGATCAACGCTAGCGCACATACCAGAAAGCCATTAATTGATGCGATTGAAGAGATCACGCTAAGAGATGCTAACAGCGGTGCAGTGAGTCTCCAAGGACCCATGCATCTTCAATATTGTTCATTTTGAGTTTACAAACCAAGAATGACTTTTACTATTCGACAGCGCCGGATTGGTGAGACCCATTTTTTTAATTTCATATCTTGATGTCTACATTGTATATATATATATATATATATATATATATATATATATATATATATATATATATATATGTTATTATTATTATCAGTATACTAAATAATAAAAAAAGGAAGTGAATTTTCGTGAGAGGCGGAATTCGTTGAAGTCAACACAAATAACGTCTTTCTAAAATTTATTGCGTCTGGGAATGGGTGAGACCGTGGAGACAATTCTATACTCAAATACATTTTGACAAAAATAAAATAATTCATTAAAAACTTTATATATGCAAAAACTAACTATTTGATCGGAATCTTTGCGCAATATGGAATAATTTGATACCCAATTTCATATTCTTGTATTTAAAATTACTCTTTATATATACATATTTAATTACTTTATCAATTTTTATGAAATGAAATATTGGTAAGCATTTGTGTTAAATTCAACGCAACATGATTTTCTTTTTCAAAGGATTAACAAAGATATTTTTTAGGACTTATTGTGGCTTTTCAGACGTAAACGTACGAACTTTAAGAATATGTCTTCCGTTTCTCCGTATAACCGAACGGTTTGGCTAATGAAGGTTAAAAAAACGCAAACATTTGGTCCTTTCTTCCTTTTTTCTTGAAAACCATGTTCTGGGAATGCGCGCGCGCCTGCCAATTTTTTTGCAAAAAAATATTGTTTTTATCAGTTTTTAATTAATATCTCAGCTCATTATAAAAAAATAAAAATCTGATCTTCACGCAGACTTGCCAAGTCTCCGGCTTTTTGGATACCAGTAATTTAGTACAGAAAATGTTGTTTTAATGAATCGGAGCATTTTGCGATTTTAAAGAACAACATTTTCTCAAAAAAATTACTGGTGTTCAAAAAGCCGGAGACTTGGCAACTCTGTTCACGTACATCAGGACCAACCACACCCACATTTACAGACTTCTACGTGCGATATATTTTACTAGCTATCGCCAAAGACAGGCAGACAGACACACACACACACACAGAGTGAAACTTCCTTTTATTAGTATAGATTGTGATTTCGTTCTATGAGAAGTTTATTAAATTTCATTTCTCTAAAAAAAAACTTTCTGGTTCAAAAGTTTGTTTGACTTAAGAACACTTAAAAGTTATCAGCTATGTATTATGACACCATAGATTACAGAAAAATAATCATATTTCTAAAATTCTTATTTTAATGAGTACAAGAAATTTTAGAACCTAATATGCAGACTTCAAATTACTAGCCAGCTAAAATATCAAATTAATTATCAATAATTTAGATTCGCGGAATACTAAATTTTTGACTTTAAATAATTTAATAATATATAAAGCTATTCATTCTTTTTTAATTGTAAAGTGACTGGGATAAATAATTATGAGAGTTACTTTTTATCGACTATACTATTTTAAGATTATTTTGTAACCTCAGATGAAAACAACATTTTTTATAGAGATATCAGCATCGGTGCTGCCATTTATTGGTGTCGTTTTAAAGGGAAATTATTCAGAAGTATACACTATATTGCCAAAGGTTACCGGTCACTTGCGATTTTAGACGTTTTGTTAACTATCTAGAAAAATACATGAGGAATTAACCTGAAACTGCAGGTGTGTAAACAGTATAGTATAGGTTATATATTTCCGCGAAGATTTTTTCACGAAACCCCATAGGGGACTGTCAACAAATTGAAAAATAACGAATAGATTTTGGATAACCCTGTAAAAACTAATGTAGCAAAGGCGTTCAAACTCGAGATTATTAATAAGTGGCTTATTGTAATATACTGTGTTCATGTTTATGAAGATAGCATGTATACTCGTAGAGAAATTAAGGTTTTTATAAAAACAGTCCCAAATTTCGCCTAATTTTTTGCTTATAATTTGCAGAGTTCTTAATATAAAACAAAGTTCTTTTCAGAAAATATGACAAACAACATTGTACATAATACTCTGCAATCAGAATTAAAAAATATTAAAAATTGGATGAATAATGAGCAGGTTTACTAAAAAATGTTTCACTGCCCATGCGCGAATGCAATCAGAATATAATATGCATAATGTATTAGCAAATTATATAGAGCAACTTTTGTGATAGTCTCAAAATCATAGCTTGAAAATTCTGAAAATTATCGTCGATAGAATAAGCTCGAAATCCGTTGTTCCCAAAAAGAAGCAAAAAAATGAGGGGTTGTATCAAATATCTGTTGATTAGGACCAAGATAGCGTGATTGCACGTACTACTATATTTGGATACAACCCCTCATATTTTTGCTTCTTTTTGGGAACAACGGATTTCGAGCTTATTCTATCGACGATAATTTTCAGAATTTTCAAGCTATGATTTTGAGACTTTCACAAAAGTTGCTCTATATACTTAGCTAATACATTATGCATATTATATTTTGATTGCATTCGCGCATGCGCAGTGAAATTTGTTTTAGTAAACCTGCTCATTTTTCATCCAATTTTTAATATTTTTTAATCCTGATTGCAGAGTATTATGTACAATGTTGTTTGTCATATTTTCTGAAAAGAACTTTGTTTTATATTAAGAACTCTGCAAATTATAAGCAAAAAACTAGGCGAAATTTGGGACTGTTTTTATAAAAACATTAATTTCTCTACGAGTATACATGCTATCCTCATAAAAATGAACACAGTGTATTACAATAAGCCACTTATTAATAATCTCGAGTTTGAACGCCTTTGCTACATTAGTTTTTACAGGGTTATCCAAAAGATATTCGTTATTTTTCAATTTGTTGACACTCCCCTATAGGGTTTCATGAAAAAATCTTCGCGGAAATATATAACCTATACTATACTGTTTACACACCTGCAGTTTCATGTTAATTCCTCATGTGTTTTTTTAGATAGTTAACAAAACGTCTAAAATCGCAAGTGACCGGTCACCTTTGGCAATATAGTGTAGAAGGAAAGTCCAAATCTAAAAAAAAAGTCAATAGGTTAAATTTTATAAAGAATATAATGACCATGGCACAGGAAAAGCTAAGGAGAAAAAAAAATTTCTCCAATTATCTTTGTTATCTAAAAGAATGTATAAAAACAGTATTTACAAACGGATTACGACAGCCGCCATTTTTGTGTCAGCGCATAGGCCTAATATTCAGGGTGTGTTGATGTGTAAGAAAAATGAATAATACACCTCGTACGACGGGAATTGTGTGCAGGTGTACGCCGTGAACTTCCAATCGTATGACCTTTTTACTTTGGTTGTAAAAATCGGCATCTGAAACAAAATTCGTCGCCAAAGTGTTAAACGGCATTAAATTCGCTAGAGCTTATGCCAGCATTTTGTTTTAAAAGTTGTTTTTTGACAAAATGGCGGTCATTTGAACAAAAAAGGTCATATTGTTTGCATTTTTTTTTTAACCTTTTTGGGATTTTGAAAAAAATAAGTAATGGATGAAAATTATACTTTTCGGTATCATAAGCTGCAGCAAAAGCGATTAACTTTCTTTTTAAATAAATGGAGGAAATCGGTCGAATAGTTCTCGAGAAAATGGTTATCCAGTTTAAAAAACATGGTTTCTAAACGGTTTCGACCTATCTTCGAAACGCATTTTCGACAAGGTTTGAAGACGCAACAAACACCTAATGTAGAGCTGCGTGTAGAAAACCGTTTTATCTTCTGTAGTAAAAAAGATTGGAAGGAATTAGAATATGACGAAACCGCTTTAGGGCAACAATCTATATTAGGGATGCAAAAAAAAAAAAAAAATCGACAATTTTTACCCAAATAAGTTGAACCTCCCCATAGCAATGGAAAGGTTTTGCCAAATCCTACTGTATACGAAAAAAAATCCTCAATGTATTGAAAAATTGTTGTTCTACCATATTTTTGAAAGCGAATCGATAATAAATTTTAAACAGTATTTTCCACAGTACATAAATTTAAAGCAATTATTGAAACTGTGCAAAACGATTATAATTAAAAGACATACTGTGGTGATTGAATTAAAACATCTCTCCATAAATTATTTGTGAAACATGAATTGTAGAACAAAAACTTCACATCATTTTGATTCCATTATAATTAAAAGACATAGTGTGGTGATTCAACTACTTTAGATTATTTGTGAAACAGAAATTGTAGAGCGAAATCTTCACATCATTTTGATTCCATTATAATTAAAAGACATACTGTGATAATACATTTACAAAATGTCTCCTTTAAATTATTTATGAAACAGAAATTGCAGGTCCAAATCTTCACATCACTTTGATTCCGTTATAATTATAAGATAAATTGTGGAGATTCATTTAAAAAATCTCTCCATTAAATTATTTGTGAAGCAGAAATTAAAGAACCAAATATGCACATCATTTAAAAGCATTGACAAAAATCAAAACGTTCATGTCAATGTAATTAATAATCCACAAAAAATCAAAATTGTAGATTTTATTTTGAGCAAATTAGTTTGGACATTTTTTTAATAATGAAACTGTTTACTCATTTTTTACGACATTCTGTACTTCACTATGTGGATAAGAGCGAAATTTAACATTGATTCTTGCTTTGAACGCTTAATTAAAGAAATTATGAAATCAATTACATTAATTGTTTATTTTGTTTAAATTTAATTATTTTTTTATAAATATACTAAAAACATATATTAATCATTAAATCACAAATTGCATAATTACTTAATATGTTACATAATTCTTAACACTACTTTACCCGCCGAAATTACTTTTTAAACACTTTGAGATTTCTCATCAAATTAGAATTTTCTCCTAAATAAACCATGAATGGTAATTTAGAAGATTAACTGCTTTGAATTTAATGCTCTTTAAGTGAGAAAAATTATATTAAAATAAAGAATATAACAGAATAGATAATTTTAATAAATATTTATAATGTTTTTTTCTTCATTTAAAGCTAACACTTTATTTATAGTCTAACGTACGAACTATAAAAAATAATTTTCTTAAATAAAAATATTCTGAGATAACTATTTATGAAATATATTGTGAGATAATAATGATGTATCTAATGATCAAAGTAATTTTGAAATATTATGCTATTATTTTCACTGGTTAAAATGTAGTGGATAAAATAAGAGATATATTTAGTAAATATAATTATGTTTACTAATGATAATCTCTGTATAATATAAGCACAGTTGCCAAGTTTCCCGATTTTTCGATACCACTATTTACGAAAAAAAAAAATATTCTCTTTTTATAATCGCAGACATCTCAGATCAAATAAACTAAACATTTCTAATATGAAAAAGTGGTACTCAAAAATTGGTAGACTTGACAGACTATAATGTAAGTATAATAGAAACATAAAATTATATGAAATCATTTACAATAAAACAGCTTAAGAAATCTGTTACTTTTTTCAAAATAAGCAAATATTACGAGTTGCTATTAAAAAAAAAAAAAAAAAAAAAAAAAAAAAAAAAAAAAAAAACAGCAGGCGGGAGATCGTTTATTAGAGTCGTGTTTGACTGATGGGTTTTCAAGTTAAAAACATAGTTGTTAACTTTGACAAATGTTTATTATCACTAATTTCGAAAATAAATTTATGTTTAGGTGAAGTTAACTATTCGAATAGAGTGTTAACAAAAAAACGTAAAAGTTTGCAGATAGTAGTTGAACGATTATTCAAATGAATGGATAGTCCCAGAAAAAAAGACATCACCCCCCGTACTAATTCTGACACAAATCCTCGTATAAAAGTATAGGATATGGAAGTGCAGGAGTGCGCGTTTTAAATATTTCATTAAATAACAATAAATGAAGAGATTTAAGGGATGATGTTATACTTCATTTATACTCTTAGATAATTAAGCCAACAAATACAAAATCGCATTAATCAACTTATAAGGAACACTCTCTGTATTATTTGAAAAAGATTATCTTCCTGAATGCACACTCTTGTACAACCAAGGAAGGCAAGAGTGCGCAGTCAATTGTGTCAGAGTGAGCAATAAAAAATGGGAAGTGCTTCACTTACAAACGTCATGTTTGCAGTGACAATGACCTGCACGCTGAGTCTGTGCACTTTTTTTTAGACCGGCGACCAGGCCCCTACCTGCCCCCTACCAGGCCTGCAGGTTTTTATACCTGCCATTTTTCCCTAGCTTAAACGGGTTTAGTGCCTGGCACCGGGGCGCGTAGCGCCACTGAAGGGATGCCGCGTAGCGTCTGACCATTGCTGACAGGACGCCTATCTGGAAGACTTTGTTTTGCTGCTAATTGATGTTATTCTTTTTGTATGGCCCTGCGCTTGGCATCACACCCATATGTCATGCCATCGTTATGCGAGTTGGTCTCGTAATTTAGAGCCTTGATCAGGTGACGAGACCTTCACCCGACTAGGCACCTCCAGAGATATATTTCACAGGGAACTTGGAGGACGACATCCACGACGGATTTTACGTACCGGGCAATATTAACGTACATGATTAAAAAAAAAAAATCCTGTAAGGGAAGGGAAGGGGGTTAATACATGTTTATTTAACTTTACATAAAAAATAGAAGAAAATGATTACTTTTACTTATCTTGGATTTTTTTTCCCCATTTCCCTTACTTTTTTCTACTGTACTTTGGGTTACCTGTTGTTTTTTTTTGTTGCATTTTGTTGCGTATTTAGGTTTATCTCGTTGCTTTTTGGTTTCTCATGTGTTGCAGTTGTTTCTCTTTTGTTGTATTTATTTATTTTGGTTTCTCATTCTGATTTGGGTTTCTCATATTTCGCTGTTGATTTTATACTCTGTTGCATCACTGGTAACCGTTGAATTCGTTGTCATGAATGCGCTCTAGTGGCGATCAGTCTATATATACCTTATGGCTGTTTTCCTGAACTCGATGAAGATATTTGAGGACTTGGTGCGCTTTGGGGTGGGGCATATTCCTTGGTCATTAGTTCGTTAATTAGTTCATTAACTTCCACCCTCTTAGACGCTGAAAGAACGATTTTTTTTTGTCGCAGGAAAGAGGTATCCTTTACACTGCTATTTTTATTATATATATATATATATATATATATATATATATATATTTCCTTTTTTTTCTCCTGAAAGAGCACATAAATTAGGCAGAGGTTATATATACTTTGAATATAAAGGTATGGTGGCTGCTGGGACTTTTATGTTTTTTTTTTGTATTAATCTATGTTTGTCTGTCTCATGTCGTCTACATTGTTCATTAGCCATCGGTTCACTGCTCTACCTTTGTTTTGTACATGTTTGTTGTTTGCAAGTTGTCTGTGCCATAGTTTTTCGTTATTAACTGTGGTGGTGACCAGATAATGTGGTTGTGTGAAGGGGCAGGACGTAAGGTAGTGTTTTGGGGACCCTAATTCCCTGCATATGCATTCTGGAGAACTAAATTTAGTAAATCTATGTAGGTATTGTTTCGTGCAACCAGCCTATGCAAGTAATGCACTCGATTCGGCCCTTTACAATTGATTCGCTATAGTTTTCTGAGCAGCCTGGACATATCCACACTTTTATCTTTGGTGCAGTTTTTGGATTATTGGGTTTACGTTTACTCTTTACTGGTAAAAACATTTGGCTGTTTTCCGCATCGTCATCTTCAAGCTGACTTTTGGGTGGTGAACTGCTTAAAATTTCAGACTTTATGCCCCTCTTACTATAGGATCGTAGCGAATATAACTGTGGATACGGTGACAATTCTGCTAATTTGACGTAAGATTATGTTGTTGAAATCGAATCTACACCTTGTGAAACCGAAATTGGGTTAATTTCACAGTGAGCATGCGTCTTTCCTTTACGTAGCTTTTCTGAAATATCATTTTCTATTCAAAGAAATTATCTTTTTTCCCCAATATCAGCGTTCTGTGGTTCTATGGACAAATGTGGTTCAAAAAGTTCAGATTCTAACTGGCTTTCTGTAACACTGCTTGCTAAAAAAGCGGTATTAAGAAAAAGGTAATTTTTGTAAGGCCATTACCCATTATTTTAAATGCTCCAATGATATTACCGGCGGTAGCAGTTTTTCCAAAAGCAGGTGTAAATATTTGTGAAACTTGAAAGGTCGGTATTATTCGACCTGGATGATTTCTCATCCAGTTTTCGCAATCAACAGAACAATATGTTTTATTGGACTAAAACAAAATCTATCTATCGGTTGTATTTTGCGGCTTTGCTGAGGCAATGAAAGAAGAACAAACTGCAAGCGATTAAAACACCTTTTATAGCTATAAGTGACAAGGAAACTAGATGGCAGATATGTTGGAAAATAGTGCGAGCGGACTCTTGCACACTTTGGCACTGCGGACTTTTGCATTCAGGTCACTAAATAACTTTGAAACGTGTCATCTATTGAAAAACAAATCCAAACCTATAAGTTGACTTGTAGTACTATAATAACCTAATGAAAAAACAAAAGCAAAAAATAGTAAATTACCTTTGCAAGTTTTATTATGATGCTGTTTTCAAAAACCGTAAATATTATAAAAAGAAGGCCCAAATCACTTTTTCTCTTCTAAATCTTTAAATATTTCACCAAAATACGTAGAGTTTTTTTTCAACATAAACGTATTATGTCATTACATCGTTTACAACTGTAGCTAAAATTAGAGAGAACTATTTTTTTGGGATTAGATAATCGCCCTGTGTTCTCGTACCCTAACTGGTACCAATTGATTAGTAGTAACGTCTACTAAATAAGGCGATACTTACATTTTGCTTAAGGGGAACGCATATAAACCTATAGATATTGTAACAAACACCAAACTTTTCTATAATAACACCTAATTTTAATATCATATTGGCATTTCTTGGTAAATTTCACCTGCGGATATAAAAGGGGAAATCATTTGGTTAAAAATTGGGCAGGTTTATAGTTTGGAACCCCTAATCTCAAATTAATTTTTTATTGTTGCAAAACAGATTGCAATGCCCACAGTTCTTTAAGCATAACTCATACACTGCTTGTACGAATAAGCTGTAATTTTGGATTTGCATAATCGAAACTTTTATTCATCAATTTCTGTTAAAAATTCATAGGTTACAAATTATCTATTTTTTGAAAATTAATTACGAAAAACTATTTTGAAATTAATTTTCGAAAAAAAATATTTATTGTAACCTATAAAGTTTTAAATAGAAATCGAATACTAGAGGCTCCAAAAATGTGGAACTAAAATTATAGTTCATTCTGCCATGTTATTTTCCAGTTACGCTAAACAATTACCCGCATTGGAATCTGTTTTACATCAATCAAAAATGCATTTAACATATATTTTCTAAACTCTAAACCTGCATATCTCTTAACCCATTTTAGGCCAAGCATAGAAATTTTATAAAATGTGGTATTATTTGCATTGAAATTTGCTTAAATTACATTCATTAAGACACCAAAAAAGTTTCGTGTATGAAAAATAATATTTTGTTTAATTTGACGTTACCATTATTAATTTACCATTAATAATTTACTAGTAAATTTAAATAAAAAATTTTAAGTTTTCTTATGGCATTTGTTTCATTTTTATTTTATTTACAGAACTTGCAACTTTACTCCATTATAAAAACATATGATTAATCTGAAGTGGAATAATTATATATTTTCAAAAAGTCGAATTTGTCAATAACCGTTTCAAGTAAAAAACCAGCGTATTTTGAAAATTTCTCAACAGAAAGTGATTACTTCAATTGAATTACTAATATTTTATAGATGTCTCCAGAACCCTTAAAAATAGTAGAAAATTAAAATTAGTGAAAAATATACGTCACAGTGGTAATAAAAATATTTATATTGAAATGGTGCGTTTACGCACCTTTGGCTGAAAATGGGTTAAACTGCTTGACCGAATAACGAACTCTCATTTGATATCTGAAGGTAAAATTTACCAAGGAATCCAAATATGATATTAAAATTAGGTGTTCGTATTGAAAGTTTTGGAGTTCGCTACAATTTCTAAATATAGATTCCGCCATAAGCATAATTTAAGTATTGCATTAATTAATCGACGCTATTAATGATCGATTGATATCAGTCACATTTTATACGACGATTTGTGTCAAAGTTAATAGTTGTGGTGCTTTTTTTCAAGACTGTACTCAGTCTCTTTGTCCCAAACATCTCTAATTATCTTTCGGTATTGAATATTAGACTTGATATAATAATTATTTAAAATGAAGTCAGGTTTAAATAATATTTTTAATTCTTTAAAAATCGAATTTGTTTCTAGTTCCGATTTTAAATTACTTATTTTTATAGTCTGTATTCTGAATTTATTAAAAAAAAGTTATAGCATTTAAAAATATATTCGAAATTGTTTTGTAACTGCTTCACTCTATCATATAAATCATTAGGAGGTTCAGTAAAAAACTACCTATTTAAACGATGTTTCCCGATTTTTCATTTATGTTCGCATCTTTTACAAATTATTAGTTTAACCCTTTCAAGGGCGGTGTTTGCAAGGCGCGAACGCTTAATTTTAATTCCAAACTGCCAAGTGACACCCAGAAATTTTTAATAAAATTTTGCTTTTATAATATACACAAAGAAAATCTTTTAGTTATTTTCAAATAGATTTGATCGTTAATTCTTGTGTCATTCAAATATTTCAACATTTTAGTAAAAGAAGTCCTTTGCCCTTGAAAGGGTTAAGCAATGTTAAAGATAATATTTATTTTTAAAATATTTAGCGATATTTTTATTCGTATCTGCTGAACGCCCAGAATTTTTATAAACTGTCTAAAATTGTAGCTAGAAAAGTAAAATAAACCTGTATATTTGCATGAGATTTATTTTGTCTTATTATCATAATAAAACACACATTTTGTCGCAAACATTAAAACTCTATTAAAAACAAAACTTTAAATCCGAATAATAGGAAATTATTTTCTTAAAAATTTAAATCCCTATTTTAACATTAATAACTGAAATAAAAAAAATATATATATATAAACTCACATAAAATTTACAACCTATTTATACATTTAATCTGCATGGCTTTTTTATGTCTTGCATATTCTAAACTCAGCAGAATTTTCATTTAAAGTTACTGGAGTGCTTTAGTTTGTTCCACATCTCAATCTCATGAAATTACAAAACTTAATACTGAGACCGCTCGCTGATTTTAAATAATCTCATTATTCAAATTACAGTGGTTTGTGAATGATTTCTTCGGAATAGCTTTAGAATATTCATTGATTTAAATCTAACTATTTATGTGCTATTTATATGCAGAAAAGGGGGATCATGATAAGAGTTTAGACAGTATAATTATAATGTTATAAGTATACCGTTTATGGATAGGGATTACTGAAGTTAAAAAATATATATAAATAGACTCTGAAAATTTTGAGTACGAAAACTGAAAGATCCTGCATCTTTTGTTGCAGATAAAATGCATTTTAGACGTTTTTAACTCGTAAATCCGATTATTATAGTATACCAGTATAATTAGTGAACAGTTGGGAATTTTCTGTTGTCATATTATATTCTCATTTGGTGTTATAAAGATTCTAGACCACATTGTTAAAGATAATTTTTTTAATGAAATGGATATATTTAAACTGCTATTTCATTACTGTTCACATTTTTGGCTAATTTTTAGTTCAGAAAATGCAAAAATAATATTCATAAAGGCAGTAAAAATAGAAATATCAGAAATTTATTAAACTAATCATTATTAATTATTTTAGTCATTAATAGCATTTTTTAGAGAAACGAAATCTATATTTATTTTAAAATTCAACACTAAAAAAATAATTTTTATAGTAATTTACCTAAATTTTCAATCCATTTACACATTTAATGTGCATAACTTTTTTACGTCTTGCATATTCTAAACTGAGTAAAATTTTAATTTAAAGTTAATGCAGTAAATTAGCCCGCTCAGCACTTTAAAATCTAAAATTGCAAAACTTAATGCTGTGGAGAAACCACTCACAGATTTTAAATAATCTTATTATTCAAATTACGGTGGTTTCGGAATTTTGTTTTTCGAATAAGTTAAAAAAATTCATTTATTTGAATGTAACTGTTTAAGTGCTATTTATATGCAAAAGTGGAGATAATAATAAGAAGTATAATGCGTTCTCAATGTGTATGCGGATTACTGAAGTTTAAAAATATGTAGAATGTGGGAAAAGAAATGTGAGCACCCAAAGGCAAAATCACGTTCATTTCATTGCAGATAAAAAAAAAAAAAAAAAAAAAAAAATGTTTTTTAATCTTTTACAATTCTAGCGTTTAATTTTATCGTACGATTTTTAAGGACTTGAAATATCTGTAAAACTTTTTCGCTTATTCCTTCTTCTGCATGTATGCATTTTTTTCTAGCATATAATACCGGGAAAACATTATCGGTTCAAAGTGTACATTTACTTGTTATATTATTAGTTATTGTTGGTGATCATGATGATGTTGGAAAACCCATAGACCATTATCTATTAACAATGATTTTCCTAATCAAATATTTCGTTTGTTATTCCACTGATGCCCCCTTTTTGGAATATTTCATTTCAGGTAATGTCATAAAAAACATTTCGGTAAAACATATAATAATAATAATAATAATAATAATAATAATAATAATAATAATAATAATAATAATAATAATAAAACCAATAATATCAGAATTTTACCAAATTTATTGTTATTATTTTTTTAGTATGTATTATCAGATTTTAGCAATGAGAATTTTTTTTTTCCATCATTACTGGGCACCGTACTTTTCATAAAATTTTAAATTAAATTTGTAATACATTTATATATTTTATATGCATATTTGTTTTACCCTTTGCCTATTCTAAATTCCCCATAAGTTTCATTTAAGTTGAATATTGCGAATTAGCTTCTTCCCCCCCCCCCACTTTAATCTCATGAAATTGAAAAACTTAAAACCCTGGAGAAACTACTCACTGATTTTAAATAATCTCATTATTCAAATTACAGTGGTTTCAGAATGATTTCTCCAGAATAAGTTCAAAATATTCATTGATTTAAATTTAATTGTTTAGCTGCTTACTATATGCCAAAATAAGGATTATGATGAGAAGGCAGACAACATAATTATAAAGTTATGTAGATACCCTTTATGTATACGGACAATTTTAACTTAAAAAAATAATAAAATGTCTAAAAATTATAAGAACAAAAGATGATAAATCGTGCCTATTTTTCTGGATACAGAAAATATTTTTAAAGATTTTTAGCCTGTTTATTTATATGCGTACATGAATTTATTAAAGCTTAATTGTATTCACATTATTGATACAAATAATGTGAATTTGCTGTTTTCTTATAATAATATCATTTGCGATTATAAGAATACAAACAATTATCTATTCAAGATAATTTTCTTAATAAATGAATAATTTTATAAAATAAAGTGAAAGAAATTATTTTTACCAGTTATTTCATTAATGTTCACAGCTTTAAATGCTCATAGTTTTTAGTTCAGAAAATTTTAAAAGCAGCATTTATGAAACAAACAGCAAAATCAGAATTTCATTACATTAATAATTATTAATGTTTTTTAATGATTATTATCTTATTTTTTATTAAACTGTAATGTATTTTAACATCAATACCAAAAAAAAGTATTTTAGATAAAAATTCATATTAAATTTTCAAACGATTTATACATTATATTTGCATATTTTTTTACGCCTTACATATTCTAAACTGAACAGAATTTTTATTTAAATTTAATGTAGTGGATTACTTTGCTCTACAACTTAATCTCTTGCAATTGTAAAATGCAATACTTTAAAATAAACTACTCTCTGATTTAAATAATCAAAGTATTCAAATTAGAGTGGTTTCGGAATTATTACTTCCGAATAATTTTAAAATATTCATTTATTATTTTTAACTATTTAAGTGTTATCTATATGCAAAAATAAAGATCATGATAAGGCAGTCTAATTTTACATGCATACTCTTTATGTATACAGATTACTCAAGATAAATATATGTCCGAAATATATGAGTGAAAAATTGTAAAATTATGCTTCTTCTGTTAGGTATACAAATTTTTAAACGTTTTTTTTAAACAGTTATAATTTTTGTGTATGTGTGATTTTTACAGCATATATATATACATTATAGAAGCAAAAAAAATGAATTGCTTTCGGCCTTATAATAATAATAATAATAATAATAATAATAATAAAATAATAATAATAATAATAATAATTATTATTATTATTATTATTATTATTGTTGTTGTTGTTATAGTATAAGAAACATACTCTATACTCTGTTTAAGTTTTTGTCTTAAATGTTTTCAAAAAGTTTGCACAGTAAAACAAAATTAAGTAAAACTATTATTAGATTTTTAAAACTGCAATAAGGGTTTTGGGATTTCAGAGTTAAATTTACCAGAATAAATATAATACGAAAAGAATATCATTGTACTTATTTATAAAGCTAAAAATTTTAATTTCGTGAATAAATCTAATGATTGTTCTTAATATTAATAGTCAACATTGACATCATGACAGCTAAATTATAGTACAACATTAAGTATCTATTAAAATTTTACACAATCCTTAACAAATGTGGAGTGAAATTAAATATTCAATATTGTGTATACTATGCATTATTATTTATTACTGTTATTTTTGCTTAAAAAAAGAATATCTACAGATTAATCATGTTATTTTTCTTCGTAAGTGTTTTTTTTTTAGCAGTAATCACTTCCTTCGCTTCATAATACAGATTTTATCAAATTATGAAACAATCTACTTTTGCTAGAAGATATTTTCCATCTGCGATTATGAATGCATTTATGATCTTTATTTTCCCAATCCCATGCACACTCTAAAATGTTTTTATGACATCAAGATTATTCTAATTTTGTGTCACTTGCTCAATAATTTCTAATTGATTTCTTGTAATACGTTTCCGTTTTTATACAGTTTATATTTGTCCATGGCAATAATATTTCCATTCACAATTAAACTAGTTTTCATTAAACTGTACGCGGTAGCGGTTTTTGACTACCTGGATGCTTAAAAAGACGACAGAGGTGTGCTTACCCCTTTATTTGCCTTTCAGGTAAAAATTTCTTTGCGTTATTCAGTAAGAAATGAGTGTCTTCGCCATCCCAATTTATTATAGTAATTCCTTCTACTGGAAAACTTTCCTAAGAATAACTCTTCTGCGAACAATAATTTTTGAGCAAATAAGTGTTTGGTACAAATTTAAACATATTCCGTCTTTTAAGAAACGATGCGTTTTGGACAATATTTGTACATTTCGTATTCTAGAGTTCTTTTCTTGTCAGATGTAATTTTATTGTATTATTGTTGCGCGTTGGCCTACACTAATTTGACGTTATTGCTGTATTATTATAAATTTTGAGTTACTTCATTACTTATTTTTCTATTTTACTTCATAAAGGGAGTTTAAAAATCTCGCGTGCAAAAATTGAGTGGAGATAAAAAAAACGGAATGCCATTTATTCACTAAGTACAGCATGATTGGAAATTCCGCTGGCGAAAGATAAAAACAAAAACAAAAGACGCATCAATAACGCAATACAAAAAGCTGTGTAAAACTGTTTATAAGGGAAAACACCACAGTACAATAACTGGTAGACGCTGAATACAAGTTCACAAGCGGCTTTGAAATGTGCGATCATTAGCAGTGATGCATGCCTGATACCAAAGTCGAATGGTTTGTCAAAAGTTTTCAAAATTATATGTTACTTACCGGATATTGGCGGTGGTGGTTACGCTTTTTGTCCCGAGATCCTGCGAAGAAAGAACAGGCGTTTCTTATGTAATGTTATTCAAGGTCCTTAACAGAAAGCATTCGATCCTAGATAAATTAAGGCGGTTTCCAAATCCAAATAAATTAGTTTCAGGAACATTTTTTAATTCATTTTTTTATTGTAAGTGATTGCCATATTTTCCTATTCAAAAACTTTAAAATCAAACATTCTGTTTCTAACTTTCAATAAAGGCGACGAATTTTCAGAAAATGCAGTGAAAGTTGCGTTTTAAACTTAATGTCCGGGCACGACAGCACGATAAAATTCGTCATGAGACAATAACAATCACTTATAGCTCAAGCTGTAACTCATATATCGAAAATTTCAGAAACTATTTGATTCCATATCACTTCAATACCATGTCTGCAATGTCATGTTTTAAGTTTAAAAATGAATACGTAAATGTTTCGGAAAGTTTAACGGGGAAGTATTCTTTTAACTACCCTAACCCCTTCGCGACGAGTGTCCTTTACATAAGTTTTAATCTGTTACCACCGGTTTTTCAAAACAGAACTTTTCGCCTAATTGAATCGCAGAAATGCTATGATTATATAAGGCAAAGCTTACAATAAAAATAGCTGGTGGGAATAGTCGAGGATTCTGATCATATTACGCGGCACGTATACGTGTCGCTCATCCTCAAGGGGTTAAATTAACATGGAAATTCTGTGCCATGGGTCAATCCCAATGGAAGATCTGAATTACCGTGTCAATTATTCATTGATGGCTGTGTATTATTCCTATACAAATATGGTTCATATAAATGGTTTCTTTCTTCACTCAAAACTTCTACTTCGATTTTAAATAGACTTGCATATTTTCTTTATTTGCGTTTAGTGTCTCGAATTTGTTGTACCACCTGCTATTAATACGTTGTTTCTACTTTCTTCAGTATACGTTTTATAAGGATCTAATAATAGCTAAAATATCCGTATTTTTTATTTATTTTGTAGAAGATGTTATTATATCTGAAAACATCAATATATTTTTGAATCAAAACACAATGTTTTCGAGAATGATAAATAAATAAAAATAAACGAGAATTTAGTTCCTACATAATGAATACCACATTCAGAGATATAAACAAAACAAAAAGTGCAATCCCATGCAAAATATTACATTATATTAATATATCAATATAATGTATCACACTAAAACAAATTTAATCTATACATTTTCTGTAAAACAATTAATAACTTTTTATTGTTACTACTCCTTTATAATCCGAAACGAGATCTATTTTAGTAATCCGACTTATTGTCTGTTGCTAATCTTCTTATAAAGCTCAGAATAAATAATTATTTTAGGGAATAAATGAATACCTATTGGGAGATAAATGAGTTAGTTCCTGATATGCTCAGTTAAGGAAAAACAAAATATATATTTATGTAAATAAATAAATAAATGTATATTATCAGTTGCCTTTTCTCTAAAGGACATAATATATAATTTTTGTCAATCGTCTGAAAATCATTCTGTGCAGTGAATGTATAGTTTTGTTGCCATTTTTCAACATTAGCAAAAGGAATCCGGTTCCATTCTTTTAGCCCAATATATTAAATTTGACCTCTGTTATTTTTGAATTTTCAGAGATTTTTTTATGCGATTTGTAACTTTTTTTTTTCGAGTTCCGTGTCTTTTTTTGGCGTACTTAAAAGGAACCCGTTTACATTTTTTTTTTTTTTTAACCCAGGAGAGTAAATTTTGTCCTTTATAATTTTCTGAATTTTTAGCGTTTTTCTCGTTTTAAGACGGGTTTTCACATTCATAAAAGGTTTCTATCGTTTAACCCAATACAATAAATTTTGTTCTCTGCAATTTAACAAATTTTCAAAAAATTTTTTAAAGGATTTTTAAGGTATTTCGCGTTTAGAAGAGATTTTTGGACAATTTATTTCGGAAACAAAAAAAAAAAAAAAAAAAAAAAAAAAAACTCTCCAGCAACTGTTCTAAATTATGTTTGTGCTCATTCCTTTTTTTCACATAAAAAAAAGAAATAAATTACCAGATTAAATAACTTGGTCACCCGATAAAGAAAAAAAAAAAAAAAAAAAAAAAAAAAAAAACTTGACCGCATTTGTCAAGCCCTGCCATTTTTTAGAAATATAAAAATAAATGAAATAATATATAAATACTCGATACTGTCACCCTTAAAATTTAAGTACTTAAATGAGTTAATAATAAATTACAGATTAAGTACTAAGTAACTTTTCTTGTCGTTGCTTCAAAGACATTCATTTAAAGGACTAAACTACTTCTCGTGTAAGCATTTATCACATGCACTCTGCACTCCATTTTTTTCCCATATAATTGATTGAACAAATTTCTTTCTAACACTTTATCTTGTTTGGAAGTGTGATTTATAGCATCAGTCAGAAATATCGTCTTAAAAAAGTAATAAAAACCCGCGCTTTCAGTTTCTAGTGTTAAATACTTTTTAGGAAAGTCGTGAATATATTGGACAAGCGATAATTAATTTTAAATTCCAGTCTTTTTTTAACCGCTTACTCTGGAAAGACGTGCCACGTATGAAGATATTGCTTTTGTGAATTAACTGTATAACTACCAATTTCGGTGCCACTATTATTTTTTAAATAATCTTCATCTTATTTTATGACAAAAATTCCGCTATTCTCTACATTCGAAATAAATAGAAAACATAATGATTTATAAGTCATTATTATTTACGTAAATTTTAATGTTATGTATTTTCAATGTCGATGAATTATTTTAAACGTATTCTGTAATAAATTCATATATGGATCATACATAGCTCATGTGTAAATTTGTTATTATTAACGTCAAAAGTTTTATTATTTAACTCCGAAAATTTTTCATTACATTTTTTGTGAAAATTTTACAATTTTAGGATTTTAGATTCTTTTTAATACCTTATTAAGCATGTAAGTGGAACTCTCACGCGACTAACCACCTAAAGCGTTAAATCTTTAAATTTTCTGTAAAATGATGAAAAGAGAGTTGGGTATCATCCATGGGAGTAAGAAAAGGATTAATTATGTGCTTAACTGCGCGTAAAATATATTTGATGTACAATACCTATGCATGCATGTAGACTAAGTTTTCAGCAGGACTGTAACTATTCCATAAATCTTTAAATGACATTACAAAGGATGTGAATTCTTTTTCACTTTGCTAAACAGCATACAACCAACAGAGTGATAAATTTGTGCAGACCGGGGATCGAACTTAGATACTAAGCGCTTTATAATTTAAGCCATCAGGACGACATCCAGTTGATTGAGAAAAAATTATTGACAACCGTAGTTTAGAGTTATTAGTTATATAATGCGTAAAATATATTTGATGTACAATACCTATGAGAAAAAATTATTGACAACCATAGTTTAGAGTTATTAGTTATATAATGCGTAAAATATATTTGATGTACAATACCTATGCATGTATGTAGACTAAATTTTCAGCAGGACTGTAACTAGGCCATAAATCTTTAAATGACATTACAAAGGATGTGAATTCTTTTTCACTTTGCTAAACAGCGTACAACCAACAGAGTGATAAATTTGTGCAGACCGGGGATCGAACTTAGATACCAAGCGCTTTATAATTTAAGCCATCTGGACGACATCCAGTCTGGCATTTTGCACTTATGTACGTTTGCAAGGCTGCAATTTCGCAGCGCAAGATGGAATATCATACATGAACACACTATTCAGTGGCGTACATGAGACGAATAAATTCCTAGCATCGGTTAATATATCTAAATTTCCAATTAAACTTTCAGCAGGACTGAAAATACGCCATAAATCTTTAAATGACGAGATGAAAAATTAGATGAAAATTTTTTAATAATTTAATATATATATAGAGAGACTGATCCAATAAATACACTTATTTTGAGAGAAATAAAGACAAAATTAGAACACCAATGAAACACTATTTAAGTAAAGTATGAAATGATCTACTATTAATGGAGATTTTCAGCTATTTTAATAAAAAAAGTAACTGTAATATCGAAATTGTTAAGTATAAAAAAAAAACCTATTAACTGTAGGGAAATTCAGAGAAATTACAACGTAAATATTGATCCCTAAACCCTAATATTTAATCAAAGAATTAAATTGTAATTAATAAAATTTGTTAGAACAATTTCCTTTTAAAGTGATCCTCTTAGAATATCTCATATTTTATAACTAAATTTTATTTATTATCGTGATAAATTACACTGAAATTAATGGATTAAAATAATACGATTTTTTTTCTCGTCATGATCATCATTCCCATAAATCATGTCTTTTTTAATGGAAAGAAAGATGAAATTTGAAGATAGTTTTAATACTGCTTTAAGTCACGAATTAAATGAAATAACACGTTTTGCGATTAAAATGAATCGAATCTGCAATGATTTTTCTTTTGAGATTAAATTATTAGTTTTACAACATGTCTTAGTAATTGCATTATTTAAAAATATCTGTATTTTTTCATAATGCAAAATGATAAAATAATGTATATTTTTATTTAAAGTTAAAGAGGAAGATTATTTAAGAAAGAAAAAATATATAAAACCACTATAGCTATTTATTGGGAAAATTTTTCCCATCGGAAAAATCCTGCTATAAATGTAAAGAAATTGGTAATACAAAACACAGTTACTGATAGTACGCTATAAAATAAAACTAAAATAAAACAATAAAATATATCCGACTTTTTGCCCGAATTTATTTACAAATGGTTAAAATTTAAAAATATTTTTAATTTTTTAAATTTCTACATGTTAAACACTCCATGTTTAATTCATCACATACAGATATCTACAAATCCTTTTTTATTTAATGGCTTATACACATTTACAGGGTGTCCGAAATGGATATTTTATTTTTAAATAATTATGAGTTCTTTTTTCAGGAGATTAAAGTGTAAAGTCGGGAATTTCCTCAATGTGCTTCCTCAATTAGGTAGTGAAGTTTGCGATAGCGCTGTTTACGAAACCCTCTAAAGTCTCTAATTTTTATTCAATGAAATACTATGTATATAGGTCAAACTAAACGTTTTAAATAAATTTCACATCAAGAGAGAAGATAACTGTAGTATACGTGTAGCTTTAAAATCTTAATAAATAGCTAATAGTAGCTGATCTAACATGAATAAATTAAACATTTCACGATCAGATATAATTCATAAATAGTCCACGATTCATAAATGATAGGGAATATACGAAATTCATTTTTGGGAAGCTATTTTCACTTAGCTATCAATCACACAGCTTATCAATATCACTTTTGATTTACATTTAACAACAAACTTTACATAAGATGATTATCGTAAATACCAATATAGGACTGCCTACACGTAATTTTTGTAAATCATGTATAGTACGTTTGGAGTTCATATGAAACAGTAATAGACCATCTTGTTCTATAATGTAATAATAATAATAATAATAATAATAACTACAAAATTATCTGTTTTTCTATAGTTTATCAGATTTATTCGACAGAAAATTATACTGTGTACGAAATGTTTTAAAATATAAATAATCATTTTGCATATTTTCGTGACAAATTCAATAAATTACAATGAACAAAAAAAGATCTATATATATATATATATATATATATATATATATATATATATATATATATATATATATATATTGTATATTTTATAAATTACCTTAATATATTAAGGATAATTTTATCATCATACTTTTCAAATGTCATTTTCTTTAACAATAAGAATTCCGCTCAGGAAATTGTTATTCAATTCAAAGGATAAAAGCGCTGAAAAGAGTAATACAGCATAAAATAAATCCATTTTTCCGCATTTTTCAATCATTTGAAAAATTGTTTTGTGAAGAATATTTATTTTAAATCGAATGATACTCTGAATTTGATAAATTAGAATTTTATAGCGAAATCATATTTATTTCGTGAAATAACGTTTCATAAGAGGGAACCATGCGTGACTATGCAATTTATTTACTGACAAGTCATTCATTCAAATGTACCGTATTTAAATTACGTGATTTTAGAAAGAATAGAAACGGTTGTTTTGTCAATTTTATTTCTTATTCCGATGCAGACATGTTATATTTATAAGAAATGTTATCTTTAATGTAAAACATGTGCTAATGTATAAACAAATTACAACATATTTATTGCTGATATGAACGGAAAATTATATATATAGAAGCTAGATACTTTTAAACAGTATATTTAGAGCTCTATATATGGAAATGTGTATTCAAAATCACTTTTATGCATTCAAATGTAATAACACGTGATATGTTCTTGATTACTGTTGTAAATGCATTAAAGGTTTTACTGTTTTAAAAGCATATTATGTAAATAAATATATATGAAAGATTTTTTTTGTATGAATTAAAATCCATGTGAAACTGGCAGCTTGTTAACGGTGGTGATAAAATGCAGACGATAGATCGATAATCATGGAGAGAAGTATTAGGCATGAATGTACCTATTTAGTAATTTTTCCATAAAGAACAAGCCAGTTTTCCAAATAATGTGTTTATTTAAGCACAGGAAAAAGGAAGAAACAATTTCCACATCTTAAAACAACTTCCATGCACACGACGAGTTGTTCCTAAAGCCCTCGGGCTTGACTATAAATCATTACATCATTTTAATTGATCTTAAGTAGCTAACTTAGAAATCTGCGAATTATAAAACACCAAATAACCGTTTGTTCAGCACTTGAAGACTAGGCAAAAGTCTGTGTTCCGAAGTCCTGCCTTCGCTTTTTGTTAAATGCGGGGATAACTACATATCTCGACGTAATACGGACACGAACCAACTGGTGAAAAGATCGCTCGAGAGTTAAGTGGCTAAGCTAATGAACGCGAGAGGGAGTGGTTTAAAGAGAAAGAATCCTTGACAATGCTGAGGAGGCCTTTTGATGTGAACAGTTTAATCGCGCGAAAACAGATTCGTGGAATAAAAATAACAAAATGGCTTTTAAAAACATTCGAAATGAAAAATTAGCTTCTCTCAGAATATTATAAATTGAATAGTTGATAAAAGTTTATGAATTGACTTAAAGTTTTAGATTAAGATTTTGAATAAAATAATTATTAATATACGCGTTATGAATTTAAAAGGAAATTAAATAGGAATAGATATCATTAAGAAACAGGGAAATAATGACTAATGTCAGAATTTAGAATAATTTAAAGGAATATCGTGAAGTAAAATTTTTATATAACACACACACACATATATATATATACATATTTAAACATTTGAAATGCTATCCTTTTTTGGCCTTTTCAACTTTAGAAACATATTTTCATTAATGAATAGTTAGTTGTTTATTTAATTAGCTTCTCTTTCATAAAAGCATCATTTTTTAAGAGATTCTATTTAATAGAATATCGGTTTAAATATTTTTTTTACAAATCAATGCGCAATGCAATAAAAGTTTTACGAATTACTTTGTAAAATATAAGAGTACTTTAGGCTTTACTACTTCTTAAGCTAAACACGAGATCGATTTAAGTTTCGGGGTGTCAAATACACTCAAATTGCAAGAATGTAGCAGTCGCTAAGCCTGGATAATTTACTTTGGTATATAATTATACAATGTAAAAAAATACAAATGTATCTTAATCTACAAACATGCAATATAACAACATGTGAAATATTCAATAACCTCTTCAAAGTTGTCCACGATTCCAAAAAGCGTTCTTTATGTTTAAAAATCTCAGAAGTCCATGTATTTCCGAGATAAAAAAAATGTATAAATACAAACTTTCTTTTACTGTCCCTTTTTTTTAACGTTTACGAGTATATTAATTCGTTTTCTCTATCTGGGATATAGGTTTTTGGGTGCTATAAATTCACAAAATAAACATTTTTCAGCTGCGTAACTGAATTTATACATAAAAAAGTAATAAAGTAATATTAATTTTAATGTGATTTTAATGCTGTTAATTCATCATATTTATCTGTAAAAGATGTTTGTTAAACAAAAATCCCCCTTTAAAAAATTATAAAATCAAACTGTTATTAAGGAGGGATGAGGCCGGACTGCTAAAAAAAAGATGCAAAGTTTATTTAAAAAAATCGGGTTTTATGCATTTAACAAAACCATTTACACAACATAAATAATACTTTCTTCGTTTTACTTACACACTACACACACTTACACACAGTGTTCCTCATACATGGCTAATTATTGTACTACTATCTTCCCATTTCATCTTTATACTATTTAAATTAGTTTGTATCACATTCTAAATTTTACTAGATTAACATGAATTTTACGTTTATGGTATTTTTCGTTTTTATGTATAATCACATTATTTCTAATTCAGACTTATTTTCAATACTCTAAATTTAATTTAGTAATATTGGCTTTTGTGTTAAAAATTAAAAAAATAATAATAATAAAGAAAAATTGTTAATATCATGAAATTTATGTTTATGCTTTTACGTTTTTATTCCATTATTTAATTTCCATTAACTTATTTACTTCACTGTACTTATTTCATTTCATTCATTAAATATGGCAGTTGTCAGTAAATTATTAGCGATTGGCAATTTAGGCTCTGTTAACACTCAGCATAATGCCCGGTACATGGTACATTATAGGATTGGCAATGGATCGACATCCAACTACCTATTCCCTTCTCCCTCTCCACATCTTCAATTTAGCAAATGCTCTTCTCCAAGTTGTTTAACATGCCCACTCGCTGAACAGTCGCAAATTGTTCATAATGCCTCCCGCATCAATTTTTGTAAAGCTTACAATGACATTTATAGAATGTAATTCACGTAATATACAATACACTGATCAAACTAGTAACCCTCTACACAAACGTATTAATGGACATCATTCAGCTCTTTGTAATTGTATAAAATTTCTCGCAATCCTCTTAACTGCAATGTTGAGTATACACACTTCAAAACCCATAGCTTTAATAATATTACCATTAACATCCTCAACATACAAAACAAATTCCATGAACGTCTTTTTTTAGAACCCACCTATATTAAACACTACAATACACTCTATCTACATAGACTCAACCAACTCTCAAACAAAAAACATCACACTGTATATTCTACATTATCTAACACAATTAATTAGAATTCACTCTATCCATCACTTAATAAGCAGTTATACATACAAACTACACGTACACAAAGAGGTCATTCTTCTACATCCAAAAAATCATCTTCCAATTTAACTAACACTCAAATTAAAAAATCACTACGTACCTTACAATCTTCTTATCGCAATAATTTTTGTTTGAAAACTCTTCGTAAATTTATATTTGCAATTCCAAAGTATAATCTCACTCAATTTTTTAAGGTTTTTGCATCTAATGCATTCACCACCCATTTCAGTGATATTTTCTTTGATCTACTCCCTTTTAGGTTAAAAGTTCTCAATGTTAACAATAATTTAAAAATAAAATAAAAATAAAAATAATTCACACTTAATTATTACATTTACTAACTCTCTTTTTCATAAAATTAACCTTATCACCTTTTTAACAATGGACATTGACTTCACATTATAAATGTTAAAAGCAACTTCAAACACCCTATTAGTATAAGACGTCGAATATTTAACTATAATAAATTTTTAAAAACCATCAAACATAATGACACACATACATGTGAATGCAATGAATCCAAATTTTCAAAATATATTAATGCTTAAGACACATTACTACTGGCAATTTAGATATTGTCACAAATCCTCATTTAAGATCTGTTATATGTTTTGGTACTAAATATCGCATTCCTTCACAATCATTTCCCAAGTCCATCAAGCAGCAATTCACTTATGATCTGGATTTCTTTATTTACAAAATTGCTATCAACTATAATAAACCCATTGAATTCTTTACAGAATGGAAACATAAAGTAATTTTTCTGTTAGAACAATGTTTACAGAAAACACATATTGATAAAATTACTGTTTCTTTCTCCACCCTTTAGCCACACATTCGTGAACTACAAAACAATTTCATCATCACCTATATTGACAAGACTGCAAATAACTATCCACCATCTGCAAACACTACTACCACCACCTTCTTACAACTGCTATTTCTTCCAATAATATTTTAGCACTTAATCATGTTCCATTAGAAGAAAACAATAGACATATCTTAAGTTATACGTTATTAGGCTTAAAATGTAAAAACTTCAATTATCCCTACATTGTTATGATTCCTAAGTTTCACGAAAATCCTTTAAAATTCCCCACTGTCACTGTAGCATGTAATACTTATAACACACGCACTAACTCACAATTCTTAAATATTATCACACAAATATACGATTTATCTATCAAGAAAGATAACACTCATTGTATAAAAAAACAGTTATGTGTTAGTTAATAAAATTAAGGCACTTACCAATGTCAACAATATTATCATATATGATTTCAAGGACCTGTTCAACAATGTACTTTTGGCAAATTTACACTCTACTATCAATCCCCTTTTTATAGAATATTTCTCATCATTACAATTACCTGACAATATCAATAGTGACTACTTCAAAACTTTAACTAATTGTTTACTTTTTCATAACTATATCTTCCAAAATAATGCTATTTACATTCAGACACAAGGGATTCTACAAGGATGAGTTATTTCCAGTATGCTTTCAGATTTATATATTTATTTCTACGAAAGAAAGTATATTAATTGTAATATTTTGCTCTATAGATAATATAGATGACATAATTATCTTTTCCCTTAATGATAATCATTCTATTTCTCTACCTGTAGCATATCCTTCCAATCTTGATCTTAGTACTACTTATTTGAATAATTCTACTATTAATTTTATGCACATTAATATCTCTATTCTTTCTAATCATACTTTAACAATCAATATTTATGATAAACGTAATGATTTTTCTTTCAATGTTATTAATTTTACTAACTTTCATTCATGTCTACATATTTCAGTTTACAGAAATATTCTTCTAAACCACTGCAGTGGTATTAAACGTTTTGCTCCTCACATTTCATTAGGCCTAATTTATTACAATTAGAACATACAGCTTTGTCTTATAATTATCCCTTGCTTTTCTGAATTCGTGGATTAAACATTAAAACATTCATCTAATTTTACCAGTATGGGCATTAAATATGTATAAAAATTACAAAATGGAAAACAATGTTACGGAGAAAAAGGCGTGGATTGCAGAAAAAATTATTAAAACGTATTTTTTTAAAATAACAAAATAACAAAATTTCCCTAAAAAATATTATAAAATCAAAATGTTATTAAGGAAGGATGAGGCGGGACTGCTAAAAAAAGACAAAATTTATTTTAAAATTTCAAAATCGTCTTTTATGCATTTAACAAAATCATTTACCCAACATAATTAATACACTTCTCATTTTACTTACACACAGTCTCCTCATACATGGCTAATTATTGTACTAATATCTTCCCATTTCATCTTTATAATATTTAAATTAGTTTTCATCACATTCAATATTATATTTACATTAATTACTACTTTGTTTTAAATTTATTTATTTTTATTCCACTTTTTCACGTTTCATAATAGAGGGTAGCACCAGATTTATCATTTAATTAGTCTGAAATTTCAGTTATTCCTTTTATTTTTATGAGATAGATGGCAGCACCAAACAATTTTATATTTCTTTCATACTTTTTAGCAATGCAATGACTATGTATTTTTTAAGGAGCCATTTTGGGTTATCTGGTGACATGAAAAGTTACAGTATTTGTAATGTACTTTTAATCCAATTACATCTTCCCCAATATCAGTTTTTTTGGTGAGTTTTGTACATTGCTTTATGATCTAATATTAATGATCTAATGCTTTAATAATGTAATATTTATGATCTAATTGCTTTATTATCCTATTTATGTTGAATAATAATTTATTTATTTATTTATTTTGTTATTTGAACTCCAGTAGGGTTTTATTTTTATTTTGTTTCTTATATATTTTATTAGGAGCTTAATAGTGTCAATTTTAGCCATAACGCTGGCAATATTTTATGAAATAACAGATATTTACTCTGAATATTCTCATGAAGATCTCCTGAAGGTTCCATAAGATATTCATAGTTTTCCATTTTTGATTTTTCGTTTTATGGAGTTTAATTCCTGCTGTATCCTTTACACTGCTTTTTATAATATCTCATCCTTTGTTTTTCACATGTGTTTTCATTTTTAAGTATATATATATAAATCTAGTGGTTTTGTTTTTTATTTTATTATTCGAAAGATCTTTTCTGCACCACAGATAAAAAGTTTTAAAAAATCCTAGCGACAGATAATGAATATTGCTATTCGTGCATGTTTTATATTTACTAAAATAAAATGGTTCTATAAAAAAATAATAATTAAAATAACATTCAATTATTCTAAGCACCTAATTACACCGCTTACCCTATTTTATTCTCTTTAATTACAGCTTGATTTACTCAAGTTATACCAAAGAAAGTAAAAGCCGTTTAATTTTAATCCATCAATTTAAGCGTAATTTATTCCAACAATAAACGAAATTCGATTACATAAAGTGAGAGATTTCATCCATTGATATTTTTTAAATATACTTATTCTTAAAAGTTTTATTAGTTATGGTTCTTTGTTCTCCAATGTTACTTGCTTATTTTTTTTCTTTTTTACTGTCGTATAGCTTATCACAAAAAAATAATATTTCGTTTAATTCTGTGTACAATAACGTATATTAATATTTTACTAAATATATCTTTTTGTTATCACTTCTTTTTCTATTAAGGAAAAATACCGTTTTGTAAAATTTATCGAGGTCAACTTTAGAGAGAATGCTTAAATAAAAATGAATAATAAAATTATTTTAAAAACTGTGTGTTGCTAAAATGTATTTAAATTTTCTTGTATTTTTCTCAAAATAAAACTTTTTATTGGTTATAAACATCCCATTATTTACGAGGTCTGTTCAAATATATCCGACCTTTATTTATAAAAAAATATTCGTTTTCAGACACAACAATCTTACACTAATCTCCTTCAAAGTATTGCCTTGTACTTCCACACACCTCTCCCAACGGTTCTGCCGCTGTCGATATCAGTGCTGAAATGGCTCTTTTGAGATTGTGTTCAGTTAGTCCGTCGCATTCTGCATACTGTCTTCTATGGACTGCAATCTGTTCATTTTCAGGGACATCTGCAGCTTGTGGGAAAGAACAGAAGTCACACGGAGTCCTGATATAACACTTTTTTCTGTTTTTTCATCCACGTTGGAAGAATAGGGAGCCTGACGAAGCAAATGAGTGTAGTGTTTGACAGGAAACTTTGTATAAAATAATCTCATTTCCTACCAGAGAACCAACCAGAAGATGCTTTCCAGTGATATGCGGCATTTTTGAAGCAGTTGTACCACCCCTTTCTCTGTGTGGTGGTCAGGTCATTTCTTCGTCCCCCAATGCCTGTTGAATCTTGCAAATCGTGTCTATTTGCAAATCGTCAGGCTTTACACAAAATGTAATTCAATAGCGTTATTTAAATTCTTCTGTCATTTTACAAAAACTGAAATTCGACTGTAGTCACTCAACAACTGACAGCTTCTGCAGGCAGTAAGAAATCCAAACATTCTGCTTAGGATTGTCTACATTCGTGCACCAAACACCCCACACTGGCTACATTTGATTTTACACAAAATTTATGGTCGGCTATATTTGGAACACACATCGTATCAATAAAACTTTACGAATTATACTCTTTATCCAGTATTTTCTTTTCAATGTATTTAAACGTACAATTCAATCAATATTTCGCTTTTTAAAAAATACGTAAATCAAAATTTAATATGAATAGTAATTTATAAAGGATATAGAAGAAAAATTAATCATAAAAAGAAATCAGTCCAAGTTGAAATTATATTAAACGTTAAATGTGAGTTTCAATTTAATGCTTGAACTGAAGTATTATAAAATAAGTTTATATAATATTATCTTTATTTCTATTGAATTAATACTTATATTTTTTATAATTATCACAGAGGATAGAAAAATTCATTTAATAAAACAAAGTACGGTTAACAAACATAATTCTATTACAAAGTTTACATTTGTTCGTAGTTTACTTTAAACATAACATTCGTAACATAAGGTTACATTACTTAAATCAAATTATTCATACGAGTTTTATTAGTGTAATGTTCAGGATTAAAAAGCCATGTAGTTGTTCAATTTATTTAAGTTTTTTTTCAAGTTAATCATTTCCACCATTTGATTTTTTTTTCTTATAAGATGCGTGGTTTTTTTTCTCTTCTTTTATTTTCATTTGTACACTTTTCACTGAAAATTATTTCATTTTCGCTTTTCAAATTCTTTTCACTGACTTATTATCAAAATTTTAAATTCTATTAAATATTTACTTCAATTTTCATTTCAAGAAAACCTTTATTAGGTAAAACACGATAAGATTTAGAATTTAGACAATATTCAGAAATAAAATAAAAGAATAGAAGAAATTAATTCGAAGTTCAAAATATTTTAATTTGTAAACGTTCTACTCCATCTAAAAATTTACATAAAATATTAAAATTTTTATTGAATTTTTAACTTTACTTAAAAAAAATTCAATTGTAAAACTTATCGTCATTAATACGCAAGAGATTTTCGAACTCGGTTCTTTGTCGAATATTTCGTATTCATCAGGTCTAAATATTCGATTTTATGATTTTTCTTGCATAAATTACGTAAATCAAAAATTAACGTAAAGTTTAATCAAGAAAGGTTAGAGTAGTAAACCTTAATCTCAAATAAAAATTTGCTCATACTCCATGTATGTTAATCCAGAAATCTGTTATTATATTAATACTTAATTAAAAGTATCATCAAAGTGGTATTTTAATTTAATATTTATTTCTTTAAAATTCGGATTTGATATATTAGAATGTTCACACTTCAGAATGAAATTCATTTTATTTCAACCCATCAATTGTTATATAATTTATTGCGATCTAAATTACTGCATGACCTTGGACATATGAAGAAGGAAATATTTGGCAAATTTATCACTTTTAAAGATGATTGCATTTACAAAATTGAAATTTTAAAATCCCGAAATGTACATAAATGTTTATTACTTACCCATCATACGTAGTATAGGGTAAATCTTGTAATAGTTTTGAAAATCGAAAAATAATTTCGACAGATTTACACGTTTCAGACACTGGAGATTCCGAAAAACATATTTTTCGAAAAAAATTTTGCCGTCCGTCTCTCTCTCTCTCTCTGTGTGTGTGTGTGTTTATCTGTAAACGCTCTATCTCCCGAACAAATTGAGATAGAGACTTGAAATTTGGTATGTACTTAGTATGTAATAATGGGAAGAAGCTTATTGAATTTCAGTAAACTCGATTATCCGGAACTATTTTTTAAGACTCTCGAAATATTCGTTCTGATAAAAGATATATAAAAAATTTCGAAATTGCTTGTTTTAAGGTGTGATTATAAAAGACAATAAAAAAATATAAATTTTGCATAAAGAATGAAGTCGATCGGATAACTAGTTGCCGAGATATTTGTAATCCTATTTGCCACACTCTTCGATTTTTCATTACCCTGTATTTCGTTCGAATTTTAATTCAAAGATATATTTTAATTGGAAATGAGACGCTTAATCCGACTCAGTAAA
Source organism: Maratus michaelseni (assembly GCA_963931845.1). Classification (NCBI taxonomy): domain Eukaryota; kingdom Metazoa; phylum Arthropoda; class Arachnida; order Araneae; family Salticidae; genus Maratus; species Maratus michaelseni. Next base: position 102,319,809 of record OZ007593.1, on the reverse strand, counting down.
CCATTAGTTAATATGATTATCAATTTTGGAGTTATAAGGATGTTTCTTTTACACAATTCAGTAATAGAGCATTTAAAGTTTATGGCTTCATCAAGCCACGATTTTATTCGAATTCAAACGCATTTTTTATAAATAGTTTACGCATGTTTTATTTTCATATTTTATATTCTGGATATCCATGATGGGTAAGTATTACGGTGGCCCCCAGCGACTAGATTTCGTTTAAAATGATCTCTACAGTTAAATTTTTGATTATTTTTTATAAAACGTCTGTAATTTTTTTTTTCAGAGTTTGAGCTTTCCGCTCAAAATATTATCCAAAAATTAATCTTCATAATCTAAAATCCTACTGAAAAACATGTTCTATATTTGTTTTTAGGAAACAATACATAGTAAAAAAATAATAAAATAGAACTTTTCGACAAATTACTGAAATAAAAGTATCACTATAAAATATCATCGTACGTTAAAGGCTTTTAAATGCAGAACAATATTTTTTCTCTATTTGAGGGGATTCAAATGGTATTTTAAATTTAAACCTATACTTTCATATGAACAAGACCTTTGCTCTTTTTGAAAAGTAAGAATTCTCATTATATAAAAGTATATAAACATTTCATGATAATTTGTAGTCAGACATTTAAATACACTGAATTTTTTGAAAGTCTCTTTTGAAAACAAGGTTACCAAAAAATGCAAGTTTCGACATAGTCAAGATTCAAGTTTTCAAAATACAACTACAACAAAAACTATCGTGTTTGTTTTCTCTACAACAGTTGATTTGTTAAGTCTGGAACCTTAGTTAACTTACGTGCGACATTTTTTGTTTGAAAAATGTCTTTATATTGCTCTTATGTGCAAATAGCCTTAGGTATTAAAATTTATAACTAAATTTTAACTTTGATTATTATCGCATATATTGAGTAAAACCTAATTCTTGTACATTTAAAAGGTTGTCAGGAAACATATAAACAATTTCCATGGAAATCAGCAAAAAAATAAAAAATATCAGTTGCCATGTTTTACACCCGAGCATTTGTTTTTATCATAATTTTTCGTAAGACAAAAATGACATAAATCAAAAATGAATGAATAAATTTTTAAAAAAATCGTTTTTAAAAGAAAATCAAGAATAAAAATAATCTTTAGAACGTGCTGTTTTATTTAATACTTGACTTAAACTGGTATTCGAATTTTATCTTTGCTTCTCTAAAATTAAAGCTTGATTTATTGCAATGATCTCACAGGAGAATAAGAATAATTTTATCTTAACCCATAAATTGATTTTCACAATAGTTTATTGAAAGGAAAAAAGAGATTTGGCCAATTAGTTTTTTTTTTTTTAGAAAGGAATAGCTTCAAACGCATTTCCTTAATTTTTTTCATGATTTTCGAGTCAAAAAATATGTAAGAACAATTTTTTTATACATATTTTTTTACGACATGTACATAGAAAATGCGCTTTCAAAAGTTAAAATTCGATTTAATTCCTTTTTTAATATTTATTGCAAAATAGTTAAATTAATGTATCTGTGTATATAAAAATAATTTTGATAATGATTATGGAAATATAATCTAAAATGTTTCACTTTATTAATAGATATAATTTTATTATTATTTATCCTATAAAAAAATGAAAAATTAATGTAAAGAATAATCAAACATATTGTAAAGAATCCTCCTTTTTACTTGTGTGAATATGCCAGTGCGTGAGAACTAACGCTTGGGACCCAGATTTCTCGTGTGAAAACTTCGAAAAGAACATTACCCGCATATTTTTTCACGTCGGCGTTACTTTGAAATGATGACAATTTCAAAGTTCTTTTGTAACCAAAAGAAAGATTTAGAATTATGATTTCTAACATTGGCATCAACGAAGACAAGACTTGCAACTTGCTGTGGTGAGAAAGATCTCTTCGTGAAACCAGAAACTGCAACTACTTACTCCCCACTTTTAAAAACCAATGATGCACTCATTTGCAGGTAACACCATGTTCCTACTGTGTGAGTTGCCCCAATAAATCCCTCCTTGGATGAGTCCACTCCCAATTTTGAAAAAATTATGACAAGAAAGTTTTTTTTTTAATTAACACTTCAGTTCCAGAGAGACGCCTAGAGATGCAAAAGCTCTCCCTAGAACAGAGGGTACGCCAGTACCTGGGTGATAACGAGATGGTCCGGTCGCGTGACATTTTGCGCGGATGTGCAAATAGAAAGCCCCTAAAAATAGCGAGTGATCCTGTCAAGAATCCCTCTCATGTGAAAGAGAAACTACCCCCTTAAATACGAACAGATCATTTGAAACCTTTCATGTTAATCAAGGGAGTGCTGAAACTCTCTAGAAATCGAAATCAGGCTGTTAATTATAAAGGACTAAAAGCAGACACTGAAGTCTGCTTTGCAGTAAAATTTAACTGCTGTTTATTATGTCAAAGAAATCTTTTTACTTAATCTTAATTCTAATGTGAAAGCAACTTTTTCAATCTGCAAAAATATTTTTTTTTAAATCAATAAAGCAATCTTTCGTTTGATAAGATGCATTTCAAAGCCTATTCCTTTGCTACCAATCCATCTGCACACGGATTAATTGTGAAAGCTTTCATATTATTAATATAAATAAAACACTTTTCTCAAAAGAAAATTATTGATTTTTCAATGTATCTTAATTCAGCTTTTTTTAAATTTTATTTTATGTTTATTCTGTAACCAGAAATATTTATTATCTTTAATATTTGATTTAAAGTTGCATTAAAATCGTATTTCAGTTTTCTTTTTTATTTCCCTAAAAATATAACTTGATTTATTTGAATAATAACAGAATAATGAAACTCCTTTACTTTAACCCATCAATTAATTTTTAAATTATAACCACAATAAACGTAATTTGATTACCAAAAAGAGATATGTGGTAAATTTATCGCTTTTAAATAAACCTGATTCTAACCAACTTCATTATTATAGGCTGGTTAATTATTTTATTTTCAAAAAAGTATTAAAGCATGTAATTTTATGTACATATACATTTTCCTTTCATAGAACACAAAAATATTTTTTCATGAATCAACAAGTCAATTTCTTTGATTTATTAAAGTTTTCTCTCTCTCTCTCTATATATATATATATATATACGGTGAGTTTAACAGGCGTTGCCAAACGTAAGAGGGTAATATAAGAGCCCATGAGGATCATAAAACACCATGGAACATTTTCTATCTCTAACCGTTTCCGAGTTATGGTAGAAAGAAGAAAATGCAACAAAAATGCGTGAAGTCTGAAAAAAGCCAAATTGATGATTTTTTATAAATTCTATGCGCAAATAAGCACATATGTGGAAAGAGAAGACAAATTCCTATAAGATGACATAATTTCTATCAGAATACCTGGATTTAACGGCAAATTATAAGCGCCTAAACATTGGCGAAGGGCAAAATCAAATTGTCACCAAAATATTTAACCTGCAATATCACAAACCCCTACTAGTTTCAATCAGTTAAATTTACCAAACACTTGTCCATTCTCCTAGCTTTCGAATAAGCCTTACAATAAACGAAATCGGTTTACTACTTCAGGAGAAATTTAGCCTTTTATCTGAAATGAATCACTGAAATCACTCCTGATAGTATCTTAAATTTACACATTTGGCATCATCACGCCCAACAAAATACATTTGCAAGGGCGAAACTCATCTTCGAGTGATTAACGCATCATTCAAACGATCACGAGCCATTTCAAACCAACATTCAAGCTGAATCGTGTCTGGAAAGAAGAGTTTTTCCCTTGCAAATGGATTTCGTTGGGCCTAATGACACCAATTGTCTAAATTTAACATATTATCCCGATTGATTTCAGTGATGGATTTAAAATAAAAGGCTAAATTTCTCAAGAAGTAGATAAACGATTTGGTTTATAGTAGACTTATTCGAAAGATAGCGGTATGGACAAGTTTTTGGAGTATTTGACCCAGTGTAGCTAGACGGGAATTACCCGTTAAAATGTCTGACGATAATTAGCCAATCTTTAAGTACTTGTATTTTATTGCCATTAAATCCAGATAGCTTTATGTAAATGGTGTCACCATATAGGTTAATTCCTGTTCTTTCCGAATATGTGCTTATGTTTCATGTAGGCTTTACAGAAACATAACGAATTTGGGTTTTATCAGACGACGCATTTTTGGTGCCATTCCTTCTGTACACCATAACTCGGAAACGGTTAGACATAGAACAGAGTTTCTATGGTACTTTATGATTCACATGGATTCTTATATCAACCTCTTTCGTTTGGAAGACTATGTTAAAATCACCCTGTATGTACAATAGATATATTTGCAAAAATATCGAAAATCCATCAGCCCATATTTAATGCCAATATCAAATCGTATTTTCATAGTCAGTTTTCAGTAAACATACTCAAAACAAGAATACGAAATAAAAGAGAAATAAAATAAAATGAAATGTAAAAAAGGAAAACTTATGAAAATAATATATAAGAAATATCAAATGAGTTGAAAAACTTGCAAAGTGAGATACTTCGCCAGGGCCACAATCTACACTTCACAAACAAATAAATGTGCTCAAGCAAAAAATATGAATTTTCTGTACTGTAAATATTATTTCTGCAATATATATTTTTCACAGGGATACTCAACATAAAACAAATACATGAAATTAAAATAGAAGAATACATAAAGCATACATGAAAATAGACCACACCGTAAATGATAAAAAATAAAACTAAAAGCAATTTAACATTGTACTTAAATTTTCATCAAATGGGCATTCGATTTTTTCCACCTGATTGTTACTCTAAAATTATGAATTAATTTATTGCCATGATTATACAGTAGGAAATTAAGTCGTTTAATTTTTATTCCCTAAACTTTGAGTTAATTTATTATTCTGCTAAACGCCAATGGATTACAAAAAGGAGATACTTTGTAAACTAATGTTCTTACAAATTAATTATTTCCAAAGAGTTTTATTAATTATATTTAGTTGAATATTTATTTTGTCAGGAAACATGCGAGAGTATGTAATTTGATGGAAATAATTTTTGCTCATGTGTTACAAAATTGATGTTTAGTAAAGTAAACATAATTATTTATTATTCCTTTACAAATTAAAATATTCTCCCTCATATCAGGTGAATTTCGATAACTGTGACGAAATATAATCTAAATAATATTCATTTGTTGAACAGTACCTTTTAACTAACAAATTTTAATTAGTTTTTCTTTTTTTCGTTTTTTTCATCCAATTAATGAATTTTATTACAATATTTTTTCTTAATTAATGCGCATTTGTTGTCTGAAAAAAGTATACGGAGCTGGGAAGATAGCCAATCCATGCAGCCAGTCAAAATAACAATTACAGTCCAATTATTTGCACTCAGCACATTTCACAATGATTCTAACCGTAGTTATAGGCCATGATTTACTGGATTACACATTATTCTAGATAGCATTTGAATTTAACATTGCTAATTTATACTAATGGATGCAGAATTACGAAGCTGACGCGTTCAAATTTGAACGCAATAATATAGTATGTAAGCAGTCACTAAATTTAAGCTGTCTAAGAATAAATGCTGTTCGAATGTATCCGCATTCACAAATAAATAGCACAACTTTGTTATATTATTATTTCTTAGATGAATAGCAAAAAATTACTGAGTAAAATGTGTAACGATTTTACATAAATATATGAATTGTTGGAAGTGTTGTTATTTGCGGGTTTCCTTGGGGCATATTCCGTACACCAATGGTGACTTACCAACGAAAATAATGAAACAGCGAGTAAAAAAATGAGAACAGCAACTTAAATTTTTTTTAACCTTCAAGGAATTTGTGAAGGGGTAAATGAAGCGCAGCTGTTAATCACTTAATTATTTTTAAATGGATAACTGTTTTTTCACCGAGTGGCGCAATAACTATCTCACCTCCTGTCTTTAAAAGTTAAATATCGTAAGATATCAAATGAACAGATCGGGGATTTCAAGAATTTCATAATTTAATATCAGAAACATTATCTGGAAAATCACATTTGGCGTAATTTTTCATCTGATTACATTAGCTGTTTTGTACTTTTAAGAGTAGACTTTTCAACATGATTAGATACAACTATTTATTTTTTTTTTGTCTTTTACTCTTAGCGGTATATTTGATAGAAATGTAATTCAAAGTTATTCTCTTGTGTAGTATAGTGATTAAAAAAGCACACTATTAAATATTACACCATATTTGTCTCAATTTCTCAATTGGTGACTATTTTTCTTTTATATTTCCATTTTTATTAATTTTCTCATTTCCTTAATTTCACGTTTTTTATTTATTTTATTTTAGCAGATCCCAATAATACATTAAAACGCGATTTTGCATTATTTACTAATACTTTAAATTTTAATTTTGCATACTGTAAATTTTTTACATAATTTGCAATTTTGAATTCAAATATTCTGCAGAATTTCGATAAAAAAGGGTTGACTCACCATTTTTTTTAATATTAAGTATGTGCAAACTTATATCTATATAAAAGTTAAAATTCGTTTGTATAAAAATTCTATTTTTAAAATATTTTAATTAGAGAGGGTCAAAAATGATTTTACACATTTTTACAAAATTTAAAAATTGTTTTACAGGTTAAAAATTTTTGCATATTATTTGCATTAATAAAGATAACAAGAAATTCCAACAGATCAGGAATATACGAAATTTTTTGTATTCGATAATGAAATTTTTGTGAATAAGGCTTCATTTAAAGAAAATTGAGTATAGTAAAACTACTGCAGTTTGGTCAAAATGCCAGTTTTTGAAAAAGTATATCTCATGAAGAGAAAAAGATAACATTTATGAGAAAACTCTCAAATTCCTTTTTTGATCAGTGCTTTTAATGTCCGATCTTTTTATAATCACGCCCATTTTCTTTTTTCCGGGCATTTTTGCTCCCCGTTTTTGTATTTGTTAAGCCTACCACGGCTCAGCCTTTCCGGGTGATTTTGCTTCAGTGAATGTTACTTCTTCTTTAGCACAATGGGCAAGCACCGATAGGAGGTGTTTTACTTCGCTTTCAAGAGTTTTACTGAAGGCGTGAGAGGGGTGTTTTTATTTCCTTCTCTACTATCAAAAATTATTTTTTGCTTCTGAGTTTTTCCATTTGTTTTGTTTAATTTTCGTCATTGTTCAATTTCGGCAAATTATTTCGAAACTGTCGCTCACGCATTTTTGGCATCCCTGTTTTACAGGTACATAACGTGCTGCCACTCAAAATTAAATTCCGAAATTTGTTTGATGAAGTATTGAACTCGATGTTGGAGTATCAAAATCTGATGATGTATTGAACTCGATGTTGGAGTATCAAAATCTGATGATGTAATAGTCTAGGTCATGAGCCTATAGCCTGCTTTGATATGCCGCTGATGATTTTTTAAAATGGTTTCTTTAAAGATTCCATCTTTTGGGGTGATCAGTTGCCATGAATTGTTGCTGTTATTTTTATTTGCTAAACTTTAAGAGCTTACCGTTATTTTTAAAATTTAATATTTTAAGAACTATACAGAATAAAGTCAAGTTCACCTTTTTAAAGTTTAAGGTGATTTCCAGCACATTTTGAATTTTAATTACTACAGCAATGACCAACGACGGAATAATAAAATTCTTTCCCTTGAATTTTTAATAAACAAGATATATCTTCCCACGTCAAGTGTATTTGTTTCGAGCCTTCCTTTATTGTCTACATATTTATTAAAGTAAAATTAATTACACGCTATTATTTTTTCTTTTTTCACAATGACCATGAAACAATAATAATTTCCATGCACGGTTATTGTTTTAAAAATAGTTATTCACAGCCTTGAAACTGTTCTTATGAAAATATAATATTCATAACAACACAACTCTATAGATTTCATATGTGTTATTACCCGTTACAAATTGGTCCTAAAATCACCCGGATGTTATTTGTTTTCTTCTTGAATTATAACTATTTAAATTTTGAAAATTCTCTAAAATTAGAATTTTTCACAGCTTGTAACTCAAAAGAAGAATACACTCGGATGTAGAAGTGTGCATTCATACGAGATTTGGCAAGACAATCCCTCTCCATATATTCTCTATAATCTGAATCACAATTATCCGTAAAACTTATTCTGTTATTCCATCTTGTCTGTGTAATTTAGAGCTTTAAATTTAGAGAAATAACAGTCAACAAAGAAGAAAAACATCCAGAAAATGATACATTATATTAAATATATTAAAAACATTACTGTTATCAAATAAATTATCTGTTATCAAATGAATCGATAAAGGTCTAAATCACTAGATGGCACAACTACATCCTTCCAACCCTTCCAATCCTCCAAATAAGTATTCTATTTATAGAATTAAATTACAATAAATAATTTAATTCTTTGTCTCTTATACTTTTTTTTTCTCTATATTTTTTGTTCGCTTTAACTTTACGTCCTGAAGACGACTACAGATGCATGTCGAAACTTTGATTTTATGTATATGTAATCATAATTGAGTTTTACAAGTCCATATAATTGTTCTTGTTTTTATGTACCATTAAGTAATCTTTCTATCTTTATATATATATATATATATTTATTTTATTTACATTAATTTTGTGTCATTAACGAAGACTATACGTATAATATTCTAATCAGTAATTATGTATAATGACTTGGTTTACAGAAATAAGAGTATTGTGAAATATCTGTTTTTGTAATAAACCGTAGCGAACGCAATTACTATCACCACATTCCATTATGTTTCTAAGTTCATGTAAAGCTCTAATTATTCGAGTCAAATCGTTTAGTCAGCTTGCAAATTTATCACCGTTAATTGATACTAATGCTGGTGAAATTACAACTCTGATCTCTTACAATTCAAATGAAATGCATTACCGTGCAAATTATATGTTTAAGCACCCTGTGAATTGAAACCAAATTAGTGTGTATGCTATTCAAAGGTGTTTATAATTGATTAAAGAATAAAATTGTATGTTTTAACTGGGTTGTTAGCACATGAATTAAATAAAAATAAATTATTTTTCAACAATCTGTAACTATTTTAAGGAAACGTATTAAAAATGTTCCCAATAAATAATTTTCGCAGAAAACGATGAAATTATTTTTGCACTTAGTAGTTTTTCTGCATTTTAATCCATATAATTTCGTTACCATTCAAATTAAGTTTCATTGTCGTACGAATATTGGAAAATAGCCAATGCATTTTTTTGTCTAATCAACTATAATTAGACCAGTATTAAACTTTCAAAATGCGTTTCTCAATTTTGACGCAGTCTACAAACACGTTTTAAAGATTCAATCACATGTACTACATTACGATCTGAAATATATGCTGTTGACTCTCACTTTCATAGAAAGAAACTTTCGTGCTGAAACTAAGGTTATTTTGAAGAATAAATGGAATTCACCAATGTCAGAATTTCGCGAGTAAACCCCAAAATTTGAAAATAACTATTTTTAGAGCTCTGTGATTTGTGGCATTCGAGTTGGGGTCAATCGTAAGAGATGCAAACACTGATAAGTTCATCAGTGACAAATTTACGAGAGGTAATCTAATGCTGGTTTCACACGGTGCGTTTGCGACAAATTCTTTCCTGAAAAAATTGCTTATATCTGATATTACTTATAATAGGATAGTAGGTGTGACCGTAGCTTAACACATTTCGCATGATTTTGAAGACATAGGAATGAAAATATATATTCTGTGTAAATGATGCATGATAAAATCAAATGAAATAATGAAACACAGTGCTTTGTATTGATGATTTTAAAGTTCATATACCAATATGTATATAGTCATATTAAAGAAAATATCTCTTTAATATGATTATAGAAAATTAAACAAATTTGGAGTGAACAGTACGATTTGTATTCTACGATTTTTTGGAGTAGAGCTATCAGTATTAATTGGATTTTTTTGTACCGGCGAAGGCGTACTGTAGAATATTCTTAACATTATTGTCTATGCATTAATACACATATACACTTTGTATATAATAATATATGTATCATACTTACCCAACTATAATATGAATTGTAATTTTCCAACTGAGTGGAATAGTGTACAGGCCAGTATTCTAATCAGAGACCTCTAGCGTAAGCTGTCAATGCTCTGCAAACTTAGCTATCCTAGATAAAAACTTACTAACACAATCCACTCCGTCAACCTTTTGATAATGGCAGCTGGTGTGTAATTTGAAACAGCTCAACAGAAGAAATCTCAGGTAATGGAACTAAAAGTAAACGTTGGATACATAATTATACTTGATTAAATTTAACATAATTATTCTAATTGGTAAATAAATCACATGAAATGTAATTTTCCTACTGAGTGGGAAAATGTCCAGGCCTGAATTCGAACCAAGGACCTTTAGCGTAAGCAGTCAATACTCTACCAACTGAGATACACTGGACAAATCTGGCTGGCACAATCCACTCAGTCAACCTTTTGATAAAGTCATCTGGACTGTGATCTGAAACAGCTCAACAGAATAAATTGCAGGTAATGGAACTCCAAGTAAACGCAGGATGCATAATTAACACTTGATTAATTTTAACACAATTATTCTAATTGGTAAATAAATCATATTATTTGTAAATTTCCAACTGAGTTAAAAAGCCTTTAAAACACTTTCCACTCAGATGGAAAATCACAACTCTTATGATTTATTTACCAATTAGAATAATTGTGCTAAAATTATCCAAATATGTAATGTCCTGTAAAGCAAAAAATCTCTGCTGACTAAAAAGAAAAGTATCGTTACATACATTTACCCCACTATGCAATCGTTCATTAAAATCTGTTGAATACGTCGTCAATATCAGAATAACGCAAATAGTTATATATGAAGAAAAAACTAAAAAAATAAAGTTAATTATTTGATTTCCTTTTTCAAAATTTTAAAATTATGATATACACAATTGACGTTAAGAATCTTAGGTTTATAAGAATATTTTTTTACGTACTTGGTATTTAATATATTGTAGGGAATTTGCTCCATCTAACTTTTTCTAATATGAAAATAATAACTTTTGGAGTATCATTACATTTATCGTTAATAAAAGTTATCGTTACACAATATGTAATTTTAAACATTCAGACTTTATGCACCCAGAGAAAAGTTTTGTTGAATCAACAAAAATTTGGTTGGCCCAACAACACTTTCCGTTTAAATATGGGTCAATGGAAAATTTGTTTGAATCAACAAGAAAAATATTGTTGATTTTTTTTGCAATTCCAACAAAAAATTTTGCATTGTTAGCAAAAAAATGTTCTGTTAATTCAAGTAAAAATGTTTCAATTTCACTTGAATTAACAAAATTATTTTGTTGAAAGTTTTCTCAAAATAAATATAATTATCTGTTACTTTAAGAGTTCTTTTCAGTTTCAGCAACAAAAACTTTTGTTTAAAGAACAATTGTTTGGTGTAATTTTAAGATTGTTTTGTTGTTTTAACAACAAAAGGTTTTTGTTACATAAACAATTACGAGCAGGGAAGACCGAGCTATGCTCGGTCAAAATGACCCACTAATTGAATTTTCTCGAACATGTTACTTAGCCCAACAGTCTTCTCGTGCCCGAAAACCGTAGGGTGCAAAATTCAGTGTAAATAGTCTGAGCCGTTTTTAAGATAAAATAGCTTGACCGATAATGGCCCATGACCAAAATGACCCACTAATTGAATTTTCTCGAACATGTGACCTAGCTCAACAGTCTTCTCGAGCTCGAAAACCATTGAATGCAAAATTTAGTGTAAATTGAGCCGCTTTTTAAATCTTGACCCACAATGACCCAGAAATGAACCACTAATCGGATTTTCTCAGACATGTGACCTAGGCCAATGATTTTATCGTGCTCGAAACTCGTAGGACACAAAATTTAATCAAAATCGTTAGAGCCGTTTTTTAGATAAAATTAATTTGACCCGTGTTGACCCAAAAATGACCCACTAATCGAAAGTTCTCGAACATGTGACCCAGCCCAATAGTCTTCTCGTGCTCGAAAACCATTGGATGCAAAATTTAGTGTAAATTGAGCCGCTTTTTAGATCTTGACCCACAATGACCCAGAAATGAACCACTAATCGAATTTTCTCGGACATGTGCCCTAGCCCAATGATTTTATCGTGCTCGAAACTCGTAGGACACAAAATTTAATCAAAATCGTTAGAGCCGTTTTTTAGATAAAATTAATTTGAACCGCATTGACCCAAAAATGACCCACTAATCGAAAGTTCTCGAACATGTGACCCAGCCCAATAGTCTTCTCGTGCCCGAAAATAGTCGGACACAAAATTTCGTCAAAATCGTTTGAACCGTTTTTTAGATACAATTAGCTTGACCATGACCCAAAATGACCCAAAATGACCCACTAATTGAATTTTCTCGAACATGTGACATAGCCCAACAGTCTTCTCGAGCCCGAAAACTACTGAATGCAAAATTTAGTGTAAATTGAGCCGCTTTTTAGATCTTGACCCACAATGACCCAGAAATGACCCACTAATCGAATTTTCTCGGACATATCACCTAGCCCAATGATTTTATCGTGCTCGAAACTCGTAGGACACAAAATTTAATCAAAATCGTTAGAGCCGTTTTTTAGATAAAATTAATTTGACCCGTGTTGACCCAAAAATGACCCACTAATCGAAAGTTCTCGAACATGTGACCCAGCCCAATAGTCTTCTCGTGCTCGAAAACCATTGGATGCAAAATTTAGTGTAAATTGAGCCGCTTTTTAGATCTTGACCCACAATGACCCAGAAATGAACCACTAATCGAATTTTCTCGGACATGTGCCCTAGCCCAATGATTTTATCGTGATCGAAACTCGTAGGACATAAAATTTAATCAAAATCGTTAGAGCCGTTTTTTAGATAAAATTAATTTGAACCGCATTGACCCAAAAATGACCCACTAATCGAAAGTTCTCGAACATGTGACCCAGCCCAATAGTCTTCTCGTGCCCGAAAATAGTCGGACACAAAATTTCATCAAAATCGTTTGAACCGTTTTTTAGATACAATTAGCTTGACCATGACCCAAAATGACCCAAAATGACCCACTAATTGAATTTTCTCGAACATGTGACATAGCCCAACAGTCTTCTCGTGCCCGAAAACTACTGGATGCAAAATTTAGTGTAAATTGAGCCGCTTTTTAGATCTTGACCCACAATGACCCAGAAATGACCCACTAATCGAATTTTCTCGGACATATCACCTAGCCCAATGATTTTATCGTGCTCGAAACTCGTAGGACGCAAAATTTAATCAAAATCGTTAGAGCCGTTTTTTAGATAAAATTAATTTAACTCGCGTTGACCCAAAAATGACCCCCTAATCGAAAGTTCTCGAACATGTGACCCAGCCCAATAGTCTTCTCGTGCCCGAAAATGGTCGGATACAAAATTTCGTCAAAATCGTTTGAACCGTTTTTTAGATACAATTAGCTAGATCATGGCCCAAAATGACCCACTAATCGAATTTTCTCGAACATGTGACCTAGCCCAATGGTTTTTCTGGTGCCCCAAAACGGTATTTATGCTCGTATTAGAATATATGATAATATTTACTTTAAAATTATTTTTTGCATTAGAACCAATATATACTTAACTATTTTTTAATTCATTTTCAGCAGTGAATTACGCCTGTAATCTTTGAATAATAACAAGTGAATTTTTATCCTGCTTCTTTCAAGCGTAAATCTACAGTTCGAACAATGTCCCCAGCTGGGAATCGAAACCGGGCCCTCAGAATAACGATCTGAAACTCTAACCACTTAGCCAGAAGTAACGATATCCAAACTCGAAATTTCTTACTCTTATATATGACGGACCGGCTGCAAGCGCAGCACAAGATGGAAATGTCTTCATGACACAGCGCTCGCTTCAGACATAAAAGTAGGGGAAGCCCGACGTTACTCTGGGCCCCTTCTACCAATTGCTTTGCTATTTACTAAATCCATTTTTGGTATGCTGCAACAATTTGAAATTTTATCATCAAAATTTCGAGTAAACAACAATTTAGAAAGAGCGAACTTCTTAGATAAATATTTCGTAAGGAAAAAATGCATTTCTTACCCTGATTGATTTTTTTTTCTTTTTTTGTAAAAAGTTATTCTGAAAAGTAAATTTGGGGGCACCTTTGTATTTCTTTGGATAAGCACGGGCTTCCCTGGACTATTCGGTAAACAGGCCCTGCATGAGCATGCAAATTTTTGCGGAAAACATGAGACGAAAATACAAAGCCCAGCATACGGCAACATATAGTGAATTTTTAATTCATTTTCAGCAGTGAATTACGCCTGTAAAAAGCAGGATAAAAATTCACTGGCTATTATTCAAGGATTACAGGTATAATTCACTGCAGAAAATTAATTAAAAATTAACTGTGTTGCCGTATGCTGGGGTCTCAGAACGCTAATCTGAGGACCCGGGTACGATTCCCGGCTTGGGGCATTTTCCACTCTGTCGGTTTACGCTTGAAAAAAAGCAGGATAAAAATTCACTGGTTATTATTTAAGAATTACAGGCGTAAATCACTGCTGAAAAGGATTTAAAAATTAATCCGAGCATTAGTTCTTGAGATTTAATTACAGCGAAAATCATGAAAAAAATAACATATCAGTGCCACCTGTTGGGCTATTGACACCAAAACGTAATCAGCTTCTATTTATATCAAGCTCTAACTAAATCTGTATTTTGATGTAAACAAGTGCATTAGTTCTTGAGAAATTGCGAATCTATTGTAGAAATCGCAAAAATTGCAACATAGCAGCGCCACCTGTTGCGCGATTTATGCCAAAAGCTAATCAGCACCAATTTATATCAGAAAGTAACTGAATATAAAGTTTAATTAAATTCCGTGCATTAGTTCTTGAAATAGAGCGCCCTCAAAATTTTTGTCACATACAGACAGACAGAGTCATAGGCAGTCATTTTCTGAAAACAGTCAAATCATGTTCTGGACTTTCTAAAATCCATCGAAAACCAGAAGTTGAAAATTTTCATGATTCCAATACTTTCTTCTTGTAAAGTTAGAAGAAAGTAATAAATGGGATAGGGGGATTTTTAAAACTACCTTGGGTCGTCCCAATTAAAAAAGTTTTAATTATCCAAAACTTATGTCCTTTAATTATACAGCTATACAAGTCAAATAAACCAAGTTACGTGAGAGATTTATGGCTACTACACAACAATTTAAATTTTGTAAAAGCAACAAAATTTTGCTGGAATTATAAATTTCAAAATTATGGTTAAATTAAAAAAAGCAGATTTTGTTAATTCAAATAAAATTGATGAAATTTAGTTAAAATTTTGTAACAGTGTCAACAATATTTTTTTGTCAATGCATCAAAACCAACTTTTTACTTCAACTAAAAATTTTGCTAAAACAACCAAAATGTACTCAACAAAACATGTTTTGCTGTTTTAATCAATTCCTTTTTCTGAGTGTGATCGTTTATTGCAGATTCTGGTGTAACGGCCTGTATATTAAGATAATTTCTATCGATTTTTTTGAAAAATAAATTAACAATTTATTTCATAACAGAAAATTTATTAAGATTGGACAAATTTTAAACAACAAGTTCCATAAACTTAAAATTAATCTGATTATCTGGAAGTTCAGAAGAAGAAAATACTTCGTAGATTCAACAAGATCCTTCTGTAACAAACAAACAAACGTTTATAAGTCATATGAATTATTTCGTAAAAACCAAAGAAAAATCTTTATAAAATTACTTAAAGCTGATTTATTAAAATATACACATAAATATCAAAACCAAGTATTTTCGAGCATTTGACGTGCTCATCATCTGGGTTAAAATTGTTAAAAACCAGAGATCGAGCTCACATGTACTTGACGGGCTGTTCCGAAATTCACAATGAAAATGGCGGAAGTCTATACTGTTTGGAATGTTCGAAAATTCAGACTGAAGTTGGAAGGTACTTTATGTTATTCATAGTACATTATATCAAATCTTGGAAATGATGTATGATAATGTATCATTACATTTATAAATAATTCGTCATAGAATTTCAATTGATTCCATAATTAATAACTTTTGATAACTTGATAACTTCTTTATGATTTTAGCTTTCTTAAAATGAATCATAATATCCTGTTCTTGATGCAGCTTCGAAATTGCCGTACAGCATCGGTTTAGTTTAATATCTGCTATGTGTTCTATTAAACGCTCTTTGAACTTTCGCGGTGTCATACCGACATAATATATTTTCTTATTATTATCTATTATTGTAGGAGTGATTAAATATACATCTACGGAATATTCTATAAGGGTAGGATCGATACTATTCAGAATGACGTGAGTATTTATAATTTAAAACGTAAATTCCTAGCAAAACATTCGTTTAAATATATATACAGGGTGTCCATAATTAAACGACCCTACTTTAAAGTTGTCTACAGACGAAACTATTGGTCAGAAAGCTGTGAAATTTTGTGAAGGACTTAATGAAGGAATGGGAATTTGCTTAAGTAAAAAAAAAAAAAAAAATAGTTCAAAATTTCGCCAACAGAGGCCTTTTTTAAATAAATTACATATTTTATTAGTATTTGGTAGTTTACATATTTTATTGCAGCAAAACATGTTCCATATTACAATGGCCGTCATTTTCAGCTACCATCTAGAATTGTAAGATAGCATGTTACACAGCTGACCGCAGTGTGTTCTAGGAAATGCTAAAAACATGTCGCGAAAAAAGTTTTGTTCAACAAGTTTTGTTGTAATAAAAGTTCTAACCTATCGTAAATGTACGCTAAATGTGTAATTCATTAAAAAACGCCCTCTAGTGGCGATATTTTGAACTTTTTTTTTGCTTAAACAAATTCCCATTCCTTCATTATGTCCTTCATAAAATTTCACAACTTTCTGACCAATACTTTTGTCTGTAGACAACCTTAAAGTAGGGTCGTATAATTATGGACACCCTGTATATATATGTTTATTTTTCTTTTTTTAAGTAATTTTAAAAATACAAAAAATTTTCTTACAAGACAAATTTTCAAATAATAATAATAATAATAATAATAATAATAATAATAATAATAATAATTTTAAAGACAATTTTAATGGATCAGAATACTGTAAGTTTTATAAGACGTATTGAAACTTTGCATGAGGTATTGACGCTTTGGAAAATAACTCAAATAAGTATCTGTAGAAGCGCGTATGGTTTCATTTGTGTATGTCATTAGGGGCTTAATATTGTCGATTTTAGGCATAATGCTGACAATATTTGATGAAATGGCATATACTTACTATGAATATTCTTATAAAGCCCTTCTGAAGATTCTATAAGATATTCATAGTTTTCCAATTTTGCTTTTCCAGTTTTTTGCTTTTTCATCCTTTTGGGTATACTTTCTGCAGTAAACATTCTATAGATTTGTATAATGACTTTTCCTTCGTTCTTCACATGTGCTATCATTTTTAAATATATATATATGTAATATACCAAAGTAGTGTATATACCATGAAGTACAATATGAACATAAAAAGGTAAATACAGAAAAGTTACTGATTGTGACAAAAAATAGCTATCACAAATATTCCACCCATGGAATAAATTAGCTCTGATCTCTAGTGTGACCACGAAAAGAGTGGCACCATAGATTAGAGTGGGGTCCATCGAGATGAAATAAATCTTATCTCAAGTCTATGGTGGGGTCAATCCCAAACCACAATAGAGACGAAAAAAGACTGAAATTTAGTGAGAACTGTTTGAGACTATTTAAGACTACGGAAGCTTCAGAGTTCAGTTTTCAATTAGTATGTATAGTATTAGTATTCTTCAGTTTTTCAATTAGTATGTATAGTATTAGTATTCTTCAGTTTTTTAATTAGTATGTGTAGTATTAGTATTCTTCAGTATCAATGTAATTCAGTTTTTCAATTAGTATGTATAGTATTAGTATTATTCAGTTTTTCAATGTAATTAATTACCAGCTTTATTCAGTTTTTCAATGTAATTAATTTCCAGCTTTATTATTTATAGTATTGAATTCTTTATATATTATGTTATTAATATTATTTATTATGTTAGTTATTTCTTAGTTTATCTTGATGTATTCTCATTTATTTGCACTTGCAAAAAGTAAGTGTTGTTGTAAAATTTATGTATTTTAGGTTATGCTTTACTCTAAAAATTTTTCTAATTTCTATTCTTCCAAAATTTTAAGGCAATTGATTTGTTCGTGATACTTGATGATTTAAAAATTTTAGAATTTTTTATAATTTAGGAAAATTCTCAATTTTTTTGTCACTTATCTGAACTGCTGTTCAGATAAGCTAGTTTTTTTAAGTGGGGGGGATATGAAACAAATTTTTAAAAAAATTCGCCGTTGGCCTCATCAAAACTATAATTCTGTGTAAGTCCCATCATTCTAAATTATTTTCTCGTTCTAGTATTTCGACTGTCAAAACTCCACCGTGCTAAAATACTTTATTCCAAATTCATTCTCTTAAAAAAATGGCTCTGATCGCGCTGTTCTATTAAAATTACGCACTTTTGTTTCATTAAATAAATGCATCCTAGAATTTAATTCTTTTAAACATCAATCTCCCAGCTAAAATATTGTAACTCTCCTGAAATAACAACCTATGTATTTTTATTTATTTTATTTTTATTTCCCTATGTTTTCTGACAAAACAATATTCTTCCTCAAAATTATGAAAACTAATTTCAGTCTCAATGTAAAATATTATCTTGGCATCTTGCCCATGCTCGATAAAACCTACGTATTTTTTTTCTTCTTATTTATTCAAAGGAATTAGATTTTACGGTAATGTTCTAGAAGTATTTTTTCCCGCACTTTTTTTTCAGATTACGGTTTTATAGCTTCGAAATCAGAGCGCCGGAGAATTTAGTCCTATAGCGCTGATTGGTCGAAAGACTGTTTAATGAAAATGTATTCTGGGGCGTTCGATGGAGATATACGCGGAGTTTCCCGCGCAGCGTCAGATTGCTCCTGGATCCGGTTGTACATGTAACCCCGTCGCGTACTTCACGATCATGGAATAATCTCCTTGGCTGCCGATAGATAGAAAAAACAACTGCCTGTAAGAACAAAAATGTCTTCTTAATTATTAAATTAAGTCACCAAGTTTCTTCACGGTATTAAAATCATCATGTATGGATTCAGCATCGTAATTAGTAAAGCATGGCCATTTTCTTTTACTTCGAATAAAAAGTGAACTGGAACGGACTGTCTCTTATTTGCATTCTGTACGCACACTATGAAGTGAATTCTCGGCGCCCGACTGCAAATTCCTCGGAGGAAGCCCTTGCCTGGATAATGATTCTACAAAAATTATGGTGATACAAGTTAAATCGTGATATATATATATATATATATATATATTGAACGCAGAGCACGGCGGCGCACAGTGGAGTATTTGACCCGAAATCCTGGCCAAAAATATTTTTCTATGTAAATATAGTCCGATTACCTTGAAATTGTTAGATGTTATTGGGTATCAATATGGCATGTTTGGTATTGTAAATGAAGTCTATAGCATTTACGGTTCATTTACAGAGACACCCGAAAGAATTCCCTTACATTATGTCTATGGGAAAAAATCGTTTGCTCTGTATTTTAATGATATCACACTATTTTAAACGTACTGAAATTTATATACATCACTGAGGTGTATTAAGGCACTTATTGTAGAATATGGTTTGCATAGAATATATCGTTCATTTACAGGGACACACAAAAGAATTTGGCTGAAGAATAAATTTAACTATTGAAGTCTATGACCAATAATTGCTGGAAGTGCGCTTGTAGTTGTGATATGCATTTTTAAATTAATTTTTTTTTAATATTACTTGGTTTGGATACATTCTATATATCATATACAGGGTTGCAAAAAAGTTCTCAAGCATTTCCGTTTATTACCTGAAATGGCTGGATGTTTAACTTTGTTATGCGTTTCACTGAACTAACTTTTAGCATACTATGTAGTATGCATGCAAATTCATAGCTTAGTTTAATATTTTATATCTTAAAGCTGAAGAAGTGTAAGTAAAATTTTAACACTTCACATAATAATAAATGTACATTTTATAAATATTTTGACAACTAAGAAAAAAAAGAGACATCATTTAAGAAGAGCACAAATAAAAAAGAACTTAAAATATTAATTTACTAAGTAGATAATTTAAAAATACGAATACATCACACGCCCATAGATTTAACATTACCGAAGGGAGTTTGGAAGTCGAGTGACTAGCAGCCTTAAATATTTACTGTTTATAAGAGAAAAGTAATTGTTGATAGATTTTTTTATTTACTAGTAATGTTTAATTAAATGTATTTAATTGTACTATCTAAAAAATTTATTATTTACATTTAATTTACTTTAATAATAATTACTACATTAAATTTACATTTAATAAAGATTATTTACATTTGATAATACATTTAATACAGTGGAGTCTCTACAGTATAGAGATGCTGGTTTTTCAGTGTATTTAATAGATTACCAGTTTCAATCTGATTCTTCAGAACTCTGTTTTTAATCTTCTTCATCACACTCTTCTTGGCTTTTATCAGGACTACCATCAGACCTAGCTGGAAGAAGAAGTTGTAGGGTCTCGCTACTGTATGGCTTGCTCTTTTCCCTTGGTCTTTGTCTAGAGCAGTTTATAAAAGTATCACTGCTTAAAAGAAGCCAATTTGGAACATCTCTAGCAAACTTCTCCATTGCGAACTTTTCTATTGCACTTTCTTCAGTACTTTGTACGGTACTGTCTAAAGTGTTTGTTTCTGGACTCGGCAGCTTCTTCTGACCATTGGCCAATGGGAACGACTGCTTTCTTAATTACAGTGCTACCATGAATCAAAACCTTGTGCATTGTTGGAATCATGGGGTACCAATGTAAAGGTTCACATACAGTCTTGTTGTTTCATCAGCAGATGTTTGGAATTTTTTTCGTCAATGCGATGCCCACTTTTTATGGCTTCCAATGTTACTTACAACCTTTTAATCCTTTCTGCGTCTTCTCCAGACTTCTTTAACTCCCTCCTTTTCCCCCTTATTTTCTACCTATGAGCCCCCGAAACTAATTGGAGACACTTTTTTCAGTAAATAAGTATTTACAATTGGAAGCCGATCAGATATTTCTATCAAGAGGTATCGAGTTGCGTAGGTATGTACGTACTTACATAGGTACGTACATGCATACATACAGGATATGTAAGGGCAAAAGCTCTCAGGCAATTTCCTGTAAGCTAAACACCTGCAATACTAGAGTAAAAATAAAGTTTTTATCTTTCAATTCGGTTGCCGCAAAAAATGGGATTTAAGTAGTCCACCCGAAAACAAATTATATAAAAAAATGGCAACAATATGCGGAAGATTTTTTTGCAGAAATTGGCACTCAAGTCTATAACTAATATGATTATGATTCAAACATGGTCCGGCAAAGCCCGGCACATCTTTAAAAAGCTTCCGATATGTTTAAATTAGAGTGAAAAACGCTTTAAAAATGACCCTTTTAGACATTTAATATTTTTTTATTGCATTAAAAACTAAACTATTTAAATTTACACATAGTTTAACACTAACCTCTGACCTTTTTTAAACACGCAAGCCCTGTTTAGTGTCAATTCAACAAGTCATTGACACGCAAAAAAAATTATATTTAAACATAACAACAATGCCTAAAATCAACAAAAAACACATCTTCTCACAAAAAAACTTCCTCTGAGTTGAACTGAAAACTGAGGCCAGGAGCCACTAGATATAACTCAGTTTCCAAAAATAGACATAGATCGACGCATCAGTCAGTTAGATATTAAGAAATATGATTTTTACAATTGTTGGCGAAATTTTAATTTTTGCATTTTTGTCCAAGTTTTTGGGTCAAATACTCCACTGTGCGGCGTTAGAAACAAAGTGACATGTATAACGTTTAGGTTAAAGGAAAGAAAATGATTTTTTAAGCTAATAAAAAAAACCGTCCGCCATTAATATAAAGTGGAGACAACTGATAGTATACACAATTTTTAAAGGCTATTATCTGGTTTAATTTAAAAAAATTATTTTGCGTTTAAAACTGCTTATTTTTTTAAAGTGGTGAAGTTAATATTACGCTTTTAAAATGCCACAGTTTTAATATTATCTAACTTTTAAAAAATCACATTTTAGCTTTTAGGCCACAAATATGAATGATTGAAGCTAAAATTCGTAATCTCTATCCCACTCTTTTTTTTTAAAATTGATTATGAAAATTTTTCTTGACATATTAGGTAACCGTCATTTGTTAGATATGTTTTCAGTGTTAGTTGTGTTCTTAAATCCTGATACATCCCCTCAACTATAATTTTAAACACGCATTTCATTTCTTTGATTTATTTTTAACAAACTCAAAGAAAAAAGTTCTTTTATGTTCACGTGTCACCTTTGAAAGAATACTCTGGTTTTCCGGTTTTTATAACTATTTTTTTGTTGTAAAGAGGCTTGTTTTGGTGGTGATACTGTTATAAATTTCGTCAAGATCGGAAGTGGTACGTTTGTTTGTTTGTCAGTTTTCTGGGTTTTTTTTTTCTTTTTTTACTTTCTAGGGTGTAAATTTTCGTAAAAACTGCACAGTCACCACGAAATTGAAAATGCTTTTAAGGTACACAGTGTTATTAAAATAGTGTACCGAATCGATTTTGTTACAAGGACACGTCAGTAATGTTTACTGCGCCTCAAAATCAGCGATATTGGCAATAATAAGACTGATAATGAAAGTGGATAATGGTAAAATGTTACCACAAAACACTCGGTTGTTCCGAAACAGTCTCACTATATACGTCAACTTGCACAAAAAGATAAAAATAAAAACTTTCAAAACAGTTATTTTTTTTCGTTTTATTATTATTTTTAAAACTTTATAAACATTCCTAGTATTTCTTTGCATATGAGAAATAATTTCAAGTACGTTACTTAAAACATTGATCAAACAGATGTAAAAGTAAATTCTTCATTTGTTTTGTACAAAACTGTCTTGCATATTAATTTTAATAAAATAATTTAGATAAATGCCCTTATCGTATTTTTCTATATTTTTTGAATATGTAATTTATATCTCAGATTAATTTTACTTTAAATTAAATAGAGAAATATTTTAAATACATTTTGCATACTCTAATTGAAAGTTCTGAAATAAACAGTTAATATATATATTTTTTAAAGATGCATATCATCAAAAATAGTAAACATTTTCTCACTTATTTGGGAATGAAGACTTTCTAAAAAGTTTAAAGTTAATAAAATATTTATGAAATTTTCAGCAAAATTTACAAATTTAATATCAGTTATAATAAAATATAAATGAAACTGATATATTTTTATAGTTTAGAGAAAACGAATTAACAGATATATATTTTTTTAATTCGCAAACTTTTAACAACTATACGTATTAGAACAGAAATTATTAGAAGTGGTACTATATTATAAATCACTAAAAATTCAAACCTCAGTGCTTGATGGAAATATTTTCAGTTTTTTGTAATTTTGTGTATCACACATTTGTGAAATTATTTATTTTAATAGAATCACCATCTTAAATGTATTTGTTCATGTTGAAAATTTCCGACGCTCATTTAATCTGAAAAAAAGTTTTGAATTTTTCTCATAAACGATCGTTAATTGCAACTTATATCTGCAACAAACTTTTGAAATACTTACATTATTTCTGAAAACATATTACATCTAAAGCACCTTGAATGAGTTTCTCTCAAAATTCTTTGAAGCAATTATAACAGTAGCAAATGGAGCGGAGATGGAAAATAGATGGAGAATAATTACTGAAATAATTAAAGTTTTGTAACCATCTGAACTTAACACAATGCTCGATTTAAATATGAGCACAATACCACCGAGAGGATTGCAAGGCTTTCTTAAAAGGGATTATAATTAACTAAAGTAATAAATGACTTTTACTAAAATTTGACTTATATTTGTTATTTTTCCTCACGAGAGCCATTTCAAAAAGTACAAATATTGAAAATGAGATGTATTATTATCAGAAATATACCTTAAATAATTTTGAACTATTTGCCAATCGATCAATTAATCAAATAAAAAATAATCAATCAAGCATCTGGAAATTCCATATTCTTCGTTATATTTTCAAATCCCGCTAAATGTGAGAAGTTTCATGTAATAAAGAGCTTCCTATTATTAATAGTACTTATATACACACTTTGCAAGATTCATATAATCTGAATAGAATTCTTTTTTATAAATGGTGATATATTGCAACTGATACTTGCAATAAACTTTTGCATTACTAATTTCTGATAATTAATCATATTCAAAGTGCACTGTGTGACATTCTCACAAATAACCTTGAAGCACTTATGATAGTAGCTAATAGAGCACGTGAAAAATAGATGCAACTAATTACTGAAATATTTAAACTTTTGTAGCCGAGAGAACTTCACTCAAATGACGCAATATTTGTCTTAAATATAATCCTAATTCCACTGAAAGAATTGAAAGGATTTCTGCTGACAGATACTTTTGTAACCGTGAGAATTTCACTCCAATTAAACAATATTTGTCTTAAATCTAATCCTAATTCCACCGATAGTATTGTAGGGGTTTCTATTGACAAATAATAGTTAAATAAAGTAAAGAATGGGACTTATTTCAGTTTTATTTATTACTGACCCGAGCCCGGGATAATAAACTTAAATACACCTAAAAAACTGTTGAATTTAGACATTTTTCTCCGTAAGAGATTTTGTGTTGCCCCTGACTGAATACACCCTCGAATTTGTATGACATGATATTTTTAAACGAAAATCGATGCAAGAGAACATATTTTCAGTGGCCTTCGGCAGCGTACACTTAGCCGTGTTATACACGCGGCCGTATGTTTTTGCGACCAAACATCGATTTTGTATGTTTTTATATCTTTTAAAAAAATAATAGTTCTAAAGGAACATTATGTTGGGAGCCCACTGTTTTCGGCTGCGTGAGCTTCAAATTTGTATGATTTTATATTTTTAAAAGAAAAGCAAACTAGCGTTACGTTAAAACACAATTTTCTTAAAACGCGAAACAATATCTGAGAAGACAGTGGGTGAAAAAAAGACTCGAGAAATTTCGTGAAATGATTTCAAGAAAATTATATTTTGAAATAGAAAATAATAAAACTTTTTAAATCCTAAGATATCGTTAGATTCCGGAAAGGTACCACAAATAAGTGGGTATATATATATATATATGTGTGTGTATGTGTGTGTGTGTGTGTGTGTTTGTGTTTCCATCATCCGGGAAAACAGAATGGTATTTTAAAACTGCAGAACAAACGTAAAAGATAAAAACTAGCATGAAATCAACATTCCAATTTTCTTTTTTTAAATAGTAGATATTAGTACTTTTTAAAACCAAAGATAGCGTTACAGCCGAAAAGGTATTCTAAATACGTTGATTTTTCATTCTCTTTCTTTCTTTCTTTTTTTTTTTTCGTATTTTTATCTGAGAAACAAATATTTCAAATTCAAAATGAAAAAAAAAATAAAATAAAAAAAAACACGAAAAACGTCAAAATGAATCGAAAACCACGAAAAGCTACATGAAACTGAAGTTTAGAAAATAATTTTTTTGAAATAGTAAATATTAATACTTTTCTTACAAAAAGACACCATTAGAAACAGAAAACTTGGACTCGCTGATGACAGTTTATAACTGCAGAAAAAACAGAAAAAAAGTGCAAACAAACACGTAATTGATCTCTAGAAAAAATATTTTTCAAATAATGAATTTATTGTAAATATTTTTCTAAATAATAAATCTATTTCCTTAAACTAAAAATACCGTTGGAATCGGAAAGATACAGCAAAATGCTTAGTTCTTTATTATTATTATTATTATTGTTGTTGTTATTATTGTTATTAACTCCAAGGGTGAACCGGCAATTGCAATTTCTAAATGCATGAAAAACGGAAATGTTTTCCTTTACCTGCTTGAAAAAGCGAGAAAAATTCCAGACGAGCGTAGAGACAATTAGCAGCATAATAACATATCATTTTGCATTTTGAATTTTGCAATTTTTTTTTTTTTTTTTTTTTTTTTTTTTTTTGACTGGCTAAATCTTTAAAAATCCAAAAACTGGCTTCTTAGTGCATAACCTCAGACACACAGGTACCACATCTTGTAATTATGAGATGACCGGTCGCATCATAAGACAGCACACACACACACACACACATACAGACAAACATCTATACTTATTATTATAGATAAGTTTGTTGTTTTTTCATAAAAATGATTTCAATGAATATACAATTTTAAAAGAAAATACGTGGTCGTTATGACAAATAGAACACATTTTAGAACAATTTATCAATTACTCAATTAAACAAACAAACAAGAAAATAAAAATCCCGAATCCCAAGCAATTGGTAGTGTTTTGAAATCTCATTAACCCAGAAAAGGTTCGAATCACGGTGAACTTCTTCGGTCTTTGCACTACTCATATAATGTAAAACAATTGTGTATTTTGGTTATAAACGTTCATTAATTTTTAAAATATAATTCAAAGAAACTTCTGAAATACTTGTATAATTTATGAAAATTAATTGTACCTAAAGCACTATGAATGAAATTTTATCAAAAAATATTTTAGCATTTATATCAATAGGTAATGAAGCTTGTGATGAAAAGATACAACTAATTACTAAAATAATTACTATTTTGAAGCCTTATGAATGTCGCTCGAGAATTGCATTACTCCAGTACCACCAAGAGAATTTCAGG
Organism: Maratus michaelseni; assembly: GCA_963931845.1. Taxonomy (NCBI): domain Eukaryota; kingdom Metazoa; phylum Arthropoda; class Arachnida; order Araneae; family Salticidae; genus Maratus; species Maratus michaelseni. The sequence goes on along the minus strand of OZ007593.1, from coordinate 102,292,995 downwards.
GTTTTCAAAGACGGACTGCAAATTAAGCAGGATAATGGATAAATTAATTTTAAATTTTATTTATGCCCATTTGTTCAAGAGAAACATATAGAATCTAAAGGAAAAGTTTCTTCTTAACGTTATAAAGTTCCTTTTTACTTAACTGTTTTAAACACGCTGATTTTTAAATGTGTAATTAATCTTTCTTAACCAATCACGAAAATTGTCTCCAGCTGTTTTAACAACGATGTCCTTGGGTGCCGAAAAATACACCAGTCAAAGCGAAATGAATAGCAACCCGATTACAGAAGATCGCCAGAGTTCGTGATAATATCATTTAATCTTCCGTAATCGGGTAACATTTTTAAAACAAAGCAAATTAGTGTTTTTTAGAGCCTCTGGTATCTAGACGGGGTTTGGCTACCGTACATCTAATGGTAAAAATCCCTCTAGAATTTATAAATTTGTGTGTTATATATTTTGTTTCTACATAAGAACCGCTTCAAAGGGTATGAAAAAAAAAGAATATACATATGGGATAAATCTAAGACAAGAGAAAATATTTCTAACTGCTTGTCATTTTTTGCAATTAAACAAACAAATAAATGGAAAATATGAAATTCCATGGTTTTGGTAATTTTTTTAATTCCATTAACACAGAGAAGTTTCGAATCAGAGTAAACTATTTCCTGTATTCTCAATACTAGTATTAGAAAGAATTCATTGTATCGTCTTTATAAATTCTCATTAGATGCAATAGATATGTGCAAGAAACTTAAACAATATTAATTGTTAAAGATTTTGCTTTAGCAATTAATATCGAAAAAGCTACTCCTTGAAGTATTGACCATGAAACGTTTTCACATTGAATGAGTTTCTTTCAAACATACTTGAAACATTTATAATAGTAGTTAATGGAGCATGTGAAAAAGAAATGCAATTAATTACTGAAGTAATTAAACTTGTGTAGCCAGATAAACTTCGCACAAGTTACACAGTATTTGAATTAAATCTAATGTTAATATAATCAAGATGATTGCAGTTCTTGTGTAATGAGAAATAATAACTAACTAAAATAATGAATAGATTTTATTTTAAAGTTTATTTAACAGAATTATTTCAACGAATATAAAATGTAAAAATAAAATAAGGGTTTTTATAAGAAAAAACCGAGCTGGTCCATCTCTCAATCAAATATATAATTTAGAAGTTCGTATTTCTGATAATATTAAAGCAATCTTTACAAGTTTCTGCGGCTCTGCGTTCACGTATTCCACTTCCAAGTGAAAAGTTCCCGGTTCAAAGACAGCCTGTTCCATGGTGTTAGAAAAAAAGCAAGTTCCACTGAAACTATTCACGTTTATTTATTTTCCATTCTTCAAGTGCATGTTCTTGAAGTTTCCAGAACTGTCTTTGGTGTCCCAACAAGTGTTCTAGAATATTTTACAGTTGTGTAAACAAGCGATTTCCTTCAGTCTGTATGTGTTCGGTTACATAGAAATCCAGGAAGATAGCTTAGTCAGTGTTGCCAGTATGGTACTTATCAAAAATCCCAGATTGCTTGATTGTCACCACTTTTTTGAAATAATATAATTTGCCTTCTTTTCGCCTTATTTATTCCGTCATTAACTAAGGCGAATTTTACTTTATCAGGAAACTGGTGACAATCAAGATAACTGAATTAAAAAAAGTAGCTCACAGGCAACGCTGAACTTAACGTTTTAACTTAACGATGAACTGACTCATTTCCCGTTTTGTTTTTTCATCGTGACATGTTGCGGGAAGCGCCGAATGTAACAGAATCCTGAAACAAATAAAGATGGATTTTGCAGTAGTTTGAGTATACAAGGACTTCTGCCGGAATACGGACTAAGATTTTTGTCTCTGTTCTTCTCCAGCAAATAAAAAGTGCATCAACATTCCAAAGGGATTCCAGTAAAGACCTAGGCAAGGGGTTTAAAGAGTATGAGATAGTAGCAAAATACAATAAATTGGATGTTTATTTTTGTTTGGCGAATGGATGCTTCTTCCTTAAGAGCACTACTAAACAGCGGTTTCAAAATGGGGATAAGACCATTTCTATGAAAAAATTCAAAGAATATATTTAAAAATCCGTCGGGATTCCTAGTTCCATATTCGACGAGCTGAGAATATATTGAAGAGCCCAGGAATCACGAGAAAACACAGAGTCGTATGTAAAAAAATAAGCTTATCCAACAAAGTCACATAACAATGTTGTAAGAAAGATAAACTATCTCATCCTATGAAAGGCGTTTCCTAAAACATTTATCAAGCCTTACTGACAAAAGAAAAGAAAAGTAGATTTCATGAATTGGTGCGAACACACTGAACTGACGTAATAAAAAAGAGTAAAACATCAAACATTTCATATATTTACTAATGTTATACTTACCGATTCTATGTCTGATCCATCTGCTCTTGTATGGCTGATGCCACAGATAGTCCAAGAGGAAATCCAACAGGTCGTTGCCTCGGCATCACTTGATCTCATACCTCTGACTCTCTCAAATCTATAATTCTGGAAGATGCAGGAAAACGCTTTAGCTGCTGTAACAATTGAGATCCATAATAGAACGTATCCACTATAGAATAGAACTCACCAATCCACTTTCTGCCGCATCATACTTTGCGACCGCATCATACTTTCAATGCGCGCAAGTAAAGAAGCCTTCACTTTTCTTAATACTAGAGTTTTTTTTTAACTTTTCTGCATACCTTTAATAACTTTTGATTATTTTTACTATTTTTTCATATTTTTAAAAGCAAATTTTGTTATGTTTCTTGATAAGTTTATAAGAGTTTTTATTTTGTCTATGAAAAGACTTGGAAAAATTTAATGAAAATAAATAAAATCTGTAGTTGTTCAAATAAAGATTTATAATTAAGGCAGTATTGTAGCATCTTCGTGATATTTTAAACAGGAAAATCGAGTTTGAATTTAACGATGGCAGGAAATCTGTGTTTTGCCATATTTGTTTCTTCAAATTCTATGGCATTTTATTCATGGTCAGTTTTATTCATGGCTGTATTCAATGTAACAGAACAGAGGGAGTCAGCTCTCCGTTCAATTGTGGAGCTCAGTGGCTGTAACCGAGACGGACACAACACTGTATTTCAGTTCCAACACCTCATTCCATACATAGTCATTGCAGAATTATAATTTAAAACGTAATTGTTACAAATATTTTTAATTGATTTCATATGTGCATTTAAGTCACATCCGAAAATAATTTAGATTTACAGTTTTCTAATGATTTAAACGAATTATCTAAATTTAAATTAGTTTTATTAAATTGATTGAACTTTTAAGTATTGCTTGTTTAAGTACTGGTGTGTATACTCATAAATATCACTGCATTGACTACGGTAAATGTCCTAAAATATTAATGTTATTACTTGTAAGCTAACAATATATCCATAATTGCACATCTCGAAATTATTACTATTATTTTTGAAAAATCATTTTGTACATGAAACTAACTGCATTTGCATTTGTTCTGCTACCCGGTGAACATAATCGGTCATTTCTGAAACTAAAATAAAAATTACAGAATGTTATTATTGCAAATGAATTGTTATTGATATCAACTCATACACATCTTAGCAATTTTGTAAATAACTGTTTATCTTTAATTATTCATGATGTGCAAATATATTGTATTTTGCAACCATTGATAGAAACTTTTATAATGAAATTTTATATTTTATTTTTAGTAACTTTATATTAGTTTATTTACTTTATTTACTTTATTTTTATTAACTTTATATTTTATTTTTAGTATTATACTATAACTTTAGTATTATATTTAGTAATTCATTTTTTTTAAATTGGTAATTATTGCTTATTAACTAGATCTTTTCGAATATAATATGTGCTAGTTAATGGAAAATTTTTGCATCAAGATCTAAGTGCAACTTACAATTTTGCTCCTCAGCCATATGCGAAATTGGGCAGCACATATATCCATAATTGCACATCTCGAAATTATTACTATTATTTTTGAAGAATCATTTTGTACATGAAACTAACTGTATTTGCACTCGTTCTGCTGCCCGGTGAACATAATCGGTCATTTCTGCAACTAAAATAAGAATTACAGAATATTATTATTGAAAATGAATTGTTAATCAACTCATACACATCTTAGCAATTTTGTAAATAACTATTTATCTATAATTATTCATGATGTGCAAATATATTGTATTTTGCAACCATTGATATAAACTTTAGTATTATATTGAGATTTTATATTTTATTTTTATTAACTTTATATCACTTTATTTACTTTATTTACTTTATTTTTAGTAACTTTATATTACTTTATTTACTTTATTTACTTTATTTTTATTAACTTTATATTTTATTTTTAGTATTATACTATAACTTTAGTATTATATTTAGAAATTCATTTTTTAAATTGGTAATTATTGTGTAACTGCTTATTAACTAGTGCTTTTCGAATATAATATGGTGTTAGTTAATGGAAAATTTTACATCAAGATATAAGTGCAACTTACAATTTCAATCCTCAGCCATATGCGAAATTTGACAGCACATGTGATGACTATTGTATATATATTTAAATTTAATATAAATCTTCGTCGACGGAATGGATATCAACCTTTCGGACTTTCGGGGGTCCGATGGGTCTTTCTTCCCATGTTGCTTCCTGGATCCGGTGGGTGCCGGTAATGATTTTTCCTCTCGTAGACTTTTTGCTCCTATACCTCATGATTGGTTGTCTACAAGTGGGTGGTTTCTGTAAATTTCTGTGCTGAGATAAAGCCGCCGCCGGAACGAGAGTTTCCCTACGCCTTTGAAATTAACAAAATGGGATCAAAGACCTAATTTCTTCAAATAAAGGCCGATTTGTATAGAACAGTAGTCAAGAGACCAGTTGGCTTTCTTTGCGGGCGTACGACATACGTTGTTAAGTGCCGAGAAAGGAAAGCAGTCTTCGGTGCTTACCGTAATACAAAGAAATGCAGACGAATATTAGGAGAAATTTAGACGATGCTTGATCGATGACTTTAGCCGACCTCCCACAAGACCTTCATATTCTAGCCCCATTCGTGAACTATCGCCGACTCGCGTTATAGGCCTTCTCGATGCACAGACAACATAGTCAGCCTGAAGGCCGCCGAAACGAGAAAACTTTAGAGACGCAAACTTTCTTGGAGGAGAGACTGCGATAATGTCCAGAAATTACCCTGAAGTAGCTGTAGAAAACAAGCCAATACGTGCATTGATAGATTCTGGAATTTCTGTTTTGGTCGTCCCTGAACAGTATCGCTGCTGGCTATTAAAAGTCATATTGTTTGCCGTCCAGAACGTTACATTAAATGCCATCGATGGATGGATTATATAGCCAACATATAGGGAAGTGTATTCTCCAAATTTCCGATAAACACAAGATGCATTCATATAAATTTGTAGTATTACCTCGATGCAGCTATGATAAAGCAATCTGAACAAAAAAAATCGCTAATTTCTATCACGGTGTGTTCACATTTTGATCAATTTCGGTTCGCAGTGAAGTTAGGCTTGTGCCGTGCCAGAGACTAAGTTAATATAAAGTTTTATTAAATTCTGAGCATTAGTTCTTGAGATAGAGCTACTGCGGAAATCCCGAAAAATGCTGCATAGCAGCGCCACCTGCTGGGTGATTTTTACCAAAAAAGTAATAAAGTAATCAGCACCAATTTATATCAGGAACTAACTGAATATAAAGTTTTATTAAATTCCGAGCATTAGTTTTTGAGATAGAGCGCCCACAAAACTTGTGTCACATACAGACAGACTCACAGACTCACAGACAGACATTTTCTAAAAACAGTCAAATCGTGTTCAGGACCTTCTAAAACGTATAAATCCGTCAAACACTGGAAGTCGAAAATTTTCATGAATCCAATACTTTCTTCTTGTAAAGATAGAAGAAAGTAAAAAAAATATTAACTAAACATATATGATATTACTGATAATGCTTACAAATATAGAAAAAAAATATTAACAAAAAAATAACTTTCATATACTAAGGAAAGTCTTTTCGTATTAGTTTCACGAAATCATTGGTATTTTATTTTAAATAACATTACGTGAGTATCCTTTCAATCAGAAATGCAGCCAAAGGAGAAGAAAACAAATCGTGTATAGAGACCTTATCAATCAAAATGATGCGTATCAGTATTCGTGGAAGATAATATACCAGGAAGAAGTTTTGTCGGGCTTTATGACATAAGATAATGATTGCATATTTTTTTTATAACAGAGTTTGTTATTATGAGAATGTTATTCCTTTCTATTGTTTTTAATAAATCTCTGATATGAGTGTATAAAAAGCTTAATGAAAATATAAAAACATTTCTTATTATACTTATACAAAAAAATGCATGCATGATATTACAGACAAACCCTACAAATATAAAGTTAAAACTTATTTCTTTAAATATAATGTTTACACAGTACTGAGCGTTACGGCAACATGTTAAATAGGCAGAAAATGATCACTTTGTGTGGGCTCAGAGATATGAAGTAAAGCTTAATAACGTTAAAACACACAAATTAACACTATCCCAACATTAAAACCACATACGGCCGTTTCAAGGATAGATCCCCTTCATCAATAAAAAAATAAAATGAAAAATGAAAAATAAAATCAAATAAATAAAAGTGTTTAAAGTATTACGCTCGGCTTGGCTTATGAACCCCATGAGCCAGTTCATAAGCCAGTACTCTGGGCTTTAAACAAGCTGGTTCTTTAAACTATTTTAATGTTTTTTTCTTTTTTTCACTGCTGAAGAGGATTTGAGTTATCCTTGAAACGACCGTGTAGGGTTTTAATGTTGGGATAGTTTGAATTTGTGTGTTTTAACTTTATTAAGCTTTAGCTCATATTAAATACGTTTATAAAAACAAAGCGTTTTAATACAAGAGTATTATTTTCCCATATAAATATTTTAATAATATCTCTTATATAATTGGCTTATAAATGTAGGTATGCAGCCATTTCTAGAGGGCACTGCTTTATTTTAAAATAAGAGGACGTTTCTAAAGGAAATTTCAGTTAACTATGGATCCAAAAATTTTAGTTAATGAATATAATGAATGAATGAATTATGAATATAAAATCCAAAATTATACTCTATGAAAGAGCACAACACTTTATTACAATTATTTTATACCCACAACTTCGGTGACCTTGAAAAAGATTCATATGACCCTGTTTTTGTTTATTAATATTTTGAGGATACTTCATAATTTTAACATCATTTAATATAATATAAAGAGCATGTTTTGAACGTAGAATAAGTGTAATAAAGTTGTGCTTTCTCAATAAAGTATAATTTTGGACTTTTATTTATAAAACCTGTCGTAACAAGTTATTGCATTCACTTGCGAATGGTGTAATTCGATTCAGAAATAAGAAATACATGATAAACAATACTTCACTCGACTTATTAAAAAAAAGTTGAGTTCTTCCTAATGAGTTACAATGCCTCCAAACTATATAAAAGAGCTTTTTTTTGTGGACTTATCGGATCTTCATTTATAGAACTAAAGCGAAGTTCTTCCCAAATTTTCATGAATGGCCCCGAGTTGTTGCTGTAAAACCTTATTTTGCCTCAGATAAAGTATAATCTTCGACTTTTTATTCATAGAACATGCCGTAACAAAGTACTACTAATAGTACGACTTGCGGATGGTTGTCATTCGTTTAAAAAAATAAAAATACAAGGTAAACGATACCCCACTCGACCTATTTTTCAATTCCTACTATTAGCTCACACTCTCTATATATTTATATATCTTGTTCAAATTTTCAATCGTTAATAAAATATTTTCTATTCATCCTATCAAGTTCAAATAAATTTTTTAAAACTTGTACTGGATGACAATTGATGTTAATACAGTTTTTTCAAATATTAATTCATTAATTAAATTAAATTAAATTAATTAATTTTAATTTTATATTTCATTTCTGTTCAAAAGTATAGACTCACTCCATATTTATAGTCTCACCTTCACACGTAAAAAGATAATGCGGCTGTTCACGGACGAAGATCAGGAGGCTCGCGGGCGAAGGAGACTATAAATGTGGAGTGAGTCTATACTTTTGAACACAAATGAAGTATAAAACTAAAATTAAATAATAAACTTTAATTAATTAATTAATATTTGAAAAAAAAATGTATTATCGTTAACTGTAACATCACTATGGCACTTTATCATCACCCTATTAAACTTTTCAGCCAACAACTCCTACGATTTCTTTCGAACTCCCTGCCACTAAAAACTAAAACACACAACCAAAAAAAACTGGGGCTACTCTTGCCTCCCACTAAAAAGACACTTGTCCAATCACGAACACAAGGGGCGTAACATTCTAGAACCCTTTGCATTCCTACATTGAATACAAAAACCAGATGGCTCCCACTGCAAGCTGCACTTCGAAAAACAATCTAAAATGTTTATTCCAGACATCCTGGGAAGCGCGGGACCTCCATGAAAACTCTCAATTCTGGGAAACGCATCAAGAAAACAGCCTTTACTTCTATTTTTATTTTTGTTTACGAAAAGTTCGTTAACCGATTCACAGGCCCCTACCGAAAACAACTGGCAAATCACTTAACTCTCCTCCTCTGATCCCGGAAAATATTTCTGTCATGATACCCTGGGAACCTCCGACTAGGCTCAATGAACTTTACTCCCATGTTAAAACGGATATTTACTTCTAAAAAACTTACTGACTAAATATTTTTATTATTATTTTAAATAATCCTTAAATTTTGTATATTACACATTTTCCTTAAAAATTCATTTATTTATATTTCTCTCAACCAAAAATTCCAAAATTCGTATGAATTTGCACCTAAAAACATCCCCCTCTGTAGGAAAAAAAATTGAACGCAGAGAAAAATTTTTATAACGCTCTACTAACGAAGAAAATCAAATAACGACATGATAAAGAAACAGCGTGCAAGAGTAAAACACCGGCGAAAATAATCTCACAAGTCCTACCTCGACCAGTTATGATAAATCTCCCCCAGGGCTCTCCACTTACAAATTCGCTAGGATGATGCGTCCACCCCGTAGAAAACCTGCTGTCCAAAACATGTAACCAAAAACTTCGCTTATCACCTACGGTATGTAACATGCGCCGCTGACGTGATGGTTCACTAAATACCACAATTTTGGAAAAAGGGAAAAGGAGGAAGATGAGGAGTAATCAAAGATCCATTTAACTTAACATTGCTTAACTTACCAAACCAAACAAAAAGAAAACTAGCCGAACCCTGTGGCCACGAAATTTAAAAGAAATTGAACTGGTTGCCTTTACAAAAATATATAAAAAAAATGTATCCTGGGTGTCAAATATAAAACATATGAAACCAAATTATTGATATGAAATACAGCACACTTACAACAAATAAAAGTTTAAAAAAATCAAAACACAAAATATGAAAAATCTGCTATAAATTACCACCAAATACATTAATAATCAAATATGAATCCCAACTTAGATCTAAATATGCCGATTATAGATCATTTTCTATACTGAAAAATTCACAATATACTGAGTGTTGGCAATAAAAGTCCAATGCCAAATATGCTTCTCATAATGTCTACATGTATACTTTACGTTTGTTATTATGCATAAAGAAAATCTGAGATATAATTTCAGTATAAATTCCATACTTTTCCAGTATAAATCTCCAATAAAAGGCCAAAAACCGACTATAACAATTTGCATATAATAGAGCAAGTATAACCCCCCCAAAAAAGAGAAAAAAAAATGAATGTTCCCTGAAATAATACAAACCCGTCTGAGGGATGGTTTTTTTATATAAAACCCATGAATTCTAACTAAACGTAACTTCGCATTTAAAAAAAAAAGCATAACTACAGTTTATTTGTATTTTTTTTTCTACCCAAATAATATTACACATATTTTAATAACCAAAAATAATAAAATGCATATGAACTTAAAGAAATCACCACAAAACGACAAATAAATAATCACTAATAACCATATACACAGATTATAGAACAGTTTAACGAAAATTTAAGTAACCGAAAAGAACCCGGAATTTATTATTTAATTCTTAGAGTTAGAGCGTAAGAAATAATCATGTTTGTTTGCACTGGACGAAAACGTGCCTCTCCCACTCAACGTGCATTCGTGAAGGATAAATTTTTTTCCTGCCTTACGCATCCGAAATTCCTCCAGCGGGTTAGACTCATCAGAGATGATATTCGTAAAGGGGACTGTCACAGCCGGGGTTGGTTTGTTTACCTGAACAGTTGGCTCAGTAGTTTCGGTTTTAAGCAGAGCGGGGAAGGTTGGCTTGTCTGGTATCTTAGAGATGCGATCACAGTGAATCCATTCGACTTTTGAAGGATCTCGAATAGATTGTATTTTGAAATTTACCTTTTTCTGTTGATCAATAATTCTAGAAGGCCCGTTGTTTAATTTAGTAAATTTCTTGCACAATCCTGGTTTGATTTGAGGGGTGTATTTCATGACCAGATTTCCTACTTTTAATTTTTTATCAACTGCAACCCGACTTCTGTAGTACTATTGTTTTACAGATACCTCCTCGAGATTGTTTCTTACACGCTGGAAAACAGATTTAAGCGTAGCAATTAGGTTTTCACAATATGAAGGGTCTTCCTGATAAGAAAATTTACTTTCCCCAACTAAGCTGTTATAAGGTAAGCGAATATCTCTCCCAGTTAAAATGATATAAGGAGTTTCGTCAGTTGAAGCATGAACAGCGGATCTAATAGCTAATAATGCGAATTTTAATTTCGAGTCCCAATCTGTGTGAAATTCATTAACTAAGTGAGTTAAGCAACCAGCTATCGAAGAATGGAGACGTTCTACCTTGGCATTGCTAGATCGGTGGTAAGCAGTCGTTGTTTTGTGCTTAATATCTAATTTTTTATATACAACTTCTATCGCTTCACTTAACAGCTGTTTTCCTTTATCAGTTACGATATAAGTTGGGCACCCGTGGCGACATATGAACTCAGCTAAAGTCTCAGCAATAGTATCAGATGTAATGTTTGGCACGGGGAATGCTTCAGGCCATTTAGAAAAACTATCTACATACGTAACAATGAATTTATTCCCATTGTAACTTATAGGAAATGGGCCCGAAATATTCAAATGGATAGTAATCATTGGTCCCATCGGTGTAGGCAATTTCTGCAACTCTGCCAGTGCCTTAGGTTTATGGGCCCTAAACTCAAGACATGACTGACATGATGCAACTAACTGTTTGATGTTTGCGTATATTCCATGCCAAAAATTATCTGATCTTATTCTTTCTAAGGTCTTGAAAAAACCGCCGTGGCACGCAACTGACGATGTATGTGCCATGTGAAAAATTTTTGGTACAAGCGTCTTCGGTAATACAATTTTTGACTGTCTATCCCTGCTAGTTCTCATCTTTAAGACTCTACACTTTAATATATCATTATGAATGAAAAATTCCATATTCCTTTGAAAGAATTTCAAACCTTTGCTTAAACGTATCGAAACTTTCTGACAGAATTTATCTTCATTCTGAGCGACTCGAAGTTCGTGTAGGAAGGACTCTGCGTCCACTGTACTGACATTGTCCAGTACGAAGTTTGCCTGCTCAGATGAAGATATAGGAGGTTCTAGACTTATTTCGTGTTCTACAAAGCGCGAAAGAAAATCTGCTACAGAATTACATTTACCTTTTATAAATTTAGTATCAAAATCAAAATCCGCTAACGCACAAAGCCATCGTGCAATTCTTGATGTAGGGTCCTTTATTTTTAAAGCATGTGTCAAGGCGGCATGATCTGTATAAACAATATTTTTTTTATTAAAAAGGTAACACTTGAAATAATTTATGGTCCATACAAGAGCCAGTAATTCTCTTTCTGTAGTAGAATATCGCGTTTCTACGTCCTTTAACTTCCTTGAGGCGAAGGCTATAGGTCTAGGAAAATTTTCGTCGTCCAACTGTGCAAAGACACTTACCAGGGCCACCGCAGACGCATCCGTATACAATATAAATTCTTTCTGCATATCCGGTAAATTTAGACTTGGTATACTCGCAAGCGTTTGTTTTAAGTCATCAAACTCTGCCTGAGCCCGGTCATTCCAAATAAATTTTCCTGTTCCTTTCATTAAATTTGTTAAATTTATGGTGCGTTGCGAAAAATCCGCGAAAAATTTCCTATAAAAACCTACGCATGCAATAAGAGCTCTGACATCCCTTTTTGACTTTGGTGTCTTAAATTTAGAGACTACTTCGATATTTTTGGGGGTTGGTGTTATTTTCCCATCCAAAACCTGAAATCCTAAGAATGTTATTTCCGTTTTTAAAAAATGACATTTCGAAGGTTTCAATTTTAAATTGTGTTGCCTCAGGCGATCGAAAACAATTTTCAATTTCTCGAAATGAGATTCTATATCTTTGGAGGCAATACAAATGTCATCAATATACACTAAGATATTTAGATATGTGAGATCTCCTAAGACTAAATTCATTAATATCTGAAATGAATTAGGGCTGCTTGAAAGTCCAAAAGGTGATCTTTTGAACATAAAGGAGCCTCGATGTGTCGTAATTGTCGTGTAATGCTGATGTTCTTCCGGTATCATTTGTTGGAAAAATCCGCTAGTTAAATCCAGAGAAGTAAAATATTTGGCCCCTTCCAAAGAATCAATCGTTTCATTAATATTAGGGATAGGAAACGTGTCTTTTATTAATTTCTTATTTACTTTACGAAAATCTACCGCTAACCTGTATCCTCCGTCTGCTTTTCTAACTAGCATAACGGGGCTAGAATAATTTGAGTTTGCAGGTACTAAAATTTCTGATTCGAGAAGAATATTTATTTGCTCATCCATTTCTTTACGTAAATTATAAGGGACTCTATATGGACGAGACTTGATATTATCTTGTAATTTAATTTCATGTAAAAGTGAACTGCAGCAGGGTAGATCTAAGACTGAGGCTGCGAAAACATCAGAATTATCTTTTAAAAAATTTTCAACTCTTATTTTTAAATTTTGATTAAGATGTTCAAGATTAATATTGGTATCCCATTTAAGGTCAGTGTGGTCCAATTTTCCTATCTCTTCATTATTTACGTGTGCTACAAAATCCGATGGCTGAGAATGATGTGAAGAAACTAATTCATGCACAACTCCTAATTTAGTATTTTTATTTATGTGAATTTCTATATCACTTATATTAAGGACTTTCATAAAAAGGGAAATATCATTGTTTTTACAAATAGAATGACTAACTAAAATAGAGGATGATAAATGATTGGTGCAAAGAGTAATTAACAGATTATCTGTCTTAAAATTATGAGCTTTATTTATTTTAACTTCAATGATTTTCTCGGACAAAGGAGGAATTAGATATTTTTTCTTTGCCCGAGCCGAGAAAGTAGAATCATTTTTGTATATTGTATTTACTGAGTTTCCATAGTCACGTAAAATTGGAACAACTGTGTTTATATTTCGTAAGGTATTGTTCAAGAAGTCAATATTAAATTGAAATTTCGATAAAAAGGGAACTCCTAAAATAATTTGAAAATGTGGGGACATTTCACCTTCCATTACTTTAAAATTATCTTCAAAATCTTGATTTTGCATATTGAAATTAAATTTAACCATACCTGTAGTTCTAAACATGCCCCCCACTAATGTATTCATCTCCAATTTTAAATTATCTAGCATAGGAGCGTTAACTTTTCCTAAGATGCTGTTATTTATTAAGTTACAAGAAGAGCCACAATCTATTAATGCAGTGAATTCATGATTATAACTTATAACTTTTACAAGCGGTAATCGCTGCCACACGTTATTGTGATACGAGCTGAAAATACCGGGTTTAAAATCGTCAGGCACACTGCTTTTATCATCTCCCCGATCCCCATCTGTCCGAGTTATAGAGATCCCGTATATCTTGCCTCATTCTGATCACTTGCGCTTGTGGAAGCCTGTATCTTTTCGGAGTTCGAAATTTGACTCCCTACAATCTTATTTTTCTCTGAGTGTCTCGTGTCAGGAAGGGGTCTCGTTCCGTACGGATGAAAATGTGTTCGCCTCCCTCCTTTTCTACCTTAAAAGGATTGTTGATGCCCATTCTCATTGAATTTCCCCTGATTATTTCTATGCTGTCCTGAGTTTTTCTTATAACATTGGGATTGATAGTGCCCTGCTAATCCACAAAAATAACAGATAATATTAGATTTATCCATGCGTGTGGGTTTATTTTCTAGATTTTGCACCTTATCTGCTAATAATGAAAGAATATGTTTTAAATTTATTATTTCTTCTACAATTTTATTTTTGCTTTCATTTTTAATTGGATTTCTTTCATCAATCACGCAAGTAAGCTCACCCGATTTATCAAAGTTAGTGGGGGATTGCTGCGATTGTACAGCTAACCAAGCTTTTTCTTCTAAGACAGCTATATTCTCGAGTTCATTTAACGTAGCGGGATTTCTGGCTATGACACCCTTTCTTATCTGCGGTTCTATATTTTTTTTTAGCATCGCCATAAGCCACTGATCTTCGGTTTGCTTTTGGCTTTCGGGAGGAAGATTTTGTGCCAGAACGGCATTTCTTGCTTTCTGTTTGCAAATAGCAAGATATTGAGAAACCCGAATTCCAGCCGCCTGTTTATAGTTCCAAAAATCTTCTAAGAGTGAGGAAGGGTCCTTTTCTTTATTGTAAATATCCTCAACACTTTGAAAAAATCATCAATATTGTTAATTTGATCTTTAAAGTTTGCAAAAGTTTGCAACGCTGGCCCTGCTAATCTTTGCTGAATTGCAAATAGTCTGTCATCTTTGGGCTATTCTAAAAAGTCAGCAAATGACTTAAATTTCTGTGCAAAATCGGAAAACCGAAAATTTGGGTCTTGACCAGTAAATATCGGAATAAGAGTTAAATTTTCCAGTAAAAGCCCTCTTCTCTGAGATACAGACATTTCTTTTTCTTCTACATCATGCGTTATTGGGCCATTTACGGTTGATGAATTATCAACTACCTCTTTTGATCTCCCCATAATGATTTTTTTTAAAACACAATAAAATCAACTGAAATAAACTTTACTCATAAACATAGAAAAATAAAAAAGAGTCCTAAAAGATATCACAAAAATTTTGAAAACCAAAAGTACCCCTTACTGGACTGATTGATACTGGAATTTATAAATTTTAAGCATAGAATAAAAATAATAATAATAAAAATAATAATATTGGCACCCAATCAAAAACTGCACACCTGTATGTGCATAACTATATAAAATATATGAAAAGTATAAATAATCTCCTGTTAATCCAATCCTGAATTATAGCAAGTAAATGTTATCAGAATCAATTTTATTCACAAGTGAAATCAATATAAACCATTAACACATAAACATACATATATAAATGAGTGAATTACCAAGGATTGGGCACGGCATCATTTTTGTTACGATGTTTTTCAACATTTAAATTTTCAAAATAGACCCATTACGTAAGTTTAGGGAAAAGCCAAATAAAACAATAAATTCCTTTACAGAATTTCCCAAAATAAACAAATACAATTTATTTAAATAAGTTAAAACTTAAGTATGAGTTTAACAAATAAAAAAAACATCAACAATCACCACCAGGAAATTTAGCATGCGTTGTGTTCAAAGACGCTTACATTAAAATTTTAATAACCCAATAAAATCTCCCCTGAAAAGAACAGGAGCCTTGGTCACTTAATTCACTCATTTGCTAATCACCTTATAAATGAGAAGAATTCCATTAAGGTTTATATATAAATGTAATTAATTACTCTTAAAATTCTTCAAAGTTTAATTACAAATTAATACAAATCTTAGTAATAGTGCCTTAGATTAATTAAATTTACCTCTTCAAATTGGTTATACTTCAACAAATCTTACTATTTTCAGGTCTATATAATATACTCAGACAAAATTTACTTTCTTTCTATTAAAGTCACCTATGGATTTATTAAAATTCATATAGTAAATATATAAAAAAGAAAGCATTTAGTTCACCAATCAATACTTAATTTCTAGTAATAACCAAACTGCATAATCCTTAATTAATTAAATTATTTTTACTTTAGAGAGTTAAATTTTAAACATTTAATCCATCTTATAATAAGAGATGTTTACCAAATCATAATTTTAAATCTTCACCTTTAAAGATGAATTAGGATTCTTCAACTTATTTTTCCTTTTAAATAAATAATAAAAACAATACGATGTCTTTGCTGAGTCAAATTTGAAATCGATTAAAGTTATTTATTATACCACAATAAATGCACGAAACAGAATAAAGACTACTGTAAAGGTTAGAATTTAATAAATTTTATTAAGTTATATTTAGAAGAGAAATCTAAAAAAAATAAAGAAAGAAAGGTACATAGTACAAAATCAGTATAGATCAAATAGATACTTTATACATACTTATAAAGTTTTCATAACAAAAATTATTTAAATATTTTGACATGGAAAACAAATCTCTTTTGGAGACTTTCAATAGAAATTACTCAAGAATTTAGGTAATTAAGATTTGCACATGTATATAGTCATTAATTTTATTAATTGGATTATACAGATCTTCGGCCAAATTATGATTACACAATAGACAACCAGTTCTATTGAAAATTAGGCTTTCTGCCGAATGTTCTTCTGCATTAATGGGCTCTCAAGTTAGAAATACGTAAAATAACTTACCAAGGTGACCGAATCTCTTAGAATGGCACAATAAATACTCATACCGGTGAATCCGGGATTGTTTATACTTATACCGGTGATTCTCGTGGCGACACAGTAAGACTTTGGGGCCTTAATTTCTACAGCTGGCCTCAGGCACGTACTTTACCCTTCAATCTAGGAGCTTCAAAACATAGGGAGTTTCTTCGTTTGAAATCTTTGGTTACTCCACCGGAGAAAAGTTTTTTTTTCAATTCCTTCTTTGCAGAGCATCAGAAAGGAAATCTCTGGACTCGGAGCGTTCACCCCTAAATTCTCCTAGGTACTATATCGGCGATGGAGGGGAAACATCTCTCGGTTAAATTGGAGCATAATGCTGTAGTTGAGGGCTTCTCCCGAAAACTCGTACGGCTCAACACTTGGGAATATGTCTTCCAAGTTCACTCTAACTCATACCAGGACGTTGGTTCGTCGCTATCGATCCTTTCCCACAACCGGGAAAAAAAGGGGGCTAGTGTCCGGGCATCATCCCCCTATTAAACTTTTCAGCCAACAACTCCTACGATTTCTTTCGAACTCCCTGCCACTTAAAACTAAAACACACAACCAAAAAAACTGGGGCTACTCTTGCCTCCCACTAAAAAGACACTTGTCCAATCACGAACACAAGGGGCGTAACATTCTAGAACCCTTTGCATTCCTACATTGAATACAAAAACCAGATGGCTCCCACTGCAAGCTGCACTTCGAAAAACAATCTAAAATGTTTATTCCAGACATCCTGGGAAGCGCGGGACCTCCATGAAAACCCTCAATTCTGGGAAACGCATCAAGAAAACAGCCTTTACTTCTATTTTTATTTTTGTTTACGAAAAGTTCGTTAACCGATTCACAGGCCCCTACCGAAAACAACTGGCAAAACACTTAACTCTCCTCCTCTGATCCCGGGAAATATTTCTGTCATGATACCCTGGGAACCTCCGACTAGGCTCAATGAACTTTACTCCTATGTTAAAACGGATATTTACTTCTAACAAACTTACTGACTAAATATTTTTATTATTATTTTAAAATAATCCTTAAATTTTGTATATTTACACATTCCTTAAAAATTCATTTATTTATATTTCTCTCAACCAAAAATTCCAAAATCCGTATGAATTTCCACCTAACATAAATTTAGGAATAAATACCGTCAGTGGCGAAGCGTGTAGATCGCTGGAAATTTTTTTCTATTTGACCTAAGTCGGAATTGACTTTAAAAAAAAGTTTTTATATTACTTGTTTTTTAAAAAGTGAGTTCCTTCTCCCCTAAGTTAAAATGTCCCCCTTTAGCCCCCCAAAAACATTGTAAAACAACTTAATTTTGGGGGACTCGTCGTATCTTCATTTCTAGTGCCGAAACGAAGTCCTTCCAAAATTTTCGTGAATGGCCACTAGTTGTCTTCTATTATTCCGTTTTTGATCTATTTTGTCTGTGATTCTAAGTGGTTAAACAATATCAAATTTCTATAAACGGGTTCATGTGTTTACCCAACTTGAAGAACTGTATAATTGTTTAAGCTTAGGAAAAATCCTTGAAAACCCGATTTTATATTATTTAACATTATCGAATCTTGAGTAATTTCTTTGAAACTTTACATTTGAGGAATAGTGTTATTTTATGAAATGGAATTGTTTAATGTGTTATAAATACAAAAATGTATGTTAACTCCCTGACCGCCGAGCAAAATGGCAAATTTTTAATGTTGTTTTCTCTATAATTTTTTTTAAATGCTTAAAAAATCTGAAATTTCAAACTTGAGATAAAAAACTTAATTACTTATATAAGTATAATCCTTGAGAGTATCAATCATTACTTGATGTTTTAAAAATGCATTATATTTTTAGAATTATATTAATTTAAAACTTGCTGTGCAACTTATAGCATAGTGAACGGATATATCAGGTCACGGCGGTGAGAAAAATCTTTTTCACGGGGTTATTTAACTTTTAAAAAGCTCTGTTTTCACAAAAATATATAGTTAAAGAGACAAATTATAGACACTACGATAAAAAATAAAAAAAATAACTTGGGTTAAAATTTCCAAACAACACGAAATCTTAAAATTATGTGACACGAAAACTTCTTTATTTAAAATTGAGTTTTAGATTTTAATTCATGAAATAATTTTCACTATTTTCTGGAAGTATTAAATAAAAAGAAAAAAATCAAGATCTGTTACTTCTGTAAATTAAAAATAACGTTGCAATTTATTATTATTATTTTTTTTGTTTATTTTTTTAGAAAATTGTCTTTTGCTTAGTAAATATTTCCTTATGTTGTTTTAAACGAATTTATTTTTTCATTTCTTTTCCGATTTCCTGTAGTATGGGATCAATAAAATTTATAACGGAAAATATAAAATTTGCTACCTAATACTTACCCTAATTTTTCAAATTTGACTTTATGTTTTTTTGATAATTAGACCATAAGTATAAAATTTAGTTTCTATAAACATTAAAACACCAAAAATATCATATTTGAAATAAAGAAATATCTCCTTTTTGAAAATTTAATGAACTGTTTCAAAATATTTAATTTTTTTACGTTACAATTTCAAGCGTCATAAAGTAAAACTGTATAAAACTAATGACGTTTTTAAAAGATATTTATACATAATTGAATTTGGAATTATTTTTCACTTTTATGCAATTTCCGAAGATTTAAAGATTTAGAGTACGAAGATGAAAAGAAAATTCATGCAGTATTTTTTGAAGGCTAATGGAACGACAAAATATCACAAAGACAGCCATTCTTCCATCTTTTTCAAGATCAGAAAAATGTGGTAGAAAATATCATTAACCCAGATAGAGATATTCAACTACAATGTATCCTAAAAGAAAACAATAAGAGTATTATTTTACTGTGATTAATGGGCTTCATTAAAACACAAATGTATTCAGTGATGATGGTGCCATTAGCAATTGAATAGAAGTAATTGCATATTATCATATATATTTTGAAGTTATGTGAATAATGTTCTCTAAATGGATGCATTTGATTTATCATTTTTAAAATATATAAAAATGTTTTAACTAAATCTGTGCGTTGAAATGTCTTACCATTTTACTTACTTTCACGAGCTGTAGTAAATGGATCGCCCAAATGAAAGTGGCACTACAGTCGGTTTGAGAAATGGTTTAATGGTATTAATATAAATTAGTATACAAATGAAATACTTAATACAGACGTAACAGATAGGCTAGACAAAGTCACCTTGTAGGTTGAAACAAGTGTCCCAGAGATAAACGAGACGATGGATACCCTGGGTGAAGAAGCTCCGGGGTTGGTTGTGCAACCAATTTTCAACGGCAGCTTTGTGCTCAATATCGTTGGCAAATCGCCGTCCCTTCAGAGCTTTCTTGAGTGGATCGAAGATGTGGTAGTCATACGGCGAGAGGTCTGGGCTGTAAGAGAGATGTTCGAGAAGCTCCCAGCGGAATCGTCTCCCTTATGAAAATGCCTACACTATCGGAATACCGATCTGCGTGACATACACTCCGTGCCATACACATTTTGCATTCGACGATAGATTTCACTAGCACTCACATTTTCCGCTGTTAAAAATTGCACGACCGCTCGTTGACACCGTTTGGAGGTATATATGATGCAAACGATGCCTTTTAATGTGCCTCCACGCTATCACACACGCACCTTGCGGGATCTAATGATATCGCATGCAGTCCCAGCACTCTGGAGGAGCATGCGCATTCATCTTTCTCTTCAAATGGCGGAGTTATTACAGCAATGCCACTTTCAATTAGGCAACCCTTACATATATTTTTGAAATCAACTCATGCTGGTGTTGAATATGAAATAGAAACCAGGAGAGAAACATACTAACTCATAGGAACAAGACTTATTTCTAATTCAAATATATCGCTAAAGAAATATGCAAAAGGAAATTTTTTAATGCATAGATTTAGAACATTTTGTTTAGTTTTGTAAAATGCTTTTATGAAATTAATATTAATTTGTTTGTTTTTTATTCCTAATTTTATGTGTGTCATAATTTCACAACAGAAAAAGTAACATAAGTTAAATATTATGTTATAGTTTCATAATTTTTAGGCGCATTCCTGATAATTTAGAATATGTGACCATATTGTCTTTGCAGGTTTATTGAACTTTTTCAAAATATTGCAAATTTTTATGCGTTAATTTCAAGCCTCATTATTAAAAACTACTTTTTTTTCAAAAAAAATTGTACATGTTTGAATCTGCAATATTAATTTGGCATTGTGCAGTTTCACTAGCTTTTAAATTCAAGCCTATAAAGATGAAATGAATATTTCGAGAAACTTTTTTTTAAGCAAATGGATTCTGAAAAAAAGATTAAAGAGAACCGAACCATCGTCCCATTTTCCCCAAGATCTGAAATTGTGGTAAAAATATCATTAAACGAGATAGCAACATTCAACAAAAATACATCATAAAAGAAAAAGATAAGGTGAACTGCGATTTTCTGTGATTAATGATCTTCATTATAAAGCAAATGAATTCAGTCGTGATGGTGACTTTAGAAATGAAATAAAAGTCACTGTGCTTTATATTTATATTTCAAAGCTATTTTAATAACTTTATTTTTATAGAATCATTTCATTTAAGAACATGCTACTTTTGAACGTTTTTAGATTTATTTCGTTATATGAGGGAGTTAACACGATTTATCGGTTTTATTTTTTTTTACAACCAAATGTATAGTTCTAGAAATCAACTCGTCCTGGTTTTGAACATTTCTAAAATATATTTGTAATAATAAAATATTAAGACACACAGAAAAACATCTTATTACTAGTCTAAGATTTATTGCTAATTTTTTTTTTTTTTAAGTTTGTATTTATATTTTACTTACCCATCATACGTAGTACAGGGTAAGTCTTCTAATCGTTTTGAAAATCGAAAAAAAAAATTTTTTTTGACGGATTTACACGTTTCAGGTAATGGAGATTCTGAAAAACATATTTTCAGAAAAAAAATTACCGTCCGTCTGCCTGTGTGTCTGTGTGTCTGTAAACACTCTATCTCCTGAACAAATTGATATAGAGACTTGGAATTTGGTATGTACTTAGTATGTAATAATGGGAAGAAGCTTATTGAATTTCAGTAAACTCGATTATCCGGAACTATTTTTTTCGGATTCTCGAAATATTCGTTCTGATAAAAGCTATATAAACATTTTCGAAATTGTTTATATTAAGGGGTGAATATAAAAGACAATAAAAATACATAAATTTTGCATAAAGAAGGAAGTCGATCGAATAATTAGTTGCCGAGATATTTGTAATCCTATTTTCCACACTCTTCGATTTTTTATGACCCTGTATTACATTCAAATCTCAATTCAAAGATATATTTTAATTGGAAAGGAGACGCTTAATCCGACGCAGTAAACCGTTAGTTAATATGATTATCAATTTTGTAATTATAGAGCATTTAAAGCTGATGACGTCATCAAGCAACGATTTAATTCGAATTGCAATGCATTTTATAAATAGTTAACACATGTCTTATTTTCATATTTCATATTATGCACATCCATGATGGGTAAGTATTACGGTGACGCCCGACGACTAGTTTATTTATACATTCAGAAGTCTTTCTAATATTTCGGCAGCTGGTGACCTCGAAAGCTCCGCGATCGAGGAATTGAAAAATGTTTATGTAAACCGACAGTAAAAAGTAATATGTACAAAATGAGATAGGTATGACTAGGTTTGATAAGCCGAAAATATGTTTAGTTAAATTAATTATTATTAAAAAGCTGTAATGTTTTACCGTTATCGCGGATATTGTTTACTCTTTGAGCATTTTATAGAAAAATTTGTGCTCTTTCAGAAAAACTTTATTAGAACACTGCTGGAATTCGCAGACCAAGCGGCCGCGCTCCCGTCAAAAGTCCCCATATGCCTTTGCGGAAACTTGACCAGCGTCGAGAGGAGAAATAAAGACACCACCAGTAAAAATTCAACGCAAAATAAAATTGAGATTTTATCACAAACAGCCTCTTTAAAAAATAGGTATGACAGACTTTTCCGGCAAAAAAAGTTTTGTCATACTAAGTTTTTCTGAAAGAATGCAAAATTTTCTATAAAATGCTCTAAGAGTATTTCAAATTTTTAATTGCTTAAAAGGCGTATAGCCAACAGAGTGAAAAAGTATCCAAGCCGGGACATCGGTATAGCGCTCTGCGTTCTACCAACTGAACCACTTGGAATTATACCCAGTCTGGCACTTTTCACTATCACATGTTGGCAAGGCTACAATCGCCGAACAAGATGGAATATTTTACGTGAGCCACCAACCCTGAAGCAAACATGAAACTAAAGAGAATCCAGCATCGATAATTGAATAAATCTATTTTAATACTTGGAAATTTTTCCATTGGAAATTTCTCACGCCTTTGCATTCATGATATTATACTGATAACCAGGGTTCGAGTCCCGGCTTGGAGACTTTTTCACTCTGTTGGCCAAACGCCTTTTAAGCAATTAAAAATTTGAAATATTATGAATGCAAAAGCGTGAGAAAGTTTCTATGGATTAATTTCCAATTATTAAAATAGATTTGGTCTAAGAGTGATCAATATCCACGATAACGGTAAAACATTGTCCAATTTTAATAATAATTTAATTAAACATATTTTCGGCTTGTCAAACATAGCTCATTTTGTTTGTATGCTTTTTTACTACGATGTCAAGGGCTTCCTACCCATATAGACTTGTAAAATAATTTTGTATGATGTTAAGTGAATGTACATTCGCCTTTCTTTCGATTTGCATATTATATGTGTAAAATAAATTTCATGGCAGAAAATTTATATTGCATAATGTTATTAATGTGTGATTTGCGTATTCTTAGGTATTTTCCTTTCACTTTTAAAACAAAAATCTTCAAATGTTTCTAAAAAACTCAAAATACATAAAAGTCTGACATATAAAATGAATAAACGTTGCAAATTAAACGAACTGCTTCAAAATACTTTTATGTGATAATTTCGTACTACATAAATCAAAGGTAAATAAAACTTCGGTGTGTAATTTAGTCAAAATATTTGTACACGTTTTAATCTGCAATTTTAATCGGTTTAATGTAATTTCAAAAGCTTTAAATTTTTATGCACAAAGATAAAGGAACAAATCCAGCAGCTTTTCTTGAAAGTTAATGGCGCGGCAAATTATAAAAATGCGAGGCATTTTCTTGTTTTTTCAGACAATATCTGAAAATATACAGTATCAAAAGACATTAACCTAGTTAGAAACCTTTAACTAAACTGTATGATAAAAGAAAAAATGATACTCTTATTTTTTTTATAATTAATGGGCTCGATTATAAAACAAATGAATTCAGTAATGATACTGTAATCTGAATAAAATCATTGCATTTTATCTGTATATTTCAAAATTATTTTATTTTATTTTATGGATGCATTTCGTTTAAAACATCATATTTAGTGAAATATTTAGGTATTGTTTGGATATAAGGAGAGCGTTAAAATAACTTGTCGTTTTCATTAATACATTCCAACGTAGTTGAAAGCGTTTATAACTTCCGTTCCTAATTGAAAGCGTTTATAATTTTCATTCGTCAGTCCTTTGCCATCTACCATCTGTCTGTGCTCTAACACTTGTAAATATACCCGTATTTCCATCTAATTCATATATATTATATAGATTTACCATAGCAGGCTCACTATTGAAAATGGTGTGTGTAACATTTCTAGATTGTGTACAGGAGCACTCAAAAGAAATCCGTCGCATTATGGTCTCAGTCAAAAATTGTTTAAAATGCATTTTATTTGCGTTACGATATTTCAAACATAATAAGAATGATACGTTACGATAATTTGTATAATATGGGTATGTAATGAAAAATTCCTTGTAGAGTATTTAAACGATATTTTACCATTACAAATATAATGAAATTGATATGCATTTCTGAAGTGAACAAAAAGGATTTCTGCAGAATATGGAGTGCAAAATATTCATGATTTGTTTACAGAGTCACGCAAAATAATTACGTCACATAATGGTTTACAAGGAATAAATATGATGTATAATAATTCTATACATCATCATATGTATCATATTCTGTACAAAATATTTTAATGTAAGCATACTATGCTGGTAGGCGGTTCAAAATAGTTTCAAATGATACCTCATTTATTTTTGTGCGTTCTGTATTCGCGTTAAAAAATGATGTAGACAGCAAAGAAAAATAATGTTTATTAGATATAGATCATATACAGAGCTCAGAAAATATTATATTTTTCTAGATTAAGGAACATCTATCTTTTTTACAGTGCAGGACATTGGAATGGTTTACGATTTTCTTTGTTTTCTGAATCAAGTGTAAACCTTTTTAATATCTTTCAAATGTTGAACATGTGCAAAATAAATGTTCGTAGTTATAAAATATCATTGAAGCAGATATAAACAAGTTCTGTTTCTAATACAGGGTGTTTTACTAACGAAATATTTAAAACAAATTTGTATTTTTTCTATATCAAACGCAGGATAGAGCTAATTCCGGGATTTAAATCATTTAATTTTTCTTTTAGAACATTTTCATCAGCATCGTAAAATACTTTTTAAGCAATGTTAAATTTTTGTTTATTGCTGATTTTTTAAATGTGTTATGTGTTTTCTAAATTGTTTACACAGATATCTTCTTTCCCTTATTAAACGGTGAAGCTTCTTTAGAGGATTTTGGAATTGTTGGCATGCGTTTCATAATGTATTCTTGCCACATGGTTTAATTCCTTGCTTATTTTAGAAACCATTTTTACAATTTTGAAAAAAAAACTCGCCCTGGTTTTGAAACTACCCAAAATAAATATTTATAAAATTACATCAGTTACTCACATGGAAGCAAGATAGATTAATAATTCAAGATATCTATATTATAAAATACAAACATGTCCGTGTGTAACGCTGGCGTCATTTTGATGTTTGCAACAACAGACGATTAAATTTCGGTTTTTCTGCAGTTTTTTTAACTTCTAAACATCGTAAATTTTGAAATTTCATGCCGGCAAATAGGGAAAAATGCACTTTCTAATGCAATTTGTTTGAAAACTGTATCGTAATTTACTCATTTGTTATGTTAAAAACATAAATAAAGCATGTTTTTTTAATGTATATCTATCACATTCAGGCTATTACGAAAGATAAATCCGTTTTCACCTAAATTAAATATAAATAGTTCAGCAATTGTTTCTAGCTTAGAGGAGAGTAGCCGAATTTGGATCCCTTTGCTTGTTTTCAGGAGTAACTCACTTCATTTTTGGGATATCTGCTAAATATCACTACACGTGGTCATTAGATCCATCTACTAACTAAATAAATCTTCCTTTTCGTTTCCTGTATCTTTAACAACTTTTGCTGTCACTGATGTTTTATTCTAGAGTATTTGTCTGTGTCGTTTTCATATTTTTTTTACTCTTTTAGTTTTAGTAGGAGCCATGATTACTGACTCTGACCTCGAAATTAATTACTTACTTTTCAAATTTATGATCTGGTCCAATTTAAGAAACTCAAATTGGTCAAATTAAGGCAATTGGGCCATTTTTTTTAAAAGATAATCTCAAGACTAAAAACAAAAACGAAAGCAAACAAATCCGCGTGAGAAACATGCTCAGTAAATACATGAATTCAGCTATTTATACTAATAAAATGAAGTTTCGCTCTGTATGTGTGTTTGTCTGTTTGCTTGTTTGTCTGTTTGTCTGTTTGTCTGCGATGACTAGCAAAATCTAGCCCACCTAGAAGCCTGAAAATTTAGGTATGGATAGTCCAAGGTCTGGTCATGTGCATCTGAGTCTCAGAATTTTAATATTTTGATAATTACCCAACAAATTAATTATAATCTCATGAAACATCGTATCGAAAATGCCATCTTTTAAATCAAAATGGTTAAAGAAAAGAACAGCTGTTCTGGATTTGCAAGCAGAAATGAACGAATTCGAAATTATTTTACTAATTAGCGAATTTTTCAAAACAGCTAATTTTAGTTTTTTTCTTAAATTGTCTGAAAACAGCACGTGGAAGGCGGGTGTTTCTTCTACTCATAAATGACGTCATTCTAATGAGTAGGATTTCAGCGGTACATGACGTCTCTTTCTGTAATTAACGGCAGAATTGCAGCAGTCCAAATATGGCTATTTCATAACGAAATTAAAACTCTATCAGTCAATAAAAAATCACAATAAAATATAAATAAAACTCAAATTTAAGCCATGTAATTTAACAACGCGCTTAAACCACTGAAATTATCATAATCAAAAAGGTTACTGTATATAGCTGTCTTTGGAGATTTCTTCGGCTGTCTACTCCTAGCAGGAGGCCAATATACATAATTGCTAATTTTCATATCAAGGTGATTTTTAGCATTGTTAGTGGGCAGTCTAAAAAAATATAATAAATGTAAGAAATATATAAATTTTGCAATTAAAAAAGTTGGTTTTCACTTATATTCTATAACTTGTGATGCCCGTGTTGGATAACCTTAGTATCATTAAAGACATATTTAAAATAAGTCTATAATATTTTTAATTCCTACGTTTAGATTTTTTCTTGTAAAATACATTTATATGATGTTAAATGAGTGTACTTTTGCTTCTTCTCGGATTGTTTACTGTATGTGTGAAATGAATTTCATAACAGAAAGTTTTATATATTTACTAGCAAGCTACGCCCGCTGCGCTGGTCAATTTCTTATAACGAACTTTTAATCGAACAAAATATTGACATTTCATAATTCACTTTTATATTTTAACAGAATAATAGGGCTACTATAATTTGTGACTCGTGCTATAGCCAATATACACGCCAGGACACGTCGCCCATATCATTATCTTTTTACGCATGGAGATTTCGCTATGGTACTCTATTGTGAAATTTGGTAATTTTTCAAATTCAATATTTGAAAAATGGCATAATCATTAGATTTGAAATTTATATCAAGAAAAATGCATTTTTTTTAACTTTCAAACGCAGTTTGCCTAAAAATTTTCTGACAAATACTTTTCGAGCTACTATTTTTTTTCAGTAACTTCAAATGTTTCATTTTCCGAGATTAATCTGTGGCAACAATTAGCGAAAAACCCAGTCGTCAGAAACGCATAGTTTTTCATTAAATAGGCTGTTGGAGCAGGGATTGTCTCCACCAATTTGCCACCATCACTTTTGAAATCAGTTCGGTAGTTCTAGAGATTCCATAGAAATTGTAATTTAGAATGTTTTTAGAACGCTTTTCGCTCATTTCACCCTTTTCAATTTCGATTTTTGTTTTAAATTTTATTCTTAGAGAGCATTTACATCTTATAAGTAACTACAACGCCAAATTTCAAATTTCTAGCTCCTTCAGTATAAAAAAGATCTCAATATTAGAACGTTTTTCGCTCCTGCACCCCCCTGGGGTTAGTGACACCGACATAAAATATAGCCTATGATGGAGCAGGGGTTGTCACCATCAATTTGCCACCACCACTTTTGAAATCGGTTCGGTAGTTCTAGAGATTCCATAGAAATTGTAGATGGGTTTTAGAGAATGGTTAAGAGAATGGTTTTAGAACGCTTTTCACCCATTTCACCCTGTTAAATTTCGAATTTTTTGAAATTCTGTTCTTAGAGAGCATTTACATCTTATAAGTAACTACAACGCCAAATTTCAAATCGGTTCGGTAGTTCTAGAGATTCCATAGAAATTGTAATTTAGAATGTTTTTAGAACGCTTTTAACTCATTTCACCCTTTATAATTTGGATTTTTTTTTGTTGTTCTTAGAGAGCATTTACACCTTATAAGTAGCTACAACTGAAAATTTCAAATCGGTTCGGTAGTTCTAGAGATTTCATAGAAATTGTAATTTAGAATGTTTTTAGAACGCTTTTCGCTCATTTCACCCTTTATAATTTGGATTTTTTTTTTGTTGTTCTTAGAGAGCATTTACACCTTATAAGTAACTACAACTGAAAATTTCAAATCGGTTCGGTAGTTCTAGAGATTCCATAGAAATTGTAATTTAGAATGGTTTTAGAACGCTTTTCACCCATTTCACCCTGTTAAATTTCGAATTTTTTGAAATTCTGTTCTTAGAGAGCATTTACATCTTATAAGTAACTACAACGCCAAATTTCAAATCGGTTCGGTAGTTCTAGAGATTCCATAGAAATTGTAATTTAGAATGTTTTTAGAACGCTTTTAACTCATTTCACCCTTTTAAATTTCGAATTTTTTTCATTTTGTTCTTAGAGAGTATTTACATCTTTTAAGTAACTAGAACGCCAAATTTCAAATCGGTTCGGTAGTTCTAGAGATTCCATAAAAATTGTAATTTAGAAGGTTTTTAGAACGCTTTTCGCTCAATTCACCCTTTTAAATATCGAATTTTTTTTATTTTGTTCTTAGAGGGCATTTACATCTTATAACTAACTACAACGCCAAATTTCAAATCTGTTCGGTAGTTCTAGAGATTCCATATTAATTGTAATTTAGAATGTTTTTAGAACGCTTTTCGCTCATTTCACCTTTTTAAATTTAGAATTTTTTTTATTTTGTTCTTAGAGAGCATTTACATCTTATAAGTAACTACAACGCCAAATTTCAAATCGGTTCGGTAGTTCTAGAGATTCCATAGAAATTGTAATTTAGAATTTTTTAGAACGCTTTTCGCTCATTTCACCCTTTTAAATTTCGATTTTTTTTTATTTTGTTCTTAGAGAGCATTTACATCTTATAAGTAACTACAACGCCAAATTTCAAATCGGTTCGGTAGTTCTAGAGATTCCATAGAAATTGTAATTTAGAATGTTTTTAGAACGCTTTTCGCTCATTTCACCCTTTTAAATTTCGAATTTTTTTTTTTTTTTTTTTTTTTTTTTTTTTTTTTTTTGTTCTTAGAGAGCATTTACATCTTATAAGTAACTACAACGCCAAATTTCAAATCGGTTCGGTAGTTCTAGAGATTCCATAGAAATTGTAATTTAGAATATTTTTAGAACGTTTTTCGCTCATTTCACCCTTTTAATTTTTTTTTTTTGGTCTTAGAGAGCATTTACATCTTATAAATAACTACGACGCCAAATTTCAAATCGGTTCGGTAGTTCTAGAGATTCCATAGAAATTGTAATTTAGAATGTTTTTAGAACGCTTTTCGCTCATTTCACCCTTTTAAATTTCGACTTTTTTTTATTTTGTTCTTAGAGAGCATTTACAACTTATAAGTAACTACAACGCCAAATTTAAAATCGGCTCGGTAGTTCTAGAGATTCCATAGAAATTGTAATTTAGAATGTTTTTAGAACGCTTTTCGCTCCTTTCACCCTTTTAAATATCGAATTTTTTTTATTTTGTTCTTAGAGGGCATTTACATCTTATAACTAACTACAACGCCAAATTTCAAATCTGTTCGGTAGTTCTAGAGATTCCATATTAATTGTAATTTAGAATGTTTTTAGAACGCTTTTCGCTCATTTCACCTTTTTAAATTTAGAATTTTTTTTATTTTGTTCTTAGAGAGCATTTACATCTTATAAGTAACTACAACGCCAAATTTCAAATCGGTTCGGTAGTTCTAGAGATTCCATAGAAATTGTAATTTAGAATTTTTTAGAACGCTTTTCGCTCATTTCACCCTTTTAAATTTCGATTTTTTTTTATTTTGTTCTTAGAGAGCATTTACATCTTATAAGTAACTACAACGCCAAATTTCAAATCGGTTCGGTAGTTCTAGAGATTCCATAGAAATTGTAATTTAGAATGTTTTTAGAACGCTTTTCGCTCATTTCACCCTTTTAAATTTCGAATTTTTTTTTTTTTTTTTTTTTTTTTTTTTGTTCTTAGAGAGCATTTACATCTTATAAGTAACTACAACGCCAAATTTCAAATCGGTTCGGTAGTTCTAGAGATTCCATAGAAATTGTAATTTAGAATATTTTTAGAACATTTTTCGCTCATTTCACCCTTTTAATTTTTTTTTTTTTGGTCTTAGAGAGCATTTACATCTTATAAATAACTACGACGCCAAATTTCAAATCGGTTCGGTAGTTCTAGAGATTCCATAGAAATTGTAATTTAGAATGTTTTTAGAACGCTTTTCGCTCATTTCACCCTTTTAAATTTCGACTTTTTTTTATTTTGTTCTTAGAGAGCATTTACAACTTATAAGTAACTACAACGCCAAATTTAAAATCGGCTCGGTAGTTCTAGAGATTCCATAGAAATTGTAATTTAGAATGTTTTTAGAACGCTTTTCGCTCCTTTCACCCTTTTAAATTTCGATTTTTTTTTAAATTTTGTTCTTAGAGAGCATTTACAACTTATAAGTAACTACAACGCCAAATTTAAAATCGGTTCGGTAGTTCTAGAGATTCCATAGAAATTGTAATTTAGAATGTTTTTAGAACGCTTTTCGCTCCTTTCACCCTTTTAAATTTCGATTGTTTTTTAAATTTTGTTCTTAGAGAGCATTTACAACTTATAAGTAACTACAACGCCAAATTTAAAATCGGCTCGGTAGTTCTAGAGATTCCATAGAAATTGTAATTTAGAATGTTTTTAGAACGCTTTTCGCTCCTTTCACCCTTTTAAATTTCGATTTTTTTTTAATTTTGTTCTTAGAGAGCATTTACAATTTATAAGTAACTACAACGCCAAATTTAAAATCGGTTCGGTAGTTCTAGAGATTCCATAGAAATTGTAATTTAGAATGTTTTTAGAACGCTTTTCGCTCCTTTCACCCTTTTAAATTTCGATTGTTTTTTAAATTTTGTTCTTAGAGAGCATTTACAACTTATAAGTAACTACAACGCCAAATTTCAAATCGGTTCGGTAGTTCTAGAGATTCCATAGAAATTGTAATTTAGAATGTTTTTAGAACGCTTTTCGCTCATTTCCCCCTTTTAAATTTCAATTTTTTTTATTTTGTTCTTAGAGAGCATTTACAACTTATAAGTAACTACAACGCCAAATTTCAAATTTCTAGCTGCTTCAGTATAGAAAAGATCGCAATTTTAGAACGCTTTTCGCACCTGTACCCCCCTGGGGTAGTGGCACCGACATAAAATATAGCCTATGTTGGAGCAGGGGTTGTCACCATCAATTTGCCACCAACACTTTTGAAATCGGTTCGGTAGTTCCAGAGATTACCCCCTACAAACAAACAAAAAAACAATCTTTACTCCTTTATAATATTAGTATAGATTTAATGCTATTTTTTTTAAATTATTTATAGATAATTTCCAGATTCTTAAAGTAAAAGTTTTCCACTATTTCTAAAACCTTTAAACAATTAAAAATGTCACTTTTAAAATAAATAAGCAACATCTTCTTGTCCAAAATTTTATGAACCGTTTGAAAATATTTAACATTTTTATTAAGTCTCATAGGGAAAATTTTCACAAACATACAATATATATATATATATATATATATATATATATATATATATATATATATATATATATATATATATATATATATATTTATTTATTTATTTATTTATTTATTAAGAAAGAAGGAAAATGCATATATTTGAATCTGTAGTTTTATTTTTCGGCTTGTTGCAATTTCAGAAGTTTTAAAATTTTGCATACGAACCAAAAATGTATAATTGGAGCAACGTTCTCTGAAAGCTAATGTCGGGACAAAGTATCACAAAGAGAAACTTTTTGTTATTTATTTCTAGACAAGATATGAAAATGTGGTAGAAAATATCATTAACCTAGATAGAAACATTCAACTAAAATATATCATTATGAAATGAATGTAATATTATTTTTCTGTAATTAATGAGCTCCATAATAAAGCAAATGAATTCAGTAATGATAGTTAATTTATAAAATTGAATTAAAATCGAATTATTTTATTTTATTTGAAAGTTATTTCGATATATATATATATATATATATATATATATATATATATACATCAGTGATGGAACAGTGGCGCAGCAATTGGGCGATTCTCACCACTAAATTTTAATCGTATTCTTCGACTTAAAAAATCTCTGAAATTTTTCAGAAATAATAATAATGTAATATTTAAAATAAATGAACCTATTTCATTGAAGATTTAATAAATTGTTTCACAGTTCAACATAATATTTGTGTGATAGTTTTTAATCTCATAAAAAATCAAATTAAGGGAGCTACTTGCATGAAAAGTTCTCTCACGCTTAAATATAAATTGAATTTTGTTTTATTTAATTTCAAAAACTATAAATTTCTGTGTAAAACGATAAAAGACTATTTGAATAGATTTTCTTAAAGTAACGTCGCGTCAAAGCAGCATAAAATACAATCATACTTCCCTTTTTCCGGAAGAATATCTGAAAATATGATAAAAAATATCATTAACCCAAATAGAAACATTAAGCTAAAATGCATCATAAATTGAAAAGAGGACATTTTTATTCTTCTGTGATTAATGAGCTCGATTCTGAAGCAAATGAGTTAAGTAATGATAGAGATTTAAGCAATTGAATAAATGCCATAGTGTTTTATGTTTTATATTCCAAAGTTATATTAATAATGTTTTTTCTACAAATGCATTTTTTATAATATATTTTACAAACTATTTCGGAAATTGTTGCCTATGTGAGAACATTTATCAACATTCGCAATTGTATTTTCAAATTATACATTTTATTTTCAGAATCAAATGTGTAAATTTTTAAATGTATTAATTCTGGTGCTGTAAATTTGTAAAATAATTATTTTCAATTATAAAATACCATTAACTCAGATAAAATGAAGATGAATTACTAAGTCAAGATATTTTTCAAAAGTACTTTTAAAAACGAGTACGTAGCTTTATAGCTAGAAAATTAACTTTTGTCTTATAAAATAATTCTATATATTGTTGAAACAGTTTAATTTTTCTTCTTTAAAGCAGATTGCAGGTTGTATGTATACAATAAAATTTATAAAAGAAAATTTAGTGTGTATTACATAATATATTCTATATATATCTAACAAAAACATAACTGTGAAGAAAGAGACCAAAGTTCGGTAAAAAAAAAGAAAGAAAGAAAGAAAAGAAGTGATATGTAAGTGGTTTGCATATTCAAATAAAAGTCACTCAAACTTGCCTACTGAAGTATTATAACATTTTTAAATATAAAAATTACTGGTAGCATATTAATAATAAATGTAGAACTGGGCAAAGAGTACTACTTTGTTTTACCTAAGAGTCATTTACCTTTATTAATGACATTATTATATCAAAACTTGTTATTTGTGTTGGGAGGCATTAATTTGAGTGTATTGAGGCTCCTGAACAGGGTGGAGTCTCTAGAGTGATGATCAAAGACAAGCGTAAGTGTATCTGTCTCTTTGTCAGAACTTAGTCTGTCTTGAGGTTTCCGGAAGTGGGGGTCGCTACAGTGATAATCAAAGACGAGCGGAAGTGTATCTGTGTATGAGTTGTAATTCACCAACTGGACGAAAAATGTCCGGGCAAGGATTCGAACCTGGGAACTCTTGGCTGAAGCTGCCATTCTCTATTAACTGAGCCATCCCGGTGAAATCTGGATGGCCTAATTCATCCAGTTAACTTTTTTGATAATAGCATCTGGTCTGATATCTGAATCAGCTCAATAAAATAAATCGCAGGTAATTTAGAACTCCAGTAAACGCTAGATACGTGATTACACTAGATTAATTGTTTCAAAATTAATCTAGTGTGTATCTGTTTGTTTATTTGTTTATCAAATCTTTAACACTCTCTTTGTTTATTATAATAATATTATTAAAAATTAATATAATGACAGTGTTATTAATATTATCATCATCATTTTATTAAGACATAAAAGTCTATCCGTATTTTACACCGTATTTATCAAAAACGTGTCACGTTCTAGCTTTATTATTAATATGTTATCAATAATTTTTATTATTAAATAATTTTTATTATTAAACAATTTAAACAATGCTATAATACTTCCGTAGATATGTTTGAGCGAATTTTGTTTGAAATGAGCTCCCACTTATATGGCACTTCTTCTCCTTTTTTTTTTTTTTTTTTTTTTTTTTTTTTTTTTTTTTTTTTACCGAACTTGACTCCTTGTTTCACAGTTATGTTTTTTTTTTCAATATCATTACTTTTTGTACAGTTACAATATACTTGAACACTTTACTTAATGGTTTTTAATGTGTTTACAAGTGACTATTTTATTCACCAAGCAACATTAAATTTATTTCAAATTTCTTACAACAAAATATTTGGCTGTCAATTTGCGGCAGAATTCTGTATTTTAATACTGCTGTATTTAATGTTGGTTTTGAAACGAAATGTATTGATTCGAAATTTTTATTATTTCTGAAATAACAGTAATCATATTGACATAATTTTATGTTTTACCATTACAGACTCATTAACATATAAATCAACAATCCGATTCATATTTACAAATAAAATGACGAAACTATCCAAATAATATCAAACAAATAGTATAAAACTTAAACAAGCACTAACAAGAAAATCCGGCTGACTTTTAGCCCATACTAATGTATTGTTTTTAGTCTGGTGAAAGAAAGTATCGGCTAAAACTATAATTAGAAACAAAATACTAATGCACCTTTTGCTTAATTATATAATTTATTTGACACACAGGTTACAAACTTGAAAGTAAACAGACAGTAATTATTAAAATTCAAATTCATCCACCGAAACTACAGCATAGAAAGAATTTGCATCTTCAAAACAACAATTTGAATTGTATCCAACAATTTGAAAGTTCGTCTTGCTATCAAAAGACATCGAAATGATACTTGATAGTCCTCTGCAAGCATTATCTTTATACTCAGCGGTAATCGGTAAACTACCTTCATCCGCAGCATAAATCGATAGAGTACCCGTAGCACTGGCGTTGAGTGTCCGAGACACCGCAAGGTTGTCCACAGGTAAACTGTCGTACCCATAGTAGCTACACATCCATGATCAATATTTATTTGAGTCATAGGGATGACTCTCTTTTGCTTACATTTTTAATTCTGGGATTAGACGAATTTCAACTGGGGAAGTCTCGAAATATATGATATATATATTTCGATATATATATTCTCTC
Organism: Maratus michaelseni; assembly: GCA_963931845.1. Lineage (NCBI taxonomy): Eukaryota > Metazoa > Arthropoda > Arachnida > Araneae > Salticidae > Maratus > Maratus michaelseni. The sequence continues at coordinate 102,257,163 of OZ007593.1, read as the reverse complement.
AAGATGTTTTTGTGTTTTCACAATGTGTCTTAAAAGGTAAATTTTACGCACCATTACTCAAGAAATGAATTCTCTGAAATTAGCCAAAAATGGCTGATAATCAGATGATTTTGCTGCAAGGTCAGCCCGGATTCAACATTTGGCACTTTTTTGGCAAATAAAAATTTCGCCTAATAGACGTAACGTTAAAGTAAAAATGGACACCCCCAAGTGGGTAATGAATCGATTTTCAGAATTTTTTTTCGATTTCTTATAGTGTAAACTAACTTCATACTAAATTTGAAGTCTGTAGGTGCAGTAGATATATGAGATCTTTTTGATGAGTGAGTGAATCAGTGATAAAATTATCGATTATCAGACATTTTCAGATATCATTATCTCGGAAACTAATTATGCGTTTGTGTATAACTTAACTCTGATAACTGGTAATAAATAACTGTTCCAACACGAGAACGACGTAAATTAGCACTACCCGCATAGCATGCACAGTCACAGCGACGTCATTGTGACATCACTGTGAGTCACGTACGTCACGTCACATCTGTGATCAAAATGACACCACTTTGTAACGTCACACTGTGACCAAAATGTGAACGTCTTGAAGATCTAAAGAAAACTTAAAATAAACTTTAGAACATCTTCTGGCATGAAGAAAATTACTTTTTGACAGCTTTAAAAAATTTTGTGACGTTGCAATGACGTCACTGCAAGTCACATAAGTCACGTAAAACCTATGACCAAAATGCCAACACTGTGACTTCACGGTGTGATCAGAGAGTGAATTTGGAAAAAAAACTCATAAAATATAGAATTGAATTATGTCATGTACCTAAATAATTAATAAAAACATTGCCAAACATTATTTAAATATATTGTATTTCCAAAATAAAATAATAAATAAATATCTGTCTACATATATTAGACAGATAACTTTTTACAATTTTCATTACCATTTTCATGAAATTTAACAAAATATACTATATAATACACAGGTAAAAATCCTTAAATAGAAATTTAGTAATGTAGGAAAGTTTTGGCGAAAAGTAATTCAGAAATAGATCTCCCATTCTAATAAAACTGTTAGCAATTTAGAGATTTGTTAGCATTTTAAATACAAACATTTAATTTTTTTTCCTACTACCGCATGGAACTCATTTTCTAATTTTGTGATACTAAAAATATTTCTTTAAAAATCTCCATTCTTTAATTATTTTGAGGGGCCACTCAACCCAATCACCAGCTTTCTGTTTAAAAAGTGAGGACACCATTTTTGCGAGTTCGACACCAACACGGTCTGCTCCGGATGATCGTCGAACGCGTTCAAGATTTTCCTTGAACTGAATAATTAAAGTGGTTCTCAACTGACCTGCTCAACAACGCGAAGCTTTCTGACATAATTTTTGACTCATTTTTAAAGGCAAAGGCATAAAATGGGCAGGACAGACTATGGAAGCAATTTGGAATCGAAATGAGTTTTCCATTTTTTGATAAATAAATTACTTATCGAGTTATAAGCAATTCGTGTCACGTGACGACTGGTTTTTCTCTTTTCTTTCACTGTTACGTCGGGTATTTGGTTCAAAACGCTGACTTTGACATTCTTTTCTGAAAGATCTTCTGCTTTTACTAAAAAATGAAAAACGTCTTTCAATTACATAGTTTCTGAATAAAAACACCAGCCAATTTCAGGCGTTTCCGAATAAAAACGAATTTAAAATATGTCTTAAAGTATATGACATTCCTATAGCAATTTGACCCAAAACTGGTCAGTGCTTAATAAGATATCACCTCTGTTAAATATATTGCTCTTTTCAATAGATTGTAAAAAATGAAAAAATCGTATTTAGGAAATCTGATTGCAGAATAGTATTTATATTTATGTCGTAATTATTTTATAAAGACTATTAAATCCATTTTTATTTAAAATTTATGTTTACTTTGGACGCCTAAAGCAAATGCAACTGATTAAAAAATATATAAAAAATTAAATTTTCACAGCTTATTTCCAAGAATACTAAACTCTCTCATATAAAAACAGAATATTATAGTTTTATTAGAAGTTATTTGTCAGCCATATAAACTATAAAGCATTTGAAATGTCTTTATTTAACTGTTTTCTTTCTATTCTTTTTCTGGAAACACCTGCTAGATGTTACTTTGTGGTAAACATTACTGCGCAGATCATGATCGCAGATGTTGAGGACAGACGATTATTTTCATCGGCTGATTAGAGTGTGTGGTATTCTTTTAAGTTTGTGAAGTATATTGTGGAATTTATACCGTGAAAGTAAATTAACGTTTTGAAGTAAATCATCCATTTTAACCTATCCTTATGTCTAGCTGGGTGCGTTATTAAGGTCTGCGTGATATTTGATATCTCAGATCTGTGAACACATCTATGCTGGACCACTTGGAAAATTAAAGCAGTGGATTTGAGTCTCATTTTTCAATGAAAAGGAAGCAGTCAACGACCATTAAAACTTAATCCCTAGAACTGGTGGTTTTACTTATAGATTAGCAGGTAACTTTTAATGTCTTCGTAGTTTTGTTAATAGTGCATATTTAGTAATGGTACATTAATAGTGCATTATTTAAATGTTAAGATGTTTAAATCTTTTTTTTTTAATCACTTGTATAAAATTTTATCTTTAATGTTTTAAATCGTTTTAAATAGAGAGTTTGGAAAAAAGCTTAAAGTATTTACTAACAATATATATTCTAAATGTAAAGTGTTATTTATAACGAGGAATGTATTTATATTTTGCGTTTCTCAGTTCAATTTTCATAGTTATTCATTGTAATTAAAAACATTGCAATTTTTAAAACTATTAATATTTGAATTACAATTTGAAAATTTCTTAGCTAGTGGAGGTTTTGAGAAATAATTTTCTGGTATATTTGAAATAATTACGACAATTTAACTCATTATAAATTTAGTTGTCAAGATATGTCAATATTAGGTGCACAAAAATAATGAATATTGATGAAACAATAAAACAGCTATTCAGTTAAGGTAATTTTTCCAGTTATGTTATCGAATTTTTTCTATAGTAAAAATTGATATTTAAGCTCTGCATTTAGTATTCTATCAAAAACTATAAATGAAATAACTTGTAAAGAAAAAAAAAATTTTTTTCTTTGCGTTTATGATCCTAAGTTTTAAATTTCATTTGCTTCGAAAAATGTTTTATTGCTTGATACAATGTTTATTATTTAATAATATCGCACAATAGGTAGATCTATTATTTAAATGGATTCCTAATATAAATTTTTCACAATGCTTTTTTTAAAGTCTGTACTTTTATTTTCATTAAATTTGTAATCAAATCCAAAATAACTAATTTCTGAATTCATTTTTATTCGGAAACACATGAAATTGGCAGGTGTTCTTATTCAGAATATATGTAATAGAATGGCATTTTCCATTTTTGACAAAAGATGTTTTAGAAAACACTATCAAAGTCGGTGTTTTGAACCGAATTTCCGACGCGCAGCGTCAGAAACGGAAAAAACGTGACCAAAATTTATCTTAAGCATTTATCTAAAAATGGAAAACGCTATTCATTCCAAATCGCTTTAATAATCAGGCATGCAAGCAGGGGCGTAGGAAAGGGGGGGGGCTCATGGGGCTCAAGCCCCCCCCCCCATTGCAAATCAAGTTTTTTCTTTTCGTCGGATTATAGTGTTTCCTTTAAAGTGAACTTTAAATTATATTAATTAAAATTAAATTTAAAATATTTAAAAACGATGAAAAAATCATTTAGAGCTTTTTTTCTTTTGTAAAGAAAATCCGATTAATTTCAGAAAGCGAACAAGAAAAACATTTTTTACTTCCGTTCTGGAAGTCACGATAAAACACGTTTTTTCAAGAGAAAAAACAAATCACTTCTAGATTAAAATAATAATAAAATAAAACAATTTCAATATGTTTCTCCGCTGCACAGAAATCACGTGATAAAACGTACACAAAGCGAGAGAGGCCCAAATTGGGTTGCATTAAAAAGAAAAGAAATTAGTTAAATTTTCACAGAGTGAGTGGAAAGACCAATCCCCGTTTGGGAATGCGGAAATTGAAATAACCCATCTACGATCGCCCCGATTTTGTGAATGGAACAGGCTTCTTCCGAGAAGATTGCTTTCAAAGCCATTTTTACTTTGTGTTCCTGCCTTTCGTGTTTGGTTTCGTTAAAGATTAAATGAAGTTTATCATTCTAGGCAGTAAATGATATGACCGTTATATACAATATAATATATAATAAGAAAATTTTGCAATATGAATTCTTGTAAAAGACCGAAAAATACATTGTTAAGTTTTTTCTCTTCTAAAGTTCCGAAAAGAACAGAAGGTGAAGGTTCTGGAGTCAAAGATGAAAAACATGAAAAAACAGGTTCTACAGTTAAAGATGAAAAATCTGAAGAAGCGGTTAAAGTTATTAGCATTGGACTAAATGCTGTAAATACACTTGCTGTAAATACACTGTCTAAGTCGTTCTCTGAAAGTGATATGGATATAGGACTATTTGTTGGCGATGTCGTTTATCTTGATGAATACCAAAAATTAAAAGTTTTAGAAAATTCGTGGAAACCAGATCCATCCTTTTCTTTCCCTGTAAACCATAAAAAAAGAAAATTTCAGTATCACTGGTTTGAAAAATTTCCATGGTTAAGTTACTCTGCAAAATTTGATGGAGCATTTTTCAAAATTTGTGTAGTATTTTCAAATGGACAGGGTGGTCAAGGAAATCAGCGATTGGGTAAATTAGTCTTATCTCCTTTTACACAATGGAAGGATGCTTTAGAATATTTTACATCTCATCAAATGTGCCAATATCACAAGAATTACATTATTATGGCAGAAGAATTCAAGAAAATTATGAAAGGGCAAAATATAAGCATAGGAATACAACTTCATAGTAACAGGAAATCTGTAAAAATAGGCAAAAGCTCAAGTCCGCAATTAAAACAGTCATCCTTTGTGGAAGACAAGGACTCCCATTACGTGGACACAGAGATTCAGGGAATATTTCTGTTCAAGAAACGGAGAAAAATAACGGTAATTTTAGAGCTTTACTTCGATTTAGTTTGGAAGCTAGCGATAAAACTGCAGACATAAAGGAAGTTCAATCAGGTATGATTTCAAAAAAATATACAAGCCCAGACATACAAAATGAAATAATCAAAATTTGTGGTGAGACTATACAAGATCACATTGTCCAAAAAGTCAATAAGGCGAAGTGTTTCGCAGTTCTCGCTGACGAGACTACTGATATCTCCGGAAAAGAAGTTCTTACACTTTGTGTCCGTTATGTTGAGGAATCTGATTCTTCTTGTATAATAAGAGAAGACTTTTTAGACTTTATAGAAATTGAAAATTTATCTGGGACTACAATTGCCGATGTAATATTGTCAAATCTCAGAAGACTCGGGGTTGACATTTCTTACTTGCGGGGTCAAGGTTATGATGGGGCCGCTTCTATGTCTAGAAAACTAAATGGAGTTCAAGCAAAAATACTGCAGGCACACCCAACAGCATTGTATGTCCACTGTTGCAACCATGTTTTAAATTTAGTTTTGTCAAAATCATGTCTTGTCCCATCCATTAGAAATTCTCTTGCAACTGTTCAAGAAATAGTCACATATTTTAGAGCCTCGCCAAAAAGAAGGAAAATTTTAAAGAGCAAGCTCCTAGAAGAAGAATTTTTAAGCAGTAAAAGCACATCCAAAAAAACGACTTGCCTTAAAAAATTTTGTGAAACTCGCTGGGTAGAACGGCATGAAGCCATTTTTACATTTTGTGAGTGTTTGGAACCAATAATTTCAGCCTTACTGGAAATCACTGAAGACACGAATTCAGAAACCGAGGCATCGAGGAAAGCGATGCTATTTTACAATGCATTGTGCTAAAGTTGTGTTTTAGTATCTCTTTTCGTGGCAGAAAAATGTTTCGCAATCACCCACAACTTGTCAATAGCCCTACAGAAACCGGGCATTGATTTAATATCCTCTTATGGAACCATTAGTGAAGTAACGGAAATTTTTAGAAAAATGCGTGAAAATTCAGAACCCAAATTTTCAGCCATATTTAAACGAGCTTCCGATGCAGCAACAGAACTTAATTTAGAAATAAGAAAACCTAGACTAGGAAAGAAACAAATGTATAGAGATAATACACCTAGCGAATCAGTGGAAGATTATTACAGAAAAACAATTTTCATACCCTTTTTGGATTTTCTTATTCAAAACATGATTGACCGTTTTGAAAATCATAAGCATGTAATTAGTAGCTTGCATGCAATTCTGCCAAAAAACATAGAAAAATCTTCAGTAGAAAATATCATGCAATGTGCTGAATTTTACTCTTCTGATATAAACATTCTTCCGAACATCTTACAAGCAGAAATCGAAATGTGGGTCGAAAAATGGCTGTCATCAGACAAAGAAGAAAGACCAAATACTGCAATAGAGTCCTTATCAAGTTGTAATACGGCTGTTTACCCCAACATCAACAAATTGTTGAAAGTTCTATCAACGCTTCCAGTATCAACAGCCACTCCGGAAAGAACATTTTCTACACTGAGAAGATTAAAAACCTATCTTAGGAACACGATGTCAAATTCTCGGCTTTCTGGACTTGCACTAATGAATATCCATCGAGAAATTCTGGTAGATGTCGAATCTATTTTGAATGCAATGGCAGCGAAGCAGTTACCTTGTGTTATGATGCCAAAATTTGTAAGTGCATTTTTTTCTTTTTTTAAGTACTAATTAAATATTTCTTTCGTACTCTGCTGTCATATTTCACAAAATTGTAAAACTTAATTTATTCCTTAATGTTTACATTGAAATAATGCGCATACCCTTTTTTAATTATGCATAAAATTAATTATTAATTAATTTACTTAATTACTTATTAATGGGATGCTTTATTATTAATTCATTTTCTCAGTTTCCCAGTTGTTTTGAGCATACTGAGTTAGAAACTATTTGAGCCCCCCCCCCATAATTTTTAAATTGCTACGCTACTGGATATACGGTTAAAAACTACACATGTTAAAATAACTGCAACTAGTGGAAAAACATTACTAACAAAACGGGATATATGGGTGAGGTTAAATTTATATCAGGGCGGGTACTCATTGACGAAAAGTCTAAGCAAGGGGTGGAGCTGAGCAAAAGTTTAGATTGTTAGTATGATAACAAATGTAACGAGCCAATATATTTTTTAAATTGCTACAGCGTTATTTCTGATACGAAAATGTGGCATCATAACGTAAGAATCTTAGCCAATGCCGAGACCAATTAAAACAAAATTTTAAAGAGTGATAAATTGAAATGCGTTTTCAGCAACATGCATTGCTTTAAAAATTAAGTAAATTATGTAAAACAGAATCGAAAATTTAAATAACTAAGAAATAATAAAAGTAAAATAAACCGACTAAAAGAATTAAAGTTGCAAAAAGAAAAAAGAAAACTATATATACAACGTATACAAATATTAAACGAAGTATTGACTACAAATTTGAATTATAAAATAAAATTTATAGCCCAAGCAATTATGAAAATTAAAATAAATATTTATTTCGTAAATACATATGTTCCATTTTCGGAAACAGTGTGTGAAAATTAATTACAACTTTGGAAAAACTGAATAGGTTAAAAAACTGAAGCAGTTTTGAATTTTAAACTGAAATAGAACATGAAATTTGAGATTAAATAATTTAAACTAAAATATTAACGAAAAGCGAAAACCAATTATAAGTCTATCACTGAAACAATCAAAGATTAACTAACACATTTCTCAGTAAATATAGCAAGTAATGCAGTACAAAATACCTCATTTTAAAGATCGCAAAGAGTGAAGCGAGAGAAAATAAACAATGTGAGACACACTTACCTCATTAAGAAGTTAGAACCTGGTTACTAAGCAAAAAAGAACTATGTATAAAATAGGAATAGGCGAACTCCAAAGAACAAAACTGCTCTCCCTTTTGTTTGGAAAGCAGAGATATATAAAAAAAAATAGATAACAGCACTGGCGCGACTTTGCCCTTTCGATTCACAGTGTGCATTCGATTTAGAATACTATTTTTTACATTGCTTTAAACAGTAGCATATTTGAATCGAATTTTTAAAACACACTAAATTCAGAAACATAAAATAAAGTAGTTCAAACTAAAAATATTATATAGAAAATGGATACATGTATAATGCAAATTTTTATATGATTTAAATAAATATATTATAGTATTTTTTAATCCAGTGATAGATGTATTTATTTTTGACACACACACACACACAAAAACTCCTACATACTTTCAAAAAATTTTCCTTTGCAATATGCTAATTTCTTTCATTTTGTTTATTTTCCGGGAACGCCTCGGAGCCCCTGAAAGGTATAGGAGCACACTTTGGGAACCTCTGATCTAAACTGTAAGTAAAATTCAAACTATCATAGAAAAATTAATAAAGACAGCAAGTGTAAACATTCAAATCAGTTATCAAGCACTATACATTTAGATTAGACTAAATAACATTTAACATATATATGTTAGAAATGTTAATCCTTTCGTATAACTAGACTTTTTTTAATAATATTAATTACAAACTCCGTTAAGCATATCGCTTATGTAAAGACTACTAGAGAAAACAAGGACAAAATGTGGAGGGACATGAACAATGAAGTGAAAGAAAATCTTGTCCACATTTAGCAGTAATCGCATTTTTAGTTGTTTAAAATTTTATCGTTCAAGAGGAAATTACTTAGCACTGTTAGAATAAATTATAAGTTTATTTTTGCAGTTTATTTTTGGCGAGTATAAAAAAGTATTATGATTTTTATTTCGTTTCAAGTGTTTCAAGGTCATTTTAAAATTAAAAAGTTCTTTAAAGTAATAAAAGAATTATTAATAAAATTAGAAATGTAATTTATTATTTTTAATTATATACATCTATTAACGAAAACATACTGATATAACTTGGAAAAAAAGCCCATGACTTTTTTCACAGTAGCCAACTTTGCCATCATTACTTAATTCATTTTCATAATAAAGTTAATTAATCACAAGGACATAAATCATCCTTTTCTTGCATTATATATTTTACTAGAATGTTTCTATCTGGGTTAATGATATTTTCTACCACATCCTGCGATCTTGCCTGAAAAAGAAAGGGAAATGTTTCTCTTTGGTCAACTGTGTCACTTCATTAGTCTTTAGTAATAACTGCTTGAATTTCCTTTTCTTAAGTTATTATGACCGAAAATTTAAAAACATATAAATTTCGATATATTAAATCAGTATTATTATTATTATTATTCTAGATTGATACTTATATAGGAAATACAGATTTTGAACTATCAGAATATTAAAATAAAATTTAAGACTATAATAAAATTCAAACATTTTCAAATATGTTTGAAGTTTCTTAGCCCGTTTGTGTTACTTTCACCTACGAAAGTTTCATTTGTCGTGCGAATGATAGAAATATTTTGTAATGTTTTTATAAACAAACAGTGAATTTATATGTATATTTTAAAAATTAAGGGGATTTCTAGCTCAAATTTTCAAAGAAACGTTCATGTTTTACGAAAACAATATTAAAAAATATATAAGGTCTAAAAAAAGGGAATTTAATAATGTAAAATATAATAAACATATGACTATGAAATAATAAATATAATATGATATGTGTGAAGAACAGTATAATAAATTAATGTGTAAATAAAATATAAACATTTTATGAGCTGTATGTTCTGACAGCGAAATGTCATCGGTATATTTGAGTTATTTTTATCACAAGTTTCTTTTACGTAGTATGTTGGTGATACATTGCTTTTCATTCTCTTTTAAAATAAATGCATTTATCATTTGGCGTCATGCTTAAAAAACAATTTTTCATACATACGCAACGAGATATATTTATTCAAAAGAGAAGCAGAAAAAAATCTCTTAAAGTGCATCCTACATTAGCGATTTAAAGGGAAATAATGGGAATGTAATCTTAAAATAGTGTTAAATGATCACATTACAGATGTGAATCCTTTCGAAATCGCAAGAATATATCTAGATGTAGTCAAATACTTTCCAAAATTCAAAGCCTGCGTGTCTCTTTGTCTGCTGTGTATAGAACCGCACATTTATAACTTGTATTCTTATATTTCAATTGCTTTTTTTTTCATTTTGTGACATTTTGTTACAAGAAGAGAAACGTCTATAATTTTCTGTTCTAATAAATATACTACAGTGAGTTGTGGAAATACATATCTGTCCACGAAGAATTGGAATAAAAAACTCGTTATTTTGATATACACCGAAAGTTATTTCAAAAGTTTAGAAGTTCAATATTTCCTCACTTACCTGATGTATTGGCTACTGAAGCAGACTTTTTTGCAGTGTTTAAAACTATAATGTGTGATTGTGAGTTTACATTAAATACCCCTACTCTCACTAGAGAAGTCAATATTCAGTCTTCTAAATTTCAAAAATTTAAAAGTCTGAATACAGCGCAAACCTTATATATAATATAAATGTTACTGTAATTGGTGCAAATACAAAAACACAGTAAAACATTAAACCCATTTACGATGTTAAAAACAGATGTTAAAATTCCTTAGCGTTTTCGGCTAAACATTAGTCATCATCAGAGGATAAAACGAGACGAAAATCACAGTTCTAAAGAAGTACAATGGGCAGGTAGCAATCAAGCGAAACCAAAAAACAATAAAATGGAAGGAGGGAAGCAAAATGAGGCGATGCCATTGAAAGTTGGTGGGGGATGTGGGTCAATCAAAATCCAAAACACCGGTGATACCATGTAAATAATAACATATATGCGGAATATGATAAGACAATACATAATTACATGTATTATTGCCTCTTTTTAAAATTTTCAGGGACTCTCTTATTATGTAATTGTTATATTATGAATCGTGTGCAATGATTTTAGCTTTATTGAAACATACATCAATCTTCTTACTTTCTTTAAGCGGTATAGAGCAGTGGATAATTTACCTTTTTTATGTCAGCTGTATGTTCTTTAAATTTTTCCTTTAACTTGCGAATTGTCATGCCCACATATGTATATGTTTTAGACCTGCTATTAACTTAAAAAGAAATGATAAAAATGCCAGATATATCATCGTTATCAATAGGATCTATCATTCTATGTACCTGATTATTTTACCTTTATTGGTGGCTTTGCAATGAGAGCATGAATTATATTTTTTAATGCGTACTCAATTCTTTCAAAAAGTTGTGGAATAAAATCAATACTATCAAATTTTGAAGCTTGCATAACTTTACAAACTTTTGTAGACTGTTTATTTTTAACATCCATAACTTAACTTGCTGATAAATTTGCTTAAAAAATCTTTTTCACCTGCAATCTCTTTAATTTTATTTAACTCATCATTTAAATATACCCCTGAACAAATATCATATGCTCTTTTGATATAAAAACGATATGCCACTGCTTTTGAATTGAATGGAACATTACTATTTATGATATTGTTTTATTAAATCTGCAAAGTTTTCTATAATTTTTCCTATCGATGCTATGCGCTGAAATGTGCTTGATAAGTTCTTTATGTAAAAAGGGCGACAAAGCATTCCCATCTATTTCACATGTAAATTGTATTTTGCTATCCATACAGTTACCATGCGTCATAAATTCATTTAATGCAGAAATATCGTTATTATGTATGACCAGGGTGTCATCAACATATCTAACCGATAATGCTGGTTTAAGGGTAGATGTAGATATGATTAGTTTTTCAAGAGGTTGCAATTTTAATTCAGCCAGTAAACCATATATAGGTGAACCCATAGGAGCCCCCTCAGTGTCTTTGTAATGACTTCCGTTAAATAGGAAAACATTGTTATTAGTAAGTAAATTTATACTTGAAAACGGAGTTTGTTTAATGTTTCATTATAAGCCGGGTTATTTACGATGAAATTTCCAATGATAGGTGTAATTTCTTGAACATTAATCGAAGGATATATTGATTTTATATATTTTATATTCTTTATCCCGCAAGGGAAAGCTATGATGCCATATGGCGTCATCTGCTTCTGTTTTATAACAGTAGGTAATTATGTAATAAAAAAGGAGTTTTTAGTTTGAGAACAAAAGTTGTTTTGTTTATGCTCTTGGTGTCAAAATAATTCTTTTTTATTAAATATCATTTTCGGATGAAATCACCACGTTTACAACTTGTTCCCTTTTAATTTAATCCTTTGAATCTAATTTAAACTATCCATCTTAAGTTAATGTTTTTTCAATAAAATTATCCATCGTCATAAAAAACAATGATTACAAATATCTTTTAAATAGTCGCAATGTTTCCTATGATCGTCAGAATGTTTTATTTTTAATATTGTATGCTTTCTTTATATACCCAACAAACATACCCTGAACATTAAAAGATAAGTTGAAAATTTTCTATAATACTTTCCGGTAGTAATCGTTAAAAGTTGATTTTAAATTTTTATTTATCTTGAAGTAAAATTTTGTATCTAAATTAATTCAGCATCCGTTAAATATCTAGAGTGCAACTGGACATATTTTATATGTCCAGTCATTTTATATGTCCATTTTATATGTAATGGACCAGCTGACCTAATATACACGATCTTGAAAATAAGTCACACTGCATCTACTGATAAGACCAGAAAAGTACAAATAATCTAAAATAAAATGTCACAGAAGAAATCGTTATAATTAACTAAAACGTTTCAGCAAATGTTCAATAGTTTTCTTCGTGCTTTCTTTAGAAGTGAAACTAATATTTATGTGACCCAATAAAAGATTTACATTCAAAGTGTAAAAACATTTTTAATCTTATCTTACGCCCTCCAGTCCTATTAGATTAGAAGCTATTAATCTATTGGCGAAATCAATTATACACGTATGTCATGTGGGCTGTCCTGGAAAGACATTTATATAGAAAAGGATTCAAAATATCGTAAAATATGAGATACTTTCTTTCCTGCTAAAAATATCGATGTCAAGATATATTCAGTCATGTGATATTCCGTTTCTAATATTTCTATTTTTATAGAAATCGAAATATTTTCATGCAAAAATTGTACTTAAAATTTATAATTTAAATATTTTTCTTAATGGTGGAAAACTGTCCGAACAGCTTTTTACATCTACTTAGAATGTTAGCTTCATTCAATATTAATATTGTTAATCCTGAGAAAGTATCTCTTGACAAGAAAACAAAAATTCTATAGTTGAATTCAACTATGTACCATTATTCAATAAATTACTTTAATATCGTCTTGTAAAAAAAAGATTGAAAATCTTATGAGTTATTTAAATTAAATGCAATTACATATTTTGATTATCATATGACTACGAAACTTTAATTACTGTTGTCATTAATAACAATTATTTTTTGTAAGCTTAATAGTTGCGGTTTTAAGTGCTATGAGAGTTTTAAAGGGAAACCAGTTCAATATGCATCAGATGCAATTAATTTTCAGCATTCATACAGTACCATCGCAAATGCGATTAAAGGAAATATGTTTTTAAACAGACTGCTTCTGGTGGACTAAAATTCAAATTTTTCAAAAGGGTATAATACAAGGTTTAATTACATCTTTGTGAAAATAGTCAAAATATATGAAAAAGAGGGACAATATAAAACAGGATATTAAATTTTAGTAAAATATTGAAAATTGAACACTACTTCTTATTTTAACTAAAAAATAATATTGAAACCTGTATTGAAGAAAACCTGATGTTGAAATTTTTATTATTGGCTTCTGCTTTTCTAGGTTATGTAAAAAAAGGAACTTTTAAATATTTAGGACAATTTTTTAAAGTTTTGATACATTTTATTATTTTATTTGGAAAAATAACATTGACGTTCTATAAGGACTACAATCCAAAATTGAAAAGCACAAAATTATGATTTAAAGAAGACCATAGCAAACTTTTAATGATTACTCATTTTTGTAACTTCTAAAATACATTTTTGGTGGATAACGGATTCTTAGCAGCACAACATACTAAGTTATACAGAGTGAACAATATATTCAAGTTCTCTCAATGAAAGTTCATAATTTCAACTCTAATGTTTCCAATTTTTGGCACAGTTGTTTGGCACCATTATCGGAAAAGTCTGAGACAAAGAGCAAATCCACTTCAACTGTTCAAGATACGTTTTTATCGACTCAAACTGAAAGCTTAATATGATGTAATCACAAGACTAATTTAATAGGGTATTTTTTATAAAAATTATTTTCTAACTTGTGATCTACTTCTCAGACAACTTTTTATTTCATTTAGGAATCAATTCATTTCACGATAGAATTATAAATTGGCTCTTGAAGTGACTCATGCAAGGACCCTGAAATATAACCTGAACCATAAACTCAACAGTCTGTATCCTATGCAAAATTAAAAAAAATAATCCATATTCAATCATGATCTATCCTTCAAAACTCTCTGCGAATTTACACCAGAATTAAAGAACGTTCTCACTGTGCAATTTTAGACGGATTCGTCGGGAAGGGAAGTTGAAAAATGATTTGTTTAAATTTTCTTAAATGAATTTGAAGACAAACAGCACCCTTCATAAAGTTTTGTATAGATATATATGCATACGTACACAAGTACGTATACAAGTATGTTTGCATAGTCCAGGATCTATAACCGCAAATGTTTGACTATTCGGATTCCAATGGTGCCAAAAAAATACTAATGTTTCTATATATGCATTTTTAAAAATTGCATAGGAAGAAGTTTATATGTGTTAAAATTTTACTTTTCCTTTTCTATTAGATTTATTACAACTTAAGTTATAACGATCGTTCGGTTTATTTTTATGTGCTATATATTTCATGCAAAATTTTTCACAAGATTTAAAAAATATAATATTCTAATAGCAGTACCTATTTGTAGGTCATTCTTCTTTTTACATTTTTAGAATATTTTTCCAATTTTTAAATGTAGTTTTTGCGTTCCTCTAAAAAACATTATTTTTTTGTAATTTTTCGTTGAAGAGCATCTTTAAAATACTGATAAACATAACGATTTTTAATGGATTTTAAGTTAAAATACAATTTGTACTCTTGCGTCACAGAAAGTCTGAAAGTCAACATGAGACATTTTTACCGATCGTTCAAATATTTGCAATATTTGAAAGCAAATATTTCTTGTTTGCGCATTTTAGAATAATTTATGAGTCAAGAGCAAATAGAATATTCATAGGACATAGTTCCGAAAAATAATTTGTATACCAGTTTCAAGGACGAAATCTTGGTCTTTAAAATTTCAAAAATTTTCATCCAACGTATTTAAGTATGGATCCTTGAAAGTAAAGCAACACGAAAAATAACATGAAAGTTTTAGGAAATAGACATGAAAATATGTACACATAATTACATATTAATAACACAATTTTTGTATATTGATTACAATAAAACTTATTTTTCAAGGTGATTAGAAATATGTGATTTGTCTGTCAGAATGAATGAGAATTATTATTATTATTATTTTTAATTATGCGGGAAGTACGAACAAATTTGACTTTTTTAATAGCATCCTCAGTATAATTTCTAAATATCATTTCGTATTTGGCTTTATTTTGTTTGCTTTTATCAGTACTAGCAATCCGCTCCGGTTTCGCAAGTTTGCCATGATGTTTTAAAGATGCCTCAAAATATATTTATCTGTGATATTCAAACTCAACATCATTTTTAATTTGCACAAATAAAAAATTACAGATTACATTTAAATTTTTGTTTGTTCTATCAAATAAAAACACTGTCAACATCATACATAAAAATTCAACTGGAAATGCAAAAATCGTCTGTAAATAAGATATAAAATTTACAATACATATAAAAAAATATAAAAGTAAAATCATCTGTTGTGATTTTCACGGTAATCACATATATCTTAAAGCAAAAGAACCTAAAAGCAATTTTTTGTCTTAATCATGTTCCAAATATAGGCAACAAAACTGATAAATTTCCAAATATTGTTTCAATGGCCGCCTGTAACATTGAATATTTCTTTTAAGACTAATTAATGGGTATCTCTAATAATCTCTAATTAATGGGATGCTTTATTATTAATTCATTTTCACAGTTTCCCAGTTGTTTTGAGCATACTGAGTTAGAAACTATGTGAGCTCCCCCCCCCCCATAATTTTTAAATTGCTACGCTACTGCATGCAAGTGCAAAGCGTTTAAAAATTTGTTCATAAATGTGTCAGAAAGTTTCGTGATACTGAACGAGGGGAAATATGGCAAAGTATACATATTTAAAAACTTCAATACTTAAAAGCAAAATAGCATAGTTTTAATTATTGTCAATATTTTTGGTGGTTACATAAAACAAATGGAAGTCGAAGTTATTTTTAAAAGTGGTTATTTGTACAATAGAATTTCATATTATTAAAATATTTAATTTTATTATAATTTTTAATAGATTCATCTATTATTTTTATATTAGTATGCGTTTTTTACATTTATAATTTTCTTGTTTAACGGCTACATTAGCCGGTTTCCCAATCAGATGCAAAGTTTTAATTTGAATACGAGTTGCATAAAAAAAATGATTGCCGATCCAATCCTTATCGTTGATCTTATCCGTATTTGGTGAAATCTTGTTATCCGAATCTATGCGAAATCATTTATCAGGTTCGGTCGGGTTGTGGGCCTACAGAATTTTTGTTGTTGTTGTTGTTGGGTTAGGGTAAGATTACGGGTTGAATGTAAATATAGTTTCAGTCAACCATCATTCATGTTCAAGTAGACATTCAGTCATGTTCAAGAAGTATATAACCGGATTCGTGCATAACTCTAGATCCGAGCCGACATCAGAAATTGTATCGTAACACAATTTCTGATAAAATCTGGTTACTTGGTCGTATGCAAGATTCTATTCTGAACAAGACTTACAGTAAAAATATTATACCCGACTCGGGTCAGATCGGGTTCACGAAAATCAGGTCACACGACAACTAATCCAAATCTATTCTGTAGCCAAACAAATCCAAAAAGATCTAACCGAAGTTTCTGGATTGTATTCGGGTAAAATCTGGTCACCCGACCCGGTGCAGTGTCGTCACAAACGTCACAAACTTGAACCATAAAAAAATTTTGATCCGAAAAATCCGTATAGGATTCGGGTAAAATCTGGTCACCCTATCCGATGCAGATTCGTCACATTTTTCACATTGAAGTCGCACGGTGACTTCACAAAGTAGTCACATTGTGAGGTCACAGAAAGCCTTGAAAACGGCCATAACGACCTCGCATTTACGTCACAGTGACTTCACATCGACGTCACTTGACATCACGACGACTGTCACAAAGTCACAGTGTGACTTCACACTGACGTCGCCGTGATGTCACCATGCCTTACGGGTATTGAGGTAGTAAGCACGTGTAGTATTTAGTGCTTCATTGAATATCGTAATGGCTGACTACACAAACCAAGAATACGCTGATATGCATTTGATGTACGATCGAACAGAAGACAACGAGCGTTTAGCGCAGCGGTTGCACCTACAGCAATATCCGAGGACGCGTTTTCCCCATCATACAACCTTCGACACGATCGATCGACTACTACGGGAGACGGGGACCTTCCACTTTAGCACGGCCTGATGCAGGGAGACCGCACACTCTACGCACTCCTCAAATGGAAGAAACCGTGCTGCAACGATTTGCCTATTCCCCGTCGATAAGTACAAGAGTTGCTGCTGAACTCGATGTTCCACACACGGCCTTCTGGAATGTTTTGCATACTGCAAAGATGTACCCCTTCCCCATCCGGAAGATACAACCTCTAACCAAAGACGACTATCCCCGTAGTGAACAGTTCGTGTGCTGGATGCTTGACATCATCACACATTCTAATCCTCAATTTCATTCCACTGTTTTATTTACTGACGAGGCCAGATTTACACGAGAAGGCGTTGTCAACACACATAATGCACACACGTAGGCGATGGACAACCCCCATGCCAGTGTACCGTAAAAATCTCAACAGATGCTTAGTGCCAATGTGTGGGCAGGAATCCTCGGTGATTATCTCTTGGGACCGTACTTGCAGCCCGAACGTCTGAATGGAGCAACGTACCTTGTTTTTCTGCAACACGTCCTTACTGAATTGCTACAAAGTGTGCAAGCTGCAGTGCAGAGAGGCATGTGGTTCATGCATGATAGTGCTCCAGCGCACTTTTCCCTTGAGATGTGTAATCACCTCGATGTTACATACACAAGGACGTGGATTGGACTCGCGGACCCTTTGCATGGCCTCCACGTTCACCGGATCTCAATCCGTGTGACTTTTTCTTAAGGGGTCATTTTAAATCAGTCATTTATGCGACGCCTGTGGACACAACGGAGGACCTCATACAGCGGACTGTTGTCGCTGCGGGAGACGTTAAAAACATACTTTGCATCTTCGAGCGCGTCCGGGTATCGTCCTTACGTCAATGTAGATTGTGCAATGAGGTCAGCGAGAACCACTTAGAACAACTCTTGTAACAATTAATCAAATAATTTTTTTGTAGTTAGTATTGTACTTTTGTCGTTCCAGCGAGACGTCTAAACCTGCATGCGTTTTTCGTGATTATCACCCTCTCAACATGGTTTGCGACCTCATGTTCTATGGTAAGTTTTCATCCTTTTGGTGCCTTTTATCATACCTCTTAATTTGTCGGTTAAATTTTGGAACATACTGTATATATATATATATATATATATATATAAGCTGTTTCAAAAGTATTTTCGTTTTTTGCATGTTTTAATACCAAACCTGTAGCTGGCACTTTGTAATCTCTATTGATGAACTGCAAATGTTATTTAAGAGAATACATGTCTCTCTATATTCTATAATCATACAGGCTTCCTTCTTTCATTTTTACGTTACGTAAAGAGTGATACAAATGTTGAGATTTTATGCGTCTTAAGGCATGATTTTAAACTAGGCTTTAAAAAAATGAAGCTATCCTCAAAACTCGTGCAGTTGGAGGCCAGGACAAGAGTAGTGTCCGGACAGTTCAAAACAAATCCAAATGTTTTAAGGAAGGCGTCTTCAATCTCGAAATCAATCCCAGAAGTGGCAGGTGTATTTTGTGTAGTTGAAGAGAAAAAAAGAGAAGAATCCATTTTTCACAAGAAATTTTGATGCTAAAAATTAACCAAACTACACATTCAAACATTATTAATCTTATTTATAATTTTTACGTGATAACATCATACTTGAAAACCAAAAACTAAATAAAAATATTGAGTTTCTAAAAAAGGAAAAAAAATGTACCAGTTTGAATCCAGAATCTTAATACATGTTGTACAACCTCAAAATATTTAAATTTTTACGTAGGAAGAAAAAAACAATATTTGGAGCAACTTTTCTTGACAGCTAATAGCAGTACAAAATATTACAAATAGATCCTTTTTTCCGTTTTCACTGATAAGGTCTTAAAATGTGAAAATAAATCTATATTGTGAAACAAAATTACCTGTCCTATAGTAACACTGACGTCATATCAATGATGGCATCGACCAGAGCAATCAATTTGGAGTTCATCGAATTATTACTAACTTCTAACATTGCACAATTCAGTTTTACACAGTCAAATAAATATATATATATATATATATATGTATATATATATATATATATATATATATATATATATATATATATATATATACGTTACGGTCAATATGATTAATCCGGTCATTATTAATAATAACCGGTTATTATTAATAATGACCGGATTAATCATATTGACCGTAACATATACACTTTAACTGCATTTTGACTGAAAGCAATCATTTATTTTAAATTTTTAAATTAAATTTCAAGCTTTTTTTTTTTTTTTTTTTTTTTGAAAAATCTATTTTAATAATAAGAATTTGTTTTTTACAATAATGTGAAGTAACGTTTTCAGTGACATACAAATCTAAGCCAAAACTGCAGGTTTACCACATTTAGCAATAGATTGCTCGTGTTTGGCGGGTGCTTTCTAAACATAGATTAGTACAAGTTGTCAGAAATGTTAAGAATTACTGTAGGTTTATCTTACAAAATCGTGTTACATGCCATGTATTGGCTAAAACATGGGTGATGCTATACATTTTTAAACAAAGGTGGATGACATAAAAGGTGCAAGTCGCATTCGTTAAAATATGACATCTTCGGATCAAGTGCGTCGGACTAAGGAAGATTAACACGTTTACATTTAAATATCTAAAACTCGTTCAGTATTTATTTCTGGCTAATATTCCATAACAAAATTTAAACTTCAACAAAGGATAAATAAATAAATAAATAAATCACACATTTAGCAGATATATGATTGTACTACGGACTGAAATATTGAAATAATCAAAATCTAAAACGTTGCTATGAATAGTGAAATCTTTGGAGATTTCTTTGGCTATTTTTCTTTGGCCGCTGGTATGTGGTAATAAGGATTTATGTGTGTTTCATAAATTTAAAAACTTTATTTGAATACATAATCGATATTTTTTATGTAAAATTCTTTTTGGTGTTGTTAGTCGGCAAAATATTTAAGAAAAATTAAATGTAAAATATTTATTAGAGTTTTAAAAAAAATACTTTTATACAGTACTCTAATACTGGACAGTATATTCTACAACCGCTAATCGCGGGTTGAATCTTCTGCTATCATTAACCCAGATATAAAGATTCAACTAACATGTATTGCAAAAGAAGAAGATGATATTACTATTTTCTTCCGATAATTGAGCTGGATTCAAAAGCAAATAAATTCAATAATGATGATGAGTTTCAAGTTCTTGCGTTTTATCTTTACATTTCCAAATTATTTTAATAATTGTCTGTAATCTTTTTTAAAAACATATAAGAATGTTTTGAACATATCAGTGCACGGAAAAACCTTAACTGATTTCCTTATATGATTAACCAAATGTGCAGTCCTTAAAATCCATTCATCACTTTGTTCATAATTTGTAATTATGCTGTAAAAATTGCAGTAATTCCTGACATATATAGATAAATATAGAGAATAACGTATACGCAAAAGTCAAAGTAAATCTGTACTTATTCATAATTTTCAATATCTTGTTCTTATCTTTGAAATTAGCGTTTTTGATTCATATCATGGTATTTCAATTACACTGGTAGAAGCGTTGATATAAACTTAAGAAATTTATAATTTATCAGGAAATTAAGTACCAGTTAAAATAATTAGAACAATCGTAGTTTAAATATTAGTACCTAATTATGATAAATATTTCTTATATATATTTACAATTTAAGAAACCGTTAATTCTTTCATTAGACAAATATTTCTTCCCATTAAATCAACAAGCCGTAGTTAAGAAGATTAATTGTTAGAAATTTAAAGCTCATTAAAAGTGTAATTACCCATTTAAGCGGGGATTACATGACCGTAAATGTTTGCGTGAAAATTTTAAAGACAATTATTTATGCAATAGTTGTATCATACTTATGGAGAATGAATAATGCGTTGAGTCAATATATCTTACTCAACTCAAATATTTGGCAATTTTTAATACTTTTAAAAATGTTGGAATATGAAACCGCCGAAAATAAGTTTTTTTTAATAATACTACCTGAATGTATATATATATATATATATATATATATTATAAATGTTTATAGATGCTCTGATCACAACTTAATTTTTTTAAGCTGCTTTGAATGAATTGAAAACTTCTTTCAAAAACTTTTTACATATTTTTTAGTAAAAAAATTCTTTTCTGATTCTTTAAAACAAAAGTTGAAAGAATGTGAAACTGTCGTAAATAAGTTTTTTTAATAATACTACCTGAATGTATATATATATATATATATATATATATATATATATATATATATATTATAAATGTTTATAGACGCTCTAATCACAATTTATTTTTTAAGCTGCTTTGAATGAATTGAAAACTTCTTTCAGAAACTTTTGATCTTTTTTCAAGTAAAAGATTTCATTTGTGATTCTTTAAAACAAAAGTAGAAAGAATGTGAAACTGTCGTAAATAAGTATTTTTTAATAATACCACCTGAATGTATATATATATATATATATAACACATTATTATTAATTATCTCTTTGGAGATTTAATTGGAATGATACAAGAACTTGATATGTTTTTTGAAATTCAAAGATATTATAATTATATATATTTTTATTTATTTATTTATTTATTTATATTATAAATGTTTATAACGCTATAATCACAATTTATTTTTTTAAGCTGCTTTGAATGATTTGAAAACTTCTTTCAGAAACTTTTTACATATTTTTTAGTAAAAAATTTCTATTCCGATTATTTAAAACAAAAGTAGAAAGAATGTGAAACTGTCGAAAATAAGTTTTTTTAATAATACTTCCTGAATGTACATATATATATTATAAATATTTATAGACGCTCTAATCACAATTAATTTTTTTTTTAAAGCTGATTTGAATGAATTGAAAAGTTCTTTGAAAAACTTTTTTATATTTTTTCTAGTAAAAGATTTATTTTCTGATTTTTTAAAACAAAAGGAAAAAGAGTATCTGTAAATTGTATAAGATTTCAGTAATATATTATGTAATATATATATTTAAAATATTAGATAGAAACTACCAAACATTCCCGCTTATAACGCGCATGTTTTTTAGAATCAAATTTATCAAAACTAGCGGAACTTTGCCCGCTATCTTGGGTGGTGCAGAAACTGCATCAACTTATTTTTAAAAACTGTGACTGTTGATTTTCTTGCACTTTTTATGTTGTATTAATATGGAAATGTATGATCTACAAATAGTGATTATTTATAGCTATATTTCTTGCCCAACTCTATCCAAAAAAAATTCGTTATTACAATTAATTTAGAAGATATTTTAAATATGTTGGGTTTTGGAAGTGCATTTTTGTAGGCCAACTGTTGAACGGTCAAACGAAATGAGTCATTTCTATCTCTCAATCTGTCCACCGTTTTTGTCCGAAGTGTGAAGGGTTTCCCTTCAACGAAAATTGGCCCAGGTAACAAAATGGCTGCTTATCAAAATCATCTGAAGGAAAAGCCGCCATTTCAAAGAAAGATAAAGTTTTTCATCTCATCCAAAATGGGGAGAATGACGAATGAGGTTCTCATTGTGTGGGCTCGAACCGTACCCCTTTCCCTTTTGTTCAATCCGCTCTAAAACTGTGGATGAGTAGAACTCCCCCCTATCATTTTCCCTTTATTCCTGCTTTCAAATAAAGTTGAAGCATGCGCACTAAGTTCAACTTTGTGTGAATCTTATTTTAAGGAATGCGCTTTTGGCTTTAAATATATGGTCCGGATTGCGTTGTACGCCGAATACTGAAATAAAATATTAAAAATTAAGGAAAGATCTCCATAAGAAACCAAGTTTCTACATTAATGAACGTTGTGCACATCGTAAGATCTGGCTTTGCATTTGCTATTTTTTTCGTTATGTTCTTACCACTTATTATATTTTCTATATTTTCTAATATGTTTTCATTCCACGTATCTCATTAAGGTTTCATGGCAAAGAAGGAGTGGAGCGGGTTTTGCACATAATGCGATATATATACCTAAAAATTGAAAGACATAGTCTGACATTTTCTGTGCGCATAATACACTGTTAAAAATCTGCAGCAAACTGTCCAGTCATTCGACCGTTTTTCAAAATAACGGTTACTTAGTAGCATGCAAGTTTATGCCGTGCCGGTCTAGCTCAGTCAACACACGCTCAGTAAGATTTAAACAGTGTTTATTTAAACTAAACGGACTGGATTAGTGGCAGAGACTCTAACGATTTGGCCTAAAGTGAATAGTCACTCCCAAAGAAATCAGCTATCAAAAATGCACTTCACTATAACTATCAGAATTAATGGAGAAAAGATTAACTAATCAAACATTCACTTACGCAGAAATGACTGACGAGATGTTTCAACATTAATTCCAACACACACTGTATGCCCTTCACTGAAATTCACTAACAACTTGGTTAAATCTCAGCTAAATTTCTAAAATGGTAGCAACCCGTGGCTGCTGAAACAACTTTATTGAAACTAATATATTGAAACTACCTCACCAACGATGAGGCGAGAGCTATCTTTACTTTACTCAATCTCCACTTCTGATTATTAACACTAGCTTTGTGGCTGAAGCAAGTCTAAACTTCCTATGAGGTGAGATCCGACCAAATCAAACGCAACACCCATCTATTCCTGTTTTTATACGATTGCTGATCGACCAGAGAAGCCAAAATTTGCATAAAACCACAGACTCCGAAGGCTACATGCATTCATTGAAAATTAGAATAAATACAGTATATATTTCTCTGGTGCGCACACAAGTGTTACCTTGTGATATCACGTCCACAATCAAAACACTAGAAAGCCTTTATGAGACAATTGCTAGTTCACTACAACTTGACCATATTATTGGGCATATCTGACCATATTATTGACCATATTATGGTCAAAATAAAGTTAAATTAAGGTTATGTAGCCGTGTTCTATAAAAACGGCCGAATGACTGGACAGGATTCGCTATGCTTGGTACAAGTCAGGGTTAGTGCCAACTCGGCCACATCCATTTGTAACGCGCTTGTATTATTGTTTTTCACATGAGGCTGACAATTATCAGCATTGCACTAGAATTAAGTTCATGAAATTTTCTCGGTGCCACTATTTTCTACGCTTCAATTATTTTTTGGTTCAGTACCATATAGTTGTCAATATTGTTTTATTATTATTATTATTATTATTAAATATGTTTTGTATTTTATATTAATCTGATTATTAAAATTTCTTAATCAAAAAACCACGCCTTTTACTGTAAATTAAATAAATAAAATTGGCAAACTTTACGACTTTATATCGCGATAACGGCAGAAGAAGGCAAATGACATATGTGTTAAAATACACATTACACTTTCAATTGCTACTTACTGATATTTTTTTCATTATTAAACTAAGGCGTGATTTCCTGGTAAGCAATAAAAATAACGTCTATAGAAGACTTTATTTTTTCGCCGAAATTCCTAAACGTGTACTGATTATGCACACATTATCAATATCCTGAAAACATCTGTAAAAAACATTTTAAAGCATCTCAAGAAATATAAAAATGCTATTAGGTATAAAAATATGTTTTAAGGTGTTTTTAAGACAATGTAACATCTATAAAAACTATACGTCAATCATCAAAATTAAGCTCCATCACTGTCTAAGTAACTTCTAACAAATAACTTTGTAATTCCTCGACTGTTTAATTCGGCGAGGAAAAATTTCGTTTCTGATCATTAATTTTGAAATAGCTAGTTCTAGACTACTTTAATCAATACCCACATGTGATTTTACACAAAAACAGAACATGTCAACGAAAAGGCTTTATCAGTGCTTTTTCTGTAATAAAGTTCGTAAGGGTAATGCAGTGGTGAATACATGCTTTTTTGTTTTCAATTTTTCACTTGAGAATATTCACGAATATATGATTGCACCAACAAACGTATCCAGGATTCGTACGGGTACCGTTACTTTTCTAGGTGACATACCAGTATATTTTTCTAAAACAATACATCAATTTCAAACGTGAGAAATTTCACCTTATTTAAGAAAAGATTATCTATAAAGAAATACTGGTATCGAATAATTTCCTGGTCATAAAATTCCAGGACCCGTACGAACCCTGGTATCCTTCTAATATCTTCCTCCGCATCTGTTACAGACATATTAATACACACGATGTTGTTTCTTGTGAAAATTCATGCAGTCGATTACAGAATAAAAACTTTAAAACTTATTTGTACAAGTAATAGAATACTGCCATTTGACGAAATCCAATATGGGCCAGTCGTAACATGTTCAGAAAATTATCTCAAATAAAACAAAACGCTTAATATTACAAAATAGATATGGGCATTGTAACCGTGGCCAGTGACTCGAATGCAGTGCAATAAAAATTACAAAAATTAATTTTAGTTAGCACATTTGTTATGATATTTTTTTCTCAGTTTTCTTCTTTTGAGAGAAAAGTATGTGTAAACGTTTTGAGTGTGAGTAATTTTTTTGGAAAATTAAAGTGGAAAATAATATGTGGACAACCAGAAAATACACTTTATTTTTTTTAAAACAGAAATTTACATAGATAATAAATGCTCTAGAAAATTATGAATATTTGAGCAGTATTAAAAAATGATTTTTTTTCTTGCATCTCTTCATCATAAATAAACAGATAAATAAATAGCTAATGTATTATTAAGGTACGTAACCTTCTTTGTCTTTTTCTGGAAGATGAAAACTTATATTTTTCTTTTAATAGCCTTTTCGCTTATTTGTACTATTCATATTTTATTCTTTTTATTCTTGTTAGAAAGACCTAGTTTTTTGTACCTTTCACGTTAGTGATTTTATTAATGATGTCTGTTAAGTTAGTCTACCGTAAGTAAATGTTTAATGGTACTGAAGTGTTGGGAGTTTTCTTTTACTGTGTTACATGCCCGTTAAGCGTATCCCAAATAAATAGAGTGTGATAACTAATTGCAGACATTTAACATTCGTTATTTCTGTCAATTAATCTATGATAGTTTATTTCACAATGTTATTATTGTTAATTTCTGACTATTTTAAAATAAGTATTTCTAAAAACTAAATCTGCAACAAAATTTTTAGAGGGAATTATTCTTTGTTAAAGAAAATAATGACTATTATTTAGGTTTATTTATTTATTTATTTATTACAATAATAAGCCATAAAGTATAGTACTTAATGAAAGGCATTCGTTTTATACGATCGAAAACTAGATGACATAATAAGTATAAATATTTCTGTGATGCCATCTGTCTTCTATACGAGGCTAACGAAAAAGACATAATAAATATTATTCCTTATTAAATTTTAAATGCATTTTCCTCAAAACGACCTTTCCCAAAGAGATGTGCATGATTATTCTTACAGTTTTCAAATGATCTATGTTATCTAATTATATAAAAATTGTAGAAGTATTTTTGTGGTTTTTTTATGTTGTTGTTTGTTTGTTTTAATCGCCAATATTTAGTAATACAGGTTTTAATTTCAAAGTACCATAAGTAATTTCATTCTTTTGACCAAGTGATTTTTATTATTAAGAAGAAATCAAAAACAATCTGTTTAGAATTTTTTTCCAAATATTTGAGGACTTATATAGCTCTTAAAATGTTTAAGAAAATGTCATTTTAGTATCACACTTAATGGTATTAATCCATCACTATTCTCGTCTCTGTCACAATACATTCAATTATGGCAGCGACAGCAGCAGCGTTAGTTAATTTTTTTTTAGAATAGACAGATATCAAAATGAACAAATTAAGAATTTATCAAAAATGAATTACATTTTAATGGCAAATATCTTTATGTACTCTTAGCTTTTTTTTTTCTTTTTGATTGATTGATTTTTCTATAAAGATAAACATAAATAATGAACGTGCATTTTGTATAATCAAAAGGATGTTCAAAATATTCAATAAAAAATCTTGGGCTGACGTCCAGAATGCTATGATATAGATTGTTTTTTTTTTTTTTTTTTTTTTTTTGTTTGTTTTTTTTCCGATAAGAATAAAGCAAGCTACATTAATTTTAAAAATACCAAACATAATTGAAAAAAATAAAGCTTTTATATAATTAGATTTTTTTTTTCAAAAGTTCGCCTGTTTGCTTTCAAGAGGTAAACAATATCACAAGAAATTTTAATAAAATATTGATTCTAAAATTCTGTATACTGTCATAGTAATTTCTTTTTTCTGCAGAAGATTTTGATTATCAGCATTATGGTCTTCTTCTAATATTTGTCAGAAGTATGATTTGTCATACAATTTTTTCATGGCATGATTAAAATTTTAGGATTTGTGCTTTAGAAAATATAATCTTAAAAAAAAAAAATTATCAAAATATAATGAAGCTTAAAATAAGTTTGTTAACGTAATAGTCCGTGATAAAGCGTCACATTTTGGAAACAAGTTAAGCGTCGATGATTTTAGTATATATAATAAATTAGATGTTGGACATAATAATATTGCTAGTCAGCTGCGCCCCCCCAGCGGATAGTGTTAGCAAAGAAACATTGCACAGCTAAGTGTAATGTGAAACGAATGGTAACCCGATTACAGATTTTACCCCGACACGAGAGCATCATCTGTAAATTGGTCGTCATTCATTTTAAATTTTTGTTAGCTGTGCGATGTTGTTGTGGCAAAAATCTTCAACGGTACGTCAGCTGACTGGTAATTTTGTCATTTGTAACATGTAATCTATCATATATACCAAGATCATCAACGCTAAAATTAAGGGCAAAAATGTGACGCTGCCTGACTATAAAAATATTATGTGTGAAACAAATTAAAGACTGAAATTTTAGAATTTATGTTAAACCTTTCAGCACATCGTTTGTTTAAATTTTCAATAAGTGTAAGTAGATACGGGATAATTAAACTTTGAAAATGATTATTTTTGGATTGTTTATTGAATACTTATCTTGTAAAACATATAAATAATATTTAAAGTTTAACAAAAGTAAAAATCGAAAATTGATGGAGTTGTAGCAAAGCTGTAACTTCGTTTTTCTAAAAAATTGTCAAAAATGCTACGTCCATTTATCAATATATAGCAATATTACTTATTTATATACAGCACAAGAACAACCAAAGTATCCTTTACTAATTCTGTGCGTCAAGGAATCAGGTAAATAAAATGATAGTCGGAGCCTGACAATTGCAGTCTCCTGGTCGTCACTGGAGACCACATTTTTTCACCTGGCGACCAACTATTTAATATGACAATTTCTATTGTCAAAAATTGACTTATGAAATGAGGACAGACGACATTTTCTCCCCCCTCTTAATTCTTATTAGATGTTTCATTACAGATGTTGCAAAATTACAAAATATTAATAAATATAGAAATTATATTCAAACAAAAAATATTTTATATTTTTCTATTAATTTGGCGAAAATAATTTCATCAAATGCAAATTATAAAATAATAAATCATGAATTATTTGATTGACTTCGACAGGAAAATAGGCAAAATAGTCTTTTTCCTGCTTCACTATTTCATCGATTCTCCCATCATCAGATATAGATTTTATGGCAGTCAACTATCCAGACATTTAAAGCATTCGGCAATCTACATTTCACGAACATGCTGGTTACGTTGCCAATACGTACCTTCACGGCTTTTTTCTTTTTTTTTTTTTTTTTTTTTTTTTCCCAGCGATATATCATTTTGATAGGTTTTATTAAAAAACTTAGTTTATATCATCTTTCTAAATCATGTGCTATTCTAAACTATGCCACTAATAATTCTCAGCTATGCTTGTTATTTTATTTCTCAATTACTTGATAAAAAGAATTAAGTGTTTTTGAAAATTAATGATGAGGGAGTGGAGAGAGGAGGGGGGTAAATATATTTTACTGGTGACAATAATTTTTTGCTGGCTGCTGCTAAAATTTGTAAAGCCATAATAATAATCATATATATTATATAACAAAAAAATCCCTGACGGCTCGGGCTACAGGCACAGGTAGATTTCGAAGACGCAGACCGTGGAGCGCCTGTTTGTCGGGAATTGCGGAAGAAATGACCTTTTTGAGATGATGTGGCAGTTGGAACCACTTACTTCGAAACCTAACTTGTTTGTAGGCGGAGCCAGCAGGAATTTTTTATATATATATATATATATATATATTTGCTGTAAGAGTTGGTCCTATAAAAAACTTGTCAGTGTAAAAGTTTTAGATAATATTAAGAGGATTTATAATAAATTTAAGCGGATTTGAAATCTTGGGAATTGACGAAGTTATGTACTTTTTTCTTCTAAAACACCCTACCCCCCTTAAGGCAATTTTTAATTATATCAAAAATCTGTCATACATAAATTTTCGGCCCTTCTCCTAGAAGTAATAATAACTTCAAACGGATTCGACACGTATCATAATTAATAAATTATGGTTTTTTTTCTGTTTTCACAAAAAGCCCCCCCCCCCCATCCACCCCCCTTGGTTCGATTTTGCCCATTAACGAACTTGACCGAGATTTTATGCCCCTTGATTGTATGTATCAGTTTCGAAAAGATGCGGGAGTTGGAACCGCCTACTTCGAAAAATAACTTGTTTGCAGGCGGAGCCGGCAGGGATTTTTTTGTTTTTAATTTGTTTTTGCTATAACGGTTGGTCCTATAAAAAACTTGTCAATATAAAAGTTTTAGATAATATTAAGATGATTAATAATAAAT
Organism: Maratus michaelseni; assembly: GCA_963931845.1. Lineage (NCBI taxonomy): Eukaryota > Metazoa > Arthropoda > Arachnida > Araneae > Salticidae > Maratus > Maratus michaelseni. Next base: position 102,226,911 of record OZ007593.1, on the reverse strand, counting down.
TTACGCGGATTTGATATCTGGTGAATTGACGAAGCTATGATTTTTTTTCTTCTAAAACCCCCCTTTCCCCCCCTCGGGGACATTTTTAGTTATATCAAAAATCTGTCATACATAAATTTTCGGCCCTTTTCCTAGAAGTAATAATAACTTTAAACGGATTCGATACGTATAATAATTAAGAAATTATGGGGGGTTTTCTGTTTTCACAAAAAGCCCCCCCCCCCTTGTGTCGATTTTGCCAATTAACGAACTTGACCGAGATTTTATGTCCTTTGATTTGATGTATCAGTTTGGAAGAGATTTATGCAGAATATTTCCAGTTATCGTGGTCATAAAAAAGTGACATAGATAGATAGATAGATAGATATAGATAGATAGATAGATAGATAGATAAAGTTTTGAACTGGGGGTGGTTTTGGGTTCTGGGAGTCATGATCGGCGTAGATCTGCAAAAATTTTAGAAAATTTCCAACTTAGATGAGAATGTAATAGGTAGTATTTCTTACGAAATCTACTTAAAAGCCCTAAAAATGTATGTCCGGAATAATTAAAAAAAGTCCTTCCGGCCTGTACCGGGAGGAAAAGGTAGCTTTCCTATATCTTCGTTTTAAAAGTTTAGCTAATGTTACACGAAAACAGCAAGTTAAAATGCAAAGAAACGGTTACAAAAGATTCGTTAATACTGAATTTGAATAAGAAATTCGCCAAATTATTGAGCAATAGCCAAATTGGCTTCATTTATGAAGACTTATTTTGGTCGCCAAATTTGGCGATATTTCGCCAAATGTTGCCAATTTTGGCGAGAATTTGGCGCTAACGAATATGAATATATAGTTTTATGCGTATGATTGGGAAAATTATTACAACAATGAAAGAAATTAATTTGCGAGTAATTGCGTTAATGTGCTGTTTTGTTTCAAAATGTCAGCCACCCTAGAATTGCAAACTGCTCTATCTCAGCCATTTTCTAAGATAGAGGTAAACCAAAAAATGCTCTGGAATCCTCGTATCAAGGCCTAACACTTAATTAAAAAATAAATTTGAATTTTTAAATTTTTGTATATTTATTTTAGTTTTAAATATTTAAGTGGCCGCCATCTTGAAACAAAATGGCGGAACAAGCTGGCCAACGAACTCGGTCGAGACATTGGTGAGCTTAATACACACAATTAGTTTCATCAAAATTGATTTATAAATACGAGCGTTATCGTATGACATAAGTCAGATATATATATATATATATTGGGGTCTGGGGGTCATGATCGGTGAAAATATATCGAAATTTTCCGGAACTGCTTTCCTCCGAACGGCTGCAATAGGTAGCTTTATACTTTTTTGTATTGAAAGCTACCTAAAACTACCTAATGGATTTTTTATACGGTTTGCACCATCGGATATAGAAAATTCCCGCCGTCCTTTTGATGTATAACCTAATGAGGATTTTTAATAATAAAGTTTGGTATTTTATCCTTATTTTGGACGAAAAGGTTGCCATTTGTGTATGTTTTTCATCTTGTCGACGGAATTCTATCATTTGGTTAACAGTCTTTGTGAAACTTCTATATCAGTTAGAGATTATACAAACACCTCGAAAAATAAAATAAAAATCTATTACTGATTTTACTTAAAGTACAAAAAAAAGTTTTAATGAAAACTAATAATATAAAACGAAGATTCTTAATTTAAATATTAAAGGAATGCTTCTACGGCTTAAAAGAAATATTCAATGTTACAGGCGGCCATTGAAACAATATTTGGAAATTTATCAGTTTTGTTGCCTATATTTGGAACCTGAATAAGACAAACAATTGCTTTTAGGTTCTTTTGCTTTAAGATATATGTGCTTACCGTGAAAATCACAACAGATGATTTTTCTTTTATATTTTTTTATATGTATTGTAAATTTTATATCTTATTTACAGACGATTTTTGCATTTCCAGTTGAATTTTTATGTATGATGTTGACAGTGTTTTTATTTGATAGAACAAACAAAAATTTAAATGTAATCTGTAATTTTTTATTTGTGCAAATTAAAAATGATGTTGAGTTTGAATATCACAGATAAATATATTTTGAGGCATCTTTAAAACATCATGGCAAACTTGCGAAACCGGAGCGGATTGCTAGTACTGATAAAAGCAAACAAAATAAAGCCAAATACGAAATGATATTTAGAAATTATGCTGAGGATGCTATTAAAAAAGTCAAATTTGTTCGTACTTCCCGCATAATTTAAAATAATAATAATAATAATTCTCATTCATTCTGACAGACAAATCACATATTTCTAATCACCTTGAAAAATAAGTTTTATTGTAATCAATATACAAAAATTGTGTTATTAATATGTAATTATTTGTACATATTTTCATGTCTATTTCCTAAAACTTTCATGTTATTTTTCGTGTTGCTTTACTTTTAAGGATCCATACTTAAATACGTTGGATGAAAATTTTTGAAATTTTAAAGACTAAGATTTTGTCCTTGAAACTGGTATACAAATTATTTTTCGGAACTATGTCCTATGAATATTCTATTTGCTCTTGACTCATAAATTATTCTAAAATGCGCAAACAAGAAATATTTGCTTTCAAATATTGCAAATATTTGAACGATCGGTAAAAATGTCTCATGTTGACTTTCAGACTTTCTGTGACGCAAGAGTACAAATTGTATTTTAACTTAAAATCCATTAAAAATCGTTATGTTTATCAGTATTTTAAAGATGCTCTTCAACGAAAAATTACAAAAAAATAATGTTTTTTCGAGGAACGCAAAAAATACATTTAAAAATTGGAAAAATATTCTAAAAATGTAAAAAGAAGAATGACCTACAAATAGGTACTGCTATTAGAATATTATATTTTTTAAATCTTGTGAATAATTTTGCATGCAATATATAGCACATAAAAATAAACCGAACGATCGTTATAACTTAAGTTGTAATAAATCTAATAGAAAAGGAAAAGGAAAATTTTAACACATATAAACTTCTTCCTACGCAATTTTTAAAAATGCATATATAGAAACATTAGTATTTTTTTGGCACCATTGGAATCCGAATAGTCAAACATTTGCGGTTATAGATCCTGGACTATGCATACATACTTGTATACGTACTTGTGTACGTATGCATATATATCTATACAAAACTTTATGAAGGGTGCTGTTTGTCTTCAAATTCATTTAAGAAAATTTAAACAAATCATTTTTCAACTTCCCTTCCCGACGAATCCGTCTAAAATTTCACAGTGAGAACGTTCTTTAATTCTGGTGTAAATTCGCAGAGAGTTTTGAAGGATAGATCATGATTGAATATGGATTATTTTTTTTAATTTTGCATAGGATACAGACTGTTGAGTTTATGGTTCAGGTTATATTTCAGGGTCCTTGCATGAGTCACTTCAAGAGCCAATTTATAATTCTATCGTGAAATGAATTGATTCCTAAATGAAATAAAAAGTTGTCTGAGAAGTAGATCACAAGTTAGAAAATAATTTTTATAAAAAATACCCTATTAAATTAGTCTTGTGATTACATCATATTAAGCTTTCAGATTGAGTCGATAAAAACGTATCTTGAACAGTTGAAGTGGATTTGCTCTTTGTCTCAGACTTTTCCGATAATGGTGTCAAACAACTGTGCCAAAAATTGGAAACATTAGAGCTGAAATTCTGAACTTTCATTGAGAGAACTTGAATATATTGTTCACTCTGTATAACTTAGTATGTTGTGCTGCTAAGAATCCGTTATCCACCAAAAATGTATTTTAGAAGTTACAAAAATGAGTAATCATTAAAAGTTTGCTATGGTCTTCTTTAAATCATAATTTTGTGCTTTTCAATTTTGGATTGTAGTCCTTATAGAACGTGAATGTTATTTTTCCAAATAAAATAATAAAATATATCAAAACTTTAAAAAATTGTCTTAAATATTTAAAAGTTCCTTTTTTTACATAACCTAGAAAAGCAGAAGCCAATAATAAAAATTTCAACATCAGGTTTTCTTCATTACAGGTTTCAATATTATTTTTTAGTTAAAATAAGAAGTAGTGTTCAATTTTCAATATTTTACTAAAACTTAATATCCTGTTTTATATTGTCCCTCTTTTTCATATATTTTGACTATTTTCACAAAGATGTAATTAAACCTTGTATTATACCCTTTTGAAAAATTTGAATTTTAGTCCACCAGAAGCAGTCTGTTTAAAAACATATTTCCTTTAATCGCATTTGCGATGGTACTGTATGAATGCTGAAAATTAATTGCATCTGATGCATATTGAACTGGTTTCCCTTTAAAACTCTCATAGCACTTAAAACCGCAACTATTAAGCTTACAAAAAATAATTGTTAATAATGACAACAGTAATTAAAGTTTCGTAGTCATATGATAATCAAAATATGTAATTGCATTTAATTTAAATAACTCATAAGATTTTCAATCTTTTTTTTACAAGACGATATTAAAGTAATTTATTGAATAATGGTACATAGTTGAATTGAACTATAGTATTTTTGTTTTCTTGTCAAGAGATACTTTCTCAGAATTAACAATATTAATATTGAATGAAGCTAATATTCTAAGTAGATGTAAAAACCTGTTCGGACAGTTTTCCACCATTAAGAAAAATATTTAAATTATAAATTTTAAGTACAATTTTTGCATGAAAATATTTAGATTTCTATAAAAATAGAAATATTAGAAACGGAATATCACATGACTGAATATATCTTGACATCGATATTTTTAGCAGGAAAGAAAGTATCTCATATTTTACGATATTTTGAATCATTTTCTATATAAATGTCTTTCCAGGACAGCCCACATGACATACGTGTATAATTGATTTCGCCAATAGATTAATAGCTTCTGATCTAATAGGACTGGAGGGCGTAAGATAAGATTAAAAATGTTTTTACACTTTGAATGTAAATCTTTTATTGGGTCACATAAATATTAGTTTCACTTCTAAAGAAAGCACCAAGAAAACTATTGAACATTTGCTGAAACGTTTTAGTTAATTATAACGATTTCTTCTGTGACATTTTATTTTAGATTATTTGTACTTTTCTGGTCTTATCAGTAGATGCAGTGTGACGTATTTTCAAGATCGTGTATATTAGGTCAGCTGGTCCATTACATATAAAATGGACATATAAAATGGCTGGACATATAAAATATGTCCAGTTGCACTCTAGATATTTAACGGATGCTGAATTAATTTAGATACAAAATTTTACTTCAAGATAAATATTAAAAAAATTTAAAATCAACTTTTAACGATTACTACCGGAAAGTATTATGGAAAATTTTCAACTTATCTTTTAATTTTCAGGGTATGTTTGTTGGGTATATAAAGAAAGCATACAATATTAAAAATAAAACATTCTGACGATCATAGGAAACATTGCGACTATTTAAAAGATATTTGTAATCATTGTTTTTTATGACGATGGATAATTTTATTGAAAAAACATTCACTTAAGATGGATAGTTTAAATTAGATTCAAAGGATTAAATTAAAAGGGAACAACTAAAAGTTGTAAACGTGGTGATTTTATCCGAAAATGATATTTAATAAAAAAAAAATATTTTGACACCAAGAGCATAAACAAAACAACTTTTGTTCTCAAACTAAAAACTCCTTTTTTATTACATAATTACCTACCGTTATAAAACAGAAGCAGATGACGTCATATGGCATCATAGCTTTCCCTTGCGGGATAAAGAATATAAAATATATAAAATCAATATATCCTTCGATTAATTTTCAAGAAATTACACCTATCATTGGAAATTTAATCGGAAATAACCCGGCTTATAATAAAACATTAAACAAACTCCGTTTTCAAGTATAAATTTACTTACTAATAACAATGTTTTCCTATTTAACGGAAGTCATTACAAAGACACTGAGGGGGCTCCTATGGGTTCACCTATATATGGTTTACTGGCTGAATTAAAATTGCAACCTCTTGAAAAACTAATCATATCTACATCTACCCTTAAACCAGCATTATCGGTTAGATATGTTGATGACACCCTGATCATACATAATAACGATATTTCTGCATTAAATGAATTTATGACGCATGGTAACTGTATGGATAGCAAAATACAATTTACATGTGAAATAGATGGAAATGCTTTGTCGCCCTTTTTACATAAAGAACTTATCAAGCTCATTTCAGCGCATAGCATCGATAGGAAAAATTATAGAAAACTTTGCAGATTTAATAAAACAATATCATAAATAGTAATGCTCCATTCAGTTAAAAAGCAGTGGCATATCGTTTTTATATCAAAAGAGCATATGATATTTGTTCAGGGGTATATTTAAATGATGAGTTAAATAAAATTAAAGAGATTGCAGGTGAAAATGATTTTTTAAGCAAATTTATCAGCAAGTTAAGTTATGGATGTTAAAAATAAACAGTCTACAAAAGTTTGTAAAGTTATGCAAGCTTCAAAATTTGATAGTATTGATTTTATTCCACAACTTTTTGAAAGAATTGAGTACGTATTAAAAAATATAATTCATGCTCTCATTGCAAAGCCACCAATAAAGGTAAAATAATCAGGTACATAGAATGATAGATCCTATTGATAACGATGATATATCTGGCATTTTTGTCATTTCTTTTTAAGTTAACAGCAGGTCTAAAACATATACATATGTGGGCATAACAGTTCGCAAGTTAAAAGAAAAAATTAAAGAACATACAGCTGACATAAAAAGGTAAATTATCCACTGCTCTATACCGCTTAAAGAAAGTAAGAAGATTGATGTATGTTTCAATAAAGCTAAAATCATTGCACACGGTTCATAATATAACAATTACATAATAAGAGAGTCCCTGAAAATTTTAAAAAGAGGCAATAATACATGTAATTATGTATTGTCTTATCAGATTCCGCATATATGTTATTATTTACATGGTGTCACCGGTGTTTTGGATTTTGATTGACCCACATCCCCCACCAACTTTCAATGGCATCGCCTCATTTTGCTTCCCTCCTTCCATTTTATTGTTTTTTGGTTTCGCTTGATTGCTACCTGCCCATTGTACTTCTTCAGAACTGTGATTTTCGTCTCGTTTTATCCTCTGATGATGACTAATGTTTAGCCAAAAACGCTAACGAATTTTAACATCTGTTTTTAACATCGTAAATGGGTTTAATGTTTTACTGTGTTTTTGTATTTGCACCAATTACAGTAACATTTATATTATATAATCAATGTATTTACGTTGTGTTATTTCAAGTTAATAAGGGTAATTTGACGTTCAATATATGAATTTTCTATGTTTTTAAAAGTTTATAGAAGATAATTCCAAAGGCAACAGTTGGTGAATGTGTTTCATGATTATACTAACATGCGCCTTCAGCTATACAATTCAATTTTTTAATTTATTTTCTAAATAAGTTCAATAATATTTGAAAGCTTATATTCGAACACAATTGAGAATCTATACAAGCCAACACAAATTTATTTAAGTGCATCATAAATTTTACAATGCGTTGGACAATTTCTTCTGATCACGTCTATTCAACAGTTGTAAGAGATGAGATTTTCATTTCGATTTTGACGATAATAGTTTGTAACAACTGCGTAGATATTAGAAAAAATAGAAATTAAAATCTGGTCTGAAGTCGCAAAGGTTTGAGCTGTATTCAGCCTTTAAATTTTTGAAATTTAGAAGACTGAATATTAACTTCTCTAGTGAGTGTAGGGGTATTTAATGTAAACTCACAATCACACATTATAGTTTTAAACACTGCAAAAGTCTGCTTCAGTAGCCAATACATCAGGTAAGTGAGGAAATATTAAACTTCTAAACTTTTGAAATAACTTTCGGTGTATATCAAAATAACGAGTTTTTTATTACAATTCATCGTGGACAGATATGTATTTCCACAACTCACTGTAGTATATTTATTAGAACAGAAAATTATAGACATTTCTCTTCTTGTAACAAAATGTCACAAAATGAAAAAAAAAGCAATTGAAATATAAGAATACAAGTTATAAATGTGCGGTTCTATACACAGCAGACAAAGAGACACACAGGCTTTGAATTTTGGAAAATATTTGACTACATCTAGGTATATTCTTGCGATTTCGAAAGGAGTCACATCTTTAATGTGATCATTTAACACTATTTTAAGATTACATTCCCATTATTTCCCTTTAAATCGCTAATGTAGGATGCACTTTATGAGATTTTTTTCTGCTTCTCTTTTGAATAAATATATCTCGTTGCGTACGTAAGAAAAATTGTTTTTTAAGCATGATGTCAAATGATAAATGCATTTATTTTAAAAGGGAATAAAAAGCAATATATCACCAACATACTACGTAAAAGAAACTTGTGATAAAAATAACTCAAATATACCGATGACATTTCGCTGTCAGAACATACAGCTCATAAAATGTTTATATTTTATTTACACATTAATTTATTATACTGTTCTTCACACATATCATATTATATTTATTATTTCATAGTCATATGTTTATTATATTTTACATTATTAAATTCCCCTTTTTTAGACCTTATATATTTTTTAATATTGTTTTCGTAAAACATGAACGTTTCTTTGAAAATTTGAACTAGAAATCCCCTTAATTTTTAAAATATACATATAAATTCACTGTTTTTTATAAAAACATTACAAAATATTTCTATCATTCGCACGACAAATGAAACTTTCGTAGGTGAAAGTAACACAAACGGGCTAAGAAACTTCAAACATATTTGAAAATGTTTGAATTTTATTTTAGTCTTAAATTTTATTTTAATATTCTGATAGTTCAAAATATGTATTTCATATATAAGTATCAATCTAGAATATTAATAATAATAATACTGATTTAATATATCGAAATTTACATGTTTTTAAATTTTCGGTCATAATAACTTAAGAAAAGAAAATTCAAGCAGTTATTACTAAAGACTAATGAAGTGACAAAGTTGACCAAAGAGAAACATTTCCCTTTCTTTTTGAGGCAAGATCGCAGGATGTGGTAGAAAATATCATTAACCCAGATAGAAACATTCTAGTAAAATATATATTGCAAGAAAAGGATGATTTATATCCTTGTGATTAATTAACTTTATTATGAAAATGAAATCAGTAATGATGGCAAAGTTGGCTACTGTGAAAAAAGTCATGTTCTTTTTTTTCCAAGTTATATCAGTATGTTTTCGTTAATAGATGTATATAATTAAAAATAATAAATTACATTTTTAATTTTATTAATAATTCTTTTATTACTTTAAAGAACTTTTTAATTTTAAAATGACCTTGAAACACTTGAAACGAAATAAAAATCGTAATACTTTTTTATACTCGCCAAAAATAAACTGCAAAAATAAACTTATAATTTATTCTAACAGTGCTAAGTAATTTCCTCTTGAACGATAAAATTTTAAACAACTCAAAATGCGATTACTCCTAATTGTGCACAAGATTTTCTTTCACTTCATTGTTCATGTCCCTCCACATTTTGTCCTTGTTTTCTCGAGTAGTCTTTACATAAGCGATATGCTTAACGGTGTTTGTAATTAATATTATTAAAAAAATTCTAGTTATACCAAAGGATTAACATTTCTAATATATATATGTTAAATGTTATTTAGTCTAATCTAAAAGTATAGTGCGTGATAACTGATTTGAATGTTTACACTTGGTGTCTTTATTAATTTTTCTATGATAGTTTGAATTTTACTTATAGTTTAGATCAGAGGTTCCCAAAGTGTGCTCCGCGGAGCCCTTGGGGCTCCGCGGCGTTCCCGGAAAATAAACAAAATGAAAGAAATTAGCATATTGCAAAGGAAAATTTTTTGAAAGTATGTAGGAGTTTTTTTGTGTGTGTGTGTGTGTCAAAAATAAATACATCTATCACTGGATTAAAAAATACTATAATATATTTATTTAAATCATATAAAAATTTGCATTATACATGTATCCATTTTCTATATAATATTTTTAGTTTGAACTACTTTATTTAATGTTTCTGAATTTAGTGTGTTTTAAAAATTCGATTCAAATAAGCTACTGTTTAAAGCAATGTAAAGAAATAGTATTCTAAATCGAATGCACACTGTGAATCGAAATGGCAAAGTCGTGCCAGTGCTGTTATCTATTTTTTTTTATATATCTCTGCTTTCCAAACAAAAGGGAGAGCAGCTTTGTTCTTTGGAGTTCGCCTATTCATATTTTATATATAGTTCTTTTTTGCTTAGTAACCAGGTTCTAACTTCTTAATGAGGTAAGTGTGTCTCACATTGTTTATTTTCTCTCTCTTCACTCTTTGCGATCTTTAAAATGAGGTATTTTGTAATCCATTACTTGCTATATGTACTGAGAAATGTGTTAGTTAATCTTTGATTGTTTCAGTGATAGACTTATAATTGGTTTTCGATTTTCGTTAATATTTTAGTTTAAGTGATTTAATCTCAAATTTCATGTTCTATTTCAGTTTAAAATTCAAAACTGCTTCAGTTTTTTAACCTATTCAGTTTTTCAAAAGTTGTAATTAATTTTCACACACTGTTTCCGAAAATGGAACATATGTATTTACGAAATAAATATTTATTTTAATTTTCATAATTGCTTGGGCTATAAATTTTATTTTATAATTCAAATTTGTAGTCAATACTTCATTTAATATTTGTATACGTTGTATATATAGTTTTCTTTTTTTCTTTTTGCAACTTTAATTCTTTTAATCGGTTTATTTTATTTTTATTAATTCTTAGTTATTTAAATTTTCGATTCTGTTTTACATAATTGTACTTAATTTTTAAAGCAATGTATGTTGCTGAAAACGCATTTTAATTTATCACTCTTTAAAATTTTGTTTTAATTGGTCTCGGCATTGGCTAAGATTCTTACGTTATGATGCCACATTTTCGTATCAGAAATAACGCTGTAGCAATTTAAAAAATATATTCGCTCGTTACATTTGTCATCATACTAACAATCTAAATTTTTGCTCAGCTCCACCCCTTGCTTAGACTTTTCGTCAATGAATACCCGCCCTGATATAAATTTAACCTCACCCATACATCCCGTTTTGTTAGTAAAGTTTTTCCACTAGTTGCAGTTATTTTAACATGTGTAGTTTTTAACCGTATATCTATTTTCAGGCAAAAACAAGGGTGAAAGAAAGTTTCTTTCAAAACTATGATTAATAGCTAAATACTTCAAACAAAACATCCAAAAAAGTGAACGAAGCTGCACCTAAAAATACAGGTTATAGATTTTGCACCGCCCACTTAAACACTAAAACGATATCTGCTTCTAAATGTATTTTTTAAAAAATGCTGAAAAGAAGAAGCTCAGAGACGATTCGTTTTTGTTTGCGTGTTTAGAAGTACTAGAAGCGTAAAGAAGAACAAAAAAAGAATCCGTAATCGCATGATTCTATTACGGGTGGGCGGGACTAGCGAAAACGTGTTTTATAATTACACATGGGCGACTGGGCCTACGCATTTTCTTTCTTTTCGCGAGTATATACAGAAGTCTCTCTTTGTAAACGAAAACTGTACAACTTACCTTTTTTCTGTGTGTATGTGGTTTTTGTCAGATACAATAATAGTTTCACGTAAGTCCAAATGCAATGCATGACCCAGACAGGGTAACCATTTTGATCTTTAATTTCGAGCTTACACTGGAAATCCCGAAAAAATATTTTTTATTTTAAAAATGGATGTCATTAACCCCTTAACAGTCTTGTACTCGATACAAGACAGCAAACTAGAAACTATTCCCTATTTAGCATACCAAAGGATGAATGTCTGCTAGAAGAGTGGAAAAGATTATTTCCCTGATATGATAAAACACAAACTTCAAAATCAGTTACATCTGAAATATACACTTACAAGAAGATTTTATTAACAGAAATTATGTTCATCTTGTCAAAAGGAAAGTTGCAATCAGCTGATCAACCATTGAACTTCACTTGGAGGTCAAGGTACTTCCACCAATCAGAACTGCCTATTTGTAGTGTGTGACCTCCAACCTGACGTCAATTGCAACTATAGTGAAACGGCTACTTTTGCTAGAGGTAAATCTATTTTTAAAGCAGATGTCACTGCGATCGCCCTGTTATTGTACCGCATCGTTGCACGTTTATCGGCTAACATTTTTTAGCACTTTTTAAAGCATTACCAGTTTGCCTTTTTTTTTAATTCCGAAATGTCGCATTTATACAAGAAATTTCCTATAATTTTTTTTGGTTACTTAATGGCAGATATTTCGCGATTTCTTAAAGTAAAAATTCTTGTTTCAGAATTTTTGATTTGAATTCGAAATTTTGAATTAAAAAATGGTAAAACCGTTTTCCACACTATGTATTTTAGGCGCTGTAATAATATTAAATAAAGCTGTTAAGGGGTTAAATAATAGAAAATTTGATTTTCAAAATTTCTAGTATGAATTCAGAATTTCTGTATCAAGATAAGGGCAAAACTGAGAACCTTGGCCCCATGTAGAAAACTACTGGTCGGACTCTTATCCAGCAGATCTTTCTCTGTCGGTAGGTATAAAAAAACAATAACTTGTAAACCATAGAGTACCGTAGGGTTAAGGGGCTCCGCATTAGAAATTCTTCCCAAAATGGGCTCCGCGAGCCCAAAAGTTTGGGAACCACTGGTTTAGATGTTTGTACTAGATGTATTTATTACATTACAAAGTGAAAGCCGCTTAGGTGTAAAGTCAAAGGGGTCATTAGAAGAAAGTTTATAACAATTTAACTTTCATTATATTTATTGTAAAATTACATAAAAATTATCAAATTTATAAGTTGAAACTATTTTTTGGGATGCATATAATATCTGTTACACAGGCAAGAACCATCTATTTAAAAAATTTCCATAATATGCATTTCTAGTTTCCAGCATTTCCATGCGGCGGTGTCTGTTTCTGCGAAGTTAGTCAAAAACCAACAAATATTTGATTGTAATTTTTTTCATATTGGTTGACCCTCCCCAGCGGTCCACGGGCCCGTGGATTTTAGACATACATTTACATATAATAAGTATTGAATGCTTTTATATTTTTTAAACGAAAATGTAAGGAAAAAAGGCTAGCAAGAAGCGTTATTGTTAAAACGCAGTGTTTTATTATCACTTTGTTTTCTTTCACAACGAATTCCTATGAGAAAAAACGAAATTCACCAAAAGAGACATTCGGAAATAATTTGTTTTTCAAAGTGTTAATATTCGTATTTTTTTAAACAGAATGTATTGTGAGAAAGGGGAAAGAACGTAAATGCAGTTTGGTATTTTTTTCGTATTTTTATTCTCGAAGTTTAAATTATCACAATAAAAAACAGGGAGGGAGTTTTTCGGGTACATTAAATAAATATTTAATGAACGTGACGACATTCCTCCTTCCATTTTGCATAAGTTTCCGCAGCTTATGAAAAAGATTTTTGAAAAAATATTGAAATTTACTGGTAAAGGCACTTGTAAGAAAACTTTTTTTTTTCACAACCAGTCATTTAATAGTTAAAAATGTAGTTATTATTATCTGAATTCTTTGAAATTTTAATCAGTTAGAAATAGAAGAAATTTAAAAATTGTGCAAAACATACGAGAAAATATATTAATATTTAGTTATAAATGCGCTGTGTTTTCTTCTCTCTTTTTTTCATTTTGCGTCAGGTGTTTTAATATTAAAAACAAAAGAGTTATTTTTCTATGCATTCTTTGAAATTTTTATGAGTTATAAATATAACGTTTCGGAAGTTACATTATTATATATTGCAGTTTAAGTTTCGTGCAAAAATATGGCTGTTTAGTTGTAAAATCGTGGGCCAAAGCCGCAAGCTAATTCACGATCTGGGTGAAATTTTTGCAGATTTTATTTATTATTTTTTTAAATACTTCTAACCGTCTGAATCTTTCAAGATTTTCCTACATAATATAAAATTTCTGTTTAAAAAAAAAAAACATTGCGTTAAATGGCGTTATTTAGCTACTTTTAACGTAGCAAAAAGAGCCGAGGGGCGCAGAGTGACTTACAATCGAGATTTTTTTTTCGAAAGGGGTAATATTCCTGTAAATAATTTCGAAACTGTCTATAGAAAAATGTAACGCGGACAAAATTTTAGTGGGTCGTAGAAAAGTCGGTTAGATCTTCAAAAATGTATAACTGATTTTTATAGGCATTGAAATAATACAAACAATATATTACAAATTTAAAGTAAAATATCGTGATAAGATATCGATAAACAAATTTTTGAAAATACAGCATTTTATTGAAAAGACAAACGGAAAAGATAGTGTGTTCATAAGCTTTTTCATAGGACAGATTATACAAAAAGCTACACCTGCATATTAGGTTTATCATGAAAATATTTTAAACTTTATGATGGGTCGCGTAATATTTAAGATTTTGAGCCACTTTCGTACAATATTTCCTTTTAATTATAGACTGTTTCAGTAGAAATAATTTATTGAAAATAGTATTTATAACAATGTACATATATATTTTATTCTCTAATTGTTCAAATGACAAATTCCTTTTTTCTGTTGATAAAACTGTGTGTGCTGCAGGATTACTTTATTTTCATAGAAAGGAATACTTAATAAGAATGAAACTTTTACAAAATAGTTCCGCTTAGTTCAAAAGTGAGATTATGTATATTTTAATATATATATACATACATACATATATATATATATATATATATATATATATTCAAATTTATCCCATGGATCTAAATATAGGGTTTGACTATTATATAAACCAACACTCATACATAAAACGTCTCTTACGTACATATATATTCTCTTACATTAAACGTAAAAATTACAATCGTTCTATGAGTAATGCTAAAGTTATGATGTTAAAACTAAAATATCTGAAAAATGCAACAATTTATTTTTTATGTACATTTCTGTTACATTTCTGTGACAGTAATATTTGCGTGTATGTAGATATAAACTTACACGCATGCACGAATGTATGAGCGCGCATACACACGTGCCAACTTCTAGTCATGCTCTGCTATATTTGAGGGGATATCGTTAATATTCGCGATGTAGTATCCTGCCTTTTTTTAATAGAATTGTGAAAGTCATGCAAAAATAGACAAATTAGATCACTGAAACAAAAGTTTGTAACGTAAAAAAATATTTACCCGGAAAAATAATAAATAAAAGAAATACAATTTCTTATTTGTTAAGAAATTTATGCGTGCATCATTCAAGAGCACAGTTATTGTGCACAAATAAAAGTTTATATTTAAATATAAGGAAAATATAGATTTAATTATTAATTTACTTTTGCTTGAAAAACACAATATACTTTAGAAATAATATTTATACTATTAATATATATAGAACAGATCATTTAATTACAAAAGTAAATTACATTTATTAGTATAAATTAGAAAATGTACCTCGGTACATTATGAATCGTCTAATAAAAAGAGGGTAAAAAATAGCTTCTTAACTTTTTTTTTTTATAAATTTTACAATGATTACAATTTTTAGTCAGAAACTTCTTTGTCGATTATTTTTAAAATACTCATTAATATAAAGTAATTCTAGAAATCATCTGTTATAATTAACTGCTCTTTGTATGCATATCACAAAACATCAAGATAAATTGTTTTTAAATTGATATATTTATTGTTTGTGCTAAGAAGTCCGCTTTTTTCTTTCAGTAATAGTTCTACTAATAGACAAAAATACTGTAAAAAGATTATAAATAAGAATTATCGGGAAAATGAGAGTATGATATAATATAATTAATGATGAACATTAACATTATATTCTTCCGACGTAAAGGTAACATTTGAATGAATTATTTTCTGAGTAATTACGACAAATAATTTTAAATTAACAGTTTCAAATGAGAACTGAGCTGCTGAAAAATAAATTTGTGTTCCGACAGTGTTTAGTTCTTATTTCAAATAATCATTCGTAACAATTTTTTTGTAAATTTATACAATCGCAAATTGTTCGCCACATAAAGTTAGACATTTTAATTTTGTGTATTGATTATTTTGATAATTTTTAAGCGTAATAAACGAATCGAAAGCTAAAGTAATATTATTTGCTTCTTGAATTTATCTAACACATATTTCGATTAATATTTGTATTTATACGAATTATTAAAATATTTTTTAAGACAATGCTTCGAGTATAATAACACTTGTGTAAAATTTCAACAAATTAATATTAAATAATTTTAATTTTCGTGCATTTAAATTAAACAAAAATAAATTGTAAAGTTTATTTTTGAATTTAATACAAACATATTATAATATAATAAGCACAAAATAATAAAAAACGGCCTTTTATATGATTCGTGAAAACCATGTAATTCTCATTTATTTAGCTGGAATCAGAGACATGTTATTAATTATACTTTCTTT
Organism: Maratus michaelseni; assembly: GCA_963931845.1. Lineage (NCBI taxonomy): Eukaryota > Metazoa > Arthropoda > Arachnida > Araneae > Salticidae > Maratus > Maratus michaelseni. The sequence continues at coordinate 102,210,508 of OZ007593.1, read as the reverse complement.
AATTAAGACTTAAATAAGATTGTTAGCAATTATGTCTTTGTATACTTCTTATTACAGCAGAACCGATAATACTTAAATCGATTTTTAAAATAATATTAATTCAAGGTTTGTTTTAAAACTACTTTCATTTTTATTTGACAAAAGTCTGTTTCAAATCCTTTACATAACATATAAAAGACTGATATGTTATTCCAATTAATCAAACTAATTAGCATACAGTTTTAATGAAAAATATTTTCCTCAAGAATGATGTTCACATGTTAATTAGTGGATTTCATGTTCTTGTAAATGTTTTTTTTTTTTAACTTTTGTTTTAGTCTTACTAATTTTTATTTGCTTTCATGCATTTTTATTAGTAATTAATTTTGAAATTGCGTTCCCGTTAAAAACTATTGAGTTAAATTCAAGTTTCTTATCATAAGCATAAGTGAGTTGGTAATTAGCAATTATTTAATTAAAAACACTTACTGAAATACTCATTTCTTTACCAGATGCTTATATATGCATTCTTTTGAAAATTCATTATAAAACACAGTTCGATAATATTAATGTATTTTTTTAACAGTAATCATCAAACGATGATATTTTTTTTTCCTCTTGTAAAGATAAATTGTGTATAAAAAAATATGTAAATAATTACAACGTAATAAAAATTACTTTTAATTTTCGATGACCGTTATTTAAGAGGAATGGAATGGTTGATATTATAAAAACTATATGTATTTCAACACTTTTTTTTCGGCGCAATTCAATTATTTTTGTTAAAACTGGTTTGTTACTTACATCTCAATGGGTCATTATCATATTTTTAAAACTTAGAATTACTCATAAAAAAATATTTTTTTTCTAAATAAGTCAAGAATTATAAATTATTCGCTCATTCCAAAGATTTGTCAATCCATTCTAAACGTTATGGAGCTTAGCTCGCTTGCTGGTGCGGCTTGTATGCGTCCACTTCAATAGTAAACTGTAAGGCTACTCGTCCTAAACTGTTTGGCCGATGATCGAATTAATCAGCACAGGGATAACTATTTACCCTGTAATGGTTCGCGTTAAAAAAAAACTGACATACATCGTACCCTTAAAGAATTATTATAGATCATTAACGTCAGGCTTAACGTTAAAAGTCACCAGCTGGCCAATTGTTTTCATATTCGTAATACTATTTAATTCTTGTCATGTGTCACAAGATACAAATAAATTTTCAGCGTTGTTTTTAAAATAGCTGAAAGGTAAATTAATTTTGGTTAACGTTTGATTAATAATATTGGTCTTGTTAAAGGTTTATCTTGACAAAGAATTTACAAAACAGATTACAACAACACGTAAACAACCAATATAAATTTCAATAACAATGAAAGTTGATGGTTTTTATACTATTGTTCATTTTCTTTACAGCTAATAACTATACGAAGTCAATTTTGTGCAGGTTCCTCATGCGCTTCCATAGAGTACTTTTGTGATTTTTTTCCAGGATAGTTAGATAGCATAGCCATAGGTATAGGTAGCTACCATGATATAGGATCGTATACATTAGGACCTATTGCGGTTCTTTAATCTAACTGTCCAGAAACTCGTGTTAAAATGTGTATTTACGTCAATGTACGATGTAGGAAATTATACTTGTGATGTGTGGGGCGAAAAAAAGAGTTGTACAACCAAACAAATGTATAGGACCCTTAAATTTCAATCAGTCGAAACTATTCTACCATAAACGTAATGCCATGAAAGACCGCCATATATTAAGAGCCATTACGTAATGTTAGAAACTGGGGCAATCATAGTCCTTAGATAAATATACAACCAAGAAAACCCAGGATGTTTTGAAAGATTGCTTTTTAAAACAAGAACGAAAAATCATTCGTCAAACATAGATTCTGGAACACTTTCCAACATTCCCAAAATAATTTGGCAAATCTTTATCATAAGGTGTAAGATAATATCAAACTAAACAATTTTGAAAACGCATAACATACTTAAAAATCCAATTTCAGGAATTACCAACAATGTTCGGGAAAATATCCGAGAACTTTTGTACAGCCCTGTATATGATCTATAGATTTGTATATATAATAAATAGAATATTAAGTTTTAGTTCAGTTCGGAAACGCGTGGCACTGTTTAAAATTTCACTTCTGCAATTCCCGACAATAAACGGAAATGTACTCGAGAACTTTTGTGCTGTCCTGTATATAATCTATACAATTTATATACACCAAGTAATAGAAAAAAAAATGAGTTAAATTTAAAAACGCGTTCAGAAACTGAAAAAGCATTCCCAGCTATTATTATTAATAAGCAGTACTTTAACCAAATTCTTTTGTGTGTCCCTGTAAATGAACGATGAAAGCTATACACACTATTCTATAGTAAGTCTCTTGTAATCTACGTTAGTGATATATACCAGTTTCAATATGATTGAAATAGAGAAACATTTTTAAAATAAACTGCAAACGATTTTTCTTCATAGACCGTAATGTAACGGATTTTTTGAGTATCCCTGTAAAGGAACTATAAGTGCTATGCACGCCGGATTCTATAATTAGTCTCTTGTAGTGCACCTCAGTGATATATATAAATTTCAATATGTTTGAAATTGTGTAATATCATTAAAATAAACCGCAAATGATTTGTCTTCGTAGACCGCAATGTAACGGAATTCTTTTGAGAGTCCCTGTAAAAAAATTATAAGTGCTACACACTTCATTTTCAATACCGAACATGCCACAGTAAGCCTCAATAACATATATCAATTGCCTGACGATCTGAGCATATTTACGCGAGTTCGAGCACGGAGAGACAGACAGACAAACCGAATTCACAAACACTTTACAACTATGTTGGAAAGTGTTAAAAAGTAGTGGGCTGTGAAGTTTAATGTAACAAATTTTAAAGGTAAAATAGTATTTATGATTTGCACCCTAATTATAATAAGACGTATATTGCTCTGTTATCAAATCATTAGTTGCTGATAATAGTGCCTATGGGGTACAATTTTTAACTTTTAAAACCTTTTATTTTTATTTTATTTTTTAACTTTGCTTTGATCTATTTTTCAGTTTTACGAGGTTCAGTAAAGTCTTGTTTTCGGTGTTCTGGATGTGATTCCACTGAGCGGAGCAGTTATGCGTGAACTCCAACGGTAACTTTGTAAAGTTACACGTTTACTTAAACATTCAAAATAATTCCGCATATTTAGTGTTTATCAAATATAAGATTTTAAACCACAGTTAATGTAACTCTTGGAAAACTTGACAATTTGTAGCAGAAACATTAAACGGCAATTTGAAAATCAATATTTTTAATATTTGATGTTATATGAGCATCTGTATGAAATACTATTTAACTGCGAATGAGCAAACGATGTCAAAAACGTTTTTTCGTAATTTCGTAAGCAACTATTTATGGCAACTTATATAAAAAGACCAATCGAATATTGTCATATTTGTGAAATATACCAATAATACAGTAGACTGAAGGACTGAATGCTAGTTACTTTCTAAAAGTAGCTATATGATAGTTGATTTTCAGCAAATATCCTCCTTTTTAACAAAAAAAAAAGTTTTGGTTTCTAATTTGATGTATATGAAAGAGCAACATCACGTGCCCAATCCAACATAAAAAAAGAATTTTTAGAACGTATTAAGAAAAATTATAATTTATAAAAGATCCCCTATCATACAACTACATTGAGAAAGCAACAAAAATTCACCTCCCTATATTGCCGATATCTTTCTCATTTTTCCCGCTATTCATCTGGCCTTCTATACAAGTTGTTCTGTATAGCTTACAACCAAATTATATATATATATACATATATTTATATATCGTTCGTTCATGTGGAGTTGTGAATTGCTTCAAAGATATGTTCATAGATCACTATACACTCACAGAAAAAACTGTAAATTTATGAGCGTTTGCCCTTCAATTTTCACGGGCAACAGCCTTATTTGATGAAAAACGGTCTGATCCACTAAATAAGCGGCCTTATCCCTTAGATACTTAGAAAATTAAGAGAAATCCACATATTCTTACAGTTCTAGCCCATATGTTAGCAAAAATACGGTACGACCCCATACATTGTCCTCCGCTAGGGCGAAACCCTTTCATTTTATTCGTGTTTCGAAAATTTTAACCCGCCAAAACAGCGATTCTGTGATGATTATCTAACGTGCTACGTGCTACGGAACAGTAAGTAAAGTGTTATTGTGTTTTAAAGTGCATTATATCCTGTGCATTTTAATGCTGTATTACTTTGCCCCGTAAAATTACGGGCTGCACAAAATGATGGGCATGGATATTTTTTTTTTTTTACGGGGTATGAGTGGAATCTCTGCTGCCGGCCTCTGCCCGTAATTTTACTGCAATTTTTTTAACAGTGTATAATATATATAGTCATTTTTAGTTGTAGTATAAACTTTGTCAAGTCTCCTGACAGTGGCGTTAAATTTGGTTGAAAACTCTGCATGCTGTAAAAAGAAAATATCTATTTCTTTTTCAGCATTTTTTAAAGAAACATTTATTTTTTCACGATATATGTGCTATTCTTACGCAAAATCATACAAACGTTGCGCATGGCCCGAAAATTAATTTGCTACAAAGACACATCATTTCAAGCATTGTATGTTACAGATTGATCACAACTATTATTTTTTATTATTTTATAGTTGGTCCCTTAATTTCTCTCGTGACTGAATATATACTCAAAAATATAAGGTCATACATGCTGTTTACATCCCCGAAGTTCACGGCTAATTTGTCAAGTGTTTCTCTAAATATTCGACAAAAGTTGTCTAAAATCGCAAATATCTGAGGAATTTTGGCTATATACTATACATGTGTGTGTATGCTCGACATTTATATTTGATTAAAAAAATTACAATCTCCTAAATTTACACTAAAAATTTCAATACAGAATTAGAGTATCTTAATTTTATATAGTCATAATTTGTTTCACATGATATTTATAATGTGCGCTTAATATTAAGTATTGACTGACATTAATGTAGGAAAATTAAAAATAAAAATTAAATAATATAGCCTGTGTACTTTTTTAATTTAGACTAGATATAAACATTTGTTAAAACGTAACACATTTTACACATTTGTAATAAAACACTATATTAATTTAAATAACATTTATTTTGATGTAATATATGCTTTCAAGTACGTGAAACATAAGAATGCAACTTATTAGCAACTTCTTTCTGTATTTTGAACTTTGAATACCAATATTGCAGCATTTATTAAGTTTGATACATCCGAATTAAATTGTCGATGTTAAAAAGGTAATCTGATTTTATTTCCATTAACTCAAAACTTTCTAACGAACTTTCAAAGAATTTCTTATAATTAACTTATGTTCATCTCCTGAGATATTTATGTTAAATATACTGTTATAAAATTTATCTGACTTCATTTTGATATTTTTTTATTTCGTTTTGACTTTCATTAAATCACTTTTCAAATTTATCAATTACATCAAAAACATGGAATAAAAATACCTTGTTCACATTTTAAAGCAATAAAAGAAAATTTCTCTTAAAGACGTTATTCAAATATTGAAAATCAAATTATGTTTGATAATAAGAAGATACCTTACGATGCTTTTGATTAATCTAATTTCTGCATTTTGAGAAAGAATGTCCTTTATATATTTATTTTGAAATTCGATTATTTATTACTTTGTTTTATTTATTTATTTAAAGTTCAAAATAAAATGTGTTTCAGAAACCCGTAAGAATTACGGATTTTTATATTCAAACAGGGAATAAGTTTCACTTAAAAAGAAGATTTTCTTGCTTATTAATTCGTATTGCTTATAATGAATATTCTGTGGGAGTCAAGCGATTTTTCGTTGTAAATAATTCCGAATGTACGAATGGATATGAATTGTCCTATCGAGTTCTCTAAGTTTCCAAAGCTACAATTGAGTCTCAACAAAATGCGAGTTTTAAAGAAGTGTACATTTTATGCTAATGTAGATGCGGCATCTGGCTGTTTAGATAATATTTTATAAAAGGATTTTTTCTTGAAGCAGACGTTGTTTAGAAATAGCTTGGTGCACAGTGGAGACAAAATGGCCAAAATTCGCGAATTGGCCAAAATTAAAAAAGTATATACGAGGTGTAGTACCTAAGGTTTTAGAAAGTAATACAAGAAATATCTTACCAAGAATACATGTTTTATTGCTTCTCAAAATTCTTTCTTGCAGCATCGATGCATTTTTGCATTCGAATAAACCAATCATCAAAACATTTATGTCACTCTGAAGATTGCATAGCAGACACATGGCATTTGTAAGCTTCAACGGCTACTTCCGAGTTGATAATCCATAGTTAGAGAAGGAGTGTGTGACCTGGCGTTGTCCTGTTGTAGAATAATGCGACGTTTTGAATTTTTTTTTCTTAGTTCTGCAACTACTTTCGGCAAACAAAATGTGGTATACACAGATTCTAAAAACTGGGAAAGTACTCGCACTAGTATATATTGCTCAAAACATTAGATGAGCGTGTTCTATACATTCCAAGGTTTATGAGAAATCAATGAACGAGACAAAAATAAAACATTTATCACCAATAAACCTGCCCTTATTTTTGAGGTTTTGCCAAATTGTTTAGTTGGAGCTGACAGTTGCTATTTTCTTTACAAAATTATCAAGTTTTTTTGTGTCGTTCTGTAGCGTTTTTATCCTTATTTTAAATAAAAATACGTGGTTTAAAATGTAATTTTTACAAAGACATCGATTCAAATAAATTCCGAATTGTTTCGGAAAACGAGCTTTATTCCTTTTCTCCTTAGGTATTTGGTGAGAGAAATTCATAATAATCACAGCTGCAATATCCGCCTGGGTTTAGTAGACCCCCCCCCCCCCTTAACACGTTCGAAGTAGATTCTGTAATCGACTTTCGAAAACACCATGTTTAAGCATAATATTCAAAATTTTTCCATTTTGTCCTAGAAATTTCCCAATTCGTACTTCAGATACGTATTTTTCACATTTAACAACTTAAAGTTAACAAATACCAAGTCAATTCCACGTCTTTTTCGAGCTATATATACGTCCATGTCTACGAAAACAAGGCTTTCTTCCCTCTGTGTGGTGCGTGACTCAGAAGAACAAATGGAGTTGTGGGCGTGGCACATCTTACCACTTGTGACTACGTGTTAAGATGTTAAAGTTTCATGCTCTCTCAATAATGTATTGCTTGGTTTCATGAATCCAAATGACCAACGAAGTGAAATTCATTGCAAACAAACTAACGGAGATTAACATTTTGTTGGCCGGCCACAAGTATACTTGTGATTTAAAACAAATGTCATTTACAATAGGCGTGTCCTAAATACTTAGTTCCGCCTATATAATTTTTAGGGCATACAATCTTTATGAAAAGAATGTGTATTTATATGATACATTTGGGAATGCATTTTTAGACTGCTAGAAATTTTTTATTTCGTAGAGTTTAACGTCACTGGTACAGTATCACTTTCGTACAGTTTAATATCTTACAGTGCACATACAGTAAGATATTTACTATTGTATAAGTTTGAAAAAGTTAACTGGACAAAGAGTATTAAAAATTGTAAAAGAAGACGGGACTTATATTGACTCAAAACAAAAATTTCATATTAAATTGCCGGTCAACAATGTGTTAACATTAAAGTGACTATTTCAAAAATTATCTAGTATAATATTAGACAAATTATATCGAAGTAATAATATACATTTATTTAGTATTATCTAAGGCGATAAAAAATAAATTGGAAAATGCATTTAAAAATAATTTAATTCAATAAATAATAAGTAAATAGACATATATGTATCAAGTAGTAAAGGAGCAGAACATAAATTAAGCGACTATACGGGGTGTTCGTAAAAATACATAAGTTCATAATTGCATCTAATAAAATGAACAATTTGTCTATAGAAAACCGGAGTCGGTATCCATATATTCAGTCAAAAGAAAAGGTATCTTATTCAGGACCGAATAAGGATTTCTGTTCGTAACTTTAACAATAGTTACGTATTTTAGCGACATTTTAATCTGACTCACTTTTATTTATGTGAATTGGGATGATGTCACGCGAAGTGCTGGAAGTGCAATTCGTCTACTGATACATGTATACTGTAAACTACATTCTAAATCATGGAGCATCAAACTTAGAGTTGTCTAATAGCTTATCTATAATAATTCATAATGAAAAGAGGGAAGTTTTTTCTACTAGGTAAAAAACACATGTTCGAGTCCTGGTACCGGCATTTTTCACTCTGTTAAAATAAATCTCAACTATGATACTCCAACCATTTAAAATTGTCTATAATAGTTTTTCTATAGCGTTGGCAAATAGATAGCATTTTTAACACATTTCAAAGAAAAGGAAGTAAATATTTTGAATATATCATTCTAATATCTTCATTTTTGCTAAATTTATAAACGGAAATTTGGGAAAGGATGGTAAATAACAAAATCCTCGTTGTTGGTAAAGTTATAAACAAAAAATCGGGTATGGATAGAGTTAGAAAACTTAATATATTTGACGAAATATGTAGATTGCGACCCCGGTTTCCGAAACATAAAATGTTTCTATATTTATTTTTTTAATTACATTTTTGGTCTTTGGACAGAATCATTTAAACAAACATTTATAAGTATATCGATTTTAGAATTTATGTGGTTTCTTAGTTTAAATTTACAAAAAGTCCTTTTAATAATTTACATTCATAAACATGATATAAAGAAAAAAACACGTTTAATGAACAGCAAGCAAAGGTAAATAAAAAAATGTTACTGAATCAGCAAATAAACAAAAGTAAACATTTAGTTATTTATTTACAATTTTTTGTTGTATAATGGATAGAGGTCAAATACGCGTAAGAAAATATTATAAGAAATTTCTTTATTAAGAAATAACTATACATCAGGGTGGTGCAAAATTTTAATTACATTAACTATTGAAAACTAACGATTAAAAGTTTAATCATGACTAAAGATTGACGATAAAGTTCAATGGTCAATCTTTAGTCATGATTAAACTTAAATCGTTAGTTTTCAATAGTTAATCTAATTAAAATTTTGCACCACCCTGCTATACATATCCTTTTAAATATCGAAAAAGAAAGAGAAATGTTTATTTCAAAATAATTCAAATAGCCAATAATAATAAAGTACATTATTTATTTTGATTTAAATTTATTTTTGATTTAGTGGAAATTAAAAGATAAGAATATAATTAAATTTATTTACAACTCAATTTTGAACTGCTTAAATGTTAAAACGAATACTTCATCATTCATTATGGTTTTTGCATGATAATTGAAAAATCACTCATGAAATAAAAAAATTTACATTAATTTCATTAATTACAAAGCTTTGTTAATTAATTTTCGAAGAAATTTCTGATTATTAACTTATACACTTATCTTTAAAAGACATTTCAGTATGATTTCCTCCTATTTAACTTATCTCATTTGTGTGATTTTTCACTCTAATTTTCCATGTCATTTTTTATTTTTATTTTTCGTTAAGGGAGAAAATAGATTTCCATTTTACAGATAAAATTAAAATTAAATTTAAAGAGGTTATTAAAATATTTAAAATAAATTTAAGTTTGTAATAATAAGAAAAATGGCGATTTAATCATTTAATATTAGGTTGATAATTTGAAATTTTCAGATGTTAATAGGAATGATGTACCATTCATTCTGTTTTCTGCATCATAATGACATTTAAATTTGATAATTCGCGGAAGAGGCGGCACGCGCGCGCGATTTAGGATGTCCCGGTATCTTTTCTGTTAGCGACTGGATTGGTAGTAAGTCCGATCACGGAAGATGCCCCTGGAAAAATTTAAAAGCTGAATTCAATAAATTTACGACAGCGACAAGCGGGATTCGGAAGGGAGGGGCGTTTAATACGTCCGCTGCGGTTTCGAGATCGATACAGCTCTTCACTACATTGTCGTCAAAAATCACGTTACTTTCAATGGTTTCAACTACGCACAGAGTATGTGGCCACTGTTCGCTGTCGTCAAGGGAGTAATTCAACATTGTTAAAAAGGAATTTTATTAGTTTCAAACTTTCGTAATTAATTTAACTTACTAGCTGGCCCACCAGGTGTTGACAGCCCCGTGATACATTAAATATTCCTCAAATCCGTATTGAATGGTTTTATATTTTTAAACGAAAATAAACCCAAACGTACCTAGAGTTAGGAACCTCACAGTCTTCGCAGCGCGTGCTAATCATGCAAATATCAGTGCGTGCTATGCATGCTCCACTGTGTATTTTCAAAGGAACCCCGAATTTGTATGATTATATATTTTTAAACGAAAATTCGTACAAAAGAACCTAACTGACTTCGGGAAAGTACACAATTTGTAGGAGTTTACATGTTTAAACGAAAATCCATCCAAACGTACCTATACTTGGAGACCATACTGCCTTTGACAGTGTACACTGGGAGTGCTTAGCACGCTCCGATAAACAGGTAATGATATCCAAAGCAGAATTCTCTTAATCGGGAAACAATGTTTTCAAGACAAAAGATTGAAAAAAAGGAAAACATGGGTGATTCCATGAAAAATAATTTTAAGAATAATTTAAGAAAATAATTTATTTAATAGTAAATATTAATATTTTTTAAACCAAAGATATCGTCAGAATAGAAAAATACTGTGAAAAAGAAAGTATTTTTCGTTTTGATCGTATTTTCGTTGGCAAAAAAGAGATGGAATTTTAAAAGTGGAGAAAAAACGTAAAAGATGAAAACGAACGAGAATTGATCTCCGAGAGAACAAAAATTACTATAATAGGCTAAAAGATTAAATCCGGATTCCTATTACGAATGTCGAGGATATCGCCATAGAACGCGAAATAACGTTAACATTTCTTGGAAAGTTCACAAATCGTTGTACGAAATCCGAATAATCTTTATTAGAAAGAGGCTAAATAGGAGGCTTAGAGGTGAATTTGCTACAATGTAGTGAAATATGGAATCGGGATTCCTATTAAAAATGTGAAAAAAATCGTAGCAAAACGCTAAAAATCGAAAACAATTCCAAAACCGCAAAGGATAAAATTTACTACAATGGGCTAAAAGATTGATACCGGATTATTTTTACTAATGTGGAAAAATCTAAGCAATGGGTGAAAAAACAATACGAAAAAACAATAAAAGTCGCATTAAAAAATCGAAATTTTTAAATAATCGCTATACAATTTCCCAAAATAACTTAATTGAAAAAAAGGACAATATTTATTATTTTTGGCAAAATTTTGAACAAGATTCCTTTTATAAATGTGCAAAACTCGCCAGGAAATACTAAAATAAATTGTATAAAAGTTATTGAAAATACAAAAATCACAGAGGACAAAATTTACTACAGTGGTCTAAAACATTATAAACGAAACTTTTTTAAGAATTACTAAAAATCGCCCCAGAACGCGAAACAACCTTAAAAATAGCACTGAAAATCATTTAAAAAATTAATTAAAATACAAAAATCACGGAGGAGAAATTTTATTATATTAGGCTAATTGTTTGAAACTGAATTAATTTTACGAATGTCAAAAAAAATCAACAAACACGAAATAAAATTAGCGAAGAAATCAAAATTCACTAAACAAATTCCGAATAAACATTATGGGAAAGAGGACAACATTTACTATATTCGGCTAAAAATTTGTAACCCAATTATTTATACTAATGTGAAAAAATAGCCGCGAAACGCAAAAAACACCGCTAAAAATTGCATATAAAATCGATAAAATTTCAAAAACAAAAGGGAAAAAATTTACTATAGTTGGCTTAAATATTGTAACCAGAATTGTTTCACGAATGTCGAACAATCGCCGTAAACCATGAAGAGACGCTAAGTATTGCTTAGAAAATCACATTAAAAATATCTAAAATTTCCAAAATCGCAGAGAACAAAATTTAGTACAATAGGCTACAAATTCAAAACGAAATTCCTTTTACAAATGTCAAAAAATCGCCAAAAATGTGAAAAAACTCTAAACATTGCATAAACAAATTCACGAAAAATTTAAAAAACGTTTTAAAAATATTTAGTAAACTTTATTAAAAGCAGAACCAAATTTATTATATTGGGCTAAAATATTGAAACCAGATTACTTTCACTAACGATGAAAAGTCGGACCAAAATGCGAAAAAGTGTTAAATATCCCCTTGAAAATCACATTAAAGATGGCTAAAATTTCAAAAATTGATGCGAACAAAATTTAGTACGATATGCTAAAAGTTTGAAACCGAATTTCTTTTATGAATGTACAAACAATGCCGCAAAACACGTGAAAACTCTAAAAAACTCATTTTAAAATTCGCGAAGGATTCAAAAATTGCTGTTTGAATTCCAAATAAACTTTATTAGAAAGAAGATAAACTTTATTATACAGAGCTACAAGATTGAAACCGTAGTCCTTTCGCTAATGAGGAAAAATCACGAAAAATGTGGAAAATCGCTAAAAAATGCAGAAAAAATTAAATTAAAAAAAATCTAATGTAAAAATTCAAAAACTGACTTCGAGGTGCATAACTTCCGAAATACAGATTCCTTTCTCCCAAATCTTGTCCCATCGAACCATTTTGCATCAATTACTTTATATAATAACTAACTGACCCGCCCGGCGTTGCCCGGAACCATGATAATAAAATTAAACAAACCTAAAGTCTGTATGATTTTATATCTTTAACCTGATTTTGTATGAAATTATTTATTTAAAACTGCTGCTCACAGGACGGGAAATTATTTATTTCTATCTTCCCCTCCCCATACCCACAAACATAACAAATAATTTGTTAATAAAATCCGACGCAAACGTTCTTTTTATTATCACACCCATTGTCAAATAATCTTTTATTTCTTTTTCATAAAAATCAGGATTTTTATAAAATAAAAAATTATTAGTATTTTTTTTTTTTCAATTTTTAGAAAATATTAATGTTTAACCTATTATAAATAAGGATAAATAATTTTCCAATAGAAAAATTGAAGATTTTTAATAATTGTATAGAACTTTTAATAAAACAACACCAATTTTTTATTACTTGTTTAGTATCTTTCTTTATTCAAGAGATAAGGGCTATTCCTGCTCATGAAAATACGCGTTTAAATAAATTATTTTTCTAGAATCAAGTGAATGAAAAATAATTAATATCTTGTGTTAAAAGTGTCAGATATCTTAATTTTTACAGACTTGTAATGTGGAAACAGAGAGGATTCGAACGGTGTTAATTTTTAAATCGTAGCTTAATTAGAACTATTAATTTGAGTCCCCCAAAACATCTCTTAGTACCGTCTTTCTCAGTGGATTCATTATCACAGACTGCTGAAATTTTTATCAACGTGCGTTCTTTGCAAGATTAAATCGCTCGAAAAATTAAAAATTTCTACTCAATATTTTTAAAATTAGATTTTTGGAAATTGCTATTTTTTTTATCTATATCTTCAAGTTTTCATGTCGAAAGACTTAATAGTTTTGTTATTTCGACGTGTTGCGAAAAGGCGCAGATAAAAGTGATTCTGGTAGCCCGGTGTTTTTCGTGTAAACATAAAATCTTTCTTTACACTCCCAACACAGACCTTATTTTGCGATTTTGACATTTCTTTTGCACCATTTTCAGAAAAATGTCATTTTGGAAGCGATGATTAATGAGTTTAATATAATATTTCGACTTATTTTCAAAATATTAAAATTCTGAGACTCACTCGGATACATCAGCAGAGGCCTTGGACTCACTTAAATTTTCAAACTTCTGGGTGCGCTAGATTTCGGTAACCATCGCACACACACAGAGCGAAATTTTCTTTTATTAGTATAGATTGAAGCGATGCAATACGTTCGATAAATCGCAAATTTTATTCAAATTGCTATCAAGGCGTACAACCAATAGAACGAAAAAATATCCAGGCCAGGGTTCAAACCTGGGTCATTGATTCAGTGATCTCAGTGGTGAGCTGAACCAGTGATCCAGGCTCGAACCCGGGCCTGGATACTTTTTCACTCTGTTGGTTGTGCGCTTTCGGTTGTTCAAACTCCTTCATCTTACAGTTTGATCCACTCTGTATTATAGTTGAAAAATTCGTATAAAATCCGAATTTTTCTGTAAAAATTGATATTTTTCATTTTTTGTTCTTAATTATAAATACTTATTACTGTGTTCGTCATTCAAAATTTATATATATGTTGAATATTCATCTTATAGTATGGTATCCTCATCTTACAGTATGATATCATCCGCTTATAGTTTTAAAAAGTCTAAAAGATCGGCTTTCTTCCTTAAAATTTTATATTTCCCATTTGTTTTGCTTAATTATTAATACTCATTAAGGTGTTCGTAATTCAAAAGTATTATATATGTTTAATCTTTAGCTTTTGGTTTCATATCCTCATATTTTATTTGAAAAAATCTTAAGAAATCGGCTTTTTTCCTTAAAAATCGATATTTTCCATTGCGTTGCTTAATTACTCATTAATACTCATTAAGGTATTCATCATTCAAAATTGAAATATGTATTTAATTTTCATCTTATGGTTAGATATTCTCAACTTATAGTTGAAACATTCTTAAAAGATCGGCTTTTTTCCTTAAAATTTGATATTTTTACATTGTTTTGTTTAATTATTAATACTCATTAAAGTGTTCGTCATTCAAAATTAATATATAAATTTAATATTCAACTTATAGTATGTTAATATTTTCCGTTTAACCTCGTTTTAGAGTTCTTACGCTTACCCCTCATCTTATAGTACAAATTTAACCCTTTTTCCCGCTAGCATGCGTTCGTATTGGTTTCAAAAGCGGGTGCACCCATGCACCCGCCGGCTTCCCGTACTGTCATTTCCCTACTACTGAGGTAACAGGCTGTATATTGTCCCGGTAGCTCAGCTGGCAGAGCTTTTGTTGTGCTGTACCAATGAACCATGTTCGAACCCTGGACTGGTTAATTTTTCACTTTGTTGGAGAATAGTGAATAAAATTTACTTTGTTTCCCGCATGTCTCATGTTTGCTGCAGTTGTTGTGGTTGACGAAGTTATCCCATCATATGCTGGTTGAAGTCTTACCAACATATAAGAGTGAGAGGTGGCAGGCTGGATATGGTTCCTTTAGCAGAGTTTTGGTACGCTGAACCAATGACTTAGGTTCGAACGCTCACCTGGATACATTTTCACTTTGATGGTTGTACGCCTTGTAAGCAACGTGAATAAAACTTGCAATTTCTCTGGGGGTATTGCGTCGCTTCAATAAATATATATATATGCAACCTCTCTTTTTATTATTATAAATACTTATCACCAGAAATTTTTCTGTTTCATTTTCCTTATTTTATTGATTTCATTTGATTTTTTCTCATCACTCCCTTTAATTTTCATTATGTATTTTTTTTTCAACGTGTACGTAGTATAAAGTTTCGCTCTGTGTGTGTGTGTGTGTCTGTTGGCGATGGCTAGGAAAATCTAACCCACCTAGAAGACTGAAAATATAGATTTAGGCAGTCCAAACTCCCTTCTGATGCGCCTGAACCTTAGAATTTTAATATTACAATTATTTACTGAAATTTTAATTAATATCCACAAAGAACTCTCATCAAAAATACGACTTTTCCTCTTGGGTTGGTTGGTTGCATCAATTCTTCACAGAAATAATTAAATAAACCAGATTAGCAATGCATAGATAAGGATTTCTAACTAAATAATGTTAATATGGATTGAAGTTATCAGCGTACAGCCATGCTAATGTCGCGCCACCTGCACATGACAAATTACACTGACGTCCCCGTGTTTGAAATATTTTTCAGGCACGTTTTTCTTCAAGACAATTATCCAGGTTTATTTATTTATTTTTTTTTTTTTACAGGACATATATTATTATGATAGAGATTATTAATACAGAAAACTTTATTTAACTGATTATTTTTTATATTTTTGGAATGGAGAGGGGCAAGGGTCTAATTACATTAACAATTTTAACATTTTTAGCTGCACCCGTAGCATTTAATAGCTGTTTTATATAGATAATACCGCTATTTTAAATCTCAGCTAATAGTGTTCCGAACTTCTACAAACCAGTTCCATTTTTACTAAATTATCGTAAAAATCAGCATTCATAGCTTCAAGGTGTATTTCTAGAAAGCAGTTACCAGAATTTCCG
Source organism: Maratus michaelseni (assembly GCA_963931845.1). Classification (NCBI taxonomy): domain Eukaryota; kingdom Metazoa; phylum Arthropoda; class Arachnida; order Araneae; family Salticidae; genus Maratus; species Maratus michaelseni. The sequence goes on along the minus strand of OZ007593.1, from coordinate 102,194,334 downwards.
AATAATAGTCCAAGCCAAATTTTAAATTAAGTTCCTAGTTTAACCAAATGAATCAATTTTTAAAGATGTATAGTGATCCTCCTAATTAGTTATTTTCTTGAACAACCCCACCCCCACCGGCCCCTCCTTCAAAGTTTTTTTTCTAACTATTTTCCGTTTCCATATCTCAGCAACTATCTTTCTGATTTCAACGTAAGTGATTCCAAACATTATAATTAACTTAATAGTCACCCTTTATAACATTAAACTAAATTTATGAGCAGCGGTTACCACTATTTCCGAATAATTGTTGAAGTCAAATTTGTAATTAAGTTCAAAGCTTAAGCAAACGAACGAATTTTGAAAGTTACATAGTGGTCCTCCTAACTAGTCATTTACTGACGGGCTCTTGAACAACCCTCCCCCTCCCGGGCCCTCCTTCAGGTTTTTTTTCTCTAACTATGCCCGTTTCCATATATCAGCAGCTATCTTTCCGATTTCAATGTAAGTGATTCCAAACATTATATTTAACTTAATAGTCACTCTTTATAACTAAAATTCATTAAGATACAACTAAATGTAAATATATTGCTTGAAGGTGCCTAAAAACATACATAAAAACATTTAAAAGCACATTAAAGTCCTTTTAAAAAATTCCAAAACGTTTTCAACCGAAACTCGGTCATCATCAGTGGAAAAAACTAAATTGTTGAGTTGAGTTGTTATCTCTTTGCGTTTTCTTGCTGGCTCGGAATAAACTATTTTACTTCAAGGGTTTGGAAATAAGGTGGGATGGGAAAGGTATTCAATGATTCATTAATTCATTCCAGACTGCGTGGATATCATACGAAAATACATCGTTACAGACTATTTCTTTTTTAGACATTATTTCTAGAGACTCTCTTATGATTGCTTCCAGGTGATTATTTGTGCAGAAATTTTTTTTCCACTGATGATGACCGAGTTTCGGTTGAAAACATTTTGGAATTTTTAAAAGGACTTTAATGTGCTTTTAAATGTTTTTATGTATGTTTTTAGGCACCTTCAAGCAATATATTTACATTTAGTTGTATCTTAATGAATTTTAGCTATTAAACAAGATGAATTTGCACTGAAATTTTAACTTTTATTGACTCTTTATAACGTTAAACTAAATTTATGAGTAGTGGTTACCACTATTCCCGAATAATAGTTTATGCCAAATTTGCAATTAAATTCCTACCTTAAGCAAAAGAACGAATTTTGAAAGTTGCATAGTGGTCCTCGTAATTAGTCTTTTGCTGAGTGGCACTTGAACAACCCTCCCCCTCCCGGGCCCTCCTTCAAGGTTTTTTTTCTCCAACTATGCTCCGTTTCCATATCTCAGCAACTATCGTTCCGATTTCAATGTAAGTGATTCCAAACATTATATTTAACTTCATAGTCACTCTTTATAACATTAAACTAAATTTATAAGTAGCGGTTACCACTATTTCCGAATAATTGTTTAAGCCAAATTTGTAATTAATTTCAAAGCTTAAGCAAACGAACCAATTTTGAAAGATGCATAGTGGTCCCCCTAATTAGTCATTTGCTGAAGGGTACTTGAACATCCCTTCCCCTCCCGGCCCCTCCTTCAAGGTTTTTTTATCTAACTATGTTCCGTTTCCATATATCAGCAGCTATCTTTCCTATTTGAACGCAAGTGATTCCAAAGATTATATTTAACTTAATAGTTATCCTTTATAACATTAAACTAAATTTATGAGTAGCGGTTACCACTATTTCCGAATAATAATTTAAGCTAAATTTGTAATTAAGTTCCTAACTTAACCAAACGAGCGAATTTTTAAACATGCATAGTAGACCACCTAATTAGTCATTTTCTGAAGGACACTTGAACATCTCCTCCCCCCGGCACCTCACTCAAGGTTATTTTCTCTAACTGTGCCTTATTTCAATAACTCGGCTAATAATGTTCCCATCTTCTCGAAACCAGCTTAATTTTGTAGCACGCGTACTATACAGTAACGTGGGCAGCGGGAACCTGTCTCAGAAGTTCGTTCGGAAAGAGGTGTGTTTAGAACAGAATGCTCCCCTGGCACTGGTAGGTGGAAATAAAAGATTTTCCAGAGCGTACGAACATGCCCGGTATACGGTGAAGAAGCCATCGTAGACCGTGGCCAGAGTTTCGTTTTTTAAGAGATTTAAGTTTATTACAGGGGCTCGTGCAATGCCTGGCTGGTCAGCTAGTATGGAATAAAAAACGCCTTTTTCTTTCAATGTAAAACTAAAAAAAGAATTAACTTTTAAAACATTACTCGAATATTAGAAACGAATGTAGAGTTTAATAATAAAGAAAATGATAGAGCAATGCTGCTTTAGTTAGTTTAATTTATTTTGATATTTTGTTTGTGTATTTGCTTCAAAAAACGGGGAAAGAACTAATTCAAAATAAGAAAATACCGGAAAGCAAATTTTTAAACTTTAATAAACACCGCATCTCCTTAAAAATATCAAAAGTGAAAGATTAATATTTCACCAAAATAGGGATTTTTGAATTAAAATTAAAATTAATCACTAATTTTAAATCTTTTTTTTTCTTTCAAATCAAATGACGAAATTTATTTCGATTCTTTTTCGAACAGCTGAAATATTAATACGAATGCTGCATTACTCATTGTGGATTATGTATAGCAATTAAATCATCAGTGATGAAAAAGGAATTTTACATTTATCCAATTAATTCCAAATCTTCATAACATCCTTTCAAATAATTTTCTGATTATTAAGTTATACTTATCCCTAGAGACATTTTGGTTTAATTTCCGAATATTTAAGTTATCTCATTTGTAGATTTTCTCTATCTAGTTTTTAATAAGTCATTTTTGGAACTTTTTACGTACATATAAAAAAGAGCAGTGAATGTAGCTTTTTTTAAGTTAAATAGTATTAACTTTGGTTATAAAAAGTTTAAGTTTCGTATTAAAGAAAAATTTACCAATTTAATCAGATTAATTTATGTGATTTTTTTCTTTAAACTTTATTTATTTATTGTTACATACAAGCATTTAATAGTCAGTCGGAACCATTTATCCATTTAGGAATTTATTTATAAATTCATTGTTTATATATATGCGATTTTTAAAAATTAGTACTATGGTGTCTTTTTAAGAGATCATTTTGTATATTTTAATTTATTTCATTACATTAATAAATTACGCATGCTGGTAAAATTTAAACGAATGGACTTTAATATACATTATGGTATATTTCTGGTTATTCTAAACCGTGCGTATGTAGGTCAGTCAATAAGGGGTGGAACGTGTTATAGACCTCAAATGTTCTTTTGCACCTAGGGTCTTTTAATCTTTTAGAAATTACACTGATGAAACTTTTGCGACAAACGTAATATTCCTTTCCTTTAAGTCTCACATATGGACCGAAATTTAAGAATAAGAAATGTATTTTTTACAATGGCAGAAAACATATAAAAATTAATTAAAAAATTATCATATATACATTAGAAAAATACATTGACAAACTGCATGAGAAAATTAAGTTTTTTTTTTGCAAAAAATATTACATTGATGAAATGCATTTTAAAATTATATTAATTTCTGTAAAATCAGATGGAGTGCTCAACACAATTAAAGGTTGTACATAATCGCCCTTCCTTATCAAGGTGATTTTTGAATGCATATGTTTCAAAAATAAGCGTTAGTGCAGAAAATATGTTTTGCAAAAGATTGTATCATATGGTTTGTCATGTAATTTATCCTCTGATATTATATGAAAACTATTCATTGTTCAGTTTACTCAGTCATGTATTACGTAATGAACAAATTTCTTTCACCATTAACAAAGCATTTTATCATGATGTCATTTATTTCCTTTTTTTAGAAATCACATTTAGCTGAAAAATAGATACATTAACAACAAAACACAATAGATATATTAACAGCAAATTCTAAAACTTTTTCAATGAAGGAAAACCTTTAAGATGACAAAATACAGGCAGAGCTCTAAATTTTACTTTGTAGATATATATTGCATTTAATTTTTAAAAAATGACAAACATATTGAAGATGCAAATTAGTTTCAACATACAACACCTTAAGTTTTAATGTTCAACATTTTTACTTCGTCCACCAAAATCACATTATAGATTAAACAGATTAAATGCTATGCATATATAAAGGGTAAACAAACACAGACGTATCAAAAATTGTGACAAAATTGTAATAAATGCATTTCAGAATTAATTCAGAGCAAGTATTGGAGAATTACAAATTGTTTCACACGTTAAGATGTATACAGAAATATTGAAAAAAATCTTTTGCATTCTTTTACTTGGCTTAAGAATAAACGTAATTCAATAAAAATGATGATATTGTTCTAATTTTCATAATCATATTGTAGCTTGCTGATTTTCAAGTCCAGTGCCAGAGTGGAGTGGGGAAGGAAGTGGAGCGGGTCCAAACCCTTCCCCCACGAGAATAAGTTGAAAAGGGTCTATTCAAATACGTTCATTTAAAAGGAGTGCATTTCAACTTCACATTTATAAGGGTGTCTTGCATAAGAAAAATTCTGGCTACGATTTTGTTAAATTCGACATATAATGCATTGGAACGTAGTTATCATTTTGCTTTAGTAAAAACTTATGCAGGTACAGAGAGCATTGTTTCACATAAATGAACATTATTAAATGAAGAGTTCAGCTTTAATTTATAAGATTTCAGACTAACCTTTTAACTTACACTAAATATGCGAGTCATTGCAGTTTCAAATTTGCTTTCATATCAGAACTTTATAGCAAATCAAACAAGTTGGAAATTGTACGTCAAACGTTACAAACGAGGTGCGTTCGTACGCACGTTTTAGAATTAAATTCATGATATCCCGTGCGTAGAACGGGTTAAACAGCTAGTTAAGTATATATTTTATGACACTGTTCATACAAATATCTTAACTAGTTACATAAATATTCAGATATATATGTATCAGCTAGTTATATAAATATTCAGATCTTGATGATTTTTAATTCTGTGAAATGAATTATATCGTCTGCAGATTAATTTCTGTCATAAAATAAGTATCTCGGTCGCTTGACGATTAAACTTCGGAAGCTCCTATAACAAAAAAGCACCGATTTAAAAAAAAAATTCAAATTCCTTAATAAATATTTTTATTAATATCTCCTAAAGTTTTGATTCGATTTTAATAAAATTTGAAATGTCTCGACAAAATTCTGCAAAGATAATATATTTTAAATTGCAAACCATTTGGTTGGGTAGTTTTTGCGTTGTTATATGCGGACAGACAGACAGACAGACGGACGGACAGACAGACAGACAGACAGACGGACGGACAGACGGACGGACCAAACGACGACTATAGGTGCTACGTATTTATATAATTACGAACGCACCTAAAAAGCATTTATGTTGGAGAGGCAGAATAACCATTTACAACCCAATCTCTCTTTGATTGCCTTCTTACAATCTCTTTCGATAATATTAGTTACAAGTATAAATAAAACATATCAGGTGGTCTTAAAACATTAGATTATCTGCTCTATAGGAATGTCTGATTCAAATATTTATCTTAATACTTTTGTTATCTGAAATTGAATTCTATTTTAAAGTGTGATCTTCTATTTTAAAGTGTTTTACACAACATGTTAATTAAATAAAAAATATTTTAACTTAAACATTATCATAAAATACCAGTTTTTACTTGAAATGACACACATAAATGATTAATTTTATTTTCTTAATATCGGCAAAAAATTGCCAATTTGTTTTGTCAGTGATCGTCACCCACCTTCTATCACCCAAAGCGAAGTCATTTTCATTCATGGAGATGATAACTTCATGCTTCAATTCAACGAGGCGCATTAAATTTTAATGCGAAGTGTCTCTTTACAAGTGCGTGAAAAAATAAAGACGCATACAGACTTTCTATGTTATCATACAATGTTTGAACATCTTGTAATTATTGGGAAGTGATTTTATAAAATGTACTAATTTAATTGTTTCGTATAATTTTTTTACTACATTATTTTGTATGTTTTACCATATTTTCATCTACTGCTTTTCAATGGTAAATTCCATTTTTCAGTATACTTTATTCTAAAAAACACTCGGCATTTTCTTGTATTGCGGATACACCCTTTTAATACGACTTATTTTTGCAACAAATTACGCATTGAATTTTATAAACAATGGTTTCAATGAATACAATAGCTATGTAAGAATTGTGGTATTGTCATTTAAAAGTTTCTTATCCCTTTCAAGAGCGGTGGTTAATTTTTGGACCACCTAATTTTAATCCCTTAATGCCACAATGATATCAGAATTTTGGAATGAAATGTTTCTTTATATTACGTACGTGAAGAAAGGCTTTTACTAGTTTCACATAAATTTGTTTGTAAAATCTGGTGTCAGTCAATCATTTCAGCATTTTACGAATAGAATTTCTTTGCCCCTGAAAGGGTTAAACTGTAAAAGACATCTCCGAGAACGAAAAATGATATATATATATATATTTTTTTTTAAATCCTTACTTTTTCGCAGTCATTTGGAAAATTTTAAGTAACTCTATTACAACACAAAACTGCACGAAACTGTTTGAATATCAGAGCAAATGATAATAAAAATTAAATATATATTTACGTAAAATGTCGTGTAAAAAAAATTTCTTTTTTAAACTTAGTAAACATGCGACATACTATTTTACACTTAAAGTATTGTTTGTGTCAAAAATTTGAAATTTGTGTTTTATTGTTATACTTATTTTAAAAAAATAAATCTAAATACATACCAAGTTATCTTTTATTATCAAACTCTACTTCTTTTTTTCGGAGACTTGTAAAACGTACAAATAACTAAACACAAAAAAGAAAAAGAAATCGACGTGATTGATGCAGTACATTTGTTATTTTTACTGGCAAACAAATCACTTTACAATATTTATGGTGAAATTTTTTTAGTAGTAAATTAAATGTAGTAGTTCGGGTTGCAGCATTTTTCTTATTCTGAGATTTATGGTTCAATAGCTATAGAGGAAAACTTATTTAAAGAGTTAAAATGCAACTTGAATGCTTTTTCGTTTTCGAAATACCATTGCTTTGTTTTAATACAAAAGGCTTCGTTATTTTATAAATACCTTTCATTTATCAACTCTGAGAAAATATTTTATGCAGACATTTTAATAATATATTTTACAAAAATTAAACAAGTGGGTAGGTGTGATCGAAGATCGCTCAAAGGATTTCGTTTAACATTCCTTTCAAAACTCTTTATCTTTTCTTTAATAAATCCAAATAAATTTCATTTAGCAACAAAAAAAAAAGTCTTTTTTTTTTTTTTTTTTTTTTTTTATAAAGTAAAAAATTACCGGTCTATTTTTTCTTTTTTTCGAATATCTAAACCAGCCCGATAGCAATTTAGACTTTCTTCACGCCTGCCTGAGAAAACCGTTTAAACGTCTCCCGCTATTATATTCTGTCATAATAATATCTGTCATGCGGACTAAATGCGATATTTAAAAAAAAAATAATTTCAAAATTAAACATGTTGTACACCTTCAAAATGTTAAAATATGCGAATATTTCCATAATCAGATTTTTATCACGATTCAATATGTTTCTCAAACTCATATATTTGCTATTCTCTATTATTCATATTGATACGCGCTTTGTGTTATACTCAAACATTTGAAAAATCCCTTAAACTTCCAATATGACGTCAGAATTTCTTTTTAATTCTCTAAGGATGTGATATTAATCTGCTTTGTGTACATACACATACTCATACTCCTTGTATTATTGAGAAATCTTTGAAAATTTCGTTTTATTACCACTATGGCGTCAATCCTCTTTATTTCATATTAATATTTTTTTCAATTGGTGGAACTTTTTATTTCATTTTCATTTTTCATGTGGAACTCGTCTGATAGAAAATTAATTATTGTAGAAAGAATTTCATTGTGGAATTTCAATTTTTGGCATCTGCTATAACGAAAAATGTTTAAATTTAATAGGAAAAGGCTGTTAGAATTTTGTTTTTTTATCTCTATTTATTAAATTAATACGAATTTTTCCAATTTTAATATTTTGAGCTCTTTATAGCTGGTATTTAGCTATGTACACAAAGTTTCAACTCTGTAAGTTACATAGTTTCTGAGAATAACTCTGTGACAGACAGACAGCGGAGCGGAAGTAATAGGGTTTCGTGAAATGAACGAAACCCTAAAAATATAACATGATAACATAAAACATGATTTAGTAAGGAATTTATAAAAATCATATTTCGACAAAATTTTTAAAGGTTTTAGTGCATTTTTGCAAGTATTAAAAGTTACATTTAAAGTGCTATTACCTTAACAATATTTTTAAAAATATATTTATATTCAAAGTACAATTTTTCGCTGACTTTCGCAAATTACTTAAAAGAATATTTTTTTAAAGAAAAATATAACGTAAATAATAATTTATACAAAATGTGAATAAAGATATAAGCCAGTGGACCCGTGCGCAGATTTCGTCTAATATCGTTTAGCAATATCGAATATTTTTTAGATGCTGGTGTAAACTTCTCAAAAAATTAGGGACTAAAAATATCTGCACACTACATGTGTCAAGGCAGCATATCATCTCAGTTATTCCATCAAAGTTACAGTAAAAACTGACCGAAAATAGAAAAAAAATCGTATTTTGATTGCATTAGAGGGCGATATCATCTGTTTCGAAAAAAAAAAAACACGAGACACAGGAAAATAAATTGAGCATTTGAACTTAAATTTAGATTTTCAATCATAAATATGAAATAAACCCGAAAACAATGCCGATTTATATTTTAATTAATTTCCATTTTAATCAAAATACAAGTTTTGACGAAATGTGAGTGTACTATGTCAGAAGGTGCTTAAAAATACTTCCATATGTTATCTCATTTATTGTTCTGTGTTTTTTTTTTTTCTTAGAAAATGGGATGTTGACAACAGAAACAATACGTAGGATTCTAATATTTAAGGGATTACAAATATCCAGACAAGACAGAAAAGGGTATTTACAGTTGAGTATCTCTTTAACAAAATCCGTTTCCAGTCAAAAAATTCTTTATATAGAAAATATTCGTTATATAGAGAAATACGAAAAAATTCCTATTTAATGTGTAATTTTTGTGTTTAATTGGAGTTTTGAAATATTTAACTCAAAATCTTAACTTTATATTGTATTTTTTTAATTTTTTAAACAGTTTCAAAACAAAAAACAAACATTTATTTGAAAGCATAGTAAAAAAAAAAAAAAAAAAAAAAACGTATAACGAAAACTTACATTTTTTTTCGATGAAGATAGACGGCTGTAATTTTTGGTTGTTTTGATTTCAAAACTGTTACACGAAAACTGAACACGAATTTTGTAAAATATGCTCTGTGTGAGCATTTACGTCTTAAAAATAAGAAACATGTGAAGTTTTAAGTTTGTCTCCCTAACATCGTAATTTAGAACGGTTTCCGTTCATTTCACACCTTTAAATTTTGAATTTTGAATTAACTATTTATACCGTGCTCTGCGTATTAACACTAACTTAACAGTACACTAAATTTCAAGATTCTAAACCGAATAAATCCGACTAAATAGTAATTTAAAACATTTTTAGAAGGATTTTAACTTCATTTTAACTTTTTAAATTTCGAGTTTATTAGAAACCGTTCTTATCTTTTAAAAGTAGCCACCATGCAAAATTCCAAGCTTCTATACCAACTGTATCACACAAATCGTAAATTTTAGAACGTTTTTCACTCCTGCACCCTTCTAAATTTCGATTTTTTAGAAAACTGTTCTGTGCGAGCATTTACATCTATAGAGTAACAGCCATTCTAAATTTCAAGTTTTCAGCCTTAACAGTTTCAAATAAATAGTAATTTAGAATGTTTTTAAAACTTTTCCCCTGATTTCAACCTTTTAATTTTCAAATTATTTTAAACATTTGTTATTGAAAATGTACATCTTAAAAAACACAAATTCCAGGCTTCTATACCAACATAAATCGAAATTTTAGAACGTTTCTTTGTTCCTGCACACTTTTCAATTTCGAATTTTTTTTTTACTGTTCTGACCGATCATTTGTGAATGTAACAGTCATGTCAAATTTCAAGTTTTTGTCCTCTTCATTTCCATATAAATCCTATAATTTATAACTTTTATTGAACGCTTTTCGCTTTTCCACCCTTTTAAATTTCAATTTCTTAAAAACTGTCCTGTTCGGAGACTTATGTTTTAAAAGTAACAGCCATACGAAATTTTCTAGTCCTTTCAGTATGACACAAATCGTAATTTAGAACTTCTTTTTTTCTCCTGCATCCTTTTAAATATCGTATATTGTGAAAAAAACTGTTCTGTGTCTGCATTTGCATCTTAAAACTTGCAACCATGTGAGATTTCAAGTTTCCATCCTTAACAATTGCACATAAATCGTAATTTAGAATGCTTTTCCCCCATTTCACACTTTTAAATTTCGAATATTTTTAGGAACCATTCTTATCGGGCATTTGTATCTTAAGACTAACCGTCATGCCAAATTTCAAATTTTTGGTCCTTTCAGTATCACAAAAATCGTAATTCAGAACGTTTTTTCTCTCCTGCGCCCTTTTAAAATTTGATTTTTAAAAATTGTTTTGTTTGTGCATTTGCGTATTAAAAGTCGCAGCGATGTCGAATTTCCAATTTCTATCCCTAACAATTCCATAGAATGCGTAAATTAGAACGTTTCTAGAATGTTTTCCCCTCATTTTACACTTTTAAAAGTAGAATTTTTCAGAAACTGTTCTTAGAGAGCACTTACATCTTATAACTAAATACCATGCCAAATTTAAAATTTCTAGTTCCTTAAGTATCACATAAATCGCAACTTTAGAACGTTTCTCGCTCCAGATCTACCCTGGAGGTAGTGGTAGTGGCATACAATGCAGCCTATGTGGAAGCAGGAGCTGCCACCATTATTTTTAAAATCGGTTCGGCAGTTCCAGAGATTACGCCCTACAAACAAACAAACAATCATTTATTTATGATATTAGTATAGATATTGTACATTCATTGCACACTATTTTTTAAGAATAACACAAATTACAGCCCTGCATTTTCTCAGACTAGCTAAATACTCAGACGGACGTCAAGTAAGATGATAACAGGTTACTCAGTTCCAATTCTTTAATCTGTTTAGTTGTTAAAGTACAAGAATAAGATTTGCATTTTAATGTTTTGCGTGTTATATCCATTAAATTTAAATTGATTATGTTATCTGGATTGATTATGTTAAAGAAGGGGTATTTTTTATCCGTTATATTTTCTATTCATTTGAACGCTGAAAAAAATGTCCTACTCTAAATCGAATTTGTAATCCATCTTAATAAAACAGTTTGAAGGTTTTTAAAGGTTAAATCTGAATTTTACTGTTTTATTAGCCACACACTGGGTGGCTTATTCTTTCAATCTCTATCATTTTTCATGTTTATGAAAAGTCACAGCAATCCATCGTTGCCACAGATTAATCTCGGAAAATGAAACATTTGAAGTTACTTAAAAAATTAATAACTCGAAAAGTATTTGTCACAAAATTGTTTTACAAACTGCGTTAGAATGGTAAAAAATTGTATTTTTCTTGATATAAATTTCAAATCTAATGATTATGTCGTTTTTCAAATATTAGATTTCAAAAATTACAAAACTTCACAATGGAGTACCGTAGCGAAACTTTTACGCGTAAAAAGATAATGATAAAGGCATTGTGGCTCGACGTGTATCGTGTATACTGGCCATAGCATGAGTAACGAATTATAGTAAACTTATTATTCTGTTAAAATATAAAAGTGAATTATGTATATACATTTTTAAAAAATAAAGAAAAACATTTTATCACAAACATCAACAAAATTTTTTCTTCTATTTATTCCCTTATTCCAAAGATATCGTTTTATCGTCTGCTGCCATAGCAACATGAATTAAATTTCATTAAAAAAAATTGCTCAGTGGTAGAAAAATATTTTTCTAAATCGAATGGTTATTGAACAACTCAACACTTTAACAGGGGAATTTTTATTTGTTATTTAGATATTTTAAAATTGTTTGTTGTCATTGCGTTTTTATTCTGAGTTGCAGCTAGTTTATTTATTTTTTAAATAAAAGCCGTGTGTGGCAATCTATATTCGGCCTTATAGCAGAATTTTCCCCTCTTGTTTACTAGCTACATTGTAAACAGATTATTTTTTTCACAGTTATGTTTATTAGCTGTAAACATTGTTGATTTTAAAGATCAAAAGTCCTTTTTTTGGACCCTCTGTATGTCTATTAAAATTGTTGTGCCCTTGAGTTAACAAAGTAAGTAAAAAATCAGAAAGCGGTTCTGAAAACAAATTTCCCAGCTGAATACCGTGAAATTTTCTATGGCATTCAAAGATTCATTTTTGAAAGTAAATGTGAGAGTTTGGCAGCATTATTATTTCAGCAAATTTGAATCAAATAGCATGTTTCATTTTTTTGGTAATTGTATCACGTCTTGAGTTATAATCGATTGCTGTATCATGGCGAAATATCTCGGGATGTCGTGTCGATACATTCTATTCAAAACGCCACATTGAAAGCATTTTGTTAAAAGCCCTGTATTTCTATCGAGAACTGAAAAACGCAAATCGATTACAAAGTTTCTGATTTTTTTAGGCCAATTTTATGCACTTAAGAATAAAATTGATTTTAGGAATGTGTCCGAAAGTAGTTAGTTTGAATTACAGAACAGCATTGGGAAACTTTCGAATTTTTTTTTTAAATATGTATAAACATTTTGAAATTTTGCATGGTTTTCATTTAATTTAAAAGTACACATATTAAAAATATATATATATTGATACATTAAATAATATATCAAAATTTAAAGAGGAAGAAAATGCAAAAATGTGAAACAATTTATTTATGAATTCGACATTATTCAAATCTTTTGCCCTGAAAATTCTCGCTTGAAAGAGATTTATTGTATTTACCATGAAGCGGGTGCAAAATTTTGGATGAGATTCAAATGCCTTCAGATACAGCAGATGTTTCATATGAAACGCTGTTTCAGATTTAGAATACGATCTATTTTCTTTTTCAGATACAATATAAAGAATTTAATCCAATGATAGTAATTTTTTTTTCAAAAAGTGTAAAAAGGTATTTTATAACAGTCCTATTTGTAAAAATATGTTTAAAATATCTGAAACAATAATGTTGATATTCAAATGTTCCATGAATTTGAATTTGAGTTATCTTTTCAAATGTATGTTTAAATTATTGCTTCGCGTAAAATGAAATACATTCGGAACAAAGTAATACAAATAAATTGAATAATTTATTAACTTCAACGGAAGTAAAATCTCACTTAATAATCGGTCACGTGCACGTTTTACTAGTGAACGAGGCGTTCCGTAGAATAAATTTATTAATTACTACCTAGGCAATAGTATACAAAATCGTTGCTGAAAGAATAATCAGACTTTCTAAAAATAAAACTATACAACGTAGAATTGACTATAGCTATTAACAAATTATAGATGGATATACTATGAACATTCAGTGTGATATGAAGCCTAAATAGCAACAAATATCGCTATTTTGCCTGACTTTTTTTAAACCTTATCCAAATCTGTTTATGATGACTAAAAAATGAATTAATAATGACACATTGTACTGTGATGTTGTTGAATATATTGTCAGAATTGTGTTTTTCCTGGTAGTAGATTCTAGTAGGAATGGACTTAGACCAAGAGTCAGAAAATATTCCGAAAGTTCATTTCTAGTTTTGTTTCTGAAGTTGACATTGAAATCACCTGCGATTATTAAATTTTGACATATGTCGACATATCTAGTTATTTCTAACAGATAGGAATGTGGTAAAACGTAAGACATTTGCAAAGAAAACCCCAACAAAATCTTAATAAAAAAAAGTAGCTAGTTAAACAGAATATCAGAACTGTTCAAAGACAATATATTCGTATACGTAAAACAATACCACATGTCAAAAGTGAATTGGCGGGAAAAACGATGACCATTTCTCACTTTGTACAAGAAGACGCTGTACAAAGTTTAAACATGGAAGAGTGCCAACCACGCTTCTGAAAGAGGTCGCAAAGTTGCTCACGAGAAGTCACCTGTCAATCATATTTGACGTAACAATGGACAATTTTCAAGCGGTTTTCCAAAAAAAAACTTTCAACAAATCGACAAATTACAAAATTTCAACAAATCTAAACTTTCTGACTACTTTTTAAACATAAAATCATGATATTTGCATGATGATTTGTAATCGAAAAGTATTTTCATTATAAATGAATTACATATTGAGTTATAAGCGATTGTTGTCTCAAAACTACTGACTTTTAATGTCTTGGAATTATTCTATGAATTATTTTGCAATAATTGTCTTCAATAATTGAATTCAATTGGAATAAAACGTTGATTATTTATCACCATGATTTGCCTTACATAAAAAAGACCTTGTACAAAGTAAAAATTTGGCATTGTGGGCATCGAAAGAAGGTTGTAAAGTTGCATCGTCGCCTTGGTCCGTGACGCGTTTCAATTAATATATCGTCTAATTGCCGACATTTTTTTTTTCGAAAATCATTATCAGCAATCCTTGCGTCCGTAAACTAAGCACTTGCAAATTCAAATTTGTGTAACGGAAAAATTGCGATTTTCTCAAAACACTATTTGATCTGCAATAATCGCTATAATTTTCCTGCGAGGTTCAAATAAACTCCTACTACGCCTATTTTTTTCATAATTTTAGTTTCAGTAGATTCGGAAATACGCAGAGAAGGGATATATTTCTGCAGTAAATTTTCGACGATGTCTCTGAAAATGTAATACCTAAAATTAAAACAAGTATATTTTTGAGTTCGGTGTTACAAATCCTCCGAACTATACCTCACACTAGATACAAAGCAAGCACGAAAAATCATGCTTCAACCATAGATTAGCATAATATAGATTATACACTTTCCAACACATCCAGAAAACACTAACAAATCATCACCATTAAATAAGGTGAAAGAAGGTATATAGTAAACAGTTTAAGAAACATAACACATTTAAAAAGATAGTTTCAGCAGTTACCTCCCATAGTCAAAAAAGTAGTCGAAGTATTGTGTGCAGCCCTGTATATGACTTGTAGATTTGAATATATACTGCATAACATGATAAAATTTAATCCAGTCAGAAAACAATATCTAACAATATTTTTCAGTCGATGGAAATGCATTCGAAATACTTTATACAACCCTGTATGTAATCTAAAGTTTTTTTGTACACACCACATATTAAACTAAAATTCAATTCATGTAAAAAATGCATAAGGTAACTAAAAACTTCTTCCAGCAATTATCAACAATAAACGACAATGAATATTGTTCGTTGCGTACGGCATGCCCTTGAACTTTCGGGATGTAAACAACATGTTTCACGTCATGTTTTTCAGTGAAGATTTTGTCGCGAGGACAATTAAGGGGGGGGGATAATAATTTTAATAATAAAATAATATTTTCGATCACCCAAGCAACAGAAAATGGCAAAAATGGTCTGTTATTGTAGCAAATGACTATGCAGGTCCGGTTCAACATTTGTGTGCATTTGTGTAAGCATAACACGTATGTTCGTGAAGATGTTAACGTTTCCGGGAAAACTTCAAAAGATTTTTTTTATAGCATGCAGAGTTCTCAGCCGAATTTAACACCGCTTTCCAAAAACTTGACAAAAAATCGTAGAAATGGTATACTGTGATTAAAATATTAATATATTGAATATTTGATGAGATACAGGTATTTTTATGAAATAAATTTTAACTGCGCATGCGCAAACTACAACAAAGATTTTGTATCATGATTTAATAGTCAATACTAATCGGGAACTCGTATAAAATGACCAGTGAAATATCTTGAAAACTCCAAAAGTTACAGCAATAATTAATAAATTGAAGAATAAGTCCCATAGGATTATATGGGATAAATCCCTTAACCCTTTATCTACCGCATTATGAAGTACTGAAAATTTCTTCATAAATATATTTTTTTAGCTGTTAATATTGATAATTAAAGAATATACAAGAAAAAAATCTCCCCGGTGCGAAATTTAATTTGTTAGAACTAATTAATAAAAGTGGTACTTAAAAGTACCGTCAGTACACTATGTATAAATTTTCTCATAATAGAAAAAAAATTACAGATGACATTTCTAATGAAATTTAACCTCTTAAAATTGCTAAATAATCAAAAAACACTCATAAGAAAACAAAGAAATTATCAAATTGACATAATTTTATTTTCTATATAATAAAGGTGGAAATTCACATTTGATGATATTCATAAAAACAATTTTTTTTTTCATTTGCGCGCAAAATATATATATATATATATATATATATATATATATATATATATATATATATATATATATATATATAAAGTAAAAAATAAATAAACCAAAAATAATAAAAATTAAAATAATAAAGTAAAAAATAATAAAAATAAAAATAATAAAGTAAAAAATAATAAAAATAAATATAACAAAGTTTAAAAAAATAATTAATTAATTAAAAATATATCTATAATTGAAATTTATAAAAAATACTAACACATATTGCAACACTACACTTTCATAATTACATTATAACAAACAGAAATACTATAGATAATTACATGGACAAAATGAAAACAAGCTTTTCTCCAACACTACGTGTACTGGCGGTACTTATAAGTACCACCGAATATTTCGACCGTTATTCACATTACACAATCTATTATCTTATTATGATTGGGCAAATAATATTCTAAGACAATACAGAATGTATAAAAAATATACAACACTTACCTTTGGTTTGATATTATATATTTATAGCAAAAAAAAAGGTAATAGTGGCAATCCGTACAAAATGGCAGCAAAAGAACACAATATCCGTTCGAAAATAGCTTTCTTCCTCGCAAAATTCATCAGCCTAGAACAACTACTGCTATCTATCATGAAAAAGTAGAGTTAAGAGACTGTTTCTTAAACGTACCATCAGAATATAAGTAATGGTTGTTGTTCTATAACGTTTTAAAGTGATTGGTACTTATAAGTACCGTCGGTATATAAAGGTTTAAATACATTCTATGGATCAAAATTTAAGAAAATAAATCCTTAGTTTAAATGTTTAAAATGTTTTGACGAACCCACAAATCCATTGTACTTTCCTCAGCGATATATCTACTTTTCAAACTGGAAAAGAAGTAGATAAAAAAAGCAACATTAAAACTAACTTACATTATGGATATTTACACAAAAAAGAAACTACTCTGAAAAAAAAATTCTTCTGTATTCACTTTCATATTCGATACTCAGAGCTTTCTGAAACACACAGCCATGTTTTTGGGGTCACATTTAAAAAATATATATATCGGAAATCTATTTAGAAAAATCTAAACAGAAACAATATGTCTAAAAGAATAAAAATCAATGCTACATTTTTATCTTTATTTTAATTTTTAAAATATTTTCTTTTTTACAGAATCATGTAAAAAAATATAAATAGATATTTTCTTTTGCAGTCTTGAAAAGAGTAAGAGGTATTCCGAATTATAGAATTGTATCTGTTTTTAAAAGTATATGTTATAAACATATATAGAATATCTTCATTTTACAACAGTACACTTCAATATGCTCTGCTCGCGGGTTTTCAAATTCCCGTTATTGTAGAATAGAAAAATTTGTCTTAGATAAAGACAAAAAATTTGCGATTAAATGTGGTAAAGATTACCTTTCGTAATTTGTGATTGAAAACAACTTTCAGACAAAATAGTTGAAGACAGCTATATACAACCTTTTGTACCTTTTTAAATTTAATATTTATCATTGTCGTTACCATATAAAAAGTTATTTAATATAAAGTACAGTCGACAAATAAAAAAAAGAGCTTAATAACTCCTGAATAACTCCTAAACTTCAAGCCCGTTTTATACCACAGGATAAATCTTTCCAATAAACACAAATATGATGTCAAAATTAAGTGCTCGTATTAGAAATTCCCGATTTTGTTACAATTTTTTAATGATGACGACACCCTAAACATATTTATAAATGTAAAATTAAAAGAAGGCACAATTCTTTGTCAAATGCGTATTTTAATATGTATATATATATAACCATTAAATAAACATTAGAACCACAAAAAAAAAAACTGTGAAAATATGAATAAAAGTAAAATAACTAATTGACAACAATACAGATCCCCCCAACACACTGAACATAGAATCCAAAAACATAGTAATAAAAAAAAAAAAAAAAAGGCAGAAATTGAATACTAGAAATTTGTGGAATCGTCAGGTCCCAAATGCCTAAAATTCACAAATAAAATGTGTGGTTTCAAATTAGCAATAAAATAGCTAAAGAATATGGATTTGGGACAACCACACCCATAAAATAGAGAAAGAAACAATGAAACACAACATTTAAGTTAAAAATAAAACAAAATTAAAAAGAATAGAGGGAAAAAAACATCAAATTACTAAATTGAAAGCATAATCCAAGCTTATATATATATGTGTGTGATGTATATATATATATATACGTATAAATTACATTAATAAAAGACGAATTTTGTATTCTAAACAACACCTATTTTATTTTTTCGTTATATTTATTGTGTATTGTGTTTTTCACTGTATCTAATTCTTTTAAATACCATTTTATGTGATTATTGTTATTAGTCCTATTTTTTTATTATATTTCAGTATTATTTTCCTGTTTGTTTTCCTGAGTTATATGATTCTTACACATTTATAAAATATATTTTTACTTCTTTGTGACGTAAAGTAATTACTTTGAAATTTCTATCTTTTAAATAACGAAAATCTTTCAACGCATTTCATAATCTCAAAATTTCATATCCAGTGACAGAAATAATTATAAATTTTAAACAAATATTTTGTTATTCCTGTACTTTTTGCCCTTACATCTGTAACTTCTGATTCCTTTTACTTACCCATCATACGTAGTATAAGGTAAGTCTTGTAATCGTTTTGAAAATCGAAAAAAAGTTTTGACGAATTTACACGTTTCAGACACTGGAGTTTCCGATAAACATATTTTTCGAAAAAAAATTTTTGCCGTCCGTCTGTTTGTGTGTCTGTGTGTGTGTGTCTGTTTGTCTGTGTGCGTGTCTGTAAACGCTCTATCTTCCGAACAAATTGAGATAGAGACTTGAAATTTGGTATGTAGTTAGTATGTAATAATGGGAAGAACCTTATTGAATTTCAGTAACCTCGATTATACGGAACTATTTTTTTCGGACTCTCGAGATATTCGGTCTGATGAAATGTATATAAAAGTTTTCCGAAATTGTTTATTTTAAGGAGTGAATATAAAAGACGATAAAAAACACAAACTTTGCATAAAGAATGAAGTCGATCGGATAATTAGTTGCCGAGATATTTGTAATTATATTTTCCACACTCTTCGATTGTTCATGACCCTGTATTTCATTCAAATTTCAAGTCAAAGATCTATTTTAATTGGAAATGGGACGCTTAATCCGACGCAGTAAACCGTTAGTTAATAGGATTATCAATTTTACAGTTATAAGGATGTTTCTTTTACGCAATTCAGTAATAGAGCATTTAAAGTTTATGACATCATCAAGCCACGATTTTATTCGCATTGCAATGCATTTTATAAATAGTTTACACATGTTTTATTTTCATATTTTATATTATGCATATCCATGAGGGGTAAGTATTACGGTGGTCCCAACGACTACTTACTACATGTATTGCAAACTATTTCTACACTAAGATGTTCGTTGAATTAATTTATCCTTATACATTTGTAGTTACTTAATATTCACCATTCAACAAATATCCAACTGCTCTTAAATTTATGTATGCACCGTTGACCATGAATTGCTATACACTTCCTGACCATTCAAACATAAATTAAAGCTGAATCTATATTTTAAATTTCAAATGCGATCTACGTTTGCATGAAAAATGCATTAACATTTGAGTTAACCTCAGCTGCAAGTGAACCAAGTGTAAAATTTTAAAGAGAAAATCCCGTATTTATGCATCTTAACCTCTCTTAATATTACTATTTAAACTACAGAGATTATTATAAGGTTACATATCAAGCTGAAATTATTTAAGATAAGCAGATTTACTACATATCTTTTGAAAAATATATTGTTAACTAAATTTTATCGCAATATCAAGGTATATTATTGAAGATAATATATTAAATATTTAGTTAAATCTTGAAATTATTTTTTTTACTTTTAATTGCATCGGAAACTTAGGAATATCAAATATAAAATTTCATGAAACTAGATTGCATGTCTTCATTGATGTAAGTTTGTGTATATGTGCTTGATTAGGACATAATGTCTAAATTAAAGTACACTTATTTAGACGAGATGCCTTGTTAGAAGACATTTGAAGAAAAATCTATTGAATTATCTTTTTTGTTAAAAGAAAATACTACAATACTTATATAAGTAGCCCTCCGTCTAAATTAAAGTACACTTATTTAGACGAGATGCCTTGTTAGAAGACATTTGAAGAAAAATCTATTGAATTATCTTTTTTGTTAAAAGAAAATACTACAATACTTATATAAGTACCCCTCTAGGGTCCCTCAGAACCGAACCCGACAACGATGGCAGGGAATGCATGCTATTCTCAAAATTGAGGTAACCATGACATTTTAAGTGTCTTTGTAATTATGTAAATATGTAGCACTATAATCGTCGTCTGGTCTGTCCGTCTGTCCGCATATAACAGCGTTAAAACTACCCAACCGAATGGTTTGAAATTTAATATATATAATAGTTGCAGAATTTTGTCGAGACATTTAAAATTTTGTGAAATTCGAATCAAAACTTAAAAAGATATTAATAAAAATATTTGTTACGTAATTTGATTTCTTTTAAATCGGTACTACCTTGTTATAGCAGCTTCCGAGGAATAATAGTCAAGAGACAGAGATGTACCACCGAGTTATCTGAAATGTATGACGTTATAGTCATATATGACGTATATAACATTTTATAATCTCTATGACCAAGTTATAGTCACATTCTTAATTCTATTAAATCCTATCATACGTAATTAATTTAATGATATTCCATGATAGGTAATGATTCTAAGTCGCCATGGTGATTACGTCCTGTTTAAGATGGAGTCATATTAGTTCCGTATTACTGAATTTAAAAACTGGATTTGTATACTAAAATTGTTTAATTATAGCAATTCTATTATTTACCAACAATTTTTTGGATAGATGTTTACGAAGAAATATACATTAAATGGAAAAAGAGTGTAAATATGGAATTAAAGTTCTGAAATTTTCAAAGCTAGGCTAAATTTTCCATTGGAATTTTCAGTAAATATCATCAAAAGATAAAATGTGGCCAACTTAAAATGTACTTATTTTATTACGGAAATTAATCATATAATAAGACATAATATAATTCATTTCACTGAAATAATAACAGTACAAACGAAGCAATTTGTTACGTTTGATATACAATATCCAACTTGTTTTAATGTCCGCCCAAAACAGTTTTTCCGGATCGAAACTGAATTTCAGTTCCTTATCGAATTTTCGAAGAAAAATAAGCTATTATTATGCGTATACATAACAAAAAGAAATTAATAGTAAATTAATAAGAAAATTCCAAATCACAAAGTATATATTTATATATCAAAATATTAGAAGAGGAAAAAAATGTATTTCAAGATATTCCAAAATATTCAATCACAATAAAGGACATTATTGATTTTGAAACCAATTACTTTAATTCTGTTTTACTGGAAGCCAAAAGATTAAAATAGAATGAAATTTACTTATGAATCTCTCATGAACTGCTAAAATGTTAATATAAATGCTGCTTCACGCATTACCGGTTTTGCATCATAATTGAATCGTCGGTAAAAGGAAATTTTATTTTAATTACTTTAATTTCAAAACTTCGTAATTAACTTTCAAAGAATTTTCTGATTATTAACTTATACTTATCTCCAGAGGCATTTCTGTTTCTGTTTCTCTTAATTAATGCATTTCATTAGATTCTTGTTTATTTTCTGTCTAATTTTGAATAAATATTTTTTTTTTCAAATTAATCAACTTCATTAAAAATACGGACTAAACATAAATTTTGATATCATTTTAGTTCAAAATTCTAAAACAAGAGAAACAAATATTAAAAAAATATATTTAATAATACGGATAAATTTTCAAATGTTATTGATCAATTAAATATTTGTTGTTATAAAGAATGCTATTTACTCATTTTTTACCACATTACAGCAAAGTTGAAAAGTGTGTATGAATTCGGTTTGTCTGTCCTTCTGTCCGTGCTCTAACTACTATAAATATACTCTGATTGGCATGCAATTTATATATGTTATCGTGACGGTATTTATGGGTGTGGTATTGAGAATGAAGTGTATAGCACTTATAGTTCATTTACAGAGACGCTATAAAAAATTCCTTTACATTACGGCGTATGGGGAAAGATCTTTTCCGGTGTATTTTACTGATGTTTCTATATTTCAAACATATTAAAATTGATATACATAAGTGAGGTGCAGTACAGTATGCATATTATACATTATGGGATGCATAGCAATCACCATTCATTTACAGGGAAACACAAAAGAATTTGGTTACAGTATTGTCTTGTGAACATTAATTGCTGGAAGTGCGTTTTCAGTTGTGGAACGCGTTTTTAAATTTAAGTAATATGTTGCGTATTATTTGGCGTCCTTTAATTCAATAGATCATATACAGGGCTGCGCAAAATATCTCGAGTACCTTGCCGGTCTTTGACGGAAATTGCCGAATGGGAATTTTCAACTGTGCTATGCGTTTCCTAACTAAACTACTAAACTAAATTTTAGCATACTATGTAGTATAGATGCAAATCTATTAATCATGTACAGGGCTGCACAAAAAAATTCTGATACCTTCCCGATTATTAATGGCAATTACTGAAATTGGGTTTTCAAATATGTTATGTGTTTTGCAAATTAATTACTTAGATGCGGCGGGGCTACTTGAGCTTAAGCCGAAAGGTAGGCCTTCCACCCAGATTGACTTTGACCTTGTTTACTTAGATATCATCTTTCAGCTTATTAATCTATAAAGTTTTGTTACAGTATTCTGAATATGTTGGAAAGTGTCTCATTATGTATGCTTAATGCATGATTTTTCGATCATGTTACTCAATACTTGTTATTTATTTGATATCATTTTAATATGTAAAAAATATTTATTTACATAATTCATTTGTGTCTTATATTGTTGATTTGAATATATTTAAAAAAAAATAAATAGTACATATGATGATTAAAGTAATCAATAATTTAATTTTCAGCTATATCAGGCTGCGTACGGTTCTTATTTGTCGCACCAATAATTCTACACAGAAATCTTTGCTTATTTATTCGTAGAAATCACACAAAAGCTGTGATTAAAAATTATTAAGTTTACTATTCGGTGATAGTGGTGCTGAAAGTAAGAGAATTGCATAATCTGTATTTTTCAACGATTTTCATACTTTTAGCAGATAACTTACGCATAGCTTGCATCTCTTCATAATTATTAAAGATCTTTTCTTAAGCAATTAAAAAAACTGTTTACTTTAATTAATTGTTAAAAAGAAGCAAAAAAATAAAGTAAAAATATACACTTATTTCAAGTTTCTTTTTTCTTTAGCTCTAAGCACATCCCTTTTCCTTATTTTCCCTTTGTTGATTCGATTTGTAAAAGAACTGAGAAAAAAGAAATGAAAATGCTATGAAAAGTCGCAATTGAATAGAAAATAGTCTTATCAGTTTTAAATATCAACTAATTATTAGTCGAATGTAGCAAACCCAAAACATTCTTCTACCTTATACATGTTAATACTTCAAAAAGCGTTCGTTTTTTCGCGTTCCGTGGCGATTTTTTAACATTCGTAAAACAAATACGGTTTCAATATTTTACCTCATTATAGTAATTTTTTTCCTGTGGTATGGTTAAATTTTTAAAGATTTTTATGCGGTTTTTAGTGTTTCGTTGTGATTTCCCTACATTAGTAAAAGGAATCCTATTTCATACTAGTAGACTAACATTATATGTCATAATTATGTACATAATTATGTCCTCTTTTCAAAAGTTTGTTCTAAATTTGGAGAACGATTTTTGAATTTTTACGAATTGTTTTATGCGATTTTTAGAGTTTGTCTCGGACTTTTCTGACATTCGTAAAAGGAAACCGATTTTAATCATTTAACCTAATATAGAAAATTTTGTTCTTCAATTTTTGAATGTTTTCTGGAATTTTTATGCGATATTTAGTATTTTTTCACATTTTGGGGGCATGTTTTGACATTTTTTTCTGCAACGGAAATCACCTTCCGGCATATTTTGCAATTGCCGTGATTAAATTCAAGTTTGTATAGTGTCAAATCGTCCCCTATAACAATGTGAACGACGATGCTGAATGTTTTAATATAATGTGGATCAAAATAAAAGAAATCACAGTAATTCAAGGATTCCTTAATTCGATTTAGAGCGGACGTAGCTCGCACATGTGTGGCTGCCGATGACAGTGCGACCTAGGTTCTTTTATTCGACGTTTGTTTGGGATAAACCGTCCAGCGAAGCAAGCTAAGCTCCCCAGGAAATTTAGATTATATATTTTATCTACATAAAAAATATTCAATAATAAATATAAATATTTACTATAGATAAATTTAATTAGATAAAAGCTCATTTTCATCAAAATGTGAATTCTAATAATATTTCTTCCTATTTGGAAATCAACAGATTAAAATTTAATGAAATTTAGTTCGGATTGCAAAAAATTTATTTCATCAAAATGTGAATTTTGTAATCAAAGTAAAATAGGGCATCTATTTATTCTAGTGTTATTTCTATGTATTTGGAAATCAACAGATTGAAATTTAATGAAATTTAGTTGGGATTGTAAGTTGTGATTTGTTGTTTTGCCCTCGTGAATTGCATATATCTGAATATGAAAGCTGCATCACTCATTGTGGTTTACGCATGTTAATTAAATCATCGCTGATGAGAAGGAAATTTTATCTTTATTTCATTAATTTCAAAACTTTGTAATTAACATTCAAAGATTTTTCTGATTAATAACTTATGCTTAACTCTAGATAAATTTATGTTTCTTTTACTTTCATTTAACTTATTTTCTTGTATTTTTTGTGTCATTTTCAATAATCAATTTTCAAATGTATCACATTTAAAAGCTACTGTTCGAAACGTTACTGTTCGAAAATGGTAGTAACTGATGTCTATATTTTGGAAAACATACTTTTAAATGCAATTAAAGGGCGAGTTGAATTAACTAATTACCGTTGGAATCGGGCCCGTAGAATCCGAAAGACGTATGCGACATTACTGTTTGAAAATGGTGATAACTGAAACCTATATTTAGGAAAACATACTTTCAAATGTAAATAAAGGGAGAATTGAATCTAAAATGACCACCAGATATCTCCCCTTCCTATCTTCAAATTCAAATCAATATCTTAATTAGTCTTCTTATTTTATTATATATATTAGTCTAATTTTTGCTCATTAGTAAAAATTCGCAATCATTTGCTTTCATTTTCGCAAAGTAAATGGAGGGATCGGCCGAGAAACATCGCCGACCGCTGTCTGGCTCTTTCTGAGACTTTTTGAACTAACGCCGTCAGGTTCTTTTTTTTTTTTTTTTTTTACAGTTTTTTTGCCAAAATTAAGAAAATTACCGGCCGAATTCTAAAAAAATTGGATTTTCGTATACAGAAAATTTTTTTGCATATGTATGCGAGTTTCACATCGATACCACAAATAGTTTTCATAATTTTCGGTAATTAGTGAAAATTCTCAAATTTATTAATTTCTGCTTACACATCAAGAACAGGTGTGCGTTTCTCTTGCCATTTTGAGAAAAAATAGCTTTTTGGATGAGTTTTTTAAGGAGTTTTTAATTAATATCTCGGCTAATTGCGATCCGATTTCTTCAAAATTGAAATTCCTGATATTTCCGTGTCGATTGGTAACTTGAGCGTCTTTCAACTCCCACGCTACGTAGAGCCTTTCCCTGCAAAACGTAAAAAAAAATGCTAAAAATCGCATAAAAAATTAAATTAAAAAAAAACTAATCAAAAACTTCAAAATCGGTCTTCAATAAGGTGCATAAATGTATAAAATTTATAAGATATAGTTGTTAGAATGACAATAAAAATACATTATAAATAACTATATTTAAGAAACATAAATGTATTAAAAAATTATATTGATGAAGTCCATTAGAAAACTAAGTTGATTTCTGCAAGTCCAAATAACTACAAAATACAATTAAAGGTTGTACCAAATCACCCTTTCCATAAATATAATTTTTAAATACACTTTTATCCGAAATAATTTTGAATAAAATAAATATGTTTTGAATAATAGTCTAACATTGATTAGGGTCATTTGTTATTAAGTTGAAATTATGTGGTATGTAATGAGTTATTTTATTTCTCTGTTAATAACGGAATTCATGAATATGTGAGAGGTTTTGTTTTCCAAATCCAAATTACATATTTATTTGATAAATAGGTAAATTAACATAAACGCACACGTAACGGTTTACAAGTAACAGCAAATGAAAATAAAAATGAAATTGCAACATTCTCTTTTGCAGTTAAATTATTTTTTGAGCCATATAATCGTGTTTTGCGTTTTATTATTTAGCTTATTTTGAAAAACATAACTAAGATCATAACTTATGTATACTTTACTATCTTACTTTAGTTATTTTGGAAAAATTTTTATTATCCAAATGTAAAATTCTTTTGAAACTGGAAAGCGCACAAATAACTGAACAAAAATAAGAATAATAAAAAGCTACGTGATTGATGTACCACAGTTGTTATTTTTACTACCAAACAAATCACTTTAACAATATTTATGGCGCAGTTTTTTAGTAGTAAATTAAATGCAGTGGTTCAAGTTATAGCAATTTTCTTATTCTGAGATTTATGTTTGAATGTCTGTAGAGCAAATGTTATTTAATTGTTTATCTTTAACTTGAATGCTTTTTACTATTTGAAATACCATGGTTACTTTATTTTAAAATATTAAGAATCCCCAGTATCCTTCAACGAATTTTAAATTATCAACATTAATTATAAACATATAAACATTAATAATTATAAACATTAAATTATCCCATTTTTCCTCAAATAACATTAAATAATTTACAATAATTTTAAATTTCATTGATTATACTTTATATTATTACTTTATTGATTATTACTCGGAAATTTTCTTTAGATAAATATTTAAATTATTGATTTCACATAAATAAATAAATTATGTGATTTAGAAAGGAAGTAAAAAAATTATAATTCGCTTAAAATATTAACTGTTTTTGTTACGTTTAAAATGCTATAACTTTTACAATAGTTTTCAGTTTTTTGGATTATTACTTTATTGATTATTACTTTATATTTGGCGATTAAACTTTTATTGTAACAGAGTTGAATTTTACGAAATAATTAAAAGACAAAAGTAGAGATGTCGCATTTTAAAAAAAGGTGGAAGGAAAAAAATAAACTCTTATTTTTAAGTAATTCTGAAATTTAATGGCTTACATCTTCATTGAAGCTAAAGGAAAAAGGCACTTAGTACTACTATTTGGAGGGGGAAATGTTTTATTTGAAAAACGTTTAGTTTTAATTTTAAATATTATATTCAAAAAACTTTTTCTAAAAATGTTTTAAAAATGTAATCTTGTAAATGCTTTTAAAGTAAGCGGCATTCTGAATAAAAGCTTTTAAAGCGAACAAGATATGACTGTTCAGTAATTATTTGAATTTGAAAACAAAAAGCACAATAACTGAAATATTCTTCGTCATAGCTATTTTTTCACATTTTCGTAAAAAAAAAAAATGCGGATACTTATATTCTGAAATGCAATTTCCGTGCAAAATTTCATCACTTTTCCTGTGTTAAAAAACTTCGGCTTTAATAAAAACTTCATGTCAAACACGGAATAAAAATTTAAGGAAGCGGCACATAAAATTTAACTTTAAAATAAGACATATAAATGACACTTTAAAAGAACTTCCTGAAAACTGTGTTTTTCAAATCTATATTTTAGAAACTAAAATTAGAAACTATATTTAGAAGCTAAATTTAGAAACTTTATATTTTTTGAACTTTTGAATTCTATTCTGTGTGTATTTCGTAATTAATTTTTTTGTATTTGTCATAGTTACGGCTTCATTACGACGGTGGTTTGATAAGTTCACGGCATGACATTGAAAGCACAGGATTTTTGACATAATTTCATATTAATTTTCAATGTAGTCCCCTTGCAACTTAATACATTTAAGACACGCTCTTGAAAGCGAATTCTTTAGTACAGCACTGTATTGACTACTTCATCATTAATTAAGTCTATTAAAGACATAATATGCATGTGTCAGTGTCATCTGAATGTCAGTCATCTGAATTCTTTTACACAGTTTATTCGTTCAAACAGATGCATGTAATGTTGCTCTGGAACATTCTTTGATAACGTTCCGTGGCTGCGTTTTGCTAATTTGGGTGCGCAATGTGGCTCTTCGCCTCTTTTGAAGATTCATTGCTGTGTTATTCCTGAATATATGTGGTGGTAAATCTGAATTTTAATTTTCATTAGGACAAATTTTAGGAAACTTGTGGAAATATATAATTATTCTATCGAAATTTTCTCAGCATATGTTAAGAGGCTACAGCAATGAAGAAAAAACGCTCCTGCAATTATTCCACGTGTGGCGCCAAACCTGCATAATTTATTATGTCTTTAATTTATGTTTTTCTACGACTTCTGAAAAGAAACAACATAATAAAATTGTTGATATTTTGATAAAGAATTTGATTCCTGCTCGTAACAAAATTAGTCAGAGAATTAGATTTTGAAAGTGTTTTCAAGTATAAAATAAAACTATTGAGGATTTCTCTGCTAGATTAAAAAAAAAATTACGACTCAATGTAATTTCCCGGATATCACATTAGACGAAAACAATTTTGAATAATTGCTCAGAGATTTGAAAAATGAAAGTATACAGAGTAAACGAATCACTCAGGTTGATGAATTAACATTTGAGAAAGTTGACGTAAAAGACGGGGCATTGCAAAATACAGAAGTTAATAATTCGGATTTTAATAATAATAGTATGAATGCCAACAAAGTCGCATGTACTAAAACAGCAAAACAAATTTAGTTTCCGGACAGTTTTCCAAAACAGAATATCAGCAATTATACGATTTTCAATGGAATCAAAAGAGGACAGCCATGATATACATTTGATAATTCTTCACATCTAGTTAATTCGTAAAAAAAAAAAAAAAAAACAGGACACATAAGTAAATGGATGTATTAAATTCAGTTGATATATTACTGTATTAGTTATGAGTTACGAAAAATGCGCAACTAACATTGAAATTTTTGTATTAATAAAAAATGGACTAAAGCAGATGTGGTATTGGATACCTCATCAGCGAATTCCATGGAATATATTAAATGTTTTCGCAGAGTATTTTTAGATCTTAAGATGTTTTCGCAGAGTATTTTTAGATCTTAAGATGTTTTCGCAGAGTATTTTCAGATCTTAAGATGTTTTCACTGATGTTCATTTAAGAAATTCAGCAAGTGTGACGTTTTTAAACCCTCTGAAAATATAAATTTCAATGTTTTTTATGATAATAAAAGTAATGATGCTAAATTGTATTTAATAAAAAAAGATAATTTTCTTTTATTATTTGGAGGACTGGAATTCATAATTTAATTTGCTTCGTACTAAATTGAAATCAGTGTATGTAAATAAAATTTCGAATTATTAAATGAGTATTCTAATTTGTTTACTAATAAGGTGAAAGAAATAAGATGTATGATGTCAGAACTCCATCTTGAAGAACATGCTCCTTCCATATTTTCTAAAGCTAGAATTGTAACATGCATTAAAATCTGCAGAAAATGAAGCATGACAAAGGTTACAAATTGAGGGTTTTACAAAACCAGTCACTACTAGTGACAGGTTTTGTAAAACCCTCAATTTGTATTAGAAATATATTGGTTAGTGACATAACGGGGGTGTTCTTTTAAGCGGGTTTCAAGATTTCTTTTAGTTTGACCTATATAAGATAGATGACAATAACTGCAAGGAACATTATAAATTCCCCATTTTCGAAGATGAGGAACGGCAGACTTAGTGGAAGGAAATTTATAATGTCTTTCCTCATCTTCGAAAATGGGAAATTTATAATGTTCCTTGTAATGGTTGTCATCTATCTTATATAGTTCAAAATAAAAGAAATCTGGAAACTAGCTTAAAAGAACAGTCCCATTATGTCACTAACCAAAATATTTCTATACCTTCTATTGACAAGCATTCTTGGGATTCCGGTCATAGTTTTAATTTTCAAAATGCTCAGATTATCTTTAATACCAATAACCCCTCAGAATTGAACTTTCTTGAAAATTTAGCTATTTATCTTAATCGTGATGTTATCGGTGATGAAAAATCTAATTCCAACATGCTTTCTGCAGCTGGAAAAAAAACTTGTTCAGCTCAACCATGTAGTTTTTGTTCATATTTTGAATTTTTAATCTATATTTTATTCATTTTTATGCATTTTATTTTATTTTATTTTATATATTTAATTATTTATTTAATTTAATTTAATTTACTCTATTTATTCATTATTATTATTATTATTATTATTATTATTATTCAATTTTCTTCATAATTTTACTCCTTTTCTGCGTTCTAGGTAATTATCTTCTGTGATTGGCTGATGGCTTTCCTATTGGTTGATTCCTTATGCTTTCCTATTGAACGTCACTTAACTTACCTCTCTTTCCCTCCCATTTCCTTTAAGTCTTGCTCCTGCCTTCAATGTGGTTGCACGTCTTCTTTTCACAAGACGAAAAAAGACAAAGTTCTTTCGAAATGCTTGCGCATTCCTTATTCTTCTGGTGTTATTAAGAAGTTTTTTTATGCTTTTATAGTATCACACCAGTTTGTTCAATACTTTAATGTTAAAGCTAATGTTAAAATTCTTCTATGTGGTGATTTTAAAATTTACAGTAAATAAATTTCGTAAAGTGCTAAATCATTTTACCTAAGATAAAATATTTGGGGTATTTTAGTGTGTGGGTGTGGGTTGCATTTTACAAAGATCGATTTAAACCAAGCCTATTTTGAACTACCAGTAGATGCAAAATCACATGAAATTTTGGAAACTAAGTCGCCTGAAGTATTGTTCCAGTTCGTAAAGTTGCCCTTGGGGCTTTTAAATTCGCCTGTTATTTGACAAAGAAAGACTGAACAAATTTTATTGGTTTTGATGCTGTTAAGAATTTTTATTAATGGTATAGAAATTATGAGGAAAACCAATGAAATACGTTTACAACATTTAGAAAAAGTAATAGAAAGATTGCATGGATATAATATCAGAATAAATAAATAAAAATCTTTCTTGATGGCTGACAAAATTACATGTTATAAGTATAAAATTGACAAAAATTGTATTCATAAATCCCAAGATAATGTAAAAGCTATTTTAAATGTCCCACGACTACCTAATGTAATACAAGTTAAAGCTTTTCTATGCTTAGTTACTTATTATTCTATATTCGTAGTGAACATGTCTAAGATTCCTTTTCCCTTAAATCAATTGTTAAGAAAGAATGTGAAATTTTAATTGGCTGCTGAAACAATTCTTGTGAACAGGCGTTTAACAGTGTTAAATATGAAATTATATCTGATAGGGTTCTTACACATTTCAACACTAACTTACCTTTAGTGTTATCCATTGACACATCCTCTTATGGTATCGCAAACAGTTCTTCTTGTGATGCCAAATTACATTGAAAAAAGTGGTTTTGTGTCAAGAACTTTAACAAATGCAGTGTGGATAAAGACGCACTTTCTAATATTTTTGGTGTAAATAAATTTTTCCAATATTTATACGGCAGAAGATTTATTTTATTTAGATATGATAAACCACTTGTATCTATATTCTCCTAGTAAAACTATATCTGTAATTTTTGCTGCTATAATGCAAAGATATGATTGCATTTACAAACATTTTAGTATGATCTCCGTTACAAAAAAGCCACCCAGCACAGAAATGCCAATGTTCTTTCACACGTTTTCCGTTACGTAGTGAACCACTTCCACCACCCAAACACTCAAGTAATGTTATTCATGAATCTAAATATAATAACGTTCAAATAAATTATCTTTCAACTTCTTATAAATTCCTAAAACTATTGCCTTATATACAAAATTGTTACCAGTATTACTTCAAATTTTCTACCACCTCATTTCTTGTTCAGAAAGTCATAAGAATTTACTTTTCGGCGTAAACAAGAGGATTTGTTCTTATATATGGTTGTCTTTAAAAGGATAGAGAATAATCATTTTTGAAGTTCATAGAACCAAAATTTTGAATGACTTTCACTTTAGACATTCTGGCACAGAAAACGGAAGTCTTGAATTCGCAGTTTTGTCTAATGACCAAGTACAGATAGAAGCTCTTGCACAGAACTTCATTTTTTTTATAAATTTGGAAACAAATGCCCAAAAGAATTGATACACACAACTGGGATTAGCCTACAAACGCATCGCAAAGAATCCTATCTGTCTTCATTTTTTGCGAGATACCGGTATCTAATATCGTTAGTATCAGCTAACGGTTCCAAATTTACTTCTGAAAAAGTAAGACATTTTTGCGTAATCATTGTGTAAAACTACCATCCAGCTACTAATGTCGAGGCAGAGTGATATTTACAGATTCCTAAACATGGTTTAAAATCCATAACTTCAGAATCTGGTACTTTATAAGTGAAATTAAACTTCCGTTTGCAATATAGAAAGATGCATCATGTTACAACACGGAGATCTTTATTTATAAATCTTCATATAAGAACAAAAATTGATAGTTTCAAATAATATAAATTTTGTCCAAGATAAGAAAAATTCCAGAGTCAATCGGAAAGTGGTTGTAAGGAATTACACACCAGAAGGAAATGTTTGTTAACGTTGTGAGTAGAATTTTATGTATGTTCCAAAATTAAGTTTTGTAAATTGTGATAATTGTGACTTCATTATTAGACTGTTTCTATATTAATTATTTGTACTAAAGACGTACACAAAATAATGAAATTTTCTTAGCAATATTACCATTCAGAATTCAAATATTCGTATTTTATAATGAAATATTAAAAAAAAAAAACTTCTATAAAGAAAGACAACGTTATGTATTGTACTTTAAAATATTTTTATTTACATTTTCATTTCAAATAATAATCGTTAGAGATATATCGTATCCACCTCAACATTCTATTTTTATTATTCTAAATAATCGAATGGATGTAACATCTAGAAGATACACGTTTTGTTTTATTTATGTAGTGTAGTTTAAAATTTCTTACATTAAAAACATTTTAACAATTTTATATATCAATATTACGAATGATGAAAAATGTATTTTTTAACCATTAAACTATTCTTTGTATGGCGTTATTGTGGAACGTTTTAACTGTCATATTTTAAGAATAATAAGATGGAAATATATATTTTTTTAATTGATTTTTTAATTGATTCTTATGAATAATAGACAAGCATTCTCCAGTCGAAAATAGAGATTTTAAGCTTGTTTAATTTCTTTCGTTAAATGTAAAACTTTAAAAAGAAATGAATGATGATTACGATGGAATGATATTTATATGTCGATTTGTCGGCACAAGAATGTTCGTTTTGTAGAATAAACTGGTTCATGAAGCTTCAATATGAGAAAATAGATTTTACATCTTCAAATTTTCTTGAAAAACGTAGATTAATCAAGATACTTTTTCAACAATTGAGAAAAAAGTTTTCGTTTCGATTTTAACTAGAAAATGGCATCAATAAAAGTATTATACGCTCTAGTTATTCCCTGTTTATTCCTTTTATCCACAACATTGGAATAAATTACTTGCTGACACAACATAATTTGTATTAAAAATTAAATAAAAAATTAATATATCGAAAACTATTTTAAATTTGAGAGTTAATACGATATCCTTAGATCCTTATGGATAATTGATGTCCTTTTTAGCTCGCATTTACTCTTATTCTCGGAGGAGTAAATATAAGATACAAAAATTTCAGCCAAATTTTAATATAATATATATATATATTCCTAAAAATTATCTAAAATTGTAAAACTAAATGGAAATTTAAAGAAGCAGAAAATGCAAAAACATGAAACAATTTATTTATGAATTCCAAAAGTTCAAAACTTTTGCCATGAGTATTATCGTGAACGAGATTTAGTGTATTTGCAATGAAGCGTTATAAAATTTTGGATGCAGTTCAAATGTTTCCATATACAGCTGATGTTTTATATGGAATTCTGTTTTAGATTTAGAATACAATCTGTTTTTCTTTTTGGATACAACATGACGAATTTAATGCAAAGATTGTAATTTTATTTCTGAAAAATGTAAAGAGTATTTGATAACAGGCCTATTTTTTTTAAATTTGTTTAAAATGTCTCAAACAATAATTGTGATATTCGAATGTTTTGTTGCATTTCACTTTCAGTTAGTTTTTTCAAATAGCATATGCTTAATTTATTTTTTCACAAAAAATAAAATATATTTTGAAAAAGTGGAAATAATGTAGCTTTTTGAATATCCACTACGTGTGTTTTATTAAATAGGTATGAATAAAATGAATGTTTAAATCATTTGATATTTGTTTTTAGAAATGAAAAGTCTGATATAAGGCTTGCTACTAAAATCTTATAAGTTTAGATCAAAGATTTTTATTTATTCATTTTTATAGTTGTATATAAAAAATATATTGTTTTAGGCGTTGTAAAAATGAGATAAATTATATTTTAGAGTCTAAAAAATGTTTAATGAAGGTAAAGTTAGACAGTTCAATTATATAGAACGTAAAAATTTCAATTTCACTTGTTATACATTTCTTTTTCTTTTTTTTTTTACATTTAAACCAAGAAGAAAAATTCTAACTCATAATCTAACTCAACTGCCTGTTAGCGGAAAAAACTCAATCGAACGCTCAAATTGTATTCACATTTAACCTCATTTGACTTGATCACGTTTGACGTCCAATCAGATTAATCATGAGTAACATATGAGCTTTAGCCGAGGTTTTTACGCTTAACTGGCAGTTGAGGTAGATGGTGAATACGGGCGTAAACGAATTCGTCCAGGGGATTATTGTCCAGTTCTGATGTGTGGGATGTTATGGTTTGGACAAAAACTTTTAGTATCAACACATGGCCTGTACATATGTTCACACAGTATATTCATATACATTTAAAATAAATTCGGATAATATTATTTCATACGGATCAATAATATTAAAACCTTTTAGATTTTTTATAATAATTTTTGTAAAAGTGGAAGAAAGTCATTTGAAAGTATTATTTACATTACATTTACAAAAGAGAGTGTAAATTAAAAATCATTAAACTAATTTATTCAAACAGAACAATAATAAAGACACTTGTTCACCATTTCGGATAACAGACAATATCTCATTATTTACCTTTCCTTTTTTCTTACAAAAATGGACTATTTTAGTTGCCATCTTTAGAGAAATTTCGTTAACCAGGCAATAGTCACGTGTCGGTTTTTTGCCGCCTATGTCAATTATCTTCCCCTAACCAATATCCCGTTACAAATACAATGTTTATATTACAAGTATCTGACCTTAAATTTTTCTTCTCTACCATAGTAAAGTATCAAGACGTCTCTGTTTTTTATTCAGGTACATTTTTACAAGCAAAGTTAAAATTCGTTAAAAAATCTGCGAAACGATCACTAGTGTCAGTTCGTTTTTATATATTTCCCATTTTCCAAAGCTTGTGAGAAAAATGTATAATTTAAGTAAACTGCAAATGTATAACTTTATTGAAATCTAATTTTCGAATACTAAATGAAACATTGTTTCTTGTTTCCCACTTTCTGTATGCGGGGACCGGTGACAGAAAGACCGAACGTGACTAATAGCTTTCGGGTATCGACTCTCGGGTTAAAGTAAAGAAAAAGTAATAATGTTTCGGAAACTAATTCAAATTAAAAATTTCTGAGACCTTATTTTACATCATAAAATGCATGCGGATAACCGTTGTTAATTCTATAGTGCCACGTTTTATGTTCTTCGAGGAGTAGTTGTGAAAGACATACAGTCAGATTTTAATACAATAACAATGATATAATATAATGATTTTTTTTTAACCTTTTATATGATATATCTCACCCATCCCACGATTTCTGATATCATTCTGTTTTTATTTTCGAGGAAAGGATGATGAAACGCTATTGTTATGTGTGTAAATCTCAAATAAAGTAAATGCTATTGTAAAAGCAAATATTCCATTTTTTATGGAAGCAAATGATAACCAACATTAGAAATTGCAAAGCATAAAGAATAAACGTGTAAAAAAATATAAGGATTACTAAAGAAATCGTTCAAACAAGTACATATTTCTCATCAGCTATATCTTGCAATTTTCCCTTCGTTATAGTTCGGTACAGAGTAGTTCAGTATGTTATTAACTTTAAATATGAAATTATTATCATTTTCAAAATGTCCTGGATGTGTATTTGTGTGTGAGAATGCATTTAAGTAAGTTAATATAGGGTGGTGATGAAAATTGATTGCGTTCGTTGAATTTCTGTTTCAAAATGTTGTATCTTTCCCAAAAATCAAGTGTAATTTGTTTAGTTACTTTATCCACAACAACTTCTGCATACACCATCCAAACTACATTGAATGGAAATATTCTTAATATCTTTTACTTTACATAAACACGATTCTCAAACACAAGTTTAAGGACATTCTTTTACAAAAGAACCAGTATTAACACTTAATAAACTGAAAGCGAAAACAAGTTTGACATTTTACCTAACTCAAGTTATAAATTAACTCCAAACTATCCAAATTACTTATTTTTAAAAGAAAAAAATAAAAGGATAAAAAGTAACCCAATAACTTATCATATTATTGCAAAATTCTATATCTCATTACAACTAAATACTACAGAATTCTGAAAATTCATAACTCATATAGGGGGCATTATACTTCAAACAATAAAAAAATAGTTACTAAATATTTTCTAATAAAAAGGAATATATTTAAAAAGCTATCTCAAGCAAAATGTCTACATATAAATTCCTATTGTTCTTATTTTCAGTCGTCATATTTTTATTTTAAATTAATGGAAAAATGAATTACATAACAAAAATAAAAATAAGCTAAGTTAACAATAACTTATATTATTGATATTTACACGAAAAAAATAAGTATTTCTGAAGGACCATTCTCCTTCTTTCACTTTCATTTTCGATACTCAGAAATTTCTCAAACACACAACCAGGTTTTTGGGGTCGCATTTTAAAAACAGTATCGGAAATCTATTCGCAAATATCTAACGAGAAAGAAAATGTCTAAAATAATAAAAACCAATTCTGTACTTTTATCTTTATTTCGATTTAAAGACATTTTGGATTTTTATACAGAATCACGTCGAAAAAATAATCAATATAGACATTTTCTTTTGGGGTCTTAAAAAATACAGAAAG
This sequence comes from Maratus michaelseni, assembly GCA_963931845.1. Lineage (NCBI taxonomy): Eukaryota > Metazoa > Arthropoda > Arachnida > Araneae > Salticidae > Maratus > Maratus michaelseni. Next base: position 102,156,667 of record OZ007593.1, on the reverse strand, counting down.
AATACAAAATTTTTGAATTGTTTCTATTTTAAGAAATGTATTTTCAAAAGAAATATAAAATCATTTTATAAAAGAAATTTCAAACAAGATCGTCTCTGTCATGTAGTCCTCAAATTGAAACTTTTACAGCCTGGCGTAGGTTGTTAAATTTAATACTAATCCTTTACGTTACCATGTAAATAAATATCTGATACAAACATAGTTTTCTAATATAACAAAGTACAATAGTAAATGATAAATTTTGTATTATGTAAAGCATGTTTTAAAAAATAAAACCCCACCAGTGGCTGAGAGGTTCTGCTCTCAAAGCTGGTAGACGGGAGGTGCTGGGTTCAAACCCCTGTTGCGCTCGTCAAGATAACCGTTCGATGTTTTCCGTGGTTTTCTTCAACCTTGCCGTAAATACGGGTTAGGATCCCTTAGAAAGACCCCTACGGAGGGCACTCTTCCCTAGTGCCTATATACCTCGTGTAGATAATCTTCCGTCATAAATAAATATATATATATAACACTTTTGGTTACATTTATTGTGATTCGACTGTCTATTATCTTTTATTTTTATTATCGTTTTATATAATTATTTTTATTTTTATTAATATTTTTAAATCCTTTAATTTGTTACTTTGTATTCTTATGTTTCTCCACTGAGTTATTTCATAGTTGTATATATTAATTTATGTTTAATTTCGTTATTACGCAAAGTAATCATATCGGAAAATCTATTTATTATAAAAAAAAAATCTTGTAATACAATTGATAATTTTAAAATTTCACATTCGATAACCCAAAAAATTAAACATTTTAAATAAATATTTGTTTATGTTTAAGCTTGTTGCCTTTAACAAGGGTACTTTATATTTATCCATATTTATTGTTAATTATTTTTAAACTATATTTTCATTGAATTAATTTAGCCTTATACATTTCTAGCTACTTATTATTCATCATGCAACAAATATCCAACTGTTCTTAAATTTATGTATGCAACGTTGGCCACGAATAGCTACATTTCCTGACCATTCGAACATAAATTAAAGCTGAATCATCAATTTAAATTTTGAATGTGAAATGCGTTTGCATGAAAATGCATTAAGATTTGAGTTAACCTCAGCTTCAAGTGAATCAAGCGTAAAGTTTTGGAGAGAAGATTATGAATTTATGCATCTTAACGTCTCTTAATATTACAATTTAAACTACAGAGATTATTTTAAGCTTGCACATCAAGCTCATCTCATTTATAAGTAAACGTCTTGCATAGTTTTACCTAATTCCATACTCATATATATTAAATATCTCGTGAAAAATGTATTATCAGGTAACATGAAGATGTTTTATCGCAAAAATAAGATATATTATTAAAGATAATGTATAAACATTTGAGTTAATATCGGAAATTATTATTTACTGAAACTTGCATTTAGGAATTTGAAATTCCAAATATAAACTTTTATGAATTCAGATTTTATGTATTTCATGTTATATATCTGTGTGTGTTTTTTTAGACATCTTTTAAATTAGACAAAACTGATTTTGACGTAAGTTCATTATAGAGATTTTTTTACAAATAACATCATATAATAAATCCTTCTATATATAAAAAAAAGTAATGGTTTAAAAATGGACCAATGAAAATCTGCGTAGATATTCCGGGTTATTCTCGTCGCTTTTTTACTAGGGACTTTTTTGAGGAGCGATTACTTTTTTTCTAGCCATCCTACGGATTCGAAAATCATACCACCAGACGCGAAATATAACAACCTTTCAGAAATTCAAAAAATTATCACGGTCGGGCAATAAAAACTCAAAAAATCCTTAAAAATCGAGTAAAAAATCTTTTTTTTTAAAAGTCATTTCTAAATAAGCGCAAATGATTATATTTTATCTCAAATAAAAAATGTATTTGCGCGAGACTATTAAAAACAATAATGAAAGTTTAAAATAATAATTAAATGATCACGTGTTGAATGCAGGAAATAAAGAAAATTACGTCATAAAAATAGTGTTTACACATGGATATTGAAAATAAAAAAGATGAATTAAATGAAAAAGCATTATAACCAGTTAAATGAAAAAGCATTATAACCTGATTACAGAAGATAGTCGCCGTTCGTGATATCATCATCATCATCTTTTTAAAACAGGATACATTGCATTTACCAGGTTTTAAGAGACTGTGAACGTGGGTTAGTGAGCGTAGCGAGCAGGGGGCAGAGCTCCCTAGTGTATCTATAAATTAATAGTAAATGATTTTTAAATTGCTTTAAAGAAAAATAATGGAATACTTACACACACAGGTCCCAAACAGAACAGAGTCTGTGATATACGGAACTGAATTCCTTATATATGTTACCAGCATGTTAACATTTAGATCAGCTGAACCCAGTACTTTTTAATAGGATCCTGAAACTTATTTGATTTAAGTTTCCAGTTAACTAGATATTTGTTATGAGTTAGTAAATTTCTAAATTTAATATCGGTAAAATAACAATATCTTAAAATAGTACAGAGTTTAGTGAGAATTTCTGCATTGATTTCAAAATGGCAGAAATTGAATCGTTTGTTCCTTATATTTTCTGGTGTTAAGCGATTTTCAAAACTATACATGTTAAAAAGCCTTTCTATTTTATTACTTTATTTTAAATTTTGTACACTTTTAAAATAAAGTTAGTTAAAAAAAATATCCTTGGCCGAAAAAACTGTCAAATCACGTGTTTTAAAACCTAGATATTTTGAACTGTGAAGGCTTTTTACAAATTCCTAGATAACAGCTACTAATCGGCAATGGAAATAACAATTTACTCACTTGAATATATTTGCTTTTACTTTTAATTTAATTTAACCCAAAAAAAAAACAATTTAGCAAAATAATTGTAGAACAACAATGCATCATAAAAATAATTTATCTTAAAAATAATTCATTTAATTTTACGTAAACAATAATCTTTTTTTTTTTTTTCTCGTACCACATTTTCCATAAATGGAATACAAATGTATTACTTATATTGGAAATATGCAAGGAAATAATGTTTTAATTTTCTATTATATTATAATGAATTTTCAGTATAATAATTTCCTTTGATTTCAAAATAATTTTTTTATCTATATGAAGTAGAGTTACTTTTCATTTGAAAAAAAAAAATTAATTTGAAGAAATTCAAAAATAATTTAATATTGATACAACGTTATCTAATATATAAAAATGAAAATTTGTCTGTCTGTCTGTACTTGTATACAAATCAACAGTTTGGAAGCCAAAATTGTGAAATGTTACGTATAAGTGTATTAAAACACCGCCGAGGCAACTAAAGTAATCCGGAATCGAAATAATATATAGTTAATTTTTAATTAATAAAAAAACAAAAATCTAACGACCTTTCCTATGAAATTTAAAACTTTTTCGTTATAGCAGTTGCCAACAATTAAAAATCCACAGTAAAATTCTTTTTACAATAATTAATTTTCTATTGAAAGATTTCCACGTGAAAAATGAAAATGAAATAAAAGGTCTCAACAATTGGAAAAAAATATTAATATCACGTCATATTGGTAATATAACGGAAATTTTCAAACATTTCTCAATAATACAAGTAGTATGAGCATGTGTAAGTACAGAAAGCAGGTTAATATGAAGCCATTGGAGAATTAAAAAGAAGATTAATATAACGCCATATTGAAAGTTTAACGGACTTTTTGAAATGTTTTGAGAATCGTACAAAGAGAGTATCAATATGAGTAATAGAGAAATCAAGTAGATATAACGTCAGCAGGTGAATATAACGTCATATGGGTATGAGGAACGTATTGAATCATGATAAAAACCCGATTATGGAAATATTGACATATTTTTATATTTTGACGTTTTCTATACAGCATGTTTAAGTTTGAAATAGATTTTTTTACACAAAGATTCTAAAAATCTCGGACAATGCTGGGTACCTCAAATAGTGTGTAACAAAAACAAACATATTAATTTTATAAAGTAAATGAATCCCAAACTTTTGTGAATCTCATGACGTAGAAAGAATATTATATATGAATTTCAATCTAAATACAAAAAAATCTCATTAGTCAAACTTATGTTTTCACAAAATATTCTCATTTCACAACTTTTATTTCATGCACAATTTATACAGTATTCATTCATAAATTGGGTAGTTAAGATACTTTCCAATTAAAATTATTTTAAAAGTCTCCTCAACACTGAAGTGGAAACAGAAAAGGCGATGTCATAAAGTTAGAGTTGCTGATGAAGTTACGAGTTTGAAATAATTAAAATTTCATATCCCAACTTCAGTCAATGACGAGTAGAAAATGATTTAATAATAAAAAATAATAAAAGCAAGCATTTTTTCATGCTACATTTCACGTCAGATATCAGATTAAACTTTGTGTTTTGATTATGTCATAATAGTTAATTCCTTAATAAAAACAAATTCAATATAAATGAAATAGAAAAATGTAGAATTTTTTTAATTTTATCTATCTCTCATAAGCAAAATTTAAATAGATCATTAATTAGTATATGCTAGATATTTATATAAAGATTTGCAGCAGAGTTAGTTGGTTTATTTTCCAAGACTGTACATGTACATAATTTTGTCTTTTGCTGCTTTGAAAAAAGGAAATTAGACTTTGGTAGTTTATATTTCAAACAAGATTATTTTCGACAGAATGATATTATGGCCTCTTATTTTATTTTTCATGATGCATAAATCTTACAATGCACGTTTTTCAGATTTAACTTTACTACAGTAAGACATTTCGAAGTTTTCTCCAAATGCATCACGTTTTTTTTTAACTTTTAGATATGGTGGTTTAGGTACTCAATTAAAAATGTGAGAATTTTGTTAAGGAAAGTATTGGAAAAAACACTGGATTTCAATATACAATACTTAGCTGATAAAAATCTTTTTACTTTTATCTGTAGTCAAAAGAACAAAACTTTCTGAAATGCTAAAAAGAACAAAGGATAATCAATATATTAATCAATATATTAATCAATCAATTCTGTCTGTTATTTTTTGAGTATGTGACGTTTTGAATTTAACATCAAATTAAAATGAATGCGATGTCGTGATTTTATGTTATAGCTCATGCGGGATATAAAGGAGAAATGTGTAAGTTTATGGAATAATAATTCACTTTTGCTATATGTACATACGTTCGTTACTTCTTACACGCATATAGATAGATATAAATACACATGCACATAATTAAACAAGATATACGAGTACATGAGCAAAGTGATAATCAAATATGTTGATAGATTAAATATCGTTTAATTTTCTATCAAAATTTAGTCACATAAATCAACAAATACATAGTGCAGAAATAATAGTTAAAAAAGAAGATACTTAGTACTAACTCGCCATTATAACCCATTTAAACTCAACGCTGCATATTGTCTGTTTTATTATTATTATTATTATTATTATTATTCTATAGCTAAAGGAATTTTCGACCTTGGCGAAAAATATTAAAAGCGCAGAACAATATCTACGAAAAAAAAATAAAAGTATTACCTACGAAATTCGAAAAAAAAAATAGTTACACATAAACAAATACATACATTTGAACGCGCACAAATAGGCTTAAACATATGTACATTTACTTGTGCATACATACGAGCGCACACACAAATGTGAATATTCACACATATCCCCACGCACGCTTACATGACAAGCGTCTACAATAAGTAAATGAATATTACGATGCTATTTAAGTTGCACAATTTGTAATCCACAATAGAAAATACCAACTTTGCCTTAATTTTTATTAACTTTGTATGTATATATATATATATATACTAGAAAATTACTTTAAAGGGCTTAATATTCTAACAGATATATATTTGTTTACAAAAATAATTTTAAAACGTTCCGGACAAGTAATATAAAGAAAAAATATGTTATTGATACAGAAGAAAATATGTTTAATTGCAGTTGTGATAAATACTGTAAATTCAGCTCAATATTTTAATAATTTTAAACAACTTTTTACCCGGAAAATAATATAATAATATTGCATAAAATATTTCTATAATTGTTTTAAAAGAACTCTACATTAAAGAATTATTTTGGGTGTTATGTAGTTTTTCAGCATAACTACACAAATGCCAAAAAGATTTACAGGTTCGGTAGTTAAAAATATATATATTGTAATTCAATTAATAATATTTAACTTTTTAAAGGCGTTCCTTGTAAAAGTAGTACAACTAATTATTCTTTCTACAGTATCCAAAATAAACAAAAATTGCCTTTATAATGCTATTCAAATTTCGAAATCTTATTGACCACATACCGCATTTCTTTCATTCTAGTATCCAAACAATCTAAGAAATGTAAAGTACTACAAAATAGCTTTTACTTACCCATCATACGTAGTATAGGGTAAGTCTTGTAATCGTTTTGAAAATCGAAATTTTTTTTTTGACGGATTTACACGTTTCAGACACTGGAGATTCCAAAAAACATATTTTTAGAAAAAAAATTTGCCGTCCGTCTGTGTGTCTGTGTGTGTGTCTGTGTGTGTCTGTGTGTGTCTGTGTGTGTGCCTGTGTGTCTGTAAACGCTCTATCTCCCGAACAAATTGAGATAGAGACTTGCAATTTGGTATGTACTTAGTATGTAATAATGGGAAGAAGCCTATTTCATTTCAATAACCTCGATTAACCGGAACTATTTTTTTCGGACTCTCGAAATATTCGTTCTGATAAAAGGTATATAAAAATTTTCGAAATTGTTTATTTTAAGCAGTAAATATAAAAAACAATAAAAAAACATAAATTTTGCATAAAACATGAAGTCGATCGGATAATGAGTTGCCGAGATATTTGTAATCCTATTTTCCACACTCTTCGATTTTTCATGACCCTGTATTTCATCCAAATTTCACTTCAAAGATATATTTTAATTGGAAATTTGACGTTTAATCAAATGCAATAAACCGCTAGTTAATAGGAGTATTATTTTTGGAGTTATAAGGAAAAACCTCTTTCAAGCAATTCAGTAATCGAGCCTTTTTATGACGTCATCAAGCCACGATTTTATTTGAATTGCAATGCATTTTATAAGTAGTTTACACATTTTTATTTTAATATTTTACATTATACATATACATGATGGGTAAGTATTACGGTGGCCCCCAACGACTAGTTTCTTTAAAAATAGAAAATAAAAATTGTATACATGCAATAAGAAGTTTTTAAAATGGTTTTTCATCCTATAAAAAGGTGAGTATTCAAACATTACAATAGAAATAAAATTAGATAAATTGTTTATTGATTTTAAATTATTTTGAAAGCAACGAATTGTGCATTACTGATTATCTATGAGTACATTACAATGTACTTTTCCATAACTTAGCATTTAAAGGAACAAATTAAGAAAATTATTGAAGCAAAATCGTGACATTCCAAAATTATACATTAAAAAAAAGGTTTGAAAAGAAATGAATAAATAGACAAATTCCTCGTAATATATATTTATGATAATGGATTTGAAATTCTTTGCTCCCGGACTTTCTACGGGATAAAAGAATTTATATCGAAAATTTCACACATTTGGAACACAAAAATAAAATCAAAAAATTGTAGTCCGCAAATAGAAATTATGCAGATTTTTCTTGTTGGAATATCTCACTTTTGAGAAACATTAGGTAAAAAACGAATTTTATTCATAAAGTACCTTTTTTTAAATAAAATATTGATAAGTAGAAAATAAGGAACTTAGAAAAAGTAAATTATCTATTTTCCATTATGTCTTCATATTTAAATGCTTATATTTGCAAAGCAGTTTAGAGTTTTTGTTGTTGTTGTTTTATTTTCTAAAGCACTGCCGAATACAGAAATTTGGAGAGCAGAATATTATGCATTCCTAAATATGGATAGAGAAATAAATATGTATTTCTCTGTGTATGCCGCACTATTTTGTAACTGACCTGATTTTTAACATCATTTGACAAAAAATCTTTTCAGAAAAAAAAAATCGAAATTTTTTTATTGCATTATAATTTAGCAGTTAGCATTAATTGCACAGTATTCATAATGTATTTATTGCTTCATAGTTTCTTAAATCTGCATTAATAAAATGAAGCTTACGTCTGTGTATATGTGTGTGTGTCTGCATGTTTGTTTGTTAGGTGTGGCTAAAAAAATCTATCTCACGTAGAAATCTGCAAATTTGGCTCCGGTTAGAGGAAGTCAGGTCCAAATACCCATGAGACTCAGATTCTGGCTTTTTATTAGATTTATATGTTATTTTATGTTGAACAAAACGATTTGAATGCGTATTTCCCCAATCTTCCAAATCCACTGTCAATTGTGACCCACTCATAAAAGCAATATAGTAGTTTGTTTTTTTGTGATTTTTATTTTTATTTTTTGTGCTTTTTTTAAATCCCCATTTCGCTGAAAATGAGGAATTTGTTTATTATCAACCAAATTCTATTTTGGAAACTTTATTCATCCAATCTTATATTAATATACCCATTTATTTGGCAGACTTTCGGAAAACGATTAAAGCTTTTTTCAAAAAATTTGAAATAGCTATTTTAAAATTAATTATAAAGAAAGTAAGGACGTCAATTTTTTTATCTGAAACGCAACGAAGAAATTGAAAAAATCAGAGTTGGTTTCCAAAGTAACCCACTCAATTGCCAAAAACCGTTACTATGACGACGCAGGTGATCTCGTGGTCGAGAGTTTTTTTCATTCGGCACGTGAAGAGAGGTAAATTTTGTGCTTATTGATGACCTACACACGCAAAAATTTCCCCACCCACGAATTCTCTAGTGTCTCCCTTGGAGCTGCAGATATGTCTTCCGGAAGATAACACATGAATTCAATACTGAATTTAGGTATATTTAAAGTTTTTATCCAGGGCACGTGCAACGCCATCCCGGGGGCGGGGGGGTTCGGGGTCAGGTAGTTGAAATACATAATATCCACCTAATTATTTAATGCAGTGACCAATAGCCATTTCTATCAAGACCAGTTACCACATATTCCGTACAAATTGCCGACGATTTTTTTTTTATCTAGAAAATATATTTAATAATATGTAAATTATTGCTGTTTAGTATTTATTTAAATTTATTTATAAAATAAATTATCTGGTTCAAATTATGTTCGTTTGAACCGCGCGTTATTCGCCAGAATATAGAGTAAATCCTAAATTCTCTAATGTACCTGCATTTTTAAAGAAATTTTGCAGAGTAAAAGTGAGCGGTATAATGAAAAAAAAAGTCCTTCCGGCCTGTACCGGGAGGAAAAGGTAGCTTTCCTATATCTTCGTTTTAAAATTTTAGCTAATGTTACACGAAAACAGCAAGTTAAAATGCAAAGAAACGTTTACAAAAGATTCGTTAATACTGAATTTAAATAAGAATTTCGCCAAATTATTGAGCAATAGCCAAATTGGCTTCATTTATAAAGACTTATTTTGGTCGCCAAATTTGGCGATATTTCGCCAAATGTCACAAATTTTGCTAATTTTGTCGCCAATGTCACCAATTTTGGCGCTAACGTATATGAATATATAGTTTTATGCGTATGAATGGGAAAATTATTACAACAATGAAAGAAAATAATTTGCGAGTAATCGCGTTAATGTGCTGTTTTGTTTCAAAATGTCAGCCACCCTAGAATTTCAAACTGCTCTATCTCAGCCATTTTTTAAGATAGAGGTAAACCAAAAAATGCTCTGGAATCCTTGTATCAAGGCCTAACACGTAATTAAAAAATAAATTTTAATTTTTAATTTTTTTGTATATTTATTTTAGTTTTAAATTTTTAAATGGCCGCCATCTTGAAACAAAATGGCGGACCAAGCTGGCCAACGAACTCGGTCGAGACATTGGTGACCTTAATACACACAATTAGTTTCATCAAAATCGATTTATAAATACGAGCGTTATCGTATGACATAGGTCAGATATATATATATATATAATATATATATATATGGATATATCTATATATATAAATCAACATTTGAACGAAGGGTGGTTTTGGGGTCTGGGGGTCATGATCGGTGAAAATATATCGAAATTTTCCGGAACTGCTTTCCTCCGAACGGCTGCAATAGGTAGCTTTATACATTTTTGTATTGAAAGCTACCTAATACACTATATACAGAGATAGAAAGATAAATAGATAAATAGAATAGCAAACATAATTAAATGCAGATAGACATAAATAAAAAAGGAATATAATTCCAAAATTATACATATTTTTGAAGTAAATTTTCGACACAATTATGATTTGAAACGTATATTCTTTTTACATAAATGGATTTCTAGAAGCTTGAAATGTACAAAATCGAAATTTACAGGTCGATACATAAAGTAGTTTTTGAGTTATGCATAAAAACATACCCACATTGAAATTATTTTTGTAACGATTAATAATGAATTTAACATCACCACTTCCAAACACTTAAACCTGCGTAATTCCTAAATTACGTGACTGAAAACCTCCCGTTTGGTATCCTAAGCAAACATAAAAATATGATGTCAAAATTAGACGATTTTATTGATAAGTTTCACGTTTATAAGAATTTCTTTATTTAAACGACTTTGTAAGCAAAATTGAAGTACTGAATTAATTATTAGGCGTTATTACTGAGCATTGTAACCAGTTATATTTTTATACAATTTTATTTTTTGGTAGATATATTAGGGGGTGATTCCTTCTTTTAAAAAGGCTGTATAACGTCGAATAAGGAATTATTTTTGGTATCCACGAAAGTTTCAAAATGATTATTCATGTTAAATAGCAATAAAGAGATGTAGTAGCAACACGTACTAAGCCTGAAGTAAACCTGTTTTGACGTATAGGATATTTAATAGGGTGGGTGGGTTAAGATGTGTCTAGTCCACCAACCCATACATAGTCTTTCAGTCGAAATGCGAAGTTTTTAACACTCATTCTGTTCTTAGGATATCTTCACTTTCTATTAAATCATCTACAAGATGAGTGCGGTAATTTCGCACTTAATCATCCATTAATAACAATTTCAGTCATCTCTGTGCTTATGGACTAATAATGGAGCGTCTATCAAAGATATACAGATTTTTCCGGCAGTTTAACATAATGAATGCAAAACCTCTCAATTCATCTTTTATAAATTGATCTATTTTCTTGATAAGTGGGGAACAAAAAATATTCTAGACTTTCACCATGTAGTAAAATATTTGTGCGAATCTGGACTTCACACATTGTGACACATTCTATTGCACATTTTGTGGCACATTCAACATTCCTGCAACTTTTTCCAGTATAGACCTTGTTAACACTTTCTATTCTATCATTCTAAAACTTTTTTTTTAATTAAAGAATGACGCGATGTTTTCATCCTAATACTATAATTTGATATGGAACATATAACATCAGGGAAATATTTTAATCAAAAAAATTGTATATCTTTAATCAGTATTGACAATATAATTTTCAAGAAATCAATATGCAAATTTGACATTCTCAAACTTAGAATCTTGAAAATTTAGTAATCCACTAAAACAAGAATTGAAGAACGATTTATTTTCTGATAACTTTGTCTAAATTACTCTGCAGTAGACAATGTCCTAATATCTCCCCACATTGCTTTGTATTAGTGCTTTTCAAAAGCAGAAAATGATTGTATATTTTACATTAACTACTCGAACAGTCTTCTAAATTTATGCTAATTTAAAATTTTTTGAATCCGTAAGCAGAATTTTCTAAATTTTACAGATATTTTTTGCATTATTTGCAGATAATATATTTTTTAATATTTTACCAGCAATATTCGGGCCCTGGTCACCATGTAGCTGTCAAAATTTCAGGATGTGTTGAACGACTGATCCAGCTTCATCTATTTTTTACTTTCATTCATTTTTCTTTTTGCATACAATTTGTATTATTTTTACTTAGAATGTTCCATAAACGTACACCGAAATATTGATAATATTGCAAAAATGGTTATAAGTGCCTAATTTCAGCTCTGGTGAAAATGTAATTAAATTAATATATTTTCTCCGATACTGTGATTTAGTTCATTTTATGTATGCCACTAAGGATGTGTGCTCATAATTGACTTTCCACCTTGTGCTGCAAAGTTGCAGACTTGCCAACATATTAGAATGAGAAATACCAGACTGGATGTCTTCTTGGTAACTCTAATAATGGAGCATTGGTGCATTATACCAAAGATTACGGTTCGATTAAAGGTCTGGACATTTTTCACTCTGTTCGCTGTACGCTGCGTAGTAAATGAATATTCACATCCTTTGGTTATAGTCATTAATTTCCAGCGTAATTTCAGCGCTGCTGAAAATGTAATTAGGTTTATATAGTATATTATCCGATACTGGGATTTAGTTCATCTCATGTATGCCACTATCAAAGAATGCTCATGAATGACTTTCAATCTTGTACTGCAAAGTTGCAGCCTCACCAGCATATTGGAATGAGAAATACCAGACTGGATGTAGTCCTGGTATCTCACATGGTAGAGCATTGGTACGTTATGCCAAGGATATTGGTTCGATTCCCGGTCGGGACATTTTTCTCTATATTGGTTGTATCCTGCATAGTAAGTTAGTATTCTCATCATTTGTTATATTTCAAAATGCCTGCTTAAATGTAAATTTTACAGGATTAAGAAAAATTTACTTCATCGCGTTTATTTGCTTTAACCACTTCGCGACGAGCGTGCTTTACAGAATTTTTTATCCGTTACCACCGGTTTTTCAAAACAGAAATTTTTGCCAAATTGAATCGTAGAAATGCTATGATAATGTAAGGCAAAGCTTACAATAAAAAATAGCTGGTGGGAATAATCGAGGATTCTGAGAATCTTATGCGGCACGTATACGTGTCACCACTCGTCCCCAAAGGGTTAAAGATGCAATATGAAATTATAGGTGATTTAAAGCATTTAATTTAGTCTAACAAGGGGACCGCCAAACATGATGCGCACAGATTTTGATGATTTTAAAGTATGTTGTAGGGGTCATACCCCTAACTATTAAGCTCAAAGGTTTCCTTCAAATGGGCTTTAGTTTTCGAGAAATTTCGGGTTAAAGTTCAGCATGCTTTTCAAATACCCATTAGTTCGCGATATTGATCAAGGTCTCCGTGGTGCAGGGCTAGCGCTCTGGATAAGGGTAAGCCGGAGATAAGGGTTCTGTCCTCGCCTGCGACTTTTACCTTTTTTTAATAAATTTTATGTATTTGTCGCGTTGTAAGTTTTATGCAGAATTATGAATTCTGCATCTTTGAACTTTTTGATATTTTTCTATTTACATTTTTGAATTTTTCGTAAAAATTTATAGTTTTTTTTTTTTTTTTTTTTTTTTTTTTAATGCAGTTTTGAAATTAATATTTCTATTGACGAAATTCCAAACTAATTTATGTCTAGATTTTGTTTATTTTTATTATTATTATTTGCTCTTTATATTTTAATAACCGTTCTAAAATAATACTTTTTTTTAACTTTATGAAATTTTAAATGAATTTTATATATTTTTTTTTTATAATTTATACAAAATAGTTTTATTTCAAATCTTTTAAAGGTATGTATGATTAGGTAATTCCAACAAAATATTTTGAAAGGAGTAATAAAATATTAAAGCAATAACTCTTATATTTAATAACTCTTATATCAAGTTTTAGCCAGTTATATATATTTTTTTATGTTATTTAAATACATTTAACTGTAAAGTTCAAACTCAACATCATTTTTGATTTGCACAAATAAAAAATAATATATTACAATTTTTTTTTTTTCATTCTAACAAGTCGATGCCATACAGAAAAATTCAACTAGAAAAGAAAAATCTTTTGTTAATTACAATACATATAAAAATATCCGAAAAAAAATCGTCTGCAATGACTTTTACGGTAATATCAGAATTAATAAAATTTTATTTTTATCAATTTCGTATAACTTCCTTTGCAGACATTTACCAAGTTTGAAATAATTTCTTTTTCAAATTTAATGCATTTTTTAATATATTTATCACAATTTAAGTATTTAAAGAATATATAATATGCTAATTTATACATTCTTCCAATATTGTTAAAACAATTTACGTAAAGAATATATTTAAAGCCGACTTTTAATGCGGAATTTGTTTAGAATATTTTTGCGATATGTATCACACAATTAGTTCCATATTTAATAAACTAAAAATGTCGATGTCGGTGATGATAAAAATTTTTGTATTGCAGCAGTTAACATATTTCAATATATTTAGAACAAATCAAATATTAAAAGGATATATTATTTTGTTAATTTTTTCTATATCATTTAATTTTTTTAAAATAGAAAATGCAAATAAAAAAATGCATTATTTCATAAATACGGTAAATAAATAAGTAAATATACATAAATGTAAACAATAATCATTTTAAGAAGACGAGATGTCAAGACATAAATTAGTTTGGATTTTCGTCAACCGAAATATTAGAATAAAAATTGCGCAAAAACTATAAATTTTCACGAAAAATTCGAAAATATAAATAGAATTTATTAGGAAAATATTAAAAAGTTCAAAGATGCAGAATTCATTATTCTGCATAAAACTTACAACGCGACAAATATATAAAATTTATTTAAAAAAGGTAAAAGTCACAGGCGAGGACAGAACCCTCATCTCCGGCTCTCAAATCCAGGGTTGGGTTGGTTGACGACCAATTATCAACACGAGGGATATAGGCCCTGAGGGGGGAGGTGCCCTCCGTGGGGGTCTTTCTAAGGGATCCTAACCCGTATTTACGCAAGGTTCGAAGAAAACCACGGAAAACTCCGAACGGTTAGGTCGACGAGCGCGACAGGGGTTTGAACCCAGCACCTCCCGTCTACCAGCTTCGAGAGCAGAACCTCTCAGCCACCTTTTAAATCCAGAGCGCTAGCCCTGCACCACGGAGACCTTGTTCAACATTGCGAACTAATGGGTATTTAAAATGCATGCTGAACTTTAACCCGAAATTTCTCGAAAACTAAAGCCCATTGGAAGGAAACCTTTGACCTGAATAATTAGGGGTATGACCCCTACAACATACTTTAAAATCATCAAAATCTGTGCGCATCATGATTGGCATTTCCCTTGTAAGTAAGTTTAATAGCTTACTTTTTCTCTTGAAAATCTCCTACATTTTCACAAAGTTTTGATTCCTTTTTTTCTGACTAAATCAAAAAAACAAAAAAACAATTATTTTCCTGTTATGTGTTAATACTTCACTACTTGTAATTTGATATGTAAAGGCTAATAAAGGCATCATAAAGTGTTTTAGTTCTTTAAATATTCCTCAAAAGCATACAATTAAAAAAAAATGTGTTTCTCGTAATTTGGCTACAAATAATTTTAGGTCAATAAAACCGCTATTAATACATTGCTTTTGGTATTCTTTCTAACACATATTTATCAAAACAAATTAGCATTCACTGTTGTAGAGTTACAGGCATAGCACCCAATTATCCTCAAGTGGATAACTGGAAGCTACAAAGTACTTTTTTAGCATTTTTCTAACAAGGGCAAGTTTTTTAAATAGGATAAAAAGAGAAAAATCTTAGTCTACTTATCTTAAAATAAGTAGGTAAGAGTATTTTAGAATCTATGTAAAATATAATTTAATATTTTCAAATTTACAAATTTCATATCTAAACCGGATACATAATTTCAAATGGTACTAACTACGTAACGCTAAAAATAACTAAACAAATCGATAGTTTTAATCAGAAACTAACATACTTTATTTTGTAAATCAGTTAATTGCATTATATAAGAAACATTTGGTTTAGCATTCTTTCGATATATTTTTATGTATAAAACTTTAAATCACATTTTAGCAAATATTTTCAAAAATTATTAGCCATGTCAAGCTAACAGATATAGTGTTACATTTCGCAAACTCAGCAATTTATAATAAACAAAAGATCTTTTGTTATATTCCTACAGAACTGACAAAGATTAAAAGGTATTGTTTTCTGGTGCCAAGAATCAGAGAAAAACAATTCATTATGGCTTGAAGATTTATTGTATATTATTGTTATATTTACCATTGTTCAAATAACAGTGACTTTTTGTTACATTTGGACTATATTTTATACTTTATTTTATTGACATTAAAAAAAACTACTGTAAATGTTGTGCATTTATATAAAAAATGCTTTTTTTTAAACTTTAGCTATTCGTTTGATATTAATATTTCATTTTATCAGTATTATCTGAAGAATGGGATTGGAAACGTTTTAATTCCTATAATCCTCATACTGTGATTTTCACTCACTTTAGTTCTATTTCATTTTTATTAACATTTTCCAACATGATTAAATTTTTTTGACAATATTATTAAATATTGTTAGTGCTCCTGTCGTTTCAGCTTCGCAGGATTCTTACTTTGTGAATAATGTGTTCATACAATTCGAACGATTTATAAAACTGTGCACATGTTGTTTTCTTGAACTAACTATATGTGCTTAAGTGAAACTCTGCCATATCAAGGTACCCTAACACTGAAGTATGAATTGAGGGGGCGAAAAGATGAGTTTTTAAAGAAAAGTGATATATGCAAATGCATGTTGAAATGTAGTTGATCAAATATGTGTTTGATGATAAGGAAACCTTAATTCATTGGTTTTAGCAGGAAACGCCACTTAGCTGAAGTGGCGTGTAAAAAAAGCGTGTAAACTAATATACGTAAAAGGCAACTTTTGCACCCCGCGGCAAAAATAATTTAAAACAAATAAAAAACCAAAAAAAATTATGTTTTCATAAAAATTTTAAATTTTAACTATTTTGGAGGCGCTTGGGGCACCGGAAGATATGAATGGATTTCAATAAAAAAACGTGTAAACTAATATACATAAAAAGCAACTTTTGCACCCCGCGCCAAAAGTAATTTCGAAAAAAATAATTTCGTATACTTTTCGATCCACCCTACTACTGAGGTATCCCAACGATATCCTAGCTGGCGTAACACTGCATTTCTGTTAGCGCTGCAGTTTGACACCATTTCCAACAAATAAGAGTTAATTATGCCAGCCAGGATATCGTTGAGATAGCTCAGTAGGGCGAGCATTGGCACGGAAATCCAAAGTCTCTAAGTTCAAGCACTGGTCCCGGAATTTTTAGCTCTGTTCGAATAAATCTCAGCTACGATACTCCAACCATTGAATATGTTTTATTAGTGTTTCTAGAAGAAAGGATTTTGGATTCACAGCGTTCATACTTAGCAATGTTAATTGTATTATTTTCGTAACAGAATAATGATTTGCTTTCAGTGAAAGTATCAGTTAGATTTACAAGTTATCATTCTAGGATTTCGGTGAAGTTCAAAATATTCTGCGTCACTTTATGACATGTTTAGATTTAATAATAACTCATAATTTTTACTTTTGTTGTTGGGAACCATTTAAGGAAGGGGGAGTGCACTAGTTTGAATGTCAGAAAAAGGTCATACTTTATGAATTTGTTGTTAATTTTAATAACAATAGAACTGTTCGGAGTTTTGGCATTATATTAAGGTATGTTTGGAGCATGTTTCGTAATTTTTACATAAAATTAATTATACCTCAATCTTGGAATTTATGCAACCACTTGTGTTCTGAAAGTCATCTAGTCGTTTGCTGCGAGCATGCCTGTAGCATCAAAATAAACGAAAAAATCTTAATGAAATTAATCTTTAGCATGTTAACTATGGCGTAGCGTAGGGTGTATTCAAAAATTACATATTAGTGAAAATAGCAGAGTTTTGAAAAAACAACATTTTTTTCATAAAAATGCTTGCAAATGCTTTTAAAAAATCGAAAATTGGAATTATTTAAAAAATTCCTATTTTTGCCATAGAAAAATCAATTCTAAAAGTTTGTATAAAAGTTACAAGAAATCGGTTGAGCGCTTCCCGAGTAGTCCAAGCTGCCAGGTAAAAATACTATGTTGTTTTTAGGAAAATGCGTTGAAAAATTAAATTTTGCTTTAACGGCAATCAGTTATATTGCATATTTGTCTCTGCAATTTTTACAATAATTCTGATTTCAAAAATATGTGCTTAGGCTATATTTTAAACACTATAAACTATAAAAACATGCAAGAAAAAATATTTGATTTTTTCAAAGTTTTAACTAGTGTTCCCCCTTAAATGAAATGCATTCAAAGTAGCAACATCCCTGAATATGATAAATATAAATAATTTTATGTTTTCTGTATGTTTTTCGTGTTCTTGAAATAAATTTTCGCAATTAATAAAGTGAGCTTGGCCAATAATGTTGCATTGATGAAGTGTTTGTTGAACATCGGTCTCTTTATTTATGAAAAGAACACGAAAATATATTCTTCAAAAATGGGCTTTAAAACTGTTTTAGATTTCCCGTCTTAAAGCAAAAATGTCTTCTTGAAAAACAATTTGAACATGTGTGTATTTAATATTTTTATTTTTTCTATCTTAAGTTTCTCTCTTTGTTATAAATTATATTAAATTTTGAATTTTGTACTGTTGTAAAACAAAAGCTTGATATTGACATCCAGCCCCGTATATGACCATTGAGCATTTTCTATGCTATGTGCTCGTATTGGAATTGGAATGGTCTGCTCGATTCATACAAAAATTCTTTTTAGATATTAATTATGAACGTTTGATCTACATGAAGGAAAAAGGCCTGTGTTCCGAAGATTAGTTGAATAGGTGTATTGTTATGTTTCATCTATGTAAAAAGAGTGTGCGCTGAAATCAATATATATATATATTTTTTTTTTAACAAACTTGCTGAATTTGTGTTTGCTATTTTTAAATAATAATTAATTTGGAAATGTCACTAAATAGTTCTTCAACGTTGTACTTCTAAATAAAATTTTGTTATTCATACATCATAAAATTTAACAACGATTGCATATGCAGTTTTAAACACTAGTATTTATTTTTAATGTGCATACTGATCTTCTAATGCGATGATATGCTTTCTGATTATATGGATAAAAAATTATAATGAAATCAATTTCAAATTATAATTTAATTTTACCATATTTATAGATATCTTAATTGAAACTTCAGTAGATAATGAAAAATTTTTAAAAATAGAAGAAAATATCTTTGTGTCTTTTTTGGTTTAGCTAGAGTAATAACATTTATTAAACTATTAATTTTCAATAAAAAAAGTTAAGAATTAAGCATTTCTCCTTCAGTAGAGTTGAAATGTGTAAAAGCACAATAATGTTTTATCCTATTAATCTTTTACTCCTGTTTTTCATTATGTATTCAACAAGGATTCCGTCCCATATTCATACTTTCAAATTTTAAAAAAGCAACAGTTTTATCTTTGTAAATCTTCAAGTCCCAAAAACACCTCAAAAATCTACAAAGATAAAAAAAAATTGGAATGTATCCTGTGGCAAATATTTGTCCAGAATCAATATTCCTTCATGAACCTTTTTGTGAAATAAGAAGGAAGTACATAAATTAGGTTCACCTCATTCTGCAACAACGAATATTTAATGTTTAATTGGAAGATGTATAAGGGTATATAAAAATATCTTCATTTTTTGTAAATATATGCCATATCTATCTTGTTTCTCTTTAACTTGTTTCAGAATGCCTAGCTACTCTTTTATAAGGGTACCCTAGTGAACGAATTATTATTGAGGTTTTACGTGCAATCGTGGTGTCCTGAATTCTAAAATTTGTGCGTGAATGAGAACTATTCTGCCATTTCTTAAAGTTTCACAAAGAACGGATGTATCTACTGGAATCTGATCACAAACATAATAAGGACCTTATAATTTAATTTATGTTAATTCTTTTGGAAATGTCTGAGCGTCAATTTCTTTAAACACGTTTTAGCTGCCTAAATTTCGCTAAACTTTCGTCTGAAAATTTCGTCTGTGCAGAAACATGGAAATTTAATGTAAGAAAAATGATATACACAGGTCACTTAACATCATCACGAAGTAGTTTTTATTCTTAGAACGGATTGATAAGGAAATTCTTTTTTTTTTAATTTTAGAAGGCATTTTCCTATGATGTCAGCTAAGACGAAATAGTTTTATGCAATCGTAAAAAGTAAAATCATTTCTTCTAACACGATATATTTTTTACAAAAAATATTACAAGCGTTTGAGAATTAAATACCACAGTTTAAAAAAATATGTTTTGCAGGAAATTCGTATTTGTTGATAAAAAGTAACTTGTGAAAATATGCAAATCTTTCAAAATAAATATTCAAAGAAGTTTAAATTAAATAAGAGCTAAAAGCTTTCGAAAATTCAATTTTCCAAATTTACTACGAAACTGGAAATGTAAACCGGATCTTCCTAATCCTTGTACAAGACGATTTCATTTCACTATGGAAAGTTTTTGTAAATCATTTATAACTCATGATTTTTCTTGTCAAAGTAAAAGCAGAATTTCTTAAATTAAAATCCATAAAATGCAGGAAATGTTTTTATGAAAATGATATAAATAAAAGTTTCGTTTTTGTCCTATATCTTCTCAAATTTCGAACCAACTCACAGAAAAATAGTCTATTGAATAAAATTTTCACGAAGCTTCATTCTAGTGAAAACCCAATTATAGTAAATGTAATAAGTAAATAAATGCAGTAGTTTTTGTGGTATTTTTTAAAAACGCACAAATAGACAATGTGTTATATAACAAATATGGTGTATTTTGTAAAAATGTATTATTAATAATAAATTATTTTTTTCTGAAAAATATTTTAGATATTCAAGTGTTAAAATTTAGCCAGGTTAAGACTTTATCAATCTCTGGTAAGTTGATTATTAGTTATAATGTTTCTTTGACTATTCCGGATACACAGACGCACAGACAAAACATTTTAAAAACATTTTCTTTTGACCACGCATCGTTTAAATAGTCGAATAAATTTATAAAGGAATGTTGTTTCCTAAAACTCATATGCATACTTTCTAATTTAAAATATATGTATAAATTTTATGCTTTCAATGTACGTATAGATTATATACAATTATACATTATACATTTTATTCTGTGACAAAGTTTGATTACAATTTATTTAACTTCATTTTAAAAAATATGTATGAGATTCTACATAAGACTTATAAGATAAAACAGTCTATAACTTATTTTTTTTTATCCTCATAAGAGTTAAAAAACATTACATTATTTTTCTATATTTTCATTTCTATATTTGACCATTTACAGTAATTGAGTTGTTAGGGTAAAACCAAGTCAGATGTCCCATTTGGTTAGTTACCCTAGTCACTGTATTTCACCTATTGGACGTGTGGCGGAGCTAGTGACGCTTTTTTAACTATCAATCGTAGTAGACGTAGTAGTAGATATTACAGCGATTTATTTCTTCAAATAAATGTTATATTCATCAAAGAAAGAAGAGTTTGTCTTTTATTGTATGCTCTTCTAAAATAGAGATAAGTAGAAGATGAAATATAATGTACTGACTAGACATTTTTCATGAAATATTGAGTGAATGTTGTTGAAAGGTATCAAGTAATGAGTTAATTATAGGTTGCAGCCATATTTGTTCTTACCTCCACAGCCACTGGCTGGGGCATCTATCCCGGATTAAATGGATGCATGCCTCACTTGCATCGGGGATATATGCCTCATTTGTGATTCGGGATAAGACGCCCCATTTATAATTATTAAATAACTTTGATGCGTAAGAATATTTTTTTAATCTTGAAGTAGGGAAAAATTATATAAAAAAAAATAATGAAGTAGGGAAACTAACAAATACGAAAGGAGCCAAACATGTCCACTCTTTGACTTTATCTGAAAGAGGAGGAGGAGAGAATGTGCCAGTGGTTATATGTATTAACGCAAATGACTTGGTGTTCCCTCTGCTTTAATGTTTAAAACTGTGAGAAAAAATCCTGGGTTTTTAATTGGTCTTTCAACGGGATCAGAAATTTATATGAACCCAAAATCTTCCTTCATTTCTTTCGAGATTTTCAGTAAGTACCTGAAGGAACACTTCATTCCAATAAAGCCACCAAGCAAAGTGCTGCTCAGCCTTGTCTGTCACTCAGCGCATTTAAGTGCTCTGTAAATATTGGACTGTGCAGATAAGAATGAAATAATCCTACTATGTCTTACAAGTTATACCACACAAGCTCTGCAACCGCTTGATAGGGATTTTTTAAATCGTTCAAACTTAACTTCAATGAATCAGTGAATCAATGAGTGAAGCATAATCCCCAGCAACAACTTTAAATAATTTATGCCGGCATTGTCATTTGAAATGCAAGGAAAATGAAAGCGTGGGTTCAATACTGCATTAATGGGTTCATGCGTACCGGAATTTTCCGGAACATTTTTTTAGCCATTTCTGAAAGAC
The DNA here is from genome assembly GCA_963931845.1 of Maratus michaelseni. Lineage (NCBI taxonomy): Eukaryota > Metazoa > Arthropoda > Arachnida > Araneae > Salticidae > Maratus > Maratus michaelseni. The sequence continues at coordinate 102,134,351 of OZ007593.1, read as the reverse complement.
AACTATCTCAGAATGATGAAAGGAGCACAAGAGACTCAATTTCCTCTATTTCGGATTCTTGTAGAGAAGGCCTACCAGATGACTACAAAAAAAAATACAGATTTGGTTGACATCGAAATTTCTCGAAGTCAAAACTCACCTATATTGATTGAAAACGATGAAAAAGAACCTTGTCCTTATAACAGTTAGTCTCCGTCTAAAAAATTAGTTCTGCTTTTGCAATGCGAGAAAATAGTAGCAATGAGAAAGTAGCATGAGTACATGACAAAGAGTACGTCACAGAAAAAAAGAAAACAACTCAACTCTAAAGATAAGCCATTGAGAAAACAAAAGAAAGAATAGAGAACACGACATGCCAAAAACCTACAAGCGAAGAGGAGTGCGAAAAAAAAAGTGATGAACCGGAGAGCTTACCACAAATGGAAGACATCTGTTTAGAATGTCATGAAAATTATTGCGAAATTAACCTTCGTGTTGTGTGAATACTGTGTATTGATTGTTTGGAATGGCTACATGAGGTGTGCTCAATGTATAATATCTATTGCAAGAATGCCGAAAAAAAGAAAGATAAAAAAGTGTAAGTAAAAAATAAAAAGTTTCTATTAAAGATTTTGTAATAAAATTATTTTTTTTTAAACATACATCAAATTTTCATACATTTGATGTAAATAGTATATTAAGTCAAATGCAAATTCAGCTCTTCCTTTATGTTAATTACCTATTCTTCCTGTTACTTTACGAATAAAGCATCTATCTCGATCAAGTGGAGTGTCTAACCCTGTGTCCGTGTGGAGTGTCCGTGATGTAGACCAAGATCCTTGCTTAATTATTTTGATAAAAGCACTACTTTATATGGAATTTATATTAGAGTGATATTCTACATGAAATTCTAAATGAAATTAGGTAAATAGGTTATATGTTCACTACAATAATCATAACTGTGAGAAAGAAAAATTACAGTGGCTTAAATAGAGCAACTTTCACGGACCCTATTTATTAAACTTTGAAAAGATACGTTACAATCACGTGAGTGCATATTATTAAGTATTCAAATATTTAAATCACAAAAACGATGCAAAGTGTAAACATAGACGATCTCTTCATGGTGCACATGGAGTTCTATAATTAATTAACCAAATAAAATATAAAATTGGAATAAGTGGTATAATTATACATTATAAATTTTGTACACAGTATTTAAAAAAGTAATTCAAATTTCTCTCAACAGATAACGCAGTGCTATCGAAATACATAAGAATGCTTAAACTAATTGTAAAGCTAAATCCATTCACTTTGTATTTAATTATGCTTAGCTGATCGAAAGCGAGAAGCAAGGAATATTATTTTTATGAAATTTTAAAGTTCTTTTAAACGTTACTACAGGTTTAGACAATGTGGGTTCCTACTAAAGCAAATGTCCTACGACATTTATTGACTAAAAATTGATTTTTTTTTAATTATTCATTCAAAATTGATGAGGTTCTATATAAATATGTCATTTATTATATCTTTAAATTTATAATATTTAACGACTTGTCAAACTTAAAATATAGGATGTTCTTTATTGGGGATATCCTTAACATAATTTAATAAAAGTATATTACATTAGATAATTCCAAGTGCAAATGTTTACAAAAGAAAATATTTTCAGTTTTAACATTAAGGAGAACAAAAAAACATACATCAGGCATGGTTTATGAAACACTATCCAATAGTAAGGGAAATTATTAAAAAATATTTTTTAATACAATGAAGTGAAATAACTACTAAATAAGTAACTTTTACATAACTCATTAAAACTTCATTTTCAAAAATTGTTGCCCGTTTGCGGTAATGTGTACGAATTCTGCTGTGCAGCTTGGTATATGATCTATGGAACATATACACACATCTTAATGCACTAAAAAATTAGGTAAGTGTGAAAATGCATGCCACAGCGAAAAATGCACTTCCAGCAATTATCGACCATAGTCAATCTTATAACCAAATTCTTTTGTCCGTCCCTTTAATGAACAAAAAATGCTGCGTACTCCATAAGATACACAAAACATGCTGTAGCGACACCAACGCTTTTATTCAATTTCTTTATGTTTGAAGCTTCATAACGTCATTAAAATGTACTGCAACCCATTTTCCCTCATGCATCATAATGGAATGGAATTATTTTGTGCGCCCCTGTAAACGAACTATAAATGCTACTTAGTCTATACTCCTGCGAAAACATGCAGTAGTTCACCTCAATGAACCATATACATCTCCTTATGTTTAAAGTATCATAACATCAATAAAAGGAACATAAACTATTTTTATATCATAAAATAACGGAAATCTTTTGTGTGTCCCTGTACACAACTATAAATGTTACACACTTCACTTTAAATACCGATTATTCTATACTAAACCTTAATAAAATATAAAAATTATCTAGCAATTCAAGCATATTTCCAAGAGACCGGGCACGGAAAAACGGACATGCGGACAAGCAGAAAAAAAAGTCAACACATTCAACATTGTTGTAAAATGTTAAAAAGTTTGGATGATTTTCACATTTATTAACATATTTTACGCGCATGCAAAAGGTTTCAAATGTATTTGGTCAGCATTATTCTCTAATTGCAATTCCCCTCACTAATATCCTATTCAGATTACCAAATGTCATTCCAGCAGATTTATGCTGCAGTTATGATGCATTACAAATTTATTACAGAGACTATCTGCTGAGATAAGCTCAACAACGCTAGATATGCGGTGTACGAGCTATGAATGCTAAGCTTACAGCAAAGCGGTAGAATAATTAACTCACATTTCATACAGTAGAGATGAAGAGGAAAATGCAATTTAAAACTTACGTAAAAACAAGGCTCTTAAATAAATCAAAATTACTAATTTCAATTTTTGCGCAAGTGACTATTTATCATTAACAATTCTTCTATCTGTCATTCAACGAGTATTCTCATAAAATCCGTTGTGAATTTTAAACTTTGCATGCGACTTTAGCAATTCTGAAATTTTCTGCAAATAATTTAAGACTATAATATAATAAACTAGTGACTTTCTAAATGGAGAATCGGACTTAAACACCAGAAAGAAAAAAATATCATGATTCTTTCGAGAATAGGTCCCGCTTTCTGCCACAGAAATCCCCTGATTTTCAGGCGAATAAGCAGGAGTTATATAAAGCTTAAAGTACTTTAAGAGAATCTAAGTTTGTAAAATATATTTGGAATCACACTTATCGAGCCTGTGTGCTCCATTGACATGGATATCAGTGATTTAAAGCAATCTGTTCACTTCAAACTGAAACAAAGACAGCAGTAAGACACACGTTTATTATAACTTCGAATTAGAAGCAGTTTCATATACAGTGTGGTCATAATATAAATATCTCTATTTAGAGCTGTCTGTAGCTCGTAGGAATAATCGGAAAGAAGCCAAAATCGGTAAAATTACGTTTTCCGGTAAAATTACGTTATGCCAGATATATATATAATTTGTAGTAGAAGTTCAATTGACTAAAAGTGGTTGCAGTCTTTCCTTTCAAAATATTCGTAGAATAATCTCTGAAGATTAAAAAAATTTAACTGTATGTAAAATGCAAAATTTTACATTTAAAATTAGACTATGTTCTTTTTAATTTATTGGAAATACCGCCATTAAATCTGTAGTATTCACTTAAACATAGAAACATGAAGCTATCTATGAGAATAGCTAAAATTATTTCTTCTAAAATCAATTAAACTCAAAAATATGTGAAATACTTAACACAAACTACCACAGTTCCTAATACATAATATCTAACACAATATTTCAAACTCTTTGTCCTTAACATACTTAATCTAAAAAAAACATGAAAAATAGATAAATTGACTTCTACTGACTTTAAAAAATTTCTAAATCCCCACATAGATTTAAAAAATATATATTAATAAGGAAAGTAAAAACAGAATATATATTATTTAAAAACCTAACTTGAAGCGTATATTTATATAACCTGAAAACTCAGTTCCAAAAGAGAATTAAAAATTTACCTAATCTTCTTAGCTATTGACGAATAATATATTGCATTCTTGCAAAAAAGTGTTACTTTAATCAGTTAGTGTACCCACATTAATTCTAATAAATCATTCTGTCAGGATGCATTTCTTATAACATGTTTCTAGAAGGAAAAACAACCACGGTCATTTATTTCAGTCCAATGTTCTAAAATCCAATATATTATCTTTGTTTACCATGCACTTTAGAATACAGAATGAATTCTTCAATATCGTTTATAAATATTCTAATTTAATTAAAATTAATTATCTGTAAATTTACAACTAATGCTGCTTATTTTTTTATCGTAGAATGTCAAATTGAATACCAAACTAGTATGTAGCTAGGCATCACAAAACTTTCATGTATATAAATCAAATCGTCTGAAAAAGAATTAAATCACAATCTATACGTTTTTCAGATGTAGCTATCGCGGAAACCTTAAAAAGCAGAGCATAGCGGCGACACCTGTTGGGCTGTATACACCCGAACCTAGTAAGGATCCATTTTTTTTCAAGGTCTAATAGAATATTAAGTTTTATGAAAATTCACGCATTAGTTCTTGAGATAGATATATGGCAGAAATCGTGAAAAATGCGGCATACCAGTGCCAGCTGTTAAGCGATGTACACCAAGACGTAATCAGCGTCTATTTATGCCAAGGTCTAACAGAATATGAAGTTTGATAAAAATCCCTGCATTAGTTCTTGAGATAGAGCTAATGCAGAAATCGTAAAAAAGCAGCATAGCAGCGCCCCCTGTTGTGCGACTTACACCAAAATCTAATCAGCACTAATTTATATCAAGGTCGAACTTATTTTTTATTAAATTCCGCACATTAATTCTTGAAATAGAGCGCCCACAAATTTTTGTCACATACAGACACACAGACAGACTCAAAGACAGACATTTTCTATAAACAGTCAAATCGTATTCAGAACCTCCTAAAACATATAAATCCGTTGAAAACTGGAAAATGAAATTTTTCATGAATCCAATACTTCTTGTAAAGATAGAAAAAAGTAAAAATTAAGAACAGACTATTTTTGTTAAAAGTACAGTGGGCTTTCGTTAATGCTTCTCCGATTAGGACGTATCTCGAGTTAATGAGGACAATTTTTTTTACCCTTTATTTCCTATTTGCACTCAATGTTAAAGACATGGTGTAAAGCATAGGTCTCCAACGGGAACGTTACCCCCCCCCCCCAAGTGGGCGCTGGAGCCTTGCAGGGGAGACGGTAGCAGGTCCAAAGGCAAATGGGGGGAGGCGTTAAGACGCTAAAGCGGAGCGCGTGTGGCGAACCTACTTATTTAGGAAATTAATATAATAAAACTAGGTGCCACCTTCCCTGCATTACTCAGGCATGGGATAAAATCCTTAACTATACCTTTAAATGAAAATCTATTCAAATGAAACTAAAGCTTGAGACCTCAAATCGAATTTATTTTACGAATTTAAAAAAACGCCGTGAACACGAATAACATCTAAAACTCGTGAAGGACAAAATTTTATTATAGCAGACTAAAACATCGTAACCGCAATTATTTCATGCATGTCAAAAAATTGCTGCGAAACGCGAAAAATTTCATTAAAAATCGTTAAAAGTTCAAAAATTGTGGAATACAAAATTTGCTATGTTAGTCTGGCCATATTATTCCATTTTTTAAAAACCTGTATTTGAAAAAATGTCAGAGAGATGGCGACAGACGCGTTGACAGAGATTTGCAAACGAACCTGTGGTCTGAATCTTTTCAAGAAATTAGTTTATTCTGAGTGAAAGTGATAGAAGTCATTATAGCTATTAATTTTTATAACTATTTATACATCTGTTGAAAAATTAATGTATTGAAATTGAAACCGTGCCAAATTTTGTATTTCAAAATGTCTGAATCTAAGAAGAAATGTCGGAAGTATTAGTATTGAGTATTTAAAATATTGATTTACAGACTCTCCTACAACACATGGAAAAAATCTTTAAGTGTATTGTGATATTTTTATGTTTCCTGTGTAATTTCCTACGTGTTTAATTTGCCAAAAAGTTTTCTCAAATGAATTTATGAAGCCTTCTAGGCTACAAGAGTATTTGAATAAAATGCATGCTGATAAAAAGGACAAAGATTTATCCTATTTTCAAGGACCGGAAAAGAAATATTTAAAACAGCGAACTGTATCAAACCTTGTTGAGTCGTCTTCTAAACAAGAAGATGACGGACTACGAGCATCAGATAATATTTCATTGTGAATCGCAAAAGCAGGAAAAAACACCCAATTGTCGAGGAATTAAACTTGCTGGCAGTCAAAGATGTAATGAAAACTATTCTTCATGATAAGACACCGTCATACATCATCAGAAACATTCCTCTGAGTAATAATTCGGTGCAAAGAAGAATAGATGAATTGAATAAAGATGTTGAAATATCACTATACTTTTAAAGACTTGTAAATTTTCCATTCAACTCGATGAATCAATTCTACCAAATAACGAAGCACTATTGTTACCATACGTTCAATTTATAAAAGAAGAAATAAGATATCAAGAGTTATTATTTGCTAAACATTTCGAATCTGATAAAAAGGGAGAATCGGTATTTAATACCATGAACAAGTTTTGTCAAAAGAAATTAATTCCTATTGGTAATATTTTGTCAGCTGCTGTTGATGATGCTCTATCGATAACAGGGCGTCATAAGGGTTTCATAGTGTATTTGAAATAAGTTGAAGTTCATTGGCTTTCAAAAGGTATTTGTCAGAATCGTTTTTTCAATCTATTTGTCTGAACTGGATTTCTTTGAAGCAGCTTTCGTGCAGCTTTTCGTCTGAAAAGCTGCACGAAAACCTGATTACATCCAAAAATGACAATGCTTATTTGACAGATTTGTTTGGAATATTAAATGAAGTCAATTTAGAATTGCAAGGTCATGAGTTGAATTTAATTGAAACAAAAAAGTCATAGCTGCTTTTTTTGCGAAAACGTCTTTTGTTCAAACAAAATCTAGGTAGAGGTGAACTTGTGTGAACCGCCACTTTCACACATTATCAGCAGTCTCTGCAAAACAGGAAGATTTACTTACTGCCAACACTTGGACGTTCTTCATGCTAATTTTACGGAGCGATTACAGGATATTTTAAACATGAATATACCGAGTTGGATTTTAGATACTCAGATACAACAGAATTATCAAACTTAGAAGAGGAACTCGTCGAACTCACAACTAACGAAGAACTAAAAGTAAAATTCAGAAATGGATACCAAGAGTTCTGGGCTCAAAAATCAATACCAGCTCTCTAACCTGGATTTTGGGAAAGAGTACAGAAAATTTTAATTGCTTATTTTCTTCATCGAATTTGACTGAGCATGGGTTCAATGCAGTAGCTAATTTACGGTCTAAGAAAAGGAATAGACTCACTGAACGTGGCAATTTGCGCCTGATGTTAACAAACTTGGAACCAGACATTAACAATTTTTTTAAACTCTATCAGTCTCAACCATCTCATCATTTTTTTTCTTATTGATTTTGTGTTTATTTTAAATTTTATAATAAATATTTTTTGCTGCATTTCATGGTCGTTTTTGTGGTTCTTAGTAACATATAGATAGGTATATTGTGCTAGATAGACAGATAAAATAAGTATATATAATATTCAACAATATTTTAATATTTGGTATAATTAACTATTATGGAAGAGGGAGCGTTGGATTTTTTTTCTTGCAAAGGGGGAGATGGTCTAGAAAAGGTTGGGAACCTATGATTTAAAGCATACTATCCATCGGATAATACGGACAATTTTCTCACAAACGATCCGAGTAGAATCGAATTTGCTTTTGTAATTTTTTTTTCAAAAGAAACTTTGAATTAACTTTGGTTGTTGAGAGATCGGGAAATTGCCAGTGAAACTACTGAAGAGAAAGAAAACTTTCTACCATTAAAAACGTGAGAAATTCAAAAATTGTTAATGGCCATTCGCCGATATTACCAATAAAAATATGATATAGCAGGTCGAATTTTCGAGTGCGTTGAAAAAACAGGAAAATAATATGGTAAAAAATCATTTGTACGCACTCAAAATAATGCAAAGAAAAGTGAGAGATTGCTTTAATTAGAATTATGTAATACAGCATTTTCTTTGCATATTTTGTTTGTACTCCGTAATTTATTCTTTTGTATTAACAAATTGCCACTAACTTGCTTTTTAAATAAAATTACTAAAATAAGGGATTTTTTAAGCATTAACAGAGCAACCTATTTAATTTCTGTTCGAAACTGAATTCAATTTATGTAAAGAAAGAGGAACTTACTTTAGGAAAGGCATTTTACTTTACACCATTGTAAATGTTTTAATCGTTTAACTCGTTGAACATTGAAGTCTAAAAACACAATAACATTCAAAATACGGCAAATGCCCGAAATCTGAAATGTTGGTGCGAGATTTTTTTCTTCCCGTTTCTTCTACCTTCCTGCTTATCATCAGCACGATAAAAAGGCAGCTATCTTCGAAAGTGGAACCTCCCTAAGATATCTAGTTCAGAAGGTTCAATTCCCTACATTGGATGTTCACAGTAAAAGCATATATATATTTTTGAAATATTAACAGCGAAAAAGAAATAAATTTTACTTATCTTTAATCAGTAGCAAATAAAGTATTACATTCTTGCTAGAAACTGTTACAATAATCAATTAGTGTACCCACATTAATTCTAATAAATCATTCTTTCAGGATGAATTTATTATGATATGTTTATAAAATGAAAAACAACCATGGCCATTTATTTCGGTACTATGTTCTAAAAACTAATACATTTTCTAAAATGCAGAACAAATGCTGAAACACCTTCTAACAGTACTCTAATTGAAGTGAAATTGATTAGCTAAAAATTGATTTGCAATAATGCTTATTTTTTTGTTGTAGATTATTAAATTATTATTTTGTTTAAGTTCATTTTTGCAAATCAATAAACAAAAAATTACAGAAAAATAATTTGTTGTTAACTAACATTCAACCAAAAAAGTAATTTCAAAAATGTCATCTTGTTTTAGTTACTCATACGTGCATGTGTTTGAGATATAGTTGAAACGAATATTTCTATAAATATTAAAACGTCTACCGCATAAACATCTCATTATGTAGTCTATAATAATGAAAAAAGATGTTGACATTAAAGAATGTGAGCTTTGTATAAAATTATATACTTTTTTTTGTTACAAGCAATATTTGCTTGAACAATAAAATATTACAAGTATGTGAGAAATTTTACGCTAGAGCCTTTCTTATAATAACAAGAAAGAAAAACAATGCATCACGCATAGATTATGAAGCATTTTCGTACACTTCCAGAATATTTCATTGTAACTTCATCTTTTAATACGCTGAAAAAAGAAAACTCATAACTTAGTTCAAAATCAAATTTCAACAATTACCATCTACATTCTGTTAAGTATTTAAATTCTTTTCTGCAGTCCTGTGCATGATGTATTAGATTTAGCACCTACAGTATTCTAAAATTTAATTCAGCTAGAAACTGTACTTGAAAATTACCCTTGAAACTTACACTTGAAAATTCCCTTTCATCAATTTCCGTTTGCAGAATGTAATCTGTTCAAATTATTTTGTACAACTCTGCATAAGATGTTTAGATTTTTTATACAAACCACACAATATGTTAAAATTTATTTTAGTTATAAATTGTTTAACGCAAAGACAAGTGCACTTCGAAAATTATCAGTTCATAGATGACAATGTATCCAATTTATTTTGCGTAGCCCCATATATTAATTTATTTACCTTCTACAAACTTTTCTGAGAATACTAAATTTTAGTTATCTGGCAAATGCACATTTAAACATACACTTAAAGAATCCATGCCCATAAACGGTAGTGCTTATAAATTTGTCCCCACCACGTAATAAACTAGAATTTAATTTGACTCATAAACGCACACCACAAATGGATCACAGCATTTATGGATCACAGATGATACTTTAACAGACTTTTTTTGTGTATATGTCCTTGAAAATGAGCGACAAACGCTATACACTTCATATTCTACAATGATAAATCAATTTTCTTAACATACTTAATAAAACATACTTTTTAGAAATCAATAGAAATTTTCTATACTTGCCATGGCAAAGAGTTAGTTATGGTTTAAACATTTTTTTGACATCGTTTTATTCCTTACTAGTTACCCGCCCGGCGTTGAACGGGCCCGAGATAATAACAATGTCAGTGCAAGGCGTCAACCCCCTCCCTCCCCATACCCACAAATATAGCGAATAATTTGTTCAAGAAAACCACTTTCACCTACATTAACGCGATCATTAAAAAAATAGTTACATTTTTCTGATAAATAGAACATAACAAAGACGCTACGCTAAAATAGCCGGCAGATGACAACACCTCCCATCCTCAATTTCAGATCTATATCTTAATTAGTTATCTAAATTTTTGTTTATTAGTAAAAATTGGCAATTACTTCCTTTCGTTTTCGCAAACAAAATTGAGGGTTCGGTCAGAGAAACAGATCTCTTTGTAGTTCAGTTTTTAATGAAAGCAGATCTCTGTCTGAAACTTTCTCGGATTTTTTTCCCTGGCGCCAGCAGATTTTTAGCAGTTTTTTGCATAAATTAAGAATAAATACCGGCCGAATTTTTCAAAACTTGCTAGACGGATGCAGAATTTTTTTTACATATGCTCAGAAATTTCCAAATTGATATCTTAATTAGTTTTCTTAAAATTCGCTTATTAGTAAAATAATTTCGAGCTCGTTCGTTTTCGCTTGCAAATCCACAACAACAGTTCTTTTCTTTAGCCATTTTGATTTAAAAGATGGCATTTTCGATGCGATGTTAATTGATGTTCTAATTAATATCTAGAGTAATTATCAAAATATTAAAATTCTGAGACTCAGGTATACCAGAAGAGGGTTTGGACTACCTAAATCTGAATTTACAGACTTCTAGGTGCGCTAAATTTTCCTAGCCATCGCAGACAGACACACACACACACACACACACGCACACAGACACACAGAGTGAAACTTCCTTTTATTAGTATAGATAAGTTCAGTTATTTAGTCTCTAGTATTATGAGTGAATGCAAAGTATCTAATGTAGTTACACAAATTGTAAATAGTAAACTTTAAACGAATAAAAATGATAAACCAATTTAAACTTGGCATAGATTGAATGTAGATATCGGAAATGACCACCTTTTAGAGGTCTTAAATATGCAAATACACAAGTTGTTCATAAAAGACAGTTAATTACGTGAAACTTGGTGATTCGGTATGTAAAGCTGCACAAAAAGTAAATCTTCTCCTCTATAGCAAAACAGACAACGTTCTCACCACTAATGTTTGGAGGTATGCGAGGAATTGTGTACGTAAATTTTTTTTCATGAAGGATTTACATAAATTACAGCATGGTACTGTAAATTTTGGGGGAAATTAAAACAGTTCATTGTTTCGAAAAACGTTCCAAACGATAGTTCTGGTCGGGTCTTGAAAATTGGTAAAAGAAAGAAATGGTATTGACATTTTTAATTGGTACTGATTAATAACGGAAAATGTAGTTCAGTGCATTTTCATTAGGCTATAGAACTATGATGCAAATGCTTCTTTTCTTTTAGATTTTGTAACATTTCTTTTTTTCCCGGGCAATGCAAGACTTCACACATATGGGGTAAAAAACAAAAATTAGACACACTCCATCATTATCTTCACTGTCCGAATAGATCATTTTCTGACTAGCATTTGTTTGGATCAACCTTAAACCCTTTGAAGGGCGGTGGACATACGATGGCCAGTCGGGAAATAAGTTTCCCCTGGCGACTGTGGACAGAGGTGTGTATGAAAGACAAAAAATGTAATGAGACATTAAAGATAAAGCATAACTTTATTTTTCCACATAAGTACCAAGTACATTGAGCCATTTGTCATACCGCTTTATAAGCTTCAAAAAGCCCTCCAGGAAAAAATTAGGGCTTTGCATACGGACGAAGCTTTGAACAGCTATGGGCGAAAGACGACACAGCAGGTGAACGCGAACGTGCAAGACACCGATACACCATTGGGTAGAGGTCGACCGCGATCAAGCAGATGGCGCTGTTGCAGTGCCTGCGCAGTAGGGTGGAGTGAAAATGACCTTAAAAATTTTTTTTTTGGATAGGTCTCAAAATTTGCCTTTTGGCACACTGAATATTAGGTTAAATTTTCATTTCATTTGGAATTCATCTTTAGGGCTCTACCAGCTCTTAAAGATTATGCCTTTTATACGTGAAAAACCAAAAAAAATGTAAATAATCATGAAATTTTCTTTTTGGAATTTTTTCTTCGGATAGGTCTCAAAATTTGTCCATTGCACACTGAATATTAGGTTAAATTTTCATTTAATTTGGAATTCATCTTTAGGGCTCTACCAACTCTTAAAAATTATGCCCTTTATATGTGAAAATCCAAGATATGCACTATGTAGTGTAAAGTATTCAAATTATTTTTTTTTGCAGAATTTCTCTGATTTTAGTAAAATAATCCATAAAATATGACTGATTAAAGTATTACATGTGATCAATCTAAGTGTCGTCATGTTTTGAGACCTTGAAGGTAAAGGTCACACTAAAATGTAAATTTTAAAGAAAAAGTAAAATAATTATTTATACAGTTCACTTTTATGTTTTGAATATACATGAAAGATAGTTCTCTGAATGTATAGGAAAGACAATTTTCTAAATATATAGGAATACAATAAAATGGATATATACGATGGACTCTAAAACTATCTGAGTATTCACTCTAATTTATATTGGCCTTTGGTATCAAAACTAGGCATTATGTTTCGCGATTTGATTTTTGCTCGTATATATCCGTCCCTTGCTTCTACTCCTACAACTTCCAATGTTGCATGTGTAACTAATTTCACGAATATTTCAAAATCAAACTTTCAATCTTTTGCCAATCTTTGTTTCAAAATATCTAATAGCACTATTATTTCTTACTGTGTTTACAGCTGTTCCGTCACAACCTACAGCCATAGTTTGTCAAGGTTTAAGTTGTTTTCAGTGCAGTATTTTAAAGTGCTTTCTACAATATGCTTTCCAGATCCAGAAGACGGTGTAATGTGTCCCTGATACAGTTAATTATGCTCTTCAACCAGACATACATGTTCTTCACTTATAGTTATTCGATGTAATTTTTCTCCAATTTTCTCTTGATGTAGTGTTTTATATTTTCTTCCATCAAAATATATACTTTCGATTCCCGCTTTTAAAGCTTTCAGATCATCTTTTTTTTTGCACATTCTCTAGTTTTCTTTCGTTCTCTGCGTACTTTGCTTCTGTGAATTATATGTGATGAATAGTTTTCTATTATAATGCCAATATCTTGTAGAGTTGCAGAAGCTATTGCAGCCACGCATCTATCAGAAACCCCATACTGATCTGAGATCCTTGAAACCGTAGGAGATGTGTTCTCATTTGTCTTTGTGACTCTCCTTTAGCAGTAGATGCTTGTGATACGGATATTAAATCTACACACCCTGATGAAGAGCTACTACCTCTTTCTTCATCACCACTGTCAAAATACATAACAACTGTACTGCTCTGATTAACTGCAGAATTTAAACTTGGTTTTTCAGCCCACATCGACTTCCTTGTTTTCCTGTCTTCTCTTTGTCTCAATTTACTTGTCTAGGCTTTATCGAGCATACCAATAACCCTCTTTCTTGCTGACCTTTGGTCAAGAAGAAATTCCTGTTCTTTTGGAGGCATCTTCCATGATTTTTCACAAGTACATTTAGGAATTGGCTTGTATTTGTGCTCCGAAATGTCTAGAAGTTTATTTACAGCTTCAGATTTGAAAAACTGAACCTTCTTCATGTAATTATCATTTCTTTTGGATCTGCCGAATCGACTAAGACTCTGGTATTTAGAAAAATCGTTGTGTATCATTTGATCAATACCCCTCTGGTAAACTATAAGAATTGATGCTTTCTTCAAAATTTCTTCGATCTTCTCTCTTAGGATTTGAATTACCTATGACTTTGGTGGATTTTTACCATTCCAACTTTGTTTTAATTCTTGTCTTATGTATAAGTAATATTTTATAACGTCTGCTATTGTTCGCAAAACAACTTCATTTAGTTTTGAAGGCACACCAAATAAGAGAGATTCCACTGCACGTTTAGTAATAGTAAATTTCGGTTTGCCTCCGCTCGCACTCATTTTTGCGCTAAAAATGAAAAAAAAATAATTTGTAAAGCTCAATAAAACGTTTAAAAAAATTTTAAATAAAGATTTAAGGTTTAGAAATGATATAGGAAGTTACACTAAACATTTTAAATATAAAAATGTCAAACGAGATTACCAACGAACACTGTAAATGTACAATTTATGGTAAAAACCTATTGCGTGAAACAATGAAAATATAAAGGTCGTGGTAAAGCCCTGAAGGAGTTTTTCAAAATTCATAAAATTTTGCACGTATATTATAGGTACTAAAAGGCAACTTTTGGCTGCTATCCGAAATCAAAATTCCAACTTTCATTTTTTCACTCCACCCTACTGCGCAGATGGCGCTTCGTGTTCACTTGTTGAGTCGTCTTTCCCCCATAGCCGTTCAACGCTTCGTTCGTATGCAAAGCCCTGATTTTTTCCTGGAGGGCTTTTTGAAGCATATAAAGCGCTATGACAAATGTCTCAATGTACTTGGTACTTATGTGGAAAAATAAAGTTATGTTTTATCTTTAATGTCTCATTACATTTTTTGTCTTTCATACACACCTCTATCCACAGTCGCTAGGAGAAACTTATTTTCCGACTGCCCCTCGTATAAGTCCCATTTAATTTTAATTACCAAATGCCACATTGCCACCAGAATTTTGGAAGAAAATTTTGCTTTTATACCTTACGTGAAGAAAACCAGTTACATTTTCCATATAAGATTGTTCATAAATCATGGTGTCAATCAATCCTTCTAACATTTTAACAACAGAGGTACCTTTCACCTGAAAGTATTAAAGAAGCATTAGGTGAAATAAGAGTTTTTTTTTCAGATAAATAAGTCAAAGAATATATTTATGCAGTATGCTAGACCTAATTATTTTTATTACAAAAGAGAACAACCCAAGTATTTTGAAGAATGTGGGTAAACGTGAAAGAAACCTATCTATAAAAAATATTTTGGTATAATTTTGGTAAATCTATATATATTTTTTAAATAATATAATTAAAAACTCGTCTTTATATTTGAGTCACTCTCGTATAAAAAAAAAACTGTTTTAGTTTACTCCGTGACGTATATCAATTTAATTCCGCTTGAAATAGCTTAAATTTATTAAAATACACTGTAAACAAGTTTCCAGCTTGGATTAAAATGAAACATTTTTTTCTATGCAAACGAATTACTCTAATTTCAATAGGGAACTTCCTATAATAAACCCAAATAATATATACCAAATACTTGAAAATCAGACTGTGTTTACGGAAGCTGGATCGCGGACAGATATCCAGACCGATGGATGACATACAGGAGAACCGAACTCATAACAATTTGTCAACAATGTTTATAAGGTTTAGACCGCATGTATGAAGTGAAATCGATAGTTTACTAATTATACTTGCGAATGAATACATGCTGATTTAGGGCTGGTCGGGTCTTCAAAACTGGTAAAAGAAAGAAACGTTACAGACATTTTTAATTGTTAATCATTAATAACGGCAAATATAGTTCAGTGCATTTCCATTCAAGCTGTATAACTATGATGCAAATTTTCTTTTTCTTTTACATTTTGTAGCATTTTGTTGTCACACACAAGACAGTTTTTATGTAAAATACCTGCGTGTGTTTTAAGTGCATAATGATGTAAGATCACTCAACAGCCGCAATTTTTTTATTAAAATACTTTATTATTCACACAAAAATGATTTTCATATAAATGCCCTGCATGCGTTTTCATTATTTAATATTGCAATATCAATCAAGTTGTAAAATTTTTGCAGATTTTTCTTTTTCTTTTCTATTATGTATATTACGATTAGTGTACCCACATAAAACCTGTTTTTATAAATGCCTTCTATTTGATCTCATTTTATATTTATTGTTTGAAAATCACTCGATCTGTGGAATGGTTCAGATATCCTTTTTCTTTTCTATAATTTAACATTTTGCAGTCAAACAATTCGTTTTTTTTATATAAAAATTCTGGGTATGTTTTCATTATTTAATGTTCTGATATCTGTCAAACTGGAGTTTCATGTTTCCTGTCTATTATATAGCATTTTTTAGTTAGAAATAAAACGTATTTTCTTGCTTTGAAAATACCCTGAATATGTTTTCATTATATAATATTGTATGGTCAATCGAACTGTAGAACTGATCCATATTTCCATTGTCCTACCCTTTACATGGTATCTTGTTGTCACAGATAAACCATTAATTAAATGAATGTAATATTTTATATATGTAATAACCTTTGTATGTTCTCTGTATTAAATGTTCCAAGATAATATGTGACACCTTCAAACTTCCAAAAACAAACCTGTTTGTGAATATTTTCTCTATATTGTGTTTGAATTTTTTTTACTTAAATTTTGGGTTGAGTCATTTTTGCATTCATCTTTTCGAATTATAATTTAAAAAATATTTTATACTGGATACGTCACTGCTTAGTAGGCGAAAGGTACCTTAATCGACTACTGGTTCAGAATAAGAGGCTTATAGTGGTTCAAAATCTATTTTTTATAAAAACTCCAGTCACTCTCAGATAATCTTAGAAGTCAGGTGACTGCATTAATACTAAAATCATTTTGACACAGTGGAATTTCATATGTTTTCGTGATTTTTTTTTAAGAAAGAGGAAGAGTTTATAAAAATCCATTTACACTAAATTATTATCAATATATTAAAATAGAAAATTGTGTTTTTGAGTTGATGTAATAAAAAAATTGCCACTTGTCAGTTATTGGGCGGAGCTTTTCGAAAACTCAGGGTCAAGTGAGAACGCAATAACTCATCGTAGATTTGTCCCAGAAATATTAAACAAAACAATTTAGTATTTTTTAAAGTCTAAAACTGGTGTAACATTTGCCGTTTTAAAAAATACGCATTATTAGCATAAGTTAATATTAGTTACACATAAATTCCAAACATGAGTATTTCGCAAAACTCATACATTTTTTCACTGGGAAATATGTGATAATTATTTTTCCAAAACTTTCAAGTTCGTTGATTGCAAAGTGGCTGAGCTATAGTTCCCAACAATATTGAACATATTATTCTGAGAAAAAAGTGTTTAAAGTGTTCGTTACGTATTGTTACTGTTTTGCACTATAATTATTAAAATATGATTTTCGTTTATATAAAGAGGATTTTAAGCGAAAAACTATTTCGGAATTTCGTACTATAATATAGTACAAGAATTGCTTTGAAACTAATTTCTGAATCAAGTACTGGTGTCAGGCAATACGATATAAAAATTGGAAAGGCAATGGAATGCATACATTACACTTAGACAACTATCTATACATCTTTTTAAAATAAATTATTTACTTCTTTTTTGTAAACTTTTTTCTTAATTAAATAAATTGTTTTTGAGCAAACAGTTGGATCAAACAATATATTTATATTGTGTATGTGTAATTTATAATGTATCGGTATATTCATATTAATTTTATGGTGTATTTATACGAAGTTTTTACACAAGCTTCACTTGTAGTTTAAATTTTATAGCGCAGTGTAGACTTAAAAAATAAAAACAGCAGCAGCAACAACAACAACAACAACAACAACAACAACAACAACAACAACAACAACAATAATAATAATAATAGTAATAAATATTGCATCATTTTCTAAGTAAAATTTCTTATTACAATTTCTCAAGTGATGTAAATTTGAATTAAAATTTGTAAAATTAAATTTTCGTAAATTACGTAAATTAAATTTTCATTTAGAATTAGTTTAGAAAACGCTATTTCATAAATCTCAGTCAGAAGATAATTTCTTCTAATTGATTTTCATCTCTAGGGACATTTTTGCATGATCTGACATACTAAAACAAAGATACGAAAATAATTTATTTCAATCAGTTTAGTCTCATGAATAATGAACTTTTGCATAAATTAGTTCTTCTAAAACTGTAGATCAAAGATGTAATTAATATTAAAGAAATTAATTAATTTTTGAAACAACGGAAAGTTGAAGAGGGTATTTCTATAATTCTCGTTAAAACAGAACAAAATTGCATGTATTAAGATAGCGTAAAAGGAATTTGTTTAATTATAATCGCATTTTTTAGTACTTTTAGATTTAAATTGATTTTGTTCGTCCAGTTTTCATAGCAAGTGTGATTTTTACAGAGCTGCTTTATTGATATGGAATCTTTGTTCCTCCGTAAGATTTATATCGTCACTGAAAAGTCTGCATTTTCATTTATATTCTGGAATATTCCCTGTATATAGATTCCTGCATGTCAAACAGCTTAGATTTCCGGAATAGATAAGGCTTTTGGCGCCAAATTCTATTTTTTCAGAAATTGTCAAGTTTGTTACCAAACTCAGGTTTCTTTCACCGTCTAGTGATTTTATATTAGAATAAATATAATTTTAGAAACAACATAAATTTAAAAACAAATTTTAACATTACATTAAGTATATCATTTTCTCCACCTCTCAGTTCATTTTCATTGTATCTTTTTTTCACTAATTTCAATATTTTTTGCTTCACTTTTTTCCTGTATATTTCTGATATGAACAATTTATTAACCTTCTAGTAATTTATATTCTAATCTGCTGCAAATGTTTATGGAAAATTATGGATAAGAGTGATAGAGTAGATAAATACAAGTTAAGGACAAATGAAACCGTACTTTACAAATCATCATCTACACCACTGAGCTTCACAATTTTACGAAGGGCTAACTCCCTATTCTGGTAAATTGAATGCAATAGTCCGCCAATGAATACAATGCCATAGAATTTCGGAGGAAAATTTATGGCAAACACACAGATTTCTTCCAAAAGAGTAGTATGGGATAAATATTTTTAAACTGGATTTTCTTTTTTAAATATGACGAAGCTGCTTAAGTTTTCACTTATATATATTTTCTATTGAAAAAACTACAGATTTTATTTAATTTCTTCACAAATATTTATTTTCATTTTATAAAAATTTATGTAAGCTCAACAAAATAAAAGAAATTTTTTTTTAACTATTCCTCATTAATATATAAAAAGGTTGTAGAAGTAACCAAAATTGATAAAAAATATGCGGAAAAGTTTGAAAAAAATGTTTCTAATATTAAGATACTAGCAAGCTACGCCCGCTGCGCTGGTCAGTTTCTACAAATGAACCTTGAAGCAAACAAAATATATCGTTTAATTTGACCTTGTATTTGAAAGCAAACTGTATATTTACCTGGAATATCCTTCCACATTACTGAAAAATGACGTGATTGCGCTATTATATTTTCTAATGTGCAGTCAAAATTTTAGCTGTTAAGGACCAACTCTTTTATTTGGTCATTTACAGTTAAGGTTTGCTAAAGAATGATAAAACTATATGCAATATACTAAAACCATCACTAAAAATTATCGAACTAACAATGCAAACTAATTAACAAAATCCATTCAGTAGAAGTTTTTATAAAGGCTAATCTTTTATAATCGGGTTCATCTGATTATAGAACTTTTCCATGTAATTCTAAAACAGAACAATATAAAATATACTAAAACCATCCTTACCAATTATCTACTTAACAATGCAAGTCGCAAAAAATACGCCCAGTAAAAACTTTCAAAAAGGCTAATCTTTCGGAATCGGGTTCTCCTGACTGTATAACCTTCACACAACTGTTTGACTAAGCAGCGTAGAACAATATGTAGTACATTAAAGCCATTCCTGAAATAGCATCTGACTAACAATACAATTCTCATCAAAATCCGTCCAGTAGAACTTTTTCAGAAGGCTAATCTTTCATAATCCGAATCAAATACTAAAAAAGCTAATATTTGATAAAAAAAATATCACCTGATTTTCGAATTTCCCCCTATAATTCTAGAACTAAGCAACGTAGAATGATATGTTATATAATAAAACTTTCCCTAGAAAGTTATCTAACAGTGTAGGTTTCATCGAAATCCATTCGGCAAAATCTTTTAGAAAGGCTAATATTTCATAAACGGATTGATCTGATTATAGAACTTCCCAGAATAATTCTATAACTAAGCTACGCAGAACGGTATGTTATACAATAAAACCTTCCCTGAAAAATTATCTTATACAATTTAAGCTCTACGAAAATCCATTCAGCAGAACTCGAGTTATAAGCAGCCGGAACGAAATTTCATATATGTAGAAGTAAATAGAAGTATATTGCCATTAATATAGTTTGCATTTGAATTTAAAAAAAAGTACTTTTCGGTTAGCCGGGCGCCAGTGATCGTACACTTGAAAAAAAAAGCACCTTTTGGCTTAAAATCTCTCATCAAAACTGTTTTTCTTTTCTTTCTTTTTTTTAAATAAAATTAATAACAGCTTTTTCTTTTATTTTTCCAGCTGTATAGCCATTTCAATTCTTTCTGTATAAAAAAAAGACACCTTTTGGCTTAAAATCAAATTGTTTAGGATCAAAAGTAAAATCAAAATCGCCAAAAACAAAAGATAAATCGCGAAATATTGTTTCGATAGCAATCTTGCCCCTTGAATAATTTTTTAAGCATTGCGAACATTCCCAATCATGTTTAAATTAAATATTTTCGTTTTATAATATTCTCTCATCAAAACTCTTTTTTCTTTCTTTTTCTTTTTCTTTTTTTTAATTAATTTAACACAGTTTTTCTTTTATTTTTGGAGATGTATAGCCTTTTCATTTCTTTCTGCAACAATAATGATCGCCAAAAAAATAGCAATGGTAACCTTTTCGGCCAAAATAACAAATGTAAAAAATGAAATTATTTACGACATCACATTAAAAACCTCAAAAATAACAGTATTTCTCCACTGTTTGATGGATGTTATTATACATATAAATCTTCCTCTTGAATCACTCTATCTAATAAAAAAAACCGCATCAAAATCCGCTGCGTAGTTTTAAAGATTTAAGCGTACATAGGGATATAGGGACAGAAAAAGCGACTTTGTTTTATACTATGTAGTGAAGTGTAGGTTTTATTACTTCCGTGCATTGGAAGTGTGATGCGATCGCAGCAAAAAGTGGACCGGTGAGTTATCTCTCCGTTCTGTTATGTAGCTCAGTGATCTACACTGTAAAAAAAAAAAAATCCTAATTATATACAAGTGATTTTATGTGAAATTTTAATCTTTTACCGAAAATTTTTTTTTTTTTGAGTGGAAATCGTACATTTTACCGGAGAAACGGAAAAAAAATTCCTTTTTATCCTTACTCGTTCAATGTTAAAAATGAAAATGTTCCTTCCAAAACAAATGGAAATGTTACTTTTTAATTGAGAGAAACGGATAATTGCCAGTTAAATTTTGGTAATTGATGTTTTAGTTTACAGCCAAATCGTAGGATGTAGCCATGGGGTGCAAGGGACAGGGAATCCAATAATGACAAGTACTAAAGTTCGAATCTTAAGGAATGCAAATCGATAAACAAGTGGGTAAGTGTGATCGAAGATCGCTCAAATGGTTTCGTTTAATATTCCTTTCAAAACACTTTACCTTTCTTTAATAAATCAAAATAAATTACATTTAGCAAAAAGAAAAAAAAATGTCATGCTTTTTATAAAGTAAAAAATTACCGGTCATTTTTTTATTTTTTTTCGAATATCTAAACCAGCCCGATAGCGGGCGAAGCCCGCTATTATATTCTGTCAAAATGATATCTGTCATGCGGACTAAATGCGATATTTAAAAAAATAATTTCAAAAATAAACATATTGTACACCTTCATATGCGAATATTTCCATAATCGGATTTTTATCATGATTCAATATGTTTCTCAAACTCATATATTTACTATTCTCTATTACTCAGATTGATACTCGCTTTGTATTATTCTCAAATATTTGAAAAATTAGTTAAACTTCCAATATGACGTCAGATTTGTTTTTTTAATTCTCTAATGACGTGATATTAATCTGCTTTGTGTACATACACATACTCATACTCCTTGTATTATTGAGAAATCTTTGAAAATTTCAGTTTTATTACCACTATGACGTCAATCTATTTTATTTTATATTAATATTTTTTTCAATTGGTGACACTTTTTATTTCATTTTCATTTTTCACGTGGAAATCATTCAATAGAAAATTAATTATTGTAGAAAGTATTATTATTTGTTTCAATTGGTGAAACTTTTTATTTCATTTTCATTTTTTACATGGAAATCGTTCAATAGAAAATTAATTATTGTAGAAAGTATTTCATCGTGGATTTTTAATTTTTGGCAACTGCTTTAACAAAAAATGTTTAAATTTAATAGGAAAAGGCTGTTAGAATTTTGGTTTTTTATCTCTATTTATTAAAATAATACGATTTTTTTTTTCAAATTTTAATATTTTGAGCTTCATAGCTGGTATTCAGCTAGATATAAAGTTTCAAATCTGTAAGTTACATAGTTTCTGAGAATGGCTCTGTGACGGACAGACAATGGAGCGGGAGTAATAGGGTTTCGTGAGATGAAGGAAACCCTAAAAACGAGTGTATTAATATACAATGTAAATACTTGTTCCTTATCAGTATATATAATTATTAGATATATATATTTTTTAAATATTGCGCTATTGTTCATGTTTATTTCAAAAAACAGAATTTTCCGTTTTGAGTATCGGGAAATTTCCATTTTGAAAACGTGTAATAGAAAAATGGAAGCTTTGTAAAAAAACGGAGAATAGATGGCAACTTTGTTACCAATACATATTTCGTTTTTTTACGGATTTTTTTCACAGTTTATCGAGGTGACATCTATTGTAAAATAATCTTCTAAAAATAGGTTAAAAATTCAACATAATAAATAATATTAATTTAGTTTTATTAATAATAAGGCATGGTTTCTTTACTCTCGTGTTTTAATAAAAATAACAAGGTTCAGCACATATAATCTAACGTATAGCCGCAATTCATATTTTTAATTGATTTGCTTTTTTCGACCACGGAAGAATAGGGATGTATATTTGATCTCTAAAAAAAAAGATATACATTATCTCTCGTTTCCGAAATGTTTCTGGAAGTATCGGATTTCTTTTATTTCCTTCTTTGGAAGAAATAAAATAACTGATAATGTAAAAAGAAAAAGCATTACGTTTTCTTATCCCATAAAAAAAATACAAAAAAAAACCCAGACAAGATTGAAGAATTTAAGTGACCTGATGAAAAATATTGTTTCTGGAACTTTGATAATTTTATTCCATAATTACGTGTAAATATTAATACAAATTAATAAAATGTAACATCTTTATTTTTATATAGAATTTACAAAAACATTTATTATAAAAAATACAGAGCATAAAAAGAGTAATTAAAAAATAAAATAAAATAAGAGGATCGTTTGTACAAAATTTAAAAAAAAAAAAAAAAAAACAGTTAAAAAAGTGTATTTGTTTCGATGCATTATTTGTCTTTAATCTATAAGAATTTTCACTAACAAGGGCCAAACATGATGCGCACAGATTTTGATGATTTTAAAGTATGTTGTAGGGGTCATACCCCTAATTATTCAGGTCAAAGTTTTCCTTCAAATGGGCTTTAGTTTTCGAGAAATTTCGAGTTAAAGTTCAGTATGCGTTTCAAATACCCGTTAGTTCGCATTATTGAACAAGGTCGCCGTGGTGCAGGGCTAGCGCTCTGGATTTGAAAGCCGGAGATGAGGGTTCTGTCCTCGCCTGTGACTTTTACCTTTTTTTTAATAAATTTTATATATTTGTCGCGTTGTAGACTTAAAAAATAAAAACAGCAGAATAATGAATTCTGCATCTTTGAACTTTTTGATATTTTCCTAATAAATTCTATTTACATTTTCGAATTTTTCGTAAAAATTTATATATATATATATATATATATATATATATATATATATATATATATATATATATATTGTGCAGTTTTGAAATTAATATTTCTATTGACGAAATTCCAAACTAATTTATGTTCCTGTTTATGTTAGGACAGGAATTGAACAGGTTGAGCGATGTAAACTGAAGCCAAAGGTTTCTAGTTCAAATCCTGGCCTTGACACTTTTTCACTCAGTTTGAAAAAATATAACTCGTATACAAGACTTTCTTTTGAAAAATCAGGTCAATCCTAACCCAATCCTTAACCAACCAAAATCCCGAAACGTATAAAGTCAACTGGATGTTCAACGAAAAAAAATAGCGTCAACCTGAGCCTCGGTTAATTCAATTTATTCAATTTACCTGACATGACGAAGGACTCTACTTACTATATACATAATTTAATTTAATTAGACTGTTTAGATTCTATTTTCCTCTTTTTACATGTCTCTGACTATAGATCAGTTAAGTAACACTTTTATAAAAATGTATTGAAGATAACATCTCAAAACATGCACAAATGTTAAAAACAAATTCATTTCTATAAAAATACGAGAGTTGATCCAAAAATAAGGTTCCCATCAAATTTACAAATAGACAACATTGTTTATTCTCATAGAAATTTACATCGTTGGAAAGAAGAAAGTTTTCTCTATTTCTCTACATCATCGCCATCTTTTTCCACGCATTTTTGTAGACGGTGCTCCAATTTCTGTATCCAATGTCGTAGAACTCCGCCGCCAACCCGCTGAGGAAGCGTTTCACCTCTTCTTCGACGTCATCGTCGTTCCGGAAGCGTTGAACACGCAAATGTTCCTTTATCTTGGGATTATCACAATTGATAATCACTTGTTCCGGAGCGACGGAAGACGTCGAAGAAGAGGTGAAACGCTTCCTCAGCGGGTTAGCGGCGGAGTTCTACGACATTAGATACAGAAATTGGAGCACCGTCTACAAAAAATGCGTAGAAAAAGATGGCGATTATGTAGAAAAATAGAGAAAACTTTCTTCTTTCCAACGATGTAAATTTCTATGAGAATAAACAAAGTTGTCTATTTGTAAATTGAATGGGAACCTTATTTCTGGATCGACCCTCGTAAAAAGCATTTTAAATTTTCTCAAAAAGAAATTAATTAAAAAAATAAATACTAAAACATTCAGAAAATTATTGAAAAAATAATATATATTGCTAAATCTACATTCATAATCTTACATAATTTATAGAAAACAGATATGTAAGCATTTGAAGTTTCAACTTTCTATCTTTATATATTTTCTATTCTCTAGCTTTATAAGATTTCGAATCTGTAGCTTTATTAATAGATTTTATATATGTGTACATAGCTACACAAGTTGAAAAAAAATGCATTCTGAGAAAACTGAAAAAGGATTTACACGCACATGTCTGGTATCGGTTGTTTAGAAGTTAAAGATTATGTTTTAGGAGTTTATGTACTGTGATACTATGTAGATTATATATTTGTCTGTAAATTATATATTATGAATTATAGGGTCTGCATTTTAATCTCAAATTAGAAATTTGTAAATTTGAAGCATTTTGTAGAATCTGTGTCGTTAAGCAAAAGTACTTTGATTGCACCCAGCATTTTTATCGAAAAAGAATAATAAATGTAATATCTTTTTAGATTAAGAAAGTAAAACCTACTGATTCACATTTTACAAAAGTAGCAGATTTCTTGAAGAACCTGAACCTGAATTTTGAACTTAGATTTTATTTTTCATTTTAGATCAAGGTAAAGACTACTGTTGAAATAGAAAACTCTTCAAATAAAGTACAATATAGCGGAGTTTTCTCCACATTGAAATAATAAGTTGACAAAAATAAATAGATTTTTCGGTTAACGGTATTAGCTATGACTCAGAATCCTTGACATTTAAATTTACTTTTTTTTCTATATCTTGTTTTTTTCGCTCAAGAACTATTGAAGCTATTTATATTTCGATGGGTTTTTTTAGTTGTTTTGCCTATAATCTATAATAATCTAAAATTGAATAGTTTTGATTAATATATATATATATATATATACAATACTTGCACAATCTTACAAACAAAACCATCTAAATGTTTTTAATTAACTTCGCTAGTCAGCAACTGGTTTTCTAGAAAATTAAAATAATAAAAATGTTGTTAATAACAATAGAAAATAAAACATAACATTAAATATATTCATTGTCTCCCGAGAAATTGGAGTTTAAATATTGTTTTCTTTTATTAATTTCCCAAATGATTCTGCCCCCTGAAATTTGAGTTGTTGGGTTTATCTGCATATGAGTGCAAATGCTTGAATAATAAGCACATGATTGGATACCTTTATGTTAAACATAACATTATTTTTATATTTTTGATTGAAGCGATTTCAATTTCAATATTTGTAAATTGTTTTGGCAATAATAATCTAAAATTGAATCGTTTTGATAAAGAATAAATGTAAAAAGAAGCAATACTTACGAATCCTCGCAAACCTAACAATCTAAGTGTTTTTAATTAACGTTACTATTCAGCAAATGGTTTTCTAGAAAATGAAAAGAGACATGCAAAATATGATAAATGGAATTGTTAATGCTATTTTAAAGCTAACTTATATGACATTAAATTAGTAAAAATAGTAAGCATGGCTCCTGTATAAAATAAGTAAGAAGAAAAGCCTGATGTCAATACATCGTATATTCTAAAGAATTAATCAAATATATGAAACATAAATATTTTTAGCTAACTAAAACATTTATTTTACAACTATGATTAAGCATAAAAAAAAAATTACCTTATACAAATAAAGAAACTCGAAGTCAATAAATCTCCTTTCATAGATGTTAAAATGTAACGTTGTAATGTAAATATTCATTTATGCTTTTGTTTCTGCAAATATTTATTTGATCATTTTGCAATAACTTTAAATTTGCTCTAGGGAAATATGTGTAATCCAAATAGAAATGATTTAAGTGAAAAGCTTTTAAATTAAAAAAATAAGTTTATAAAAATCATTATGATTATAAATATGTATTCATTTCTTTCGCCAATGAATGTATACATATTTTTCAAAGGTAAAATTACCTTAGTTTAAAAATTGAAAGATCTATTCATTCATCAAATTTAAGTAAGATAAAAAAAATACGTAAATGAATAATAATGTAAATCGGATAATAATTTGTTACTATCGTAGAGTATAATAATATTTCCCGAATATTCAAAAGTATCATTGTAATAGGAATTTTTCTGCTGCTTTTGGTTGCGTAATTTCCATATCATATTTTTATAGTTCCGTTAAATTTGACTGAAAAAAAGTAACTCAAAGAGGCATATACAAGTGAAAACATTCTAAATTTAAAAGCAACTTTATAAAAAGCGGTATCTTTATAACTATGCACTCTGTTCTTATATGAATGAATGAAAATACAGTATTCAATGCTCAAATTATATTAATTTAAAGACTGAAAGATTCATCCAGTCATTAACGTTAAACAAGATGAAAGAAAAGATGTAAAATGAATACAATAATATAATTGTTTATTATTATTTCTATTATTCTAATTTAAACTTTGCATATATGAATAGACAAGTCACTGTGCGAAATAAGTCTCCAGAAATCATTCGTATCCAAATAAAAAAAAATAACAATAATTGTTTTAAAAACTAATTTACAAAAATACAAAAAATAATAATAATTACATGTATTATCAAAAAATACTCTTATTTCAAGTTCTTACAAAGCATAATCTTGGCAAATTAATAGAAAAATAAAGTAAACTTTTCCTTTATACGATCATGAACATAAATTTGCAAATACATTTTTATACGTTTAAAATAAAGAATAATGCTTATTAATAGTTTGGTATAAAATAATCAATTTCTTCTACTATTATCAAAAATTTCTTTTATTACAGTATGTTCATGATTGAAATAACAGAACTGTTTGCAAAAATTTCTTTTATTACAGTATGTTCATAATTGGAATAACAAAACCGCATGAAAAAAT
Organism: Maratus michaelseni; assembly: GCA_963931845.1. NCBI lineage: Eukaryota > Metazoa > Arthropoda > Arachnida > Araneae > Salticidae > Maratus > Maratus michaelseni. The sequence goes on along the minus strand of OZ007593.1, from coordinate 102,106,314 downwards.
ATAATTCTATTGCAATGTAGCAGAATGTGTAACAATTTTGGAAGCAAGTTTAATTATAAACGAATATAATCTTTACACATGAAAAAGAAAAAGAAATTTCTATTTTAGTAATTTCCATTTAATTCCATTGTGAATTTTCATCCCAATTATTTCACGGATTCAGTAAAATATTTCAATTGAAAAAATATATATTTCCGAATGGTATTGAAATATATTTTACTACAGCAATTTCAAACTTGTAAACATTCCAAATTTTTTCTCCAAGAAGTTTGTTTAATAAATTTCACACAGTCTCTTAATATACATGTTGTCCCAAATTTATCTTTACAACTTTGATCCTCCATAAAACTTAAGCAAAATTAGATAACAAAAATCTGTTTATTGTATAAAGAATAACATGTTCCAAAGTTTTATGTGATGCTAGAAGATCTCTACGTGAGTACCTTTGGTTGCAAGAAAAACAAAAGACGGTATTCAACCTCCTGCCATATTTTTTGGAGCGCGTCCACATGAATTGTAGCAATGTTCGCAGTAATCCTAGCCGTCCATATTTTGTTTGATAATTCCTCTGGACTTGTGTATCTAACTTCGCCTCTATGAATCAGGCCATACACTGGGCTTTTTCCTGTGGTGTAGCCATCACCAGTTATTGATCTTACTGGGTCGTACCTGAAAGCAAAACCATTGTTTTCAGTACAACTAAAACTTTATGAGTTTCTGTTATACACACACAAAACCGAAATTCGCTATCTTATTTCGTTTAGGTTTTATGGAGGATCAAAGTTGTAAAGATAAATTTGGGACACCCTGTATATTTATTTTAATTTAAAATGTCTTATACGTTCTAAACTGACGGACGTGGGCGTTTTTAGGACTAGAGATGAGTTCGGGTCCCGAGCCCGGTACTGAAAGTCCGCTTTCGATAAATGTTAATAAACTTTTAAAAGGGCTTCAAGATTAATTTTCTCATTTGAAGATCTTTTCTTACATAGAAATAAGTATAAATCTTAAATACTTCCTCATGGCAAAGTCTTGTGATTTTTATGTCCTTGAAAGCTGTTTAAAATATTTTTTTCATTTAAACTCAACCACTGGCAGAAATTGGCTAAAGTCCGAATTCTTGTTTTTTTAAAAACATCATTGTATAACTATTGCAGAAAGACATGAGTTTTTATTTCCAGTAATTCTATAAAAATACTTCAAACAGTAATCTAGGATATTCTAAGGCTATCCCACGGCTTCTTTGTGTTACTAACACTGACTGAGAAAAGACTTCAGAATAATATATTTATCTTTATACCCCATCAATAGCAATTTAATTCCCATTCGAATTGCTTTATATGGATAAAAAAAAAGCAGTATCTTTATAATTATGAATTGCTATTCACTGCTATATCATTCAATGCTATATCATTGCTATTCACTGAATGAATGCAAATACAGTATTCACAGCTAAAACTTAGACTATGCAATATTCAGTGCTCAAACTTAGATTCAAGTATTCAATGCTCAAAGTTAGACTTCACTTTAAGAAACTTAGAGTACATGTTCGACTTTAAAATAGCAAGTTTTTTCCTTTTTTTCTCATTTATGATTAAATAAAATTTTCACTTTCAGCCAGAGCATGCCGAGCCCGAAGACTGGTATAAAAATCGAGAGTGAACCAGTTTCGGGTTCTGGCTCAATTCAATCGAGGATTCGTTTCAATTACAGTGATGTCCGTAATATGTAACTATATCTTGAAACGTTTTGTCAACCAAACTTTAATCCAAATCATGGCACTCTGATTTTCATATATTTTTGCAACTAAAAGCTTTCCTTATTGGATACCAATTTCAAGTTGTTCATGCTAAGAAAAATTTTGGTCATCATTAAATGTGGAACCATTCTTTGATATGGAGATACAAAGTATGGTGGGTCGCTATATTAAGTGCATCAAACGAAATGTCAATTATAGCACAACAAAGTGAATAATATGCATTTCAATAGACGATAGAAAATTTTCTTGCATTACATTTTTTTCAACGGAACTTGTTTTCTAGATAACGCATGTATTAAGGAAAAAAAGTAATGCAAATTTTATCAAACAACGTGCCATTGTTCCATCAAAAATGGGTTTTCTTGAATTTAAAATAAAATGAAAGGAATTCCAAAATCTCTAACGTGTACAAATTTTATTTTCTTATTTTTAGCTAAGGAGAGGAAGATAAATAACCAATACTATACAAAGAAAGAGGGAAGCATGTTTCTGAACAGATTAAACCCCACTTTTTCTTTCCATAAAAGAAATAGAAATACTGAGCAACTTATAATATTGAATATACGACAAATAAATTGCAGCAAGCTTTGTAAACACACAGCTTTGAAATAAGTAAAGAAAATTTCAGATAACACAAAAAGGATATGTTAAAGAATATTTAAGATATCTTTTAAAGAATATTTTAAAAAACTACGAATTTATCATTTGTTAAACAAAATTATTTTATGTTACTTTTATAACTTTTCTTTTTAGTTTCATAGCAATATCATGATAATAATAATGCAATTGAAGCCTTATTCTAAATATGCTCTTGTATATCTATCGAATGCGCGGTTTTGTATTTGTATATTTTATTGAAGATGATTACGCTTTTAAATTATGATTAAAAATAATTTAATTCTTTATGTGATAGTTTAATTCCCCGTAATTTCACTTTTTTACTTTTTTTTCAAAAATGTAGTTTAATGAGCAATGAAAGAGAAAGCATTGCATTTTTAAAAAGGAACAAATATATAATTACCAAAAATCTTGTTCCCAAAATAGAGTAACTGAAATAATAATAAAATATAAGTTATAAATATTAATTAATACGCACATTGAAAATTTTAATTAATAGCATGCCATTTACCAAATAAAAGGAATCGTTTGAGCTTAAGTCAAGAAAAATAAATATCCACATAAAAAATAAAATAAATCCTAGATCTTTATTAGCATTTCTTAACCGATTATCTGCTGGAGTAGCGTTAACCCAATGGTCAAAATAAATGCGACTGCCTAGCTTAACTACAAAGCTACCGCTTTTTTAAAATTAAAAAAAAATCGCCTTATTCAATGACAGAAAATTTGAGATGAAGTAATGCGAATATTGCCTTTGAGAATTCCGCGTGATAAACGACATTCAGCAATAAAAGTTGAAGACCCCTGACTACATAGTTTTGGCGGTTAATGGGTTAACTTGTAAATTCATTACCATGTTATTTTTACTCAAGAAAAAGAGTATTGAGAATCGATTCTAGAAACAAAGAGAGAAAAGCCTATTTCTGTACAAGTATACTCTATTATTTCTTCTCATGACAGAAATAGCTACACTGAGTGTCCTTTAATAATACGTATAACACAATATAAATTGCACTAAGCTTTCTAAACAGGCAGGTGTAGCAGAAAGTGGAAAAACAATCATATAATGCAGAAAACATAAGATACAGTATGTGATATATTTTAAAAATATTTTAAAACTACCTCTTACAGACATTCTCTAAAGAAACAGGTTTTTATGTCTCAAATCTCAAAATACAGTATGAATCACAAAATACAGGAATCATTGTCAAAATACAGGCAATTTTAAAAACAAGATCGGTTTATACCTAGTATAATTCTCAAAATTTGATTTGTACCATAATAAGAATATGAAGTAAGTTATAGAAGTACTGCGTAAAAAAAAAAAAAAAAAAAAAAAAAAATCTTCAAATTCAAGTTTTTTTCAAAAAGCATTAAACTCTGAAATTTTCGATTTAAAACTATTTTTTTAATTGATTTACATTTTAAAAAACTGTAAAGTTTAAAATTAAATTTGTTGGCATCGCATGTCTTCTTTCTGACGTTCAAAAACGTATTTATAAAAATGTATTTGGCAATTAAAGTAATCCTTTTTTTTTTTTTTTTTTATACATAGGTAAATATGGGATATTTCTTAATCAGTGGGATTACTGAGCGACACATTAACACTGTTTATGTCAACGTAAAGTTGTTTTTTTTCATGCCGTGTCATTTACCAATTAAAAGAGATTTCCTGAAGTTTAAATTAAGACCAGTAAATCTCTCCATAAAGAATTAAAAAAGAAATCCCAAGACCTCAACCTCGTAAATTTGTTATTCGATGATTTTCACATAACAACCGGGGGATAAAAAATCAATAACGTCCAAGTAGAAGGAAGGAACATATTTCTGAACAGCTTAAACCTTATTGTTTTTTTGTTTTTTTCTATAAAAGAAATAGCAATGTTGAACGTCTTACGATAATGGATATAGGACAAAATAAACTGCATTAAGCTTTCTAAACACGCAGATGTAGAAGAAAAGGAAGAAAGTTGTGGGGATGTGAAAAAAGAAATTTTAAAGAATATTGCTGACACATTTAAAGAAGATTTTAAGGTCTAAGACAAATTTGCGTAAGGTCTTAGCAATTTGAGTAATCATTTATAAAACTGTTTTGCCATATGTTACTATAATGTATTTTAAAATAAAAAATTGGATTACTGTAAAATAATTTATCTGATTTCTTAGAAAAAACCCAGACTTTTGAGTCCTCCTGATAAATAGCTTTATATCTTTTTAATAAGAATAGTAGCCATGTTTAATAATGTGTTTAATAACATTTTTTAAGTGATAGTTTGTAGTTTTCTATAATTTCACTTTTATATATATTATTTAGAGAATTTCATTTGTCTTCTACTGAGTGTGAAGTAAAATGAAAAATAATATAATATATATCTACTAAGTACTTTGTTCAAAATTAAAATAGTTGAAGCAATAATAAAATATGTTATATACCGTATATTTTTTCAAATCTAAGATGGTTCCAAGTCTAAAACGCACATTAATTTTTAGCCGCGAAAATAAGGATTTTTCTTTAAAACTCATTTATGAGTTACAAAAAAATTTGAAACAAAAAAATTAGGAAATGAAGTAAGGTTGATTTTAATTTTATATATTCTCCACATTATTCCAAATTAGTATTCTTCCCTCATAAACATTTTTAATAGAAGAACTTTGGTATTACGGAATACTATTTACATTTGGGGTAATACAACATCTCGATATTGTTAAACCGAAAACCGAATACAATTACAAATTTCAACTATCTGCGAATAATTTTTATAGACAAAAAATATTTTACGAAATTTTATCAATTTCAAACAAATAATAATAATAATAATAATAATAATAATAATAAACGCATTTTGAGAGTGCGATAGTCGTGAAATATGGAATAGGGAGTTAAAAATGAAGAAAGCGGACAAATTTGGACAAAAAATAGCTGTAATGGTATCGAGAGAGGATGATCGAAATATAGTGTCTAGGTAGTCATCCACGTCAGTTCATATTTCAGATTTGCATAAATCACAAATACAAGGATCTGTCATTGCGCCACCATAATCATGGAATATTAAGAGATATTGGTATTCCATATAACTCGACACCGCCAGTTTGAGAAAAAATGACTCTATGTTTGTTGGTGTGAATTGCGAGCTTAAAAACGAGTATTACATGATAAACTATTAGTATTTCGGTGTACATTATACTTAATTTCAATGTAAAAATATTACTTCTAATAATCAATAAAAAATATTGAAAAATTATCTCCTGAAACTTTCCAAAGACGAAAAACAAATATTTATTCACACAACGCGCACTGACGCCGATCGACGAACTGCACGTTCTAGCGAGCATTCTGAAAACGTTCTTAAGTATGTTATAACATTGCCGCTTGGTAGCAGCAGTTTACCAAACAGGAGCCTTGGTATTCCATATTATCCGACTATTCCATAATACCCAAAATTCCTCTATACATCATTAGATATTTCACTGTATGGATGTTTACAATTGCTTTCTGATGTGGCTCATTGTTGGTTTGTTTGAAAATAGTCAATTTTAAGTCAATTCCATCACAAAAACCCCGTACGAGAGTGAGGATACTGAAGGTTAAATAAACTTTCCAGTATATAATACACGCACACACATTTGTTTTTACAGTGATACACGTTGTACTCGATTGGAAGATGCTGCCAATTGAATGAATTCAATTTTGGAATTTAAAAAAAAAAAGGACATCTTGGCTTCGAATTAATGCGTTATGTAAATCGGGAAACGAAATTTCTGGAACCCAGCTCGCCAGTGGCAAATGGAAAGATGGGGTGACAATCTCAAAAAAAAATTGTCGAACAACTTACAACGAGCAGGGTAGACCAAGCTATGCTCGGTCAAAATTAGCTTTGAGTTCAAATATCCCATTATCAAATTGACCCACTAATAGAATTTTCTCGAATATGCGACCTAGCCCAATTGTCTTCTCGTACCCGAAACTCGTAGGAAATAAAATTTAGTCAAAATACTATGAGCCATTTTTTAGATAGAATTAGCTTGACCCACAGCGACCCAAAAATGACCCACTAATCGGATTTTCTGGAGCATGTGACCTAATCCAATGATTTTCTCGTGTCCAAAAACCGTAGGATACAAAATTTATTTAAAATCGTCTGAGCCGTTTTTAAGATAAAAATAGCTTGACCAATAATGAAACATGACCAAAATGACCCACTAATCAAAATTTCTCGAACATGGGACCTAGCCCAATAGCCTTCTCGTTCGCTAAAACTCTAGAATACTAAATTTAGTTCAAGTCCTCCGAGCCGTTTTTAAGATAAAAATAGCTTGACCCATAATGATCCATGACCAAAATGACCCAATAATCGAATTTTCTCGAACATCTGACCTAGCCCATCAGTCTTCTTGTGACCGAAAACCTTAGGATGCAAAATTTATTCTAAATAGTCTGAGCCGTTTTTAGATAACATTAGCTTGACCCACAGTGACCCAAAAATGACGCACTAATCGAATTTACTCGAACATATGACCTAGCGCAATGATTTTTCTCGTGCCCGAAACTCGTAGAATACAAAATTTAATCAAAATAGAGACGTTTATTAGATAAAATTAACTTAACCCGCGGTGACCCCAAAAGGACCCACTAATCGAACGTTCTCGAACATGTGGCCCAGCCCAATAGTCTTTTCGTGCCGGAAAATGGTAGGATACAAAATTTAATCAAAATCGTTTGAATCGTTTTTAGATACAATTAGCTTGACCCTGACCCATGGTGACCCAAAATGACCCACTAATTGAATTTTCTCGAACATGTGACCTAGCCTAATGAATTTTTAGTGCCACAAAACGTAGGATACAAAATTTCGTCAAAATCGTTAGAGCCGTTTTTAAGATAAAATTTACTTACATACACACACACACACACACATATATATATATATATATATATATACAAAATTTGTTCGTATTAGAATATGTGATGATATATAAGCAGCAAGTTGCCTGAAAATTCCTATGATTAGAAGAGAATTTTATGTTACTCGAAGAAATTTTCGACAGGAGATCTCAACAAATTTTGGGCTTCGGTTAGTGAATTTTTCGTGTTTTGAGAGGAAAATGACAAACCAAGAAAAAAAAAATCCGTTTCTAATACGAAAAATTAACACGCATAACAGTTGTCGGAACAGTCCTGTGATTTGACAAAAATGCACCTTTAGGTTGGGGAATTTCAGGTAATTTTTATGTTAGATTGGTGAATTTTGTGGTTGTTTTTTTTTTTTTTTTTTTGAGGGGGGAGGGGGAGGGGGAAATCAAAGCAGAAATATTTCATGTTTTAACGAAAACAAAGCAACGAAAATAAAAATCCTCTAATTCACTTCTAATTAGAGTGTAGTGACAAAGATAATGTACGGGATTGTTTCGGATACGGAAACAATTACTCTTTCCAAAACTTTTTCCTTTTACACTTACTCTTTCCAAGATTTTATTATCATTACCCTCCACATATGTACCCTTTTTCAACTTTCCCGCAGAAAATAGTATTTATAAACATTTTTTCTCATATATTACCCTATGATCACTTAAAAACTTAAGATTTTTTCGGTAAATATAATAGAAGAAAAGTGTTCACTGCTACCTACCTTTGATTCGTCTTATAAAGGTATGCCTGTACATTTATTTATATTTGTTTTCGGGTGTGGGGGAATATGTTTTCATATGTCAGCATGTTTGTCTTGATTATATCCATGTATTTATAGTTTTACACCTTTATTATTAAATCCAGAAAACAACTTGAATCATTTTTATTAAAAAATAATGTATTTTATATTTTATGCAAAATAAATAATTATTACTAATATATAAACTTCAACAAGTAAATAGAGAGTTAAAATAAAAGTCTTAATTACACCTTCAAATGATTATTAAAAGATTTTCAACGGGTATGAAATAGTTACGACCACGGTTTTTTGTTTAGCGATTGCCTTTAGACTCGAAATTTCAGACCCTGATCTAATTGAAAATATACATTGCTACTGTTATGGTATATTTGAAACTTAAGTTAAAAAAAACCTCCATGTATAAATGTTTTCTAAAAAAATCCTTAGATTCATTATACGTAAATTTGTTACTGGATTATTCTCACTTAAAAAACGGAGAATAAAGAAAATATATCGAAGAAAAGAAAGAGAAAACATATTCCAGAACAGAAGATATTTTTGTTTCTATCCCATATCATAAATAGCGATACTAAACGTACAGTGATAATGGATATATAAGACAAAATAAATTACGACAAGTTTTGTAAACATAGAGGTGTGAGAAAAACAGCAACGGTTTCTGAAGACATGTTAGAGAATATTGTTGATATGTACTGAAGGGAAAAAAATAAAGTAATAAGTATGAAAACGCATGTAAACTGAATGATTTTTCTTCTAAAAACACAATGAACTTCCACAAAAACTTTATTGAGTCAAGCCTGACTGATCTTCAAAATGCAGAATATCCTATTTCTGCAAAAAATTAATTTAAATAAGAATATAGAAATTGTGATATAAAATGGAAAATAAAAAAAATTATTTTACAACATATAAGAAATACGTAGAAAAACTTTATAAGGTGTGCAGATTCCTCTGACTGAAAAACAAGATTTACAGCTTTTCAAGATCTGTCCTACTTCCATTATCCCATTTAAACGCCAATTCTCACATTCTGTCAAATCCTTACACTGTAACAAAAAACAGATGTTTCTAAATCTTAGAAAGAGATAATATAACTTCCACGAACACAAAAATACATTTACCTCTTCCTTGTTACCCACGATTCTGAAAAGCGGTCTTTGTCTTTAAGAACCTCAAAATTAAATATATTTCGAGATTTAAAAAAGCATTTATAAAAGAAAAGTTTCTTTTGTTGCCACGGATTTTTGAAAACGTTCCCGAATAGTTTTTATAGTGCATTAACCGAGTTTTCTCAAATCGGAATATCAATTTTTAGGATGCTATTGATTTTCAAGTAAACATTTTCAAGTTCAACAAACATGTTTTAAAGACAAACATGATAAATTAACAGTATTAACATTAACATTAAATTTAATATTATTTTGCTACCCTTGCATAAATAAATTCAATTACGCAGCTGAAAGTGCTTAACTGAGAATTAATACCATCCTAAAAAATGATATTCCGGTTGGAGAAAACTGGGTTAATACACCATAAAAACTATCCGTCAAAGTACATTTCCGAAAATCAGTGGCAGCAAATGAAACTTTGTTTTTATGAATGAATCTTTAGATCTCAAAAATAATTTTTTTTCTGAGATCACTAATGATAAAGAATGCTTTTCGGAATGGTTAGTAACTTGGAAGAAGTTATAGTATATTTTCGTTCGTGATTATATTATTATTTTTGTGTATAAAGAAACATCTTTTACAGTGTTATCAACAACAGTGTCCACATTCAACGATTTTGCATATTTCAGTGTAGCAGGGGTGAATATCATTGAACAAAGTGATAAAGTTTACACTAGATTAATTTTAACAGAATTATTCAAATTGGTAAAGCAATTATATGAGTTGTAATTTCCAACTGTGAGAAAATTTTCTGGGTCAGGATTCGAACCAGGGATCTCTTGGCTGAATCTGCCATTACTGTGCGAATTAGGTCCTCCAGATTCGTCCCGGATGGCTCAGTTGGTAGAGCATTGGCAGCTTCAGCGAAGAGATCCTGGTTAGGATCTTGGCTAGGAAATTGTTCGCCCCGTTGGAACTTACAGTCCATATGATAAAGTTTACATTGAGCTGCCAGCCTATTACCTTTTATTGGACTTTACTTAATAAAATTGACATACATTTATTTTTTATAGTTGTTCCTTTAATTTTTCCTGCCAGTGTATTTTAAGAACGTTTAAACACAGGTTACATAGTCATCTTACAAAGCAAATTATCGCCTGTTTCTACGATAACTTTATTTAAGCTCGTGATAAAAAAAATTATGTAATAATTTAACTGATTTCATATTTTAAACTTTACTAGCTGTTTAACACGTTCTACGCACGAGAGTTCATGAATTTAATTATAAAACCAAAATTAAAAATAAAAATCAGTGCAACCAAACTAAAGTTTATGAATATAAAAAAAAATTGTCCATTGAAAATCAGTATTTACACAACCAATATGAAACAAGCATGTACACAAAAAAATCAGTTATGTCTTAAAAAATAAATAAAAGTAAGTATTATAAAATATAAATTCACAATGGAATTAAAGATTGGGAATATAAAAATCAGTTATAAAGTCAATATTTACACAACCAAAAAGTCAATTTAGAAAAATATTTTTCTACTACTGTGCATTTTATTTAATGAAATTTAATTTATCATGTTGCTATGGCCGCAGACGATAAAACTATATCTTTGGAATAAGGGAATAATCATAATAAAATATTTTGTTGATGTTTGTGATAAAATGGTTTTCTTTATTTTTTAAAATGTAATAATTAAGGGCGATTAAATAATCTCTAATTATTTGCATGCAAGGTAAAAGAATTATCGTAATACCCGCTACAGCTTCTTAGTATTACAGCGTAGCGTACGTAATATGTATATCTCACATTGCAGTAAACATTTAGAACTGATTAGAACTCGCGCGTTTACGGGTTGAACATAAAAAAGGCAAAAATTTGTCAAAAACATAAAATAGAAAAATTCCATTTAAAAATTTCGAATTTTTTGCACCAATCGTTCATGGGCCCCCTACCACCAACCCGTGTGCCAAATTTCGTAGCCCTGCGCCCTGTGGTTTCCGAGTTTTTGAGGTTACATAGATAGATACGCGCACGGATTTTAATAGGGTAGACTAGCTGTTTAACCCGTTCTACGCACGGGAGCTCCAAAATTTAATTCTAAAACCAAAATTAAAAATAAAAATGACACCAAACAACTTTAAAATATCTAAATCAGAAATAAGAATTCCACTGTTAAAATGTTGAGTTGTTCAACTATTCGATTTGGAAAAAAATATTTTTCTGCTACTGTGCAGTTTTTAATGAAATTTAATTTATCATGTTGGCATGGCAGCAGACGATAAAACGATATCTTTGGAATAAGGGAATAAATAGAATAAAAAGTTTTGTTAATGTTTGTGATAAAATATTTTTCTTAATTTTTAAAAAATGTAATAAGTAAGCACAATAAAATAATCTCTAATTATTTGCATGCGAGGTAAAAGAAATATAGTAATACCCGCAACAGCTTCTTAGTATTGCAGCGTGGCGTACGTATTATGCATATCTCACATTGCAATAAACGTTTAGGACTGGTTAGAACTCGCGCGATTACGGGTTAAACATAAAAAAGGCAAAAATTCGTCAAAAACATTAAAAAAATAATCTATTTAAAATTTTCGATTTTCTAATTGTTCATGGACCCCCTACCAGCAACCCGTGTGTCATATTTCGTAGCTCTGCGCCCTGTGGTTTCCAAGTTTTTGAGGTTACATGTATAGATAGGCGCACGGATTTTAATAGGGTAGATACGCGCACGGATCACAAGTGCTCAACAACAAATCATTAACTTTGACTGTTGGTATGCATCAACTGCATACGGGCTCTGTATTTTTTACTAGGAACATAAATTTAATTTTTACGAAAACTGTTATTTTAAAATAGCGGTATTATCTATAAACAGCTAGCTGTTTAACCCGTTCTACGCACGGGAGTTCATGAATTTTATTCTAAAACCAAAATTAAAAATAAAAATCAGTAGAACCAAACTAAAGTTTATGAATATAAAAATTTGTTATCAAACATAAATTTAACATAATTTGTTGTTTGAACATAAATTTAATTTTTACGAAAACTGTTTTTCTAAAATAGCGTTATTATCTATATAAAACAGCTATTAATTGTTACGGGTGAAGCTAAAAATGTTAAATTTGTTAAATGTAATTAGTTCTGTTAAAATCAGAGCAGTAGATTTGGATTTATTAATAAGGAGGGTCAATTAATGAAAAAGCTGCCGCCAGATGGCGCTCGGTCAAGTAAAATTAATGTGATATTCAATAAAAAGTCGTTTACCCCACCCCTCTCCCTTCCCCGCAAATTTAACAAATAATCTGTTAAATTAAGTTTTCTGTATTAATAATCTCTTTCATTCTAAGATATGTCATGTAAAAAAACCCTTAAACCCAGTTAATTACCATTCATTAAGTTGATAAAATCCTTTAAAATTAAGTTTTTAGCATTTGGCAACTGTTAATAATTAAGTTGATTGTCTACATGTCATATAATCTCTGATCCATGGATTTTAAAAACTGAACTTCCAATTGCAATGATCCTTATCTTGATTTATTTAATGACTTCTGCGGAGATTTTATACAACCAACCAACCGAAAATTAAAAAGCGTATTTTTGACGAGATCTCTTTGTAGTTGTATTTTAATTAATATTTAATCTATCAAAAATCTATTTAAAAATTTCGAATTTTTTGCCCCAATCGTTCATGGCTGCCCTACCAGCTACCCGTGTGCAAAATTTCGTAGCACTGCGCCCTGCGGTTTTCGAGTTTTTGAGGTTACATAGATAGATATGCGAACGGTTTTTAATAGTATAGATAGATAGATATGCGAACGGTTTTTAATAGTATAGATTGAGTCATCCTAATCTGATTGTGTGCAAATGTTAGGCTGAAGCCAGCGTCGTTATTTTCATAGAGAATAAATGGACATTTTTTCGTATAATATTTTAAAATGGTTAAAATTACTTCACCGTTGCTAATATTTTATCGTTGCCAAAACTAATTCAAAACCCGGAATAATAATTTTTACTCAACAATTTAGTTTCAATTGAAAAATTTTCACGTGAAAAATGAAAATGAAATAAAAAAATTAAAGAATTAAAAAGAAGATTAAATATTATTAGAAATAAAACGTACTTTTTTTAGTTTTGATAATAATACAAGGTTTCAATATGCGTAACCATAGGAAACATGCGAATATGACGTCATACATCGCAAATAAAGCGGATAGGCTTTGATTGGTAAAATAAAATGATCTTGGGTTTTTTCTTCACTTTTTTCTTTTTTTTCTTTTGTATGATAACAATACTTGGCGTTTTACCGTCTGCGCACGGCAAATATAACTATACCGTATTTTTTTTTTTTAATTTTGAAAAAGTAAAATGAAGTTTAAAAAGAAAAGGGTTAGCAAATGTCAATAATATGCTCCGCAAAATTATCTATGTCGAAAATGATGTCATGGATAGCGAGAAATAGCTATTTTCATTCTTAAAACTAAAAGAAATAACTCGATTAACTAAAACAAAAATGACAAATGTTAATAGTTCCATTTTTGTTGATAAAACTAACAGATTTAATATTATTTCGTTAAAGTCACATAATTTCCCCTATTCCAGTATTGAAATTAATTGCCTGGTTAAGAAAATTAACAAGAATTATGTCATTAAAATGGGATTTCTCTGGAGAAAAAGAGACGTCATATTTGAAATAAAACGGGAATTTTCCAATATGTTTTAAAATGAGTGTGAATCAATTCCTTAAATTAATAATACAACGATCAGTAAGTATAAAAAGTAGATGAATTTCACGCCATATTTATAACGAAAAATTTAAATGTTTTTTTTTTATCTATACTGATTATTAAGCATGAGTATCCGTTATATGCAGATGAGAGTTTTCTGCTAAAAATCACATCATAATTTTAAGAAAAGGAAAATGAACACGAATCTATTATATTAAAATCTGACCGTGTGTTTGTATTTCGCAACTACTCCTAGACTACCGAACGCAACGCGATTTACTTAATACCGGTTATCATTGATCCGAGGATGTCACATAAACTCTCAGAATTAAAAAAATTAAATTAGATGCCAAGATTTTTTTTTCTTTTGTAAATTTTAACGAAGTTTCTGTAAAAACGGAAAGTAAACTACTCCATATTTTTGTATAAAAAAAAGAGAAATAAAATAGATCAGTATGTTTTTTACGCCATTTTCTCATTAAAACTGAAAAACAGAATTTATTTTCACTTTGAATAGTTTGTGAAAAAGAAATCTTGACTTCAGTAAATTATCCGAAAAATAAAAACATATTTTTACATATTCAAACTTCATGAATCAATTTATTCTGGAGAACGAAAATTGCCTATCAATATACTGTAATTTAGAAAACAAGATTTGTTTTAGCTATACATTAAACCAAGGAAGCAGACTTGAATTTAAAGAAAAAGCATATACTATTACCAATTAATGTTTTTCGGAAGGATGGCTATTAAAACGTTTCACAAAGGCGTTAAAAGTAAAATTGTCTATCAGGTAAAATTGACAATTGTTTTTACCCAGTTCGTCTATTTCCACGATTTTATTTGGCCCTCCTTTTTGCATTGGTTGCAATTTCATTTTCGCGATTATTTGGCACAAAATTTCACTTTTTTAAGACTGAGTTATGTCAAGGTCCCTATAACAAAAAATACCGTATTGTCTCCTATGAAATGTGATAAATAGTTAGTTAATTATTAACGTTTTTAATTATAGGGACTGAAATATTTTGCTTAATTAATGTATTTATTCTTCTTTTAGTGTTGCGTGAACGAAGTCACGGGTAACAGCTAGTAATATTATAAATCTCATTGTGTGCAAATGTTAGGCTGAAGCCAGCGTCAAAATGGAGCATTTAATGATCCTGTATTTTTGCATATAGGTTGATTAAAATCCTCAAATTAACATAGGCTGGTTTTTGTTTATTTTATTCAAATATTTTCTTTAATAATTAAAAATTTCATTATTTTCATAGAGAATAAATGGACATTTGTCCATACAATTTAACCATTTTACTTTATCGTTGCTATGTGCTTTGATCGTTGCCACAAAAATAAAAACACGGAAAAATAATTTTTCCCCAACAACTAATTTTCAATTGAACGATTTTCACGTGAAAACTGAAAATTAAAAAAATTCAAAAAAAGGTGAATTTCCATGATATTTGTAACAAAAATATGGAGTATTTGTTATTATACATGAAGTATGAATATCGGTTAAAATAAAAAGATATTTTTCTGTCAAAAACTGCGTTATAATTAGAAGGAAAAGTGCAACAATAATTATATTATTAAAAAATAGATTTCGCTTGGACCATGGAACTATGAAAAGGATCCCCCTCGGCTTGGACAAATATGACGTCATAAATAAAACATGTATTTTCAAATATTCGTAATAATACAAGGAGCATGAATATCAATGTATAATGAAAGTGAATAGATAATGGACGTAATATTTAAGATGAAAACTGAAATATTTTTTATCGATACTGATTAATAATTAGCTTTAATACCAGTTACACATAAATGTGAGTTTTCCGCTAAAATTTACGTCCTGATTGCCAGAAAAAGAAAATTAACAAGAATTGTGCCATTTAAAAGAGATTTCTCTGAGGAAAAAGTGACGTCATATTTGAAATAAAATGAGAATTTTCAAATATGTTTTAGAAGGAGCGTGAATCAATTCATTACATTAATAATACAAGAATCGGTAAGTTTAGAAAGTACATGAGTTTCACGTTATATTTAAAACGAAAAATTTAAATATATTTTTTTAGCTTTTTTTTTAGCTAGATGCTTATTATGCATGAATATCAGTTACATACAGATGAGAGTTTTTTGCCAAAAACTACACCATGATTATTAGGAAAATAAAAATAATTACGAATCTATTATATTAAAATCTGACCGCCTGTTTGTATTTCGCAGATGATGTCATAAACTCTCAGAATTTAAAAAAATGATTTAAATTCCGAGATATGATTGTTATTATTTTTTTTATATAAATTTAACAAGTTGCTCTAAAAATGGCAACTAAATTATTCCAATTTTGTGGATAAAAAAGAAGAAATGAAACGGAATAATATATTTTTTCTCATTAAAATTGAAAAACAAAAAGAATTTATTTTCAATTTGAATAGATGGTGAAAGAAAAAAAAATCTTGATTACAGTAATTTTTTTAAAAAATAAAAACGTATTTTCACATATTCAAACTTCATGAGTCAATTTATTCTAGAGAACAAATATCGTCTGTCAACATATTTTCATTTAGAAATAAAGAATTTTTTTTTCAGTTGTAGTACAGCGCCTAGAATATAGGCGCTGTAGTTATAGATTAAATCAAGGAGGCAAATTTAAGCTCCATGCATTTAGGTCTACAATTATTGCTCCCTATTCACAAGAATTGAATTTAATGAAAAAGAATATACTATTTCCATTATCTTTGAAGGATGGCTATTAAAACGTTTCACAAAGGTGTTAAAAGTAAAATGGTTTACCAGGTAAACTTGACATATGTTTTTACACAATTTGCCGATTTCCACGATTTTATTTGGCCCGCCTTTTTTGTTGGTTGCAGTTTCCTTTTCGTGATTATTTGTCACAAAATTTCACTTTTTTAAAACTTAGTTATGTCAAGGCCTCTATAACATAGAAATACTGTATTGTCTCCAATGGAATGTGATCAAGAGTTAGTTAATTATTTACGTTTCTAATTATTGGGAACGAAATATTTTGCTTAATTAATGAATGTATTCTTATTTTAATGATACGTGAACGAAGTCACGGGTAACAGCTAGTTTATATATATATGTTGAACAAACCGTTTTGCATCGGGTGAATAGCTTTGCATAAATATCCTGGCAAAAGCAAAATTAACAAAATTTGAAGAAAAACGGATATTTTTATTAAGGGTTATTGCGTTACGTACACACAAACATACGTGCATACATACAGAACCGGCGGGCATATTAGCAAACCATACATTGATTCATGTACAGAGAAAAATAGACCAATCACCTGGCGCTCTGGCGTTTCAAAACTCCGCCCCTTGCTTCGCTGGCGCGTGGCGTGGCTGGCGTGGCGTGGAACGGAACGGAAAGTTGATCTTTGGTTAGCTTGAGAAGGAAATTTTTATTTTTGTTGACAAATTAATTATCTCTTCAAGGATCGATTGATATTTACTATTAATGATTTACCCCATTCTTTTAAGAATGAAATTATCAAGATTAATGATGACTCATATATAATAAGAATGAAAACTAATACTAGTTTGAATGTGAGAATATCTCAACTAAATTGAAGTAAAATGTTTGCTGGTAATATAACATGTTTATAATGTATTCTAATTAGGGTTTTTCTGTTTATGAGATGTAAGTAACATTATTTTAAATAAAAATGCTCTCTTGCACCAACACAAGGTTTTAAAAAAATATTAGCTTTTGCTGTTTTTCAGTCTCAATAAAATCTGGTAACTGCGGCACCTGAATAACATTAGGACAGTTAAATTTTGCCCAAATTCTTAAACAAGTTGTTTACAATACAGCATCGATAATCAATCTGTATTATATTAGTTTTGAATGTTTATGAAATATTAGAATAAGATTATTTCAATATTAATACATTTCGAATGTAAAGTATTATATTTTCTTGGAAATAACAGTATGTAATCAAATTATAAGGTCAGTATATGTTTAACTCACGAATTCACAAACAATGTCTTTAATCGAATCAACTGCAGTCTTAAATTTAGTCTTTAAATTATGTTATTTTAAAATTTTATCTATGTTGCTTCTCCTACTGTGATTAATTACAGTGATTGCTTTTATTATTCACTTACAGTTTATTAAATAATAACTTTTGCTTATTCAGACCCCTTGTACCTTTTCCCCATTTATGTGTTTGTTTTCTGATTTCTACTCTTTATGCACCTGTTAAAGAACAAAATTTTCACTTTAAAGTTTTTTATTTTCTGAATTAATTTATTATATTCTTAATTATTATTATACATTTTAACTTAAACTGAAAAGAAGTAATTACAACAAAATATATATTTTTATTAGTACTGAATTCAAAATACAATGATATTAAAAAAGTATAGTATAAGATAATAAATTATGGATGCTTATCAAATTAAAGTAAAACTTGAGGCGATTGGATCTGATGGCCCGGTGAACTCTTGTGATGTCTTAGAGCCTTCATAAATGATTGCCTTTGCATTATGGGCAGTTCACCAGGACAATGTAAGCAGCGTGAAAATGGAACCTGTTTATAATGGAATGTTACCTGCTTAGAGTAGAGAATTTCGTGGCCCAGTGAAAGAAAGAAATGCTGATGTGGAAGCCTGCCAAAAATAAAACTTTTCTTCTGGTCCCACTCAAGAAATTCTGTAATTTGGCAATTATCTATAATTTATAAACTTATAGTACTATGTTTTTGAAGTTTGATGTATTTTGAATTTACAAATTGGAAATAGTAAACATTTAAAATTTAAGACATGAAAAAAAAAATGTTAAGTTTTGAAAAATAAATTGTATTAATTGCAGAAATTTAAAATAGGTGGAAATTGGAAAATTTTTCATTCTTTACAGTTTAATTTCCTTGACTATTTATAATATTTGGATAGAATTCACATTTTATTTTGTTTGAGTTTTATCAAAGTTGCTATATAAATTAAATATTAAATTTTACTTCTCAGAAGTAAAAATTAATGCAGTATTAATTTTTGTAAAGGATGTTTGGTGTCTGCATCAAAAATAAATCTTTTCTGAATGAAATCAGAACCAGGATATGTATGGGTACTTTTTATGTTAACCAGGTGTAATCTTATCGATAGCTGCTTTACCTTTTCACGTGTCTAAATTAGAAACGGTGCTTTGATTTTGATATAAAATGTTTGGTTTATGGTATTATTATTATTGTTATTATTATTATTTTTCATGGGGAGGGGTATTTAAAAAAAAGTGAAATGCATGTATTTTAAATCTAATTTATAAAATATATGTATTTTAAATGAAAGTTATGTATCCTAAATGAAATTAGTGAAAGGTTTATATTTTAAAATAAATGGATGCAATACAAATGATGGTGATGGGAGCAATGTTTGATAATTTATCACCTGTGCCTAGTTAACATACATGTACGTACCTATGTTTGTATATAAACAAATGTTTCACTTTTGAATTTTTATTTTCCAAAAGTACTTGAATGAAATACTGTTTTATTTGATTAAAAAAACCCAGCACTGTAGGTAAAATGGGTGTCTACCTGTGAAACAAATTTGTCAATCCTTTAATTACATTCCTTTTATTACTTTTATCATGTTCACAGTTGGTGGATGAGGGTTGTTAGAGACTCGGGTGAATGAGGGCTCCTTTTATCAGTGAGTAGTCCTTACTTACAAAATTTAATCATGTTTATTTATTAAAATATTTAAATTAATCCCAAAACAAACATACACACAAAAGACTGTAGAATCAGAAATTGTAAAATATGCAGGAAATGGGAACTATATTATTAAATAATCACTTTTTAAATATTTTTTTCAAAACTTTTTTTTAATTTAAAAGGTATAAAAATTAAAATTACTTCCAAGAAAATATTCTTTGTGTTCACTTCACAATAAAAAGAATTTAATAAACAGCAAAATAGTTAAAAAATGAAATTAAAATGTTTTAATGTAAATTCATTGGAGGAGGAATCATGAAAATTTGAAGTTTCAATATTTTGTCAAAATGTAAAAGGTGGTTCTCAAATGACTTGCTCAACAACGCAAAACTTTCTGAGACAATTTCTGATTCATTTTTTAATGCAAAGGCATGAAATTGGCAAACTTGACTTTTGGAGCGATTTGGAATCTAAATGAGTTTTCCATATTTTGATAAATAGATTACTTATCGAGTTATAAATGATTCTGGTCATGTGACAATCCGTTTTTCTTCTTTCTTGTACTGCAAAATCAGAATTTGCTTCAAAATGCCGACTTTGATAATATTTTTGAAAGATCTTCTGTCTTTACCAAACATAGAAAACATGTCTCGATTATAAAGTTTCTGAATAAAAACACCTGCCAATTTCATGCCTTTCAGAATAAAAATGAATGAAAAAATATGTCATAAAGTAGCCAGTTTGGATTTGAGAACAGAGGGAAAAACCCTTTTGGAACAGATGTGTTACACTCACGCACCGATGTTTGGTGACTTTTTGATTGGCGCAATTTCCAAGACCGCACCAAACCGATAACTGAATACAATAGCCAGGTTACCATTAAAGGGAAAAATCCCCAAAATTTGGCGACTTTTTTACTTTTTATAACCGATAAAATAAAATAAAAAATCTGTGCATGTGTGTAAGACATCATAGCCATCCTTTTTTTAATCGAATGTTAAATTGATAATTTTTATAATTAATGACACATTTTTTTACATTTCAGAACATCCTATCCCCATATTTCCTGTGTCATCTGCACCAGAAGATAAAGAATGTCAAACTGAAGATGGCATTATATTGTCCTTTTTATAAGAAAATCAGCAACTGAGGGGAAAAATACATATCTTAAAGAAAGGTTTCAATTTTATTTTTTTACAGGTGAATATGTTATAAATAGGGATTTAAAAATTCTTATAATAGGATTTAATAAAATCCCATTTGAAAATGTTTTCATTTTCAAATTTTTCTGGTGATGATGATGATAATAAATCGCTGTCTATAAAATAAATATTTTATGTTTTTTGGTGAGATTAAAAGCCGTTCTGATAAAAGAAATGTTGGCACTAATATTTTGAGGCTGCCAAAGTACAATTTCCCGTATCATTTTTATGATGAAAGACTTAATTTACAACAAAATAGTAAATATTATTTGGTCCAGTAAACAACAAATTCAAAATTATATGCCCATCTGTTTAAGAATAAGTGCCCTAATTGTAGATACCACTGAATTCAAAATCCCTTTGGCCCTAGGAGTCACTTTGAGCTGCTGTAAAAATAGAAACAAATGTCTCATAGGTATTGCATCTTCTGGTGCAATATCATTCATGTTGGATGCATAGGGAGGGACTGTT
Source organism: Maratus michaelseni (assembly GCA_963931845.1). Lineage (NCBI taxonomy): Eukaryota > Metazoa > Arthropoda > Arachnida > Araneae > Salticidae > Maratus > Maratus michaelseni. The sequence continues at coordinate 102,085,066 of OZ007593.1, read as the reverse complement.
TCAGACAGAGATAATTTCTTGAAATAAAATCTTTTAGAATCATTCGAAAAAGGAGATTCATTGTTGGCAGATAGGGGATTTATTGTGCGAAAAGAGCTTGAAACCGAAGGATGCAAATTACATATCCCCACTTTTAGATAAAAATAAATTCAACATAAAAGAATGTAAGGATAATCATTTTTAAAATATGCCAGAAAGTCCATGTTGAAGTAATATACTTGGAATTAATTTTTTTCTCGTACAATTACTATTCTTTCACTGTAATTAATTAGTCAATAAATTTATATAATTGCCTTTTTCATTCATTTTGGTAATCCATTAATTAAATGCTAAGTAGGTTATTATGATATAATTATAACAATATAGTATATATATATATATATATATGTCACATTTTTCAGAAATTGACAGCATTCGGGTGATTTAAATATAACATCCTTTATTAGAGGAAAGCCTGCTACAGCAGTAGATTTCATAGTTGCATATATGATGGTTTTCACGCAGCAAGTGGGGTAGAAGTATATTAGAAATTCCTCATCTCCGAAGAGTTATCAGTTCAAAAGGCCATGTGATTTTATTAATTAAGCCGATAAACTGATTAAATTGGCTACCCTGCTAAACTCGTGATTATGTGTCATCGGGCCTGTATCCAAAGTGAGGGGCAATTCATAAAAAAAAAAATTAATAGGTTTGATTTCTATAATTTTCCCACATATATACATATATATATATATATATATATATATATATATATATATATATATATATATATATATATATATATATATATATATATATATATATATATATATATATATATATATATATGTATATATATATATATATATATGTATATATATATATATATATATATATATATATATATATATATATATATATATACGTGTATATTTTTCAGCGTTTCACCATACATATTCAATATGCTTTTATTATTATTATTTTCTTTTTTTTTTATAATGATACTAGGGGGCTTACCCCCTGCGAGCTACGCTCGCCAACCCCCGCTCAGACTTCGAGGCCTCTAAAAACATGACAGCGTTCTTTATTTTAAAAATATTGGTAAATCTGTAATTGGGTTGCCATGCTTTTAACGTTTCAACGGGGCCTTTTTTCATTATCATGGCCTCATACACAGCTGTTGCGACAACTGACGACTGTTTTCGGGATTCATAAGTAAAATTAATTACAACTTGAAAATCAGCTTGTATAAAATGGTTAGGTTTAAATTGTGGCTACCTCTCGGACTTTTATAAAAACGATCTGTATTCTATTCTTCCTTTGCGTTTAAGGATGAGAAAAAATTCATCTGCTTGTGAATAACATTAAGAACCACGGTATTGAAAAGTACTATGTTATAGACATTTTCAGTAACAGGTTTTAATTTTCTCTCTATTTTAGTGCACATCATGCATATTTCCATGTTATTTTAAATATGTAAATTATTTATTTTAATTAATATGTATATACGAATTTTCTAATAATTATTTATCATACAAAATCAATTAAATATTTTGTGCTCGGCATCAATTGATGAGATATTTAAACAAATTTGCTATCCGCGATAATTTTACACCATGTAATGTCACTTGAATATTGTCCATAAGAAAATCGGGTAACTTTCCAGTATAGGATCCTTTGCTTTTAGGTTTGGCATAATTCGAGCTTCAAAAAGGGATAGATTCATTAATATACATAGATTTGTTGCCAAAAGTTATGAAAACAAATCCAATGAACTTTTGGTGCTTTTCTATTATAGGGGACTTGACGCTTTTTTAAAAAGCTTGGCGGAAAAAACCAAGCAGGATATTTTATTCTCCTTCCGTTCAGTTGGTCAATTATTATTTTATATATTTGTTTGAAATATCCGAATTAGTGATTTTATAAATTCGTTTAATTAAATTTTACAAAAAAATAACAATATGATATCAATAAATAATAATTATTATTAATTCCTTTTCCCCCTTTTTTTGCGTTTGCATAAATGACGTCATTTGGACGAATTTATTCAAAATATTTTCAGTTTATAAATTAAATTAAATGCTGACAGACGATTGAATCCTAACGATAGAAATGGGATTTTTTTTTTTCAAATTTTCCTGAAAAACATAATTTAATTACAATCTTGTCTTCATTATCGATTGAAATAAAAGATAAATTTAATTTCAATTTGAAAATGACGAATAAAAAGAAATCAATAATCCCTATCGGGATCCTTTTCAATTTTTTTCCCTTTTTTTGTCACAAAAAAACTAAGTAATTAGTTGCCATCATTACAGAAATGTCATTAAAATTAGAAAAAATTAATATCTCGAAAACTAAATCTAATTTCAAAATTCTATTACAAATTTTGACATCCGCGGATTTTTATGGACAATTGGTATTAATTTCACCATCAAGCGTTTAATATTTTATTAAAAATAGCCCTGAAACATAATCAGTCGTTTCATAAAATCGTTTCATAAATTTGTTTCATAAAATCGTTTCACAAATTCGTTTCATTAGGATTTTATATATATAGGGTAGATTTGATACATTTTATTATATTAGATAGTAAAAATTATTTAATCTTATTTAATTTTAATGTTTAATTATTTTTTATATGTGTATGTAAACTACCCATGTAAATATGTGACTATTATTATTCAACTAGAAATTATATATTTTTTACATAAATGGAAATTAATATAGTTCCTATCTACCCCCTCCCCTTGTTTGTGCTAGTTTATGATTTTTTTTTTACATCATCAGTATGTAATCCATTTAAAAAATATATTTTGCTGTTTGCTTTCAAAAAAATTTTTATCTTCTAAATTTGAAAGTGTCAATATACTCTGCCTTTAATATAGAAATTATTTGTATAAATATAGAAGGAAAGTACTTTGCATAATGAATTGATTTTGGATGTATTGTCAATAAATTGTAATAAGGTCAAATGAAACATGTGGAGTTAATTATTGAATTCTATACAAATATACATTTATTATCTATACAAATATACAATATAACATTTACATTACTTTAAAATATTCGGAAAGAAGATCAATACATTTTCTTCACATTCTGTGATTTATCATCTCAGAATTCTTTTACTGTATTGCTTCAACAAATGAAACTATTTTTTTTTTCACATTTATCATTATTCCAGTGAAAAGTATAAAATCCCATCAAAAAATTTCTATTAAAAAAAAGTGCCAAGTTCCTCTTAATGCTTCAGCCACAAAAAGTACTGATATCTGATGCTCGCCCAAGTTAGAAGTCAAACATCTGAAATCTTTCACTGAAAATGGCTTCCTGCGACTTGGCCGTTCTAGGTTCTTTGGCATTCTAGGGTTTTTTTTTTTCATTTATCTGGCATTCTTATACAAATTTCAATAAATTCTAAATAACATTAGAAGAATTTAATACTGAGAAAAATAAATTAGAATATATAATACACCCTGATTGATGTTAAACATATAACTTTCATTTGAAATAAACAATTACGTTGATAAATCTTTTCAAAATTAATGATTAGAAATGATGCATTTATAAATTATTTGAATATTAAAAGTAATATCAGAATGCAAATAAGCAAATTCGTATGAATACATTGAAACTAAAAGCTATGTGATAAATTACCATTGAATTTCAACAAACATTAGTTTTGATTAACCATCATTTAGTTTTACCATGGTTTAATGACTATTTTGTACGGTCTATTGTCATTAACACGAATTCCAATGAATAATTTTTTCATCAAATTTCACATTTTGTTACATTATATGAGACGTTGAGAACCAGAGTGGACCATCCTCGACGGCTGTGATTTCGAAATTATGCGTTTTAAAATGTGTATTATATTTCAGTATTTTGTGCAACAAAATGCGTTAAATGTTTTTTTTTAAAGTAGTAGACATGTAGATCATTATACATTCTTTAGAATATCAAAACCCCTCTAATAATCCATTAACGGCCAAGTCGCAGGAAGCCATTTTCAATGAAAGATTTCAGACGTTTGACTTTTAACTTGGGCAAGCATCAGATATCAGTACTTTCTGCGGCTGAAACATTAAGAGGAACTTGGCACTTTTTTTTAATAGAAATTTTTTTGATGGGATATCACTACTTTTTGTAGGTTTTTTCAAATGTATTTTTCTAAAGGATGCATATAAATATAAAATAATTTTTAAATTATTTTATTATGCTTTACAAATCTATATTTTATTTCTTGTTTACATCAAAATACTAGCCACTAGTTTAGTCTTCCTAAAATGTATGCTAAACACTTCATCATATTGCTTTTTTTTCATAATTGATTTGCTGAAGCCAAATTGGAAGTTTCTATTAGATAAATCAAGAATCAACTCTTTGTGATCATGGCTGCATATCTTATATTTTGTGTTAGTATGCATTTCATCTTTATTGACAATTATCGCTTAATTTACTTAGGCATTTATGCTTCATGCTCGTTTTCATTGTTATGCTTTCTAATGAGGAGATTTTGAATCCTATTAAGTAATCTTCTGTATTGCAACTGCCAAATGGCATATTTTAGCAAACACGATTTAGTGCAAGAGAAGTGGGTCTTTTTAAACGTTTTTAAAGCTATCCAGATTTGCAATAAACCATATTGATGCTAATAAATTTTTTCCTTTCATTCTAACATTGGCATGATTAAGTAAGATTAGAAAATCTACAGACGTGCGACCATTTTTCTATTAGAAAATCTATCATTATTTTCATCTAATCGTCTTAGATAATATGTCAATGTGACTTGGTTTTAAGATTTTAGCTAATTTTATGCAAAAACCTGAAGCTCCATTATAAAAGATTTATTCTATAACGTACATATCGCTAAACTGGATATTTGTTATAAAATTATAATAATCATGAGGAGAACTGGCAGTTTCGATGCTTTAATTCTGAAAATTCTCTTTCTATAATAAACTTTTAACAGAGTAAAGACTAACAATACAGTAATATATAATAGCAAGAGTCTTGTGTAGTGACAAAAGATTGAAACTTTATTAACAATCGTGTGTTTTGCCATTTAATTAACCACTTAATGAACTACATGGAAACCGTCAAAACTTGACGGAAAAAAATTACTTATTTCACTGTTTTATGCTTTTTTTAATGCGGTTTACCACTTATTACTTACTGTTTTCTGTTTATTTACATGTTTTATAGCTACATTTTTTAATAACATGAATTAACCTATATTATTCACAACTAAAAAGAAATGGTGCATCTAGTATTTGTCGAGAATTAAATAAAAATCATGCACTCATGACATCAGCCAGTATACACATCAGGACACATTGCCGTTATCATTATCTTTTTATGTGCAAAGGTTTCCTTGTGATACTCTATTGTGAAATTTGGTAAATTTTGAAATTCAATATTTGAAAAAGGCATAAGCATTAGATTCGAAATTTATATCTAGAAAAAACAACTTTTTTTCCTTTCTAACGCAGTTTTGTCTAACAATTTTCTAACAAATACTTTTCGAGCTATTCATTTTTTCAGTAACTTCAAATGTTTAATTTTCCAAGATTAATTTGTGGCAACGATTAGCAAAAAACCAGTCATCAGCAACAAGTAGCTTTTTATTAAAGAGGAAGGTTACTAACCCTAAAAATTCTCAATGAAATATAGCCTCTAGCGTCAAATTCTCGCCAAGCTTGGCGACACTTAAGGAAATAGTGCCAAATTTGGCAACAAACATACCCTGTTTATGTTGACATCATAATGATGAATATATATTGTATGTGTGATGCATGTATATATAATATATATATATATGTTACAGTCATTATGATTAATCTGGTCATTATGATTAATCTGGTCATTATTAATAATAACCGGTTATTATTAATAATGACTGATTAATCATATTGACCGTAACATATATATATATTTCAAATAAAATCTCATGTGTGTACATATATATATAAAGTTTATTAACATCATTAAAATGCAATTAAAGAACTAACAACCAAAGTTTTGCCACACTGACTAGAGCGATATTGCGATTAGAATACCAACATTTATAATAAAATTTATTTTAAGAAAGTAAAAGATAGAAAGACTGACAGATAAACTAAAAGATTTGCCTTACCAACATTTTCGGAAAAGCATATAAAAATTTCATTCTGTTTGAAACCATGTAACACCTTCAACTTCAGGCTAATTTTCTGTAATCGGGCTTTGGCGACCAATGCTGGTGTCAAATATGAGCGAGTATAAATGATTGTCTATGCAACTAGTATTACTTAAAGGTTTATTGTACAACAAGAAACACAAATGGTTACAACAATGTAATTAGTTTAATTTGCCAATTGAATGCGTTGCAAACTGTATACAGCCAAATCAACACCTCCTATTTGAAGAGTTTAAAGGCAGTTTCAGACATTTCTGGTTAATTGTGTGACAAAACCTACTTACTTGTCAAATTTTATGATTCTACGACTGTTAGAAGTACTTTAGTTATTTGATGATCCCCTGTGAGTTAGTGATAAAAAAGCTCTTTTTTGGTATTGCATATTTCGAAAAATATTAAATACAGAAACATGAAATTGTGGAACGTAGTTCAGTTTGATTATATTAATGTGTGTTAAAAAAGAAAACTCTCTAGCTCTCCCCAAAACGAAGTTATGAGCGGGTGAAAAGTAGACCGAAATGGTCGGAGAAAAAGTAGCTACAGCCTGTGTGAACTTGGCGGATGCACTACCGTGCTCCCAGATATAATTCTAACAGATGATATACTTGCCAAAATAGGGAAATCTCTGTAAAATTGCACTTTTCAGAAATTTTAAAAGAAAATTTCCAGTCAAATTCAGTTTTTGCTGTTTAAAAGAATACAAGATATGACACCCTTTGAAATAAACATATCAGTGTTATATTACAGTAGAAGACTACTAATCCTCATAGCTTGGTTCCAACTGTTGTACGGATTTGAGACATTTTGCAGATTACAGGCTATCAGTGCTGTAGTTGGGTGGGAACGGCATTCCCAGAAATGTTTGGTTTGTTACTGTAAAAAAAAAATAATATCGCGTACGAGCACAAGCTTTTTTTTTCTCTCCAGACTATGTAAACTATACACATTTCAATGTCTGAATGCGAAAGAGCATTCAGCTGTATGAATAACATCATGACCGATACGAAAAATCACATTTGATTAAAAAAAGGATTTTTCCCTCTGTTCTCAAATCCAAACTGCCTACTTTATGACATATTTTTTAATTTATATTTGTTCTGAAAAGCATGAAATTGGCAGGTGTTTTTATTCAGAAACTTTGTAATCAAAACATGTTTTGCATTTTTTGATAAAGGCAGATCTTTCAAAAATACTATCAAAGTCGGCATTTTAAGCCAAATTCTGATTTTGCAGCACATGAAAGAAGAAAAACGGGTTATCACATGTCCAGAATCATTTATAACTCGATAAGTAATCTTAGAGTTTAATCTAGGAAAAAAAGTTTTGTAGCTTTTTGGCTAATTGCAGCCAATAACTGTTAGCCAAATAAAAATAGCTTTAGCCAAGAAAAAAAACTTTTATTTATACAAAATTTCTATATAAATGAGTATTATTTGTAATTATACAATATACAAACAATACACCACTCTGTAAAATTGACCCTCTCGAGATTTGGCCATACATCACACATCAAATGCTTTTTTAAATGGAAATTCTTTTCAAATTTCCCCATCCAAAATAATCATCATTAAGTTACTTAAATTTTTTATTGTCAGTCTATTTCTCAAGTCAGTTTTTGTTATATTCACGAGACTCAATCCCCTTTCACAATCTGCTGTAGACAACAGAATTGTTGCTACAAATTCATACAAAGAAGTCACATTGGGAAACATGTCAGTAATTTTTCAGTAATTTTGTAATTAATCATGTCAGCCATTTTTATGGAAAAAGAATACAATCAGCTGGTTTCATTTCTTAACCCCTTGTAGCCAGAACCTTCCTGAATAACTTCCATTCATGAACCGTTTTGGTTTCATTTCCTAAGTTTGGATCATCAACAAAAAATAACCAAACTCTTTTAATTTTCTCAATACTTGTTTAATGCAAATAACGCCATACTATTTGTAAGCGAGGCTAACGAAAAAGACAGGCTACCGCGGTGCATTCCACTTATCATTTTTTACAGACTGCTAGAGTGACGTGATGCTCTTTTCATACACCTGCATTGGTCCATTCAAGCATCACGTGACTCCCGCGGTCTGTAAAAAAAGATGTGTGTAAAGCACCGCGGTAGCCTTTCTTTTTTGTTAGCCTCGATTTGTAAGAGGCTTGCACAGAGAGGACGAGACAAATTTTGAAGTGAGTTGCCTGGACAGAGGCGGTTTGAGATTTTTTTTTACACGTGGCAGTTGCAGGTTTACGAAAGGAGGAACAACAAAATGGAAACGATATATATTTTTTTGGCTGTTGCTATTTGGCTAATCCACTAAATGCTTTGGGGCAAACGGTGCTTTCAGTTAGCTTTTTGGCTATTTGGCTAGCTCTAGATTAAACCCTAAATCTAATTATCAAAATATGGAAAATTCATTTAGATTCCAAATTGCTCCAAAAGTCGAGTTTGCCAATTTCATGCCTTTGCATTAAAAAATGCATCAGAAATTGTGTCAGAAAGTTTTGCGTTGTTGAGCAAGTCATTTGAGCATTAGTAAACCAAGCATTTTATATTAACATCAAAGCACCGTTTCTAATTTAGACACGTGAAAAGGTAAAGCTGCTATCGATGAGATTACACCTGGTTAGCATAAAAAGTACCCAAACATATATACTGATTCCGATTTCATTCAGAAAAGATTTATTTTATTTTTAATGCAGAAACCAAACATTCTTTACAAAAATTAAAACTGCATTAATTTTTACTTTTGAGAAGTAAAATTTGATAATATTTAATTTATATATCAACCTTAATAAAACTCAGACAAAATAAAGTGTGAATTCTAGCCAAATATTATAAATAGCGAAGGAAATGAAGCTGTAAAGAATAAAAGAATTTCCAATTTGCACCTATTTTAGATTTTTGCAATTACTAAACTTTATTTTTCAAAAATTAACATTTTTTTTTCATGTCTAAAATTTTAAATATACTATTTCCAATTTGTAAATTCAAAATACATCAAACTTCAAAAACACAGTACTATAAGTTTATAAATTATAGATAATTGCCAAATTATGGAATCTCCTGAGTGGGACCAGAAGAAAAGTTCTACTTTAGGCAGGCTTCCACATCAGCATTTCTTCCTTTCACTCGGCCATGAAATTCTCTACTTTAAGCAGGTAACATTCCATTATAAACAGGTTCCATTTTCACGCTGCTTACATTGTCCTGGTGAACTGCCCATAATGCAAAGGCAATTATTTATGAAAGCTCTAACACATCACAAGAGTTCACCGGGCCATCAGATACGATCCCCTCAAGATTTACTTTAATTTGATAATCATCCATAATTTATAATCTTATACTATACTTTTTGAATATCATTGTATTCTGAATTCGGTATTAATAAGAAAGTATAAAAAAAAAATATTTTTTATTAGGTCTTCAGTTTAAGTTATAAAGTTCAGTTTAAATTAAAATATAATAATAATTAAGAATATAATAAATTAATTTACAAAAATAAAAACTTTCAAGTGCAAATTTAGTTGTTTGACAGGTGCATAAAGAGTAGAAATCAGAAGACAAACACATATTGTGCTGTCCTCTAAAAAAACCCATTTTTTGAAATTTTCTCTACATAAAGTCTAATAAAGAATTTTAAAAAATTAAGCATGGCTAAATTTTCACAGCTGTTCTGACCAAGATTTTAATGTTGAGCATTTTTCATTTGATCACTTTATTACAAGGCAGCCAATTAAGCAAGAATTAAAAGAAAAAAACACTTTTTCAAAAAATAACGTATGTTACCTGAAAAACACCCACACCTGACATAATCAGCTAAAAATGAAGCATTTTATTACATATTAATGGTTTAACATTAAAAATTGTTATTGCAATAAAAAATTAAGATTATTTTTAAGAAAAAATATATTAAAGAAGTTATTGCAATTGTAAAATTGCAATTGTTAGTTTACATTATTTTAAAATTAAATAAGCACTCCTTAGATATTTTTATTATTCTAATTTGAGCATCAAAACAAAAAAAAAGACTTTAGTGAAATATTTGATGTAGTACTAGAGTTTTTTTTTTAGGAAACATTTCACTGTGGGTTTTTTTAGAGGACAGCACAATAAATGGTGAAAAAGTACAAGGGATCTGAATAAACAAAAGTTATTATTTAATAAACTGTAAGTGAATAATAAAAGCAATCACTGTAATTATTCACAGTATGAGAAGCATCATAGATAAAATTTTTAAATAACACAATTTAAAGACTAAATTTAAGACTGAGTTGTTTTGATTAAAGGCATTGTTTGTGAATTCATGAGTTAAACATATACTGACCTTATAATTTCATTACATACTGTTATTTCCAAGAAAATATAATACTTTACATTCGAAATGTATTAATATTGAAATAATCTTATTCTAATATTTCATAAACATTCAACACTAATGCTGATTGATTATCGATGCTGAACAACTTGTTTAAGAATTTGGGCAAAATTTAATTGCCCTAATGTTATTCAGGTTTCTGCAGCTACCAGATTTTTTTGAGACTGAAAATATTTGTAACTATTTACAGCTTTATATCAGATCTCACAAAATTTTTTGGCAAAGAAAACAAATTAAGTGCAAATGTACAGTAAACATTAGTTCTAACTTCTAACCAACATTCCATGCCACGCCACACGCCAGCGAAGCATGGGGCGGAGTTTTGAAACGCCAGAGCGCCAGGTAATTGGTCTATTTTTCTCTGTACATGAATCAATGTATGGTTTGCTTATATGCAACCGGCGGACACATTAGCTCTCTGTCTTTGATAACCTGTGAGGTAAAAAGCAATACCAAGATCTTTAATACATAAATTTGTTACATGATTATTTTCCCCTAATAACCGGAGAATAAAGATTCTAAACTGTGAATGGGGAAAGGTAAACAATTATCTGAACTGGTTAAACTCTATTTTCACTTTCCGTAAGAGAAATAATGAGAGTCGTAGTATAGTGGATTGGATATACAACAGAAATATAAATTGCATCACGCTTTTGTAAATACCCATATGAAGTAAAAATAAAATATTTTTTGGATATGTGTTCATAAAGTAAAAATAATGTTAGGAATAAATTTGGTACATATAAAGACTATTTTAAAAATTAGCATACAACACAATTTATGTGATAATGTGAGATACTTTGAAATAGTTTCATAGATACTCCTATAATCGCATTTTTATTTATCTTGTAGCAATCGTGCCAGTTGACAAACTATGCCAACAGAGAACTCTAGCAACCCCAGAAAAAAGATGAGTCGTGTAGCTGGGGGTGGAGTAAAGTGAACGAAGAGTTAATGTGGTGATGGTAAAAATGTATATGTTGACCGCTATAGTTTTGCCGTAGAATGTTTTCGCTCTGGTATTCGATATTTTATTTTTTCGTGAAAGGAGTTATATATGTGAGCTGTAATGTTTGCTGTAATAAAACTATTTAAAAGAAATCCTGGAATTTTGAACGGACGCGAAACAACTACGTTACAATCTGTTGGATAAATAATAGGAACAAATTGTAAAAACTTTGGAACGATTATGGGCAAATACGGTTGAATTTTGTATGATAATTATGCCGTTTAGTAATAGATATTACACTTTTTATGATACAGGTATAATACTATCATAAACCAATTATTTTTTGCCTTTTTTGTTAAAATTGATTCAGTTCTACCACTGTTTTGAAATACTACTATTTGCCTAATTTAATATGGCATTAAATAAAGCGAATATTACTAATTCAAAAATGAGGCTTTAATGAAGCAAATCAAAATCCCTATTATAAACCCACCCAACTGACAACAATGACTATCCCGCCACGCCTTGGCGGGACAGATTTACAGGATATGCATGCCGTTCGGATAATATGAGTTAAAAATATGCTAAAATATATTTTTCAACAGTGAAAAAAAAAATTTCTGAATGACATGTTAACAATAATTTACAGATTTATCCTTGATTGATATATATATATATTTTGCAGAATCTGTATTCTGTAAAGATAGAGGAAAGCATATTCCTGAATAGAATGAACCAAATTGTTTCTTTCCATATGAGAGAAATAGAGGTATTGTGCTTCCTACGGTAAAGGATATGCCACAAAATAAATTACATGAAGTTTTTTCAATACGCAGTGTAGCGAAAAGAAACGAAAATCCAGATAATATGAAGCATATATGTTACTGAATGTTGCTGATGTATTTAAAAAAATATTTTTAAACTTCCTACTTAACATACTTTTTGAAACCATTTAGTAAATTAAACTGTTGTCTTTTATTGGTATAATATTCCTTAGCTTTATAGTGAAAGGATAATAATAATGTAACTGATATTTTATTATAAATTCAATCCTATATATATCGGATACATAGTTTTATATCTACGGGATGCAGAGTTTTCTACTTTTAATTGAAAAGTGTTTGGCTGTTTAGTTGAGATTATAAATGATTACAGTCTTTATAAGATAATTTATTACTCTCCGTAATTTCACTTCATTCCTAATAATTTTCAGATTCTTTCATTTCGTTTCTACTGACTGTGAAATCGAAAAAAAATATATGTTTGAGCAGAAATTAATGTTAAATGTTAAGGAAATCTGGAAATAAAATTGAAACCAAAACGCGAGTAATAAGGAAATATATGTAATAAATCTTAATAAAAAACGAGCCTTAAAAGAAAGATAATCATTTTCGAATTAAAAAAGAATGCTCTTCATGAAATTTAAATTAAGAAAACATCTTCTTACGAAACAATTTGGAAAAAGCAATCCCAAAAACTCTAACCTATTTTTTTATTTATTTTTATTCGATTATTTTTAGCTAAAGAAAGATTGGATTATACATACTATAAAAAAGGAAAAAGGGACATATTTCTGGACAGATTGAACTCTATTTTTTATTTCCGGGAAATAATTAGTGATAACGAATGTAGGACAACATAAATTGCATCAAGTTTTGTAAACATACAGATGTGTGTGTGTGGGGGGGGGGGGGGCATGAGAAATATTCGGATGATGTGAAAAAGAAATGCTTGGGCGTATTGCGGATACATTTAAAGAACAAATTATTCATTAAAACGCAATTTATAGAATCATTTTTAAAACTAAATCATTCTTAGGTATTTGTCGGATAAAAATCTTTGCATTTCCAAATGGAAAGAATTATGATATTTATTAGTGAAAATAATTACATTAACTGCAGTGTTGCACACTTTGAGATAATTTGCTGATACGTTTTCCATTTATTTTTAGTTAATTGCAATTTCTTATCAAACACCGTGTTTTAACGAAATGTGAGAGTACTATGTTCAAATCCATTTTAAACAACTTTCGAATGATAGCTCAATCACCACTGCGCGTATGCATGTACATAGAAAAGGATATGTGGACATCAGAAATAGTATAAATGATAATTGTATTTAATGAATTTGTATTTTTCGCGTTTTCCTTTAAGTAGGTTCTAAGACTGAAGTTCCTGTTATTTTTTTTTTATCAAATATCGAAATAATAATATAAAAGATTTATTTTCAGACGAATGATTTGTAATACAATAATTTCATACTTGTAAAAGAGAAAGTTAAGGGCAATTAAGTCAATTTAACGCCAGCATATTACTATTATTGGGTTGACCGGAAAGTTCGTGCCGGTTGGGAAAATCAATTAGTACCGGAAAATTCTATCATTTAATTATTAGACATTGATTCCGATATGTAATGTCTAATAATTAACGGGTAGAATTTTCCGGTACGAATTGATTTTCTCAACCGGCATTAACTTTCCGTACAACCCAATAATAAGTTTTATTAGTCTAAATTCGCATTTCGTTTTAATATTTAAATAATTATGGCACGAGTTATAAGTAAATATGAGATACTTTTGTATTAAAAAAAAAACACATATAAACTCAAAAATTATTTAAACATTTATTTTCCTTGCTTACGCAACAGAAATGGAAATGAAAAAGGTTTTTATTTGAAAGATATTAATTATTCTGCTTTTAAATAATAAAATTTTAATTTTTTTTTACAATTCTAGGCGTTTAAATGGATAAGAAGCATCTTGTGTCATTTTTTTCTGTTGTAATCGAGTAATGCAGAAAATTACCAAGTGACTAATTTAGTAATTTTAAAGATTTTGGTCGATCACGGAATCTTTTGCGTCATTTGAGAAAATCAATGCTATTGTCTGTGTCTGAACATATTCAATTTTTCCCGTAAAGTTTTATTTATTAGAATTTTGTATTAACTGCAATTTTAAATTAACAATATGTGTTAACAAAATACGAGAGTACTATATGATACATATACGATATGTTCTAAACCTTTCGAGGAGTACTACATTCCCGGTTGTGCGCTTTGTATGTGCATAGAAAAACAGATGTTGTGACAATGGTAAAAATATTACGATATTTATGATAGTTTATAATTCTTTGTAATTTCATTTTTTACAATTGTTTTACAACAAATTTAATTTTATATTCTACAGTATGTGAGATAAAAACAAATTGCATGTTTTAGTAGAAATTAATACTAACTTCTAAGAATTTTGATCGAAATTTGAAATAACTAAACCATAGAAGAAATACAACATGAGCCATAAGCTATAAATCTTAATAAAAACATTTACTCCTACTGGTATTCAAGTTATTAATTCCAGTTTGTTTTCAAATTACCTCAAATATTAATAAAATACAACTTGAAGATACAAACATTAATAACACTCGCTGCAAATTATATCAGACAGCATAACATTTTACATAAAAGGATATTTTTCTTGAAATTTAAGTTAAGAAGAATCTTCTTGTGAAGCAGTTTTAAAACGCACACCCAAGATCTGTATTATATATTTATTTTTTATTTTTTTTACCCAACTATTTTCACATAAGGAAAGATTGAATAATCAATACTAAGAAATGTTAAAGGGATACATATTTTTCAATTGATAAAAAGAACGCTATTGTTCTTCGTATGAAAGAAAAAGAGAAGTTGAACGTCCTACCATTGTGGGGATGCGTAAAAATAAATTGCATTAAGCTTTGTATACACGCAGGTGTGGCGAAAAGAGGAAAATGTTCCGATGACACGAAAAAGAAATGTTAGAGAATATTGCTGGTTCATGTAAAGAATAATTTAGAATCTTGTATACCTCATTTGCACGTTAAAGTATCCTCGTCGATATTCCTAAAAGATTCTGTATATAATTTCTGGAACGGCCAGTTTTTCTATCTCGAATTTCATATTGCAATTGAGCATTTTTTAGTTTAATGAAGTTACTTTTCCAAACCTTCCTCCTCCTTTTTCATAAACAATCCATTCCTTCCTTATGTCTTCTCATACTGTTATGCGCTATACTGACTTATTACCTGTATATTTATTTTATTTTAATTTATTTTTATACCGAACACATACAAAAAACTTTTTCCGAACACATAGTGAACAAAAATTATTATAAAGTATTATAGTCATTATCTCACTGTGTGTGTGTATGAAGGAGTGAACACAATAACTCAAAATCTTCCAAATTAGCTCCCACTTACCAAATATGTTCTAGACTAAAGAACTATATAAAATTTTCATAAATGTCGGATTAGGTATTTAAACAATTTTTGATCAATTTTCAAATCATTTTTCTACTGATTCGATAGTAAAAAATCACCAAGAAAATGTGACAGGGTGTAAGTGATAAACATTGCAGCGACACAATCAAGCCTTAGTATCTCAAAGATAATGTCGACAATTTAAAAACGGGAGGTACAGTGTTTGAATTCAGCCATCTCCATTTAAATGTCTCTGAATGATTTTCTGTTTGGTATCCGAAGGTAAAATTTACCACAAAATACAATTGCTTCTAAATACACAATTCAGCAGCAAAAATGATCATTAGAAAAACAAAGAAAAAGGACAGAATATTTCCAAATCGTAATGTAAAATACTCTTTTATTAACTCGTATTTATCCATTTCGTTTTGAATGAACGTTGAAACTTAAAGTTATATCATAGCAAAAGATAATGTATATTGCTTTTCCTCTGATTACTCGGCATTTTGATTTACAGCATTTTAAATATAATAATACTTTTTACTGCATATAATCGATTATCTTCAGATAAAAAAGCTTTTTGAATATAGTTATTTTGCAATTCTAATTTTGCTTTGTATGGATTCGATATAATGTCCCGTTCTAAAATTTATTTCTTCGTCGCCGATTGCTGGCGTTTGTGGTTAAGGGTGGAAAGAAGTTAATATTATCCGTATATCATCTTATCCGTCACAGACGTGGTCCAGTGAATGACGAACAATCGAAACTTTACTGTAGAATAAAATATGAATTGCAAATTATATCAGATAGCGTATCATTCTTCAATTATAAACGATGTTTTTGAAGATAAAAAAAAAGAAAGAAAAAGAAAAGGGTCTCAATAAACAATTTGTAGAATCATTTTATTTTCAAATAATTTCATTTTTGTTCCTTTGGGTGGGACATAGAAATATCGTTGCAAGTTTAATCAAAAAATTAATATACTCCTGTTGAGAGCTTTGCCCCAAAAAATAAAAAACAGAAGCATAAAATAAAATGTAAGTAATAAATATTAATGATAACATGCCTTAAAATTTATTTTTTAGATATCGTGGCATTTTCGAATTAAATAGTATTTTCTTGAAGCTTAAATTAAGAAAAATAAATCTTCTAGCAAAATAATGATAATAATAATAATATTAATAACATAAAGCAATTCTAAGATCTATAAACTTAAATTTTTTATTCGATTATTCTCACCTATGAAGTAGAGAATTCAGAATCAATGCTATAAAAGGAGAAAAGGGATGATATTTCTGAGCAGATAAAACCCTATTGTTTCTTTCCATGAAAAAAAATAATAACGATACTGATCGTCCTACGATAATGGATATACGACAAAGTAAATTGCACCAAGTTTTGTAAATACGCATGTGTGTGAGAAAGAGAAAAAATCCAGGTAGCATGAAAAAAAAATAGTATGTTAGAAAAAGTGCCAATATATATAAATAATATTTAAAATACTAATACTTTATACAGTTTATGTTATTTTTATAGAGCTAAATTATATTTTGTTCCACAGTAACATTTTTAACATTACATTGGGATGATAATTTAATACTTTAACTGATATCTTACTGTGAATTTACTATTATGAAGCTGTCGGTAAAAAATAAATAAATAAGTAAATAAATAATTGCAATGTTTAGCGTTGTAAATAAGTACATTATTGACATTTATAAAACAAAATAATATACTAAAAATATCATGAAGTCGAAGTAAAGTTTTAATATCTTATTGAGATGTTAACAATAGTTCAAAGACAGTTTAAAGAATAAATTCCAAGTGATAAAAATTATAAAAATATATTATGCGATAAATACCTTTACTTTTCTAAAGGAAGAGACATCAGCTTTGCATATAAGATCATTAATTAAATACTACTTAGCTTAATAATTTTAATGTAAAAGTTAAATATATTATATACATTAAAAGAGCAAGCTAGGTCCCGAATTCAATAACATTTATTTTCACGTATTATAGTACTCAGCACTGAGAATTCTACTTGCTATACATTGAATCGAAGATGTTAGTAGAATAATAAGCGACAACACAGTACGAGTAGGATATATTAAAATTAATGAAGTTCCGTCCAAAACTGATGAATTAGCTACATCAAGTATAAACAACGAGAATCGAGGTTGGAAAGATAAGGAGCTAGAGGCTTTGCAGTCCATCTTTTTAAATGAATTAGAACTAAAAGAAGACGAGAAATTTACTACTGTTTCAACAGATCTGTATCCCTCTACTGCTGATAAGTTAGATGAACAGTATGTGAGAATGGCTCTTCAGTTCATCCTGAATGAAGAATATCCAGAAAAAATTCCCAAAATAAAAATTCGAAATCCATGAAGATTATCAGATGAAGAATTAAATAACATTACTCAGGATTTGTTGATGATTTCTGAAATAAAAAAGGGTAGTTCAATGCTGTTTGAAATGATTGATGCTGCTAAAGAGCATTTGATTGATGGAAACCGACCAAGTGGAGAGTGTGCAATCTGTTTGCATGGATTTAGTGACAATGATGAATTTACAAAAACTGAATGTTACCATTATTTCCATTCTCATTGTTTAGCTAGATATGCTTAGTAATTTTTTTGAGAATCCAAGAAATAGTGAGGGTGATGCAGAAAGTAAAGTGAAAAGTGGTGAATTATTATGTCCAATGTGTCGTATTCCAATTGACTTTGATGAATGGAATGTTGACTATCCACCTCCAGAAGAAAGTGATGAAAGCAATTTTACTTTATCTGAAGATATAATTAAACTTCAAAAGAAAATGGCTGCTCTGTTTCAAAAAGAAGTTTAAAAAGTTGACATTATAGACGTGGAGGCAGATAAAAATAAATATTTACTGAAAATATCGAATGTTTCTGTTCGGTCGGATTGTGAAGAAAAATCAGAACTGAAGCCTGCTGCAGAAGGTGGTTGTGCCATTGACAGTAAAACTGAGCAGTCGGATGAAATTAGTAGTCCTGCACATGATAGAATAAACTATGTAAAAGATCGCAGTAGGAATTTCGATCATAGGGGAGAGAACAGAAATCTTAATAGACCATTTGATAACAGAAGCAATAATAGATATGGCCAAAGATATGTTAAACAGTCATTTAACCATGGAAATTACAATAAATATAGATATGGAAAACAGAGTTCCGAGAATTCTTCCCAAAATAAATCTGAGATTCCTTAAAACTTTGAGACTAAAGATTCTTCGATACCTCAAGACATAACAGAAAGTGAAAATTTGGTTAATAGTTCACCGGATGTGGTTGAACCTAATGATGGATCTGAAATGCTAGAAAGTGATTCACCTAATTCAAAAGCAAGGTATAATCCAAATTTTTTCCCTAGGTACAAGAATAGAGGCTACTATCATGGTCGAAATAATTCTAATTATGATGGCCGACGAACATGTAAGGCTAGTTATAATGAACAAAGAAATTCACAACCATCATATAGGTATAGTGTACAGCGAACGGAAGACTCATTTAGCAATTTTGAAAAGAGATTTGAAAATGATCTCAGACCTCATGATCATGATAATTACAAATCAGATTATAGGTCTGGAAGTTACAGACATGACAATGGGTACTATGCAAAACAAAGGTATAATGACAGTAGTAATAATTCTAATCATGGATTTAAAGGAGCTTATAGTGGAAGAGATGCTTATTTAAATTCTTATAATTTTAGAAGCAATAGGTATACAGATTCTAAAGATAGAGATCAATATGCAGAAAGAAATTACAGAAAAAATAAGTATACAGCTTCTAAAGATAGAGAGCAATATCCGGAAAGAAATTACAGGGAAAATAGGTATACTTTTTCTAAAGATAGAGATCAACATTCAGAAAGAAATTACAGGGATATTAGGTATGCAGATTCCAAAGATAAAAATCAATATTCAGAGAGAAATAACAGGGAAAACAGATATACAGCTTCTAAAGATAGAGATCCTGAAGGTCCAGGAAATACGTCAACCGTGTCCGAATCATGAAGCACTGGTCTATTGGTTAAACTCCTGGATAAGTCAAATAGATTAAGTACATGTGTATGTATATTGAACATGTAATCAAAATGTTATGTAAAAGAAAAATATATAAAAATCTCAAAAGTTTAACTATTTACTCATGAAAAAATAGTAAGTCAAGATGCTGATGTCGAGACGCCATCATATCAGGATGACCGATTTGTAGGATTTGAATTAAATTTATTTCATTTCCATTATGACGTGCGTGATCGTCAAATTAACTGACGCTCTGGTATTTTTATTATCCATGATTTCTAAGCACGAGTTATAAGAGTTTTGGATCACGAGATCAAGGTTTGAATATCTTCAAAATTGGAAAAAGAGCGAGTCTTTTCATTTTTATCGTGGAAGAAGCGTCGAAATGTGAAATAGCCAATAAAGGCGTAAAGTTAGGCCTAAATGGTCTTTTCGAAAATAAATGTATTGTACGTTTTGGGCGAGAAGTGTATTATATCTGAAGAACTTACTAGCTAAGCGTTGTAGAATTCTATTTCTAGGACTGTATTAAAGTTTATATTTTGTTATTCAACGTCTAGTTGTTCAAGTAATTCAAATAAGTAAACTTGTTACATATCACCTTTCTACAAATTTATAGATAGACAGATAGATAGATAGATAGATAGATAGATATAATTACTTCAATTATGATATTATTTATATTGCGTTTTCTATGAAAAATATATTTAATTTTATTTTTAAAAAATGTATTTTTATGTTGACTAAATATATATGTATAACGTCGAAAGTGTTTTTATTTGTCAGAATGAAAAAAATATTTCGATATTTAATCTGTAAACTTTACAAAAAATGTAGTGTATAGGTGATATTAAAATTTTCAGTTTGGTAAAAATACGTTTGGAAGATTCAACGTGAAAAATATTTTGTAAAAGCTGTACAAAAAAAAAATTATACATATTCATTTAAAATTTCACAAAATTTAAAAAAGTAAATATATACAAGTATTATTTTAGAACTGGGCTAAAAATATAAAAAGGTAAATAATAATAATAATTTTAAAAATCTAGACATAAATTAGTTTGTATTTTTGTCAATAAAAATATTAGTTTAAAAATTGCAGAAAAAATATAAATTTTCTTTAAAAAAATCAAAAAAGTAAATTTAATTTATTAGGAAAATATCAAAAAGTTCAAAGTTTCAGAATTCCTAATTCTGCTTAAAACTTATAACATGTTAAAAATATAAAATTAATTTAAAAGGAAAAAAGCTCAAGATGCAGTCGATTCCGCGCTCTCCGGTGTAGCAAGTACGAACTCCACCTCGGCGCCACGAAGTGCACGGACAGAAGTTCAAACTAATGGGCATCTGAAAAGCATGCTGAACTTTAACCCCAAATTTCTCAAAATCTAAGGCGTAAATGAAAAAATCTTTGACCTGAATAGTTAGGGTATAACTCCTACAACATAGTTTAAAATCATCAAAATTTGTTAGCATCATATTTGGCGGTGCCCTTGTTAGTTCCTCTGACAGTTTTCAGGTGCTAGTGGTTGAATTCACCGCTATTATACTCTTCAAGTGGTCAATTTTCTTCTGTACCTAGGAAAACATTCTACTTTTATACTGAGATGTCCATAATACGTTAAATCATTTCTGACTAAAACATAAACGCTGTGGTATAGCTGAAGTAATAATAAAATAAAAGTAAATAATTTAAACGAAAACATGGACTGCCGAATTTTTCATTTAGCGTGACAATTTTCAATTAAAAAAGAGTTTCTTGAAGCTTAAATTAAGTAAAATAAATCTCGCAGCAAGAAAAGTTTTAAAAGCAATTTCAAGATGATTAATACGTAAAACCTTTACTTTTCAACACAGAGGAAGAATAAGAATTGATGCTATAAAGCAAAGAAATAAAAAGCTTTCAGAAAACCTTTAAGCCTACTGTTTCTTTGCACAGAAATATCACGATATTAGATATTTGACAATATAAATTGCATGAATCTTTGAAGACATACAGGTGAGGATAAAAGAGATATTATTTCAGGAAAAAAAACAAAATAAATTTTAGGGCCTACACGTAAGGCTGTTAGTTTAATCAATACAAAACTGAATTAACATGTGTTCCTTTGAATATTTTGTTTCATAAAGAGGTATTATAAATAATTTAAGAATTTGCCATTAAACATAAAGAACATAAGAATTTGCCATTAAACAAGAAAATGCCATTAAACATACACTGAAGATTTTATCATATAGCGTGCTATTTTCCAATTAAAATTATTTTCTTGGAGCTTAAATTTATAAAAATAAATCTTCCATCGTCAAAAGTTTAAAAAGCAATTCCAAAATATTTTAAACGTACTTTCGTTAGTGCACTATTTTTTACAAACAATAAGAAGATTAAAAATCTTTGCTGTGAAAACACAAAAAAGAAAAACTTCTGAAATTACTGAAGCCTGTCATTTCTTTCCTTGAAAGGGACCCGTTAATGGATATTCGGCAAAATAAATTTTTGCTATCATTGGGAATTCACAAGTCAGATTGAAAGAGAAGAAATTCCGGATAACATAAAAAGGAAGATAGAGGATATCGCTGTTATATTTAAGCTTGTATGCAATGGTCCTCGCAAAACTTTCTACTAGTATATTACTCTACTAAATTAATTTTGATAGCTTAGTTACATACCAACAATTATAATTATGAAATATCTGCATTTATTTGAATTTAACACGTAATTGCAGTGATCACAAATAATAAAAAATACAACAACACAGTACATCCTTTTAAGTATTCAAATTCAAAATTAGAATAATAAAATGTAAGAAACTTAAATGAAAGTATACACAGTAGATACTATCGTTTAACGTGTCATTTTTCAGTTAAAATGATTTTTCTTGGAGCTTAAATTCAGAAAAATAAATCAGCCCGAGAAGAAAATTTTAAAAGTAGCTTCAAGATCTTTAATAAGGTACATATTTTCCTCTATTGTTTTAAACCAAAAAGCATTAGTCAATCTTAAGATTCGTTGATATTAAATTAGAACAAGTGGGTAAGTGTGATCGATGATAGCACAAAGGGTTTCGTTTAATATTCCTTTCAAAACACTTTATCCTTTCTTTAATAAATCCAAATAAATATCATTTAGCAACCAAAAAAAAAAAAAAAAACTCATGTTTTTTGTTAAGTAAAAACTTACCGGTCTATTTTTTTCGTTTTCTCGAATATCTAAACAAGCCCGCTATTATATTCTGTCATAATAATATCTGTCATGCGGACTAAATGCGATATTTAAAAAAATAATTTCAAAATTAAACATGTTGTACACCTTCAAAATGTTAAAATAGGCGAATCTTTCCATGATCGGTTTTTTATCATGATTCAATACTTTCGTCAAACTCATATATTTACGATTCTCTATTACTCATATTGATACTCGCTTTGTATTATTCTGAAACATTTGAAAAATTAGTTAAACTTCCAATAAGACGTTAGATTTTCTTTTTAATTCTCTAATGACGTGATATTAATCTGCTTTGTGTTTACACATACTCATACTCCTTGTATTATTGAGAAATCTTAGACATTTTCCGTTTTATTACCAATATGACGTCAATCAATTTTATTTCATATTTATCGTTTTTTTCAATTGGTGAAACTTTTTATTTCATTTTCATTTTTCACGTGGAAATCGTCTGATAGATAATTAGTTATTGTGGAAAGAATTTCATCGTGGATTTTTAATTGTTGGCATCTGCTATAACGAAAAATGTTTTAATTGAATAGGAAAAGGCTGTTAGAATTTTGGTTTTTTATCTCTAATTATTAAAAAATTACGAATTTTTCAAATTTTAATATTTTGAGCTCTTTATAGCTAGTATTCAGTTATATACACAAAGTTTCAACTCTGTAAGTTACAGAGTTTGTGAGAATAGCTCTGTGACGGACAGACAACGGAGCGGGAGTAATAGGGTTTCGTGAGATGAACGAAACCCTAAAAAGGAAAAGTTATTTTAAAACTTTGACACCTATCTTTTCTTCTAGTGAATGGGACGCGTTAGTGGACATTCGGCAAAATAAATTGCTCTGATCGTTAAAACTCCATAGGTCAGCTGCAAAGAGATAAAATTTCGGATAATATAAAAATGAAGTAAGGGAACAATGCTTTTATATTCAAATTGTATGAGAAAGTCATCACAAAACTTTTTTTCTATATTATTCTAATAAATTAATTTGAATAACTCAGCTACATAAAAACAATTATAAATATAAATATTTGTATTTCTTTGAATTTAACATGTAATTACGGTGATCAAAAATAATAAAAATACAGCCAAACAGTACATCCTTTTTAATATTCAAATTTAAAATTAGAATAATAAAATGTAAGAAATACATTTAAATGAAATATACACCGCAGATACTATTGTTCAGCGTTTGATTTTTCAATTAAAAAGACTCTTCCAGGAGCTTAAATTCAGAAAAAATAATGAGCCCGGGAAGAAAATTTAAAAAGTAGTTATAAAATCTTTAATAGGTACATACTTTTTTCTATAATTTGCAACCAAAAAGAGGTGGATTAAAAAGAGATGGTGTAAAAATAGAGAATGGAAAGCCTTTTTTAAAACTTTCACACCCATTATTTCTTCCTTTGAAAGGGGCATGTTAATGGATATTCGGCAAAAAAAATTGCTTCAATCATTGAAAACTCACAGGTCAGCGAGAAAGAGTTAAAATTTTTAGATAACATTTAAAGAAAGTCAGAGACTATCGCTGTTGTACTAAATTTTCAGTTCCCACGAAAGAACTACCAGAATTTTTTTTCTTTTTTCCATTTTTATTTATCCTCCAACAAATACAAATATATGCATTTTTATAGGGTTACTTTATTTAGTTTTTAGAATACCATAACCTAGAATGTGCATTGTACACTTTAAGAAAATTTAGTTGAAAATTTTCATACACAAGAATTTTAAATCTTCTGTAATAATAAATTGTGAAAAATGCCAGTGCTTACAATTTAAAAGACAAAATACAACACTCAGAGAATGTCGAAGTTTCAAGAGTGAATCGCGCAGGAGGAAGTAATAATGATAACTTTCGATTTGCATAGAAATTTATAAAAAGCATCTGGTTATAACTGAAAGTCTCGATTAGCTTTCATCCCTTTTATAATTTCCACAATAATTTAATATATTTGTCCAAAGTTGACAGTAGACATTTTTTCAAGGACTCTTTAGCAAGAAAAGGCGCACCCTGGTGCTTTCATTAGGAACTAGACAGTTAAATAATAATCTAAGTATTAGTACAAATTATCACCTATACTAGTAAAATTATATGAACATGTGTTCCTATGATTATTTAGTCTCATATGTAGGTACAAACAGTAATTAACGATTTTCATACAAAAGGGTACTTTCTGTCAGTTATATAAAGAAAATTAACTTTTTAAATATAAATTATTATTTTCGTTATGCTATTATTCATAATATTAAATGACATGAAGTTAACATAAGAACATTTTATTTTTATAGTAAGATGATAAGTATAACTTAAGATACAAAAGAAGAGTTTAACTCTTGTAGTATACACGCGATCTGATGTTTTATTACTAGAAATATTTTTTTTTACTTTAAATTTAAACTGGTGGTAAAATTGTAATTCCACTTTTTAAATATCAACACTGCATATTTCACAGGCATACGAAGTAATACTTTTTTGTTTTCTTCTGTTCCGTTCCAGTTGTTTCTAATATCTTTCGATACATCGAGTTAAAAAATACTAAACTGTTTCCTTTATCAATTAAGATTTTTCACAAGATTACCATGAAGATCTAGGAAAATCGCACTAAAGATGAAGCCCATTAAAATAATTCTATATTGAAAAAGGTACTTAAAATTAATATTAATCTTATGTTTTTATTAATTTGTTCTATTTGCCACAATTATCAAAAAGTAAAAAATCACTATAATGCCTTTTCGTTACTTTAATAAAAACTATCACTCACACATTTTTTTTAACGCAATCTTATGGTTACTTCTTATGCAGCAATCCACAGTATTTTGTTTATTGTATCCTCGTGTCTCTAGAAACAAATTTAGAATTTAACAATTCAGACTCTCTTGTCTTTTATAGCTAAATTTATAAATTACGAATCAGACAGCAATTCCAGATTTGAGGCGTAACTGTAAACTTTTTGAGTACATTTCCCAAAATAAGCATTAAAAGAGGCCCCTTTCACTCTGAAAAACTCCTCGCAGATCTGCGTTATATATCGAATATTAATTATTTTTATATAACTGCCAGGAAAAAAACTTCTGAATTTACAAAAAGAGTTCTTTCTGCAGTTATTAGATTTATACAATCCTGAAAAACCAAACTAGTCACCTTCTACTAACGCTACGGTAAATCATCGCAAAGGTAATATTTTAAGCCCAATTCAAAATTTAGTTGACTGAATAAGCTGTAATTTTTTAGGTGCGTTCGTAATTATATAAATACGTAGCACCTATAGTCGTCGCTTGGTCCGTCCGTCTGTCCGTCCGTCTGTCTGTCTGTCTGTCTGTCCGTCTGTCTGTCCGTCCGTCCGTCTGTCTGTCCGCATATAACAACGCAAAAACTACCCAACCAAATGGTTTGCAATTTAAAATATATTATATTTGAGGAATTTTGTCGAGACATTTTAAATTTTATTAAAATCGAATCAAAACTTTAGGAGATATTAATAAAAATATTTATTAAGAAATTTGAATTTTTTTTTAAAATCGGTGCTTTTTTGTTATAGGAGCTTCCGAAGTTTAATCGTCAAGCGACCGTGATACTTATTTTATGACAGAAATTAATCTGCAGACGATATAATTCATTTCACAGAATTAAAAATCATCAAGATCTGAATATTTTTATAAGTAGCTGATACATATATATCTGAATATTTATATAACTAGTTAAGATATTTGTATGAACAGTGTCATAAAATACATACTTAACTAGCTGTTTAACCCGTTCACGCACGGGATATCATGAATTTAATTCTAAAACGTGCGTACGAACGCACCTCGTTTGTAACGTTTGACGTACAATTTCCAACTTGTTTTTTAAACCAAGCATAAAAAAGGCACACAAGCATAAAAAAGTTGGAAATTTATCGTGAAACGTGACAAATGAGGGCCGTTTGTACAGTTATCATTTCAGTGAAATGTCGTCTGTTATTATATCGTCTGTTATTATGATATGATTAATTTACCTAATTAAATAAGTGCATTTTAAGTTGGCAACATTTTATCTTTTGTTGACATTTACTGAAAATTCTAATGGGAAACTAAAGTCTAGTTTTGAAAATTTCAAAATTTGAAATCCATATTTAGACTCTTTTTTTCCCCTTTAATATCTATTTCTTCGGAAACATCTATCCAAAAAACTGATTGCTATATATGATTGCTATAATTGAACAATTTTAGTATACAAATTCGGTTTTTAAATTCACTAATAAGGAAATAATATGACTCCATGTTAAATATGACTTAATCACCATGGCAACCTAGAATCATTACCTATTATGGAATATCATTGAATTAATTACGTATGATATGATTTAATAGATTGAAGAAAACTTTTATTAATATCTTTTTAAGTTTGCATCCGATTTTCGTAAAATTTGAAATGACTCGACAAAAATCTGCAGCAATTATATATATTAAATTTCAAACCATTCGGTTGAGTAGTTTTTGTGCTGTTATATGCAGACAGACAGACCAGACGATGACTATAGGTCCTACGTATTTATATAATTACGAATGCACCTTAAAACGGCACAGGTGAAGCTGATTTTTGTACAATATACTAGAACGCATACCTTACCATGGGGACAGATAAGTGGTACAACTGAATAAAATATTAAATCAATATCTGTTTTTATGTTTCAAATATTACACTAAACCTCATCGTCAGTTTTTTTTTAATAATCAAACAAATTCAAGAAGTTTTTGAAAATTTGTAGACGCTATTTTTTAATAATTCGAATGTTTCTTACAGCTGAATCTAAATATTATGAATTGAATCGCAGATCAATTCATAATAGATTCAATTCGCGATAGTCGCAGTGTCAACATGAATTGTTCTAGAAAGCATGATTATAATGGAGGTAATTTTGTTTCTACTAAATAAAACAAACTGAAACACGAAAAAAAAATCAACTGTATGCTCATCGATATAGAAGAGATTTTAGGTATTTACGCAAATCAAAAAGTTTTAGACAACTATTCAAAAACAGGCAAAACTCCATAGAAAATACAGGGTTGTCAGGAAAGAATCATCCAGAAGGTATGACTATAATTGAGATAATTTTGTTTCTACTAAATAAAAAAACTGGAACACGAAAAAAAAAATCAGCTGCATGCTCATCGATATAGAAGATATTTTAAGTATTTACGCAAATCAAAAAGTTTTAGACATCTCTTCAAAAACAGGCGAAACTCGATCCAAAATACAGGGTTATCAGGAAAGAATCATCCAGAACACATGGATATAATTGAGAAATTTTTGTTTCTACAAAATAATAAAAATTAACACGAAAAAAAAATCAGCTGCATGCTTATCGATATATAAGAGATTTTACGTATTTATGCAAATCAAAAAGTTTTAGACAGCTGTTCAAAAGCAGGCGAAATTCCACCCAAAATACGTGGTTATCAGAAAAGAATCATCCGATTACAAAATTTAATGTTTTCCATAATTACAAGCAGAAAATTATAATTAATATGTCATTGTAAAGATTTTTAACTTGTAACATGGTCGTTTTTCAAAAGTCCAGACAAAGCACGTGATTTAGTAGAGAATGTTGAAACAGTGCTAGATACTTTTTCATACAGTCAGACCAAATCGATGGTTCGTTCTAGTCGTGTACTTGGGATACCTCAATCTACAGTTTGTACTGTGTTGAGAAAAAAAATGCATTTTAAGCCTTATAAATTTCAAAACATGCAATCACTGTAGCCTAATGACGAGTTGCAACGTCTAAACTACTGCCTTTTCAGGGATGAAGCTATGCAAGATGAATATATTTGCAATCAACTCGTACGTGAATAAAAAAATACAATTTTTCTTTATCTAATTTACACAGACATGACGACATAATCAGCAAATTCGTTATGCTTAAAAATTAAGAATAATTTTTAATAAAGATTGTAATGACCTGATTAGCAGATCTCTATCTTATTATGATCTGCTAATTTTAGACAGTGATTACATGATAAAAATAGAATAAATTTATTTCTATCTTAGTAAAAAACAAAACACAGTGTATTAGTAAATTCTAAAACTCTATCCTTTCAAAACAATTTAGAACGTATAAAAATTTCATAAAATCCTATTTTTCATTTAGCGTGACAATTTTCAATTAAAAAAGAGTTTCTTGAAGCTTAAATTAAGTAAAATAAATCTCGCAGCAAGAAAAGTTTTAAAAGCAATTTCAAGATGATTAATACGTAAAACCTTTAATTTTCAACACAGAGGAAGATTAAGAATTGATGCTATAAAGCAAAGAAATAAAAAGCTTTCAGGAAACCTTTAAGCCTACTGTTTCTTTGCACAGAAAGATCACGATATTAGATATTTGACAATATAAATTGCATGAATCTTTGAAGACATACAGGTGAGGATAAAAGAGATATTATTTCAGGAAAAAAACAAAATAAATTTTAGGGCCTACACGAAAGGCTGTTAGTGTAATCAATACAAAACTGAATTAGCATGTGTTCCTTTGGATATTTTGTTTCATAAAGAGGTATTATAAATAATTTAAGAATTTCTTATTGAAAACTTTATTTCTGTCGCATAACTCAAGGAATAATAAAATACAAGTAACAAATGCCATTAAACATACACTGAAGATTTTATCATATAGCGTGCTATTTTCAAATTAAAATTATTTTCTTGGAGTTTAAATTTATAAAAATAAATCGTCCATCGTCAAAAGTTTAAAAAGCAATTCCAAAATATTTTAAACGTACTTTCGTTACTGCATAATTTTTTACAAACAAT
The DNA here is from genome assembly GCA_963931845.1 of Maratus michaelseni. Classification (NCBI taxonomy): domain Eukaryota; kingdom Metazoa; phylum Arthropoda; class Arachnida; order Araneae; family Salticidae; genus Maratus; species Maratus michaelseni. The sequence continues at coordinate 102,055,284 of OZ007593.1, read as the reverse complement.
AAGAAGATTAAAAATCTTTGTTGTGAAAACACAAAAAAGAAAAACTTCTGAAATTACTGAAGCCTGTCATTTCTTTCCTTGAAAGGGACCCGTTAATGGATATTCGGCAAAATAAATTTTTGCTATCATTGGAAATTCACAAGTCAGATTGAAAGAGAAGAAATTCCGGATAACATAAAAAGAAAGATAGAGGATATCGCTGTTATATTTAAGCTTGTATGCAATGGTCCTCGCAAAACTTTCTACTAGTATATCACACTGCTCAAAACAATTAAAGGATATTTGAAGTTTTATATAAAATAAAGATATAAACGAATTTTTTTTTGCAGAAAATAGAAGAAGAGAATCACAAATGCAAATTTTTCTGGTTTTCAAACTGTGGAGTATGCAAATTTTGAGTTCGACGTCAAAAACGTCGATTCAGCGGCAGCGAATGAAATTTGACTTTCAACTGGATAAAAGAGAATGAAGAAAAGGATGATCGGCATTCAGTGATTGCTTTGTTTCGATGAGTACGATGTCTCAGCGAAGTCATTTGACAGATTCAGAAGCTTGGAGAATTGATGGTAGGTTAGAAGGGGGCTAAACTCAAGCCGAAGTAGCGCAAACCATTGGAGTGTCACAAAGTGTCATTTCCAGGATCTGGAACCGTTTTTTGGAGAGTGGATGTGCAAGCCGAAGACCAGGGCAAGGTCGTAGACGGGCAACAACGCCCAATGAAGATCGGTATTTAGCGTTAACAGCTCGGAGACACCGAAACATGAACGCTACTCTTCTCCAACAACACCTTCGCTCGGCTACAGGCACCACGATTTCAACTCAGACTGTCCGAAACCGGCTCCATGCTGTAGGTCTGTATGCTCGCCAACCGATGGTATGTGTTAGATTAACATCAAGGCATCGTCGCGACCGCAGGGAGTGGGCAACCGAGCATGTCAACTGGAGGAGAAATGAATGGAGCAATATTCTGTTTTCTGACGAGTCCCGTTTTTCTGTGCATCCGGATAATAGGCGTATTTTCATCTGGAGGGACCGTGGCAGTAGGAATATTCCTGCGTTCGTGCACGAAAGTGTCAGATTTGGCGGTGGAGGAGTGTTGGTGTATGGTGGCATCTCCATTGACGGGCGCACTGACCTCTACATCATTCGAGATGGAGCTCTGACTGGTCGCCGATATAGGGATGAGATCCTCAGACCTATTGTAGTCCCTTACACTGCAGCAATCGGAGATAACTTCATTTTAATGGACGATAACTGCAGGCCACATCGTGCAAACCTGGTGGTGGATTTCCTTTTCGAGGAAGGAATCGTTCGAATGGAATGGCCAGCGTGTTCTCCAGACATGAATCCAATCGAGCACGTTTGGGACGCTCTAGGAAGACGAGTTTCTGGCCGCCAACAACCCCCACAAACTCTCCAAGAACTGGAAAGAGCTCTTCTGGAAGAGTGGGGCAGAATACCCCAACTCGTCATTAATAGCCTCATTGAGTCCATGCCTCAAAGGTGTTCAACGTTGCTGGCCGCCCGTGGAAACCATACCCCCTACTGAAAATGATTTTCTTTGAAGAAAACACCTTTTCTTATTCTTTTTTTCTCATATGCACAAATTGTGTTTTTTTTCCTTTTGTACACAAATGCGCAATAAAATGCATTTTTTTCTGCCAAACATGTGTAATTTATTCTCATATAACCTACTATGTCTGTCGACCATGTATCAATCAGCTAAAAAGTTTCCCAGATACAAAATCCACCTAAAACTGCAATATCCTTTAATTGTTTTGAGCAGTGTATATACATAAATATTATGTGTGATCGTGATTTCGACTTTAGTGTAATCATAATTGTGGTGATCGCTATAATAAGAAAACACTAAATATATTTTATTTAATACATTCTAAATGGAAAGTATCACTAAATCCTAAAAATAAAGTTCTGTGAACATTTTAAACTTTATTCAACTCAGATACTTGAATTTCCAGGCTTTGAAAAGTAGGATACGAGTTAAATTCTCCGCACTGTAGATCTTCAAAGAATACTATGAGAAAGCATAATCGTCATTCAGGATTTCAAATCTCATGCAATGTCAGAGGAACACTAAAAGCGCAATAAGCTCTACGAAGTCCTCGCTCAAGCATAATCCATTTGAAAACACTCAATATTACATTAACATACACTGTTGGGCAATTGCTAAGGACGGATCACAAATTGCAATGTAGCATAACATTAAGCGAGATGTGAGGTCTAGTAGGAGAAAATATTATTGCCACACTGTTCAGAGATTAGAATAAAGGACATATATTGTTCTGGAATAGTCAAAAGCTATGAAACATCGGAAAGAAAAAAAATGTTCATTTGATGCTGCATACGGAGAAATGGAACAATGCATATGAAAATCATCAGGCACTTTGCAGAAAGGTGTTAGTACGGGACATGTCCACCGCGGAGTGTGATGCAACATTCTACATGTCGTACCATACTTTGCACTACATTATCCAGCAGCTGTTGAGGCAATTTATCCCATTCCTCTGTCAATGCACAGATGAGGGTGTTCTTGTTTGTTGGAGGATAGTTTCGACTAGCAAGTTGCCTCCCCAAAGCATGCCAAACATTTTCAATGGGGTTTAGACCTGGAGAACGCGCTGGCCATACGAGGCGTTGAATACCCTCGCTGTCTAGACAATCTTGAACAGCCAGTGTTCGATGACATAGTGCATTGTCGTCCATAAAAACAAATTTATCACCGACAGCATCATGGAAAAGGCGAACATGAGGAAGTAGAACTTCATCAATGTATCGTTGGCCCGTCATAGTCCCAGTCACAACCACATGTAGGCGCGTGCGGCCTTTAATCATGATGCCGGCCTATACCATGACACTGCATGTCGGATATCGGTCCGTTTCCTGGATATTTTCTGGACGATAAGCAGTACCATTCTCACGCCAGATCATTTGGCGTCTACAATCTAATGACAGACTGAACCTACTCTCATCTGAGAACAGTACGCATGCCCAGTTCTGTTTAGTCCAGTTGCGATGTTCACGAAACCATTGCAAATGGGCAGTATGCTGCAGTCTGGTCAATGGGACACACACAACAGGTCTGCGAGCGTATAATCCTCCTTCCCTTCCCCCCAACCACTGTCCACAAGCGTCAAATCCTTTAAATTTCTTATCAGTGCTATCACGTGATGAACAGACGTGGAAAAGAAAATTTGCATACGCACACCTCTTCTTACTATATCCCGCACTTATTCTAATTTTCCACATTTTGCTTCCTTTCATTTTGTGATTGCTATGGGTGATAGTGTTATCCGTCCTTAGCAATTGTCCAGCAGTGTATATGAACTTCCCCTTTCAAGGGTTTTTCTCGCCACATTCATTTGATACGTGAAAGCTAGCAGTCGATAAGCTAGCATTCACATGCAATGTGAAAATGAGTTTTGGTAACGATGTATTCAGATTTAGGGTCGCATAATGAGAATATATATTCTTAAAAGATCCATTCTTAGCCATCAATTGAAGGGGTTGGAATGACAGTGGAGCAAGTCAAAATTTAGTGAGTTGAGAAATGAAAAGTTTTGTGAAACTTGTCGTATTGCCATTGCATTAAAAGTGGTCCAACTTGTTTTGCCCACTAGTGACTCCCTAAGTGAGCTATGACTTATTTGACTGTCACACTGAACAGAAATTAATATACGTTTAGTGAAAATATGATTATCTCGATTTTCAAAATGTTTGACTTATTCCACTATCATTCTAACGCCCTCAATTTTTAAGTAGATTAAAATTTCAGTTCTCATTACTTTTTAATATTCTTATTTTCATTATTGTTATTTTTCTTTCACCATCTATCCTTTATATTTAAATATTTTTCATATTTTTGTAATAGAATTTGTAAAAGCAATTAAACTGGAAAAATAAATTGAAATAAATTGCAATTTCCCTTAGTTTTTTTTTCTTTGTATTTGTAATTATACATCCTAATAAATAAATATGAATAATTTAAATTACATTTTGACATTTGTTTTATTTTCTTACAGCTAAAGAAAACTTATAAAATAAAATTACATTTAATCTATATAGGTTATCACTGAAATGCAAATTTATAATTATTTAAAGAAGTTTTTTAAACAGTCTTATTATACGAGAGATCATAAATTATGTGTGATGGTTAGTTAAATACGCTGTTATTAATTATTCTGTCATATTTTTTTCCTAATTACTCTTAGTTTTTTGCTATATTTTATCTCTACTGCATAAAACCAAATAAACTATTAATTAGTCTTTTAATATTAATGTCCTTAAAACAAAACCTGTTATAGCATCAAATATTATTTCTGACATGTTTTTAACTTTTTTAAACATATTTCAAAAGTTGAATTGTCTGTCTGCCATTTCTCTGTTCAACTCTCTGTGCTCTAAATCTCGTAAATATACTTGAATTGCCATAAAATTGATATGTGTCATTGAGGTTTACTATAATAGCATGTTCACTAGTGAAAATGTTGTAACAATAATTCATTTACAGGGACGCACACACAAATTCCATTACATTCTGATCTATGGGTAAATGTCGTTTGCGTGCATTTTAATTATTTTATGATATTTCAAACATAATGAAGTTAATAATTAATATTCTCTACTACATGCATTCTATGTATAGAGTAGAGTAAGTAAAATTTACAGTTAGTTTACAGGTACGCACAAAATTATTTCATTACATTATGACCTATGGGAGGAAATGGTTTTCAGAGTAATTCACTGTTGTACTCTACTTCCAGAATAATGAAATACATTAGCATAAAAAAAGACGAACTACAACAAGCTTTCTATAGATTATGGTGTGCATAGCATTTATTGTTCATTTACTGTGTTACTTCAAAGAATTCGGTTACAAGACTGACTGTGAACTTAGCTGCTGGAAGTTCGTTGTCATCTGTGGTATGTATGTTTAAACTTAACTTCTTTTTTACTGTATTACGTGCTGTTTAAATCAAATAAATTGACATAATTAGCGCACATTACAGTCAATGGACAGCAATTGCTGAAAATGGATTTTTAATGCGTTACGTGTTTTTTAAATTGTTTATTTAGATATGCCTTTTCATTTTATAAAAAAATGACTAACAATATTCCGATAGTGTTAGAAAGCGCTTAAAAATCTATACCGTTGCATGAACTTTCGTTCTTGTTTCAATTTAATTTTTTTATGTCATTTAATTACTTACACTGATGTCCAGGAATTAAGAGGCAGTGACCAATTTCAGACATAGGATTTTATGGGATTTCCTCCTCAATTTAACAATTATTGCTGTAACTTTTTGAGTTTTCAAGATATTTCACTGGTCTTTTTATATGAGTTGCCCTATAGTATTGACTATCCAATCATGACAAAAAAAGTTTTGCTGTAGTTCGCGCATGCGCAGTAAAAATTTATTTCATATAAATACCCATATCTCATCAAATATTCAAGATATTAATCTTTTAATCACAGTATACTATTTCTACGATTTTTTGTCAAGTTTTCGGAACGCGGTATTAAATTCGGCTGAAAACTCTGCATGCTATTAAAAAATCCCTGACGACTCGGCCTACAGGCACAGGTAGATTTTGAAGATGCGACCGTGGGGCGCCTGTTTGTTGGAAATTGCGGAAGAAATGACTTTTTGCCATGATACGGCAGATGGGAACCGCCCACTTCGAAACCTAACTTGTTTGCAGGCAGAGCCGGCAGGGATTTTTTTTTTTTTTTTTGCTATAAGGGTTGGTCCTATAAAAAACTTGTCAATATAAAAGTTTTAGATAATATTAAGGGGATTAATAATAAATTTAATTTTTGAATGGACGAAGTTATGATTTTTTTCTTCTAAAACCCCCTTTTCCCCCCCCCCTTGGGGCCATTTTTAATGATATCAAAAATCTGTCATACATAAATTTTTGGACCTTTTCCTAGAAGTAATAATAACTTTAAACGGATTCGATAAGTATCATAATTAAGAAATTAGGGTTTTTTCTGTTTTCACAAAAAGCTCCCCCCATCCCTCCCCCCCTTGGTTCGATTTTGCCCATTAACGAACTTGACCGAGATTTTATGCCCCTTGATTTTATGTATCAGTTTGGAAGAGATTTATGCAGAATTTTTCCAGTTATCGTGTCCATAAAAAAGTGACATAGATAGATAGATAGATAGATAGATACATAGATAGTTAAAGTTTTGAACTGGGAGTGGTTTTGGGTTCTGGGAGTCATGATCGGCGTAGATCTACAAAAATGTTTCAAAAATTCCAACTTAGGTGAACACAGTAATAGGTAGTATTTCTTACGAAATCTTCCTAAAAAACCTTTTGAATTTTTCACAGAAACGTTAACATCTTCACGAATATACGTGCTATGCTTACACAAATGTTGAACAGGACCTACATAGTCATTTGACAGACCATTTTTAGCATTTTCTGTTACTTGGGTGATCGAAAATATTATTTTATTATTAAAATTAACATTCCCCTCCCCTAATTATCCTCACGAGAAAATCTTCACTGAAATACATGAAGTCAAACATGTTCTTTGCATTCTCAAATTTCAAGGGCATTACGGGCATTTCCTCACGAGTTTCAGTAAGATATTCCACGAAACGTGTGAAATTGGTCCCTGCCCCTTAATTTCTGAACACCAGGGTATGTTAACTAAACCTGGCCCAGGTAAAAAAATCAGCATGAAACCTTTAAAAATTTAATGATTTTGAAGGTATTTTGAAGGTTTCTACAGGTATTTTGAAGGTAAATGAAAACTGCAGGTTTCCTTCAGGAAATATTACAGGTTTTTTAAAGGAAGGGTTATTCAGGGTTATTTCAGCACGCTTATAACCTTCAAATTACCTTCACTGACTTGGCAGATCTTCTTAAAATCATTACAGGTATTTTGAAGAAAAACGGGAACAGCTTTTCATGCAGGAAATATGAAGGTTTTTTTAAAGGTTTTATACAGGTTTATTTCAGCAAACTTATGGCCTACAAATTACCTTAATTACCTTCAGTGACTTAGAAAATCTGCCCTAAAATCACTACAGGTATTTTGAAGGAAAAGAAAAACTACTTTTCATGTAGAAAATTTTTCTAAATGTTTTATTAGAGCTTAAATGGTTAAGTATCTAACTCATATTCAAATAGCTTTTTACTGGAAAAGGTCAGGGCCACATAGAGGGGTGAGGGGGGGGCAGAAGATTAAAAAAAAATTTTGGTTCTATCCTCTTTCTTTCAGTGTTTAATTATTTTATGTTATTCGAAAAGAATAAATTTAAAAAAGAAAATTAGTTAAAATTTTAATTAATTGTTCATATTTGAAGGGGGGGGGGCTGAAATCAACACTGCCCTGAAATACCCAATTTTAAGGTAATTTTTAGCACATAAAAGTAAAAAGAAAAACAGGACAAAAATTAACTGCCATGACTGATTAAGTGGAGTACCCCTCCCCCCCCCACGCACACTACGAAATGAATATTCATAATTTATCTTTCTCCTAATACTTAATTATTTATTTTAAGTTACTCAAAAAAACTAATTTTACTGTCTTTAAAAATTGGAGAAAAAGAAAATTATGTCAATAAAATTACAAAATCTGCGGGGGTGGGGGGGGAGCTCCCGCTCTTTTTGACTTCATCACTTCCCTGAGTCTCCGTTTAAGGTACTTTTTAAACACATACTCGAAAAGAATAAATTTCACTCTTTCAAAATCAGCGAAAAAGAAAATTACATTAATTAAATTTTAAAATCCGGGGGGGGGGGGCTTGTGCTCCTCTTCCCATGTGGCACTGAATTCAACACTCCCCTGAACCTCTGCTTAAGGTAACTTTTAAAGACAAACATATAAACGAAAATAGAGCTAAAAATTTACTTCCATGGGGGATTTACACGGGGGGGGGGGGGGGGGGGGTCGAGCCCTCTCTTATCAAAAAATTTTTAGTTCTCCTTTCTCTTAGTGTTTAATTATTTTAAGTTACTCAAAAAAATTTAAAATGTCTTTCAAAGAAAAAGAAAATTTTGTTTATTAAATTTCAAAATCCTCCGAGGGGAGGGCTAGAATTCCGCGGGCCAGCCCTACCCTAATTCAACACTGCTTTGAACCACCCCTTTGAGATAAATTTTTAACACATAAATATAAAAAATAATAAATAAATAACTTTTATGGGGGGTTTAGGGGAAAGTCCCCTTGGGAATGTACTTGGAAATGTTCACAAATTGGTTCTTTTCAACTATACCAACAACATAATATTGTATGCTAATGCACTATTTATTTTAACCCTGACCGTGCAAAAGATTGTAAGAGAGTCTTATTAAAAATATATATATTTTCTGCATATAAAAAGTACAGGTTTTTTGTCTAAAGGAAAAGTAAAGGTATTTCGGACAAAAAAATAAAGGAAAAGTACAGGTTTTTTGCCTTAAGGAAAACTGAAGGTATTTCGGACAAAAAAGTAAAGGGAAAGTACAGGTTTTTTGCCTTAAGGAAAACTGAAGGTATTTTGGACAAAAAAGTGAAGGGAAAGTACAGGTCTTTTGCCTTAAGGAAAACTGAAGGTATTTCGGACAAAAAAGTGAAGGGAAAGTACAGGTCTTTTGCCTTAAGGAAAACTGAAGGTATTTCGGACAAAAAAGTGAAGGGAAAGTACAGGTCTTTTGCCTTAAGGAAAACTGAAGGTATTTTTGTCCGAAAAACCTTCAGTTTTCCTTAAGGTTTTTTTTAAAGGTTTTCTGCTGACTTTTTTACCTGGGGGGTATCTTAATTTTTACTATTTTGTAACATACATTGCTCATTAATCTAGCAAATCTTTAACTGTTTACTAATAAAACAAAAAATCAAAGATGTCATTTCTTCTCAGTCTGAAGAATAGGTTGATTTGTTTTGTTTTTAATGGTACATGCATTAGATTTAGTGCAGATTAAACAAATTGGTCTCTTTCCTTCTAAGTTCACAATTTCAGCGAGAAAGGTAATTTGCAAGAATCTTTTTAATTTGTCTTACCAAATGTAGTTGAATGGATATGAAGCTAATATATTGCAAATATTAAAAACAAAATGTAAAAATTATAGTTTAAAAATTTTTTATACACTATTCTTTCCGACGCTCAACCAAGGTTCGAACCCAAACTATTCAATGGATGCTATCGAAACCTTTTGTCTATTCTTATAAACTAATTATCAGAGGAATATTCTTGATTAACAAACTAATTCAAGATAAAAGCAAGCTAATTAAATCGTTCCAGTGTTCCAGATGTTATCATGATGAAATTTTAGTTTTAATTATTTATATCAATTTTTAATATATATATATATATATATATGTGCATTGGCAAAAAATCTAAAATCATGTTCAAATATTTATATAGCATTACTTAGAGGTTTTTCAAAACTTATTAAACAAGTACTTTCTTCATAGAATAACATTATATTTGTATTGTTGTGTATGTCGACATTAAAAATAATCAATTTTCAATTCAAAAAAAATTATCTAAACTAGCTTCGGTGATTTTTTTTTTCAAAAAGATTGATTAATTTAAGTTTGGAGTTTTCCCTTGTCACTCCTTTATCTACTGTTATCAGGGAACGCCTTTTTTCTATAAAGTTGTATGGATATTCAATTGAAGCACATTATATTGCAATATTTTTTTTTGTCTAAAAACTTTGGATTATTCCCGAAAATAAACACTTATGCTTACTTGAATTTAATAAATTCAAATTTTGTTACTGGCTAAATTCTTGTTTTGTTTTTTGTTTTTTTTTTTAAGTCTAAAAACATTAATAATAATGTTTTTTTTTTTTTTTTTTTTTTTTTTTTTAAGGAGAAGATATGGTTTATTTTTTAAGACTTAAAAAAATGTATCACGTAAAGTAATAATGTTATTCTTTAAATTTCGATTTATCTACTATCACGATTAGTAGTATACAGAAACCATTATTTGTTTTCTTGATATTTGCAATCTACTCTTAAGTGGAAGTTATGTGTTGAATTTTACTTCCTATTTTTTTCTTTCTGACAGGGAACTAGGTTTTCTTAGTACTTGATTTCGTATTATAACTGTTAATTTTACAGTATCTGAAAGCAGTATGTCAAAAAATGGCCGTACCACTTTTCATATTATTAGTATCATAGTACAATTAAATATTAACAATGGTGGTTATTATTTTTTTTATCAAAGAAGAAAGTATGATTTATTTTTTTAACCTTAAAAGAAAGTTATCATGTAAACTGATATTGCTATTCTTTAAATTTCGATTTATCTACTATTAGGATTGGTACTATGCAAAAAATATTACTTAAGGAGAAGTATGGTTAATTTCATTTAACTTAAAATATTTATCTTGATAGATATGCTTTAATGAAATTTTGTTTCGTTAAAGTTTGTTCAAATGATAAAAATAAAAATTTCAATTTTCTAAATAATTAAATACATTTTATAGTGCCTTAGAGAAATTTACTTGTATTAATGCTTTTCATATGATTATTCTAGTATAAATCATTTCGAAGATTATGTTTAAGTATTCAAATTTTATTTTTATTTAATCCGATAAAATTTTAAATTTGAATAAATTATTTCTTTTAAAAAATTTATAACAATATAACTGGAAAAGATATTTTATACTAAGTTTGTAAAAAAACGCTATAGTTTTAATAATGATTAATATACAATATCAATACAGTAATGGATTCAAATTTTAATATTATGTAGAAGTTTATTTCCAAGAGCTCTTATACTCATTTGTTTTCTTTTCAAATAAGAAACAAGAACGAAAAATCTGAGTTCTACAAGGCCCAGTCAGCCCAGTCGTTAGCATTTTGCCCACGAAATGAGGACTTTCGGCCGATGTTCGAGGGTTCGAAACCATCGCGATCTGCGGGGGATGAATGTGTAAGGTAATCAGAATTTTGCTTGAACAAGAACGGTAATCTGTGTTGTTCTCCCTACAAATTCCCCCCCCTCCCCCTTCAAGAGATCCCTGTTATAAAAATATGAACAAAATTAGTCAATGCTTAATGAAACCCAACCTATCACTGAGGCCTATACATGTGGATTTCTATTCGTTCTTTTATAAGAACTACGCCATTTGATTTTTTGATATTTTAACTTCACTTCTATAAAGCTGAATGTTTTTTCTATAAATCTACACCACAAATGGAAGTACCTATACGTATTTAAATATAAAATAAGTATTGATTTTTTATGATTTCGAAAAAGGCCACCAAGGCAGCGTGACGAAAAAAATTAAGTAATTTTTATAAATTTTTAGATATTTTAGATTATTAATTTCTTTAAAAACAATAAATGGTTATTGATAATTAAATTGATAATGTTAGGACTCTAGTAATTTTGATCAACCCCCTAAAATATCCATTTCAGAAAGATGTTTTATTTTCTGTTGTCTATGGTGTTATTATATGTGTATAAAAATATTGAATGGGTGTTTATGAGGTTATTCTAATTTCAGAATCTGAAGATCTTCTAAAAGTGTAAAAAAAAAAATATATGGGAGTGTTTTTCGTAGAAAATATTGCTGTCTTTTATTCTTTCCATGAAAATAAAAATATTTCGAGTAATTTTGTAATCCATTTAAAAAAAATCATTTCAAGAAATACATTACGCATCACTATATCTATATATGATACACATAAACGTCCCATTATCATATCTCATTAATAAAAGAACCAATAAAGATTTTAATCTAAGGAAAGGAAACAGTGAATAATAATCTATCACATAACATACCGAAGATATGGTTTAAGTTTTTGAACATTACAGAAGGAGTGTAAACTCGAAAGATAAGTTTTAAGAAAATACCCATCCCTCAATAGAATAAATAGACTCACCCTACTATCCAACTGAAAACGAAGACACACAATGGCGTTCAGTATGAAATCAACTCAGCCTTGAAGAGGATCACGCTTGTGATCGGCAGTACTCAGCGAGTGATATTAAAGTTTTAAGTTTTTAAAACTGATTTCATATGTAATAAAAACTTTTTACATATTGTGACATCTTTTAAGGAAATAAATGCAACTTTTTAGCAAGATTATTGATTTTAAATTTGTTGAAATACATCACGTATTGCACAATACTAAACAATCTCTCACGGAGATCTCTTTAATAATTTTGAAATATTATTTCTATTTTTCTATGTACTTGTAACTAAAAGAACATTTCCATTTGATTATTTCACATGATGTAAGTTCCTACCTCACGGTAACCAATGCAGAAATCTGGTTCTTTTTTAAAAAAAAATCAGTATTCGAAAAATTCATGGAAAACATATTTCAATTGTACAAGCAAGTTTATGGACTAAAAAAATGTGTGTTATCCACTTTTGCAGCAGCTGAAAAAATATTTGCATGGTGACAAGAAATAACATGGACAAATGTGAAGTTGAAATAGTGTTTAGTGAAAACTATACTGAACAAACATTACTTAACTCTATCATTATTTTTCTCATCTACATGAGAAATAAATGTGAAACCAGCCTGATACAGATTGTTTAAACGTTGCAATTAGTTTCTTTTTTTAGTTAATATGTTTAAATCTAGAAAAATGTTACTATTTCATTAATTGCTGAACGCATGAGACAATGAGGGTTCGTTCGTATGCTCAAAGTTACTAGTTAATGTTGTGAAAGGGTTTTAATACCTTTGCGATAATATAAATAGTCCAAACAGAGGTAAAAAAAATAAATAAATCGAACAGTCAGCATACAACGAAAGTCAAAGTGAGCTTAACCGTTTCGCTACGAGCGCCACGTACACAAAAGCATAAAGTATTCGCAAACCTTGATTATTTCAACCAGTAATTTTTAATTGCAAATTTTGTCTTATTTAATTAAAGTATTTCTGCGATAAAATTAGGCAAACATTTCTGTTTTAAAAAACCGGCAATAAAATATAAAAAAATTTTAAAGGACGCTCGTCGCAAAGGGTTTAAAGAAAATTGGACACGTTCGAAATATTTCAAAAAGAATAGTCGCAGACTAGATGAACAACAATTGGAAGCGGCTTGGCAAATTGTGAAGGAGTTTCATGAATGCGAATCTTACAAACTGAAACAATTCCATAATTGTAACTTGAAATATTAACAGCGTTGGTACGAAATTCGAAAATATTCAGATATTCGATATATTTCTGGGCCACAATTGAATTCGGTCAAAGGACAGTGAAGATAGGGATGGGAGAAAATTTCGAAATTTTCGATATATCGATATTTTAATACATCGTCTTAAAGATATCGATATCCGACAAATATCGGTCAAAAATATCGATATATTCGAATATTTTCGTTGCTACCCAATATTTTAATACAAATGATTTATCTCTGCTTATGTTAATGTAATGTTTTAGTTTAAAAAGGCTGGTCTATAAAAGTAAAAGATGGCCATTTTGGAAACTCACCTGTTTTATACGTTACAGAGATGTATTGTTTCTGTTTCTGTGTTAATAAATAAATTATAAGTTAAAACGTTAGACTGAATTATTTATATTTTATCTCTGTATAAATTAATGCTTATACAAAATTCTGAAATGTGAAGAGTTTTTTTTTTTTTTTTTTTTTTTTTTTAAATTAAAAAAAAAAGCTTTTTTAAACAAAAAAGCTAATTTTTGCTTAATGACATAAAGAAACAAAATGTGGCGTGCCGAATTTTACAATAAGAAGCAATTAATAAAAAATATTAAAGACAAAATGTTATTATATTTAAGAAATTTATTTTTTATTACTTTTAATTATTTGAAGTAAATAATATGTATTGAAAATTAATAACAGTATAAAAATAAGGGTGATCTTCAATTTCTGTTTATTATTTAATGCTTCAAAATATCCAAAATGTTCCAATTCCTCATAAATAAATCAAACCTTTGCTTTAAAAGGTTTTCGCATTAACTATTAAATTATTTTAATACAAAATACATTTTATTTATTTTCAACATTGTTTGCTCTTAACCTGCTTTACTGCATTTTTTCTTGAACATTCTTAACGGAACGTTATACTTGATTATTTTTTTAAATAATACTCATATACGTATTGGTATAAAACAAATTTGCTTTAAACATACTTGATTTCTCAGTAAACTTATAAAGATGTAAGCACACGTAAAAATTTATCGACTAAACGTGCGTTTTCAGCAAATCATGTAAATTCACTATTGAAGAAATTCAATGATGCTCGTAAATGCATGCTTCGTTTGCTATTTCTTTTCAATCACTCACTTAACTTTGTTATAATAATTTGAAAAAGCATGTACCAAAGAAAAAATTACATTCAGAATGTTAAAGCGTCATATAAGTTTGTTATGCAGTTTCAATTGCAAGTACATTTACATCGAAAGCCCTTGCAAATACTATTTAAAAGTAATTCCTATTTTTATCTGTAAAAATTATTCTTATTTTTGTAACTATATTTTATGTATAATGATTGCGTTAGTTTGAGAGAAAACTTTGTGAAGTCAAATTCTCAACAGAGTGATATTTTTCATATGAGTCAAATTATATTAAATCCTAAGCATTTTTTTCCAAATTCTTATCTTATGCGTCATACTTTAAAGTTATGTTTGGCTTCTGATAGAGTGGTTTTATAATTTTTACATTTCTAAATGACTCTTAGAGTTATATGATCTTATAAGATACTATTTAATAAGAAATATAAAAATAACTTTATGTATGCGTACAGTCTTTAGAAACATTTATCGTTTAATAAGTATAAACAATAAGCCTGAACTCTTATCTTTTGCAATTTTGTTTTTCCATATTTTCTTCAAAATCAATTTAGCTTCGTTTTTCGTTCTTTTAGTGTTGCACTTGCACAGCTAATTTAATGTATGGGGTTGTATGTAACTTGACCAATCACAAGTTATCTACAAGACTTGGCGACATGTGTCACCAGTGGAACGTATAACGTTTGAAATTAATGAAAAAGTTTACATTTTTATAAGATATTCTTTGCTTTGCTTTGCTTACTAGAGATAAATGACAAAATATTTCTTATAATGAACTATATTAAAATATAAAAATTGCATTAAAAATTTTAATAACGGTATCCATTTTCCCAAAACATCTTATAAAGTTTCAAAATTTAACTTATTTCAAAGAATAGGGCATTTTTTAGAATTTTAACAATACCGTATGAGAGATGTAATCTTCCCAACTGAGCAAAAAAGTCCGTACCAGGATTCGAACCCTTGGCTGAAGCTGCAATGCTCTACCAACTGAGCAACCCCTGATTAATATGGCTGAACTAATTCACCCAGTTAACCTTAACGATCATAGCATCTAGTCTGATATCTGAATCAGCACAACAGAATAAATCACAGGTAATGGGACCTCCAGCAAACGCTGAAAATGTGATTACACTAGATTAATTTTGACACAATTATTCAAATTGGTAAAAAAATCATGTCAGAATAGATCTCACATGATTTCTTTACCAATTTGAATAGTTGTGTCAAAAATAATCTAGAATACCTTATGGGTTTTCTTGTTTCATATTTAAGAAAACGATTATTTTATTTTATTTCCTGCATAAAGAGCTGAATATAATTTCTTACAAATTTGCCCTTCTAATCAAATAGTTCTCTAGAGTAGTTGTAAATAATTCGTTGGCCATATTGGTGTTATATATTTTTTGTAGTTACCCAGATCTATAGAATAACAATTTTATTTATTTTTTCTGCGCCATTTTAAAGGCTTCTGATGTTTTTTTCACATTCTGAAAACAAAAAGAAGACGCAATGGCGAATTATGAATTTAGAAGTGTAGTTAAACTGCGGCAAATATTAGCAATAAAGTCTTACTTTTTTTTTCGCTGTGGATTTTATTGTCGCGCCAGAAATCTGCTGACTACTTTTCGTCGACTGCCAGAAAACAGGTTGCAATTTTTATAGCTTTAACATAACTTATACATCACTTCTTAACATCACATCATTTTAGTTTTTAGATGATCAAATAAGGGAAAAATGTATTTTTTAATTAAACTTGTTTGAAAACAGTAGATCAGTTTAGTGATTTGTAAGGGTTTTTATGACTTTAAAGTAATTTCAATTGCTTTTTTCTTAAATCTACCTGAACAATGAGCTTTTTTTTGCTATAATAATGTAAAATAACTAGTAGCAGGGCTGCAGCAGTTGACAAATGAAGAGAGAGCAAATTAAAAAGTTCTTAATGCCTGTACCGGGAGGAAAAGGTAACTTTCCTATATCTTGGTTTTAAGATGTTAGCTATTGTTACGCGTAAACAGCAAGCTAAAATGCAAAGAAACAGATTACAGAAGATTCGTTAATACTGAATTTGAATAAGAAACTAGTGAAATTAGTCAGTTCTATAGCCAAGTTGGCTTCATTTGTGGAAACTTATTTTTGGTCGCCAAATTTGTCGACATTTCTCCAAGTTTCGCCAAGCTTGGAGAGAATTTGACACTAACGGATATGAATATAATTTTATGCGTATGTTTAGGAAAATGATTACAACAATTAAAGATAGTTTGGGAGAAATCACGATCACTAAATCTCATAAATTAATCCCTGATTTGTTTTTAATCTGCTGTCTTGTTTCACAATATCATCCACCCTAGAATTTTAAACTGCTATATCTCAGCGGGTTTTTTTTGTAAATAGAGGCAAAACAAAAAAAAATGCTCCAGAATCCTTGTATCAAGGCATAACACTTAAACAAAAAATAAATTTACTTACTAATTTTTTTGTATATTTATTTTGGTTTTAAATCTTTTAGTGGCTGCCATTTTTAAACAAGAGGTCGGATCAAGCTGGCCAGCGAACTCGGTCGAGACATTGGTGAGCTTAATACACACACTTAGTTACATCCAAATCGGTTTATAAATACGAGTGCTAGTATGACATATATATATATATATATATATATATATATATAAATGAAAACACATGTGAAGAACGAAGAAAAATACATTATAAATAGCTATAGAATGAACACTGAAGGAAGCATACTCAAAAGGATGAAAAAGCAAATATTGGAAAAGCAAAATTTGAAAACTATTAATATCTTATAGAATCTTTAGAAGGGCTTTATAAAAATATTCATAGTAAGTGTATGTTATTTCATCAAATATTGTCAGCATTATGTCTAAAATAGACAATAATAAGCCCCTAATAACATACACAAATGAAACTAAAAAATCAAAAACAAACATGAGGTCCAAATAACAAAACAAGTAAATAAATATGCTACTGAAATAGAAATTAGATAAATAACAATTATGTAACTTAAATAAAAATGTGAACAAAAAATAATGTTTAAGACTCACCAAAAAAGACAAATTTTAATGTAGATGTAGATGGATTTAAAATACTTGAAAATCAACCAGACACCTACTCAAAAATGGGTGCATATCGTTGCCAAAACATTGTTGAGAAAGATGATAATTTAAAATAAAATTATGTAGGGCTGTCATCTAGCCCAGAAAATTATAAGTAAAAACTGAAATTGTAGACAAGTTAAATAAAAATTTTAGTGCTGCCATTTGGGGTTTGGGGATCATGATCGGTGAAAATATACCGAAATTTTCCTGAATTGCTTTCCTCCGAACGGCTGCAATAGGTAGCTTTTTACTTTGTATAATGAAAGCTACCTAAAAGAAACAAAAGGAGATAATAATACAATCAGATCAAACATGAGATACTTTATTTTGGCGCTAAACTAAAATCTATCAATAAAGAGACATATTAAAATTTATGTTAAACGTAAAATTAATATCGAACTGTATTGAATTCGTTAAAATATACGTTACATCAGAATATGCTCGTAATTGCGTTTTATTTTTTATTTATTTTTATTATGTGTTTGTATATAACAATTGTTTTCTTTTTTCAATTATTTAATTTTTGTTTTGCCGCTTATTCTGTTTTTTTTTTTGCCAGTCACACAAAAATATTAAAATAGGGATCAACTGTATAGCACAATATGGAAGATAAACATTTTTATAAGTTATTAGGAAAAAATCACTATTTAACAACATTATTTTCTATCATCATTCAATAGAATTATTATGAAAAAAGTAAGTAGAAAAATTTCTCGTCCTTACACTAAACAAATATGTTAGCTTATGATGTTTAGCTTTATTTTCTTTTGTTTTAAGAATATAGTTCATTATTTTTTGCCATGCAGTACATGTAAACTTTTCTTCTAGTAGCTCAACAAAACAAACCTTTAAAAAAGTATTTTATCATGTAAGGCGCGTGATAGAAACAAAAAAAGTTGTAATGCTACAAAAGAACATATTTTGAGACAGAAATCCATTTTATTTTTTATTAAGGTAAAAGGATATTTCGTGTTTTGAATAAATCAATAACAACATTCTAATCAATTTTTTGGTAGTAAGCAAGCCATCTTTCTGCTAAAATGACTTTTTTAATATAAAAACTTTTTTTTTTCAAATAAAAGTAATAGAACATTTATTTAATAGATTCTCTAATGCATGTAAAAAATTCAAAATATTTTTTTCGAATAAAACGCATAGTTGTTTATATAAAGTATTTTCATATAAAATACTTTAATAAGTATAATTAACCACATTTTGATGTAATATCATTTTTTTAATCTTAAAAAAAGAATTATTAATACAATAAGTAAAATCATGCCCATTAAGACATCCGACATAGAAATAAATCATTTATAGACATTTTTAAAATGATAGATATTTTGAGTATTCTGTATTTGTAGGAACTTTATTAATGTAAATGGAAGATCACATTAAAACGTAGAAAATTATACATAGAAAACCTTGTTAAAATGATTGCCAAACAAGCAAAAAATTATTAGTATAAATTTTAATATATCAGACTACGAAAAGAAACTAGTTGGATGTACCAATCCCAAAACTTTCTCCTATCTCATACAGGTTTCGCATACACTAAAAACGAATCAGCACCAATTTAGATCAAGGTGTAACTGAATCTAAAGTTTTATTAAATTCCGTGCATTAGTTCTTGAGATATGACTACCGCTAAAATCGTGTAAATCCTGAAAAATGCAGCATAGCAGCAGCACCTGTTGCGATATTTAGACCAAAACCTGAACAACAACAACGTATGTCAACTTTTAACTAAATCAGAAGTTTGGTGAAAATTCGTGCATTAGTTCTTGAGGTACAGTTATCGTGAAAATTATGGACAAAATACCATAGCAGCGCCACCTGTTGGGATATCTAACCCAAAACGTAATCAGCGTCTATTTAAGTCAAGGTCTAGCAGAATCTGAAGTTTGATGAAAATCAGTGCATTAGTTATGGAAATAGAGCTAGCGGAAATCGTGAAAAATGAAGCATAGCAGCACCATCTGTAAGGCGATTTACACCAAAAAGTTATCAGTACCGATTTATATCAGAGATTAATAGAATCTAAAGTTTTATTAAATTCCGCGCATTAGTTCTTGCGATAGACCGCCCACAAAATTTGTGTTACGTACAGATACACAGACAGACATTTTCTAAAAAGAGTCAAATCGTGTTTAAAACCTTCTAAAACATATAAATCCGTCAAAAACCGGAACTTGAAAATTTTCATGATTCCAATACTTTCTTCCTGTAAAGATAGAAGAAAGTAAAAATCATAACAAAAGAAAAGCACAGACAGTCCATCGTTATGATGTAATCAAATTATTTCGATATTTAGAGCTGTGCGATTTCAGGTAGAGCTTTTCCAAATTTTGTCTTGAATTGGTTTATTATTTGTTTATTAACATTTCATTATGACTAATGAAAAATAATCGTTAATTTTTCATAATTTTACACTCAGAAAAAGAAACAGATTAAAACTACAAAACACATTTTTGGAGTACATTTTGTTGTTTTAGCAAAATTGGGGTAAAATTGAACCATTTTACTTCAATTAACAAAACATTTTTCTGACGATACAAAAAAATTTTTTTTTGGAATTGCAAAAAAAAAAAAAAAAAAAAAAAAAAATTTGTTGATTCAAACACAATTTTTATTGACCCATATTTAAACAAAAATTTGTTTAAATATAGGTCAATGGAATTTTGTTTGAATCAACAAAAAAAAATTTTTTGTTGAAAACAACTTTTTTTCTTGCAATTCCAAAAAAAAAAATTGTATCGTCAGCAAAAATGTTTTGTTAATTGAAGTAAAATGGTTCAATTTTACTCCAATTTTGCTAAAACAACCAAAATGTACTCAACAAAAATGTTTTGTAGTTTTAATCAATTCCTTTTTCTGAGTGTAATATGTATTTTTTAATAGAACAAGCATTTATAAGCATTTTGGAGATATCTGGTTATTCTAGGAAACATCGGCTATATAAATACAGCCTACGACACTTGGGGAGTGAATGCAAACATATTTTTAACACATTTATTAAAATCCATCTACCCATTTCCGTTTTATATGAGAATAAAAAAATCTTACATTTTCCACGGTCAAAAGTCCTACATTATATAACATATTATAGTCCTACATAACATTACTCCGTTTCTGCGTACAATTGGGTAAAAACAATTTAGTGAACGAACCATGATCAACAGAATTCCATAATTTCTTGGACAAAGACAAGTAAATCAAACCAACTGAGGCGTTGCGGGTATTATGGGCAAATTCGCAGAATAGAAATTTCGAGAATCACCTATTTAAATATGCACATATATGATTATTGTTAGTCCGTTAGTTTCTTTAATAAAGGAAATTACGAGTTTTAGAGGCAATCTAGATCTTGTACACTGTTAAAAATTTGCAGCGAACTGTCCAGTCATTTGGCCGTTTTTATAGCAAACGGTATCATAGCCGTAATTTAATTCTATTCTGACCATAGTATTGCCTATATTATGGGCAGAATAAAGTTAAATTACGATTATGTAACCATTTTCTATAAAAACGGTCGAATGACTGGACAGTTTGCTGCAAATGTTTAACAGTGTAAGAGGTTGCATCAGTTACTAGAGTCTTCCGTGTTTAAATATAAATGATTTTTACACTCAGAAAAAGGAATTGATTAAAACTACGAAACATTTTTGTTGAGTACATTTTGGTTGTTTTAGCAAAATTGGAGTAAAATTGAACCGTTTTACTTCAATTAACAAAACATTTTTGCTGACGATACAAAATTTTTTTTTGGAATTGCAAAAAAAAAAGTGGTTTTCAACAAAAAAAAATTTTTTGTTGATTCAAACAAAATTTCCATTGACCTATATTTAAACAAATTTTTTGTTTAAATATGGGTCAATAAAAAGTTTGTTTGAATCAACAAAAAAATTTTTTTTTTTGCAATTCCAAAAAAAAAAAATTGTATCGTCAGCAAAAATGTTTTGTTAATTGAAGTAAAATGGTTCAATTTTACTCCAATTTTGCTAAAACAACAAAATGTACTCAAAAAATATGTTTTGTAGTTTTAATCAGTTTCTTTTTCTGAGTGTACAGTAGGTTGGTACAAGACACTGTAAAAAACATTTATTGTATAGGCAAGCAGGATCAAAAATTTATTTACGTATTTAATGAAAATTACAGGGCGTTTCACGCCAATCCGAAGTCGCGTGTTCGTTCAAAACTTTAACAGTATTGAAGCTATATTAACAAAATTCGCAACAGACTCATCTTTGTAAGGATCGTAAGGACTTCATTAAAGTACCTTCACTACTGTTAAAGTTATTAACGAAACGCGACTGCGGATTTGAATGAGTTCTATTTTTGACTATATAAATGGATTTCCAATACAAAAATTGTTTGTTCCGGTTTCCTTGTACCAACCCTTAAAATTTTTGCGATCACCCTGTATATACAAATCTATTGATACTAGACAACGCTTCACAAAAGAATTCGGATATTTTTTTCGAGTACATGTGGTAAATTCTGCAATTGGTTGTTCAAATGTGTTATGCGTTTTCTAAATTAATTCCATTTTTTACCTTATTAAACGGTGAAGTTTTGTTACAGTACTCTGAATCTGTTGGAAAGTGTGCCATAATCTACGCTTGACGCATATTTTTTCTTTCTTGTTTTGATGTTGTTGATCTTGTATCTATTTTTTTTTTCCGAAAATATCATTGTACTTCTCAGTTTTAGCGATAACCAATGAACTAGTTGCTAGAACCAACTAGTTGCATTTAAACACAATCAAAATTTCTCTCTTATGGATACACTTATATGAATTTCATCAATTTAAATTCCCTCTTGTCACTTAATTTCTTGTTTCATTATAGCTTTTCAATTTGTCTCGTCACTAGCGCTTTTTTAAATCATTATTCTCTCTATATTTTTTTTATAGAACAATTTTCTTAGTGAACATAAAAAGACATTAACAGTGATGGTTATAATTTGCAATCATCGCTCTTTTTTTTATAAAAGAGAAAGCGCATATTCTTTCTTATTTTATAAACGGAAAAAAATTAAAGCACACTTTAAAGCTATGATTCGGAGCTATCATTGTCCGTTTATGTTTTATTGATAACCGATGGATGCACATTAAAATGCAGCTAGTCATTATATAAAAGCTTTCCAATTCTCTGGTATACAAACCCGTATGTTTGAGATAACTTGTTTTTAATCAATTCCAATTTCCCTATTGGCTTTTTAATTCTTGCTTCATTATAGTTTTTCAATTTGCCGCACCAGTATTGCTTTTTTAAATCGCTCTTTAATATTCTGCTTTTTCTTACAAAACAATTTTCTTAAAGAACTTCAAAAGACATTAACAGCGATGGTTTACATTTTATATATTCTTTTATAAAAATAAAAGTGCGTATTTGTCACTTTCTATAAATAGAAGAAAAAATTATGAAAAAATTTAAAATTATGGTTCATTTAATGTTATCTGTTTTCTTTCATTTCATATTAGAATTGTTAATTTACATTGGTATGCAGATTAAATAGTTATAAATTTGTATATTCAAGATTAAAGTAGATTTTATTGTAAGGATCATTTTATAAGGATTTTGTGGGGGGAGGGGGAGTCGGTTTTCTCATCAGCTGTTCTCTTTCACATGTCCTCTCTCTGCCTTTATCGTCGTTTCTTTTCAATCTTTCTTCTGCTCTCAAACTATTAGTACGTCTTTTTGCGGCTGATTACAAGAAAGCCTAATGAAAACTTATAATAAAGAATAATAAATATTGAATTCTTTATTTTTTCTGAATCACTCATATCTGTCGACAACACTTGATACAGAATATGAAAAATTAGCCACAAAATCTCAAAGATGATTCAATATATCTATATGTATGTATTTTCAAATATCTATATCCATATCTATATAAAATAAAAAATAAAATTAATTTACATAAAAAATGTTTATTTAAAAGTGTTTATTTCATCATATATTTGCTACAACTAATATCTAGAAGTATTGAGATTGTTTGTAATAGAACTTATTTGAAGGAAATGAAAGTTAGAAAGAAGTGCAATCTAAAATAATTAAATTATAAACATTTTTTAAAGAAGCATATAAAAATTTCGTTTATCTTAAAATCAAGTAACACATTTACAACGCAAGGTAATGTTCTGTAATCGTGCTTTGGCATCCAATGTTGATTTCAATCCAACGTTGGCGTTAAATATAATAGACGAAACGATCCCCTATTATACTATTATTATTTAAATTGCACACAACAAAAACATACACGGTTGAAAAGTATGCTGAATCAGAAATCGTTAGTACGACGGTAAGAACTTGGCGGAAGTACTGTCGGGTCCCAGGTACAGGTTCAAGTATTTTTAGCATCGTACTTTATCAGGAACCAGGATCTAGGATGAAAAACAAGCTCTTCGTACTGAAAAAATATATATTACAGAAACAAGTCAAACAAGAGTAATGCCAGAAACAATAGAGTTTCACAATAGAGTTACAACAATGGTGACAACAATGAAATTAATTTTGCACCAAATTACGCTTGCAGCCCCAATACAGTTTTAACTATACGAGAATAGCAACAATTTTTAAAACAATAAAATGAAGCAATAAAAAATCGTTACTTAAATGTTTAAAGTTATATTTCTTGTTTGTGTGTCTTTTTTTTCTTTATTTAGTAGCAGCATTTTTATTGATATTTTACTGCAATGCAAATATTACACCCCCGTCCCCTCTACCTAAAAAATAAAGCAAGAATTATTTATTATAAATAATCTTATTTCTAGCGGTTCAAACACAAAATAATAAAACATACACTTAAAAAATTCTTTGATGAGTTGATTAATTAGAAGTATTTTCTATCTTTCTGAAAGATAGGGGTTTTATGTATTAAAGTATTTTGAAAAAAATTGTTACAATTGATATAGATTTAAGTAACATTTTTACATAAGATAATGAATTTTTTTATCCAAGTTTTAAAAATGTAATAATTTAATAACAGAATTAATCATTATTATAGGGTAATTATTTTTTAATATGTTTTCAAACTGGAAAATGTGATATAACAAAAAAAGCAGTATATAATTCATTGGTTCTTAAACTAAGAATATTTTATATTCTTTTAAGTAGTGTTAATTCGAGGCTGCTTATACTTAACTTGATCTCCCTTTTAAACATCTTATGAAGTATTACGTAGTATAGATACTTGTATTTGTTGGCATTCTTTTAAATATAAATGAGTAGATTATATCACTACTGTAAGATATAGGTAGAGAGTTTGTCAATGTAAATTCTAGTGCACTTAAAGGAAGTTTTATTACATTCAATATTGTTCATAATTAGTCGTGCGAAAATCATTATAAAAAGTCAACTATGATGTAATCAACATTTAATGAACCGAAACCAAGAGTACAAATCGTAATGCAATCATGATTTAATGAGTCCTTGAAGATAGACTAATGAGTTATGCCAATTAGCGGACGGGCAGTCAAAGTTTATAACACATCGTCACTTTTGTAAACATATTCGGTAATCAACATTTAAAGCACTGCTAGAATAGAAAAATGTCAATGAAATACGTAGCAATTTATGCATGAAGATCGTCACACACTTCAACATAAAAAAAATGTCCTTATATTCTATATGTTTCTTCAAATGAAAGAATACGTTACTAATAATGTTAAGGAATCACCCCGCTTTGACCCGTTATATTTTTTTTTTTAAATTGTCGCTTAAGTTACTTTTTATACACATGAAAATCATATTTTAGTAGTTACAAATCGACATCGAAAGGGATATGATAATTTTAGAGGTATAGAAATAAAGAACGCCACAGCAACTAAACAGTAACAAAAACTTTTAGTGCTTTTTATTTATTTTTTAGAGCAGCAGTTTCAAAATTGGTAGATACTCTAGCTCCACCAACTTTCAATCAATTGTCTTGATCGTTTTGAAATTTAATCGTCACACATGTTTCTATTTTAATATGTTGGATGTTTTTGAAGTATTGATTTCTCGATTTTCTGTGCAATTTTAAGCAACGGAATGTTTGGTTAGAAATTTACATTTTTCTTTGAATTTATGCAGTTTCAATAAAAATGCATATTTGTTTTAAAACGGCTTCATATTTCACTATATTTTGAACCAAAAAAACTATTGTATGTCTTAATTGTTCTAGATTAAGTCTACGATGAGTTATCGTATTGACCGCTTCACTCTCTGTTTCGAAGCACTCTGCCCATCACCTGGCAACATTTTTTAATATATAAAATAAATAAAATACAGTTTTCTATTTTAATATATAGATATGAATTTGATCTAACTTATTCCTTTAAACACTTCGCATTTTTATTTTTTCCTGAAAAAGCCTCATATTTTAGGGTGTGAAAGATGTGTACGACTTAAATGTCTAAAATGTAGGCTACCTGAAACTGAATGCAAAATACCCCAGAACAATCTATAAACTGCATACTGGATATTTTGCAAAATAAATGTTTATTATACCCATATATTACTAAAAGTTACATTTAGATATTTGAAAACGTGTTTTTATTCCATAACTGTTACGGACTACCATAGTACGGACTTAAACACATCGCGAACGATGTTAAGCTGATTTTATGTCTTATTATGTTGAATAGCTTCTTTAAAAATTTTTAAGAGGAAGACCCCAAAAATAACGGAAATGGCAGCGCCATGGGCGAGGCTTTCTTTCTTTCTTTCTTTCTTTTTTTTTTTAATCTTTCTTTTTTTACTTTTTTTTTTTTTTTTTTTTTTGTAAAAGCATTTTTGCTTGTTCTTCGTTATTTTGGAATTTTGAACATACGTGAACAGCGTGCCACCAAGTCAGATATTTAATCAGGCATTCTATTTATAGGTTCTGAGAACAATGTGTACATACAAGTGTTAAATACAAGTTTTTACAAAGACATTCCTGTTAATTTCGGGTTGTTTCTTTCTAAACATATTAGATATTCAAAAAGGTTCTAAGATCTTTAAATGCATACATACATGCATATACTACGGCGGCACTACAATTCGTGAAGGGCGTTTTTCCTCCTCTGATATAATTTGACAGACTTTCCGATCAAAGTTTTTAATTTATAGTTTGTAATTTAATATTGTACAAGATTGTAACAAAGCCTAGGAACTGTAACAAAGTCTAATTGAACTGTAACAAAGTCTAATTGAAACAAGTCTGACTCGCTAATTGGAACTCAGTAATTGGAAGACTTAAGTTGTATACAAGATGTTAAGAATTACTTCCTACAACTGAAACTGCAAATCGATTCCAGATGCACACGTATAAATATTCTCAAGAGTTTAATAGGCTTGCAAACTACATATAAATTTTATGTCGCTTTTTTCTGATCTGACACTATACAGATGGTTATTACACAATAAATCCGTGGTACTTAAGTCGATAAGTTTAATATCTATCAACCTAATACTTTTCACTATGTTGGCTATACGCCTATTAAGCAATTAAAATTTGAATATCTATCAACCACTTCAAAAACCGCTATAACTGCTCAACATGGGATGTTAAGCCCTCGAACTACTTGAAATTCTTCAACGAGGTATACTCAAATCTTGAGGGAAAGGAAGATATTCTGTTGCTAGCTCAGAGGAGAGAAGTTCAGTAGCTCTCTCTTGAGAGGAAAGGCCTCTTTCGGCCTTATGCCGTGTAATCTAAGTTTTGTCCGGGAAGGTAAAATGGGCATCCTGACAAATCTAAAAACTTTAGAATCCACCAACTGAGAACTATATGTGTGTCGCTTTTTGTATCTGTAAATTTTTATGTGTACTGTGAAGTAACTAATTAAAGTTAATGTTGCGCCAACAGTTCTTTTAATTTTATTATGCTACAAGGTGTGTTTCTCTACCTCTTCCATCCATCTTTTACTGAGTCTTTTAACACCCCTTTGTCCCATTAACTTTCCATAGTAGATTTTTTTTGCATTTTTATCCTGATTAATTCTAACTACGTGGCCCAGCCTCTGTATTCTTGTTGTTTTAAGATTAACTATAATGTCCTTTTTGTGTTCAATTTCTTCACTGGTCCAAAAATTTGTCTTACGATCTTTCCCATATGATGATTAGCTTTTCTTTTTTCTTTTGTGTGTGTGTATGTGTGGTGTGACGTGGGTCTCACCAGCATAAATTACTAAGGATTTTATAGCTAGTTTATAAATTTTAAGTTTAGTGACACGCGAAATTAAAGATTATTTCAAAGTATTTCGAAAAGAAGAATAACACCTATTTACTAGTATAAGTCTAGCTTTGATCTCTCTTTCCACAATATTATCATTAGTTATCATATATCATAGGTTATTCGACCTCTGATATTTGTTGAAAATTGTAATTCAAGTTATTACCAGTGCTGCCGTTGGCTGTGTATTCTCTCCGCCCATTTCCATCTCTTTCATTTTTCTTTATTAACTTCAAAGCCTAGATTTTTTCTTTTATTTCCAGTTCATTTCATGTTTCAAGCAAGATTTCTTTATTTCTGGCTACTAAGTTAACTTCTTCAGCAAATGCAAAAATTTGTAAAGAGCGATTCTAATTAGTACCTCCTTGGTGGTTGTAAAATATTTTATTCATTTTCTCCAGATATAAGTTAAATAGAATTGACGAGCGGACATCACCCCATTTTAATCCTGATTTCACAGTAAATTCTCCGGCAAGTCTTTCCTGTCACGTCAAAACAATGTTTTAAAATTAATTTTCGAATGAATATGAATTATAAACTATAACTCTTTTAAAATAAAGCAAATTCTACTTCAAATATCGAAATCCAAAATTACAGCTCATTCCGCCAAGTAGCACTTGAGTTATGCTTAAAAAAATTACATAAAAGTATAAAGTTAAATGGAGCGTATATTGAAAGTGTTAACTAAAAACAAAATTAAATACAGGTTTTTATAATGACATTAAGGTTATTTTCAGGTCCATTCTTTTCTTCTAAAAAATGTGGATTATTAGCTTTCTGAATAACGTCACTCTATCACACGAAATCAGGTTTTGTATATCAAATCTCTGGATTGTTTCTTTCTAAACATTCAAGATATGAAAAAAAAATTCTAAAATCTTTAAATGTATACATACGTACACTACGACGGCACTACAATCCGAGAAGGAGTTTTCCCGCCTTTAATAAAAATTGACACACATTCCGATCCCAAGTCTTTAATTTATAATTTGTAACTTGATATTATACAAAGTCGTTCTCTACCTTTTCTACCTCTTTCTGGGTATTGAAATCGGTTTTGAAACGATTACAAATGAGTTTACCACTAGGAGTTGCAAATATTAAACCTTCACTGAATGACTTCCCATTAGGTATCCAATAGTAACATTTAACAAAAATGACAAATATGGATGGTGACAAAATTATGTGTTCGTATTGAAAATGGTCTGGTCAGTACAGAGACAATAACATGACATAACTTAACCATAACTTAAACATAAATTGAAAGAAAACATAATTTCCAGCCGAATGGCTATCTCTGTTTTTTTCTGAAATAATTTTGGATATTAAAATGTATGGGGTGCTCTCTTTTTTTTCTATTTTGACAGACTGTACATTAATGTTTTGACCAGAGAATTTTTTGAAGGCTATTTCTAATACAACATTTGATCCACGGTTGATCAATTTCTTCTAAATCCACATTGATAGCCACCTATCAGTTTCCAGCATACGGCTAAGATCATCTAATAGTAAAATAAAAACGTAGAGTTTTATTTAATTTTTAAAATTAATTATTTAATTAATTTATTTTTTTACTGTGTTACTTCACGTTTAACTTAATAATTGCAACGATTTCATTGTCACCACCTTTAATTTTCTTTTGTTATTAACTTAGATAATAGGGGAAGATGGCCCAAAATGATCCCCTTAAGGGAAAAACTTGTGTAAAATAACATAACTGTATAAATAAAACTTTGTGCCTTTGCTAGTATTTTTTACACTGTATTTTGCATTATAAACATATTTTTATAATATTATAAACACAAATTGAGTAATGAAAAAAATAGATTTTTTAAAAAGTGTTCAAAGGATCATTTTACCCTCACCAAAGTGCAAAATGATCCTTCATTTAAAAATAATATTAAATTGTTTTTTTATCGGCAAAATAAAGGATATAAAAGTAATTATAACAATACATAAGTGTAATTCACATCTAAAAACATACTCCATTAAGTAAACCAAGTCATATTTCTGTACATAAAAAGACTGTAATCTAAATAAATATGAAAGTATGTGCCTATCTTACGAAAGATGCTGCAAAAACCAATTTTTCAAATAATTCTATTCAGATGCGTAACACTGCGATCGTTTGAATACCGCCATTGTTTCTTCTTTACTAATCACAACTAGTTTATGTGTTACCCTGTAGATAGAACAACCTGTCTGGAGGAAAACATATGTGGATCGTTTTGCCCGTTAGGATCATTTTAGGCCACCTTCCCATAAGTTTTCAATGCGAGGTGATCAGTGGTAACCTCTGAGCTCCACAATGGAACAGAGCGTTAACTCGCTATTCTATTATAACGAATGCAGCGTCGGCCCATGAATACAAATGTCATAAATTTTAGATTAAAACTTATGGCAAAACGCTGATTTTATCTTACAATATAGTATGTTGTAGACATTTTCAAATTCGATTATCTATTTAAAATATAACGAAGTTGCTACAATTTACATTGTTTTATATTTTTCATTTAAAGAACAAATTTTATTTAAATTCATCATATTTAAAATAACATTTTATCTAAGCTCAGCAATAAATATGAAACTCTTGTTAAGTATTGCTCATAAAAATATAAAAAAAGGTGTAGAAATAACCAAAAATGATAAAAAAGTCGGCAGAAAAGTTTTTTAAAATTCGTTAATATTAAGAAAATTGCTGACTTCATTACTTGCGCGTTAAAAATGTGATCCGGTTGTGGCAGAAAGTGGATCGCTGTGTTAGCATTTTAATCTCGTAAGCAATTTAGCGTTGGTAACAAAAAAAAAAGTATTAACAAATTACGTGTATATATTTTTTTAATGCAATTTTTGGCACATTTACATAATTACATCTATTGTATTTAAAAAGTTTTGAAAGATAGTTCTTCTTTATAAAGAATTAAATGTATTTCACTTTTTGATATATGTTTTATATATTACATTTTTAAATTATGCAATGAATAAATCGGTCAAATACGAGTATAACTCGCGCTCAAAGGGTTCCGCCCACGAAATTTCTTAATTACTATTAATTAATTAATATACTCCTACTACCCCTAATTTTTTCATAAATTTAGTTTCCCTAGATTTGTAGGAGGGGGTGAGGACATATTTTTCCAGTAAATATTTTTCGACGATATCTCTGAAAATATGATACTTAAATTAAAACTGATATATTTTTGCATTCGATGTTACGAGATTTTACGAACCATACCGTACACGATGTATAAAAAGAAAGTTCTTTTAAGTATCTTAATTAATATCTAAGCTAATTTCCGACAATTCTTTTCGAAAATCATTATGAAATATTCTTTGATGATTCTGCATCGATAGATACATCGAGCGCACGTGAAATCTCCCGCTGACCGCCCTAAAAGTAAAGTTTGTGTGTAACAGAAAAATGCGTTTTTCTCAAAAACTGTTACCTAGGAAAATAGCTATAGTTTTCCTGCAAGGTTTAAATAAACAACTACTACCTCAAAATTTTTCATAATTTTAGTTTCATAAGATTTGGAAATAGCGGGGTACATTTTTTTATAGTGCATTTTCGACGATATATAAAAAATAAAGTTAAAACAAATATATTTTTGAGCTCAATATTACGAGTTCTTTCACACAATACCCCATATGATATACAAACAGAATTTTTTTTAAAGTAACATAATTAGCCCCCTAAATTTTTCCTAAACATATTGTTGAATGGCTAATGAACTGAAAAAATGTGGGTAAAAAGACATTATAACTTTCACAAGTTTGAACTTTCCACGACCCTTAGTTTACGAGAAAAAGGACTCTGACAGACACAAGAGTGATCTTATAATGGTTGCGTTTTTACTTTTTAAGTATGGAACTCTAAAATTCACAAGAAAATCATTAACATTAACGTTTTATTAAGTATTCCGTAACACATTTGTGAATGGCTAATAAACTGAAAAAAATGTGGGTAAAAAAACTTTATAGCTTACACAAGTTTTAACTTTCCACGTCCGTTAGTTTACGAGAAAAAGGACTCTGACAGACACATGAGAGATCTTATAATGGTTGCGTTTTTACTTTTTAAGTACGGAACTCTAAAATTCACAAGAAAATCATTAACATTAACGTTTCATTAAGTATTCCGTAACACATTTGTGAATGGCTAATAAACTGAAAAAATGTGGGTAAAAAGACTTTATAACTTACACAAGTTTTAACTTTCCACGTCCCTTAGCTTACGAGAAAAAGGACTCTGACAGACACAGGAGTGATCTTATAATGGTTGCGTTTTTACTTTTTAAGTACGGAACTCTAAAATTCACATGAAAATCATTAACATTAACGTTTCATTAAGTATTCCGTTCCTACGTCTTAAAGTTTATGAATTGGCACTATTAATCAATTATTTTCTTTAGTTTACAAAAATAAAAAGAATGGCACGTGCTGTGGATGATTGATTTTCATCACAAGTAAGTTAGAAAGTTATTTCAAATTAAGTCGTTTTACGTGTTCGCAATAAATTTTACTTGATATTAATTAAAAGAAAAAATAATGTTTTCATAAACTATTTTTTAAAAGTTTCAAATTACTTATTTAAGTAACTTTTATTATATAACTTAAAAGTTAGTAATTTGCAGCGTCGTTTGCCACAAAGGTATATCAGTAAAGGAGTTTCTTCATTTTGAGCATTTACACATTAGCATATAATTCTAATTTATCTTATCTTACTAAATATATCCTTTTAAAATGGATTGATTACAGCAATATATATATATATATATATATATACCGGGTGGTTATAAAATAAGTATCTCTATTTGGAGCTGTCTGTAGCTTAAAGGAATAACAGGAATGATACCAAAAGCGGCACACTTACTATTCGAGAAGGGGGAAGAAGAATGGAACACTAAAAAAAAATAATTGCAATAATCGCCAACAGATGACGGTTTTGAGTGTGAAATGTAAAATGTAATATTGTGTACCGTGGAGGTGTCGCAAACCTCAATGTCTTTACTGCATATCACAACATGTGCGAAACATCACTCCTGATGCGTTACATTCCGCAATTGAGCACATCGTACACCGCCTGGATTGTGTCCTGCAGCACAATGGCCATGTGGCACCTAAATATGACCGGCACCGTCATGCGAAAGCGTAATTCACTGTGACATTTTCCAATAAATTAGGTATGCCATCCGGTTTTACGCCTTAATTTTTTGTTCTTGTTTTACACATTACATTTCACACTCAGTAGCGCCATCTGTCAGTGATAATTGCAATTATTTTTTTATTATTATACTATTTTTCCCCCTTCTCGAATAGTAAGTGTACCGATTTTGGTTTCATTCGGATTAATCCTTCGAGCTACAGACAGCTCCATATAGAAATACTTATATTATAACCACCCTGTATATAAAGAGAAATTATCCACAAATTAACTTTATAATTTCAAGCTTTTATTACAAACACGAATGAGCAGAGATACATGTGTGGAAAGTGGTACAACATTGCAAGTGTATATTGAAGGTTTCTTTTTCATCAATTTAGATCTCTATATGTGCCAGATTGGTTGCACGAAGTACGTCATGGCAATAGTCGTCGATACACTTTGATACACTTTTTCGTTCACTCCTTGCGTTATTTAATACTGAACCGGTGTCCATGAATTTCTTGTGCATTCACGAATTCATGGACGTGGGCACATACAGAGGTTTATTAATTGAGGCAAAAAACACTTTAATATATACTTCTAGTACTGCACTACGTTCCATACATGTATATGTTCATTTGTGTTTGAAATAAAAGCTGAAAATTGTAAAGATACTTTGTGAACACCCTGTATATATATACCTGCCCTGCCCAGTGCGGCGGAACTGGTAAAATAAACTTAAAATACCTAAAATCAGTCTCGAATTCAGACATTTTCTCTGGTATGGATTTCTAAAGCTCTAGGAAGGATACTGTAAATTCCGAGGAGGTGGGGATTGCCAATTAGACCTTTAACAGGCATAAAATCCCAAATCTTCCGGACGGAAAAATTCTCTCCGAACAAACCCCTGAATTCATCCCAGTATAAAACAACCTTATTGTTTTCCAGGATTGCTTCAAATATATCTTATCTCGCTATGCTTCTCGGTTTTTCTAAGGAAACCTAACAACTTTTCACACGCTGAATAAGATAAATAAATAAATAAACTATTGTCGTCATGGTAGAGCTTTTAGTATTTGAAAGCGTTACGTAGGAAACCGACGCCAACGCTGGAATTTTTCCCTCTCTTTCTTCTTCGCGTTTCAGAAAAAAAAAATAAAAGGCCTTACCTTTGTTAAAATTTAATAATAAAAGAAAAATTATATTTTTCGGGGAAAAAAAAATAATTGATTCTCGAAATTCTGTTCCATACAGGGATATGAAATATACGATTGGATGGATAAGATAATACTGCTATATAAAAAGTAAATACTGCTTGATAAAAAACAAAACTCTCATTTTCGATGAAATGAAAGCTTTAAAAAATCGCAAAATTTTCATAACTTATTGTACGAACTAGCAAGCTACGCCCGCAACGCTGGTCAATTTCTCTTAACGAACCTTTAATCAAACAAAATATTGACCTGGAAATTGACCCTGTGTTTTAAAACCATACGAACCTTTACTTGGAATGTCCTTCCGCATTTCTGAAAACGATACTGAAAATTCATTCCCGTTGGATTTTAATGAAGTTACAATACTTCAAATATAATGAAATTCATATGCCTCACTGAGGTGGACTAAAATATGCTATTTTGTCGAGAATTGAATAAAAATCATGCACTCGTGACATCATAATTCACTTTTATATTTTAACAGAATAATATGGCTACTATAATGTGTGACTCGTGCTATAGCCAGTATACAGGCTGCCGTTATCATTATCTTTATACGCTTGAAGGTTTCGCTATGGTACTCCATTGTAAAATTCGGTAATTTTTGAAATTCAATATTTGAAAAACGGCGTAATCATTAGATTTGAAATTTATAACTAAAAAAATACAAATTTTTACCTTTCTAACGCAGTTTGTCTAACAGTTTTATGACAAATACTTTTCGAGATATTAATTTTTTCAGTAACTTCAAATGTTTCATTTTCCGAGATTAATCTGTGGCAACGATTAGCGAAAATCCCAGTCGTCAGCAACTCATAGCTTTTTATTAAAGAGTATTCCGATCAACTTAATTGAAAAGAGGACTATAACATGGTACTTTTGCTGTTATTGACCATGCCGTCAGTGCTTATTAGTATAACGGAGCATATCTAACGGGTTCTATTATAGATAAAAATACGAAGTAAATCCAGGAGAAAGAAGAAGCACATAGTTAGATGAATCATCTGTTTATTTCTTGAAGAGGCATTATCAATAGTTAAAGAAGCAAAAGGGAGGTACCCACGTAATCAGCAGCTCACGAGTACGACTGGTCTGGTCAATGAAAGAGGGAAAAGTGATAAAGTTTTAAAAGTTACATGTACGGGTGGTGGCGCGGAAAGCATGATAAAATCGCCAGTACTTGGCGAGAGAGTTTTTGGAGACTACTGTCGGAAGCGTATGGGAAAAAACGATAAATGCTAGATTCTGTCTATGATTATGCATTCATTTGAGAATGGGGGGAAGGGTTGTAAAGATTCTTTCATGGAGACAAAAAGGAAAAAGAAAAGAAAATAATTTTGGGATTGGCGTTTGATTTTGCTAAAAGACAGCTGCAATTAACGGTTACTTATGACTCGAATCTAATAACAGGGTGTGAAAGATATGAGCTTGCATATTACAGTTTTAATCTTTTTAATTCATTCTTTTGAGAGCGGATGAGAAGTGCTAATGCTTGCATAAAGAATGTCGGTTATACGTTACATTACTTTAATAAGTAGAGCACAGCTGCTTATATATTTTGTCTAAGTTTTAAGACAGATGCACTTTTGATTTCATGAGAAGAAAACGGTTGGATTAGAAATATATGAACATCTGTAACTTATTTTTAGCATAACCGCAAAGTTAAGGACAGAGAGGTTTCTGATGTATGCGAGTGACTTGCATTTTAGAATGAAGAAAGTAGATTCGTTATCTAAATTAAATCAGAAATCGATTTTAGTTAACATATTGAATTTTTTTTTTTGGGGGGGGGGGGATTACAGACATTTAAAATTTATAAACTATATTTGTTTATTATTTTTAATTATTTATAATTATTTATTTATTTGGGGGTGATGAATGAATATTTACGAATTTATTTTTTTTATCTCTATTTTTTTTTTTTTGGGGGGGGGGGAGGAGAAGCATGAAATCAATACATGCATGCTAGATGTTGGAAGAGAAATGGAAAAGCTTATGTTAACTTGTTAAAATTTTGGGGCGGGGGAATTTGAACTGAAAGCAAGATATATGAGAAACGTCTTTGTCATAAGGACAAAACTTTTTTTACCGGGCGAAGAAGATTAAATTTGGATTGCTTTTATGGATGGGTCGAAATTACCGTCAAACTTGGAAAATCTGTGAAATACGTGAATGTTTCCGTTCAACATAAAATAACAAAAACTCTAAGCACAAAATACAAAATCTTTTCAGACATGTCTACCTGGGATAGATTTCCCTAAATTCTATTAAAATATTATTGTAGTAATATGTTTAGTAGCGTTGTGCTAATGTGTCCATGCAATTTTTACATCCACATTCGTTGACTTTTTAAAAGTAAATCGAGATGTTACGCCCCACATTATTCAACTATCATACTGTTTCTATAAACATCGTCTGATTGTGTGCGCATGTGTGTGTGTGTGTGTGCATGTATTTGCGCATGTGCTTCATTTGAAATTTCTGTTGTCCTATTTGCATGTCAGCATATAGCACTCCACAGAATATTCCATATCTGATAAAAATAATAGTCAATAGTGTTTCTTATTATAAAATCATGTCTTTGAATATTTAATACATTTTACAATGCCAAAAACATGCAAATGTACGAAATACTTAATGTAATATATAGTTTTGTCTGAAAGTTTTATAAAGTTATAAAGGTCGCAATTAAAATCCTCTACTTCTAGTTTTAGGTTTCGTTACTCTCCTTCCAGCATTCAGTACAGTTTATTATACTTTATACTTAATCGATATTCAATGACCAAGAAATAAAATAAACCGATAGTTATTTTATTGCTTTCAAGTTCTGTGAGAAATAAAAACGTATCCCATTTCAATGAAGTCCAATTTTCCCATTGGCCCTTACATGCAACTTTCTTTATAGGCCTTCACGCACTACTCACTGAATGTTGCTCTTTTATTTTATCGCTTTTCAATACTTTGTTTCTATACTATTTTTTTTTTCTACATTGAAAAAAACTGTAGAATCATTCAATAATTTTTATCATATGAAGTAAAAGAATTGTTTGCATCATGTATTAATCGAATTTGTGTTAATCGAAGTATAAATTTGTTAGTTTTAACTTGAATTGTCTTTAATATAATGATCCTCTTTTACTAATATCATACATAAAAAATTCTTCCGGCCTGTACCGGGAGGAAAAGGTAGCTTTCCTATATCTTCGTTTTAAAATTTTAGCTAATGTTACACGAAAACAGCAAGTTAAAATGCAAAGAAACGGCTACAAAAGATTCGTTAATACGGAATTTGAATAAGAAATTCGTCAAATTATTGAGCAATACCCAAATTGGCTTCATTTATGAAGACTTATTTTGGTCGCCAAATTTGGCGATATTTCGCCAAATGTCGCCAATTTTGGCGAGAATTTGGCGCTAACGGATATGAATATATAGTTTTATACGTATGATTGGGAAAATGATTACAACAATGAAAGAAAATAATTTGCGAGTAATCACGTTAATGTGCGGTTTTGTTTCAAAATGTCAGCCACCCTAGAATTTCAAACTGCTCTATCTCAGCCATTTTTTAAGATAGAGGTAAACCAAAAAATGCTCTGGAATCAAGCTCGTATCAAGGCCTAACACTTAATTAAAAAATAAATTTGGATTTTTAACTTTTTTGTATATTTATTTTAGTTTTGAATTTTTAAGTGGCCGCCATCTTGAAACAAAATGGCGGACCAAGCTGGCGAACGAACTCGGTCGAGACATTGGTGAGCTTGATACACACAATTAGTTTCATCAAAATTGATTTATAAATACGAGCGTTATCGTATGACATAGCTCAGATATATATATATGGATATATATATATA
Organism: Maratus michaelseni; assembly: GCA_963931845.1. NCBI lineage: Eukaryota > Metazoa > Arthropoda > Arachnida > Araneae > Salticidae > Maratus > Maratus michaelseni. The sequence continues at coordinate 102,017,510 of OZ007593.1, read as the reverse complement.
TATATATATATATATATGGATATATATATATATATATATATATATATATATATATATATATATATATATATATATATATATATATATATATATATATATATATATATATATAAACTTATTGCAAAAATTAACCATTGAAACAGAAATAACTGACCAAATGCAATGAAATTATTATCCCAATATATATATATATATATAAATCAACATTTGAACGGAGGGTGGTTTTGGGGTCCGGGGGTCATGATCGGTGAAAATATATCGAAATTTTCCGGAACTGCTTTCCTCCAAACGGCTGCAATAGGTAGCTTTGTACTTTTTTGTATTGAAAGCTACCTAAAAGTCTGCAAAAGACATTGCATTCTGGATTATTATAACATGTTTCAAACATTTTAAAATTTTACTTAGAATGTGAGGAGTTTATTTGCATGTTAATTTGGTTTAAGAAGTTTTTCGACATTAAAAAATTATATTTTTTTCTTTTATTTTCTGATTGTTGGACATTTTATAAATTTTCTTTCGAAGCAGTTTAATAATATTTAAACATATGTAGAAGATATAAGGATTCTTTTTGAACAGTACAAGAAAGAGCGGCACATGTAGAAAACTTTTACACGTGATTTTCTGGAAAAGAATGCCTTTGAAGTGTGCACCAGAAATTTCTCACCAATCAATTTTCTTGGAGAATTCTTATACAAAAGCTAGTGCATTTTCCTTGTTTTTGACTGGTATCTTTTTAAAGCTAATATTTCGTTTAATTTTCATAAATCAAGCAAAATCAGATTTTTTATTGTAAAATCATACATTAAACCCTTCGCGACAAGCGTCTTTTAATTTCTTCGCAACACTTTTCACGAAAATAATTTTTTGTATTATTTAATTTCCGAAATACTGTGATTAGATAAGTCAAATTTCTCTCCACAAAATGCTCCTCAAATTTCATGATTTGCTGATGAATATATTTTTGTTTTATTCTTCTCGGAAACATGTACTTTAATTTGGTATATCGTGTATATTGACGTACTTTAAACACTTTCCATCATGGGAGAAAAGTGTTTATGAATTCGGTTTGTCTGTCTGTCCATCTGGTCAACTGACCGTGACCTAACTGTCGTAAATGCACTCGGATTTCCATGTAAAATGTATATGCTATTGAGGTTTGCTATAGAATGTTCGATATTGAAAATGAAGTGTGTATCATTTATAGTTCATCTACAGGGATACCAAAAAGATTTCTGGTGCATTATGTTCTAGGGGGAAAAATCATTTGCGGTGCATTTTATTAATGTTACGATATTTCAAACATAATAAGATTGATATGCATTACTGAGATGGACGCTAAAATGATTTCTCAAGATTATAGAATAAGAATAATGTTTAGTTCGTTCACAGCGACGCACAAAAGAATTCCATTACAATATGATCGATGAGAAAAAAAATTGCAGTGTATTTTAATTACGTTATAATACTTCAAACATAATGAGACGAAACATGATCCAGTGAGGTACACTAGAACATGTTTTCTATAAATTAGGGAGTGCGTAGCATTTATCGTTCATTTACAAAGATGCACAAAAGAATTCATTGCAGTATGATCAATGAGAAAAAAAAATTGGTTTCAATGTATTTTAATTACGTTATAATACATCAAACATAATGAAATGAAAAATGGTCCACTGAGGTACTACAACATGGTCTGTATAAATTATGGAGTGCAAAGCATTTATCGTTCATTTACAAAGACGCACAAAAGAATTACATTACATTATGATCGATGAGAAAAAAAATTGTTTGCAGTGTATTTTAATTACGTTACAATACTTCAAACGTAATGAAATGAAAAATGGTCCACTGAGGTACAGTACAACATGTTTTCTATAAATAATGGAGTGCGTAGCATTTATAGTTCATTTACAAAGACGCACAAAAGAATTCCATTACATTATGATCGATGAGAAAAAAATTGTTTGCAGTGTATTTTAATTACGTTACAATACATCAAACATACTGAAATGTAAAATGATCAACTGAGGTAAACTAGCACATGTTTTCTATAAATAATGGAGTGCGTAGCATTTATCGTTCATTTACAAAGACGCACAAAAGAATTCCATTACATTATGATCGATGAGAAAAAATCGTTTGCAGTGTATTTTAATTATGTTATAATACTTCAAACATAATAAAATGAAAAATGATCCACCGAGGTCAACTCGAACATGTTTTCTATAAATTATAGAGTGCATTTATCGTTCATTTTCAGAGACGCACAAAACAATTCAAATACAGGAGTGATTTTAAGCGATAATTGCTGGAAGTGCGTTTACTACTGTGGTAATTATTTCCAAACTTATCTAATTTTCAGATTATTACGTGGTATACATAAATTCTATAGGAAACGTATTTGGCTGAACAACAGAATTAGCACACATTGTAGCATATGTGTTAGCAAGTGCTGCGTTATGTGTTTTTTAAATTGCTTATTTATATATCTCATTTATGGCAAAACCGTAGTCATAAAAGTGCATTTATTTAAGTTAAACTTATTTAAACTATTTCAGTATAGCGAGTAGAAAAAGTTTTTCCTATAAGAGTATTTAGCATAACATATTTTTTTTTTTTCATTTGTGCCTCCAACCAGCGATAAATCGCTAAAAATAAGACATTTTCATAATTTTTTACGGATTTTATATCGAGGTTCCGCAGCAATTTTTTTAATAAACGCATATATCCTCATGACAAGAATATTCTTTTTTTTTTTTTTTTTTTTTTTTTTTTTGGAGTATGCACTTATGGAGACATTCATTGTTACACAAATCTATGTTAAGGGGCTACTTCACTCACGCGATAGGAGACGCTCGCTAATGCTAATCCTATGGTTGCTATGTTAATCCTACGGTTGCTATGTTAATCCTATGGCTGTTATGTTAATCCAAATGTTGTTTTAAAACAACATTTGAAAGGAGATTGGTTTTAGAATCTGGTGGGCATGATCGGTGAAAATATACCGAAAATTTCCGGAATTGTTTTCCTCCGGATGGCTGCAACAGGGTTGCCAGTTTGACCTTTTTTTAATTCAGGAATTGCGAATTCATATCGGAAATGCCAAAAGAAGAAATTTTACTGTAAGAAATCGCGAAATTCCTGTCATTAAATAAAGCAAAATTTTCAACTAAAAATCTCTGGTATGATTTCGTAATTTACGAATTGCAAAAAAACCGAAGCTTGCAACCCTGGGCTGCAATTAGATAGCTTCTTACTTTCTGTAATGGGAGCTACTTAAAACATTTTCCTTCTTTAGTATTAAATATTCGTAAATCAAAAATCATACTCAGTTTAATTTGCTATTATTCTATTCTCAGTTTAATTGAAATAGATATGGATTTGAAACTAAGCTTTTAAAATTATATAAAATTGATTATTATTTATTAATCTTGATTTTCACTAAAGCATTAAACGGTTAATTAATTACACAAATAAATTCTGGTTTAAGAAATCTTTAATATATTATTTAAGTATTATCTTTCATGTAACTTGTTACAGAGTAATTTAATTATTATATTGTATTTTTTCTCATCGTCTTAAAATAAGAAATATACAATAAGAACTTATCCTAAATTCGATTTATTATTATTCTGTTTTCAATGTAATTGAAATTGAAATGTATTCGTTTAGGAATTAAATTAAATTTTACGTTTTCGTTTTTAAATAACGACTACCAATCGTGGTCTTATTTCATGTTCAAAATACCTATCATAATATTAATCTTAATGAGATTCAAAGAAAATATCCAATATTTTTTGCTGTTGTAAAAAAAAAAAAAAATTAAATTTCATCTATATATTTCGAAATTATGTGGTTTTCCAAAATTATCTTTTTCGGAGGAAAGAGACAGAATAGAAGTAATTTAGTTTTTTTAATTTAAAAATGGCGTGCTGTGTTATCATAAATTTTAAATAATGTGGTTATTTATTTTTTTCCTTTAATAAACATAAAAATATGTATAATTCAAAGTATTAATATTGCATCTGCAAATAAAGAAAATATATGTTAAATTGCATCATGGGAATCATAATCACTACCAACATGCTAAAATATCTATATTGTATAATACCAATTCTTTTACCTAAAATATAAATAAAATTTTAATTCATTGATTATGTATAAAAAAAGTATATATAATTAATAATAACATTATTTTAATTATAAAGATATAACACTAATCTTTAATAAAATATAAAGTGAATAAAACTTTGAGTTGAAAAAAAATATTTTTCAACTCATGTGTACAATTAAATTGATTAAACTACAGACAAAGAATGTGTAATATATGTGATTTATTATCTCCAGGTGTGAATTCTTTTTTTCTTTTCACTTAAAAAAAAAAAAAAAAAAAAAAAAAAAAAAAAACAATTTTTTAATTATCCTCACGTATTTAGTATTTTATAATAAAACAAAAGGATAAAATTTCGTTAAGTATTTCTAAAAGTCTTTTATATAGTATTTTAAGAAATTATGACATCGATAGCATTTAAAAAAAATAAAGTGTACATTATGGAAAGTTACATGGAATGTTTATTTAAACGATATTAAAATTAAAATAAATAAATAAATAGATAAATGTTTTCTTTTTACATTAGAAAAACTTTCAAAGCCCATCTTTGAAGGTTTTATGTTATCATGATTTTAACAAAATTTAGTTTTAACAAAATATAGATTTAAATTTTACTTGAGAAACTTTTCAATATGCTTCTTAATATTATATTTCGTGTAACATTATCGTATTAAATGCTAAATTTAATTTGTGAAACATCTTCTTTATCTTAAAATAAATACTATGCTTTGATTTATTACTATTCTATATTCAACATCATTAAAATAGAAAAGGATTTGTTTCCGAGGTTTTATGAATGATGTAAAATGTTGTACAGTTATTAGCCAAAAATGAATATCAATTGAGGTATTGTTTCATGTTCTATCTCATCTGTCTAAGACAAATGCCTATCATAATAATAATCTTAGTCTATTCAAAGAAAATAACCATTATTTTACGCTGTTATAAGAAAAAATTAAACTTATATGCATAAATTTGGAAATTTTATGGATCTCGGAAATTATATTTTTATAAGTAGTGTTTTCATAAATAGTGTTAATTTAGTTTTTTATTTGAAAATGGCGTGCTATGTTATCGTAAGCCTTATGCAATGCTATTTTGCTTAAAAGGAAATTCTTCAATAAATATAAAGAAGATATATTTTTTAAATAGTCTTAATCTCTCTCCAAGCGACGAAAATATAATTTAATATTGTATCTTTAGAACCGTATAAACATTATTATACAATAGTGATTGATTGATCTAAATACATTGACTAACTGTGAAAATGCATACGTATCATTGTTTTAATCTTAAAAGCAAAACTGTTGTGTCTAACTACATATAAACAAATAATAATGTATGGTAAATGAAATATAATACGGATACAAGGTGCTAATTAAATCCCTGCAGATGTGTAATGGACCTCGACTGAAATATTATTTTCATGTAACTTTGTCCCATTACACTGCAAATTTATTATTTTTATATAAAAATTTTCCAACCTTTTATATTAAATTATAAACGATTCTTTATTCGAAGATTTATTTATTATTATTATATTTTCTGAATAATTAAAACTGAAATGAATATGTTTTTTTTTTCGGAATGATAGAAAACCTTTCATACATGTTAATGATAAATATTAATTGCGGTATTTTTAACACTTTCCAACATAGTTTAAATGTTTTAAGAATTCAGTTTGTCTGGCCGCCTGCCTGTTCGTCTGACCGTGTTTTAACTCATGTAAATATACTCGGATTGCCATGCAATTGATATATGTTATTGATATATGCAATGACAGGTTCGGTATTGAATACGAAGTATGTAGCACTTATACTCCTTTTACAGGAGAACTCAAATGGATACTATTATTTTACAGTCTATGGAGAAATCCTTTGGGGTGTATTTTAATAATGTTACATTATTTCAAATATATTGAAATTGATATACATCACTGCAATGTCCTACAAGATGCTTACAATAAAATACGATACATGTAGCTCTAATAATTACTTTACAAGGAAACTCAATGATATTGAAATCCATTTGTGAGGAGCACCGAAACATGCCTTCTGTAGAATATGAAGTGTAAAGCATTTCTCATTCATTTCCAGGACCACAGAAAAGTATTCGGGTACATAATTGTCTATCGGGAAAAACTGTTTGCAACGTATACTAATTATGTTAGACTATTTCAAATATAATGAAATTCATATAATACATTATTGAGGTTTACTACAAGATACTTGTTGTAAATTATGTTGTGCTCAGCATTTATCGTACAAACTATCGGACATACAAAAGATTTCAGATACAATATTGTATCCGAAGTACTGTCTATAAGAGATAATTGCAAGAAGTGCGCTTTTAGTTAGGTATACGTTTAACTAAATTTTTGTATACAATGTGGTATGTATAAATAATATAGATCATATACAGGGATACACAAAAGAATTTGTAAGCATTACTCTTTATTAGTGCAAATTGCTTAAATATGTTTTTTAATCGAGTTATGCATTTTGAACGTGAAATATATTTAGTATAATAAGAGATGTTTGTTTAATATAATATAGAATCATATACAGGGCCACGCAAAGAACTGGATACGTGGCAGATTATGTCTCATAATTTCTGGAAATGTGTTCTTATCTGTATTAGACGTTAGCTTAATATGTGGTGTGTATAAAAATATTATAAAGGGTTGTAAAAAAATTTCGAATATGTTTCCGGCTATTGGTAGAAACTGCTGAAGATGTATTTTGAACTGTGTTATGTGTTTTCTTACCAAACTAAATTGTAGCATACTATATTGAGTAAATAAAAACTATGGATTATATACAGGGCTACACAAAAGAATTGGATTGCTTTTATGGATATGGCTTGTAATTGCTGAAATTGTGTTTCAAATGTGTTTTGCGTTTTCTAAAATGTTTACTTAGGTATCCTATTTACCTTATTAAACAGCTAAGGTTTGTTAATTCTGGAAGTTTTGGAAAGTGTTTCATAATCTATGTTTGATGCATGATTTTACATTCTTGTTGTATGTTCTAACTGCTCTTTAAAGAAACATAGCTATCATAATATTAATCTTATTTCAATATTTCTCTTTTTTTTATATGGCGATTTTACAAATTTCAAATTCCAGGGCTTTTTTGTTATAGTAATGTTTAATTTTCCAAAAACGAAAGAAATTCTATCTTAAATTTTTCAATTTCTCTTTTTTTTATTTAAGTAACCGTTTTTATATCTATTTTTAACTATAAACAATGATTTTTCATGAAATATTCAGTGCTATTTAAATTACGATTTCAGTTATTCTTTAAAGACTTTTAAAAATACTTTTCAAGTATTATCTTTCATATAACATTATTCAATTAGATTGCAAATTTTAATAGGGTTTTTATCTTTACTTTCAAGGAAAACTACTTATTTCGAGATTGATTTACTATTATTCTACATTCAATATTGAAATAAAAACGGATTTGTGATTGCGGTTTTAAGAATGATATTAAATCTTCCATATTTGGTATAAATAATGGATATCAATTACGATATTGCTTCAAGTTTTATGTATCCTATCTCAAAAAAATACCTGTCATAATATTAATCTGAATGAGTTACAAAGAGAATATCCTTTATTTTATGCTGATGTAAGAAGAATTTCAAATTACATGCATAAATTTTGAGATTATATGAATTTCGGATATTATTTCTTCAGAGGAACAGAACGAGAAACAGAGTTAATATAGTTTTTATTTAATAATGGCGTGCTAAGTTATCATAAATCTTATTCCGATGTGAATCTTTTTAGAAAGATTTCTTTAATAAGTATAAAGAATATATGTATTAAAAATAGTGTTACTGTCTCTGCAAACAAAGAAAAGATAAGACGAAATGATATGCTTGGAACTGAATCATCGTAAGTGTATAGTAATGATTAATTGATCTGAAATTTAATATATAGATATAAACATAATAATAAGTACATTGATTAATTACATGAACATTATATATAAATTAAAGATACCATTATTGTTCTTCTAAAGATATAATTGTATCTCTAACTAACTATAAAACAGAAAAGAAATATTTTATTTTACTCTACTTAAACTCTATAGTAGGAAAGTGTAAATTATGTAAGATAATTTTTTAGATGTGAATGAATGAGTTTTTATTTAACATAATCTAACATTTAATTAAAATTACACTTTCTTATTTAAGATTTTTTATAATGATTGTAACCATTCGATTTTCACAACTTAACTTTAGCTAGTGAGTAGCTTTATATAAATGTATATCACTTGCCTATCATCTTTGACATACCGGATAATATATATATATATATTATTTGTGAAGGCCAGAAAGTTTTATAGCGGATTCTGTATACAACTTGCGGTATTCAACCATTAGATATGATAATTTCAAAAGAAGTTTTATCAGCGGACAACGTTAAAAGCAGTTTTACAATCAGAACAAACTTCACCTTTATTTACGGATATTATCTCTTTTAAGAACTCAATAAAAAAGCTGCGTTGTATGTACCACGGGTTTTGCAAGGTTAACTATACTTTTATGTAACAGCCATCTGAAAATATTTATTTTCAGAAAATGGAAATATGAAAAAATAAAATTTGCTGTGCAGATAGTTTTCCCATAATTTGCATGTTTTATAGAAATAACACAACATGCAATAGTTTGAACAAAATTCTAGCTTACCATAAAAGTAATCTAGGCTCTGTAACTGCAGTACTTAATCGAAGTGTAATTAAATTAATTGGAAATTCGATTCCTCCATAAATTGCTATTAGTCATTTCTAGAATATAATCTTCATTTTTCTGTATTTATAAAATGTGTATAATCATGATGTGTTTGTGTAAATCACTTTATTAAAATACTAGCAAAACCCGCGGCTTTGCTAGCGTAATTCTTGAAAAATGCCAAGTGGTATTCGTTAGCCTATTTTCATTAGAAAAAATTTTACTCCTACAGATAATTTAGAAATTACTAATTAAGTCACACTAATTAAGCAATTTTCAGTAATGACTATATCACAGAAATTACAATTTTAAAACGTTTCTGTTTCTGCACACATTAAAATTTTTAAAATTTTTAAAACTGTTCAATGGATGCATTTGTGTCTCTAACGGAACAGCCATGTAAAATTTCAAGTTTCTATCCCTAAGAATTTCAGATAAATCATTGTTTAGAAGATTTTTAGAACTTTTTCAACTTACTTCACTTTTTGAAATTTCGATATTTTTTTTTTTATGGAAACCGTTTTTAGCGAGCACTGAAATCTTAAAAATAGCCACCATGCTTAATTTCAACTTCCTATACAAGCAGCATCACTAAAATTGCAATTTCGGAATGTTTTTTGCTTCTGCACCTTTTTAAAATTTCGAATTTTTAAAAATTGTTCTGTTGAAGCATTTACGTATAAAAAATAATAGGCATGTTAAATTCTAAGTTTCTATCGCTAACAATTTTGAAAAAAAAAACATAATTTATAACGTTTTCCGCTCAGAACCTTTAAACTTCGAAATTTTAATAGACTGCTTATACCGAGCGTCTACATCATAAAAGTTACAACTATGCATGCTAAATTTACAGTTTCTAACCCGAATAGATCCAATTAAATCATAATGTAGAACGGTTTTAGGCCTTTTTCTGCTCATTTCAGCCTGTTAAATTTGGATTTTTTTAGAAACCGGTCTTAGCGAGCATTTGCATTTTAAGAGTAACCACCATATTAAATACGAAGCTTCTATACCAGCTGTATCACATAAATTGCAATTTTAGTTTTTTTTTTTTTTTTTTTTTTTTTTTTTGCTCCTGTCTTTTTACATTTCGCATTTTTAGTAAACTGTTCTGGGTGATCATTTACGTGAGTAACAGCCAGGCGAAGATAATTTTAAGTTTTTAGCCTCAATAGTTCCAAAAAATCGTAATTTAGAACGCTTCTCGCGCATTTCACGCTTTTAAATTTCGATTTTTATCAAATTGTTCTGTGCGACCAAATCAGCAGTCATGTAAAATTTTAAGTTTCTACCCCTGGCAATTCCATAGTAATTGCAATTTAGAACGCTTTTTAAACGCTTTCCGCTCATTTCACACTTTGAAATTTTGAATTTCTTTACAAACCATTTTAAGCGAGCATTTGTATCTTAAAAGTAACCTCCATGACAAATTTGAAGTTTCTAATCCTGTTAGTAAAAAAAAATCGTAAACTAGAACTTTTTTTCCTCTTTCACCCTTTTAAATTTCGATTTATTTGAAAAAACTGTTCTGTGTGCGCACTTGTGTCTTAAAAAGTATCAACCATGTTAAATTTCAAGTTTCTGTCCTTAACAACTACATACAAATTGTAATTTAGAATGTTTTTAGAACAGTTTTCCCTCATATCACTCTTTTAAATTTCAAATTTTTTAGAACTGTCCTTAGAGCGCATGTATATCTTATAAGTTACTATCTTCTCCAATTTCAAGTTTCTAATCTCTTGAGTATAATAAAAATTTAAATTTTAGAACGTCCTTCGCTCTTGCAACCCCCTGAGCTTAATGACACTGACATAAAATATAACGTGTGTTTGAGCACAGCCTGTCACTATAAATTTTCGAGCATTACGTTTAAAATCGGTTCTGTAATTTCAAAGATTCCATAGAAATTGTAAATTAGAATGTTTTTAGAATACATTTAGCTCATTTCACCCTTTTAAATTTCGAACTTTTTAGAAACTGTTCTTAGAGAGCATTTACATCTGATAAGTAACTACCATGCCCATTTTGAAGTTTCTAGTTCCTTCAGTATAAAAAAAAATCGAAATTTTAGAGCGTTTTCCGCTCGTGCAGCCTCCTGCGGTAGTGGCACCTATAGAAAATATAGCCTATGTTACAGCAGGGACTGTTACCAGCAATTTGCCACCATCACTTTTGAAAATGGTTCTGTAGTTCCAGAGATTTCATAGCAATTGTAAATTAGAATGTTTTTAGAAGGCTTTTCGCTAATATCACCCTTTTAAATTTCGAATTTGTTTAAAATTTGTTCTTAGAGAGCATTTACATCTTATAAATAACTACCATTCCAAATTTCACGTTTCTAGTTCCTTCAGTATTAAAAAAATTGAAATTTTAGAACGTTTTTCGCTATTGCACCTCCCTGTGGTAGTGGTACTGACGTAAAATATAGCTTATGTTACAGCAAGGACTGTTACCATCAATTTGCTACCATCACGTTTGAAAATGGTTCTCTAGTTCTAGCGATTCTATAGAAATTGTAATTTAGAATGTTTTTAGAACGCTTTTCGCTCATCTCACCCTTTTAAATTTCGAATTTTTTTAGAATTTGTTCTTAGAGAGCATTTGCATCTAACAAGTAACTACCATGCCAAATTTCATGTTTCTAGCTCCTTCAGTATAAAAACAAAATTGAAATTTTAGACCGTTTTAAGCTTCTGCATCCCCCTGAGGATAGTCCTCATCTCACGAATTTTTTTAGAATTTTTGAATTTTTCGAATTTTTTTTTAATTTGTTCTTAGAGAGCATTTACATCTTATAACCCGCATAGCATGCACAGTCACAGTGACGTCATTGTGACGTCAATGTGAGTCACGTACGTCACGTCACATCTGTGACAAAAATGCCACCACTTTGTAACGTCACACTGTGACCAAAATGTGAACGTCTTGGAGATCTAAAGAAAACTTAAAATAAACTTTAGAACATCTTATAACATAAAGAAAATTACTTTTTGACAGTTTTAAAAATTTTTGTGACGTTGCAATGACGTCACTGCAAGTCACATAAGTCACGTAAAACCTATGACCAAAATGCCAACACTCTGTGACTTCACGGTGTGATCGGAGAGTGAATTTGAAAAAAAAACTCATAAAATATAGATTTGAATTACGTCATATACCTAAATCATTAATAAAAATATTGTCACACACTATTTAAATATATTGAGTATTTCCAAAATAAAATAATAAATAAATATATGTCTACATATATGAGGCAGATAATTTTTTACAATTTTCATTACCATTTTCATGAAATTTAACAAAATATACTATATAATACAAAGGTAAAAATCCTTAAATAGAAATTTAGTTATTTATCGAGTTATAAGCAATTCGTGTCATGTGACGACCAGTTTCTCACTGTCACGTCGGATATTCAAATCAAAACGCCTACTTTGACATTCTTTTTTGAAAGATCTTCTGCTTTTAACAAAAAATGGAAAAGGTTTTTCAATAACATAGTTTCTGAACAAAACACGAGCCAATTTCGTGTATTTCCGAGCAAAAATGAATTAAAAACATGTTATAAAGTATATGTCATTCCTATAGCAATTTATCCAAAACTGGCCAGTGCTTAGTAAGATGTCACCTCTATTAAATATATTGCTCTTTTCGATAGAGTGTAAAAAATGAAAAATTTGTACTTAGAAAATTTGATTGCAATTTAAATTTATATCGAAATTACTTTATAAAGGCTATTAAATCAATTATTATTTAAAATATATCTTTACTTTTGACGACTAAAGCAAATGCAATGGATTAAAAAATATATAAAAATGTAAATTTTCAGGGCTTATTTCTAAGAATACAAAACTCTCTCATATAAAAAAAGAATATTATAGCATCATTAGAAGTTCATTTTTCAGCCATATAAATTATAAAGGTTTTGAAATGTCTTTATTTAAATTATTTTCTTCCTATATCATTTGCGGTAAAAGTTGGAAACATCTGCTAGCTGTTATTTTGTTGTGTTTAAACAATACTGCGCGCGCATATTGAAGGCAGACGACTTTTTCTCATTCGAAGCTAGGATTAGCGTGTGTTGGGTTCTTTGAAGTTTGTAGATTTATACTGTGTAAGTAAATTAACGTTTTAAAGTGAACAATCTCCATTTTAAAGTAAACCATCCATTTTAACATCTCACTGTGTCTAGCCGGGTGCGTTCATAAGGCCTGGGTGATATTTGATTTCTCAGATCTATGAACACATCGCTTCTGCTGGAATAATTTGAAAATTATTGTAGTGGATTTATATTCTAATTTTTCAATGAAAGGGAAGCAGATAAGGAGCATTCCATCATAACCCCTTTATCTATAGATCAGCAGGTAACTTTTAATGTCTTCGCAGTTTTGTTAATAGTGCATGTTTAGTACTAGTACATTTAATAGTGAATTATTTAAAAGTTAAGATGTTTAAATTTTCTTTTAAAAAATCACTTGTATTAAATTTTATCTTTAATGTTTTATATTTTTTAAAATAGATTGTTTGGAAAAACTGTATTTACTAAGAATATGTATTCTAAATGTAAAGTGTTACATAAAATGAGGAATTTATTTAATATTTTGCGTTTCTTAGTTCAATTTTCATAGTTATTCATTATAATTTAAAACATTGCAATTTTTAAAACTATTAATATTTGATTTGCAATTTAATAATTTCGTTGCTAGTGTAGGTTTCCAGAAATAATTTTCCGGTATATTTGAAAAAAAAAATTGACAATTTAATGCATTGAATAATTTATTTGTCGAGATATGTCAATGTTAGATGCACAAAAATAATAAATATTGATGAAACAATAAAATAACTGTTTAGTTAAGGTAATTTTTCCAGCTGTGTTATCGAATGTTTTTACTGTAAAAATTTATATTTAAGTTCTGCATTTAGTATTTTATCAAAAACTATAAATAAAATAATTTGTAAAGAAAAAAAATATATAATTTTTTTTTTTTTGGCATTTATGATCTTAAGTTCTATATTTCATTTACAACGAAAACTGTTTTACTGCTTGATACAATGTTTATTATTTAATAATATCGCACAATAGGTATATCTATTATTTAAATTGATTCCTAATATAAATTTTTCAGAATGCTTATTTGAAAATGTGTACTTATATTTTCTTTAAAGTTGTTCTCAAATACAAAATAGCTAATTTCTGGCATATTTCTGAATTCATTTTTATTCAGAAATACATGAAATTGGCAGGTGTTCTTATTCAGAATAGGGTAGATGTGCCAGTAATGGACCGCCTTCCAGTAATGGGACACCTTCAATGTTTTTGGTTTATAAAAAAATAACCAATAAAAATTCAGCTTTATTTATTTCATTAATATGCCATCTTTAAATTCTAGTTTTAAATGCAATCATAATATCAATTATCTATTACTTTTTGTGAGGTGTCCATTACTGGAATTTAGGGTGTTTTGATTTATTTCTGTTATTTACAATTAAATTTAGATTCACATTCGGAAATGTGACTATGAGCATGGTTAAATATTGTTGGTAGAGTAATATAATATTAAAAAATGTTGAATACAACAATTATAACTATTAATTAAAAAATAATTGTTAAAGAAATTCCTTAAGGGTGTCCATTACTGGCACATCTACCCTATATATAATCGAATGGCGTTATCCATTTTTTGGTAACGGCAGATGATGTTTCAGAAAACACTATCAAAGTCGGTGTTTTGAACCAAATTTCCGACGTGCAGCGTCAGAAACGGGTAAAACGTGACCGACATTGATCTTAAGTATTACATTTATCTAAAAATGGAAAACGCTATTCATTCCATATAGCTTTAATAATCAGGCATGCAAGTGCAATGCGTTTAAAAGTTTGTTCATAAATGTGTCAGAAAGTTTCGTGTTAACCGGTTTCTCAATCAGATGCAAAGTTTTAATTTGAATACGAGTTGCATCAATAAAAATGATTGCCGATCCAATCCTTATCGTCGATCTTATCCGTATTTGGTGAAATCTTGTTATCCGAATCCATGCGAAATCATTTATCAGGTTCGGTCGGGTTGTGGGCTTACAGATTTTTTGTTGTTGTTGTTGCTGGGTTAAGGTAAGAATACGGGTTGAATCAAAATATAGTTTCAGTCAACCATCATTCATGTTCAAGTTGACATTCAATCATGTTCAAGAAGTATATAACCGGATTCGTGTATGACTCTAGATCCGAGCCGACATCAGAAATTGTATCGTAACACAATTTCTGATAAAATCTGGTTACTCGGTCGTATGCAAGATTCTATTCCAAACAAGACTTATAGTAAAAACATTATACCCGACTCGGGTCAGATCAGGTTCACGAAAATCAGGTCACACGACAACTAATCCAAATCTATTCTGTAACCAAACAAATCCAAAAAGATCGATCCGAAGTTTCTGGATTGGATTCGGGTAAAATCTGGTCACCCGACCCAGTGCAGTGTCGTCACAAACGTCACAAACTTGAACCATGAAAAAAATTTGATCCGAACAATCCGTATAGGATTCGGGTAAAATCTGGTCACCCTATCCGATGCAGATTCGTCACATTTTTCACATTTAAGTCGCACGGTGACTTCACAAAGTAGTCACATTGTGAGGTCACAGAAAGCCTTGAAAACGGCCATAACGACCTCGCATTTACGTCACAATGACTTCACATCGACGTCACGTGACGTCACGACGACGGTCACAAAGTCACGGTGTGACTTCACAGTGACGTCGCCGTGACGTCACCATGCCTTACGGGAAGTAACTACCACGACAAATTCCATGTTTCTAGCTCCTTCACTATAACAAAAATCGAAATTTTAGAACGTTTTTTGCTCCTACACTCCCCTGGGGGTAATGGCACCGACATAAAACATATCCTATGTTGGAGCAGGGGTTGTCACCATCAATTTGCCACCATCACTTTTGAAATCACTTCGGTAGTTCCAGAGATTACCACCTACAAACAAACAAGCAAACAAACAAACAAACAAACAAAAACAATCGTTACTTCTTTATAATAATAGTATAGATTACATTTAAGCATAAATAAATCGTTCAGAAGATGTACATTAATGATTGGTTATCCTTGATTTATTCTATCATTGATATACTTTCTTTATTCCAGACGAACACAGACCAATATATTTTGCGTTCTATCAAGGTCTTTAAACATTGACGTTGTAGATAGCAACGTGGTTATGAGAAAAATGTAAGGTAATTTTGTATAAAAATATTACTTAAATAATTTAAAATAATTACTGGTTAGGGTAAAAATATTAGATTACGCTTAATTACTGATATTTCTGTAAAATACTAGATGTAGGAATTTTGGTCTCTATCAGAATGAAATTTTAAAACGCTAATGGATTTAATGAAAAATTATAGATAAATTTCTACAAAATGGGATAATTACCTCAAAATATCTGTACATGTAAATTTAAAATAATTACCATAATATTTACTTAGAAGAATTTTCAGGTAATATATTTTTAATTTAAACGCAATTTTCTTTTCTTATAAATTGTAAATTAAATGATAAGTTTTTATATTTAACGGCATAGAAATCTAAGACATATACGTTAAATTAAAGTGTTGTGATGACATTATTTTTACAAATGCATCTGAGCTGAAAGAAGGTGTGTAGAGTGTGATTTTACTTAGTAACACAAGTTTCTTGAAAATTTCTCAAATTCATATGCTTACTGTTTTTCATGAGCGTCTCTCATTAAGTTTTCCAAATATTACTATAAAATTGAAAATAATAAAAAAAAATTACGGAATTTTTTTTTTTATTTAACGTCATGGAAATATAAGACATCTAGATTAAATCAAAGTGTTGCCATGACACTGTCGTTGCAAAAGTATCTAAGCTGAAAGAAGGAGTGTACAGGCATTTTACTTAGTAACACAAGTTTCTTGAATACTCCATAAATTTATATGTTTAGTGTTTTTCTTAAAAGTCTCTCAATATATTTTTTAAATTATAACAATAAAATTGACCTTTGAAAGTAGTCAAAATAAACGGTAAAATTTGCATAGTTAACGTCATAAAAATCTAAGACATCTAGAACTTCTGAAAGTATTGCGGCCCCACCAGTGGCTGAGAGCTCTGCTCTCAAAGCTGGTAGACAAGAGGTGCTGTGTTCAAACCCCTGTCGCGCTCGTCGACCTAACCGTTCGGAGTTTAACCTTGCCGTAAATACGGGTTAGGATCCCTTAGAAAGACCCCCACGGAGGGCACCCCCCTAGGGCCCACATTCCTCGTGTTGATAATTGGCCGTCATAAATCAACCCAACCCAACTCTCAAAGTGTTGCCATGACATTGTTCATTGCTGAAGGAAGGTGTGTGTATAGTGATTTTACTTAGTAATAACAGTTTCCTGAACACTCCACAAATTCATATGCTTAGTTGTTTCTTTAGCGCCACTCAATAATTTTCCATATAAAACTTAAAATTTGACATTTCAAAGTAGTGAAAATAAAAGGTAATTTTTTTTAATTAAAATTCATAGAAATATAAAACGTAGAGCTTAAATCAAAGTGTTGTCATGGTATTATTTTTACACATGTATCTAAGCTAAAGAAAAGTGTGTTTATAGTGAATTTACTTAGCAATAAAAGTTTCCTGAATACTCCACAAATGCATGTCTAACTGGTTTACTGGTCTCTCTCAATGATTTTTCCAATTATTACTTCAAAAGGGACATTTGAAAGTAGTAAAAATAAACGACATTTTTTTTTATTTAATGCCATAAACATCTAAGATAATATAAGTTAAATCAATGCGTAGTTATGACATTGTTTTTTCAAACGTATCTAAGTTGAAGAAAGATGTGTATAGTGATATTGATTTTACTTATTAATAAAAGTGTCCGCAGTCGTCACAAATTCATATGCTTAATGTTTATTTCAGAGTCCCTAAATATTTTTTTTTCAAATTATAACTTCAAATTTGACATTTGAAAATAGTGAAAATATACTGTAATTTTTTTTAATTAAATCATACTTAAAACTAATTAATTACAAGAGGCAAATATGTAAAAAATAGCTCGTTTTATATTTTTGTATTTTTGCTTTTTTTATTATTTTAATTTTGTTAAAAACCAGAATGTTTCTTTATGTACAGCAATGTTCGCGACAAAATGAACGTTCAAACTTTTAATTCATGAATACTTAATTTTATCCAGTTCTGAAATCTGAGTTACAGTAGAATTGATTATTTGTATTTAAATAACTCGTACAATTTCATATTTATACAGATGGAAAACTATCATACATGGTGTTTATGATATCACGTCACGTCATTGTGCCTAAATGAGACGCGGTTCTCAATATTTTTGTCACATTTAGGGTATAGTTGGCATTCTATTAAATAAATATATATTATAGTAAGCAGAAAAATATTGAATACTGTGCTTTTAATCCAAAAGAAACTTGTTTTGTAGATTTTTTTAACATAGTGGTTGCTTAGAACTTAATTTATTTATTAAAAGATAATATTAAGTGATTAATATATCTATCCCTGTGCAGTCTAGGGTTAATTCCTCTCTCTGGATTTGTAATTTTTATTAAAGGTATTAAAAGATGATTCTGTAACAACACACCTAATGAATGAAAAATGCTAAGTTTTTGAAAATCCATTTTAAAACCACTTGTTTCCAATACAAGCGTTTTCAGCGCTTCAATCATTTAAGAATATTGAATAATGTAGTGATTTTATCTCTTTATTATTTGCTTAAATATATGCAGCTATTATTACGTCATATTTTTATTAAAAATTTTAAAAGACATGTAGTTTTCTATTTTGATCATTTGGAACACCAATTTAAGTACCATGTCAAAGAAAAAACACTGGTGCATGGTCATGTGAAAATACCTCATTTATTAATTCAACAAACCATAATTAATCACAATTTCTACTTTTAAAATCAATTAATACAATATATGAAGATATCGCACAAACTTACGTCAGTAAATTTTCTAAAAGCCTCTCCGCATTTAACGGATCCAATTTGTCGCTAATAGATCTCTGAAAAAAAAAATCAGTCCCCAAAATGCGTAGAATATTCTAGATCAATTCTAATTTGAAAGCATGTCACCTTTTCCCGGTTTCACTCAAGTAGATAAAAAATATGTTCGTGGCCTAAACGTCAATGGGATTTTTTGATCTTGAAAGTTAAAAAAGCGAAACTGTGATGCCTATTTCGGTATTTTTCGCCGCATTTAAGCAGCTATGGGGAAGCTTGATATTGAGCGATGTGCTATCTAATGGTAAATTTAATTTTAAAGAAATCATTTTAAAAGCAGTGAAATGTTTCGCGTTTTGTTCTTGAAGTTCGGATGTTTCATTATACATATAACATTTATACCCTATTATAGCGTTAAGGTTTTATTTACAAGAACATTGTCGCATTTATGGGTCGTCACATTTTTACACAATGACTTTATTTAGCTTTAGTGAACTTTATTAAACTTAAACAAAACATTTTTTCCCTATATTTTTTTAAATAATTTTTTGTAGTTAAACATTTACATATCTTTTAAACAATAAACTCAAAAAGCACTTCTTAAAACAAAACAATCAGTAAACAATAATAAATTTAGATGGGACAATTTATATAAAAAAAATAAAATAAATAAGCCTTAATTGCAATATGATCAAATATTTACTGTTGAATCTTTGGCGATGCAAAGACTTCTTAATCTTGAGCAGAATAAAAGTGTCACCGAAAAATATTAGTTTATAAAATTCATTTCTGTTTAATCCTGATTCAGAACTTAAAATACTTTAAGCTGTTTAATGAGACTAGATGCTTTACTCAATTGCTTAAATATGAACGTCACTCTGGAAAGCAATTAAAAATAATCCATCATAATACTTATTCCTTAATGTCATTCTAATAAGAAACAAAATCGGTGGAACAGGGATTAAAAGTAATTAAATATGAAAGTAAGGTAATCAAAGTCCTTGTAAATTTAAGATATTTGAATATAATGTATATTGCTCTTATCAATGCTCTTTAGAAAGCCAGTATTAGGTATAGAAAAATAAATTAAAATTTTAGAATATTTTTGAGAAAATATTTTCTTTATTTAACACAAGAAAAATGCTTTTCATCATATCCTTTTCTCTAGAAAGTTTTATAAAAAACGTTAATCTTTTAAAATTTTGCTAAAAAAGAATACATCTTGACAGTACTAATTCATTGATGATTGCAATATAACATTTTAAAGTTAAATAATGTAAATATGTACATACAGTCTTTCAACATATTTAAAAATGAAGATTTAAAAGCAGTGAGCGCAGAGAGCTTTGACCACTATTTGAAAGACTAAATATATTTTCTACTTAATATAACGCTTATATCAAAGGAAATGCAGTTTATTTCCAATTTTTCTATTCTTAAAAAACATACAAGTATTTCTTTAATTTAATGATACATGATTTTGACAAAATGCAGAAAGAAATATAAAACGTTTCCATTATTTGTACTTATCAGATATCAATTGTTCTTAAATAGCAATATTAATTGCACTTAAAAAGCAGAAAAGCAACATATATGTTACTTATTACGAGGCAGTGAAATAAAACTACATTGTATCATTATGAATAACTATTTTAAATCTGTTTATCTAAAGAGACTTATTATCTTACAATCATTTTACATATTTTATCAAATAATGGATTTCGATATCTTCTTGAAACTATCAAATTTTCTATAGCTTGATGCTCTCTAACAACATAAATAAATTAGGATGACAAAAAGAATGACTCTCAATATATATTTTCACATTTTCAAAAAAAGGGGAGGGGGACATTGTAGAAATAAAGCTTTGGAGATGAATAAAATTTAGCATTCCGAATAATTAGAAATGGAATACTGTGCAACAGTTATTTTTTTTCAAGTTATTTTTTTTTCAATATGTTGACATTGATATCATAAGAATACTTTTCAAAAGCGATATAATTAAATCAATATAAATGAACAATTAAAAAAAAAGTATGGTAGCAATCCGTAGACTAGAGAATTTTTTAAGTACTTTGTAAAATTGGATATTCGCAGAATGTAAAATTGGAAGTGCATGTATAAAAGTTATTGTAGGTAATTTAAATTACTAATAAAAAGTTTTTGTACTATGTATGTTAAAATATTCGGTGGATAGGCGTCGATCAGAAAGCATATGAGACTTGTGCAAATGGTATGTAAGTATGGCTGTTAAGCGATATTTAAGGAAGTCCTTAAGTTTGACAAATTTAAATAGTATTGCAGCGTTGTTCCTCATAGCTTGAAATTTTTCGCACCTATACTAATTGTTCCCTAATAATAAGAGCCAAAAAGGTGAGATGTTATAAGACTTTTAATGTGGCCATGCTCCAGTTTTCCTCGTTGTGCTTTACTTGGTGTTCTACTGGGCCTGGCGAAAATCAGATTCGTTATTAATGTGAATAAATCTTGCATGGACATCGTGAATTTAAATATAGTTACGATAATGACGGTTAAAATTATAGTGGATTAATTGTCACCTTTCCCTATTAATAGATAATATAAGTTTATTTCAACATTTGTATCATCAATGGGACACACAATGTCAGAGTTACGTGGTTGAGGGGTTGCTACAAATTGAATAATTTCAAATTATGCCATGCAGGAATAAATCCATGCTTTTTATTACATAAAGAACATTTATTTAATTGTCATTTGATTTAATGACATTTAACGTCATTTAAACACAAAATAAGGTGGTCGTGTTTAATGAGGCCGTTTATCGGCGCGAGGGATAAGGGGTGAGAGGGGTGATTGTCTTTCTTGGGGTTTGGAGAAGGTTCTTTCGAACTGTTCGAACGAAACTTAACCCATATTTACGCAGCAAGAAAAACACAGTAAACTCCGAATGGTTAGGCAAACGAGCGCGACATATATTTTTACCCAGCCCCTCCCGCTTACTAGCTTTGAAAAAATCTCTCAGCCGCTGGTTCACCTCAAACACAAAATAAAGTATTTTAAGTACTTGAATTCGTTAGATGTCTATGCTTTTTCACAACAATCTTAAGGATAATTTAAACGTGCAAATCAACAAACCTGTAACGTTTGGAAATTAAAACCCAGTTAAAATATATTTTACACAGGTAATTACTTGGTCAAGTGACTCAGCACACAATGGAATTTTTGGTAATGAATCTGCAGATGCTCTTGCTAAAAATGCATCTAAACTTTTCATAGTTTATCATTCTCTGTCTACGTTGCTCTGATATGTTAATAGGGTTTTGAACTCCAAATTGTTAAAGCAGTGGAAAGCTCACTGGGACTATTTGGACAGCAGAAGATACACTTATGATCTGGTGTCAGTGATCTACGACACTGCCTTCCTAACAGAACATGGTCTGTTTAAAGAGTACCTATAAAAATTTTACTGCTCCAAATCGTCTGCATGTTATCGTGGTGCCACTTTAGCAACAGCCTCTCATTGCTGTTACTGTTGACCACATACCTCGAATTGGTATCTTCAGCGCACCTTATCAACCCCTAAGAATTGGTTTAATAATATATTTAAGCCAATTTTTTTCTTAATTTTCAGTTTCCTAATGGACGTACCTAATTAGTCCTTTATTTAGTGTATAAAGGAATATTCCCTTTATCTATTCTTCTTTTCCTTCCTGCCCTCGGTTATGGTCTATCACTGTTGCTTTGGTTTCACTATAGCCCCTTGTCGCGTTTATAGCGATCTGGCCTTTTACCATAATCTGATAAATCTTTATGTGTCTTTCATGTATCTTTTTTATTATAATTTATTAAATATCTGGAAAGATACATGAGGAATTATCCTGAAACTTCAGGAGTGTAAACAACATAATAAACGTCATATATTTCCGCGAAGATTTTTTCCCGAAACCCCATAATGGGCCGTCAACAAATTGAAGAAAAACGAATATCTTTTGGATAACACTGTAAAAACTAATGTTGCAAAAAGCATTCAAACTGTAGATTATGATTAAGTGGCTTATTGTAATAATATGGGTTCATTTTTATGAAGATAGCATGTATAATCGAAGAGAAATTCACGTTTTTATAAAAACAGTCCCAAATTTTACCAAGTTTTTTGCTTATAATTTGCAGAGTTTTTAATATAAAAACAAGTTATTTTCCGAGAATATGACAAACAAAATTATACACAATACCCTGCAATCAGAATTAAAAAATAATATAAATTGTATGAAAAATGAGCAGATTTACTAAATATTGTTTCACTGAGCATGCGCGAATTCAATCAAAATATACTGTGCATAATATATTAGCTTAATGTATAGACCAACTTTTATGAAAGTCTCAAAAACATAGCTTGAAAATTCTGATAGTAGTCGTCGATAGAATAAGCTCGAAATTCGCTTTTCCCAAAAGGAAGCAAAAAGATAAGGGGTTGTATCCAAATATACAATGAGAGACACTTCATTCTTATTATGTCAACTTTCATAAACTAGTATATTTGGATACAGCCCCTTATCTTTTTGCTTCCTTTTGGGAACAGCGAATTTCGAGCTTATTCTATCGACGACTACTATCAGAATTTTCAAGCTATGTTTTTGAGACTTTCATAAAAGTTGGTCTATACATTAAGCTAATATATTATGCACAGTATATTTTGTTTGAATTCGCGCATGCGCAGTGAAACAATATTTAGTAAATCTGCTCATTTTTCATACAATTTATATTATTTTTTAATTCTGATTGCAGGGTATTGTGTATAATTTTGTTTGTCATATTTTCTGAAAATAACTTGTTTTTATATTAAAAACTCTGCAAATTATAAGCAAAAAACTTGGTAAAATTTGGTACTGTTTTTATAAAAACGTGAATTTCTCTTTGATTATACATGCTATCTTCATAAAAATGAACCCACATTATTACAATAAGCCACTTAATCATAATCTACAGTTTGAATGCTTTTTGCAACATTACAGGGGTTTTTACAGGGTTATCCAAAAGATATTCGTTTTTCTTCAATTTGTTGACGGCCCCTTATGGGGTTTCGGGAAAAAATCTTCGCGGAAATATATGACGTTTATTATGTTGTTTACACTCCTGAAGTTTCAGGATAATTCCTCATGTATCTTTCCAGATATTTAATAAATTATAATAAAAACAACTGCGTCTAATAATTTGGCCAGGGACTGTATGTTACAGCTTCCATGTATCTTATCGCTTTTATTCGGCGGCCCGAGTCTACAGACTAAAATTTTATTGTTTTTGTTCAATACCTTAATAAAGGTGTCCCGGGGGGACATCGACGTTCAACAGATGTGGTTTCCATCTAATCAGTCCCACTTAGGCAATCAAATGAAAAGTAACAAAAAATATGTTTGTAACAAAAATATATAATAATAACAATATCTACTAGAATAATGTGCCTTCTTTACAATTTAAGTATTTCACCCCAACAGGTTATTTTTTTTTTTTCAATTTCTTCTTGTCATTGAAAATGTCAATTTCGCAATAACTTGATACTTATTTTTAGCCAATAAAGATATAATATCAAAAACGATAAGCATCTTAAGCTATTTCAAAATTTCAGAGAAAATAATTACATAACAAATAAAACTTCGTATTAAATAATGTAAATTTAACATTGGAGATAAGGATAATTGAAATAAAAAATGTCATTTATTTAATTTAAATTAATTTATTGCGTTCGGAAGCATTATCATTTATGAAAAGATATAAATGGCATCAATGTACACGTAAATCAAAAGAAAGTTTAATTAGAAATACGAAAAGTAATTGAAAGATTTAAACTGATGTATTACTTAAGCTCTTCGGAAACGAAAGTCGCATATAAGGTACTCAAAATCTTGTATTTTCTTATCAGTAATTTTTAATATTAAATATCTTCTTATTTAATATTAGAATTTTTTAGATTAAAATATGCAAAGATTTCTAGCTGGAAATACTGGTGATAAGAGATAAAATATTCTATACAGGGCGCTCTTCGCGAAGGGGTTAATGAATTATTTTTCCGACATGAAAATGATATAGAAATGCTATTACTATGATTTTTAAACAATAAAAAGTTTTTCAATGACAATTTTAACATAATTTCAAAACTTAAAATGTTTAATAAAAATTAAAATATTTAGGCTTACAGAAACATAGATTTATTAATATATATCCACCTTTAATTTAAAAAATGAAAAAACAAAATAATAATTATACAAGGTGTTAATTTTAATGTAACTTGCCATAGTTCGTCGACAATGCTGTATGCGAAAATGTAGATTAGCATTTCAGTTTTAAATTAAATTTGAAAACTAATGTTCTATGAGAAATATTTTAATTTATTTTCCGAATACTAAAATACATTTTTCCTGTCGTCCTATTTCACAGTCAAGGAACATTATACTCTAAAACAATGATGGCTAATTATCTTAACATAAATATTTATTAAAATGTAATGCCTACTTAATGATCTATTAACTTTTCTAATGAGCTTTCAAATTTGAGTTTGTAATCGTTTTTAAATTTATATTTTCATATAACTAAGAATAAAACAGGATTTTATTTGCAAGTCTCGAAATATGTTGAAATTAACACACAAACAAATTATGCATTAAATGTTTTTTTTTTTTTTTTTTTTTTTTTTTTTTTTACAAAATGCATCCTAAATTTCGTCATTCAGTTATTGTTAAAGTTGACTGAAATATCATGATATACTTTCGCAAATAATTTATTCCGGAAAATGTTAACGTGAAAAATATTATACCTTTGAAATTTGTTGATATTTTTAGATGGACAAACAAATTTTTTTTAAAAAGAACAACAACTTATCATTACCGAAAATAATTCAATATCTAATCCATAAATATTTTGAAAGTAGACATCATTCAATGAATATATAAACAAATAATAATAACGTATCACGAATAATTATTTACAAAATGAATAACTTATTACGAATAAATATTTAAAAAAAAGGATTAACATATTAAGAATGAATAAAAAAAAGAGAGAAAACTACAAAGTACCTCATTCAAAAAGGTCAATTAAATATCGTCAATAATTAAAAACTGACACTATGACTATTTCCTTTTTTGTAAAATAATCCTTCTTAACACTTTCCAACATAGTTGAAAAGTGTTTATGAATTCGGTTTGTCTGTCTGTCTGTCCGTACTCTAACTCACGTAAATATATATGTATTTTCATGCAATTGATATATTTTATTGAGGTTTACTATGGCATGTTTGATATTGAATATGAAGTGTGTAGCACTTATAGTGTTTTTACAAGGACACTCAAAAGAATTCTGTTACATTACGGTCTATGGGAAAAAATCATTTGCAGTTTATTTTAATGATGTTACACGATTTCAAACATATTGAAATAGATTTATATCACTGAGGTGCACTACAAGAGGCTTACAATGGGATGTCGTGTGCATAGAACTTATAGTTGCTCTACAGGGACACTCAAAAGAATTCCGTTACATTACGGTCTATGAAGAAAAATCGCTTGCCGTTTATTTTAATAATGTTTCACTATTTCAAACATATTGAAATTGATATATAACACTAAGGTGGATTACAAGAGGCTTACTATAGAATATTGTGTGTATAGCAGTACTGGTTGTTAATAAAAATTGCTAGAAGTGCTTTTTCAGTTGCTGAACGCATTTTAAAATTCAATTCATTTTTTGTCTGTTACTTGGTGTTTATAAATTGTATAGATCTTATACAGGACAGCACAAAAGTTCTCGAGTGCACTTACGTTTATTGGCGAAAATTTAAGAAGGGAAGTTTTAAGCTGTGCTACACGTTTCCTAACGGAACTAAAATTTAGCATTCTATGTAGTACATATAAAAATCTGTAGATCATATACAGGACTGCACAAAAGACTTCGGATGTTTAAACGAATATTGATGTTAATTCCTGAAATTGGGTTTTTAAATATGTTATGAGTTTTCTAAATTATATACTTAGATCATAATGAATAGGGGAAAGTATATTCAACTAGGTAAATTATATCCAATGGTTGGAGTATCATAGTTGAGATTTTTTCCAACAGAGCGAAAATATGCCGGGACCAGGACTCGAACATGGGTACTTTGGTTTGCCGGACCAACGATCTCCCTACTAAGCTATCCGGCGATATCCTGGACTGGCATATTTCACTCTTATTTGTTGGGCAAGGCTGCGAACTGCAGCGCTAATTTCATTCAATTAGGCAATTATTATCTAATTACATGGTATACAGGAGTTTCCGTGCTATTTCAAGATTCATCATGTAAATGCTATAGTTATAGCTTGGATGAATGATATTAGCGCTGCAGTTCGCAGCCTTGTCCAACAAATAAGAGTGAAATATGCCAGTCCAAGATATCGCTGGGATAGCTTATTCGGGAGAGCGTTGGTACGGCAAACCAAAGTACCCAGGTTCGAGTCCTGGTCCCGGCATATTTTCGCTCTGTTGGAAAAAATCTCAACTATGATACTCCAAACATTGGTTATATACTTAGATATCAACTTTCTCCTTATTAAATGGTAAAGATTTGTAAAAATATTTTGTGAGTGTTACATGCTTGACGCATGATTTTTCGTTGTTGTTTTCTGTCGTTTGGCTTGATGATTATTTTGATAAACAGACGTATTTCCTAGACTCCCTTTATGGGATTTGTAAAACTGGAATTTTATGCACCAAAAATTAACTGTACCGCAACTTTGAATATAAAATACAATTTTGCAAATAACGTAAAAAATTGGACAGAAGACAGAACAACGAAAGCGATGGTCGTTCGGAAATTCTTTATGCAAACAGAGAATTGCCAGCAACAATACATAATTTTTTCCACTAAATGGACTGAATAACGCGTTCTCATTATACATATATTTATTTTTTTCATTTATATGCATCACATTTTTCTCAGCAACAACAGAGATAACTAGCTACGAAAATGGAAAGAATTTAAACGCAGATCGGTTACAAGCTATAAAAAGAAGCAACGTGGAATGAGAAAAAGAAATTTAATGATTGTTCATTGGTTGTATTTTCGTGTAATAGAAAGAAATACGGGGTAATCGTAAATTGTAACAATACAATAAAATAAGATGAATCCTTTTTGAATATGCAAGCAATTTTGCAGTCAAACATACAGGGTGTGTCTCTCTGCAAGCCGAACCCTGGTCATTGTTTATAACTTTTAACAATAATGAAGATATTTTAACAGGATTTTGAACAGACTAACTTTGCTTTGTGTGAATTGTGACGACATTAAGGGAAGTACTGGAGATGCCGTATAATTCGGTTAGTGGTACTGTATGTACTGGCAGGTGCATTTTGAATAACGGAGCGTCTAGATCACTCTGGTTTGAACACGAATTTCCTGCACTTCTCCTGGTATCATCATATTTCACCGACAGCAAAGTATGACTCCTGATAATATCTTTACAGTCTGTATTGTACTGATTAAGTTATGAATGAAAATCCGGGTTTAGTTTGAATGAGACAACTTATGTTTCAATCTGAAAACAATGGTTTGCAACTCTTGTTTCTTATATGGAATATGTGCATTATTTGGGTATTCTTGCCCCTCTAATTTAGTTAAAATACTTTACGATCCCCCTGTATGCACCTTTATTTATAATCCAAAAGTCTCGAGTTCGAACCATGGAAATGTTAATGCTGCTGTAGATAGATGAGAACAACATTAAATGAAATTTACATTTTATTCAGATATTTATTTATTATTAAATATCACTTGGCAAAACGTATACATGTGACACCGTAGATGTCATATTGTCAGAAATTAGGTCTATCTCATACAACAGTGACCCTTTTAACGAATTTTTGCAAGTTTAACATAATGTTAATTGTTGCAAAACGACGTAGTTTCCTATAGAATATTTTATTTCAACTTTGCTTTTATCTTTGTCAGATGCATTAACTATTTTTTCAGTGCAAGTTTTTTCATTTTAGGTGATCATTTGCGATCATTTTAATATGAAATAAAGTGGATGTTTTTAATATAAGATAAATTGTATAAAATGTGTTTACGCAATGTGCACATGCACACGTATGTACATATGCATACAATATATGTTATAGATATAAGGTTCTGAATGTGTTACAAATGAACTTAAGAATATCTATCTTTTTTCTTTTGAAAAAACATTTCAAAAAATTGCTTTCTATGAAACTTGCATTAATTTTTTTTTCTGTTCCGAACGATTTCTTTGGTTACAACGACTTTTTAATCTTTAAAAGATGACCGAACCAACTTGTATTCTAAAATAAATCTTCGAAAGGATTTTCTATAAATTCTTGATTTTTGTTCTTTATTTTTGAAGGCTGCGTTGCTGTGATGTGTCGAATATAATATGAAGAGCATGGTGATAATATAAAGAATGTGCTATTGTATTCATTATTTTTTATTGCAGTCTATTCCCTTGCGTTTTGAAAAGTAATCTAAGTCAGTAATCGTGTTTTACGAAGCAGTTTAAACTATACGAAGCAATGAATACGTTATGGAAAGCAAAGAAGAATATTCTCAATCATTATTGAACTTATATAAGGGAGAGAGAGCAGAATAGAGAGGTGTGTTTCATGATTCGCTATCTGATGGCTATTACAAAACCCGACGTCACATAAATTATGTTTATTACAAAAATTTGCATTCACTAAAGCGCATACTGAACCAAATGACTTCTGCAATATATTTTTTATCACATTCTAAAACTTTTTGTAACTCAACGTATGTTGCCATGACGACCTGTTTAAGATATAACTACTGAAATATATAACATGAAACACTCTGTATATATATACTTAAAATAGTATAATATTCAGCTTTTGATAACGCTTAAAGAGCAGTTATTTTATTGACGATTTTATTGCCTATTATAATGATCATTATGAAATTCATATAAAGCATAACTACATAATAAGTTACCTAACCTTTCTATTTTAATAAAACACTATTTTGCATACCATGGTAGAAATATTCTCACAAACAAACATATGTCATTACTATATTCCACTAGTTCATTGGCTTCAGATATCCTTCTAATCATTTTAAATTTGGATTCAGTATCGATTAAACTGCTCTAGTGTCGATTACAACGCTAGTTCAAATTTTAAATGTTATTCCAGCAACGACTCAACGTCAATATTTTACATCTGTCTAACATTACACAAAATGGCTTGACCGGTCATAACATCATCTGTATTAAATATTAAAAAACTAAAAGGAAGTTAAATCTTCTATTAGTTTTTCTACACAAACATGCAAAAATGGATACGTTAATTACTAAATATTACTTTTGAGATAAATTATTAAACTAAGACAATAATACATTTTACTCTTGTATTTTCTGATTACTTCTTTTTTACTTTAATAATTTGACATAAGTATAATAAAACATTAAACAAATAATGTTAAGAATATATTCATCTAATCTTATTAATATTGAATAATATATATATATATTGTTGTATATTCTTACTCCACAATAGCTTAGATACATTTTTTAAATGTTAGTTAACCAAGATCCAGGAATATTTTCGAACTTAGAAAAAAAAATTCCTTTTCCGTTACATTTTTACAAAATGTTACAGAAAAACAGACATTAAAAAGAATCATACTTCATCCTTGGCATATACGTAAACGAGGGTGAACTGAAAATGA